>OY829914.1:209832685-211251525 GCA_963691935.1 Nephrotoma guestfalica | reverse complement strand
CAGGTGTCTCTACCACAATTCGACTTAGCGCATCCGCATTACTATTTAATTTACCCGATTTGTGTACAATTTTATAATCGTATTCATCTAACCGAATTCTCCATCTGGTCAGTCTTGATGAAGGATTTTTTATATTACACAACCATATTAGTGGTTTATGGTCACTTACTATTTTGAACGTTCTGCCGTAGATGTACGGACGAAAATGTTCCGCCGCCCAAATTATGGCAAGCAACTCTTTTTCAATAGTCGAATAGTTTTTTTCAGCTTGATTCAATATACGACTTGCGTACGCAATAGGTAAGTCAGCGCCATTTTTTTCTTGTGACAAAACTGAGCTTAGTGCCATATCACTAGCGTCGCAAGTAAGAGTGAATTCTTTTGAAAAATCAGGAAATTGCAGCAGTGGTGGTTGTACCAAAAATTCCTTCAATTTTGTAAATGCTTCATCACAGAAAGCATCCCATACAAAATTGACATCTTTTTTCAGTAGATCCGTCAAAGGTTTGCTGATTTTTGAAAAGTTCGGACAAAATTTCCGATAATACCCAACGAGGCCTAAAAATGATTTCACGTCTCGAGACGATTTTGGTGTTGGATAATGTTTCACAGCTTCAATTTTTTTAGGGTCAGGTTTAATACCAGATTCCGTTATCAAATGTCCTAAATAGTAGATTTCTTTACACAGAAATTGACACTTTTCTGGATTAACTTTAAGGTTATATTTTCGTATACTAGTAAAAACATCAGTTAAATTTTGGTTGTGTTCTAAAAGCGTTTGTCCATATATCACGACATCATCCAAGTAAACTAAACATTTTAATCCATTTAGACCACACAAAACATTGTTCATAAGCCTCTGGAAAGTACTCGGTGCATTACGAAGTCCCATACTCATACGAGTAAACTGGTAATGTCCGTTATCCGTGCTAAATGCAGTTTTTTCGCGATCCTTTGAATCTATTGGAACCTGATGATACCCGTGTGCGAGATCAATGGTGGAAAAGTAATGAGAACGACCCAATTTGTCTAAAATATCAGTTATATTCGGCAGGGGAAATATATCAGGGATAGTCACGTCATTCAACTTTCTATAATCAATGACGATCCGCCATTTCTTTTCGTTCGTATTTGATTTCTATGGTATGCATAGTAATGGAAAATTCCACGGTGACTTGGAATCTTCAACTATTCCATCAGCCTTCATATCAGACACTTGTTTATTTACCTCTTGTTTTACAGCTTCAGGTAGTCTGTATGGCTTACAAAAAATAGGATTCGAATTTGGTATCGTATTAATTTGATGCGAAGTAGCATTTGTTACAGACAATTTATCACCTTCGAGGAGAAAAATATCATTGAACGATCGACATATTAATAAAATAGATTTTTGCTCTTCGTCGTTTAAATGATTCAACTTTATGTTAGCTTCCACAATAACGATAAACGATTTTCATTTTTGGGTTATCACCATTTATTCGAAAAATGTGAAAATGCTCTAACGGCTCAGTTTCAATATTTAGATTCGCATCTAAGTCAATATCATATTCGTTTGAATTTATTAAACTAACAAACGTTTTACCATGTTTAATTTCTAAAATTGTATTTGCTATGAAAACTCCGGGTAGTATTTCTTTTGAATAACAAATTTGTTCTGTGTCATTTATTGAGGAACAGTTTATTTGAACACACATTTCACAGCGAGCTGGAATCGTTACCTTTGTAGGAAGTGTTGATAGATTATACGTTAATAATTCATTATTTATAGATAGTGTAATACTATTTGATGAGAAATCCAATGTGGAATTATAAAAATTTAGAAAATCCTTCCCTAGAATGCCGGAATATTGGATTGGAAACTCATTAGAAACCACTTGTACGCTTTGTTTACATGAATTTAAATCAGGAAAATGTAGTTCTAAAAATGTCAAGCCAATTGTTTCAAATGACTCGTTTGAAATCCCTCTAATTATGCATTTAGATTCAGGGTAATAAAATGCATCCGGATCTAAGTTTTCTATGTTAACTAAGCTTAAGTCCGCTCGAGAATCAATCAAGAAATATAATTTTTGTTTTGGGTTATTTGGTAAGGTTACTTCCAAAAACATTTTTGGATTACAATTGGAATTATAAAGTTGAAAAGTGGAAATGTTAAAATTTAAACAGTCCTCTAAACGGCAATTAGATGGTGCTGATTTATTTGGCTCTAATTTAAAAGAAGAATTTTCAAATATTAATTCGGAGAAATTAGAATTGTTTGATACCAAATTAGACGCTTTAATATTATTTGATAATTTTGAATTTTTTAAATTTGAGTACTCTATCGATGATTTCGGATCCTTTGAGGAGTACCCAACCGTTCGGATCCTTGCACGTTTCCCGAGTTAGTTGAAGGATTAGAACCAGTGCTTTGTTCGTTTAAACGGCGCTTCTCATTTAGTTGTCTTTTTATACAATTTTGGATACTATGTCCTTTATTGTGGCAATATGCACAAGTAAATGTAGAATTATTAATAGTTTTAGACAAATAAGTTACAGAATCAGTTTGATTTGAGTTGGAAGTTGGGTGATTCTGCCTCGAATTATTAGAATTAATAAATTTAAAACAGGTCAAGGCTTTATGTCCTACTTTATTACATAGTTGACATCTTGAAATATTCCCTAAACTTGAGGGTGTTATTTTATTTGGTTGCGAATACGTTATTGAATTATTATTGTAATCTGGAAAAGAGTACTTTTGAATTGCTTCTTCTTCAACAGCTTTAGAAATAGCTTCTTTCAAGGTTGAAAATCTACAAGCTTTGACAATTAATTTTATAGGGTCTTGCAAACCTTCTTGAAAACATCTTAGAGCCATCTTATCATTTAAATGTTTAATTTCCTTTATAGATTCAACACCAGGTTCGGAGAAACAAACTTCGTTTAGGATATAAAGAAGGGTTTCTAGACGATTTGAAAACGTTTTTACATCTTCCGATCGCTTCTGTTTTATCGAATTTAGTTCTACTTGAATTGATTCAAGCGATCGTTTAGATGTGAACTGTGTTTTAAGGGCTTGTTTAAGTGAGCTCCACTTTTTAAATTCTTCAAATTTTACTGTTTCGTATGCTTTTCCTATTAGTTTAACTTTAATTAAATTTAAAAATTTGGGTACTTCCGAAGTTTTCAATGAATCGTGAACCATGTCACCGCAAGACAAATTCTGTGCAAATTATCGGATGATCCATCGAACTCCGGAATCATTTTTAATGCTAAAGAAATATTTAAATCCATATCTAAATCCATATACCTATCCAATATCTAAATAATTATTAACCAATGTAATCAGAACCGTAAATGTTTATGTCAATAAAATTTCCAGAATTAATTCACCAGAATCATTAACTATCAGAATTATTCTTTTTATAACGCTACAACTACTATCTGTTTGGATTAGATGACCTTCGGCCAAAAATGTAACTACGTGCGCGTTCGTATTATAAATAAAATTTGATATTTTTGCGAATTTAGTAATTAAAGAAAAAATTATAAAATGGAAAATAAGTAAAATTTGGGTACCTTAATTATTGAATAAAGTTGTTTATCCGTTGATAGAATTGTATTATCTGCTACTATAACCATCCATTGATGATAACACTTGTTGATATCTTATAAGTATTTATATTCACGTTCACGATGATCAGTTTTCCCGTTGTACTAATAGTTCTGCGTTGAAAATTTTCTGCTTCAGTATCCACTAATTGATAATACCACGTGTGCGTGAGTATGTCTGGATTCTTTTCACACATTGAGTCTCGGCAATAAACTGTTTGTCTGGTAAATTGTATTTACCATATCATAGACATGTGCGAATTAAATGTTGAAGTAGGTCCATAATATTGCAATACCGTTGTTATTGTTATTTGCAAAGTTATAACTTTTAATTGTAATACGACGGTTTTATAGAGAAATAATGAAAGCAACGGTTTCCATAAATTGCTTTATTGCTTTACTGATGATGCGATGTGTCGTTGTTGATTCTTGATATTAATACGGTGAGTTTAATCAACACAAGTTTTGCTACTTTTACAATTAAATTGTATATATTAATGGCATTGCGACGTGATAGATAACGTTGAAGGAGTATAATAAAAATTGGAATGAATTGTTAAAGGATTTTGTATGCTAATATGTTTATAAGACTTCCATTTTAGGTATAACTATAAGCTTATCTTTATAACAGTAAATATTTTTAACTTATAAACTGTTTTGTCTTATCTTAGGAATTCACTATATTCACTATATTTTATCAACACAGTTTATATATTTTTTTTGACTTAAAATCCAACACTATGCAAAACAATCCACACTTTCCACAATAAAATTTAGAATATTTCTTCGTTAAATGGTTTGAGGTTTACCGCTGCCACCAGTAATGTGAAAGCATGGATTGAAGTGGATTTTTGTTTTCACATTCGTTAATATTATTTAATGAACAATTAATTCACTTTATTTAATTAGGTTTAGTTTTATTTTATTTATTAATTTAAACTATTAAGTTTTCTATTACAATTTTATTAAAATATTTAAGTTTAATAATATAGGAATTATTAATTAGGAAATTATTAATTTGTAATTTAGGATATGTTTATAAATGGAAATTAATTTAGTTAATCTTTTACTTACTAATATCTACCTATCACGTCCAAAGCCGATCAGTAATTGAATTATTATTATTTAAATTATACATAATTACTAGAAACATTCTTTAACCCATACAAATATACAACAATAGGACCAGTTATTAATATTTATTAAAGATATAGATATAAGTTATAAGGGATAACAGGGTTGAGTGGTACATTACAACACAAGACCATGCTTTTTTATATTCGTCTCAATTACTTGAAGAACGCAGTGGACACGGCATCGAATTGTGTGAATAAACCATTAATTTCTAAATGTTCATAATTCATTTTTAAACTCCCCGTCACATATCAAATATATTTTATGGAGAAACGCGCAACGTAAAAACTGTAAGATGCAAATTTATGCAAACAAACCCAGTGTCTTTGGATCACACATAATTTACAACTTTGTATATACACGAATTCCTTTTTAAAATTTAATATCCATGACTAAAAATACAAAATACATATAATTATATGTATATACGTATTTCAGCAGCATAAGTCATTTCCATTGCAACAGATCTTTATACAAATAAAAGAAATAAATAAATCAAACATAAATTTATGTGGTGTTTCGCATAAAAAAATAAAGTGTAATCACAGTAATAATGTGTATACGAGTACCTCTAGTTTAATGTGTGTTTATTTATGTATTATGTTGTAGTGGTACGTATTTCATAAAATTCACTTTTCAAATAAATTTCAACATAATTCTGCATTATGTGCAACTGTTATGTGAAATGTACAACATGTAGCGGTTTTTGTATACATGAGCAACAATAAACAACATAAATTGCATGATTATGTTGTGTTGTCCTGTGCCTGTTATAATGATGTACGACATAAACTTAGTTTTATATGTTTGTACATTTGAATATTGCAGTCTGCTGGTAGAACGATTCCCGAATACATTAAATGTAAAAATATCAATGGATGATTTTATAATGAAAAGCCCGCCTTAGGGAATTGTATGATTCCGATTACTTATATACTTTTATAAATTTAACAAGTCTTTATTTCTTATCTTCGTTCTTACACATTTCTCTTCGAGAGCTAAAAGGGTAATCCTCTCCAAAACTACCATCTAAAAACACGTTCCTTTGTGAGGTTTCGTAATTCCTGACACCGTCGTTTGGCGTTACCACACTCTTCCCTTATTTAACGAAAATGTTTAATCGTCTAATATCGTCTAGCTCGTGTTGTACCGCAGAGTTTTACCCCCTGCTGATCATTCCGGTTGACTTCAATGTCTCAGCCGACATCGATGGCTTCGTTGGTATGACTGGCATTGCATTGTCCACGATCATCACATGCTTGCTGTTGCTTAGGCATGATCGTCGGCTCGAGAACACCGGTGTGAAGTTTTTATCGAAAAGTGTAGCTACACAATTTAATGGAAATTGTAGCCACACAAATTAACGAAAAGTGTAACTTCTAAAAAGTGTAGCAATTAAAAGTGTAAATAGCACAAATGTTATCATAATAGTTGTAGTCTAAAAGTGTGGGTTATTGAGATGGCAGAACTAGTAACTTTTAGACTAGAATTATTATGATAAAATTTGATACCGGTATTTCCATTTCCTTTTTTTAGTAGATGTGCTATTTACACTTTTAATTGCTACACTTTTTAGAAGTTATACTTTTCGTTAATTTGTGTAGCTATACATTTTTTATTAATTTGTGTAGCTACACTTTTCGTTAAAAACTTCACACCGGTCTCGAGAACTTCTTATAACGGTGTGATTTCGATCATGTTCATCAACAAGTTATCGATGTGTATTTTAGCGTGACGGAACATCGGCTGATTGCTGTGAACCAGCACGCGGTGTCCGACCGGTGGTTCGATTTGTACCACATAGTTGATAGTGCCTTCACGGTTCTCAATCTTCCCTGGCATCCACTCAAAATTACTGTTGCGGAGCATGGACTTGAAACAAATGGCATCCCCGATACTGAACTCTTTCCATCTTGCTCCGTAGTGGTCATTGAACTGTGGCTCCATTCTCGTGTTACGCACATCACCTCTCTTTACAAGGAGTCTAATCAGATCTAACTTGGTCTTCATATCATGCCCAGCCGTTAGTTTGTATGGAGACTTTATCCCCAGTGCCCACAAAGACGTAAAGCGATAGCACATTAGAAATTTCCACAAGATTTTGTCGACATTCCCTTCCTCCTTTAATTGTTCGGGTCCTGACTTAAGCAGCTCGACAAAATGCTCGGCACGGCCATTTATAACTGTGGCTGGTAGGATGCCGTGGTAATGTCATCGACACGCAGTCAGATTACAATTGTGGGCCGTTGTCGCTCACGATGATGTCGCACAATCCATGCCGAGCGAATGTTTCCATCGAGTTCTCAACGCTCTTTTCAGATGTCGTGCTGCTCATATTGAAAACCTCCACCCTCCGCTAAATGCATCAACGATGTCCAGGTAGTAGAATCAATTGACTGGGCCGGCGTAATCGATGTGAATACGTGGCCAAGGTCCCTTCCGCATCGGCCATGCTTGCAGCGAGAATTTCCGAGGTAATTTTGAGTTAGTATCGCAAATACCACATTTGTTACATGAGACTCGATATCGTTGTCCATTGCGGGCCATCAAACTTTGCTTTGCGCTAACAGCTTCATGCGTTCTGTCCCTGGATGACTCGAATGCAGTTCTTCGAGAATAGCCTTGTGTAATTGCGATGGTATTACGACCCGCTCGTCATAAAAAATACACTCTTTAATCAATGAGGGTGATGTTCGGAGTTGGAAATAGTCTGCAACCGCGTCATTTCTGATTTGCTTTCCCCTTTCAGGTTAACACTGCTTGATGAAATAACCGACATACTTCAGGACCTCAGATTGTGCGATTTCAGGATTGCTTCGAAAATAACCGGTAATGATTTCGCTGACCCATTGAGTCAGCGTTCTGCATTCTGCATGGCTGCCAATTCGAATGGTTGCAATGATTGTATCTTCGGGCTCGCGCTTCGGTTGCGCATTAATGAGTCTTAAAATAAAATCAGCATACGCAAAACTCTTCGTGCTGATGTATTTGATGTCAAAATCATAGGCAATCATGACAATCGCGTAGCGCTGTAAGCGATTGCTATATTCGAATGTATGTAATAGTTCTGCCCCCATTTCGTAGCTGGATAGGCAAGAATAATTTGCTTTGTTGGATCGTAATGTGATGCGACTGGTAATTGTTGAGTTTCCTCAATTTTAGATTTATCCGGGCGTAACCCACCAGCGTCGATGATGGGGCCCAAGTAGCAAATCGACTTCTCACTGAAAGCACATTTTGCGAGCGATGGTCCTACTAGTCTTTACCAGCGACAATGATATCGTTGGGATATGCTGCAACTGTACCCATACCTAAAGCATTGTGTCCATTAGCTGTTGGAAAATACCGGGTGCTGTCTTCACTCCAGGCTAAAACCTATTGACTTGGAACAAGTCAAGAGCCTTTTAGCAACATTATCGAGCTTCATTTGTAGGAAAGCACCAGAAATGTCAATGTTGCTGAATACAGTGCATCCTGCAAACTTCGTCAAAATGCCTGCCGGTGTCGGTAGTATGGAAACTGATTAGGTTCTAGTGCAGCGTTCCACCGATTTTTTTTCTTGATAGCAATAATAGACGCGGCTGAGTTGGCATACTCTATTGGTGGAATAACTCCCAAAAACTGTAATCTCTGCAACTCGTCCTGAATTGCTTGTGCGGCTGCATGCAGTACATGACGAAAGACCCCCCCCCACTGAATCGATGCGGAAGACCCCTCATTTACATGGGAGGAGGTCACTAGTGTCTTAACAAGCTTCAAGCGTAACAAGTCCCATTAACTGGATAACTTGAACGCTGAAATCGTCCAGCTGGCATGATAGGGTCTAGCATAGTAAAATTATTAAACAGCTGCCTAAAATTTGGCTACTATCCCAAGGTGTGGAAAAAGGTTGAAATGATCATAATCAGGAAACCTGGCGATATGGATCCACTTTCTTCGAATTCTTATAGACCCATAATGTTACTACCAGTTATGGGGAAGCTCCTAGAAAGGTTGCTTGCCACTCGCACTATACCGCGAGTTGAACAAAGCGAACTGTTCTCGGACAAGCAATTCTATTTCGAATTACGACGTAGCATGTCTACTGAGGATGCGACAGTCCGCCTAACCAACACTGCCAAACCCAAAGTTCTAAATATGTTATGGGTTTATTCGTGGAAATTGCCGGAGCACTTGATAATCTTACGTGGCCTAGGGTCATTGCAAGTTTACCGGGTCTATAATCTCCCTAGAAACACGATTAATGTTTTTAGGAGCTACTTCAGCAATCGTCGCCGTAATCAGAGCCATGTATGGTTCTGTTTCAAAGCAAATTACAAAAGTATGTCCTCAGGGCTCTATGTTGGGTCCTCTAGTCTGGAATATCGTGTTTAACACAAGCATGATCAACGACTTTGAGGAAATTGCTTTCGCGGTTGACATAGTCATTCTGGTGCATGGCAACTCGAGACTCGAACTTCAGCGCCAGGGTCAAATCGCAATAAATAATATGATCCAATGTTGTGAAGCAAATAAGATGTCACTATTAGCAGAAAAAACAGTGATGCTGCAACTAAAGGGCAAATTAGACTCTAGTCGACCACCAACAATATCACTAAACGGTAAAAACATGAAAATGAACAAGTGCGTTAGATATCTAGGTGTTGACCTTGATGAACGAATGGGCAAAGCATCCCACGTTCTTAGAGTCTGTGAAAACGCTAAGAAGCTATTCCACTCTTTGGCGAGAGTGTCGTCGACAGAGGGATGGGGACTTAATCACAAAACACTGAAGTTAATATACAAAGTTGTGGCGGAGGCGCTTTTTCCATATGCGGCGGCTGGTTGGTATAATAGGTTAAACTGTCACCATATCAGATCACTAGAAAGTGGTCAGAGGAATATTCTGCTAGTATCTAAAGGTGCTGTAGTGGTTCTGGCCGGCGTACTTCCGGTGGATATTCTAATCAAAAAACGAGTGAACTTGTACGACCTAAGAAGGCGTGGCCAAAATAATTTAGGTGAATATGTACATGCTGCTGGCGTTCGACCTTTGGCAACGAAGGTGGAATGAATCAGCCAATGGAAGGCATACCTTTGGCTTCATTCCAGATATAAAAGAAAGAGTAAACATAAAATTACCACTGACGATTTCGATGTGCCAAGTTATCTCTGGACATGGTAAGTTTAAAGCATACTTGCAGAGATTTAAGATAACGAACCAGTGTCAATCTTTATGCAGATCGGAAGTAGAAGACGTTAAGCACCTAATTTTCGAATGTAACGAGGTGACGCTTATGTCACTAAAACATAAGTGGCTTGGTAACATGAACATACATGTATTATCACTGCCTATATTTCTAAGGAACGATTTACTCCCGAAGTTTCAGACATATTGTGCTGAACTGATCAACTTCTTAAAAGAACAGTGTACAATAGTAGGCGGGTTAAACGGAATGTACATGTCTCCCCGTGACTAGGGACGGTAACGTTATAATTTTTGAATTATAACGGCTGAAATGTACAAACACTGGTATCGGTTAACAATGATAATTGTTTTACATGAAAATTGGCTAAGTAAATCGATACAAATTTGAATAATTCTTAGTTTAAGGTTATACCTAGGTATAAGAATTGACGAAAATTTTTCCGGAAATGTTGACTACGACGAATGAATGAAGTACATGACGACAAAAAACAGACTTCGCTCTAGGTTTCAATTTAAGCGATACCTTCAGTCTGTTACATAAATCCAGAACAACATCAGCGAACACAGAGGGGAATTTCGTTCGGACCTCCTCCGTCAGCGACAGCTTTCCATTTGCGTGAACCCTGTTGCAGATTGCTGATAATGGTACGTCGAAAAGTCTCAATATTTCCATCCAATCGCTGCCAAACACATTTAGGGTGAAGTGTGAAACGTAGACCTTTCCGTTGGCCTCGCGCTCGTACAACTTCAGTTTAGCTTGAAAATTTCCCATTATGTCGAGATAGTCACCCGTTGCGCTGATGACATTCCTAAATTTTCCCAGTTTGTTTGTGAGATGATCGTCCAATCTGAACCCGTATTAAGCTCTAGTGATACTCTGCGGTTATTGATGGCCGAAATGACAGATTCCTTGTATCTTACATGTTTGACATTATTGAAATGAGTTTCACCGCACAACCAGCATGGGAATTTCGGTATCTGATTCGTGCTGCAATTCGCTGCTTTTGTCAGATTTTCCGTTCTGGGTTCCGTTGCTTCTTCTGGCTCCATTCTGACTTTTTCCGTATTTCCAGTACTTCCGATTTGACCGCTTCTATGCGGGTTACCATGCCTTTGTCCCTTAAGAGGTTCCTTAGACGCTGAAATTTCAATTTTTGTCTCATGTCTAACCCTGTTTCCGTGTATTGTGCATCCAACTTTGACCGTAGCTTCTCGGTGGTGAAGTTCTCCAAAGTGATGGAGTCCTGTAATTTGTTGAGCCCCTGCACAAAGAGCAGGACCTAGAAATTTTTTGCAGAACATTTTGCGAGACCAAATTTTTCACATATCGAGTTAGCGCAGGAGGCGTACGTTTTGTAATTCTCATATTCGCTCTTTGAGATTTTTAAACACTTAAATCGCATCGAAAACAGCGATTAATTCCTTAGGCTTGCATTAGTCAGTTTCTGTAGCAGTAATCCAACTTTCGCCGTCTCCGTCAACGATGTCGCCTCTTCGGTGAAAATTGTTTCATAGCGGGCATATTACAACTCAAATATTGCACTTTCGTCCGCGTCATATATGAAATTTTCCACGTGGTTTGATAAATCCTTGACGAGCGAATATAATTGCGCCAAATTTTCCGCTGCTGTGGGGTTTTGCCCTAGTTGTATTTGCTGCATTTCGGCACTACGTTTTTTATCATCTAGCTGCATTTGTCACAGTAAATCTTCTATTAGCTTATTATCGATTTTAACTCATGTACCCCAATTGTTTTAAGGTTATGTGACTTTACCGGGTCGCGTGTTGTCTTATTTGTAACTTGATTTATTTTATCTTAAAATACGCGAGTTTGTATTTTTTTCGTCACACGGTTGTAAATTTGATAATTGATAACACGACTACTTATGTACTTGTATATATTTCACTAGTCTTTATTTCTTATCTCCGTTCTTACAAATTTCTCTTCGAGAGCTAAAACGAGTAATCCTCTACACAACCACCATCTAAACCACGTACGTTCGTGACGTTTAGTAATACCTGACATCGTCGCCAGGCGTCACCACAGTTTGTATACAAAATTCTTGGTAAAACTTCTTAAGCCGGCTCTAAGCTTTTCCAACGATTGCTTTATTTTGGTGAAATGCGTGCGGATTAAAAGTACTGTATATTTTCTAGCAAGTAGGAACTCATTATTAAATTCGCTTTCTTTCTGATATACTTGGTGTGTACGGTTGATCTGATACCAAAAAATGAGTAAAGGTTAAGTAGTCAAAATAAATTAGAAAGACGATGAAAAAAGCTTTGTTTGACATCTGTACAACATTACATACACAACAATAAAAAGTTAAATTAAAACCAAAATTTGATCAAAAGAAATGTATTTTGCTCAATAATAAATTATTTTCAAACAATAAAAATAAAAACACAAATCACAAAGAAACATGTTCGTAGTTCTTAGATACATATTATACATATTATGATACAGCAGCTATGTAATACTAAATCCATAAACAACCATTTTATATAAGTCGTATGTATGTTACAATATAATAAAGAATTGAAAAGTTCTAATGTTTGCTAAATATAAATATTTGACAAGTCTCTTATTTTCCCTCTGCCATACCACACCACATACACACATTTTTCCAAGACATTTTTTTTTTATATTTTTAAATCGAAAAACACAAAAAAAATTTCTTCTTTCATGTGCTTTTTGGATAATTTATTGTTATATATGGATATGTGGGATAAAATAGATAAAAAAAAAATCTCGTTTTGTTAACATTCCAATCTGGTACTAACTTCTGCCATGAATTATATCCTTATAGATCGTTCCGTTTATATGGTTACAGTTTTACCTACATTCGATATACAGCAACAAGTGTTATGCTCTATAATTTTTCGTATATACGTTTGTATATATGGAAAGCCACCCAATCTTATTTTCACCTATAAAAAGTAAAAATACAAAATCCATTGTATTATGACTTTGACTTTCACCTGCACACGAACAAAACCTTGCTATACGAATACATTTCGTACTACATATTCGTGTATGTCAGTATTGTATGGAGATAGAAGAAAAACAACAAGAAGAAAATTGTTGAAAGTTATGTGAAAATAATGTAATATGAACCTGACCAGCAAGTTGATAAAGACAGGTGGTATGTTTTTGATTTATTGCGAAAATTGTATCCAACAAGAGGAAAAAAAAGTGTTTTTGTGTTTGAATAAAATCAAAATGATGTGAAAATAGTAATCGAATAAATATTTATGATTTTTCCGGCTTTGGTTTTATTATTTATTTGATTTTTTCATTATCGTTCTCATATTACGTAACGAGAGATTTGGCTCTGAGGTAAATTAAATTCGTATTAGATAATAATTGGATATGAGAGTCACGTGGCAGTACTTTATATTGGGATGTGTGCTTGAACTATATTGATTTGAACTATATGTAGATACACAGTGCATGACTATTTTAATTTATTTATTAATTTAAATTATATTGATCATACATAAACAGTTATACCATATAGGTGTGCTCGTGTGATTCGCTGATTCAACATAACATATTACCGCACATGTAAGATAATATTGTTGAATAGCAAATCTCAAAAACTGAAATAAGGTCAATCAATGTTGATGACGACCAACAATACGTGGGAAACAAGTTCGTTCCAACTTTTAGCAAAGTAGGCATTTTGTTATTTTAAACTAGTTAAGAGATAATTTTTGTTTTTAGTTTAAGTTAAAACTCTGTTATAGTGAGATGTAATAAACCAATTAAATAAAATATATTTCTTGTAATGTTTCAATTAAGTGAAAACCTAGAACTGTAATACTTAGTGTAATAACTTGTAATAATTAGTGAATAAAAACTAGTTAAAAAGTGAATCCGTCAGAAATTTAAAAACAATTGTGACTTTATTTTCTAATTACGACATCTCTTATACGACTCCACCGCAACACAACATCAAGCTACATTTGGGACCAGCAAACACGACAGCACTATTTATTCGATTTTTATTAATTTTTCATTAAATTAACAAACAAAGATTTATCACAAAACACGATGAAAATTTAAATATTTTCATCGTGTTTTGTGATAAATCTTTTTTACGATTTTTGTTGGTTTTTCGACAATCACTCTTGGATTATGATTCGCCCAAATGCGGCAATTGTGTTTATTGACGAATCCACTGAAGTGAAAATGTGCCTCATCACTGAAGATGATTTTCTTTGAAAATTGATCATCCACTGTTGCCATTTCTTGCCATTTCTTCGATTATGTGTCTTTTCATGGTTCAAATTGAATTAGTCTGAAATTGAGAAATGTCAAACTAAATGCAGAAAAAAACTTGACGTTTAGTTGTGGTTCTAATTCAACGTCGGCCCTTAAAATTTAACCACCCTTTATTTGAACGATACTTGAATCCAAACATAATGAACGTATTGAACACTACATAATCTCTAATAGAAAAGGTACAGTAAATTTATAATTCACATTTTCGTAACTTCAAAATTTGGTTTGCAAGGAAATTGATACAAGATATTGCTAGTGAACAAGAACAGGAAGACAAAATACTATCTATTCATCGTCATGCACACCGGAATGCACAAGAAAATAAGAAGCAAATGATCGAAAATTACTATTTCCTGTGAATGAAGAGGAAAATCGAATTCTATGTTAAAAGGTGCATCATATGTCACACAAACAAACCACACAAACAAATACGACAGGCATCCCAGCAAGCATTTTCTCACTCCTACTCTCTCAACATCCAGGTCATACGTTACACATAGACATCTATTGTACTGAAAACAAATTGGTGCTAACCTCAATAGACAAATTAACTAAACTGGCTTGTAGCAAATTAATTAAATTAATAACAGTCGAATACATAAAAAACCCCTTAGGGATATTTTATTTTTGGTGTACCGGAAATTGTCATAATTGACAATGAAAAGTTGATTAATTCTCACTGTATATCGTCCATGATGGAGGAATCTCTGAACATAAAAACATTCAAAACTCTCCCCTACAAAAGCGAGGTGAACGGCCATATAGAGAGATTTCACTTTACTCTGCCAGAAATAATGAGATGCCTTAAGCATGATGGAATAGAAAGAATATTTCAAGAATTACTCGAAAGAGCCGTCAACGAGTATAATCACTCTATACATACCACAACAGGAAAGAAACCAGTAGAAGCATTTTATGGCAGAATACCAAACGTAGATCCGGAAAGTTGTGAGAAAGCACAGCTTACCAGCATTGAAAAGATCATACAAAAACAGAACAATGATCTGAAACATCACAACAAGAAAAGGAAATCTATTAAATACTATCAGCTCGGTGAGACTGTGTATGTGAGGCAAAATATCAGGCTAGGTTCGAAACTTACAGGAAGATATAAACCGGTGATAGTTAGAGAAAATTGGAACACTACAATACTGACGGAAACTGACAAAATAATCCATAAAAGCAATATAAGATCCTAAAACAATTTCAATCAAATTTGTATGTATGCACAAATTATTTCGATAAATGACGGCAAGGCAAAAATACAAAACGGACATTTTAAACTAATACACATAATTGAATTGGACAATTATCAAAATTTCATCACTAGAATGGACACTATATTATATCAAGAAATCACGACAAGACATGGACTACATCCCTATCTGACCTACGAATTGTCACAACTACAGGACCTGTTAGGCGATCTAAAATCACGAAAGGGCACAAATAAACGGTCTCTAAATTTTATTGGTATTTTTATTTCGAGATAATCAAATACAAAATGAATAATATCTTGGACCTTATTAGAGTTAGCCGAAAGTTTCCAGCTGAAAGGTAATGCAGATAGTGTCTTTGCTATCCCAGCCGAAAGGTAATGCCTATAGTGTCTTCGCTAGCCCAGCCGAAAGATGATAATGCAGATATTGATTTTGCTATCCAAGCAAGGTAATTCAACATATCAAAAATTCATTGAATGGCCTGTCGTTCAAGATTATCGTGCTTTGTCATTGATGCCACTATGGTTATTTGATAAGCCATAATGTTGGTCAGCTTCGGCCTAATTGTGGAGAAATTCTGAAGGGGATGCAGGGGTGTAATTTTGTAAAATAATTCAATATATCGAAAATGCATTGAATGACATGTATCTCCTTCAGAATTTCTCCATGATTAGGCCGAAGCTGACCAACATTATGGCCTATCAAATAACCATAGTGGCATCAATGACAAAGCCCGGTAATCTTGAACGACAGGCCGTTCAATGCATTTTCAATATATTGAATTAGCGATGAATTAGCGAAATTTTGCTAAATTACACCCCTGCATCCCCTTCAGAATTTCTCTACGATTAAGCCGAAGTTGACCAACATTATGGCCTATCAAATAACCATAGTGGCATCAATGACAAAGCACGTTAATCTTGAACGACAGGCAATTCAATGAATTTTTGATTTATTGAATTACCGAATTTTTGCAAAATTACACCCCTGTATCCCTTCTGAAATTCTCAACAAAATGGATGCTAAATGGATACAAATTGAATACCAATGGATGTATTGCTTGGATAGGAAAAACAATATCTGCATTCTCATCTTTTGGCTGGGATAGCGAAGACACTATAGTCATTACCTTTTGGCTGGTATAGCAAAAACACTATCTGCATTACCTTTAGGCTGGAAACTTTCGGCTAACTTTAGCAGTATATATCTTGGAGAATAATAGCCTTAAATGTTCAATATAAAATTAGATTAATGAAAGAAGAAATTATAAATATCAATGGCATATCACTGGGCAAAGGCTGGAATAATAAATTATCTTATACTTTCAAAATCAGAAATGAAATTAGCAATTGACACAATCGAAAATGAAAATTTGCCTTACTCTACTCCAGTGGAGGCATTAGACTTTTCCTACATTAAGATAATTAGTAATAACAGCTGTTTATTATATATTGTTTATATTTCTCTTACAATTAACGAGAGAGATTGAAAACGAAAATATTAGAAAGAATCATGATAGTATCTGTAGTATAGTAAAAAATTGTAAAACAATTAACTTTTTATCTATTTGTAATCAAAATAATATAAAAGACATTAGTAATTCAACGTACCTACCAAACCTATTGAAAAGCCGACCCCTTCGAAATGCAACAAAAGCAACAACAGCAATTCTTCTCAATCAATTTGTTTGCTTTCATTTCATTTGGAAATGAAAGCCAAAAACCAACGGGACATTTCTTGTAAAACTCAGCAACATGAGTCTAACTATCAACGATACAACATTCATTTCGAGAGAAAGACCAACAATGCAAGTTTAGCCGGCAATTTTACAACCGATGCCACAAGAAGAAAAATTCAAAGAAATCCTCTCATTACAAATGATGAAGGATATCAACATCGATAATATAGATCGCATCGAACTTCTGCACGAAGGAAAGAGAAACAAGCAAATGTAGAAGAAGCAAAGACAACTAAATTCAACACCAACACAATTGAACGTCACACCACGGGTCTAGCGCGTCACGAAACCACAGATACGCAACATGCAACACTAAATACGAATTTCTCAGAAGAAACACAAATACAAGCTACAAGAAAATTTTTTTAAGAAACACCATTATTTTAGGGCAAACCAAATGAGGACATTCGAAATTTAAATAGGGAAGAGATAACCCGCGGTCTAGTTGGGTTCCCACCTAAAACATAAGTTTCATCTTTCATTACGTGGAAATAAAATGTTGATAATATATTTGCAGATCAAATGCTTCATTTTGTCATCATGTTGAACCAGAATGTCGATAATATTTGCTGATCAACTATTTTGTTATCTCGTTGAAGAATTATTCTAGTTGATTTGAACATACGAATTTTTAGTTGTAATTTAGAACTAATTCAAATAAGTTAACACATAGCTTACTAAGTGAAAATATTGTTATAAAATTGTAATGGTGGTTTTGTGTGGTTTTTCCAGACTTCTTTTATTAAAGAAGAATATAGATGGGGATTTTTAATGTAAGCGATATCCATTTTGTTCAGGTTAACTGAAGAATACATATATCTGAGAGATTCACTACTGCACTGTAGCTATATTGATCGAAATATCCAGTAAGACGTCGATCGTATTTTGACATTTATTGAGATTACCAACCGATATAATGTCACGAGCACGCAGCAAGTTGCTGCATTTTCTTTCCACTGATTAATCCTTCCAAGGTGAATGAACAATAATATGGGTGTTTAGGTAAAAAACTGAGCAAATATATCGGTAACATAGGATCCATTTACAATCGATTTTTAATCGTGTCAACGATTTAAAAAATGCTAACTTCGCACATTTAACGATTTCGCACTTTAACCGTAACATATACCTAAATGTGCTTCATTACTATATAAAACCTTAGGCTCAAATTTTAAATGTGAGGAAAGAATGAACTCCATCTTGAAATGGTTCCAACAAAATTATAGAATTATGATTATTGCTAACAAAAATAATAATTTTTGACATTGTATACATTCTCTACATTGCCGACGCCATTTTCTAATTTTCTACATACATTGTCTACACGTGTCCAGTATTAATTATCTTCGCGGTGTAGACAATACGGCTCAACACTGGCGACAATATAGAAGAATACATGCAAACGATCGAAAGCATGAAATATATATAATACTCCAGAAGCTTCGTGATTCATACTCATGTTACATAGAAACATGTAAAAATGTTGTAAAAGTCAACATTGGCAATGGTTTCTGGCCATCAGCAAAAATAATACATCTCCATACAATTAATGAAACTCCATAAATTATTTTTTTTTATCTAAAGCACGTAATGTTGTTGCTAATAAATTTAAATATCAACTTCTATACGCTTCTATCATTCTTTTCATATTTTTTTGTTTAGTTTTACTCTCTAGTGTGTCGGTTTGTTAAATGAAGTTTCATCGTAATGTCATTTAAATTCATGAATATTACATCACTTTTTAATCTTAAAAACTTTCTCATAAAACAGAACGAACAATTTTTTTTTTTTGTAAAGATACACGAGTAGAGTATTTATATAGACATTCAGCTAGAGAAGATCCGTGAATTTTGTGTGTTTAAATCCAAAGAAAAAACGAAAATCCCAAACGCTTCTGTTTCTCATTTACAACATTTTTTTTTTTAGAATTTTATTTATTTATTTTCATTAGAATTTTAATCTATTTTGTTAAAAACAAGTACAAGATAAAACAACAAAAATTTCAGATGATTTATTAAGAAAGTTTGGTAATACAGCAACAACAACAATAACAACAAAAAGATGTTCTTTTTATAAAAAGGAATAATATTTCGTTGTAATCACGTTCCTCCAACGAAATAGGATCTTGATTTTATTTTTGTATTCGTTTATTTTTACTAAAAACGCATATCCGGTCGTTAATTAAGTATAAGACCACATGTCTGGTAATTTATAACTTGAGAAAGGATATTAATTTACGTAATTTTCACTTTACATAATTTTTGGATATTGAAACGATTTATTTTATTGTATACCAAATCGAATGTAATAGTCTAGGGGGAATACCCAGACACTCGCAAACATTTATAAATCATTGGATCCCCTTGTATATATATATATATTTTATGTATATATGAGACGATGTCTAAAACACAATTCGGCGTATTTTATGTACCCACAAAAATAGAACCCGAAAGGATGTATTTAAAATCTAGTTGACATATCGATTTGTTCACAAATATCACTTACACCTAATTAATCTCTGTGATTTGAATATTTTTGTGTAAGGGTTTAGATCTGGCAGCTATACGGGCGTAGACGCACGATAATTGATTATCAACGGTTTGCGGCTTTCGTCTTATACCGACTTAAAGAGAATTATGAAAATAAAAGATCTTCTTATAATTAGAACAAACAACAAATTAGAAATATCTTAAATTTCAAAGAATTTAAATTATGAATTAATTCCCAATTTAATTTAATTTAACTTGTAAATTTTTATTTTATTTATGTGACAAAAAATGTATTGTCACCCGCGACTAACTAATCCTAATTTACATAATCAATTGATTAGAAAATCAAAATAAAAATGTAGACAAACAATTTTTTGGTTTTGTTGAAATTTTATATCTCTAGATAAATGTCATCGTATATTAATTTTAATTATTTGATAAAAAAAAGTTTTTTTCTTAATTAAAACAAAATGATACAAATTTTAAAAAGTTAGGAAAGTGCGATCATTTCTAAATAGGGTTTTGATCGTAGAGGTCATATTTGTATATGCTTTGTAATTTGATAGATCGTAAAATACCATATTTTGTGATCATCATTATACATCCGATTGACTTAACGGAAATAATAAAAGCGACACTTTATAGAGGCCGCTTGAAATTAAAATTTAAATTAGATTTCCGTATTAATTGGTTTTAAAACTATTATACTGTTGGAATAATATTAATGAGGGTTTTCACTTTTGATTTGAATTGAATTGACGCAACATTTAACAGAAGACCGCGACAAATCAAATAAGTTAAACATGTTTATTGCATGTGGTGTCAGTGTTGAATATAAAATAACACATAAATTTAATTTGTAGTATTATTGTTTTTAATTGGTTTTTCGTAAATGCTACGACTGCGCTTTTAAAATTGTATTCAAAATAAGAAAAAGCTCCAACGTAAGCAGCTACTTCGGGTATACGAATTTCGGCCAAAAACTCAAAGCTTAAGAATCAGTTTCATTCCAATGAGCTAATCCATCTGTACTAAACAAAGGTCGAGTATTTGTTTCAAAACAATTTTATGCAACAAAATGGCGGTTTTGGTTAAATTTATGAAAACTGAACTGGAGCTAAAAAAACAATAATAGAAGCGGCCACTTACGGTTGACCGATTTCAGCTTAATATCACTGAAAATTCCCTGCTTATGAAAAAGGCTATCGTATGAAATTTCATCAAGATCAGTCAATCCGGATGCGCTGTAAAAGGGACACAATCATTAAGTCGGTACGAGACCGCACACATGCATACAAACACACACAGAGATTTTTTAAAACAATTTTTTGGCTATACTCCACGTTATTGTACTACATCGGTTAGGTTAGGTTAGGCCAGTTTTGACTCATTGTGATACCACAGAATCCGACATCATAAAATTCCTTGTAAATGCTTTTACATGAGCATAGGAAGTGAACAAGAGTCTCCTCCTCCTCGTCCTTACAGCTTCTGCAGAAGTCATTTGAATCCAGACCCATCCTTCTCGCATGATCTCCGAAAAGGCAGTGTCCGATAAGTACCCTTACAATTCTCTAAGTCACGCTTCCTTAGTGTGATCAGGATCTTGGATTATTTCAAGCTCAGCTCAAGCCATTCTTGCTTTGCTGCCCAGTCTGACTGTGGAACCACCTAGCATTTGCCAATGTAACTGCTTTCCTATGACTAGTTGCTTTCAGCACAGACATAGGCCTTCATTCACATTATCTGAGTAGCTCCAGTTAGAGAGTAGTACCGTACCTTGCTAATTCGTCTGCCCTGCAGTTTTCCTCAACGTCAGTGTGGCCAGAACCCAGACCAACTGGATATTAAAGTGTTCACTCGTTCCGTTAAAAGATGTGTGACAATATAGCGCCACTCTTCACGCCAGAGAAACTAAATCCAGTGAAAGAAGGGCCGCCCGACTATATACACAGATAGTGATATTAGTCAATGATGTTACACTGTGTTTCAACCAGTTCATTATCTCTTCAATCGCTAAAACTTCAGCCTGGTTCACGCTGCAGTAATCAAGTAGACGAAAAAATAGAAACTCCCTACAGAACTCACCAGCTCCTATCGAGCTTTGAGCCGTCGGCAAGGAATTTAACAACCCCGGTCTCTATGATCGGGAATACCATTCTTCCAATCCTCTCTAGAAGGGAGGACCTTAAAACGCTTATAAAAGCATATAAAGGGTATTATATAGTACAAATTAATCAGGTCATCCCTCACAGAATTGGCTATTGTTCAGTGCCCTTTTTAAAGGCACTTCCACCCTGAAATCGATAATACCCGCGCGGCCGTATTGACCGCCATTTACTTACCGATACATTCCAACGGAAGAAGGCACAGAACGACCACTAAGGTACTAGTGGGGGTTGTTTTCAACGCCCCACTAATGAACAAGCAGGCTGCCTCCTGCACCTTCAATGTTCCAGTATGATTATTTCTCCAGAGCTGGCCACCATACACTCCCCATATAGTATCTTCCTTACAACTGCCATGTAAAGCCAGTGCACTAGCTCCGGTTTCAGACCCCATTTCCTTCTGATGGAATTTTTACAAGAGTGGAATGCCACAGCGGCCCTCTTTACTCTTTCTATCGTGGTTGGTTTCCAACTCAGCGTACTGTCGAGAAGAATCCCTAGGAACCTACCTCTATAAGTAAGGGCCAGCATAGTACTATTTAAACTTGGTGGAACCAATCCACATACTCGTACGAGTAAACCAAACCATTAAATAAATTAAACATTATTTCGTATTTCACTTTATTATTTTTTCGCAATTTTGCTCCAGCTCATTTGGTCCCTCATGCCGGATTTTCATATCGTGCCGCAACAAATCAACTTCTCGGGTAATGAAATTGAACTTTTCGGTATTAAGATCACGTATTTCGTGAAAATAGTGATTCGTGTTAACTTTCGTCGTTCGGCTCGCGTGAAGCAAGCGTTGCGACAGCTGGTATTTGAAAAAATATTGAAAAGTAGCGTCGTGACCTCTCGTTACAAAGAATTTTGCGACGTAACAGGTTGAGGCCATGTGTGGTGATGTCAAAATTGGACTGAATACGAAAATATGTTCATCAACCTCGTCAACAAACTGCAGCCACCAGTATCTAATGATGATAAAGACAATTCTGTCAATTAACTCATAAAGCTCAATTTACGGATTATAAAATCAAATATCTAAAATTCTAAAGTGCTAAATTATCACAAACAATAATAATATACAAGCAGCTATTGGTGGCCTCAATGGTGATCTGGAAATTTTTAACGTATCACATTACTGCGACTCTCATTGCCTATGAGTTAAATTTTACCTAGTCAGCGTCGACTTCCAATATTCAGTTTAAGTGCAAAGGCACGATTATGGCACAATAGTGTCGCCAATAGTAACAAGTCGAATATTAGTAACGGGCTGACTATTGAGAAGAGTAACCAACATACACAGGTGAGATATGCATTAAAATTCCGAGGTACTAAGCATGCTAACTGGGATAGGTTTTCCAGTCTGCTATGAATAAAAAATCAAGTGATATTTTCTATCAATATCAACAGCAGGTTATAATCAAAAGAATAATTAGTATCGTGCTAGAACATCAGCGTGATGGTCGAACGATCTTACGGTCAGAATAGTAAAAAAGTCAGTGGAAAAATATGTCTAAGGAGTACTCCCGGATGTATCTGAGTCTCTTGAAAACCAGTGGTGGCCTGCTATAATAATATAATTGACAATAATGGACGGTCTATTTAATTTTTATTCGATTATTAACAGCCACTTCTCTGACAGATCAACTACCGTTGTGTCAAACTACTGTATGCTTTCCAAAAGCGCGAATAAAATTGTACACAAGGCTCAATCTTGGGCCCGCTCCTTTGGAATGTAGTTTTCAACAGTACAGTATATGAAGGACAATGTCCAAGAAGTAGAATTCTCGATCGAAAAGGTTATGCTCTTTGCTGGCAATTCAAGACTGAGCATGAAGGAAAAACCGCAGAACGCCATAAACAGGACGGCAAATTGATGCAGTAGCAACAAAATGGAGCTATTCCACTCAAAAACCGTAATGATACAATTCAAAGGTTTAATTGACACTAGAGAAGACTACTTTTACTGGCTTTTGGTGGAAGGAGAATACAGAAAGAGTCATCAGTTAACTGGTAAGGGGTTGATTTCAATGAAAGGCTCGGTATAACATAGTCGCAAATGATCCGTTATCATCGTATCCGTCACACACTCTAGCACATGTACATCGCAAGTCTGACACACGATAAAATCGTTCATTCATCGTCAATTCATACTCTGTCATCCCCGCGTATCAAGTTTGGGATGGAGACAACATAATTCATAGCGATCATAGGTTGTGCATCAACTGCAAGTACGAAGGCACACCAGTTCGTCATCACAAATACATCACATCCTACTTTATAATTGGAACTCGAATACTGATTCGACATCCCTCGAATCATCATCTCAAACTCAGGTCACCATGCCCTACGTCACACCGCCATTCACTGACATACTGCTCGCCACAGCAATCGCCAGCAAATTCAGCAAATTGCAGAGTTCAGCAAATTGCATTGGATTAGCGGGAAGATAAGTCGTAGTCGCAATCAGTGGAGTCTGTGAGAACGAAGCACCAACGTCGCGTTCATTTGTCGAATTTGTATTAAAATTGTTAATCGTTTCAACATCCTCCATTTGTGGGGTCGAGCTTTCGTCGTCGAGTAGATCACAGGCACGAGGCTATCCCAGCCATTTAGGATACACCAATGGTCACGCTTGGATCAGTTGGGACTTGTCGATCCTAGTTACTACTGGTATATCTTTCTTAAAAAACATTTTATGACTTTCGTCAGTTCTGTTCATCCTTTTAACCAAAAAAGTAGGGATTCATCCTTTGTCTAAAATACGAATTATGGTTATATCCACTTCGGCAAAATGGATCGCCAGGAATGGTAATCGAGGATTTTTGTTTATCTCAAGAACCTACAGCACGATGAGTCAGAATACAAAAGGCGCTATGATGCGACCGACTATCGCAATGAAATTTGAAGATACCCGGTCTTCCTGCCATTCAATGAAAACATATAACGCCGGGAAGGTTACGAGAGGATTCAAATATTTGACTAGAACAAATTGAGTGCTTTCTAAGATTGATCAATTTAGCTTTAAATTCAACTAGTTAGTGGAAGACTATCAGGAATTGGGTCATTTGGAGGTATTGCAAAAACACCATCACAACTCTCCGAAACAGATGTGTTATCTTTTTCATCACAGTGGAATGCACCACAAACTGCGCGCAGAAGCTTCGCATTGGTCTCCAGTATAAACACAACATCTTTGAAATGCTAACACGTTTTGGCAAATATAAATTCGTTTTGGTTACAGATATAAAGCTGATATATTAACAGATCCTGATGGTGCACGAACACAGAAATAATTAGCGAATCGTACGGCGATATTCTAAAGATGAGACCAGTTAGAAATTATTGTTAGTGCACTGTTGCGTTGTGTACGGTACTGCCAGCATTACGTTTCTCGCAAAGTTATAGCTGACGGAAGAGCTAGCACAGGGCTAACAGAAGGAAATACCAAAGTTGACCAGGTTAAAAGTGGGGAAATTAAAACTGGTGAAACTGCTCCGATGTTGTAGCTTTCAACTGCGGAAGTCGTCTTCGGACAGCTAACATCTTCTCCATGAAATACTAATAGAAATTTGCGAGCATCAAGGTGAATTTGAAATTCAATTAAAATATTTGGACTACATTAGATTTCTTCGGCCGATGGTTTAAAATTCTACTTCAGCTCAACATCGAGTATTCGTGCACCAACAAAACGAACAATATTTTTGCAGGCACCCAAGATATTTGATCGCTCGGGAGGGTATCTCTTACCACAATTATCGCCAAACTCTTACTTCAAGAAGTGTGGGGTGCTCGGCGTCAATAGCTTAAAGAGGAATCATTTATCGAGATAGTTTGATTATTGTGAAGCTTCTCGGAATCGCTCGGATTAATAAATGGACAAATCGCCATAATCTTCACATCCACGGGTTCAGCAATGTTTCTTAGAAAATTAGTGCAGCGGATGATGTTTACTCAAACAATATTGGCCAATTTTGTCAAAATCACAATACTGGCATTCCAGTACCTGGTAGGCTACACAGTATGCCTAATCACTGAAAAATGTTTATGGCCAATTGGGTTTTGCAAATTCTGGATTTCCTCCAACCCATCAATAAGAATTATATAAGCACAACTACGCTGATTTCACGTCTCGTGGTGTTGAATTTTCATTACTAGAAAGTCAACCGCTGTGACTACGAGAAGATTCCAATCCATGGCTACACCAAAAAAGCACTGAGACACCATTCATCTTACATCGACATCTCAACTTAATAACGCGCAAAAGGCTTTATTACCTTACCTGAGCTCAATTGTTCATTCAAGTCCTGGATTAAGCTGGTGGCGGTATACTATGGATTAGAGGCAGCTCAGCGAATCAAATTTGCTACAAACAAGGAAGTATCTGATTATCCTTTCCAAAGACAACCGGCTTATAAATTTACAATTTTACCTACATAAACACTATTGGTTTAAATAAAAAACACTATTGAATCACAAGCATCAAAACCTTGGTGCGCTCGCAGGTACATAAATGTGTTGTGTGTATCGTTCAACAATGTGCCATTTGATGACAAATCTTCAATCGCATCGTGTTACTCCTTCCAGACTGTTCTTGCCCCGCATCATATCAAAGGATCACCGTGCGAAGAGAAAATACCAAATCCTAATTATTGTGCAACCAACTTCGGCGAAGCTAATCGGCAGCTGGCAGTCTTGCATCAGCAGAGCATGAGAGATGTAAATCCTAAATGACTGCATTATTGACTCAGGAGCACCACAACAAATTTCATTCCGTGGGAATAAATTCATGGCCAAACTAATTACGTTAGAGGAATTGACAACAATTTTATGCTTAAACTGGTAACCGTTGTGCCCATGTCTAATGATACTAATGGCTGCACAATTCTCACTCCAATGCACTTTTTATTTAAAGTGGCACCAATTACGATACCTGAAACGAGCCGACTCAATCGCTACCAGCAACTGCAGATAATGTAGTATTTTTTCTGAAAAACTCTGATGACAGAATACCTTTCTCGCCTACAGTAATGACCAAAGTGGTTAAATGCCAACATCAATCTCGTCATTGGTCTTAATATAGGTGCTCATCAAAGATCAAAGCATACCACCGTGGAAATGGTTTCTCCGATACACATCAAAAATCTCACGTTAGAGGTCGAGTCGTCACGCAACAATTAAATCGTATTTGTAACGTTTTATTATTTTTAACAAATGGGCGTCGACGGAATACAACGAGGGATCACTGAAGAATTTTGAGCTATTTATAATCATTTTATTTGAAGTAACTTTGATTATTTTCACTCTTATAACAAACAATAATTTAAATATTGAAGTTATCTGATATTCAAAGATCATAGATATCATTTAATTCTGCATGTCCGGCTACTTAAAAATATTTCATTTTTAGTTGTAGTATTTGGGGGCCGGATCAGGCTGATCTGATGTTGACAATATTTCAATTCTGACACAACCAAACGAGCTCAATATATTTCTAGGTAATACGGAGAGCTTATAAGTAACTCATAAATAATATTGTTTTACTGAAGGTCTGCTCAGTATGGGTTATAAATCTCGTTTGGTATCTGAAAATTCTGACTTGGTGGTAAAACTAATCCGGGATATGGAACAATTTTACCTTTCAATAATAACCTATGTATTGAAAACATTTTGCACAGCCAAAACAAATTTTCAATTAGGTGGTCACAAATTAAAACAGTCGTGGATAATTTCATACAAAAATCCGTGTTGTTATGTCCGTCAGCAATCTTGATCGATTTCGGTTATGTTTATTATAGTCTAACGGAATTATGAAAGTTCCTAATCAATTATGATATTATTAAAAACATAAGGTGGTCGATGAAGGCTGTTGCATGTTGTTTTCCCTTCTATTATCCAGTATACCAACAAGCCTATTTTATAAAATAAATGTTTCGCTTGTGTTACAAAAATCGGCACTAAATCAAAAGTGTCAAATTACAAAGCACCACCAAAAATACTAAATATAAAAATCGATAACACTGACAAATACAAATGATTATGATAATTTATTAAATAACAAATAATTGGGATAATATAATAAATAGATTATTTATTCATTTCACCACAAAAAAAATAAATTTAAATAAATTATCAATCGTATATTAGCGCTTACATATACAAGAATTTATTACTGGATTAAAGTTTATCCGATATGTTGAATGTACCAAAATATATCTTGTCCCGTGGTGGATTAATCTTGATCTACATTCAAATGGACCCGTTTTTTTGTTGTGTGTACAATAAACACGACCAGCTCAAAGTGTGTATACGCACACACGTTCTAATATTTGGTTCGTATAATATATCCCAAGGCTTATTTAATATGTACCGGTGCGCACAGGGCGACAGACCACTCACTTGAAAATAATTAACAGTTTTATTTATCTTTAGTATATGGATACATCGATATACGAGTGAGTATGTAGATCGAGAAATCTAATTAATTATAACAACACAACGAATATTTTGACAGTTTTATGTAACTCTGCGAGGTAATTTTGTCTTATTAATTTATTGTCGATTAATCATTTACGTTCGAGTTAATTTGAATGGAATTGGTTTTAATTGTTTGTGTTATACCGAATGACCTTAAGGATATCATATGTATAGGCATGTACATAAGCTTTATGTACCTAGATATATATATATATTTAAATAGCGATTGACTTTATTTTTCTCAATTCTTATACAAATTCTTAAACTAAACAATAATTAGATACAAAATTTATTTAAAAAACAGCGGTTGTCTGTATATTCTATCAATCATAGTAAATTTTGTGTTATTATTCAAATTGAACCATACAATTCTAGCAAACGATAGACCTAAAATGCCGAGGTTTTCGATCGGTTTAAAAGAAACTGAAAGTTTATTTATTACACTAAGGTATTTACCGTATTGTAGTGGGCCGGGCTTGAAAATGATTTACATATTCATTTTGTCTGCAGCTTTTATGCATTTAAATTAACCGCAGCACGTTACCATTTTTGTATCGTCTGTGGTTGATTAATTAAATTTAAATTTTTACTTATCCGTGGTGAATGTACACATTAATCACAATATGAACAATATTAACACAAATAGTGTTAAAATGATTGATAATAGAATTTTGGTTCAGTTATGAATTAATTAATTGTAATTAATATTTTGGTTATGTTAATTCAATATCAGTATACATATATGACTAGATCTTTCAAGACAACAATTATACGGTTAAACGTTCATGGCTAGTTTTAAAAATGCTTTACCTTAAAAACATTTAAGAATCATAACATAAAATTTGTATTGTTATTTTATTTCATTTTATTTTAAAATAAAATAATGTAGAATCAAGGTTCCAATACTGCTTGATAACTCCCATCAATAAAAAAAATTCCCTTGAATTCAACAAATCCAGAAATGGTTTTTTTGAGCAACTTATGACCGGGAAGGATTTTAACTTTAAATGTATCTTAAATTTAAAGTTCAAACTTGATGGTTTTGAATACCGATAAAGTTTATGACACTCGTTAAATAAATTATGGACAAACCGTGACCTAAATTAATTTGAAATAAACCCGTTTCATGTTGGCGAATCTGTTAACAACCAATTGAATAACATTCTTACTGCGCTTTTAATAATTGAAAATGAATAGTTAAATTGTTCACCATTAAATTACTTTCATGTACCGGAAGCAACTTCCAAACTTGTTGGCCAGTTCGAAGAGTTTAGATGGATTCTTGAAATGAAACCCATAAACAAATTACATTTTGCTACGAAAATGGTTTGCATTACGTTCAAATTTTAGTAAATCTAATTATTGAACATTTTGTAAACTGCTAATGAATAAATGTTTATTTTAATGCTAATTTATTTATACATACCCAAAATTTTCATATGTTTAACGCTTTAAACTGCACGCATTAAAGAACGAAAAGCGAGTAAAAATGATAATAATGAGAATACCATTTTGTCGAACATTGCAAACATAAAACTTTTAGTTATAAAAAGGGAACTGAAGAAGAAATACATTTTCAAAATCGATCTTCCTAATAATAAAATCAATAAATATTGTCACTCTAAGTAAAATTGTTTGCAAATGTTTTACAAAAATAATTTAACTAGAAACATAAAAGAACTTTTAATGTTGTATCATTCCAAAAGACGTCTATAAATAACTACTAAACTCGGATTTAAATTAACTCCAATTAAGATTAATATTGAATTATATTTTGATCCGAGAAATTTTTTTTATTTCTGTAAAACATTGCTGTTGATTGCAAAATAAACATGGCCGATAACAGCACATGAAATACGTTTGAGGACTAGATGTCTATATATAATTGCTGAACTCGGATTTAATTTTATGCAAATTGGGATTAATATTGAATTATATTTAAACCAGTATAAATATTGTTGTTGTCAAACATTGTTGTTGTTGTCAAAATTAACATGCCCGATTATAACACATGAAATACGTTTGAGGACTAGATGTCTATATAGTGGCTGAACTCGGATTTAAATTTATGCAAATTGGGATTAATATTGAATTATATTTAAATCAGTATAAATTTTGTTTTTGTTAAGCATTGTTGTTGTTGTCAAAATTAACATAGCCTATAATAACACATGAAATACGTATGAGGACTAGATGTCTATATATAATTGCTGAACTCGGATTTAATTTTATGCAAATTGGGATTAATATTGAATTATATTTAAACCAGTATAAATATTGTTGTTGTCAAACATTGTTGTTGTTGTCAAAATTAACATGCCCGATTATAACACATGAAATACGTTTGAGGACTAGATGTCTATATAGTGGCTGAACTCGGATTTAAATTTATGCAAATTGGGATTAATATTGAATTATATTTAAACCAGTATAAATATTGTTGTTGTCAAACATTGTTGTTGTTGTCAAAATTAACATGCCCGATTATAACACATGAAATACGTATGAGGAATAGTTGTCTATATAGTGGCTGAACTCGGATTTAAATTTATGCAAATTGGGATTAATATTGAATTATATTTAAATCAGTATAATTTTTGTTTTTGTCAAGCATTGTTGTTGTTGTCAAAATTAACATGGCCGATAATAACACATGAAATACGTATGAGGACTAGTTGTCTATATAGTGGCTGAACTCGGATTTAAATTTATGCAAATTGGGATTAATATTGAATTATATTTAAATCAGTATAAATATTGTTGTTGTCAAGCAATGTTGTTGTTGTCAAAATTAACATGGTCGATAATAACACATGAAATACGTTTGAGGACTAGTTGTCTATATATAATTGCTGAACTCGGATTTAAATTTATGCAAATGGGAATTAATATTGAATTATATTTAAATCAGTATAAATATTGTTGTTGTCAAGCAATGTTGTTGTTGTCAAAATTAACATGGCCGATAATAACACATGAAATACGTATGAGGACTAGTTGTCTATATAGTGGCTGAACTCGGATTTAAATTTATGCAAATTGGGATTAATATTGAATTATATTTAAATCAGTAGAAATATTGTTGTTGTCAAGCAATGTTGTTGTTGTCAAAATTAACATGGTCGATAATAACACATGAAATACGTTTGAGGACTAGTTGTCTATATATAATTGCTGAACTCGGATTTAAATTTATGCAAATGGGAATTAATATTGAATTATATTTAAATCAGTATAAATATTGTTGTTGTCAAGCAATGTTGTTGTTGTCAAAATTAACATGGCCGATAATAACACATGAAATACGCATGAGGACTAGTTGTCTATATAGTGGCTGAACTCGGATTTAAATTTATGCAAATTGGGATTAATATTGAATTATATTTAAATCAGTATAAATATTGTTGTTGTCAAACATTGTTGTTGTTGTCAAAATTAACATGGCCTATAATAACACATGAAATACGTTTGAGGACTAGATGTCTATATATAATTGCTGAACTCGGATTTAAATTTATGAAAATTGGGATTAATATTGAATTATATTTAAATCAGTATAAATATTGTTGTTGTCAAACATTGTTGTTGTTGTCAAAATTAACATGGCCAATAATAACACATGAAATACGTATGAGGACTAGTTGTCTATATAGTGGCTGAACTCGGATTTAAATTTATGCAAATTGGGATTAATATTGAATTATATTTAAATCAGTATAAATTTTGTTTTTGTCAAACATTGTTGTTGTTGTCAAAATTAACATGGCCGATAATAACACATGAAATACGTTTGAGGACTAGATGTCTATATATAATTGCTGAACTCGGATTTAAATTTATGCAAATGGGGATTAATATTGAATTATATTTAAATCAGTATAAATATTGTTGTTGTAAAGCAATGTTGTTGTTGTCAAAATTAACATGGCCGATAATAACACATGAAATACGTTTGAGAACTAGATGTCTATATATAATTGCTGAACTCGGATTTAAATTTATGAAAATTGGGATTAATATTGAATTATATTTAAATCAGTATAAATATTGTTGTTGTCAAACATTGTTGTTGTTGTCAAAATTAACATGGCCAATAATAACACATGAAATACGTTTGAGGACTAGTTGTCTATATAGTGGCTGAACTCGGATTTAAATTTATGCAAATTGGGATTAATATTGAATTATATTTAAATCAGTATAAATTTTGTTTTTGTCAAACATTGTTGTTGTTGTCAAACATAAAATGGCCGATAATAACACATGAAATACGTTTGAGGACTAGATGTCTATATATAATTGCTGAACTCGGATTTAAATTTATGCAAATGGGGATTAATATTGAATTATATTTAAATCAGTATAAATATTGTTGTTGTCAAACAATGTTGTTGTTGTCAAAATTAACATGGCCAATAATAACACATGAAATACGTATGAGGACTAGTTGTCTATATAGTGGCTGAACTCGGATTTAAATTTATGCAAATTGGGATTAATATTGAATTATATTTAAATCAGTATAAATTTTGTTTTTGTCAAACATTGTTGTTGTTGTCAAACATAAAATGGCCGATAATAACACATGAAATACGTTTGAGGACTAGATGTCTATATATAATTGCTGAACTCGGATTTAAATTTATGCAAATGGGGATTAATATTGAATTATATTTAAATCAGTATAAATATTGTTGTTGTCAAACATTGTTGTTGTTGTCAAAATTAACATGGCCTATAATAACACATGAAATACGTTTGAGGACTAGATGTCTATATATAATTGCTGAACTCGGATTTAAATTTATGAAAATTGGGATTAACATTGAATTATATTTAAATCATTATGAATATTGTTTTTGTCAAACATTGTTGTTGTTGTCAAAATTAACATGGCCGATAATAACACATGAATTACGTTTGAGGACTAAATGTCTATATATAGTGGCTGAGCTCGGATTTAAATTTATGCAAATTGGGATTAATATTGAATTATATTTAAATCAGTATAAATTTTGTTTTTGTCAAGCATTGTTGTTGTTGTCAAAATTAACATGGCCGATAATAACACATGAAATACGTTTGAGGACTAGATGTCTATATATAATTGCTGAACTCGGATTTAATTTTATGCAATTTGGGATTAATATTGAATTATATTTAAACCAGTATAAATATTGTTGTTGTTGTCAAAATTAACATGGTCGATAATAACACATGAAATACGTTTGAGGACTAGATGTCTATATATAATTGCTGAACTCGGATTTAATTTTATGCAATTTGGGATTAATATTGAATTATATTTAAACCAGTATAAATATTGTTGTTGTCAAATATTGTTGTTGTTGTCAAAATTAACATGGCCGATAATAACACATGAAATACGTTTGAGGACTAGATGTCTATATATAATTGCTGAACTCGGATTTAAATTTATGCAAATTGGGATTAATATTGAATTATATTTAAATCAGTATAAATTTTGTTTTTGTCAAACATTGTTGTGGTTGTCAAAATTAACATGGCCGATAATAACACAAGAAATACGTATGAGGACTAGTTGTCTATATAGTGGCTGAACTCGGATTTAAATTTATGCTAATTGGGATTAATATTGAATTATATTTAAACCAGTATAAATATTGTTGTTGTCAAACATTGTTGTTGTTGTCAAAATTAACATGGCCGATAATAACACATGAAATACGTATGTGGACTAGTTGTCTATTTATTGGCTGAACTCGGATTTAAATTTATGCAAATTGGGATTAATATTGAATTATATTTAAACCAGTATAAATTTTTTTTTGTCAAACAGTGTTGTTGTTGTCAAAATTAACATGGCCGATAATAACACATGAAATACGTATGAGGACTAGATGTCTATATATAATTGCTGAACTATATTTAAATCAGTATGAACATTGTTTTTGTCAAGCATTGTTGTTGTTGTCAAAATTAACATGGCCGATAATAACACATGAAATACGTTTGAGGACTAGAAGTCTATATATAATTGCTGAACTCGGATTTAAATTTATGCAAATTGGGATTAATATTGAATTATATTTAAATCAGTATAAATATTGTTTTTGTCAAGCATTGTTGTTGTTGTCAAAATTAACGTGGCCGATAATAACACATGAAATACGTTTGAGGACTAGATGTCTATATATAGTGGCTGAACTCGGATTTAAATTTATGCAAATTGGGATTAACATTGAATTATATGTAAATCATTATGAATATTGTTTTTGTCAAACATTGTTGTTGTTGTCAAAATTAACATGGCCGATAATAACACATGAACTACGTTTGAGGACTAGATGTCTATATATAGTGGCTGAACTCGGATTTAAATTTATGCAAATTGGGATTAATATTGAATTATATTTAAATCAGTATAAATTTTGTTTTTGTCAAGCATTGTTGTTGTTGTCAAAATTAACATGGCCGATAATAACACATGAAATACGTTTGAGGACTAGATGTCTATATATAATTGCTGAACTCGGATTTAATTTTATGCAATTTGGGATTAGTATTGAATTATATTTAAATCAGTATAAATTTTGTTTTTGTCAAGCATTGTTGTAGTTGTCAAAATTAACATGGCCGATAATAACACATGAAATACGTATGAGGACTAGATGTCTATATAGTGGCTGAACTCGGATTTAAATTTATGCAAATTGGGATTAATATTGAATTATATTTAAATCAGTATAAATATTGTTGTTGTCAAACAATGTTGTTGTTGTCAAAATTAACATGGCCGATAATAACACATGAAATACGTTTAAGGACTAGATGTCTATATATAATTGCTGATCTCGGATTTAAATTTATGCAAATTGGGATTAATATTGAATTATATTTAAATCAGTATAAATATTGTTTTTGTCAAACATTGTTGTTGTTGTCAAAATTAACATGGCCGATAATAACACAAGAAATACGTATGTGGACTAGTTGTCTATATAGTGGCTGAACTCGGATTTAAATTTATGAAAATTGGGATTAATATTGAATTATATTTAAATCAGTATAAATTTTGTTTTTGTCAAGCATTGTTGTTGTTGTCAAAATTAACATGGCCGATAATAACACATGAAATACGTATGAGGACTAGATGTCTATATATAATTGCTGAACTCGGATTTAAATTTATGCAAATTGGGATTAATATTGAATTATAATTAAATCAGCATAAATTTTGTATTTGTCAAGCATTGTTGTTGTTGTCAAAATTAACATGGCCGATAATAACACATGAAATACGTTTGAGGACTAGTTGTCTATATATAAGTGCTGAACTCGGATTTAAATTTATGCAAATTGGGATTAATATTGAATTATATTTAAATCAGTAGAAATATTGTTTTTGTCAAGCATTGTGGTTGTTGTCAAAATTAACATGGCCGATAATAACACATGAAATACGTATGAGGACTAGTTGTCTATATAGTGGCTGAACTCGGATTTAAATTTATGCAAATTGGGATTAATATTGAATTATATTTAAATCAGTATAAATTTTGTATTTGTCAAGCATTGTTGTTGTTGTCAAAATTAACATGGCCGATAATAACACATGAAATACGTTTGAGGACTAGATGTCTATATATAATTGCTGAACTCGGATTTAAATTTATGCAAATTGGGATTAATATTGAATTATATTTAAATCAGTATAAATATTGTTTTTGTCAAACATTGTTGTTGTTGTCAAAATTAACATGGCCGATAATAACACATGAAAAACGTATGAGGACTAGATGTCTATATATAATTGCTGAACTCGGATTTAAATTTATGCAAATTGGGATTAATATTGAATTATATTTAAATCAGTATAAATATTGTTTTTGTCAAACATTGTTGTTGTTGTCAAAATTAACATGGCCGATAATAACACATGAAATACGTATGTGGACTAGTTGTCTATATAGTGGCTGAACTCGGATTTAAATTTATGCAAATTGGGATTAATATTGAATTATATTTAAATCAGTATAAATATTGTTTTTGTCAAGCATTGTTGTTGTCGTCAAAATTAACATGGCCGATAATAGCACATGAAATACGTATGAGGACTAGATGTCTATATATAATTGCTGAACTCGGATTTAAATTTATGCAAATTGGGATTAATATTGAATTATATTTAAATCAGTAGAAATATTGTTTTTGTCAAACATTGTTGTTGTTGTCAAAATTAACATGGCCGATAATAACACATGAAATACGTAAGTGGACTAGTTGTCTATATATAATGTCTGAACTCGAATTTAAATTTATGCAAATTGGGATTAATATTGAATTATATTTAAATCAGTATAAATATTGTTTTTGTCAAACAATGTTGTTGTTGTCAAAATTAACATGTTCGATAATAACACATGAAATACGATTGAGGACTAGATGTCTATATATAGTGGCTGAACTCGGATTTAAATTTATGCAAATTGGGATTAATATTGAATAATATTTAAATCAGTATAAATATTGTTGTTGTCAAACAATGTTGTTGTTGTCAAAATTAACATGGCCGATAATAACACATGAAATACGTTTAAGGACTAGATGTCTATATATAATTGCTGATCTCGGATTTAAATTTATGCAAATTGGGATTAATATTGAATAATATTTAAATCAGTATAAATATTGTTGTTGTCAAACAATGTTGTTGTTGTCAAAATTAACATGGCCGATAATAACACATGAAATACGATTGAGGACTAGATGTCTATATATAGTGGCTGAACTCGGATTTAAATTTATGCAAATTGGGATTAATATTGAATAATATTTAAATCAGTATAAATATTGTTGTTGTCAAACAATGTTGTTGTTGTCAAAATTAACATGGCCGATAATAACACATGAAATACGTTTAAGGACTAGATGTCTATATATAATTGCTGATCTCGGATTTAAATTTATGCAAATTGGGATTAATATTGAATTATATTTAAATCAGTATAAATATTGTTTTTGTCAAACATTGTTGTTGTTGTCAAAATTAACATGGCCGATAATAACACATGAAATACGTATGTGGACTAGTTGTCTATATAGTGGCTGAACTCGGATTTAAATTTATGAAAATTGGGATTAATATTGAATTATATTTAAATCAGTATAAATATTGTTTTTGTCAAGCATTGTTGTTGTTGTCAAAATTAACATGGCCGATAATAACACATGAAATACGTATGAGGACTAGATGTCTATATATAATTGCTGAACTCGGATTTAAATTTATGCAAATTGGGATTAATATTGAATTATAATTAAATCAGTATAAATTTTGTATTTGTCAAGCATTGTTGTTGTTGTCAAAATTAACATGGCCGATAATAACACATGAAATACGTTTGAGGACTAGTTGTCTATATATAATTGCTGAACTCGGATTTAAATTTATGCAAATTGGGATTAATATTGAATTATATTTAAATCAGCATAAATTTTGTTTTTGTCAAGCATTGTTGTTGTTGTCAAAATTAACATGGCCGATAATAACACATGAAATACGTATGAGGACTAGTTGTCTATATAGTGGCTGAACTCGGATTTAAATTTATGCAAATTGGGATTAATATTGAATTATATTTAAATCAGTTTAAATTTTGTATTTGTCAAGCATTGTTGTTGTTGTCAAAATTAACATGGCCGATAATAACACATGAAATACGTTTGAGGACTAGATGTCTATATATAATTGCTGAACTCGGATTTAAATTTATGCAAATTGGGATTAATATTGAATTATATTTAAATCGGTATAAATATTGTTTTTGTCAAACATTGTTGTTGTTGTCAAAATTAACATGGCCGTTTATAACACATGAAATACGTTTGAGGACTAGATGTCTATATATAATTGCTGAACTCGGATTTAAATTTATGCAAATTGGGATTAATATTGAATTATATTTAAATCAGTATAAATATTGTTTTTGTCAAACAATGTTGTTGTTGTCAAAATTAACATGGCCGATAATAACACATGAAATACGTTTAAGGACTAGTTGTCTATATAGTGGCTGAACTCGGATTTAAATTTATGCAAATTGGGATTAATATTGAATTATATTTAAATGAGTATAAATATTGTTTTTGTCAAACATTGTTGTTGTTGTCAAAATTAACATGGCCGATAATAACACATGAAATACGTATGTGGACTAGTTGTCTATATAGTGGCTGAACTCGGATTTAAATTTATGCAAATTGGGATTAATATTGAATTATATTTAAATCAGCATAAATATTGTTTTTGTCAAGCATTGTTGTTGTCGTCAAAATTAACATGGCCGATAATAGCACATGAAATACGTATGAGGACTAGATGTCTATATATAATGTCTGAACTCGAATTTAAATTTATGCAAATTGGGATTAATATTGAATTATATTTAAATCAGTATAAATATTGTTTTTGTCAAACAATGTTGTTGTTGTCAAAATTAACATGTTCGATAATAACACATGAAATACGTTTAAGGACTAGTTGTCTATATATAATGTCTGAACTCGAATTTAAATTTATGCAAATTGGGATTAATATTGAATTATATTTAAATCAGTATAAATATTGTTTTTGTCAAACATTGTTGTTGTTGTCAAAATTAACATGGCCGATAATAACACATGAAATACGTATGTGGACTAGTTGTCTATATAGTGGCTGAACTCGGATTTAAATTTATGCAAATTGGGATTAATATTGAATTATATTTAAATCGGTATAAATATTGTTTTTTTCAAACATTGTTGTTGTTGTCAAAATTAACATGGCCGTTTATAACACATGAAATACGTTTGAGGACTAGATGTCTATATATAATTGCTGAACTCGGATTTAAATTTATGCAAATTGGGATTAATATTGAATTATATTTAAATCAGTATAAATATTGTTGTTGTCAAACATTGTTGTTGTTGTCAAAATTAACAAGGCCGATTATAACACATGAAATACGTTTGAGGACTAGATGTCTATATATAATTGCTGAACTCGGATTTAAATTTATGCAAATTGGGATTAATATTGAATTATATTTAAATCAGTAGAAATATTGTTTTTGTCAAACATTGTTGTTGTTGTCAAAATTAACATGGCCGATAATAACACATGAAATACGTATGAGGACTAGTTGTCTATATAGTGGCTGAACTCGGATTTAAATTTATGCAAATTGGGATTAATATTGAATTATATTTAAATCAGTAGAAATATTGTTTTTGTCAAACATTGTTGTTGTTGTCAAAATTAACATGGCTGATAATAACACATGAAATACGTATGTGGACTAGTTGTCTATATAGTGGCTGAACTCGGATTTAAATTTATGCAAATTGGGATTAATATTGAATTATATTTAAATCAGTATAAATATTGTTTTTGTCAAACATTGTTGTTGTTGTCAAAATTAACATGGCCGTTTATAACACATGAAATACGTTTGAGGACTAGATGTCTATATATAATTGCTGAACTCGGATTTAAATTTATGCAAATTGGGATTAATATTGAATTATATTTAAATCAGTATAAATATTGTTGTTGTCAAACATTGTTGTTGTTGTCAAAATTAACAAGGCCGATTATAACACATGAAATACGTTTGAGGACTAGATGTCTATATATAATTGCTGAACTCGGATTTAAATTTATGCAAATTGGGATTAATATTGAATTATATTTAAATCAGTAGAAATATTGTTTTTGTCAAACATTGTTGTTGTTGTCAAAATTAACATGGCCGATAATAACACATGAAATACGTATGAGGACTAGATGTCTATATATAATTGCTGAACTCGGATTTAAATTTATGCAAATTGGGATTAATATTGAATTATATTTAAATCAGTATAAATATTGTTTTTGTCAAACAATGTTGTTGTTGTCAAAATTAACATGTTCGATAATAACACATGAAATACGTTTAAGGACTAGTTGTCTATATAGTGGCTGAACTCGGATTTAAATTTATGCAAATTGGGATTAATATTGAATTATATTTAAATCAGTAGAAATATTGTTTTTGTCAAACATTGTTGTTGTTGTCAAAATTAACATGGCCGATAATAACACATGAAATACGTATGAGGACTAGATGTCTATATATAATTGCTGAACTCGGATTTAAATTTATGCAAATTGGGATTAATATTGAATTATATTTAAATCAGTATAAATATTGTTTTTGTCAAACATTGTTGTTGTTGTCAAAATTAACATGGCCGATAATAACACATGAAATACGTATGTGGACTAGTTGTCTATATAGTGGCTGAACTCGGATTTAAATTTATGCAAATTGGGATTAATATTGAATTATATTTAAATCGGTATAAATATTGTTTTTGTCAAACATTGTTGTTGTTGTCAAAATTAACATGGCCGTTTATAACACATGAAATACGTTTGAGGACTAGATGTCTATATATAATTGCTGAACTCGGATTTAAATTTATGCAAATTGGGATTAATATTGAATTATATTTAAATCAGTATAAATATTGTTGTTGTCAAACATTGTTGTTGTTGTCAAAATTAACATGGCCGATTATAACACATGAAATACGTTTGAGGACTAGATGTCTATATATAATTGCTGAACTCGGATTTAAATTTATGCAAATTGGGATTAATATTGAATTATATTTAAATCAGTAGAAATATTGTTTTTGTCAAACATTGTTGTTGTTGTCAAAATTAACATGGCCGATAATAACACATGAAATACGTATGAGGACTAGTTGTCTATATAGTGGCTGAACTCGGATTTAAATTTATGCAAATTGGGATTAATATTGAATTATATTTAAATCAGTATAAATATTGGTTTTGTCACACAATGTTGTTGTTGTCAAAATTAACATGGCCGATAATAACACATGAAATACGTTTAAGGACTAGTTGTCTATATAGTGGCTGAACTCGGATTTAAATTTATGCAAATTGGGATTAATATTGAATTATATTTAAATCAGTATAAATATTGTTTTTGTCAAACATTGTTGTTGTTGTCAAAATTAACATGGCCAATAATAACACATGAAATACGTTTGAGGACTAGAAGTCTATATATAATTGCTGAACTCGGATTTAAATTTATGCAAATTGGGATTAATATTGAATTATATTTAAATCAGTATAAATATTGTTTTTGTCAAACATTGTTGTTGTTGTCAAAATTAACATGGCCGATAATAACACATGAAATACGTATGAGGACTAGATGTCTATATATAATTGCTGAACTCGGATTTAAATTTATGCAAATTGGGATTAATATTGAATTATATTTAAATCAGTAGAAATATTGTTGTTGTCAAACAATGTTGTTGTTGTCAAAATTAACATGGCCGATAATAACACATGAAATACGTTTGAGAACTAGATGTCTATATATAATTGCTGAACTCGGATTTAAATTTATGCAAATTGGGATTAATATTGAATTATATTTAAATCAGTATAAATTTTGTTTTTGTCAAACATTGTTGTTGTTGTCAAAATTAACATGGCCGATAATAACACATGAAATACGTATGTGGACTAGGTGTCTATATAGTGGCTGAACTCGGATTTAAATTTATGCAAATTGGGATTAATATTGAATTATATTTAAATCAGTATAAATTTTGTTTTTGTCAAGCATTGTTGTTGTTGTCAAAATTAACATGGCCGATAATAACACATGAAATACGTTTGAGGACTAGAAGTCTATATATAATTGCTGAACTCGGATTTAAATTTATGCAAATTGGGATTAATATTGAATTATATTTAAATCAGTATAAATATTGTTTTTGTCAAACATTGTTGTTGTTGTCAAAATTAACATGGCCGATAATAACACATGAAATACGTATGAGGACTAGATGTCTATATATAATTGCTGAACTCGGATTTAAATTTATGCAAATTGGGATTAATATTGAATTATATTTAAATCAGTAGAAATATTGTTGTTGTCAAACAATGTTGTTGTTGTCAAAATTAACATGGCCGATAATAACACATGAAATACGTTTGAGAACTAGATGTCTATATATAATTGCTGAACTCGGATTTAAATTTATGCAAATTGGGATTAATATTGAATTATATTTAAATCAGTATAAATTTTGTTTTTGTCAAACATTGTTGTTGTTGTCAAAATTAACATGGCCGATAATAACACATGAAATACGTTTGAGGACTAGAAGTCTATATATAATTGCTGAACTCGGATTTAAATTTATGCAAATTGGGATAATAACACATGAAATACGTTTGAGGACTAGTTGTCTATATATAATTGCTGAACTCGGATTTAAATTTATGCAAATTGGGATTAATATTGAATTATATTTAAATCAGCATAAATTTTGTTTTTGTCAAGCATTGTTGTTGTTGTCAAAATTAACATGGCCGATAATAACACATGAAATACGTATGAGGACTAGTTGTCTATATAGTGGCTGAACTCGGATTTAAATTTATGCAAATTGGGATTAATATTGAATTATATTTAAATCAGTTTAAATTTTGTATTTGTCAAGCATTGTTGTTGTTGTCAAAATTAACATGGCCGATAATAACACATGAAATACGTTTGAGGACTAGATGTCTATATATAATTGCTGAACTCGGATTTAAATTTATGCAAATTGGGATTAATATTGAATTATATTTAAATCGGTATAAATATTGTTTTTGTCAAACATTGTTGTTGTTGTCAAAATTAACATGGCCGTTTATAACACATGAAATACGTTTGAGGACTAGATGTCTATATATAATTGCTGAACTCGGATTTAAATTTATGCAAATTGGGATTAATATTGAATTATATTTAAATCAGTATAAATATTGTTTTTGTCAAACAATGTTGTTGTTGTCAAAATTAACATGGCCGATAATAACACATGAAATACGTTTAAGGACTAGTTGTCTATATAGTGGCTGAACTCGGATTTAAATTTATGCAAATTGGGATTAATATTGAATTATATTTAAATGAGTATAAATATTGTTTTTGTCAAACATTGTTGTTGTTGTCAAAATTAACATGGCCGATAATAACACATGAAATACGTATGTGGACTAGTTGTCTATATAGTGGCTGAACTCGGATTTAAATTTATGCAAATTGGGATTAATATTGAATTATATTTAAATCAGCATAAATATTGTTTTTGTCAAGCATTGTTGTTGTCGTCAAAATTAACATGGCCGATAATAGCACATGAAATACGTATGAGGACTAGATGTCTATATATAATGTCTGAACTCGAATTTAAATTTATGCAAATTGGGATTAATATTGAATTATATTTAAATCAGTATAAATATTGTTTTTGTCAAACAATGTTGTTGTTGTCAAAATTAACATGTTCGATAATAACACATGAAATACGTTTAAGGACTAGTTGTCTATATATAATGTCTGAACTCGAATTTAAATTTATGCAAATTGGGATTAATATTGAATTATATTTAAATCAGTATAAATATTGTTTTTGTCAAACATTGTTGTTGTTGTCAAAATTAACATGGCCGATAATAACACATGAAATACGTATGTGGACTAGTTGTCTATATAGTGGCTGAACTCGGATTTAAATTTATGCAAATTGGGATTAATATTGAATTATATTTAAATCGGTATAAATATTGTTTTTGTCAAACATTGTTGTTGTTGTCAAAATTAACATGGCCGTTTATAACACATGAAATACGTTTGAGGACTAGATGTCTATATATAATTGCTGAACTCGGATTTAAATTTATGCAAATTGGGATTAATATTGAATTATATTTAAATCAGTATAAATATTGTTGTTGTCAAACATTGTTGTTGTTGTCAAAATTAACAAGGCCGATTATAACACATGAAATACGTTTGAGGACTAGATGTCTATATATAATTGCTGAACTCGGATTTAAATTTATGCAAATTGGGATTAATATTGAATTATATTTAAATCAGTAGAAATATTGTTTTTGTCAAACATTGTTGTTGTTGTCAAAATTAACATGGCCGATAATAACACATGAAATACGTATGAGGACTAGTTGTCTATATAGTGGCTGAACTCGGATTTAAATTTATGCAAATTGGGATTAATATTGAATTATATTTAAATCAGTAGAAATATTGTTTTTGTCAAACATTGTTGTTGTTGTCAAAATTAACATGGCTGATAATAACACATGAAATACGTATGTGGACTAGTTGTCTATATAGTGGCTGAACTCGGATTTAAATTTATGCAAATTGGGATTAATATTGAATTATATTTAAATCAGTATAAATATTGTTTTTGTCAAACATTGTTGTTGTTGTCAAAATTAACATGGCCGTTTATAACACATGAAATACGTTTGAGGACTAGATGTCTATATATAATTGCTGAACTCGGATTTAAATTTATGCAAATTGGGATTAATATTGAATTATATTTAAATCAGTATAAATATTGTTGTTGTCAAACATTGTTGTTGTTGTCAAAATTAACAAGGCCGATTATAACACATGAAATACGTTTGAGGACTAGATGTCTATATATAATTGCTGAACTCGGATTTAAATTTATGCAAATTGGGATTAATATTGAATTATATTTAAATCAGTAGAAATATTGTTTTTGTCAAACATTGTTGTTGTTGTCAAAATTAACATGGCCGATAATAACACATGAAATACGTATGAGGACTAGATGTCTATATATAATTGCTGAACTCGGATTTAAATTTATGCAAATTGGGATTAATATTGAATTATATTTAAATCAGTATAAATATTGTTTTTGTCAAACAATGTTGTTGTTGTCAAAATTAACATGTTCGATAATAACACATGAAATACGTTTAAGGACTAGTTGTCTATATAGTGGCTGAACTCGGATTTAAATTTATGCAAATTGGGATTAATATTGAATTATATTTAAATCAGTAGAAATATTGTTTTTGTCAAACATTGTTGTTGTTGTCAAAATTAACATGGCCGATAATAACACATGAAATACGTATGAGGACTAGATGTCTATATATAATTGCTGAACTCGGATTTAAATGTATGCAAATTGGGATTAATATTGAATTATATTTAAATCAGTATAAATATTGTTTTTGTCAAACATTGTTGTTGTTGTCAAAATTAACATGGCCGATAATAACACATGAAATACGTATGTGGACTAGTTGTCTATATAGTGGCTGAACTCGGATTTAAATTTATGCAAATTGGGATTAATATTGAATTATATTTAAATCGGTATAAATATTGTTTTTGTCAAACATTGTTGTTGTTGTCAAAATTAACATGGCCGTTTATAACACATGAAATACGTTTGAGGACTAGATGTCTATATATAATTGCTGAACTCGGATTTAAATTTATGCAAATTGGGATTAATATTGAATTATATTTAAATCAGTATAAATATTGTTGTTGTCAAACATTGTTGTTGTTGTCAAAATTAACATGGCCGATTATAACACATGAAATACGTTTGAGGACTAGATGTCTATATATAATTGCTGAACTCGGATTTAAATTTATGCAAATTGGGATTAATATTGAATTATATTTAAATCAGTAGAAATATTGTTTTTGTCAAACATTGTTGTTGTTGTCAAAATTAACATGGCCGATAATAACACATGAAATACGTATGAGGACTAGTTGTCTATATAGTGGCTGAACTCGGATTTAAATTTATGCAAATTGGGATTAATATTGAATTATATTTAAATCAGTATAAATATTGGTTTTGTCACACAATGTTGTTGTTGTCAAAATTAACATGGCCGATAATAACACATGAAATACGTTTAAGGACTAGTTGTCTATATAGTGGCTGAACTCGGATTTAAATTTATGCAAATTGGGATTAATATTGAATTATATTTAAATCAGTATAAATATTGTTTTTGTCAAACATTGTTGTTGTTGTCAAAATTAACATGGCCAATAATAACACATGAAATACGTTTGAGGACTAGAAGTCTATATATAATTGCTGAACTCGGATTTAAATTTATGCAAATTGGGATTAATATTGAATTATATTTAAATCAGTATAAATATTGTTTTTGTCAAACATTGTTGTTGTTGTCAAAATTAACATGGCCGATAATAACACATGAAATACGTATGAGGACTAGATGTCTATATATAATTGCTGAACTCGGATTTAAATTTATGCAAATTGGGATTAATATTGAATTATATTTAAATCAGTAGAAATATTGTTGTTGTCAAACAATGTTGTTGTTGTCAAAATTAACATGGCCGATAATAACACATGAAATACGTTTGAGAACTAGATGTCTATATATAATTGCTGAACTCGGATTTAAATTTATGCAAATTGGGATTAATATTGAATTATATTTAAATCAGTATAAATTTTGTTTTTGTCAAACATTGTTGTTGTTGTCAAAATTAACATGGCCGATAATAACACATGAAATACGTATGTGGACTAGGTGTCTATATAGTGGCTGAACTCGGATTTAAATTTATGCAAATTGGGATTAATATTGAATTATATTTAAATCAGTATAAATTTTGTTTTTGTCAAGCATTGTTGTTGTTGTCAAAATTAACATGGCCGATAATAACACATGAAATACGTTTGAGGACTAGAAGTCTATATATAATTGCTGAACTCGGATTTAAATTTATGCAAATTGGGATTAATATTGAATTATATTTAAATCAGTATAAATATTGTTTTTGTCAAACATTGTTGTTGTTGTCAAAATTAACATGGCCGATAATAACACATGAAATACGTATGAGGACTAGATGTCTATATATAATTGCTGAACTCGGATTTAAATTTATGCAAATTGGGATTAATATTGAATTATATTTAAATCAGTAGAAATATTGTTGTTGTCAAACAATGTTGTTGTTGTCAAAATTAACATGGCCGATAATAACACATGAAATACGTTTGAGAACTAGATGTCTATATATAATTGCTGAACTCGGATTTAAATTTATGCAAATTGGGATTAATATTGAATTATATTTAAATCAGTATAAATTTTGTTTTTGTCAAACATTGTTGTTGTTGTCAAAATTAACATGGCCGATAATAACACATGAAATACGTATGAGGACTAGTTGTCTATATAGTGGCTGAACTCGGATTTAAATTTATGCAAATTGGGATTAATATTGAATTATATTTAAATCAGTTTAAATTTTGTATTTGTCAAGCATTGTTGTTGTTGTCAAAATTAACATGGCCGATAATAACACATGAAATACGTTTGAGGACTAGATGTCTATATATAATTGCTGAACTCGGATTTAAATTTATGCAAATTGGGATTAATATTGAATTATATTTAAATCAGTAGAAATATTGTTGTTGTCAAACAATGTTGTTGTTGTCAAAATTAACATGGCCGATAATAACACATGAAATACGTTTGAGAACTAGATGTCTATATATAATTGCTGAACTCGGATTTAAATTTATGCAAATTGGGATTAATATTGAATTATATTTAAATCAGTATAAATTTTGTTTTTGTCAAACATTGTTGTTGTTGTCAAAATTAACATGGCCGATAATAACACATGAAATACGTATGTGGACTAGGTGTCTATATAGTGGCTGAACTCGGATTTAAATTTATGCAAATTGGGATTAATATTGAATTATATTTAAATCAGTATAAATTTTGTTTTTGTCAAGCATTGTTGTTGTTGTCAAAATTAACATGGCCGATAATAACACATGAAATACGTTTGAGGACTAGAAGTCTATATATAATTGCTGAACTCGGATTTAAATTTATGCAAATTGGGATTAATATTGAATTATATTTAAATCAGTATAAATATTGTTTTTGTCAAACATTGTTGTTGTTGTCAAAATTAACATGGCCGATAATAACACATGAAATACGTATGAGGACTAGATGTCTATATATAATTGCTGAACTCGGATTTAAATTTATGCAAATTGGGATTAATATTGAATTATATTTAAATCAGTAGAAATATTGTTGTTGTCAAACAATGTTGTTGTTGTCAAAATTAACATGGCCGATAATAACACATGAAATACGTTTGAGAACTAGATGTCTATATATAATTGCTGAACTCGGATTTAAATTTATGCAAATTGGGATTAATATTGAATTATATTTAAATCAGTATAAATTTTGTTTTTGTCAAACATTGTTGTTGTTGTCAAAATTAACATGGCCGATAATAACACATGAAATACGTATGAGGACTAGTTGTCTATATAGTGGCTGAACTCGGATTTAAATTTATGCAAATTGGGATTAATATTGAATTATATTTAAATCAGTTTAAATTTTGTATTTGTCAAGCATTGTTGTTGTTGTCAAAATTAACATGGCCGATAATAACACATGAAATACGTTTGAGGACTAGATGTCTATATATAATTGCTGAACTCGGATTTAAATTTATGCAAATTGGGATTAATATTGAATTATATTTAAATCGGTATAAATATTGTTTTTGTCAAACATTGTTGTTGTTGTCAAAATTAACATGGCCGTTTATAACACATGAAATACGTTTGAGGACTAGATGTCTATATATAATTGCTGAACTCGGATTTAAATTTATGCAAATTGGGATTAATATTGAATTATATTTAAATCAGTATAAATATTGTTTTTGTCAAACAATGTTGTTGTTGTCAAAATTAACATGGCCGATAATAACACATGAAATACGTTTAAGGACTAGTTGTCTATATAGTGGCTGAACTCGGATTTAAATTTATGCAAATTGGGATTAATATTGAATTATATTTAAATCAGTATAAATATTGTTTTTGTCAAACATTGTTGTTGTTGTCAAAATTAACATGGCCAATAATAACACATGAAATACGTTTGAGGACTAGAAGTCTATATATAATTGCTGAACTCGGATTTAAATTTATGCAAATTGGGATTAATATTGAATTATATTTAAATCAGTATAAATATTGTTTTTGTCAAACATTGTTGTTGTTGTCAAAATTAACATGGCCGATAATAACACATGAAATACGTATGAGGACTAGATGTCTATATATAATTGCTGAACTCGGATTTAAATTTATGCAAATTGGGATTAATATTGAATTATATTTAAATCAGTAGAAATATTGTTGTTGTCAAACAATGTTGTTGTTGTCAAAATTAACATGGCCGATAATAACACATGAAATACGTTTGAGAACTAGATGTCTATATATAATTGCTGAACTCGGATTTAAATTTATGCAAATTGGGATTAATATTGAATTATATTTAAATCAGTATAAATATTGTTTTTGTCAAACATTGTTGTTGTTGTCAAAATTAACATGGCCAATAATAACACATGAAATACGTTTGAGGACTAGAAGTCTATATATAATTGCTGAACTCGGATTTAAATTTATGCAAATTGGGATTAATATTGAATTATATTTAAATCAGTATAAATATTGTTTTTGTCAAACATTGTTGTTGTTGTCAAAATTAACATGGCCGATAATAACACATGAAATACGTATGAGGACTAGATGTCTATATATAATTGCTGAACTCGGATTTAAATTTATGCAAATTGGGATTAATATTGAATTATATTTAAATCAGTATAAATATTGTTTTTGTCAAACATTGTTGTTGTTGTCAAAATTAACATGGCCAATAATAACACATGAAATACGTTTGAGGACTAGAAGTCTATATATAATTGCTGAACTCGGATTTAAATTTATGCAAATTGGGATTAATATTGAATTATATTTAAATCAGTATAAATATTGTTTTTGTCAAACATTGTTGTTGTTGTCAAAATTAACATGGCCGATAATAACACATGAAATACGTATGAGGACTAGATGTCTATATATAATTGCTGAACTCGGATTTAAATTTATGCAAATTGGGATTAATATTGAATTATATTTAAATCAGTAGAAATATTGTTGTTGTCAAACAATGTTGTTGTTGTCAAAATTAACATGGCCGATAATAACACATGAAATACGTTTGAGAACTAGATGTCTATATATAATTGCTGAACTCGGATTTAAATTTATGCAAATTGGGATTAATATTGAATTATATTTAAATCAGTATAAATTTTGTTTTTGTCAAACATTGTTGTTGTTGTCAAAATTAACATGGCCGATAATAACACATGAAATACGTATGTGGACTAGGTGTCTATATAGTGGCTGAACTCGGATTTAAATTTATGCAAATTGGGATTAATATTGAATTATATTTAAATCAGTATAAATTTTGTTTTTGTCAAGCATTGTTGTTGTTGTCAAAATTAACATGGCCGATAATAACACATGAAATACGTTTGAGGACTAGAAGTCTATATATAATTGCTGAACTCGGATTTAAATTTATGCAAATTGGGATTAATATTGAATTATATTTAAATCAGTATAAATATTGTTTTTGTCAAACATTGTTGTTGTTGTCAAAATTAACATGGCCGATAATAACACATGAAATACGTATGAGGACTAGATGTCTATATATAATTGCTGAACTCGGATTTAAATTTATGCAAATTGGGATTAATATTGAATTATATTTAAATCAGTAGAAATATTGTTGTTGTCAAACAATGTTGTTGTTGTCAAAATTAACATGGCCGATAATAACACATGAAATACGTTTGAGAACTAGATGTCTATATATAATTGCTGAACTCGGATTTAAATTTATGCAAATTGGGATTAATATTGAATTATATTTAAATCAGTATAAATTTTGTTTTTGTCAAACATTGTTGTTGTTGTCAAAATTAACATGGCCGATAATAACACATGAAATACGTATGAGGACTAGTTGTCTATATAGTGGCTGAACTCGGATTTAAATTTATGCAAATTGGGATTAATATTGAATTATATTTAAATCAGTTTAAATTTTGTATTTGTCAAGCATTGTTGTTGTTGTCAAAATTAACATGGCCGATAATAACACATGAAATACGTTTGAGGACTAGATGTCTATATATAATTGCTGAACTCGGATTTAAATTTATGCAAATTGGGATTAATATTGAATTATATTTAAATCGGTATAAATATTGTTTTTGTCAAACATTGTTGTTGTTGTCAAAATTAACATGGCCGTTTATAACACATGAAATACGTTTGAGGACTAGATGTCTATATATAATTGCTGAACTCGGATTTAAATTTATGCAAATTGGGATTAATATTGAATTATATTTAAATCAGTATAAATATTGTTTTTGTCAAACAATGTTGTTGTTGTCAAAATTAACATGGCCGATAATAACACATGAAATACGTTTAAGGACTAGTTGTCTATATAGTGGCTGAACTCGGATTTAAATTTATGCAAATTGGGATTAATATTGAATTATATTTAAATCAGTATAAATATTGTTTTTGTCAAACATTGTTGTTGTTGTCAAAATTAACATGGCCAATAATAACACATGAAATACGTTTGAGGACTAGAAGTCTATATATAATTGCTGAACTCGGATTTAAATTTATGCAAATTGGGATTAATATTGAATTATATTTAAATCAGTATAAATATTGTTTTTGTCAAACATTGTTGTTGTTGTCAAAATTAACATGGCCGATAATAACACATGAAATACGTATGAGGACTAGATGTCTATATATAATTGCTGAACTCGGATTTAAATTTATGCAAATTGGGATTAATATTGAATTATATTTAAATCAGTAGAAATATTGTTGTTGTCAAACAATGTTGTTGTTGTCAAAATTAACATGGCCGATAATAACACATGAAATACGTTTGAGAACTAGATGTCTATATATAATTGCTGAACTCGGATTTAAATTTATGCAAATTGGGATTAATATTGAATTATATTTAAATCAGTATAAATTTTGTTTTTGTCAAACATTGTTGTTGTTGTCAAAATTAACATGGCCGATAATAACACATGAAATACGTATGTGGACTAGGTGTCTATATAGTGGCTGAACTCGGATTTAAATTTATGCAAATTGGGATTAATATTGAATTATATTTAAATCAGTATAAATTTTGTTTTTGTCAAGCATTGTTGTTGTTGTCAAAATTAACATGGCCGATAATAACACATGAAATACGTTTGAGGACTAGATGTCTATATATAATTGCTGAACTCGGATTTAAATTTATGCAAATTGGGATTAATATTGAATTATATTTAAATCAGTAGAAATATTGTTGTTGTCAAACAATGTTGTTGTTGTCAAAATTAACATGGCCGATAATAACACATGAAATACGTTTGAGAACTAGATGTCTATATATAATTGCTGAACTCGGATTTAAATTTATGCAAATTGGGATTAATATTGAATTATATTTAAATCAGTATAAATTTTGTTTTTGTCAAACATTGTTGTTGTTGTCAAAATTAACATGGCCGATAATAACACATGAAATACGTATGTGGACTAGGTGTCTATATAGTGGCTGAACTCGGATTTAAATTTATGCAAATTGCGATTAATATTGAATTATATTTAAATCAGTATAAATTTTGTTTTTGTCAAGCATTGTTGTTGTTGTCAAAATTAACATGGCCGATAATAACACATGAAATACGTTTGAGGACTAGAAGTCTATATATAATTGCTGAACTCGGATTTAAATTTATGCAAATTGGGATTAATATTGAATTATATTTAAATCAGTAGAAATATTGTTGTTGTCAAACAATGTTGTTGTTGTCAAAATTAACATGGCCGATAATAACACATGAAATACGTTTGAGAACTAGATGTCTATATATAATTGCTGAACTCGGATTTAAATTTATGCAAATTGGGATTAATATTGAATTATATTTAAATCAGTAGAAATATTGTTTTTGTCAAACATTGTTGTTGTTGTCAAAATTAACATGGCCGATAATAACACATGAAATACGTATGAGGACTAGTTGTCTATATAGTGGCTGAACTCGGATTTAAATTTATGCAAATTGGGATTAATATTGAATTATATTTAAATCAGTATAAATATTGGTTTTGTCACACAATGTTGTTGTTGTCAAAATTAACATGGCCGATAATAACACATGAAATACGTTTAAGGACTAGTTGTCTATATAGTGGCTGAACTCGGATTTAAATTTATGCAAATTGGGATTAATATTGAATTATATTTAAATCAGTATAAATATTGTTTTTGTCAAACATTGTTGTTGTTGTCAAAATTAACATGGCCAATAATAACACATGAAATACGTTTGAGGACTAGAAGTCTATATATAATTGCTGAACTCGGATTTAAATTTATGCAAATTGGGATTAATATTGAATTATATTTAAATCAGTATAAATATTGTTTTTGTCAAACATTGTTGTTGTTGTCAAAATTAACATGGCCGATAATAACACATGAAATACGTATGAGGACTAGATGTCTATATATAATTGCTGAACTCGGATTTAAATTTATGCAAATTGGGATTAATATTGAATTATATTTAAATCAGTAGAAATATTGTTGTTGTCAAACAATGTTGTTGTTGTCAAAATTAACATGGCCGATAATAACACATGAAATACGTTTGAGAACTAGATGTCTATATATAATTGCTGAACTCGGATTTAAATTTATGCAAATTGGGATTAATATTGAATTATATTTAAATCAGTATAAATTTTGTTTTTGTCAAACATTGTTGTTGTTGTCAAAATTAACATGGCCGATAATAACACATGAAATACGTATGTGGACTAGGTGTCTATATAGTGGCTGAACTCGGATTTAAATTTATGCAAATTGGGATTAATATTGAATTATATTTAAATCAGTATAAATTTTGTTTTTGTCAAGCATTGTTGTTGTTGTCAAAATTAACATGGCCGATAATAACACATGAAATACGTTTGAGGACTAGAAGTCTATATATAATTGCTGAACTCGGATTTAAATTTATGCAAATTGGGATTAATATTGAATTATATTTAAATCAGTATAAATATTGTTTTTGTCAAACATTGTTGTTGTTGTCAAAATTAACATGGCCGATAATAACACATGAAATACGTATGAGGACTAGATGTCTATATATAATTGCTGAACTCGGATTTAAATTTATGCAAATTGGGATTAATATTGAATTATATTTAAATCAGTAGAAATATTGTTGTTGTCAAACAATGTTGTTGTTGTCAAAATTAACATGGCCGATAATAACACATGAAATACGTTTGAGAACTAGATGTCTATATATAATTGCTGAACTCGGATTTAAATTTATGCAAATTGGGATTAATATTGAATTATATTTAAATCAGTATAAATTTTGTTTTTGTCAAACATTGTTGTTGTTGTCAAAATTAACATGGCCGATAATAACACATGAAATACGTATGAGGACTAGTTGTCTATATAGTGGCTGAACTCGGATTTAAATTTATGCAAATTGGGATTAATATTGAATTATATTTAAATCAGTTTAAATTTTGTATTTGTCAAGCATTGTTGTTGTTGTCAAAATTAACATGGCCGATAATAACACATGAAATACGTTTGAGGACTAGATGTCTATATATAATTGCTGAACTCGGATTTAAATTTATGCAAATTGGGATTAATATTGAATTATATTTAAATCAGTAGAAATATTGTTGTTGTCAAACAATGTTGTTGTTGTCAAAATTAACATGGCCGATAATAACACATGAAATACGTTTGAGAACTAGATGTCTATATATAATTGCTGAACTCGGATTTAAATTTATGCAAATTGGGATTAATATTGAATTATATTTAAATCAGTATAAATTTTGTTTTTGTCAAACATTGTTGTTGTTGTCAAAATTAACATGGCCGATAATAACACATGAAATACGTATGTGGACTAGGTGTCTATATAGTGGCTGAACTCGGATTTAAATTTATGCAAATTGGGATTAATATTGAATTATATTTAAATCAGTATAAATTTTGTTTTTGTCAAGCATTGTTGTTGTTGTCAAAATTAACATGGCCGATAATAACACATGAAATACGTTTGAGGACTAGAAGTCTATATATAATTGCTGAACTCGGATTTAAATTTATGCAAATTGGGATTAATATTGAATTATATTTAAATCAGTATAAATATTGTTTTTGTCAAACATTGTTGTTGTTGTCAAAATTAACATGGCCGATAATAACACATGAAATACGTATGAGGACTAGATGTCTATATATAATTGCTGAACTCGGATTTAAATTTATGCAAATTGGGATTAATATTGAATTATATTTAAATCAGTAGAAATATTGTTGTTGTCAAACAATGTTGTTGTTGTCAAAATTAACATGGCCGATAATAACACATGAAATACGTTTGAGAACTAGATGTCTATATATAATTGCTGAACTCGGATTTAAATTTATGCAAATTGGGATTAATATTGAATTATATTTAAATCAGTATAAATTTTGTTTTTGTCAAACATTGTTGTTGTTGTCAAAATTAACATGGCCGATAATAACACATGAAATACGTATGAGGACTAGTTGTCTATATAGTGGCTGAACTCGGATTTAAATTTATGCAAATTGGGATTAATATTGAATTATATTTAAATCAGTTTAAATTTTGTATTTGTCAAGCATTGTTGTTGTTGTCAAAATTAACATGGCCGATAATAACACATGAAATACGTTTGAGGACTAGATGTCTATATATAATTGCTGAACTCGGATTTAAATTTATGCAAATTGGGATTAATATTGAATTATATTTAAATCGGTATAAATATTGTTTTTGTCAAACATTGTTGTTGTTGTCAAAATTAACATGGCCGTTTATAACACATGAAATACGTTTGAGGACTAGATGTCTATATATAATTGCTGAACTCGGATTTAAATTTATGCAAATTGGGATTAATATTGAATTATATTTAAATCAGTATAAATATTGTTTTTGTCAAACAATGTTGTTGTTGTCAAAATTAACATGGCCGATAATAACACATGAAATACGTTTAAGGACTAGTTGTCTATATAGTGGCTGAACTCGGATTTAAATTTATGCAAATTGGGATTAATATTGAATTATATTTAAATCAGTATAAATATTGTTTTTGTCAAACATTGTTGTTGTTGTCAAAATTAACATGGCCAATAATAACACATGAAATACGTTTGAGGACTAGAAGTCTATATATAATTGCTGAACTCGGATTTAAATTTATGCAAATTGGGATTAATATTGAATTATATTTAAATCAGTATAAATATTGTTTTTGTCAAACATTGTTGTTGTTGTCAAAATTAACATGGCCGATAATAACACATGAAATACGTATGAGGACTAGATGTCTATATATAATTGCTGAACTCGGATTTAAATTTATGCAAATTGGGATTAATATTGAATTATATTTAAATCAGTAGAAATATTGTTGTTGTCAAACAATGTTGTTGTTGTCAAAATTAACATGGCCGATAATAACACATGAAATACGTTTGAGAACTAGATGTCTATATATAATTGCTGAACTCGGATTTAAATTTATGCAAATTGGGATTAATATTGAATTATATTTAAATCAGTATAAATATTGTTTTTGTCAAACATTGTTGTTGTTGTCAAAATTAACATGGCCAATAATAACACATGAAATACGTTTGAGGACTAGAAGTCTATATATAATTGCTGAACTCGGATTTAAATTTATGCAAATTGGGATTAATATTGAATTATATTTAAATCAGTATAAATATTGTTTTTGTCAAACATTGTTGTTGTTGTCAAAATTAACATGGCCGATAATAACACATGAAATACGTATGAGGACTAGATGTCTATATATAATTGCTGAACTCGGATTTAAATTTATGCAAATTGGGATTAATATTGAATTATATTTAAATCAGTATAAATATTGTTTTTGTCAAACATTGTTGTTGTTGTCAAAATTAACATGGCCAATAATAACACATGAAATACGTTTGAGGACTAGAAGTCTATATATAATTGCTGAACTCGGATTTAAATTTATGCAAATTGGGATTAATATTGAATTATATTTAAATCAGTATAAATATTGTTTTTGTCAAACATTGTTGTTGTTGTCAAAATTAACATGGCCGATAATAACACATGAAATACGTATGAGGACTAGATGTCTATATATAATTGCTGAACTCGGATTTAAATTTATGCAAATTGGGATTAATATTGAATTATATTTAAATCAGTAGAAATATTGTTGTTGTCAAACAATGTTGTTGTTGTCAAAATTAACATGGCCGATAATAACACATGAAATACGTTTGAGAACTAGATGTCTATATATAATTGCTGAACTCGGATTTAAATTTATGCAAATTGGGATTAATATTGAATTATATTTAAATCAGTATAAATTTTGTTTTTGTCAAACATTGTTGTTGTTGTCAAAATTAACATGGCCGATAATAACACATGAAATACGTATGTGGACTAGGTGTCTATATAGTGGCTGAACTCGGATTTAAATTTATGCAAATTGGGATTAATATTGAATTATATTTAAATCAGTATAAATTTTGTTTTTGTCAAGCATTGTTGTTGTTGTCAAAATTAACATGGCCGATAATAACACATGAAATACGTTTGAGGACTAGAAGTCTATATATAATTGCTGAACTCGGATTTAAATTTATGCAAATTGGGATTAATATTGAATTATATTTAAATCAGTATAAATATTGTTTTTGTCAAACATTGTTGTTGTTGTCAAAATTAACATGGCCGATAATAACACATGAAATACGTATGAGGACTAGATGTCTATATATAATTGCTGAACTCGGATTTAAATTTATGCAAATTGGGATTAATATTGAATTATATTTAAATCAGTAGAAATATTGTTGTTGTCAAACAATGTTGTTGTTGTCAAAATTAACATGGCCGATAATAACACATGAAATACGTTTGAGAACTAGATGTCTATATATAATTGCTGAACTCGGATTTAAATTTATGCAAATTGGGATTAATATTGAATTATATTTAAATCAGTATAAATTTTGTTTTTGTCAAACATTGTTGTTGTTGTCAAAATTAACATGGCCGATAATAACACATGAAATACGTATGAGGACTAGTTGTCTATATAGTGGCTGAACTCGGATTTAAATTTATGCAAATTGGGATTAATATTGAATTATATTTAAATCAGTTTAAATTTTGTATTTGTCAAGCATTGTTGTTGTTGTCAAAATTAACATGGCCGATAATAACACATGAAATACGTTTGAGGACTAGATGTCTATATATAATTGCTGAACTCGGATTTAAATTTATGCAAATTGGGATTAATATTGAATTATATTTAAATCGGTATAAATATTGTTTTTGTCAAACATTGTTGTTGTTGTCAAAATTAACATGGCCGTTTATAACACATGAAATACGTTTGAGGACTAGATGTCTATATATAATTGCTGAACTCGGATTTAAATTTATGCAAATTGGGATTAATATTGAATTATATTTAAATCAGTATAAATATTGTTTTTGTCAAACAATGTTGTTGTTGTCAAAATTAACATGGCCGATAATAACACATGAAATACGTTTAAGGACTAGTTGTCTATATAGTGGCTGAACTCGGATTTAAATTTATGCAAATTGGGATTAATATTGAATTATATTTAAATCAGTATAAATATTGTTTTTGTCAAACATTGTTGTTGTTGTCAAAATTAACATGGCCAATAATAACACATGAAATACGTTTGAGGACTAGAAGTCTATATATAATTGCTGAACTCGGATTTAAATTTATGCAAATTGGGATTAATATTGAATTATATTTAAATCAGTATAAATATTGTTTTTGTCAAACATTGTTGTTGTTGTCAAAATTAACATGGCCGATAATAACACATGAAATACGTATGAGGACTAGATGTCTATATATAATTGCTGAACTCGGATTTAAATTTATGCAAATTGGGATTAATATTGAATTATATTTAAATCAGTAGAAATATTGTTGTTGTCAAACAATGTTGTTGTTGTCAAAATTAACATGGCCGATAATAACACATGAAATACGTTTGAGAACTAGATGTCTATATATAATTGCTGAACTCGGATTTAAATTTATGCAAATTGGGATTAATATTGAATTATATTTAAATCAGTATAAATTTTGTTTTTGTCAAACATTGTTGTTGTTGTCAAAATTAACATGGCCGATAATAACACATGAAATACGTATGTGGACTAGGTGTCTATATAGTGGCTGAACTCGGATTTAAATTTATGCAAATTGGGATTAATATTGAATTATATTTAAATCAGTATAAATTTTGTTTTTGTCAAGCATTGTTGTTGTTGTCAAAATTAACATGGCCGATAATAACACATGAAATACGTTTGAGGACTAGATGTCTATATATAATTGCTGAACTCGGATTTAAATTTATGCAAATTGGGATTAATATTGAATTATATTTAAATCAGTAGAAATATTGTTGTTGTCAAACAATGTTGTTGTTGTCAAAATTAACATGGCCGATAATAACACATGAAATACGTTTGAGAACTAGATGTCTATATATAATTGCTGAACTCGGATTTAAATTTATGCAAATTGGGATTAATATTGAATTATATTTAAATCAGTATAAATTTTGTTTTTGTCAAACATTGTTGTTGTTGTCAAAATTAACATGGCCGATAATAACACATGAAATACGTATGTGGACTAGGTGTCTATATAGTGGCTGAACTCGGATTTAAATTTATGCAAATTGCGATTAATATTGAATTATATTTAAATCAGTATAAATTTTGTTTTTGTCAAGCATTGTTGTTGTTGTCAAAATTAACATGGCCGATAATAACACATGAAATACGTTTGAGGACTAGAAGTCTATATATAATTGCTGAACTCGGATTTAAATTTATGCAAATTGGGATTAATATTGAATTATATTTAAATCAGTATAAATATTGTTTTTGTCAAGCATTGTTGTTGTTGTCAAAATTAACATGGCCGATAATAACACATGAAATACGTATGTGGACTAGGTGTCTATATAGTGGCTGAACTCGGATTTAAATTTATGCAAATTGGGATTAATATTGAATTATATTTAAATCAGTATAAATTTTGTTTTTGTCAAGCATTGTTGTTGTTGTCAAAATTAACATGGCCGATAATAACACATGAAATACGTTTGAGGACTAGATGTCTATATATAATTGCTGAACTCGGATTTAAATTTATGCAAATGGGGATTAATATTGAATTATATTTAAATCAGTATAAATATTGTTGTTGTCAAACATTGTTGTTGTTGTCAAAATTAACATGGCCGATAATAACACATGAAATACGTATGTGGACTAGGTGTCTATATAGTGGCTGAACTCGGATTTAAATTTATGCAAATTGGGATTAATATTGAATTATATTTAAATCAGTATAAATATTGTTGTTGTCAAACATTGTTGTTGTTGTCAAAATTAACATGGCCGATAATAACACATGAAATACGTATGAGGACTAGATGTCTATATATAATTGCTAAACTCGGATTTAAATTTATGCAAATTGGGATTAATATTGAATTATATTTAAATCAGTATAAATATTGTTTTTGTCAAACAATGTTGTTGTTGTCAAAATTAACATGGCCGATAATAACACGTGAAATACGTTTAAGGACTAGTTGTCTATATATAATGTCTGAACCCGAATTTAAATTTATGCAAATTGGGATTAATATTGAATTATATTTAAATCAGTATAAATTTTGTATTTGTCAAGCATTGTTGTTGTTGTCAAAATCAACATGGCCGATAATAACACATGAAATACGTATGTGGACTAGTTGTCTATATAGTGGCTGAACTCGGATTTAAATTTATGCAAATTGGGATTAATATTGAATTATATTTAAATCAGTATAAATATTGTTTTTGTCAAACATTGTTGTTGTTGTCAAAATTAACATGGCCGATAATAACACATGAAATACGTATGTGGACTAGTTGTCTATATAGTGGCTGAACTCGGATTTAAATTTATGCAAATTGGGATTAATATTGAATTATATTTAAATCAGTATAAATATTGTTGTTGTCAAAATTAACATGGCCGATAATAACACATGAAATACGTTTGAGGACTAGTTGTCTATATATAATGTCTGAACTCGGATTTAAATTTATGCAAATTGGGATTAATATTGAATTATATTTAAATCAGTATAAATATTGTTTTTGTCAAACATTGTTGTTGTTGTCAAAATTAACATGGCCGATAATAACACATGAAATACGTATGTGGACTAGTTGTCATATAGTGGCTGAACTCGGATTTAAATTTATGCAAATTGGGATTAATATTGAATTATATTTAAATCAGTATAAATATTGTTTTTGTCAAACATTGTTGTTGTTGTCAAAATTAACATGGCCGATAATAACACATGAAATACGTTTGAGGACTAGATGTCTATATATAATTGCTGAACTCGGATTTAAATTTATGCAAATTGGGATTAATATTGAATTATATTTAAATCAGTATAAATATTGTTGTTGTCAAACATTGTTGTTGTTGTCAAAATTAACATGGAAGATAATAACACATGAAATACGTATGAGGACTAGTTGTCTATATATAAGTGCTGAACTCGGATTTAAATTTATGCAAATTGGGATTAATATTGAATTATATTTAAATCAGTATAAATATTGTTGTTGTCAAACATTGTTGTTGTTGTCAAAATTAACATGGCCGATAATAACACATGAAATACGTTTGAGGACTATATGTCTATATATAATTGCTGAACTCGAATTTAAATTTCTGCAAATTGGGATTAATATTGAATTATATTTAAATCAGTATAAATATTGTTGTTGTCAAACATTGTTGTTGTTGTCAAAATTAACATGGCCGATAATAACACATGAAATACGTTTGAGGACTAGATGTCTGTATATAAGTGCTGAACTCGGATTTAAATTTATGCAAATTGGGATTAATATTGAATTATATTTAAATCAGTATAAATATTGTTTTTGTCAAACATGGTTGTTGTTGTCAAAATTACCATGGCCGATAATAACACATGAAATACGTTTGAGGACTAGATGTCTATATATAATTGCTGAACTCGGATTTAAATTTATGCAAATAGGGATTAATATTGAATTATATTTAAATCAGTATAAATATTGTTTTTGTCAAACATTGTTGTTGTTGTCAAAATTAACATGGCCGATAATAACACAGAAATACGTATGAGGACTAGATGTCTATATATAATTGCTGAACCCGGATTTAAATTTATGTAAATTGGGATTAATACTGAATCATATTTCAATCAGTATAAATATTGTTTTTGTCAAACATGGTTGTTGTTGTCAAAATTAACATGGCCGATAATAACACATGAAATACGTTTGAGGACTAGTTGTCTATATAGTGGCTGAACTCGGATTTAAATTTATGCAAATTGGGATTAATATTGAATTATATTTAAATCAGTATAAATATTGTTGTTGTCAAACATTGTTGTTGTTGTCAAAATTAACATGGCCTATAATAACACATGAAATACGTATGTGGACTAGTTGTCCATATAGTGGCTGAACTCGGATTTAAATTTATAGAAATTGGGATTAATATTGAATTATATTTAAATCAGTATAAATATTGTTGTTGTCAAACATTGTTGTTGTTGTCAAAATTAACATGGCCGATAATAACACATGAAATACGTATGTGGACTAGTTGTCTATATAGTGGCTGAACTCGGATTTAAATTTATGCAAATTGGGATTAATATTGAATTATATTTAAATCAGTATAAATATTGTTGTTGTCAAAATTAACATGGCCGATAATAACACATGAAATACGTTTGAGGACTAGTTGTCTATATATAATTGCTGAACTCGGATTTAAATTTATGCAAATTGGGATTAATATTGAATTATATTTAAATCAGTATAAATATTGTTTTTGTCAAACATTGTTGTTGTTGAACTCGGATTTAAATTTATGCAAATTGGGATTAATATTGAATTATATTTAAATCAGTATAAATATTGTTTTTGTCAAACAATGTTGTTGTTGTCAAAATTAACATGTTCGATAATAACACATGAAATACGTTTAAGGACTAGTTGTCTATATATAATGTCTGAACTCGAATTTAAATTTATGCAAATTGGGATTAATATTGAATTATATTTAAATCAGTATAAATATTGTTTTTGTCAAACATTGTTGTTGTTGTCAAAATTAACATGGCCGTTTATAACACATGAAATACGTTTGAGGACTAGATGTCTATATATAGTGGCTGAACTCGGATTTAAATTTATGCAAATTGGGATTAATATTGAATTATATTTAAATCAGTATAAATATTGTTGTTGTCAAACATTGTTGTTGTTGTCAAAATTAACATGGCCGGTAATAACACATGAAATACGTTTGAGGACTAGTTGTCTATATATAGTGGCTGAACTCGGATTTAAATTTATGCAAATTGGGATTAATATTGAATTATATTTAAATCAGTATAAATATTGTTGTTGTCAAAATTAACATGGCCGATAATAACACATGAAATACGTTTGAGGACTAGATGTCTGTATATAAGTGCTGAACTCGGATTTAAATTTATGCAAATTGGGATTAATATTGAATTATATTTAAATCAGTATAAATTTTGTTTTTGTCAAACATTGTTGTTGTTGTCAAAATTAACGTGGCCGATAATAACACATGAAATACGTTTGAGGACTAGATGTCTATATATAGTGGCTGAACTCGGATTTAAATTTATGCAAATTGGGATTAATATTGAATTACATTTAAATCAGTATAAATATTGTTGTTGTCAAACATTGTTGTTGTTGTCAAAATTATCATGGCCGATAATAACACATTGAATACGTTTGAGGACTAGATGTCTATAAATAATTGCTGAACTCGGATTTAAATTTATGCAAATTGGGATTAATATTGAATTATATTTAAATCAGTATAAATATTGTGTTGGTCAAACATTGTTGTTGTTGTCAAAATTAACAATGCCGATAATAACAAATGAAATACGTTTGAAGACTAGATGACTACATATAATTGCTGAACTCGGATTTAAATTTATGCAAATTAGGATTAATATTGAATTATATTTAAATCAGTATGAATATTGTTTTTGTCAAACATTGTTGTTGTTGTCAAAATTAGCATGGCCGATAATAATACATGAAATACGTTTGAGGACTAGATGTCTGTATATAAGTGCTGAACTCGGATTTAAATTTATGCAAATTGGGATTAATATTGAATTATATTTAAATCAGTATAAATATTGTTTTTGTCAAACATTGTTGTTGTTGTCAAAATTAACATGGCCCATAATAACACATGAAATACGTTTAAGGACTAGATGTCTATATATAATGTCTGAACTCTTATTTAAATTTATGCAAATTGGGATTAATATTGAATTATATTTAAATCAGTAGAAATATTGTTTTTGTCAAACATTGTTGTTGTTGTCAAAATTAATATGGCCGATAATAACACATGAAATACGTATGAGGACTAGTTGTCTATATATAAGTGCTTAATTTGGTTTTAAATGTATGCAAATTAAGATTAATATTGAACTATATTTAAATCAGTATAAATATTGTTTTTGTTAAACATTATTGTTGTTGTCAAAATTAACATGGCCGATAATAACACATCAAATACCCGTTAGGACTAAGAAAAATTATTGGCTAAGTTTTAGTTACAGAGATTGAATTTTATTTGTCTATTTGTTAAGATGTTTGAAAATTTTTTGTATCAGCAACTCAAATCCGGATATAAAGTATTTTTTATGTGTTGGTAAAAGTGTGCAATTAGCTCTATTGACGGTATAACTTCAACTTTGTGCGATACTTGACAAAAATATCGATGGGAATTGTTCCTGTCAAAATAAATCATTTTTGTTTTAAATAGGGCAAAACCAATATTTTTGTTGTTATTATCCGTTTAATGGAAAACTCGCTGTGAATGATGCACGGGCACGTTTAAATTTTAGTTTTTTTTATATTTAATCTAAAGCAAAATAATAAAGTAAGTGGATTATTTCAAATTAATTCATTATTGTTTTCTATATTGAGGTATCAAAATTGTAGTTGGTAGTAAGTGTTTATAGAAAACTCATAGTGAACGACACTGGAAACTCCTAAAATTCAAAATATATTTTGATATTCAAATTTATTCAAAGTTTTATATGAAAAATATTTTGTGTAATTTGTTCGTTGTTCTCAATATGGCAAAATCATAATTGTTCTTGTCAGTATGCGTTTAATAGAAAACTAACAGTTACCGATACAATCTAACAAAATTTATTTAATTTTTAGTACTGAGCACAATTTTAAAGGGAATTGATTTTGGGGAAATAAAGTTTTGTTTGCTGGATCAAAATGTGTAACAAACAAACTACTGTGAACGATGCTATGTAATTTAAAAAGCTCAAATTGTTTTAGGATTTAGTCTCATTAGAAATATTAAAGAACAGGATTAGGTCAAAATAAATTATTATTGTTGAATCAAGTTTTTGTAAAATAGTGGAAGTGACCTCTCATTAAATAGGCATATTGATTTTGTCAACTATAAATACTAGCTTTGATATTTATGATTAATCTTAAATTGTTAATGAATATTTAAACTTTGATAGATTTCTACATAATTTCAACAAAGAAGGAAGATAAGTTATAAGTAAAATATACTATTGATAGTTGTTAGATCTGTCAGTTACGAGCATGTTACTTTTCAATAATGACGGAAGTTCTCTTAAATACAATGTCATTCAATTCTTAATTTCGTAATTGAAAACCGAGTTAGTATTTGTAGAAAAACGTATAGATGGTCCAGTATAATAAATTTATTGTAAAGTAATAGACTTTTCAGTAAAAATTGAATAAAAATGTGTTTTTGAATAAAAACATGTAAGTTCAATGTTCAATAAATAATTTAGTTAGATACGGAGCAAAATAGAAGAACAAAAAGAAACGTTCACAGGGTAATCGTAGAAGTAACGTTAACATTAATAATTTATGATATCGTTTTTCCTTTCAGTGATATATCCAATAAAAAACATAGTATAAAAGGCCTAAACGGCCAAATACTCAAAGCAGATGGACAGATACAACAGACATCGTCGTTAGCTCATTACAACCAGAAATTTAACGTCTCTCATTTAATGAAGGGCCACAAACTTTCAGTGTGTATAGAATCACTAACATACACACATACACCCACACACACATACACACACACTCAATGAAAACATATTGAAACCCGCATTTTCGAACTTTCAAAATATGCAATTATGCAAAAATCGAGGTCGAAATGAAGGAATCAAAATACATTTTCTTTGAGATGCGTCATACCCATTTTTGTTCCGCTAAATACGACCGAATAATATGTGTTACTTACATCCCAACACATTCAAAATAATAATTTCGCAATAATTATACTCAAAAGAAATGTAAATTATTCTTCTAAGTTCTGTACAAACTTTTTATTACTTTACTTAGTATAACTTTTAAATAGTTCGACAAAACTTTATTTTTAATTACGTGTACGATTTAAAATATACTTCTTGGTTTACAATGTACAATTTATAAAAAATTACTAAAAAGGAAATAAAAAACACAAAACAGACATTTTCAATTAAAAATGTTCATTCCTTTAGGCAAAAATTTATAAATTTTTTTTGCTTAATTATAAATTTGGTTGCAAACTAATACACACTTTTATCTATAATAACCCCTTTTTCCAGTCTATAATTTTAATTAATTTTTGAACCATGAACGTCCACCTTAATTGTAACGAACGATTTTTTTTCCGCTGTACTAAGCTGGAAATACTTTTTATTTTCCGGGTTTTTCATTTTTGATTTCACTTTGAAATTTAAACGTAAAATATATAAAACGTATGTACATACCAAATATAAGCTTTTGATGTTTGTGCATACACATCTATACATAGATACGTAAAGCGAGTCTCTTTAGACATTAAATTAAACGATTTCAAGTGATGTTCGTCGTTTGCACGATGAAATAGATTTTGAGGACTCACCCTTATCAAAAATGAAACAAAACGATTTTTATGAATAAACCTAACTAGTCATATTTACTTAGCAATTAAAAATAATTTTAGGGTGGCCTATTACATGACACCCAGTTCGATATCCTATAATATATAGTTCGGTTTAAAGATACCTTATTTTGATTAATTAAAAATGAAGTGTCAGCTTAAACTGCTGAACCCTTTTGTCCTAATAAATTATTAATATTTCTGTGCTCCCATATGGAATATAGAATAAATATTAAAATTTTGTTAATTAGAATCAAAATATAAATTTGTATTATATGTCCCTCGAGAATTACCACAAAAAACTATCGAACTATAATGCTGTACACATATATTAAATCTTCCATCATCATAATAACACATAAAGTAATTACGATATTGTGTCACTACAGTATGTGTCAGCTGTCGACCAAAAAACTAAAATGTGTCAGTGAAATGTGAAATTAAATTCATATAATTATTAATTTTATTACTAACATTTTGTGTAATTTTGTTGATGGATATTTTTGGATTATGCATGTTTATGGATTGAATGTTAATACGATATTTATGGTTAAGTAAACAAAAATTCGAGTATAAAACTATGCTCCATTTTCGGTATATGTGTACAGCAGTGGTAAATGTTTTTATGTTTGTCACTTATATTTGTTTAAGCGGTTGATATTTAATCTGACAATGCGTAAAATTTATTAATGGTTTATATTCTATTCTAGTTTGCATAATAGCAATAAACATCAAAAGTTAACCAGCCACAACATTTTTCAGAACTTTTTTGATGTGAGCTTGCCAAAATTGTGTCAATTACAAAGCAATTTAATATCGTTTAAGTGTGGTTGCTATATATTACATAGACGGGTTCATCCAACATAAAAATGTATTATGCCAATGACTACCTTAACCAATTGCATATAGTAATGAATACGTAAACTGGCATGACATTTCTATCGGAAGCTGTTTGCAAAATATCTCAAAATGCAATTAATAATTAATTGCTAATTATATGCTAGTTCCATTAAAAAACGATAGACTGACCCATTCTCACTAGCCGGGAAGTGAGTTTCTATCAAAAGTACAAGAGTCCCTTTGCTAGAAACCGTTCATTCGCCATCCGGTTTTATAAGATAGCCTGGACTGGACTAGTAGAAAGAATCTTTCTTAAGCGCGAGGTATCCAACACCCCTTTCATTCTACCACAATAAAGCCTCCACGAATTCCTTTGCACCTTCCATGTTCCCGTTTTATATACTCTGAATCGTTTCTGATACAAGTCCCTGTTTTGACATTCTCTTGACCTTTTTTGTTCTATTGAAAGCAGACCCGCATACTTTGTGGCACTCCGCAATTGCCAATGGACTACGATTCACCAAACATGCTTTTGCTTTCCCTCAGCTTTGTTAATGAGCTAGCTTTCCTCATAAAGGTATTGCAAGCCCTATTAAAAGTTTCCACCATTGGATCCAGATCACTACCCGTGTCGGTAGTCCTCGGACTCTAGATAGAATCTGTAAAGTAAAACTAATTTTCGGCCATACTTCTGTTTTGTTTATGGTAAAATTTCGAATTGAGTTCGCGATTTATATTTCTATACCAACATGTTTTAACTATGCTTTATAAAATATATGTTGATTTCTTGAAAGCTCATATGTTAACGTGCTTACTTTTAATGATGGCGTTATATCCCTTGACAGGGTTTGGAAATGGAAATAAAATTTTGTCCATTTTCCAAATATCGCAATTTAGAAGAGCAAACTGATGATCTATTAATTCTAATCGCACGAGTTGCGCGACAACATTCAGTTATCTGCTTTCTAGAGATGAGTCATTCATTACTAATTTGAACAAAGATTTCACAACATTTAGAACAATTAGACTATAGACGGAACCGAGCCAAGCCATCATGATTGTCTTATATTTTGTGATAGACTTTTCTAGTTTAGGCGAACCTTTTCTCGAATTGCATTTAAAAAATCCTTACCAAATCGGTTACTTAGAAAATTAAGTTTGTCTTACTTTCGTGCAGCAATCTTGTGATAGCTTCGCTTTGACCATAATCGGTTTTATGAGGATCTTCCTGCTCATAGGCGCCGATCTGTCAGTATCTAAGGGATAAAAACAAAATCGGCGATAACTCGAGTTTACTTAGTGGTCGCAAATTAATTAATTTTAAACGATCAAGGTAAAACTGTACATCCAAGTTCATCCTATAGCGCAAAATGAAGAAATGGTTGTCGCACTGTCTCAATTTTGCAAACACCGCGATGAGGGGACAGCCGACCACACTTGACTGGCAAATTCAATCAATAGTTGAATAAACATCATAATAAGATGCCTCGTGACTCGAAGATGACGACCAGACTTAGTCACATGTAAAGCAGAAATCTCGAATGAATGAAATTCAGACAACAAGATAAATTTAATGTAAGAATCTGGAAACATAAATTACATTCGCTTACCAGAATATGATACGAACTAATTTTTGTAGAGTTTAGCTCGAAGTCATCCTTTGTACACCATATTTGTGCGGCTCCTGCTAAGTTAAAAAATGGAAATCCTGTAGAAAATTTTATCAAATGACATACTGAAGTCGGTGGCAACGCCATCAACCTCATTTGTGAATTCTTTAAGAATTGTGGTCGTGAATGGTCCTCTAAGAACGCAATGCTGATCGTCAGAGAACTATGGTTTGCTATTAAATTTCTATAAGTTTTACCCAATACTTTCAATTAGTTTAGGAATACAAGTTAACCTACGATCAACCAATAGTTCATAAATTTAAAGTGGTCTTCGTCGCGTATTCAAAATGTGTATTTGCCTAAAAAATCCGCAAACTGGTTAGTTGAATTGCTAGCAAGAAGGCATAGCATTTATAAAATTCTTAAGACTTGTTGTCACTGATCAGAAAACGGTTTGTCCTTCAAAATAATCTAAGGAGAGTATTATGGATGTATAGTAGGCACATTAGCTTTAAACCATCTTAGAGCTATGCCATTCTCACATTAAATAGTATAGTATAAGAGTACCACTTTGACCAAGCAAACTAATTAAGTATACCACTTGTATCATCAATGGCTCGACGCACATTCAAATATTAATCGCTCAATAAAATTTTTACTCTTTTTCGATATTTTGTATGATGTCACAATCTAACCTACTTGTAGATGCTTACATTAAATCGAGTATAGTCCGTTTTCCTCTTTTCTGGCGACGCCAGATCTAACGTTTGAAATTTAATTTGGCTCCAATTCAAAGACGAATGAATATTTTCCAAATCGGTTTGTTTCATTAGAAAGAGTATTCATTGCCATTAAATAAGGAAGACAATTACATTAAAATAAACTCCACGGCTAGCTTTACAGTATCCCATTCTCTCAACACAATATTTTAGAATATTTTCGGTTGTATAGGCTTCTATCTCATCAATTGCAACTCCGATTTGATCTTTCAAGTCTTCAATAGTTTCTGTCTCTCCCCACAAAAAAAATCCAGCGGAGTCAAATCACAGCTGAGTGGTCGCCAATTGGCATCTCCGATGTGGCTAATTAATCGATTTCCAATGACAGTGTGCAAAAGGCCGATTGTTGCGTTTGCTGTGCGGCAAGTTGCGCCGTCCTGTTGAAACCAAATGTCGTGTGTGTCCTCCTCTTGAATTCTGGAACGAAACGAAATAAAAATATTCGTTTATCATGGCTCGATAATGCTCCTCATTGACTGTAAGGATGGCTCCTTGCTCATTTTCGAAAAAAATGGACCAACGATGCCGGTCCAAAACCCACACCAAACGAACAGTCACTCGTTGTGGATGCATCGCCTCAAATGGGACAATTTTGCTTCTTGACGTAGCCTCCGAGGTGAAAATGAGCTTAATCAGTAAAAGATGATTTTTCGGTAAAAAAATGCTCATTTTCTTCCAAGCGTTCCAATGCTCAATTAGCGAACCGAAAACGTTGCGGATGGTCATTTTGCTTCATACCAACGTCTTTATGCAAAATTCTCATCACAGAACTGCATTAGATTTCAATTCTTGAGCACGATGGCGAGTTGGTATTGACGGATGCTCAGACACATTCTGAAATGTTCTCGGCTGTACGCGCTCGAACCCGCTTCACAAATTTATCCACAGATTGCCTTGCAAGCACAGATTGCCTTGCTTTCATTTCAACTAAATTTTCCAAGGAAATTTCTTACAGTTTCAAAATTCCCCAATTTTGTTCAACCGTAAAGTGATCCATTTCGTAAATATCGAACATTAAACTAATTTTAATCAACTGTTGAAACGGGAATCACCGATTCTCGTTCAAAAAATTCTACTTTTTAGCTGAAACGTGTTCTAAAAGATAATTTATTGGCAATGTAATTAATTTGATGTAGATATGATATCTGGATGATTCTTGATTATTATCTCAATTATTTGAACTTTTTATAAAATTCAAATCAATCCATTCAGCTCGACAATCTTGCTTCAATTAGAGCAATTCATAAAATAAATTAAAAATCACGATGCCATCATACAATATCTTTATCCGACCAAGAACTATTGTTTACATAACCATGCATGGTGATGATGCACCTAATTCAAATTCTAAGGTTAAATGTAGAATTTTTCTAACATTTTGTAGAACCACTTCCTTAGGCCAGAAGTTCGATCAGCTTCACACTTTATTCAAATATTTTACTTCTAGCTGTTCTCTAACTATGTAAAACTATTTGTTATTTTCTATATGCAGTCGATTTTTGCGATCTTTATTTTCTATAGAAATATTAATTACTTGGAAAATATAAATTGCCGTAAGGTTTCCATCACACCTTCAACTGTGGGAGGAGTTATATCTGATAGACATATTACAGATCACCAATACCATATGCTTTCACAGCCACTTCTGGAGTTTCCTAGGGTAACCAATTGAAACCCATTTCCTTCATTCTGTCTATGAACGAGGCGGCTGGTGTTATTAAGAATTCGTCCATTTCCGTCTATGCCGACGCTATGAAGAGTTATAGATTCATCTCAACCACAACTGAATCGAATTTATTACAAGCCAATTTGAACAGTTTTACTATATTGTGTATGAAAATAGCCTGGAGTTGAACGTAAACTAACACCGATATATTACCTACTCTAGCGTAAAAATTCCCAAATATGAAATTATTCAATCAATAAAAATGCCGAAGCTGGAGTCGGTTCAGTTCCAAATTTAGGTGTTATTGATAACAATTTATGTAATTAAGGATGATATTTTCAATATTGCCAAACGAGGAAACTCTGCGCTTGGTTTCGTTAAGCTCTGGGTTAAAAATTGCACTATCCTCTTGTAACGAAGAAGATACATAAACTTTGCTCAATCTCTGCTACGGTATACCTGTCATGAGTGGTTCACTTATCGTGAAATACTCATAAAAAATAGAGACAGTGTATTAAAAATGGCTTTGGTTTTATTCACGTGAGTGGATGTCTTTAACTGACGTTTAGCCATACATGTGGCTAAAGCTAATCATTTTTTAAAGTCGCGGTAATTGCCGAATTCTTGTTGATCAACTGTTATCTGGCGACATCGAATCGCCTGTTCTGCTTTGAAAAATATAAGTTTAAACATTAATTTTGGTGCATTGGGAACAGTACCTGCCTTCAGACTAGCACATTACAAAACGGACTATGAAAAGAGTAATCCAATTACTCTATTGATCCGCGAAACTAATCAAAGCTTTGAGTTTTATGTTATTTCTGTCAGATGGCTATGCCCATGGTGATTTTCAGAATTTTCTCATTTAGCTTGGAATGGCCTCACACAGTCCAAAACCTTATCATTTCAATTTAATAAATTTTTTTGTATTTCAACAGAATACAAGGCAGACACTCCATCGAATCTAATAAAACAGGTCACGTTACCGCATTAATTGCTACTAAAATTAATATCTAACCACCAACTGCAAGCCATTCAATTGATGGATTTCGATTACTCAAAATGAGATATTTACGTAAAAGTTTATAAAAAAGTTCTGTTCTAGTTGGATAGATGACTTTGTCACCTTTAGCGACAAATCTTTTAAAATAGCACAAGTTCTTATTTATTCTTGAAAATCATTTGTATCTTTATTAGTTTAGTAGATAAACTTAGTTACAATATCATACTTTGGTCAGTCTCTGAAAATAAACAGGTGATTTACGTTTTTATCATATCTTATTAGCATTTTCAAATATTTTAAATTTTACAAATTCATTATAGCGAGAGTTTAACCAATACTCGTTACATGAAGCTAAGCCAAAACTATTACAGACTTCACATCTGTAAAACAAACTTCCTACTTAAACATTTCCATTTAGTTGGGACATGGTTGCGAAATTTAATTTACTAAAAAAGTCGATTAAGAGTTAAAACATTCAAATAAATTTTAAGATTAAATTATCAACGAAAGTTGTAAGTTTTCTGAAATTTAAGCAGGAACAACACATTTTTGATTATACAAGACAATTTTACCAAGAGTCTCTTAAGTTTATATTTGTTTGCTTGAGAAAACAAGAGTGGTGTATTAGTCATCTATTTAAAGATTCGGAGTAAAAGAAAGTTGGTGTTGGCCACAACGTATCCACCCCTCCTTTTATTTGTTTTCAAATTTTGAAGACTAATGTTTTCCGATATTGTTGCAAATTTAATTTAGGAACTTTCAGTACATAGTTAGATAGATAGATTTTCTCATAATTGGTATATTTTTGAAAAGGTTTGGCAAAATGGAAAATATCCTTTGCCAGCTGCCATTACATGTGAGCTAAATTCGCTCAAAAATTACTCGAATCAATAAGGATAAAGTGTAATTATGAAGTTTTCTTTGTATCAGTAAAGCGTCAAAGTTTTAGCCTGCACAGATCATGCACAAACACATAGACACAAACATATATATATATATATATATATATATATATATATATATATATATATATATATATATATATAATATGTTTGTGTCTATGTGTTTGTGCATGATATGTACATGTATGTATATATATATATATATATATATATATATATATATATATATATATATATATATATATATATATATGTATATACACATATGTATATTATATATATATATATATATATATATATATATATATATATATATATATATATATATATATATATATACATATATATATATATATATATATATATATATATATATATATATATATATATATATATATATATATATATATATAAATTTGCAAAAATCAGTGCTCTAAACCTGCACTGACCAAATTAGCCCGCCTCAACGAAACCTGTACTATAATTTGTTACATATTCATTACAACAAATCCCGATTTTATTACAGTTACCGTTTTCGAGAAACGAGCGGTTGGTTTAGTTTACAATTAAACCTGCACCGCCAAAATTGTTACTTTTGATGTAGCTATGATATCGTGATGGTTCCTGGATCAGAATTTATTACAAATTAATTATATTGAATAAGTTACTTCAAGACCACCCATATAACTTGCCCAACGGTAAATTTCACCTAAAAACGATTATTAATTTTAAAAACGACAGTTTAACCAACAATAAAATAATATTTTTTACGCCAGACTGCCATCAAATTTTAGGAAAATTGTCAGCCTTATGCAGGTGTTTAATAATTTTTTTTGTATTAGGTTAAACGGAATTGGCCCCAAACTGTAAAGGCTTCAAAAATGTAATTTTAGGGTCAATTTTCTCAACTTTAATAATTTTTTACACAAGACCGCCACCAGATATTTAGTCTAATATTTCTCCACGGTCATTGTGAAGGGCACGTCAACTTTACCACTAAATAAATTATTTTTGTTTCAGTTTAGACGGAATTGGCTCCCAACGGTAAAGGCTTCAAATTTTTAATTTAAAGGTCGATTTGCACCTTTAATAATTTATTACACTAGATCGCCACGAGATATTCAGTTTAAAGTTTTTCTTTGAACATTGTGGTGGGCAGGTCAACTTTATTCAGGTTTGTAATAAATCATTTTTGTGCAGGATTAGACGTAATTAGCTCCTAATTCTAACGTATCAAATATGTGATTTAAAAATCGATTTTACCACATTTAATATTTTATTACACAAGCCCGCCACCAGATTTTAGTTTAAATTTTGCTTTATATTAGCCTTATGGTGGGCATGCGTGAACCGTGTTCATGTGTTCATTATATTTTTTTTGAGTCAAGTTAGACGGAATTCGCTTCAGAATACATACAGTGCTGGGAAAAAAATTGGGCAAACATATTTTATTGCAAATTGGAGTCTTTTCTAGCTAAAATTACAAAACTTTTGAAAACAATTGGCGTATTGTTTCATTTTAATACATGTATTTAATAATATTATTATTATTAATTTATTATTAATATTTTGTTGGGCCGCCATTTGCTTTTATTACAGCGATACACCTCCGATTCATTGAATTTGATAAATTTTTCAAAGTCGTAGGAGGTATGGATTCCCAAATAGTCATACAAAATTTTTTAAAGCTTGAATTGATTCTGGTCCCTTTCTTGCTACTTCTAGTTTCATTATAGACCAAATATTTTCAATGGGATTTAAGTCTGGACTATACGGGAGGCAGCTCAACACATCGATACTGCTTTCTTCGAAGTACTATTTTACCTTTAAATAACGAGATAAGGAAAAAAAACAAGTTTTTAACAAATTATTTATGTCTTTCTGAAAGGTAATTTTTCTATCGACAATTCAAAATTAATAACTCACAACTTTGGCGGTATGGCACGAAGCGTTGTCCTGTTGAAAAATAAATTTGCAAGTCTCGCCAAAAAGCTTTAACACAGAAGGCTCAAATTCGTTGTGTTGGACCTGCAGATTAATATCTGCTGTAATGCTGGAACTAAGGAAGCGTAATCGACTGGATTCATTTCCAGAAAAGCATCCTCAGACCATAACTCCTTCATTTTTCGGTGGAAGTCTTAAAAAACATTCTTTGCTAAGCCTCCCGCCCGTTCTCTTCTAACGAGAATTCTTCCATCTCCAACATGCAGCTTGCATTTTGATTCATCGGCCAAAATTACATCTTTCCACATCTCTGGAGTCCAAGAAACATGCTCCTAGGCCCATAGCAAACGTTTTTTTTTCACTAGTAATGTGAACTCAGGCTTTTGAACTGGTTTAAGTGCTCTCAAACCAGCATAAACAAGTATTTTTCTCACTAAGCTGGCCGAAATTTGTTTTCCAGTTGCTCGCCCAACATCCCGTCTTGTGTCCGATGAAGTAATAAAACCGACGTCATTGTTATATTATAAAACGATCTTCCACTGACGTTCTCTTTCTGGGTCTTCCAGAGCCTTTCTTACTTTGTGTACACGCGAAAGTACTTTTAGGAATGTCTAATCTTTCTGCTATTTCACGCGTGGTTAAATTTTCTCGCTCCAAAATTAACATATTGCTTTTACACTGCTCACTACCATTTCCATTTTTTTAACTAAAATTGCACTTTATTCTTTATTTGACTGGGATCACTTATAGAATAACTTAATCTTACAAAATATGCACTATTAATACTCAACAAAAAAAAATTACAGGCAATATAACATCAACACCCTAATGACGGCCAAGAACGGTAAGCGTAAAATAATATAATTGCTTGACCAATTTGTTTGCACATTAGTTGCGGGGTTGTAGCGGTGTAATAAAAACAAAAGGCGATCCAACAAAATATTAATATTAAACATATAACTTCTATAAATCAATAAAAAACTAAACAAAAATGAAAGAACAGGTGTTTAATTGATTCCATTACTTGAACTCCAATCAACTTATTTTGAATATTTTGGCATTTTTCGGGGTTTTGCCCCTAAATTGCAGGTACATTTTTTTTTTCAAAAAATTACGCCATATATGTATTAAAAATGAAAAAATAATGCAATTGCTTTCAAAAGTTTTGTAATTTTAGCAAAAAAAGACTCCAATTTGCAATAAAATATGTTTGCCCAATTTTTTTCCCCAGCACTGTAGATTCACTACCTTTAATGATTTGTTATTTCAGATAAACGGTCGGCTCGAATTCGACTTTTTATCTATTGTGGAGAGCAACTTGACCACGTTCAGGTCGAATTAATTGGCATACAAATGTTTTGAATTAATTCTAATTCCTTTCTCAGTTCCTTTATAATTATTGAAGTTGTAAAGGACCAAAAGTGTTGTAAAGAAACTGAGTAAAAAGTAATTTACTTCGATATTAGGCTAACCAAATTTTATTTGAAAATTTGAATTTTATTTGTCAGACGTTAAGTAGCACGGCACCTTTTTCCAGCTATATTAAACTGAATAGTTTTATGACTTTACGAAAATTTTTGAAAAATTGGTGATCTTCAAATAAGTGTATGGCAAGAAAAAAGCTGATACCGATTTAGTCCTTGTTTAATTGCAAAGCGAACTAAATTTGCAAGCGGTTAGTACGTGGTGTTGGAAAAATTCAAGATAGGTCATGTCAATTATTTCTAATAATAATTTTCAAATTATGTAAATTTTCGCAAATTAAATTTTATAATTTTTTCTATTTACCGAATATAGTAAATAGTTAAAAAAGCTCTAGTTAATAAAAGAATAAATTTTTTAGGTTTTTTTTTTAGTTCAGTGGTTGCTTACTGCACACTTAGGCCAATTTTTAGGCCCATTGTGATACCACTCATTCACTCCACATCATTAACCCACCACCTACTTCACCTACTCACACAACTACAGTATACCACCTGCACATTGCAAGCTCCATGTCAACCTGTACATTGACATGGAAGGTGGGTCGGCGCGTGACACGGAATTCTGCACTCCATCAGAGGGTCTTAGTTGTATTTATTAGCATCACCGATCGTAATCGATGATAAAAATTTGATTTGCATCTAGCCTCTGATGGGATTCGAACCCAGCACCTCCCGGTCCAAATGCCGAAGCTTTATCCACTGCACCACTTGTCCGGTCAAGAATAAATGATAGTTGCATCTAATAAATCATTGAAAATGAAATAAATTTGTTAAATACAATTGGTTAATGATTCTAACGCAAGGCGCGGTTTACAAAAAATATATTTCGACATTCAAAATTAAAACTATTTTAGATGTTAGATACCTGGTAGAGTGTTTAATTACCAAAATAGAATTTTAATTGTTTGCCGAGTAAAGTAGAGTCTCAATTTTATACTTTTAAAATTTTTAGATTGTGGGGATTTTTTTCAATCACACAAAAATCAAAATTTAGAAGTGTAGTGTTTCAGAAGATTAAGGCTGTAATTCAAATGCACATATATAGCACTGCATACTTGTATTAGAAATTCATATTTATTTGTGAATATTAATTATGCTTAATTTCTTTGAACCATTTTTGAACAAAAAGTTATTACACAAGTAAATAAAGTTGATGTGCCCTGCTCAACGACCACGGAGAATCTTTAGACTCAATATCTGGTGGCGGTCTGGTGTGATAAATTATTAAAGATGGTAAACTCGACCTTTAAATTAACTATTTGAAGCCTTTACGGTTGAGACATAATTCCGTGTCATCTGACGCAAAAATAATTTGTTACACACCTGTATATGCACTTCTCTGTACAACGACCACTGAGTAACATTAGACCCTATTTCTGCTGGAGGTCTGGTGTAATAAAGTAATAAAATTTGCAAAATCGACATTTAAATTAAAAATTTGAAGCCTTTACAGTTTGGAGCCAATCCCGTGTAGCCTGGCACAAAAATAACTTATTACACACCTGGATAAGGCTGACCTACTCTCGACGCACTTTCTTGCAACATTTTCCCCAAAATCTGGTGGCAGTCTAGTGTAAAAAATATTATTTTAGTAGCATAAATTGATGTTTTTGAAATAAATAATCATTTTGGGGTGAAATTCATACTAAGGCAAGTTATAGGGGTGGTCCTGACCTAACTTATTAAATGTTATTAATTTGTAAGAAATTCTGATCCAAACCCCATCTCGATATCGTAGCTACATCAAAAGTTACAATTTTGGCGGTGCAGATTTAATTGTAAGCTAAACCGACCACTCGTTCCTCGAAAATGGTAACAGTAATAGAATCGGGATTTGTTACAAATTATAGTACAGGTCTCTTTGAGGCGGGCTAATTTGGTCGGTGCAGGTTAAGAGCACTGCAAAAATCTACAGGTTAAAATTGTTCATGATTACCTTATATAATTTTACTGCGGAAAAAATAATAGAAGTTGCATGAAACCTTTAGAGTAACATTAACTAACAAATAGTAGTCAGAAAGAAAGAATGGCAAATTTAATGGATTTTGATACAAGAAGAAAATCAACTATATACATTGTATAAATTTATAGCTTCAGGAATAATGACACAACAATCAGGATATAGCCTGCCACAACGAATATGTTACGGTAAAACAAAAAGGTAGCTTTTAACAAGACTTCGATCGGTTCGAATTGTCCATTACCAGTAGTCAGCGAATAACAGCTCAGCAAATATCGAATTATTATTAAATAATAAATAATAGACGGTAAATAATGAAAATTTAATTATTTTATTTTAATTTATTTGAAGACAGGAGATATTCATACTGTGATGTTAACCAGATCGTTTCTGTTAAACCAAAAACTACAAGGTTATTTTATCATCGAATTTTTGATTGTTATTGTAATAGAGGCTTGAAAAGGTGCAACAATATTTCGCAAACGTTTCTTTCCCATAATTTCGAAATAGAACAGTCATGCGACCCAAAATTTATCCTCGCCCATTTGCCAGAACATTGCAGGCAACGAATCGTATAAAAGAGGTGGCGAAAAAGCACAACAGCAACAATAAAAATAAAACCTTTATAATTTAAGTAATCAGTCATCATCAACTCGTAACAAATAAGGGTATTACACCGAATAATAATATACAAATTTGCATTAATGTTGATAAGATTTTTACGTTCAATCTATTTAAACAAATTCTCACTATATAATTAATTAATCGTAAATGAAAATATTTATATAAATTTTTCATATTATAATGCATTGCAAATAGGGGTGCTTTAAAGCAAAACATAAATCTCAAATAAAAGCGTACATATCTACAACCCCCTCAACTCAACGCGCTCTAGCAATGTATTTTATTCATGTGCTTCTAGAAAACGTCAAAATATATACGACGATGTTCTTATACGAAAATAGAAAATATACAAAAGTACAAAATACTTTGATTGTTGTTGTTGTTGTTGTTGTTGGTGTTTTATTTTGCATAAAATATTTTTGATAAATTTCCATAAAACAAAACAAACAAATTGGAAATAAAGGAAAAATTCTTAGTTTTCTTATTGTTTGTGTGCCGTGCTCTTTTTACCATTTCCGCCCACTTGACGCTACATAAATTCTTTAGTTTCCAGACTATTGGCATTGTTTATATGGTTGAATGTTTATTTTGTCGGGGTTTTTCCATACCATCACGTTTACATTTTCCTAGACGTTGTTTTAGTATTTTCAAGTCGAATATCAAAATATTACGTCAGATGTCTAGTTACATAAATAATTTAAAGCACATAAAACTTTAATTTAGAAAACCAATTGAAATGGAAATTATTACTAAAACTTAAACCTTATTTGAATGCGTCAACTTTTGACCTGTAAGTGTAAAAGTGGTTTCTCAGTTTAACCTTAATGTGAGGGGATGACGTAAAAATCAGATGAGCAACATGATTTAAATTTTTTTTTATACAAAGTTAAATTTAATAATTTTGGAAAGGATGCCAAAGTTTTCCGAAAAATTTTCCTAAATATGTTTTCATGAAAAAAAATAAATCTCGGCTTGTCTTTCTAATCAAAATTATTATTGTGTTAACTTATTACATATTAGGAATGATTAATGGGTTGTATTTATAATCCAGAATTGTTTTCGAAAGTACGAAATTTTGACAAACGAGAATTGGATAAACGAGATTTTGGTCGCTCCAATTATAAGTCGCTTCGGCAACCTTTCAGACGCAGATCAAAGAGATTGTTTCACTCGCATCAGAGACACATCAGCTACGGTCGAGAACGCGCAAGGTGACGCTAAGCTAACTAACGTCAACTCATGACTCCATTCTTAAACGGTAACAACAAAAATTGGACCGAATTTAAGAATTTGTTCATTTATCTGATTCACAACCATAAAGAACCGACCAATACGCCGAAGCTACACTATCTGAAAGCGAACTAATCTAAAGATTCAGCATAGTTGCATAGAAGATCTTAATCGGCATCATCGCAGACAATTTGAATCAAGAAAGTCATCAAAATTGGAAAATATCAATAATCCGAACGCAATTTCCATCGTACCAAACTCTGATCGATTTCTTGAACAACCAATAGCAATCACTGGAGGTGATATTCATTACTAAAGCACAATTGAAGCTATCAAAATCGCTCAAAGAGGTTCCGTGATCAGCGCATCCGACGAGCAAACTTGGCACACAATCAACTTGCTGTGTTGCAATGTTTCAGTACGATCAATTCAAACCTCTAATATTTTTAAAAAAGCCAAATCTCGTCCGAGAAAATAGATTGTGCTTCATCTGCCTGCACAAAGGACACAAGCGTTTGAAAACCACTTAGTTCCGGGTTTGCAACAAAAAATACCAAACGCTATTACAACAGTCGAATCCGAATATCGAATCATCATCAGTCGAACCAACACAAACTTCGGTCAATCACCATTGTATATCAAATAAATCTTCGTCATTTGGACTTTGATGGATTCAGGATCACATGGCAAGCTTTATATCAGAAAGTACAGCAAATCGCATAGGATTAGCGAGAACACCAGCCGCAGTCACGATCAGTGGACACATCGTCTTCGATTGTCTAATACTAATAACACTCTCAAATCGGCACAATATTTTCCATCTCGGACACAGTTCTCGTCTTTGGGAAGATGACAGGTACGTTGCCACCCGAACCAATTGACACGCACCAATGGTCACAATTGAAGAAATTGGAAGTTCCCGATCTCCATTACTATTGACCCAACAGGACAGATATTTTACTCCGAGTCGATGACATCTAAATACTCCAAAACCTGCAAAAGGTCGGTTGCGTCAGCGGCGTTAACGGTTCACCATTTGCACAAAATACGAAATAATTACATTCTGTTAAATCGAAGATGTTCGTTTACCTCGAGAATTAACGTACGATGAAGAATGTGAAAATAATGTCAACCGCACGATCTGAGCACAACATGTGCATTAACCTGTAATTATGACAATAGAGGAAGTGCTAAAAGCACACAACAACTCGTCGGGCCAGACGTGTCACGTTCCAACTCGCGGTGTAATGCTCACAAACTACGCGTGGAATTTGACCCATCACACACAACATCAACCGACATATCACTTAACCAAATGCTTCGCGTCGGTCCTAAGCACCAACAGAACATCTTCAAAATAATAATCCGTTTTCGCGAACAACAATTGGTTTTTGTTTCAGACATAAAGCAAATGTATCGGCAGATCTTGATGGCGCCCGAACACAGAAATTATCAGTGGATCGTACAGCGACCTTTATCGGATGAGCCAATTCGAGACTATCGTTTGTGCACCGTCACGTACGGTATTGCCAGTGTTCCGTATTTCGCAATTGGTACCATCCATATGCTTGATCAAAACCAGCAGGAAAAAATCCGAATTGCAGGAATTTCGACAACATCGCGGATTTAAAAGAGGTCCAGAAGCATATAGTGAAACTACTCAGATTGAACAGCAGAAGTGGTCCTCGGAAAGTCTACAGCTTTTCAATGAGATACCAGACAAATGTCGCGAACGTCAGGGCCAACATGAGCTAAACTGGGACGATTCAGGCAAAACACTCGGGCTACATTGGTTTTGAATTAAATTTCAGCGCATCATAGAATGTTCGTGAACCAATCAAACGAACAATACTGTCACAAGTATTCAGGATATTCAAGTCACTCGGCTTGGTATACCAAAATTATCGCAAAAATCGTGCTACAAGAATTCTGGGTACTCACCATATCGTGTGACGGCTCACTTATCAAGATAGTTTGAAATAGAGGCCCGTTGAAGGCCCTCAAAATCGATCACTGGAAACATCATTCAACAAATCGCAAACATCTTCCAGTTCACTAGTTCAGCGACGCTTGATGTTGGCATCAAAAACCAACGTTGCACTACTGAAAATGGTTAGTCTGCCACATCTGGAGCTTTATGCCAGCGTACTCCTCGCCAAACTCAAGCACAGCATCTTTCAAGCACTCGACGTGCCACAGATTCACATGAAATGATTCGCCAGTGTACTTGGAAGACACACAAGACGATTATGGCCAATCTGGTTCCGCAAACCTTGGCTTATAATCAACCTACCGATTGCAATTATGTCTACCCCAAGCATAATCTCGCAGATAGCGCATCTCGTTGTGTTGACCATTTATTATTACACTGCCATCCGCTTTGGTGGACAGGTTCTGTTTGGCTACAAGAAGATCCAGGTCAATGGACGCCGAGGAATGATCGCACTGCAATGATTCATAAAGGATTTTTCAATTTGGTCAATATCGACTGTTGGCAGCTTGTGGCGGCCATGTTGATTTAGTGACGTCTGTCTAATCTAATGAGTGTTTGCAGTCTCTGATGCCAAATCATCCTGATATGTTACACGGTTAAGCTGCTCGTCCAAATAATAAAACAGTATTATCAAAATGAATGTTAATTAGTTCAAACGTTGCGCGCGTTGGGTCCATTTTACAGCAGACGCGGTGGTCCTTCAAAGTCGACCCTCCAACGCTTGGTGGTCAAATTTCCGCCCACTTGACGCTACATAAATTCTTTAGTTTCCAGACTATTGGCATTGTTTATATGGTTGAATGTTTATTTTGTCGGGGTTTTTCCATACCATCACGTTTACATTTTCCTAGACGTTGTTTTAGTATTTTCAAGTCGAATATCAAAATATTACGTCAGATGTCTAGTTACATAAATAATTTAAAGCACATAAAACTTTAATTTAGAAAACCAATTGAAATGGAAATTATTACTAAAACTTAAACCTTATTTGAATGCGTCAACTTTTGACCTGTAAGTGTAAAAGTGGTTTCTCAGTTTAACCTTAATGTGAGGGGATGACGTAAAAATCAGATGAGCAACATGATTTAAATTTTTTTTTATACAAAGTTAAATTTAATAATTTTGGAAAGGATGCCAAAGTTTTCCGAAAAATTTTCCTAAATATGTTTTCATGAAAAAAAATAAATCTCGGCTTGTCTTTCTAATCAAAATTATTATTGTGTTAACTTATTACATATTAGGAATGATTAATGGGTTGTATTTATAATCCAGAATTGTTTTCGAAAGTACGAAATTTTGACAAACGAGAATTGGATAAACGAGATTTTGGTCGCTCCAATTATAAGTCGCTTCGGCAACCTTTCAGACGCAGATCAAAGAGATTGTTTCACTCGCATCAGAGACACATCAGCTACGGTCGAGAACGCGCAAGGTGACGCTAAGCTAACTAACGTCAACTCATGACTCCATTCTTAAACGGTAACAACAAAAATTGGACCGAATTTAAGAATTTGTTCATTTATCTGATTCACAACCATAAAGAACCGACCAATACGCCGAAGCTACACTATCTGAAAGCGAACTAATCTAAAGATTCAGCATAGTTGCATAGAAGATCTTAATCGGCATCATCGCAGACAATTTGAATCAAGAAAGTCATCAAAATTGGAAAATATCAATAATCCGAACGCAATTTCCATCGTACCAAACTCTGATCGATTTCTTGAACAACCAATAGCAATCACTGGAGGTGATATTCATTACTAAAGCACAATTGAAGCTATCAAAATCGCTCAAAGAGGTTCCGTGATCAGCGCATCCGACGAGCAAACTTGGCACACAATCAACTTGCTGTGTTGCAATGTTTCAGTACGATCAATTCAAACCTCTAATATTTTTAAAAAAGCCAAATCTCGTCCGAGAAAATAGATTGTGCTTCATCTGCCTGCACAAAGGACACAAGCGTTTGAAAACCACTTAGTTCCGGGTTTGCAACAAAAAATACCAAACGCTATTACAACAGTCGAATCCGAATATCGAATCATCATCAGTCGAACCAACACAAACTTCGGTCAATCACCATTGTATATCAAATAAATCTTCGTCATTTGGACTTTGATGGATTCAGGATCACATGGCAAGCTTTATATCAGAAAGTACAGCAAATCGCATAGGATTAGCGAGAACACCAGCCGCAGTCACGATCAGTGGACACATCGTCTTCGATTGTCTAATACTAATAACACTCTCAAATCGGCACAATATTTTCCATCTCGGACACAGTTCTCGTCTTTGGGAAGATGACAGGTACGTTGCCACCCGAACCAATTGACACGCACCAATGGTCACAATTGAAGAAATTGGAAGTTCCCGATCTCCATTACTATTGACCCAACAGGACAGATATTTTACTCCGAGTCGATGACATCTAAATACTCCAAAACCTGCAAAAGGTCGGTTGCGTCAGCGGCGTTAACGGTTCACCATTTGCACAAAATACGAAATAATTACATTCTGTTAAATCGAAGATGTTCGTTTACCTCGAGAATTAACGTACGATGAAGAATGTGAAAATAATGTCAACCGCACGATCTGAGCACAACATGTGCATTAACCTGTAATTATGACAATAGAGGAAGTGCTAAAAGCACACAACAACTCGTCGGGCCAGACGTGTCACGTTCCAACTCGCGGTGTAATGCTCACAAACTACGCGTGGAATTTGACCCATCACACACAACATCAACCGACATATCACTTAACCAAATGCTTCGCGTCGGTCCTAAGCACCAACAGAACATCTTCAAAATAATAATCCGTTTTCGCGAACAACAATTGGTTTTTGTTTCAGACATAAAGCAAATGTATCGGCAGATCTTGATGGCGCCCGAACACAGAAATTATCAGTGGATCGTACAGCGACCTTTATCGGATGAGCCAATTCGAGACTATCGTTTGTGCACCGTCACGTACGGTATTGCCAGTGTTCCGTATTTCGCAATTGGTACCATCCATATGCTTGATCAAAACCAGCAGGAAAAAATCCGAATTGCAGGAATTTCGACAACATCGCGGATTTAAAAGAGGTCCAGAAGCATATAGTGAAACTACTCAGATTGAACAGCAGAAGTGGTCCTCGGAAAGTCTACAGCTTTTCAATGAGATACCAGACAAATGTCGCGAACGTCAGGGCCAACATGAGCTAAACTGGGACGATTCAGGCAAAACACTCGGGCTACATTGGTTTTGAATTAAATTTCAGCGCATCATAGAATGTTCGTGAACCAATCAAACGAACAATACTGTCACAAGTATTCAGGATATTCAAGTCACTCGGCTTGGTATACCAAAATTATCGCAAAAATCGTGCTACAAGAATTCTGGGTACTCACCATATCGTGTGACGGCTCACTTATCAAGATAGTTTGAAATAGAGGCCCGTTGAAGGCCCTCAAAATCGATCACTGGAAACATCATTCAACAAATCGCAAACATCTTCCAGTTCACTAGTTCAGCGACGCTTGATGTTGGCATCAAAAACCAACGTTGCACTACTGAAAATGGTTAGTCTGCCACATCTGGAGCTTTATGCCAGCGTACTCCTCGCCAAACTCAAGCACAGCATCTTTCAAGCACTCGACGTGCCACAGATTCACATGAAATGATTCGCCAGTGTACTTGGAAGACACACAAGACGATTATGGCCAATCTGGTTCCGCAAACCTTGGCTTATAATCAACCTACCGATTGCAATTATGTCTACCCCAAGCATAATCTCGCAGATAGCGCATCTCGTTGTGTTGACCATTTATTATTACACTGCCATCCGCTTTGGTGGACAGGTTCTGTTTGGCTACAAGAAGATCCAGGTCAATGGACGCCGAGGAATGATCGCACTGCAATGATTCATAAAGGATTTTTCAATTTGGTCAATATCGACTGTTGGCAGCTTGTGGCGGCCATGTTGATTTAGTGACGTCTGTCTAATCTAATGAGTGTTTGCAGTCTCTGATGCCAAATCATCCTGATATGTTACACGGTTAAGCTGCTCGTCCAAATAATAAAACAGTATTATCAAAATGAATGTTAATTAGTTCAAACGTTGCGCGCGTTGGGTCCATTTTACAGCAGACGCGGTGGTCCTTCAAAGTCGACCCTCCAACGCTTGGTGGTCAAATTCAAAACCAATTGGTTCGAAAAACAATCAGCCAACACTCGTTCGTCAAAGGAACGACAGATCGGTCGAGGCAGTCAATTCCACGCAGTGCACAAGGTGTCGGCAAATTTTGCATCAGAACTCAAGTCTATATCCGCACAAAAACCAACTGGCTCAAGAGCTCAACGCTAATGACCATAGACAACGCCGTTTGTTCGCTAACTGGGCTGCGGAGCTATTGCAAGAGGACTCCAATTTTGGCCCAAAAATCATATGTACGACGAGGCGCATTTTTCAATGAATGGCTATGTTAACGAGCAATATTACCGTATATGGGACGACGCTATCTCACACGTGGTTCACCAGGTTTCAATGCAACCACAAAAAGTTACTGTTTAGTGCGGATTTTGGGCCGGTGGGGTCATTGGTTCGTACCTTTTGAAAATGACGTTAATGGGGCCATCACCATCAACGGTGAGCGCGGCAAAACAATGCTTTCCGATAGGTGACAGGCAAACTATATGTGTTTCCAGCCGGATGAACGTAGCAGACGCAACGATGGACATTCAGCATGAACGTTTTGAGGGTAGTCTTCTTTCTAGCAGAAGTGACGTGAATTAGCCACCAAGATCGTGAGATTTGATAACGTTAGACTTTCTATTGTGAGGTTTACCCAAGTCGCAGGTCTATGCCAATAAACCGCATTCGACCGATACCCTTAAAGCCAACATAACCAATATCATTTCTCAAATTTCACCGGGTCTATACGACAGAGTCATTGAAAATAGCACCACTCGAATCCGTGCCATCGTGGGAAGCCATGGCGGTCATTTGAACGATGTTATATTCCATAAATAATGGCATACATGGGCCTTTCATAAAATAAAAGAGTTTTGCTAATACCTCACACTCAGCTTGTTTTATTCCATTTTAGCATCGACCCGCCAAAATGAAAAACTCTCTACTATCTACTCGCTCGATATTGATTGCTCGAAAAATTATAATGCATCACAACCTTGCATCCTACGTCAAAATCTCAACACAACAACATATTCGGACCGTGTCCGAGCTCAATTGGGCATTCCAGTTTTGGGTCAGCTGGCTCAACAATCTCATTTTACTAAAGAGATATCAAGAGGCCAATCCGAAGTATATCTATGAGACAAGAGCCCACCTCGATCTAATAGCCCTTTTGTCGGCAGTGACGGTATAATACGAGCCGTAGGGCGCCTTAACGAATCGAACTTGCGAGGTACAAGGAAGCATCCAATTATTATTGTCAAAGACAGCCATCTTATAAATATACTCATTTCACAAGCACATCGCACATCGCTATATGATGTTCCATAGCTGAAGCTGGCACACATATGGAAGCACTATTGGATTTTAAACATCAAAACCTTACTTCTTCGTCCTACAACTGTATTATCGTTCGTCTATCCACGGAGGTACCATATTTACTGATGGTGTCCGAATTTACTACAAACGCGTTCATCGCATCATTTAAAGGGTTCATCGCACGAGAAGGCAAACTCAAAAATCGGTAGAGCGATCAATTATGACAGAGCTAGTCAAAAGAAAAACACAAGAGATGTCACTGTGATCAAGGCGTGCCTGCTGCCCATCACAAACAACCACAGTTATAACTAAAGTATTAAAATATTTTAGGGAGGTCTGCAAATTTGTAGGTGACACAAAACGTATGCACGACATCTATCGGTAGGTACCCCATAATCAAACGTCATCAACATCAGAAAACACTTTTGTAGCTGTCAAATAATTCGCATAATAAACTATTTGTCTTTCCTTGCATTTTAGTTTTCCTTGCATTTTCGCTCCAACAAAGAAAGTTGTGCCGAAAGAGTGAAATTGAAAAAAAAAACTTCTTGTTTGCCTTATCAGGTATGGAGCAATTACCACTGCATATACGTAGGGGTAGTTTCATTAAATATTACAACATGGACTGTTTTGTTCCAGGGTGTCTTATTAATGAGAGTATTCCTGTGTATATCCATTAATTACACGAAACCTTTAGATCCGTTAATCGTCTTCCAAAAATGACTGGAAAACAACCACCCGTGGCTACTTTTATTGACCTCAAATATTTCAATAAACATGAGATAGCAAATTCACGTTGCGACAAAAGCGGAGAAGTTGAAAACATTATTGGATCGAACACGTTTGTCGAAATAATTGCGGCGGAAAAAAAAATATTTGAAAGTTGGTGTAGCTACAATTTTCGAGTTTTGTCAGAAACGACTAAAATAAATAATGAACAATTCAAATAAAAAATTTCCCGGGTAGCACCTCATTGAAGGAAAATCATACCATTTTTTATCAAATTTAGATAGATAATCGTTAGGCCAGGATAAGCCAACACATTTTGGCGTTTGGTCACCAATAGGTCAATTTTACTGCGAAAAAACAAAATCAAAAATGTATTATTTCAATAAAATCAGGTTCGTCGCTTATTTGGGAATTGCATTTTATAAAATTAGTACCCTAAATAAACCATTTAGATAAAAATATATCTTTTAACAGAATTGTACCTAAAGTGGAAGACATAAGATAAAACTAATTCAATTTTTTGGTTCTTCATAACTCGTTGAGGATTGGTCACTAGTTGATTTCGTTTGGTCATCCCTACGAAACGATTTACTGGTAAAAATAGTTAAAACTCATCATTTCTATACGATTCAAAGTGTACGAGGCAAGAAGCTTGACAAATACTAATATCTTTATAAAGCCAACAATTACGATTGTTGTTGAGGATTAGTCACTAGTTGATTTCGATTGCAAAAATTCATTAAAATCTCACATTTCAGTGCAATTCGAAGTGTTCGCGTCTAGAATCTTTACCTATGCTAATAATTTTATAAATCAAGCAATCAAACGGAATCAGTTGGTCAATTGTCATTGAGATATGGTCACTATAGTTGATTTCGTTTGGTCATCCCTTCGAAACGATTTAATACAAAAAGTTTTGTAGTTATAAACTCATCATTTCCATAATATTCGAAGTATGCGAGGCTGGAAACTTGGTCAATACTAATGACTTTATATAAACCCCACGATTACTAGTGATCACTAGTCGACCAAACCATTCCGATTGCTGGATTTATAAAGTTATTAGTATTGGCCAAGTTTCCAGCCTCTAACATTGCGTTTTAACGTATTTTCGCAATAAATCATTGTGTAGGGATGACCAAACGAAATCAACTAGTGACCTATTCTGCAAGACAATTGACCAAACGATTCCGATTGCTGGATTTATAAAACTATTAGTATTGGTCATGTTTTTAGACCCGAACACTTCCCATTGTGCGGAAATATCAGTTTTTAATGATTTTTACACTAAATCGATACGTAAGAATGACCACACGAATAGAACTGAAGACCAATCCTCAATGACAGTTGACCAAACAGTCCCAATCGATTTATTTAAAAAAAAATTAGTAAAGGTCAACTTTCCAGCCCCGTACATTTCGAAACGTATGGAATTGATGAGTTTTTAACGCCTTTACGCAATTAATCATTATGTAGGGATGACCAAACGAAATCAACTAGTGACCAATCCTCAATGACTGTAGTCCAAATAATCTCCATCGATGGATTTATAAAATTTTCAGTATTGGTCAAGTTTCTTGCCTCGTACACTTCGAATCGAATAGAAATGTTGAGTTTTAACTACTTTTAGTATTAAATCGTTTCGTAGGGATGACCAAACGAAATCAACTATTGACCAGTTGATTTCAACTCAATGAGTTATGAAGAGCCAAACATTTGAATTGATTCTATTTTATGTCTTGCACTTTAGATACAATTCTTTGAAAGAAAATATATTTTTATCTAAATGGTTTATTCTAATTGGATTTGTTATTAGTTTTGTAAAATGAAATTTCCAAATAAGCGACGAACCTGATTTTATTGAATTAATACAATTTTGGTTTTGTTTTTTCGCAATAAAAATGACCATTTCTAACCAAACGCCAAAATGTGTTGACTAATCCTGACCTAACGATTATCTAACGAAATTTGATAAAAAACGATATGATTTTCTTTCAATGAGGTGGTAAGTGACCAACCGTTAAAAACCAGTGACCAATCCTTACCAAACGAATTCAATCATCATTTTTGTCAAATCTTTTAGAGATGGGGTGCTAGATCTCTAATCATTTTAGGCAAGAACCTGTAATCAATAATATTTTCTCCACATTGGATTTTTAGCTAATTGAATAAATTTTCGTTCGTGGACCGGCGATATTTTTAAAACCAAATTGTTAAATTCTGAATTATATTTTCTTAAAATCAGGCCAATCAGCAAATCAATTAAATTATGATTTCGTACCACACTCTTCATATCTCGTTAAGGCTATGATCTATTAAAACAAATTGTTTCGTCGGCTGTCTATCAATAAATTACGATCGTGTATCCTATAAAAGCAAAAACAAAAACCTAATTAACAAATTTCTTCGAAAATCGATGTCACGCCCTATCAATTTATTTACTGTAAAATTTATAGTGTAAAAGGCCAATGTTAAATTCTTAATACAACAAAAATCAACTTATTATTTTATCTTGTCTGTAATTAATTTCATATTGAAGAAACAACAAGATTTTCCAGGCTCTTTATACACAGACAAATGTATGTCATAAATTTTTTTTTAAAACAAGTGATTAAATTTTTTATTTTTGGAATATTTAAATTCATCGTGTCATATGTTTAGTTACAAACATATAAAAAAAAATGTTGAAATAACATTTTTCTCATATCACACGAAATGAAACAACATCAATTCATAACATCAATCATTATACTCGTATTATTCAAATGCTAGAAACGGACAAGCCGTTCCTACAAAACATACAGAGATTTGCATATAAGACCTTGTAACATAATTTCATTTCAATTAAATTTATTTTATGTTGTTGTTGTTGTTGTAGTTTCACTATTTGAATGAATCATTTTCTAACAAGACAAGTAGTTTTTGTTATTGTTGTTGTGGCTGGTGGTAGACTATGTAGATTTGTATATAAACGTTCTGTGAGGAGTAACAATTTGTTTGCTATTTTGTGCTCTGGGTAATAAGCAATAAGAATTTATTAATTTTTACATAAATTTTAACACTAGCATATAAAATAAAATATGCTACGTCTATAGTGTTTGGATTGTTCGTACATACGTTATGTACTCGTATATGCTGAATGTGAAAAAGTTATGATCTTCAACGTATGGTGATTTTTATTGTGTTGTGCTCGGTTCTTCATGTAATTTTTTTGGTGTGTATGTTCTCTGTGTGTGCTGTGCCGTAACAAGACAAGAAATTGCAAATCAAATAAATATATGAATATTTCAAATATTATAAAGAATAAATAATTCTCAAACCCTACACATAAGATATAGACTCCCGCTGTGTACATTTCGAGCTTGTTACATTGATTGCTTATGATATATTGTGATAGCAAGAAATATTATTATTTGGTGTACATATTTATGTATGCGATAGAGTGTTGTAAACCGCGAACTGAGAGATTTTAAATTTTAAGACTTGGAATAATGCTTATTGAGATTCCACATGCATATAATGAATTGGTAATAAAATATAAGAAAAAAATCGATTGGAAATTATTATTGATTGTGTCAAATGTTGCAAGTTCAAGATTATGTTATTAATTTTAATTTGATCGATGGTGGGTAAACAGTTGATGACCAGCCGCACAATATGCAAATAACATTTATAATTTATTTGCTGCCAATAATAATATATAGAGTTGAGTGATTTATGCATTTAGAAATTTGCTTTTAAATAACCGTGCAATTTATGGGAATGATGTGAATAAATTAAAATGTCCTTAAGAAATTTCACTACTCATGTGCAGTAAAAGCTAGAAATATAATAAGTGTTATCCTGCCAGGAAGTGTTAGTATACTTAACTACATGATCTGGAGGAAAACCTTACATAAACTCTTCAAGCGAGAGAAACGAGACATGTGTATCAATATTCACCACAATTTCCAAATAATAAAAAATTCTTGAAGTGTTCAGGAATTATACACATTTTAACCGTTTGGGACCTGGCGACAACATATGTGGCTAAAGCCTATATTCTCGGTTGTTTAAGCTAATTTATTAAATATCGTTCTGCTGTCATTTATTAACCTCCACCTTTCTAACATCTCATCTAATGGTTTTGATAATAACGATTATTGGAATCGGTTGGTTAGGGATTGGTCTCTAGTTTTCATTGGTTGGTCATGCATCATTAAACTTCATTTTATCTCTGCCATCTGTTCGGGGGCCAAGGCTCTCCCAACTCTTTCGCGGTTTGCTTATTTACGTCCTTACTTTTACGTCTGTATCGGCCAAAAAGCACCTCATTGCAAGAATACCATACAGTTTTCATTAAATTTCATTAGGTGCTGCTCATGATTAGTAAATACAAATGGTCACCAATGGGTCATTTTTTATTGCGAAAAACGAAATCAAAATTTATTGAGATTGAAAGTTCTTAGATTGGCCGATAGACTCGAACGAAAAAGGCTATCGAAAATTTCACAATATATAATTTCCTGGTTCGCCGCGTATTTGGAAATTTAGTTTTACAACATTAGCCACAAATTTGAATAAAAATATCTTTTTGGTTATAATAAAAAAGTTAAAAAAAGTAAAAAGTTTTGGTTGTCCATAACTTAGCAACATCTAGGTGGAAAACGCTGTTTAGAATAATCAGTCTTATTGTGGTTGTCGTGACGATTTAAAAACGACACGACAACTTCGTGTCGTGAAGTTTTTTATTTTGTGTTGTGTAAGAAAAACGTAACGACTTTAGTATTGCCCCAGTAGAACGAGAATATGTCGCAATTTTGTGAATTTTCTCGATTAAATTATCTATCGTGAATTGTAATAAATTTCATCTGTCAAAATAAATATGGCGTCATGTATTTGTGAGATATACGATTGATACTAAATACAATTTGAAATACATTATTTTAATCAAGTTATACAATTTTTAAATAAAATGAATTCATTTAATTTGTTTTTTGAAGAGGACGACAAAAGACCAATTATAGAATTGGCACGGAAAAGAAGGTGTTTGAGAGGTTCGTCGAATCCTCTGGAGTTAGATGATTTTACGTAAGTTTAAAACATTTATATTTTCTAATATGTACGCGTATGGTATATTGTCAATTTTATGTTTCTAGTAATACTTATTTAGGTTTATATCATATTTCCGGCTATCAAAGGTGGCATTTATATGCACATTAGAAGAGCCACACTTAAAATATCAATTCCCAATTTTTTAAAATTGGCGTCTGTGCTCAAATTTTTCTCTGAGGGCAGTTACCAGAAAGACACAGGCAACGATTTTCTTATCGGGATTTCACAACCAACATTTCATTTTGTTCTGACCAAAATACTACATGCATTAGAAGGTAATTTGTGTAATAAATGGATTACATTTAAATTGAGCGAGATAGAGAAACGAGCTAATAAACTTTTTTTTTGAAAAATTTAAAATCCCAGGTGGAACAGGAAAGATTTTTCAGTATTGATATTATGATAGTATAAGTGTCCAAATAAAAATTAAAACGAACGGGTTTACTAACATGAGTTTAATTTGTAGGTGTGCGACCATCAAATGAAAATCAGGTACATAAATGGAGAACGTCCTGGTTCTTCCCATGACGCTATGGTTTGGGATGTATCCAAATTAAAAAATAATCTGATGCAAGCTGACACTAACGGTGGCAAGAACTCGTGGTTACTAGGCATTTAAGAAATAACCGGTAATTACTTTTTTCTTATAATATATTTTGATAGGGGTCTCTGGATATAAGTGACAGCCAGTATTGATGACACCATTTCGAGCTCCAGAATCGGAATCTTCGCAGGCTCGGTACAATGAGTACCATTCAATAGGTAGAAATATCGTGGAGAGGACGTCTGGTGTGTGGAAAACCCGATTCCGATGTGTGCTCGGTGCGCGTCAATTACACTACACACCCGAAAAAGTGACACAAATTATAAATGTTTGTGCTGCATTGCATAACATTTGCGTGTATTACAAAATTTAAGAGCCAAGCACATATGTTGTAGCTGAAGCAGACATAAACCTAGTTAAGTTAGACGAGGACGCTGATGTGAGCCTAGGGAATATCGAAGCAACTATTTTACGGAATAAAATAGTAAACTCTTTATGAGTTAAACTTAATGTTTTTTAATTTTATTTAATAAAAAATTTTACACGTAAAATTAATTTCGGTTTTTAAAATTAAAAATCACAATATAGATTCATTTGCATTAATTGATTATTCATTATATCACCAATTCAATAACATTGCTAACAATTGAAGCTTAATTTTTCAGTTTATCAATCCTAAACTTTTGTTTCAATTTTAAATCCTTTTTGTACAGTTTTATACGCCAAACCCTCTTTTAGATAATTATCCATTTGAACACATCCACTTTGAATGTTTTTTTGCAAATTTTCTTGAATTTTCGTTTGATTATCCAATAGGCGAAAACGTTTGGAATTCAAATCAACTGGACATTTTCTTTTTCTAGTGCGATTGTTCGAAATATTGTGAAGCGGTTCGACAACAGGTTGTCGCTCATGTTCTTCTTCTGAGAAATATGGCAACTCGATTATCTCATTAATTCGATGCTCCGCAGTAGTTTGCGGGGCCTCAGTGGGCAACGTTTCGCCACAAAATTCCTTTCCTGGTGGATTTATTGGTTTTTAATATTTGACAGTCTTTTCTAAATTTGTAAGAATTAATTGGCGATTAGGACCGCCGCCTGTACAGTTTATTTCAGTCTTATTGTTTGTTAATTTTTTACGGACTTTAAATTTATGGCCCGCCCAAACCGCATTAAAATTATTGTATAAATACGTTATATAAATAAATTTCAATGTTTTACTTTTAACTTACGAAAACTTATTTTAATCCAACCGTCTGGGTCTCTTATCGGAGGCCCTAAACTATCCAGTTCTGTAGAAATGCGATCCCATCTGGTTTTCAAATCCGTTTTAAAATCTTTTCCCGATTTTATAAACCCACGGGCAATATGAGCGTTTTCTAGCATCCATTCCACTAATCTCTCAAACTGTAATAAATGAAATACGTATTTTTACAAAATCGATCAAAATCGATTGTTGTTTTATTTTAATTGGAACTTTACATTTTCATGATTGCACGTCGTATACGAATACACTAGAGTCGTGTACTAAAATTTCAACGACTAAAACATGGCGTATTTATCACAAATGTTGTGTCACAAATGACATTTATAATGCAAATTTTCACAGTCGTTCCCAAATTTACGTCGAAACGACAACCACAATAATTCTGAATATGCGCGGACGCACTCTGTTTTCTTTTGGCCATAAATCTAATTTTCGCAATAAGTCTTACGTATGGTTAATCAAACGGAAACAATTAGTGACCAATTCTTAATGACAGCTAACAAAATGATTTCAATCGTTGCATTTATAAAATTATAAGCATTTGTCAGTTTTTTAGACGCCAACATTCCGAATGGTTGACCGAACGATAGCGACCTTTAAATTTGTACATTTTTTATAGTGGCCAACTTTCCACACCCAATACTTCGAATCATGCTGAAAGATCAGTTTCAAACACATTTTCGCAAAAAGTCTTTACATATGGATAACCAACCGAAAACCACTGGATAATTAACGAGTTCTTAACGATTTTTTGCAATAAATCGTTACATGAGATGACCAAACGAAAGCAGCTAGTGATCAATCCTCAATGACAGATGACCAAACGATTCTAATCGTTGGTTTTGCGATAACATGAGGATTAGCATATATTCGAAGCTAGCCCAATACTCAGCACGAGAAAACGCGATGGCAACACTAAACTATTACTATCGTGAGAGTTTACTGTCCCAGCCCGAGAAAATGTCACTATCGCGACAGTAAACAGTATCATGACAAACTGTCATGACAATTCTAACATTCAGCCCGAAATTTTAAAATTACTTTTATGTGTTTTTAAATTATCCGTTCAATTATTGGGAAGCTTAGATAGCCCCCATCGAAGCTAAAAACTACAATGCGGAACTCAACTAGCTCCACGTGATTGATCTCCATGTAACAAGTAAGAACTCTCAGCTCAAAATTTTAATTTGTTGTTTATGGATATAGTCGTTTGAAGTTTTGACTACATCATAAAGATGTACATTAAATTAAATCTTGTTTTTCAGGCGATTCACGAGTACTTGACATGTACCGCCGGATTCGTTGAAGTTTTTACTACAAACTGAAAGATTTGAAGTAAAATTCTATCTGAAATTATCTGAATATAGTCATTCGAATCTCGCCATAGAGGCAATTCACGGGCACTTGACATAAATCGCCGGATTTGATGAAGTTTTGACTATACAAACTGAGAGATTTGTAGAAAAATCGTTTCTGGAATAGTCGTTTAAATATCGTCTCACAGCCGATTCTGATAATTCCCGATATAATTTTTTTGCAAATCTCCTCACAGGGGAGTTTGAAGTCAAAACTTGAACGAATCCGGTGGTATATGTAACTTGCTCTTAAATCGCTCTTGAGACGAGATTCAAACAACTATATCCAGATAGAATTTTTCTGGAAATATTTCAGTTTTGAACCAAGATTTTAACGAATCCTATGGTATACGTGAAGCGCATATAAATCGATTGTAAGGCGAGATTTAAACGATTATATCCAGATAATTATCGATAAAAAATGTCTTAAATTCGGTCGGTTTCTAGTCAAAACTTTAGCAATTCCGGTGAAGAGATTTAAAAGAATATATTCCAAGTAATCCCCGATACACTTTTACTGAAGCTGAATTTAATTCACATAATTCCATTGAAAACGTTTTTAGAATTTTTAACAAAATTTAAAAGCCACGTTTAACTCGATAGCTATTTAATACACAATTAATTAGTAGTTATAATTTGCGTGTGTCACAAATTTGCCTTATAGTTATCAAGCAGCATCGAGTTCTTCAATAGAAAATTCATGGTGGTCAAATTCAATTGGACAATTTGTGCGCAACTCTTGCACTTGTTTATTTTCAGCATTTGCATCGTATGCGAATGACATACGGGGTAGTTCCATCTCTTATGGCTCATCGATATCACCTTGATTATGAAAATCATCACCCATAAATCCATTATCACTATCGCTGTCATCACTCGATGCGAACTATTCACATTGCTTAAGTTGGCATTATATCGGCAAATACGGGATGAAAGAAAGGTATCGTACCTAGATTACCATTTATCGTTTCTTTACATTTTGTTACGGTTGCATTGGCCTTTCCTTTTAGATCCTGCACATCATTACTACCCTCAGTAATTGAATCATCATTTTTGGTTCTCATTTCCTTCACCGTCTTTTTTACCACCGACATGCATACGAGATAAACCACCAGACATTCAAGTCACTTCGCTGTGCACGATATCGACCTGGTAACCATAAATTTTACTCGATGGCCTATAAACAAATTGGCCAATGCATCGATTACATTTGTTTGAAATGCATTCTCTGTGTTGGCTTTCTACGAATATATAAAACACAGCTTAATTTGAAAGATTGCCCAACCGATCTTCAATCATCACTACTTGCATTGTTCATGAACTGTTGCAAACAATCGTTCAACTCTTCAATACCGTTCAGGACCGAAACATTTACACTACTCGTACTACTGGTCATTGATACGACCAAGTAGTCGTCTTTCATCTTCGTCGTAATTCTACAAAAGAAATACAAAACAAATTTGGTCGCTAAATGAAATGCACGACCAAATCTAGCTCGTTTACTTAATTGATGTTCGAGAGGACGCTTTCGTTGGAGTAACCATTATAAATATTACACAGCACTCAAATTTTAAACATAAATTTTATTCACTAGATTTATTATTATGCACAACTAAATATTTATAATTTATTTTTGTTAAATTTATGTAATTAATTATTTATTTCGTAATTTGTTTGGGTTTTAATGTTTGAGAAATTGTTTGACGTTTAATTTGAGGTTAATTTACGAATTTGTCAAAAATGTCTCGTACATTAGCCAAAATAATTAAACAACTAATTTTGTTTTCATCGCAAAAATGATATTAATTTGTTTACTAATTTTTGGGATATAAAATAATTGTCAATTAAGCCGACTGCACCAGTGCGAGCGAAAATTTATAATTTTTCATCCGCTCGCTAAACCAATAAAAACGCTTGAAAATATTTTTCCATCAAGTTTTTCCATATAAAAATTTCCCTGCGCGCTAAAATATTTTTATCTTTTCGCTACTTGGTCCGCAGACGACCAACCTATAGATATAACAAATTTTGCTTAAAAAGGAACTGAGCAAGCGTTTTGCTGTAAACATATTTATGCGATGGGCAGTCATAGATTTTTTTTAATTTTAAAATTTTGTTATAGTAAAAAGTGTAGTGGCGGTTCGAAGGTCAATGACAAGGCATCGTAGAGATGTCCACGCTTAACGGTATATACAGAGTAAAAGTTCTTGATCAAGGATGCTTGTATTAGGTGGGTCTGCACTGATAGTTAATAAATAATCGCTTTTTTAAGTCATTTAGGCCGTAGGGGTAGTAAAAATCAAGAGATTGTTTTGAAAATTTTGATGGTTTTACTAATTTGCTAACATAAAAATAGAGTGAGACCGATGGTAAATTTGCTGAATTACAGTTCTCTTACCAAAAAAAATAAATTGAATTCAAATAATTCTTAATTCTAATTTTAAAATTGAAAAAACCTATGACAATATGTTAAAATATGTTGGCTTCTATAAAACATTAAAAATTGTCTAATTAGCATGATCTCATATAACATTAAGCGTATGCATCTCTACGGTGACTTGTCATTGACCTTCGAACCTCCACTACACTTTTTACTATAGCAAAATTTTAAAAATGAAAAAAAATCTATGACTGCCCCATCGCATAAATATGTTGGCTTCTAGAAAACATTAAAAACTCTCTAGTTAGCATTATTCCGTATACAGTTAAGAGTAAACATTTCTACGATGCCTTGTTATTGACCTCCGAACCGCCACTACACTTTGTACTATAGCAAAATTATAAAAATGAAAAAAATCTATGACTGCCCCATCGCATAAATATGTTGGGTTCTAGAAAACATTAGGAACTGTCTAATTAACATGATCCTACATACTGTTGAGCGTAGACATCTCTACGATGCCTTGTCATTGAAGTTCGAACCACCACTACACTTTTTACTGAAGCAAAATTTTTAAATTAAATAAAATCTATGAGTGCCCCAACGCATAAATATGTTGGCTTCTAGAAAACATTAGGAACTGTCCAATTAACATGATCCTACATACTGTTGAGCGTAGACATCTCTAAAATGCCTTGTCATTGACCTCCGAAACGCCACTACACTTTTTACTATAGCAAAATTTTAAAAATGAAAAAAATCTAAGACTGCCCCATCGCATAAATATGTTGGCTTCTAGAAAACATTAAGAACTGTCTAATTAACATGATCCTATATACTGTTGAGCGTAGACATCTCTACGATGCCTTGTCATTGACCTTAGAACCACCACTACACTTTTTACTGAAGCAAAATTTTTAAATTAAATAAAATCTATGAGTGCCCCAACGCATAAATATGTTGGCTTCTAGAAAACATTAGGAACTGTCTAATTAACATGGTCCTATATACTGTTGAGCGTAGACATCTCTAAAATGCCTTGTCATTGACCTCCGAAACGCCACTACACTTTTTACTATAGCAAAATTTTAAAAATGAAAAAAATCTATGACTGCCCCATCGCATAAATATGTTGGCTTCTAGAAAACATTAAGAACTGTCTAATTAACATGATCCTATATACTGTTTGTTGAGCGTAGACATCTCTACGATGCCTTGTCATTGACCTTCGAACCTATGCTACACTTTTTACTACAGCAAAATTTTAAAAATGAAAAAAATCTATGACTGCCCCATCGCATAAATATGTTGGCTTCTAGAAAACATTAAGAACTGTCTAATTAACATGATCCTATATACTGTTTGTTGAGCGTAGACATCTCTACAATGCCTTATCATTGACCTTCGAACCACCATTACACTTTTAACTATAGCAAAATTTCCAAAATGAAAAAAATCTATGACTGCTCCATCGCATAAATATGTTCGCTTCTAGAAATTATTAAAAATTGACTAGTTAACATAATCTTATATACCGTTAAGCGTAGTCATCTCTACAGTGGCTTGTCATTGACCTTCGAACCACCACTACACTTTTTACTATAGCAAAATTTTAAAATTAAAAAAAACCTATGACTGCCCCACCGCATGTTGGCTTCTAGAAAATTTTAAAAGTTGTCTAACATGATCCTATATACTGTTGAGCGTAGACATCTCTACGATGCCTTGTCATTAACTATAGTTCCTTACTAGATGTGAATAGTGTAGGTAAAATTTAATCAGAATATTTGTGTATATACACTTTTAAGCTTTTGTAAGGTTGTTTGTCAATCTGTCGGAAACTTCACGCTACCCCATTAGTACCATAAATTATGGTTACATATTAATGGGAAGCTGGTTACAATTATGGGGCATGCGATTTTTTTAATCTCATCGTAAATTGGGTCCATTGGACCCTAACGTTAATAATGTAGGGTTAAATAAAGTTTATTATCACGTTAAGAAAGTAAATAATTTATTCTTATAAAACATGATTCAAAATTGAACACGACTGGATAATGTTGTCTGTGCATCTTGTGTAGAGAATCGTAGCTGTCGCTCCGCTGTGAAGAGGCCACAAGTCTCTGTGTACACAGTGATTTTTTATAAACGACTATTTTAATGAAACGACTATATCCAAGATGACTATTGTACTTCGGCGATATATTTATTGAGTGATAAATCTACAAAAAACTCGAAGTTTAACATTTTCATAATTACTGTAGTTTATTTTATTTCGCTAAAGTAAGTAAATATTTAAAATTATATCAAACATTAAAATATCAGACACATTACGAAATATATTTTATTTTACATAACGTAACAATTTGTTTATACATTTAGTATAACAATAATAATAGAAATATATATGCATTTTTTGCTAGTATTTTGTACCATTAAAAATTTTATAAATATTCCGCATATTATCACAAATTAATAAATTTTCTAGTTGGCTAAATATTTTATTTATTTTATGTATTTTCCATTAATGTAATAATGAAAAAATATTTTTTTTTACTACGATTCGTGAATAAATTAGCATATCAACGTATATAAATGGAATACTTTATGCAAGGGATACAATATATCATCCCTATGCTATTTGCTCGTAGCTTTATCGCTCTATTTTGAATATTGAATTAATTGGCACAACATGCGATGGGGGTGTTTCGATACAAATTTGACATGTGTATCAAAATATATAGAAAATCGGCGAAAATATATAGATTTTAGGCTGCGCTGTACAAGATGCGGACGAAGTTTGTAAAAGAAATCACAATAATATGGTTTTTATACGGTAATTGGATTAAACTGCAGCCACTATGTGTAAAATCAACTGTGCAACGCTTATAAAAATAAAAATATAAATTTCTAAGGGTGGTGGCGTGATCGTTAAAGACGTATACACTAAAATGAGTCATACGATGGTAAGAGAATACACAAAACATTATTAGGCGTATCGATATACACAATCCATTACAGTTTATTTTTATGATCAGATCCAATCATATCTATTGAAATTGTTCTTTGTAACAAAAACCAGTCATTTTGATTAGTTCAGATACCCTTCATCATATATTTACTTGTTAAATTGATTTCATTAATTTATCAAAATAGTATAACATTACAAGAATTCTATCTTATTTAAAAGCAGCATATATACTTTCCATTTTCTTTATATAAACGAATACACCGACACAATACAGTAAATAAAACACATTTTCAAATTAAAATGATAATTTAATCAAAAATAAATAAATGTATTAAATAGAAAAGTTCCAACAGCATCAAATACACAATACAAAGGGTTAGACATATAAACATAGCACATTCATTCAGATGTCAATACAAATTTCATTGTGATTCCTCGAAAATCATATCGCAATTGTTTTCAATTTTCATCTTCGTTTTCTCTCAGAAGCGTTTCTTTTCCTTGTACACCATCCATATACACCATGCCCATATTATGTACATAATACACATAATATGAGGGAAGATTAGATATCGCATGACAGCATATAAAATGAAAGATTTTTATTTTTACATAAAATAATTAAATAAAAATAAAATTAAAAATAATTTAATTAAAATTAAAATTATCAACTTATCCATTATCAGTATTTTTTTCTTCTCACTGGATGGAACAACAAACAAAACTGGAAAAAAGGGAAAATTTTTGTTCGTGTTGTAACAAATCTACAATGTGTGAATGATGGGTGAAAGACAGCAAGTAACACACACACATACACACACACATCTAAAATATATGGAAAATGAGAAAAAAAACAGATTTTTGTTTGAAATTCTATACAAGCACTTTATATCCAGATGAACGATTAAAGGGGTTGAAAATTTAATTTAGTAAAATGATACTAACATTATTATTTTTTGGTTCTGTGTGCTGCTGGATTTTTCCTTTTTCCCTTTGTTATGGCGTGTCCTTTTTTGTTTTGCTGTTTGACCTTTTGGTTCGAAACTTTTTTTTTCTAAAGATTTCGTTACAACAAAAATAAAAAATAAAACTTGTTCGAATATAATATAGCTATGTAGGAAAAAGTTCGACACCGTCAGGAAGAACAAAAAGTTGCCAGAGCGTCAGCAAGAATGAAAAACAAAGTTGTAATGTAATTTTTCTTTCCTGTGTACCTTAAAATTTTTTTTATTCCGTTAAATTAAATTTTTGTGCCGGTTTTCGGGTATGGTCTACTTAATTAATTAAATAATATAATTTTTAAAGTAGAACAGATGTTCTTAAAGCGTTGCGAGAGACGGCAACAATATTAATAATGAAAATTTACGAGATGTTACGAAATTTAATTATCTTTTTGTGCCGGACTCTTTATTATATTTAACACCAGTTGGTCAGATTGTTGCTTTGAACACTGAAACTACTTTATTTTAGAGGCCGACGTTTTGAAAATGTGTATGTTAGATATGTAACCATTGTCTCTAACAAATATATAAAGACAGTTTTTTTCTAATAGTACATTGGTAATCCACTATTTCTACGATTAGTGTATGCTAGATATTGGCTATAAAACTACTGGATACATCTTGGTCTTTGAATATAATGACAAATTAGAACAATATCACATACATTTACTATTTTTTAGATTGCTTACTGCTGCACTATTTTATATGAAAAAATTTATCTGGCTCAACAATATTTCTCGAAACAGGGTCGCAATTGCATGGGAACGTCAAACACGAATATCGACTGATTTGAGTTCTAAATACTATTCAACGATTAGCTCATGCACCAAATATGTAAGAAGCCTTCCGCGTGGTTCTATCTTCCGTTCGTGCCATCACCTCATCACGTAAACCTTGATCTTTTTGATAGACTGAGATGTGCGGAATTGTCTCGAATTGTATTTTCAAATTTATTTTGTAGAAAAATCCATAACTTCATCCGGGATTTATGTTGGAATCTCGATTCAGCTCAACATACCAGATTCGAGCATAATTAGTTATGAAATTGCCTAGCACGGCCGAACTTCAGAATTTCTCTAAAATACATTTTTAAATCACCACCCAATTCTGAATACCTGATTTGACAGTTTTTTTTTTTTGATATGACCAAATTCCATTCAAAATGATTGAAGTTCTACACTTCATCAAAAAGACACGTTAAAATCCCAAAATAAGGTGACCTTTTTATTAGAATCCTACCTCAGCTCTGCAAACTAAATTGGAAAGTTATCGGTTGGGAAACGGCTTGGTTCCATTCATTATAGCCGAATCCCACAAATTTTGCCAAATTTGGCTTTGCAAACCGAATTTGGCGATCATTTGTTGAGAGATGGCCTACCCATTATACTTGGTAATAAAACGAATATTCTTTGACGAATAAAACATTTGAAATTTTGGCGAAATAAACTAAATTTACTTGAAATAACCAATCTGGTAGCTAATCTGGCATTGAATAACACTCATAGTTTTCCGAGAACTATTGCTTTTGAGAAGCCTCACATATTTTTTGCAAGTTTTCAAAGATTTTTAGTAGTTGCAGCAAAGATTGCATGGATTAAAATAAAATAAAAAAATATGGTTTCAGGAAATTCTCTTGTAAGTTGTAATTACAAGAGGATTAAATTAATAAAAGTTTAAAGTCGGAAGTCGGAAAATATTAATTTAGAATTAAATTTCAGGAAATCTACAGATGCTGTGAAATAATATTTAGTTGATTGTGAAGATTAGAATTGTGTTGTCATTGTGTTACAAACTATCGACTTTATATAGGTGTCTGTACCCGGGCCGATTCAATCAATCAATTTTGTTTTGGAAGCCGGAAATTATTGTATTAATTTGTAATTAAATTTCTGCAAATTTCCAGATGTACATGAAATAAATAATTTTTTGTTTCTTAGGTTGCTGCTGATTCAGAGAAGCGATTGTTGAAGACCAATACCATCGTTATCCATTAAACCAATTAAGCCTTTTTCCTTCCTCTAGTAGATTAGAAATAGATTAGAGTTGAGTTGTGCCAACCAAGTGTACAAATTGTAAGGGCCAACATCCGGCTAATTATCGAGGCTGTAATGTTGCTAAACAACTACAAAAGCTAAGTGATAAAACAAGAAATCAACCGTAAAATCACGAAACCCGTAGGGTTCAAATATCAAATCAGATGAATCAAAACCCGCAACAAAGCAACACAGGGAAAATAAGTTCACTTGCCCAGGTAGTGAAAGGTTTGGGTTGAACCAAACATGTGGGCTCTGAAAATAACCATATTATGGAAAACATTCTGAACAGCATTGCAGCTATTACAAAGCGGCTAGATGACCAAAGTAATCTGAATAACATGATACTTGATCAACTGAAGAAAATGCAACTCCCTCAACGCAATCCAGCAATAAATGTTAAGTAAAAACACAAATTTCAAAATAGCAATCTGGAATGCGAATAGGATTACGCAATATATTCCAGAAATATAAATATTTATAAGTTCTGAAAAAATCGACATTTTCTTAATATCTGAGAGCCATGTAGTTCCGGGATCCAAATTAAACACAGACAGATTACTGTCTCTGCAAAATATGGTCCACCCTGAAATAACTTGGAAAGGGAGAACTACCTTAAACTATTTAAATCGTTTGGACGTGATTTTATTATTGGAGGTGACTTTAATGCGAAAAACACCTATTGGGGATCTAGACTTACGACGTCAAAAGGTAAAGAATTTCTTCAAGCAGGGCAGACATGAAAATATGGATTTTACTCTGGTGGTTCCCCAACATACTCGCCCAGTGCCGGAACAAAGATACCTGACCTAATAGACTTTTATGTAACAAGAGGTATATCCCAGAACTACATTCACATTGAAGACTTGAGTAATTCTCAAGTGTCGGAGCATTCCCCGGTTATCATGACAGTCAGTGAAATGGTTATACAAAGCGAGAGTGCACCCAGATTAACAAATTCATTTTCGTGAAGTATTGGAAGAAAAAATCAATCTTCAGGTACCGATAAGAAATTCCCATCCCCCCCAATTCACTATGCTGATTTGGCAATCACCCCCATTATACAAAAAAAAAGCTTAACATATCCTCTCCTATAGAAGTTAGAGAGTTGGCAAGAGAAATACGACGGGCACGTAAAACCTGGCAAATAACTAGAACACCGGAGAACAAAACAATTCTTAACAATTTAGGTAACAGTCTCAAATCTCTTCTTGAAGAAGTTAAAAATGCATCAATCAACAGATATCTAGTTAGCATAGCCGATGAAAAAAACTCTGATTATTCTCTGTGCAAGACGACGTAGGGACTCAAGACCCAAAATGCAAGTGCCCGCACTTAAAAACGAGGCTAGCACCTGAGCAAGCGTTTCTAAAGAGAAGGCTGATCTGTTTGAGACGTATCTCGAGGATACCTTCCGACCACTGCCAAGACAAACCGCCATTGAAAATATAACGTCAATCCACAAGCTAGATGCTTTTGATATACGCCCAGTAACTCTCAAACAATTAAAAGAAGAAGTAAAAAGCAACATGAATGTTAAAAAAGCCCCAGGATATGACTTGTTTACTTGCCAAATAATCAAGGCTATACCAGCTAAAGGATTTCGTAAGCTATTACACGTAATCAATGCAAGCTTTCAGTTTAAATATGTTCAGTGACAATGGAAAGTAGCAGAAGTAATCATGATAGCAAAACCTGATAAACCACCTAACGATAAATAATCATACAGGCTGCAATTTTATTGCTGTCAATTACGTCAAAACTCTTTGAAAAATTATTACTAAAAAGACTTAAACCAATAATTGAGGACCGACAACTAATACCTCCACATCAATTTGGATTCAGGGAAAAGCACTCCACAATTGAACAGGTGCATAGAATCACCAACGTTATTGAAAGAACGTTAGAACGCAAAAAGTATGCTCCAGCATAATTCTGGACGTCGCCCAAGCATTCAATAAAGTTTGGCGCAGTGGACTGGAATTCAAGCTGCATAGAAATCTGCCGAGGCACTTCTATGCCATACTAAGATCTTATTTATCCAATAGACATTTTCGTGTGAAATATGAGGATGAATACTCCGAACTAAAGAATTTCTCGGCCGGTGTCCCGCAGGGGAATGTCTTAGGACCAATCCTGTATTTATTATATACAAGGGATATTCAAACAACAGATGAAGAAACCATAGCTATCTTTGCAGAGCACACAGCAATCATGGCCATTGGAAGTAATGTCGCTGATGCAATGAGCAAATTTCACAAGATTACCAATGCGGCTTGTAACTGGACTAAGCGCTGGAGAATCAAGCTCAATGAGACGCAGTCCACGCACATTAACTTTACATATCAAAAGACTTTATACATCTACCGATAGAAATTAACTCACGACTGGTGCCATATGCAAACAAAGCTAAATATCTTGGCATGACACTCGCTGCTAAGCTCAAGTAGAGAGAGCATGTCAAAAAGGAAAAAGAAGAACTAACTATTAAGTTCATAAAAATGTATTGGCTCATAGATAGAGGCTCTGAGCTTACAATACACAACAAGCTGCTGCTATATCGGCAAATACTGAAGCCGATATGGACCTACGGTATACATTTCTGGAGATGTACAAAGCAAATAAACGCCAAAATGATACAGACGTTTCAAAACAAGAAATGCTCCGTGGTACACAAGAAATGAAGAGCTTGATGAACTAAATAAGGTATATTCGCCATATGATAGATAACAATGTCGTTGAAAGAGAACTACAAAGAACGAGGCCACTTGACCTAGTAAACATACAAAATTGAAATTAGTATTTTAAATATGTTAAATTAATTTTGGGGCTAACCAGTGGATTTTACCCCAACAAATCAGAGTTGTTTCAGAAATGTAAAATTTATAAGAATTTGAAAGATAAATTGCTAGATGAGTACGGTCCCAGTTGTAATTATTTGACGAAAAAAACATCAACGCTTTCATGAGCAAATACAGTGTATATTTGTTCAATATACTCTTAACATTTATATCTAACGGGTGTTTCAACAGGTGCGCTTCAACTTTTTTCCGATAGGGACGGCGAACGACGCCATATTTTAAATTAATCTTTTGTCATTTGGAAACTTCATTAGTATACATTTCATCGTGGAACGCTACACACGTGAACAGCGATTGCAAATCGTGCAAATTTTTTATCAAAATAATCGTTCTGTTGCTGCTACTTTAAGAGCATTACGGCTATTTTACATAATGGTATAGTGGCAAAATTTGAGTCTACGTTTTCGCTACATAATGTTCCGGTGCCCTTGAGAGCAAGAAGTGCTCGAAGTGTTGAAAAGATCGCAGCCGCCAGAGCTTCAGTCCATGACGACGCGAATGTGTCGCTCACACGACGTTCGCCCAATTGTTGCCTTTCTGTGACATCATTGTGGCGAATTTTACGTAAAGATCTTGGCCTACATCCGTATAAGATCAAGCTGGCACAACAACTTAAGCCGTTTGACCATTTGAAGCGACGCCAATTCGTGAATTGGGCTCAAGAGCAAATCGAAAATGATGCAGATTTTCACCGAAAAATCATCTTCAGCGATGAGGCTCACTTTTGGCTAAATGGATTTGTCAACAAGCAAAATATGCGTTACTGGGCAGGAAGCAACCCACACGTGATTCATGAGACACCGTTGCCGGCGGCGTCATTGGGCCATATTTTTTCATCGACGATAACGATCGCCACGTTCGGCGTGTTAATGGAAATCGATACCGCGATATGATAAATGATTTTTTTTGGCCGCAATTGAATGGAATGGACTTGGACGACATGTGGTTTCAACAGGACGGGGCCACATGCCACACAGCACCCGATACAATCGCGTTATTGAAGACTAAGTTCGATGAGCGTGTTATTTCGCGAAATGGGCCCGTCCAGTGGCCGCCGCTCTCGTTTGATTTGACACCTCTAGATTATTTTCTTTGGGGTTATGTGAAGTCATTGGTCTATGCCAATAAGCCGGCGACGTTGCAAGAGCTCAGATCCAATATAGATCGTGAAATTGCTGGAATTTCGGCCGATTTATGCGAAAGAGTGGTCGAAAATTGGGTTCAAAGATTGGACTTCGTAAAACGTGCACGCGGTGGTCATGCAAAAGAAATCGAGTTTCATACTTAAATGTATATGTTCAAATTCGTTAATAAAAAAAAAATTAGTTCAAAAGTCGAACAGTTTGTGTTTTATACAAAAAAAAAGTTGAAGTGCTCTTATTGAAAAACCCTGTACTACAATAAACTGAAAGTTAACTGTGTAAGCACGTTCGTTATTCGTAAAACATTGATTAACCTCAGGCGGTCAGGTTATTACGAAGCATTGTATTAAGTTAACTTATTTGTCTAAATCATTGAGCAATATTTGCTTAAAAATATTATTGGTTTCCCTGACAAAGGCTGCTACGTTCTGCTGTCATGAGTTGCGTTTACTAGAGCAGCAATATTCGAAGTCAGACGAATATGAAATTAAATCCTTCTGTACCCAATCCGATTTGATACGTGAAATAAAACAGCGAAATTAAATCGAATTCCCAAATAATGATGATTAAGATCGCGACGTGAACCAACATGTATACTGACCAAAAAGCATATTTTGAATCTCTACTCGCACGCTCGCACAAATTTCCATTTAACTCAAACGATTGAGCTGATTAATTAATTAATCAATTGTTAATTGCCGATGCAAGTTATGTAGAAGCATGAGACTAGTTAAAGCGACGGTACGACAACAACTGTATCATAATAAATAAAATAATTAAATCTTTTTTAGATCAGCCTGTCATCCACCACGCTTCAACATATCACTGAAATTTCAGATGATTTACTTCGGGGACTGCAAGCTTTCGGTCCACCTGGCGAAACAAGTGGTTCGTGGATTTCGCATTTACTCCTAAACAAGTTAGTCGATGAAACAAGGCAGCAATGGGTATTGCATTCAGTTACCATAGAGACGCCAAACGTGGACGATATATATTGATGTTTCTGAATCCAAGATGTGATGCTATAAAAATCTGTAATATAACAAGGAAAAAGAAAACCAACTACATTCCCACAGTTTCGCGCATAGCAACCACTACGATTAGGTGCATGTATTGCAATAAAGCACATGAAATTCGCAAGTGTTTTAAATTACAACGACGTGAATTGTTCAACGATAAACACGTGCTTTAAGTGCAAGGCAAAGTACTATACACAATATTGCATGAAACGAACAGCAATTCAGATCAAAATCTAAAAGTAAACATCGCATACCACCTATGCAACCAATATTTCCAACCGTGATTGTTTCGACAGTGGATACACAAGACAAGGTTCACAATATCAGGGCATTATTAGATTCAGGTCCAGAATCCACGATTATCACCGAATCACTAACCAAAAAGTTAGGATCGAACCGTAAGCATGCACATGTGTCGGTGACTGGTTTAAGTTCAGTTTCCGCACGCAGTACCACAGGACAGCTTAGCAATAAACTGTCTTCCAGATATAACGCAAGCATGGCACTTCTCTGGAAATAGTTATCCGTGAGGTATAGAAAGGCAACCCAAATGAATTTTGTCTGGCTGATCTTCATTTTTTCGACCTAATCCAATCAACCGGATTCTGGGTATCGACAATTTCTATAATAATGCACATGAGAAGCGAGTATTGATGAAACCAAATATGTGTTAACTCATATCATTCATATTTAGCAGAAAACGAATTATTACAACTCCCACTAATGGAGAATTTTAAACAATTGGGCGGCCGTCTAAAGGCAGCAATATATCGAATGATTGCAATGGAACGTAAACGTCAATCAGACACACGCAACTTAGCAATGAGTATAGTAAATGTATGCGCAAATACGAAACGCTTGTCCACATGATACGTATTCCAAACCGGGAAGTGTTATGTGAAAAAACGAGGTGTACTATCTACCACACCATGTCGTATTTAAACTATAAGCACTACGTCAAAAAGCTCCTTGTCTTTTTGATGGTTCGTGTAAGTCGTAGTTAAGGATTGCCTTTAAACAATGTTCTGATGAATGACCCGACTATTCAGAACCACCTGTTTTCAATACTGACGAGGTTCCGTAAACATAAAATCGCATTTGTCAAATAATCCTGAGTGGTTGCTTCAAATACCAAAGGAGATACAAGGAATGGACTCCATTTGATTTGATGATCCCGAGATGTACGTTAAAACATTAGGCATTTACTGGTCGACGAATGATAAGCCTTTCAACTTTAGCGTTCCTGAGTTAGGTTCTGACATAACATTTTAATCGTTAAATTTTTACAAATTTTCGAAGTTTGTCCGTGTATTTCACTCCTCTCAATTTTCCCGAACTCCCAACATGAAACTTGCCCTGGAAAATTTTCCAGCAATAATCATCGATGAGCCGGATTCAAACGAGACCTTTACCTGACATAACATTTTAATTATGTCTGGAAAAAGGCTCGTTTGAATCGGTTCTTCGAAGGTTATCGCTGCAAAACTTTCCAGCCCAAGTTTCATGTTGAGAGTTCGCGAAAATTGGAGAAGTAAAATACACGTACAAACTTCGAAAATCTGTAAAATTTTAATGTTCAAAGTGTTATATCTGCACAAGGTCTCGTTCAAATGGTTTTATCTGTTGTTATCGCTAGAAAATTTTCCAGGTAAAGTTTCATGTTGGGAGTTCGGGAAAATTGGGAGGAGTGAAATACACGGGCAAACTTCGAAAATTTGTAAAAATTTAACGATTAAAGTGTTATATCTGCGCTAATTTTCCGGCGACAACCATCGATGAACCGTTTCAAACGAGACCTTTCTTTTACAAATTTTCGAAGTTTTTACGTGTATTTTACTTCCCCAATTTTCACGAACTCCCAACATGAATATTGTTTGTAATTAATATTTATGGTATATTTTTTCGTCTGATATAGAACGGTAACTTTCGGCTGAAGTAGTCGTGACACAACATGCATTATCGATTTTTTCAATTTCGGCTGAAAACTTTCCGCTGCAAATCAATGTCATCAAATCAAATGCTTAGTAGTCTTTACGTATTATTAATTTAATCAGACCAAAATCACGATAATTTTAGCTTTAGGTTGTCCGAAAGCGAGTAATCAATGTTTATAATGACAGCTGCTAATCTAGTATAAACAAGTTGTTTTATGTTAACCTGCAACATGGGCATCCTAAATGTAGGATAAAATATGATTAGTAAAAATAAATGAGGTTTAAATATTTCCTGTAATAGATAGACAATTGTAAATCAGATACAGCGGCAATTGTGTAGAAATATTTAAAACATTGAACACTGATTTATCAAATTAATCAAATCAGAATATCGCTTTAGTGTAGTGCGAACAAATCCACAAAAAGTGAATATTTTAAATTCAAAAGTCGATCTCTCTAGCACGTGTTACCATCGCTGCCAATTTTTCCCATTCACATCTTAATTCACCTTATAAATTTAATATTCTCCTTATATACGTACTACCTTACATTTGCCAGTAATTTTCAGCAAACACATTTACTTTTACAAACACAAACTCGAAATAAGAAATAAAAAATTCTCATCTTATAAAAAATTTAAATTCATTAATATTAAATTAAATAATTATTTTAAAACTTAATAATAAAATAAAAATAAGTTTATTAAGACAAAAAAAGCAGAATATTCATTTTAAAGTTGAATAATAAGATGAAAATATTAAAGCAAACAAAAAGTTTTTTTTTTGTTACATAAAATTTGCTTTTAATTAGCATTCCTATATAGTACAGAAGAGTATGAGCCAATTTCCAACCCAAAAAAATTGTCGACAATTTAATTTTAAATTTAGAATATAAAAAATGGTTTAGGCACCTTTAAAAATTTTAACGGTCCCCAAAAATACAATTATAACAAGCTATAATTCTAAAATGTCCACTTGTGGCGACCGCGATGGTTACAAAACACTATATTGAGTATGAGGACATAAAAAACACATCGCGTAGCGCAGAAAAAAGGTCAGACTAACATTTATCTTAGTTAATTTCTTCGTTTATATTTTTTTTTAATTTTATGGTCGTTTCCAAATTAAGTGTTGACATTAACAAGAATGAACAAAAGTTGCTTCGCACACACAAAAAAGTTTCGAATATTTATTTTATGCAATAAAAAGTAACAAATTTACCCAAAGCAACTTAACGCCGCACCGCTAAGCTGGGGCACATCGTTGTTTCAAATAACTCGAAATAAAATTTAATTTTTTTTTGGCAATTAAAAAAATTATTTACACTTGGAACGACGTAAAAATGTATTAAACCATACGGATTGATGACTTAATGGTTGCGTTAAAACAATTTTGGAAATGCACGCGAACAAATACAAAACACGATATTTTCACGCATTTGTGAACTGCAACAAAAAATAAATAATTTTTTTAATATTTAAATATTATTTTATTTGTTTTAATAAATAAAACATCGAAATTCAATTTACTATACAAAATTCAAACGAAATAATTTGAGTACATTGCAAACATTTTAATGATATACCTCCAGTAAAATTGCAATACCTTCATTTTGAAGTAACCACACGTTGCAGTGTGAATTAAAAAGGACAAAGTTCTGGACAGCAATATTAAATTTGTATGCATTTGTTTTTTTAAATTTACACAATACGAGATTTATAGCATATATTTACAGAAGTGCTGGAGGGACAAAGTATCGGATTCATACCTCCACGCGGTATTCTTTGGGTATCTTAATAAAACGCGTCATATAGTTGAGGCGATGTAGAAGAATGACACGACATGACACGGCGGACTATTGAACCCGCCAAAAATATTCCATATCATATTTTCCATATTTTCTCGACAGATATTTGGACCAGCGCGCATTTCTAAAAAGTGTTATTGTTCAAAAATTTTATACGAGAGCCCTACGGCTAGTTTTGAAATAACATTAGGTGATCTTAATTTCACAATGTATGCCCTTTTAAAACCTTTATAGCCACTATGCGAGCCAATCTCTGAGATTTTTGTAATTTACCATAAGCTACAATGACATTCTTTTATATGCAAATACTATATTCCTTATGATTAAAATAATTTCTGAAAACAATAATATGATATTTTGTCTAAAAAAATATTTTTGTACACTCGCGAAAAATTCTGTACAAATTATAAAAATGTCCAAACATTTAAAAGTTTCCAAAAACTTCACACCGATACTTAACCCACAAACCCGTCAACTTCCTTTTTCTCCCTACTTCTCTCAAAAACCAACAAGTTGTGAGCCCTAATTTATCGGGTTTATTACAAAAGTAAACCATCATTAAGTAAAACCTTATATGAGTTAAATAGTTAAACCAATAGTTAAACTTTCTTTACAGCGACTTCCGTCCGATTAATTATGCGGATATGCACGGTTAAGTTACGTGTTAATAAATTCCAATGTCACGATCTTCTAGGCGTATGAGCCAACTGAAAAACAATTCAGATGATATGAAAAATTTCTTCTTTGTTGAGCTGACAGACATCGTTATTGTCATTATAATTATTATTGTGGACGCATGTATTTGTGAGAATGCCACCCAGGCCTGATTCCCCTGCATCTTTCGTATTTTGCATTAATGGATCAAGATAAGTATGACTTAAAATCAAAATTAATGGAGATTAAAGCCTAAATTTACCATAAAATTAGTAAGTGTCGGTTCATTCCACTTTTAAAATAGTGTCAGAGAATTTTTTGAACGCACTGACGTGAATGAAACACAAATACCAGCTTACTAACTGCTAGATTAATTTTTTCCACACCATAAATGTCTCTACTCGGTCGGCGAGGTCACAATCGAATATTATATGGTCTGTCATTTCCGAGCTATTTACCACATTCGCAGCTGATTGTAACGGAAGGACTAAATCTATGCAAATTTTCTGCTTGTATTTATTAGTAATTCTGCCCGCCACTCTATTGGTTCCATTTATCCTGCCAGGTGTGTAAGTATAACCAATCGTCATTATGGAGTTAATTTTACTAAGAAGAATTGCCCTTTGTGTCCTCATTAGTGCTTTTCAATGTGGGCAGTTTATTGTATATGCCCATCCAGAGCAGCCATAAGGTCATGGATGCAACCAAAAAATTTTCATAATACCTACATTCCTTTCCGCGACGAAATATCATTGCAATTACAAAAGTTATCAAATATTTGAATCTGAGTAGTACACACATTTAGAACGTGTGCGTCAATGTGTTAACCGATTTTTTTTAAACCCCACATTTCTTTAGCAATACCCTTTCAAATACAAATAAAATAGTTTTCGGTGGACATTCCTGCAGAACTGGTCGTCGTTTCGTGCTAATTGCTGAGTTGTTGAAAATTCGATTTGGTGGCACGCACCAAATCAACCTAATCAAGGACAAAATTTCTAGCCAATACATAAATTTAATCTCTGTGAAGCAGTTCTAAAGAAAGAATGGAAGTCAGCTGAAAAAGGTCTCATTTGAATCGGTTGTCGATGAATATTGATGGAGAATTTTCCAGCGCAAGTTTTATGTTGGGATTTAAGGAAAATTGGGAGGAGTGAAATACACGTGCAAACTTCGAAAATTTGTAAAAAGTTAATATTGAAAGTGTTATATCTGGAAAGGTCCCGTTTGAATTGGTTCATCGATGGTTATCGCTGGAATGTTTTTCAGGTCAAGTTTCATGTTGAGCGTTCGGGAAAACTGAGGGGAGTGAAATACACGTGCAAATTTTGAAAATCTGTAAACATTTAACGGTTGAAGTGGTATGCCGCAAAAAGGTCTCGTTTGAATCGGTTCGTCGATGGTTATCGCTGGAATGTTTCCCAGGTCAAGTTTCATGTTGGGAGTTCGTTAAACTTGGGGAGAGTGAAATAGACGTGCAAACTACAAAAATTTGTAGGAACTTAACGTTTAGTTCAATTCTTTAAAAATTATTCATTTAAAATCCGAATTGTATGGATCCTGCGTACGTACATGAAGATATCATACGAGTATATCGCAGAATATACAAAAAAAAAATTCATCAGGCCACACTAATCTATAAAAAAACTGTTTGTTCTATTGATTCAAAATAAACAAAAATTTGTGAAGTTAGCCCAACCCGTAAGTTATTAAAAATCACGTTAAATACAAAAATTAAATTCGTTCCTTTTAAATTTTAAAAATTTTAGCCGCACAACCGTTATTTCTAAACAACATGTATTTGATCGAACTATAAAACTACATTAGACACGATAAAGATGCTTGGCACATTAAAGGTATAAACTTGTCGGATTAATGCAGTGCGGTCCTAAAATGGTCACACACTTGCCTTACTTTAAAAAAAAAAAATTAAAAAATATCGTTCGGTGGCAACTTTGTAAAATTGGGCCATGAGCCAGATACATACAACTCGTATTTCAACAGAACTTACATTTAAATTTCGCGCGTTAAAAGTATACATTTTTCGGACTAAGGTGATTTTGGGATGGTAACGATCCTGCTTTTCTTTTATAAAAGTAACAAAAAAATTGTTCCGTGGCAACTTTAATTGTATTTTTTGGATATATATGGCCGGTGCCCAATTTCACAAAGATGCTACGAAATTCGTAATAGACTGTTCTAAAACCAAGGCTCGAGTGTGATTATCTCAAAACTATATAGGGTTAATATGACTAGTTTTTACCTGTAACGTGCCAAGTACCTTGTTTAGTTATAACGGTTGTATGGCTACCATTTTTAAAATTTAAAAGGAAAGAATTTAATTCTCATTTACAAATTACTGTTTATTTTTAATCTATTTAAACAAATTCAGAGCTGGGCTAACTTCACACAAGAGTAAATGTTTTTTTTCTTGTAATTAGTGTTGCCCGACGAATTTTTTATTTTCTGGGATACAATCGTTCGATAACTTCACTTACGTCTGTTTTGAAAACAAAATTTTGGAGATTGAGTCAGATCACCATAAATATTTTAATTCCACGATTGGCTATGAATCGTTGAGAATTGCAATTATAGCGATATTTATTAATCCGGTAAAAATATGAAACCTCAATAATTATGATTGGCACGCGTCTGTTAACCACATTAATAATTGGAAATACCACAAAGTATAGAACAATTAAAAAATAAAAAGCGAGTAACCAATAATTTGTTACTGTTTGTTGGTTTCTCATGTTTCGAGTATGTGAATATAATATCTAAAATAAATATTAAATAAATTATATATAAGATGAAATAAGAAGCAGGGAAGAATATAAACAGAACAGACAACAACCAACAAAACTACAAACACGATCTCGCATATATGCGCCCGATCATATTTCAAGATGACAAATAAAATTAATTGGTGGTTTGTTAATATTTCAACTTTGTGTGTTTTTGGAACAAACAAAACAAATATTATTCAACGCGCATTTGTTAAGTGTGAGATTTTTTTTTGGATTCTGGGTGTATGGTGTCTTAAATTTAACATATTTTCGTTCTCAGAATGTACGATCAATCAAATACAGTGCTTCTGCTTTATTGTTGGACTTTAATTTTTTTGTGCGCTACTGATGAAAAAAAAAAATAATTTTGTAATGAGACAAATATTTTAAAACAACAACAAATAGATTAATCGTATACAAGCGCTTAGATTTATGGCCGAGCGGGGCCAAACAATATATTTTAAAAATGTTATAAATTTAATTGTCATTTAGAATTAATTTCGTCACGTGTTCTTCTAATTTTCCTCTGTTGGTGGGTATATCATGTTTTTTATCGTAAAGTTGTTTTTGGTCGCGGAACAATTGGGTGTACACATCCTTGTATTACACAGAGTTCATACCTGGACTAACTATTGCATACTTGCTTCATATCCAGAAACGAGATATGCAAATATTTGTCTGAACTTTATTTAACGATATGCTCGAACATATGTGAAAAGGACCACCGTGATGTTATTAAAACTAAAACAAAACTACAAACACAAAAAAAAATCTTGTTATGTTTGCTTAAAAGTCAGTTTTCACATGTTAATGGAATATTTTAAGTTTCATTACATTTTTTATTCGTATACAACCAAAATTGTGTATGTTCAAAAAATTTATTCATGGATATTTGTCGACATCAAAATGTGAAAATCGAAAAAAAAAAATTCTAAATAACAAATCTAAATATTTAACTACATGGAGATTATACGAGTACTTAATATTCAAACAATACACAGCAAAATTGTTATGGATTTTTTGGAGAGAAGACACAGACTGGTTTAGCATAAATTTTAATTATATGCTAAAGAGATAATAATTAGGATATTTTAATTCATTTGTAAACATTTTTGTAATGGTGTGGTCTTGTAACGAAAAGGATATAACTTAACAATTCTGCGGAAAGTATTTAAGAAATAATAAAACTTTGCTTTATTTTAAACTATTATATTCCGCTCGTTAATTAAGTTTTATAACAAATTTACAAATATTTAACGGAAATTGTTAATAAACCATTTTCCTACAACATTTTGTTTCGTTTTATAGAAAAATTGCAAACTACGTATTTTGGCCTCTAGCAAATACTAACAATTACATGTTATGCAGTTTCCTACTCGTTTTTGCTTTCATGAGATTTTAATGTAATTAATTAAGAAATTGTTTTCAAATAATTGTTCTTTCAATTTTTAATTAAAAATGTTGTAAATTTTAAATATTTTTTTAAGAATTGGTTTATTTCAGAAAAATAATTTTTAATCTGAAATTTATTTATTTAATATTTCAACTGGCTATGTATATGAAGTTACGTTAAATTAGCACGATATCGCGATGGAAACACTCTTGGTTTGAATCTTGCATAGTGAATTAAAAGTACAAGATAGCACGAAAAAGAGTGAAATATGATAAGAATTTATAAAAGTTGCAAGAAAAAAATTTCAATAATTAATTGCTCAAAAGCAAAATTAAGTTGAAAATGTACCAACTTAAAATATGTATACAAAAAAAATTAAGCACGAAAAACGCAACGGCCAATAAAACGTAAATTAAAATTTAAAAATAAACTTGACATAAAGCTTTTAACTTAAATATGTTGGCATGCTAATGATGCGAACGGGCTTATTCCAAGGATTTGTAGGATATAAATAAATTTTTTTTAAGTAAATTTCAAAACTATCGTATGGGTCCAATGGTTGTTTTAAAGGTTCGAGCTTTTAGCATTTGCCACACATGAATTTAATTTAATATTGTAGTAGGATCCTTAACAAACTTCTTAAGCAAAATCCAAAATAATCGTACGGGTAGTATGGGTCAGACTGTCTTAATGTCTCGATATGGGCTCTTTCAACCCCCTTATGAACTTCTTAGACAACTTTCAAATAAATCGTATAGTTAGGAGAGTAGAATCATTGATGCGCCTGGTCGGAAAATTTCAAAACAATTGTATGGGTCAGACGACAGTACTAATAATGGTTCGAATTTTATTCTTTAAAACATTTGTAGGACATGAATGTAATTTTTTATTTTAGAGGAATCCTTGATGAAACTCTTAGCCAAATTTCAAAGTAGTAGTAGTAACCGATAGTACTATTGGTTCAAGCTGGCTTCTTTTACGCATTTGTTGAACACAAATCTAATTTTTTATTGCAGTAGAATACTTAAAGAACTTCTCATTTGAACGCAATCGTAAGGCTCAAAAGTAAGTAATTTTGTTTCGAGCTGGATTCTTTCAAGCATTTGTCGGACATGATTTACATTACTAGTTGTAGTAGAGTACATAACAAACTTCTTAAGCAAACTTTAAAATAATCGTACGGGTCGTATGGGTCAGGCGGTATTAATGGCTCGATAGTATAGGTCAGTCTAAATTTTTATGAAAGAAGAATCCTTGTTGATCCTCGTCGGAAAATTTCAAAACAATTGTATGGGTCAGACGATAGTACTAATGGTTCGAGCTGGCTTCTTCCAAGCATTTGTCGGACATCAATTAAGTTTTATATTTTATTGGAATTCTTAATGAACTTCTTAGGAATATGTTAAAACAATCGTATGAGTCAGACGGTAGGTAGGGCTAATGGTTCCAGCTGACAATTTCCCAAACATTTGTCAGATATTAAATTAATTTTTTATTGTAGAATCCTTAACAAACTTCTTAGGCCAATATCAAAATATGAGTCTGGTGGAAGTATTGGTTATTCGTGCCTACCTATTTCAAGAATTTATCGTACATCAATTTAAATTTTTATTGTAATCATTCATGAACTTCTTTTTCAAATTTCAAAACTTTAAAGCAATCGTATGGGTCCGACGGCGGTTGTAATATTGATTCGAATTGGACTCTATCAAGCATTTGTCGGGCATGAATTTAATTTTTTATTACAGTATAGCACTAAACACTTGTAGAACTTTTTAATACTAAATAATATTAATGGTTCAAGTTGGCCTTTTCACAGCGTTTGTCGAACATGCATTTAATTTTTCAGGCGATACAGTACTCATGGTTCGCGATGGCCTCTTCCAAGCACTTATCGGACATGAATTTCAATTTTTATTAAAATAGAAACCTTAATGAACTTCTATTTAAAGTAAATCTATACATCAGACGGTACTAATAATGGTTCGAATTCTGTTTTTTTAACCATTTGTATGACAAGAATGAATTTTTTTATTTTAGAGGAATCCTTAATGAAACTCTAAGCCAAATTTCAAAATAGTAGTAGTAACCGATAGTACTATTGGCTCAAGCTGACCTCTTTTAACCATTTGTTTGTCATACATTTAATTTTTTATTGTAGTAAAAACCTTAAAAGCTTTTCAGGCAAATTTGAACTCAATCGTAAGGCTCAAAGGGAAGTAATTTTGTTTCGAGCTCGATTCCTTCAAGCATTTGACGGACATCAATTAAATTATTAATTTCTGTAGGATCCTTAACGAACTTCTTAAGCAAATTTCAAAATAATCGTACGGGTCGTATGGGTCAGACGTTGTTAAAGGCTCAATATCGGCACTTCCAAACATTTTTCAAACCTCTCATGAACTTCTTAGGCAACTTTCAAATAAATCGTATAGGTCAGAGATTAATCTAGATTTTTATGAAAGTAGAATTCTTGTTGAGCCTCGTCTGAAAATTTCAAAACACTTGTATGGGTCAGACGATAGTACTAATGGGCCAGACAGTAGGGCTAATGGTTCGAGCTGACATTGCCCAAACATTTGTCAAATAATAATTTAATTTGTTGTTGGATGTAGTACAATCCTTAATAAAGTTATTAGACCAATATCAAAATATGAGTCAGGTCGAAGTATTGATGGTTCGAGAAGGCCTCATTGAAGAATTTGTCGGACATCAATTTAATTACAAATTTCAAAATTTCAAAGCAATCGTTTGGGTCAGACGGTTGAAATGTAAGTACGAGTTGGACTCTATCCCGCATTTGTCGAACATGAAGTTAAATTTTATTACAGTAAAGCACAAAACACTTGTAGAACTTTTTAGGCAAATTTCAGAACAATAACATGGGCCAGCCGGTCATACTAATGGTTCGAATGGGCCTTTTCTCAGCATTTGTCGGACATGGATTTTACTATTTATTGTTGTATACGCCTTATTGAACTTCTAAGAAAAATTTCAAAACAATCATATGGGTCAGACGGTTGTTATAATTGTTCGAGTTGAACTCTTCCATTTGTCGGACATGAATTTAATTTTTCACTGTAGTAGAATTGCTTTGAAGAACTGACAAATTTCAAAGCAATCGTATGGGTCAGACAATAGTACTAATGGTTCGCGATGGCCTCTTCCAAGCATTTATTGGACATTAATTTAAATTTTTATTAAAATAGAATTCTTGATGAACTTCTTTTAAAGCAATTCTATGGGTCAGATGGTTCTAATAATGTTTCGATTTTTAGTCTTTCAAACATTTGTAGGACATGGATGTACATTTTTATTTTAGAGGAATCCTTGATGAAACTCTTATTCAAATTTCAAAATAATCGTATGGGCCGGAAGTACTATTGGTCCAAGCTGGCGTCTTTAAAGCATTTGTCGGGAAAAAATTATGATTTAAATATTAAAACGTTCAAAATACAGTAATAGTGGTATTGAATTTAGATAACAGTTTCTCATTTATTTCAATAACTGCCCCTAAGTCTAGACTCAGAGGGCTTTGGCAGTCTCTGTATACAACTGGATAATACCAAGGAAGCCGGGCCCTCGTCGAGGGAAGCTGGTACTTCTTCGACAGCAGCAAAGTACTACCGGGGACCGATGCCAGTGTTAAAAATTGGACAAAAAAAACAATGAGTACAACAAATACGGAATGTAATACCCAAGGCCTGTCAAATCCACACTATTTGGAGGCAGGTCTAACAGATTCTGGGGTGGGCCAATCCTTATTTAATCCATTTAGACGTAGTTCTAAATTATTAAGTTCACCAAGGTCTTCAACTGGAATAATATTTCAGTGCGAGAAGGAAAATGCCGAACTCCGTGAACAACTGAGAGAAAAAAAGGAATTTACAACTAAATTGAAAGAAAAATTTACAATTTTAAAGAAAGAGAATGAAGAACTTAAAAAAGCAGTTGAAACACGTGTAAAACTTGGGACGACGCCTAGCCCTACAATCGATGATGACATCAATCCATTCCATACGGATGGATGTTGAACGGGAATAAAAGTAAGTAACCAAGTAAGAAAAGGAAAGCGCAACACTCACCAGAAATGGCAGTGACTTTACCATCAACTTCAAAAGAGGTTTCTAGGAACCAGTTAATCATCAAGAAGCAACTAGCTCTAGAACAACAACCAGCTAAACCAAAAGAAAACTCACCTCCACCAATAAATGTCGTCGGGATATCAAATTTCTTCACTATACAATCGATTATGAAATCGATTACGATAGCCGAGTACAATCTCGTATCTATTAACAACGGCGTCTGGAAAATTATTGTTATAGTCTCCGAAACTTATAGAGCTTTGGCGACAAAGCTTAATTCCGAGGGGCATCAGTGGTTTACCTATGAGGATAAGAATGATCGCCCAATTAAAGTTATAGATAAAGGTCTTCACCCAACCTGTGCAAAAGAGGAAATTATTGAGGATCTCAAACAAAAGGGTTATCAAACAGAAAATACCGTAAACATTATTAAGAAAGAAAAAATCGAAACTGAACAAGGAGTTCAAGTTAACAAAATAGGGCTTCCACTATTTATGCTCACTTTTAATAACAAACAAAAAGAGGAAGATGTCAATAATATCAAGGCAATACTTAGCATGAGAGTTAAAATAGAGCCATTGAAAAAGAAATCATACGCAGAAATATTGCCAAAGAGAGATTAGATGCGTGAAATGTGCCGGAAAGCATCATGCCCAGGTATGCCCAAGCATCTCGCAAACTACCGGGGATGTGAAATAGCTAAGGAGCTTCAAAGAATAAGAAATAAAACGCGGAAACAAAGTCCAGGAATATCGGTAAAAAATTATCAAACTTCCACCAAAGAGTAACCTAAATCTCATGCTAGTAAAACGGGAGAACCAAAACCAAAACTGTACTCGCAAGTAGTCAAGACAAAACCAGTTATTTCGGAGGACACTACTGAAGGTACTGCAGTGTTCCAAAAGATACTAAGAAACATGGAAGCTCTTAACATTCGTCTAGATAAACAAGAGAAATTTCTTCAAGCTCTAAGCAACAGATTAGATAAGCAAAACTCTCTAAATGAAATGAAATCTATGCTCTATTAAAATGATGCAAACAACAACAAATAAAACATTAAGAATAGTAACCTGGAATGCAAATGGGCTAATGCAACATATTCCAGAATTAGAAATTTTCCTAAATACTGAAAAAATAGATATATGCCTAGTAGCGGAAACCCATTTTACTTCAACTTCATATCTTAAAATATATGGATACAATTGTTACCACGCCATTCTTCCAGCAGGAAGAGCAAGGGGAGGATCGTCGGTGGTTATAAAAGAAAACATCAAACACTTTATAGATCTTAAAATTGAAGAAGAATTTATGCTTTAAAAGTATTTATAAATAATAACAAAGAATATAGTGTACCGTCAATATATTGCCCCTCAAGATATAATTTAAATAAAGAAGACTATTGCACGTTATTTAAATCACTTGGATCAAGTTTCATAATCGGAGGTGATTTTAATGCAAAACACACCTACTGGGGTTCAAGAGTAACCTCTAAAAAAGGAAGAGAGCTGTTTGTAGCAGAAATACTATGCAATTCCGAATTTCATTCTGGAGATCAACCAACATATTGGCATACGAATTCAAACAAAATACTCGATATCATTGACTTCTTTATCACCAAAGGTATAGACGAAAACTACATATACCTAGAAAGCAGCCTGTTATTATGACAATCAGTGCAACGATTGTTCAAAAAACTAGTCCACCTTCGCTAACAAACAAAAAACCTGCTGGGAGAATTTCCAGAAACTTGTTGAGGATAATATTGATCTTCAGGTGCCCATTAAAAACCCGATAGAGCTAGAAGAAGAACTAGAACAACTCAACAACAGTATACAATAAGCGGCGTGGAGTACTACCGCCTCAAGTTCAAAGGAAATGCGCCGAAATGCTATTTATACTCTAGAAGTTAGGGAACTGGTTGCAGCAAAACGAAAAGCAAGAAAGGCCTGGCAAAGAAGTCGAGCGCCAGAATATAAAACATCTCTAAAATTTTTATCCAATAAACTAAAGTTGCTAATTAAAAAAATCAAAAACGAATCCATTAATAAATACTTGAGTGGCCTTACTGGTGAAAAAGATACCGAGTACTCCTTTGGAAAGCGACAAAAAGTTTAAAACGACCTAAACTACAAATTCCACCAGTAAAAACGGAAGATGGCACATGGGCTATAAGTGCAAAGCAAAAAGCTTCGTTGTTTGCAACCCACCTCGAGAACACGTTTCAGCCACTACCTAGACAAACTGCAGAAGAAAACATACCACCAGTATATAAAATGGATGACTGCAATATATCTCCTGTCACACTACAAGAATTAAAAGAGGAAATCAATCTCAACCTAAATACAAAGAAATCTCCAGGATATGACTTAATTACAGGACAAATAGTAAAAGCTCTTCCTGAAAAAGGTCTGCGTAAACTACTCCAAATAATTAATGCAGTGTTCAGACTTAAACACGTTCCAAGTCAATGGATAGTAGCAGAAGTAATTATGATACCTAAACCAAACAAACCACTTAATGACAAAAATTCGTATAGGCCGATTTCCTTACTCCCAATAATTTCAAAATTATTCGAGAAACTACTCCTAAAGAGACTAAAACCAATAATAGCAGAAAGAAATCTTGTTCCTCCACATCAATTTGGCTTCAGAGAAAATCATTCAACAATAGAACAAGTACACCGAATTACAAACATAATTGAAGACGTACTTGAAAAAAAGAAAGTATGTTCAAGCGTCATCTTGGATGTCCCGAGGCCTTTGACAGAGTACGGCATACAGGTTTGGAATATAAATTAAAAAGTGACTTACCAAAGCAGTTTTATAAAATTCTAAAATCTTACATATCTAACAGACACTTTCGAGTTTAATAAGATGGCGAATACTCAGAAATAAAGAAAATATCAGCAGGAGTATCACAAGGTAGCGTTCTGGGACCAACTTTATATGTTCTATACAGCTCGGACCAGCCAACGATAGAGGAGACTAACATAGCGACGCTTGCGGATGATACGACCATCTGAGCAGTTGCTAACGGCATAGAAGAATCTACAAGCAAATTGCAAAGAGCTACTAATATTGTCAGTACCTGGGCCACGAGATGGCGAATAAAACTTAATGAAACAAAATCTGTTCACGTAAACTTTACGAACAAAAAGGTCAAATGGATACCAGTAGAACTGAACTCTCAACAAATTCCCTATGCAAATACGGCAAAATATCTAGGCATGACTCTAGACGCGTAACTAAAATGGAAAGAGCATGTGGAAAAGAAAAAAGAAGAGTTAAACATGAAATACAGAAAGATGGATTGGCTCTCAGGAAAAAATTCTGAGCTAGCTCTACATAATAAATTGCTACTATACCGGTAAATCCTAAAACCTGTGTGGACTTACGGTATTCAGCTCTGGGGCTGTACAAAGAAAACCAATGTCAATATCTTCCAGTAGAGATCTGAAGATGAATTTCGTTAGTGAAGAAATAAGCAAACACGCGAGAAAACACATGCAACGTATTAGGCTAAACAAAAATGCTGAGATACGTCGTATGTTGGATAATTCAAACCCAATAAGACGGCTGCGAAGAAAGAAACCGCATGATCTACAAGATCCAATCAGGATCGACTAAAAATATAATAAAATTATAAAGCGGACTAGCCAAAGGGCTACAACCCTCCAAACAAGAATATAAATTATGAAAGATAAATTACTAGATGATTTTACAAATCAGTTGTAATAAATAATATATAAAAGAAGGTTTATTCCAAATTCCAATTAAAATGAATCTTTGGATTAATTTATTGACATTATATCATTTCAATTAATCAAAAACCAGCACAAAAGATAAATCGAAAATAATAACTATTTGAAAAGTTTTTTCATTTTTGTAAAATTCATTAAAGTGGAAAAAACATCGGTTTGCTTCCAAGCTACACATATTAAGAGCTGGATTGGTCACTTTAAAGAGTCACAAGGTAGTAAGCAGCAGAATTGATTTTTCAATTCTGCCAGCAGTAAACTTATCCAAAGAAGAGACGCCAATGAACTCAATCCGACTTCATGGTCCACCAAACCAAACAGACATGAGCGCTCTACACAACAGAATGACAGAGGTAAAATATGCCACTCAACCAGTTTCAAACCATGACATACATCACTATTCGATGATATATCTTCTTTGTGGATTAATAATAATTCGAATCTTTCTCTTTACATGCAAGGCTAGGAAAATACCACCGCACAAGAACGACTACAATTTGGAAAACATAGGACAACAACAACAAATGGACAATCAGGCATAGGAACCCTGGCAACTAAGTGTTGCTCCGAAATATATCCAGTCAAAAAGTTTATTTAACAAATAATTTTTTGTAGTTTAATATGCTCAACAACGTGAATTAATTTACTTAATGCAAGGTGTGTTAATACAAGGCGAACGAATTAGCATAATGCATTATCCCATAAAGTATTATCTCTAATAATTAATTTACTCACAATTTACCCGCAGATCTAACACAAACCATAAAATTTGTTTCGTCCGCAAATCAACAAATTGGCGAATTTTCCGTGAAAAGCTATATACAATTTCAAACACATTAAAATTATACAAGAGCATAAAAGACACCTGAATTTTCAACGAATTGTCTCAAATCCTTTTCAACTCCAATATAATATGACATGGGCGGATTTTCAAAATCAAACTTCAACAATTTTATATTTTTTAAATTGGTTATGTATTATACGAATATAATAATAAGCAATCAACACAAAAAAGTTTAAAATTACAAAAAGTTTCCTATTTCTTCACAAAACCTTCTAAATAGAAAATTACCAACATACACGAATCAAACTAACAGTCTCTCCTTTGAAATATTCTTTGCCATTAGAACCCAATTATCAAACAGATGTAAAAAAAAATGTTTGATGATTTCCCTCCATTATTTAATATAATCAGTCATTTTGTGCCTTTTGCCGGGCTTCGATCAACTCACAAAATCCAACCGTACATAAAAATAAGAAATCAAAGCAATTCTTTTAAAGTTTTATAATTTGATCATCATTATCGTCATATCGTCTATAGAAAGAGACCTTAATTATAGGTTGAAATTACAATTCTTTATGTATCTGTTTTACACAAACACGTACGCATTTTATATCAATATTTGTTTCTTCATCATCACAAAAAAAAACCAAACTAAAAAATCAGTCTGAAAGGTACGATACATATAATTAACTTTTGAACACATTGAAAGTTATAAAACAGATAAAAGATGCATCCTTATTATGTTACGAAGCACTGTACAAACAAATAAAACATAAAATTATGATTTTTATGTATTTATTATGAAGGGTTCTTCGAACCATTGTATTTACGTAGCTAATACGTGTTGATCTGTTTTTACAGTACGAACAGGTGAATTCTATTAAAGTAAACAAAAACTGGCGGCGCGGCGGTCCCCTGAATAGAACGGCAAGATAATAATTACCTGTAATAAATTTCTTTTATTTTTTTATTTTGCTTTATTTTATTCTTATTATTTAAATAAATTAAATTTTTTAGTTTGGCTATGCTATATACATATACATAACAACATTATATGCTTGCATAATACAAATAATTTAAATTGCTAAACTAACAAATGCACGTATTATGCATAAACATATTTTCATGTAATATTCATGTTGATACATTTTTTTACAATCAGATGCAAATATATTTCGTTTGGTTATTTGTTTTAAATAAATTGCTTTCCAGATTTTGTTTAGCGTTTTTTGTACACGTTCTTAGAACTTCAAGATGATTTGAATGCTACTTTGACCTTCTAAACAATGTTTTTGACCGAATATGCCACACATTTTGAATGTAACATTTCAGTAAATAAACTTAATGCTGCAAAAAAACCAATCAAATAATCAAAACTGGCTTTCGTGATAAGAGATCAATATGTAACGGACACCTGTGTGTTATAGAACGAACGGTTATTTGACGTGACATAGCTCCAAAAAAGCGTTGCATTTGATTAAAAAATTCGATTTAAATCGTCGCGAGGTACGAGGTTTCGTATTTCCTCGAAATTAAGAAGATTTGGTCTACTGCACTATGTTGGTCGTATGTCAAAACCCCCTAGACTTGCTCCATAGAATTTGAACTTTTTATTATTTTGTTCCACAGAATTTCCATTTTCTTGTCTCCATGACAAATTAACGAGCCTTGGACCCTGAGGATCCGCATTGAATTGTATCGTATTTTTCGAAATTTATCATCTTCCATCGGATTCGCAACACAGAATTACCACTTTCGACCAATTTGCTTTACTTTAGGTAAACTGCAAGTAGACATTGTCTGTTTTATTGTTGTAATCAATATAATAATTTTATATATAAACCACAATAATTAAAATAAAAATTAGAATTAAAATAACCTTTAACTTCTCAACGAGTTGCTTAGAATTAGTGGGCTAGCTCCGACCCAGGATAGGCGCACTAATTCCTTTACAAACATTGGTCCTTCGAAGCCAAGCAACAACCGGCGACCTAATCAACGTTGAATTAAAGCATCAACGTTGAAATCCACCAAAAAATAAAAACAAAAATCTGTACAATAACCAGCAAAAGTAAATGGATAATCTGTTAGATGAACACGTTATAGCCGAAAAAACAGCACACCTCTTCACCAATTACAAGAAAGACGGAAAGAAAAACAAACAAATGTCTTCAGTCGAAAATTGGTGAATTACAAGGACTACACAGCAACTATTCCGAGGACCACAAGAAAATTCAAGCTTGGACTCCAGAAATCGAATCTACACACGGGTATTTTAAAGAACGAAGAAACACAGTGGAGTCACACAAATTCATGGAGGAAAAACCAAACAAATGAAGGCATTTCCACATCGTCAAAAATGGGAAACTACCAACAAATAATTAAACAACAGAACATCCGAATACGGGGATTACATCAAGAAATTATCTCAGCTGAAGAAACTATGGTCACGGACAACAGATCAAGAGCAGCTTTAAAATAAAACTCAAAAATACAGACAAAATTGCATCGAATCTTCAGAGGACGATGAAGCTCAAGCAAAATACTTCATAGAAAATCACTATGATAACATAAAACTGCACCGGATATCCATAACAATAACTGCAGAATTAGAGGATAAACCTTACGACATAAAATCCTTGGAAATTCGCCTGTAATCCGTTGAAATTCCAACATTCAATGGTGATTACATGAAATGGACCGAGTTTGCTGACACCTTCAAAAGGTTGGTTCACGAAAGCACAACCCTAACAAATACACACAAGATAAATTCCCTGCATACCACATAGAAGGATCAGCACAAGAATTGTTAAGCCACTTAGAATCAGCCGGAAAAAATTACACCACAGCCTGGAAAATCTTACCAAATAGATTTAGCAACAAAAGACTATACTTGTGACAAACCTGCTAAAATATTCACTTGGTCAACCAACAATAAACGTCGAATCTGCGGCTGCCAACAAACATTTACATGTTACAACAACTGAGTGTTTGTACGCTATAAGAAACACAGGAATCGACATTGAAACATGGAATCCATTCATTATTTTTTTACATTACCGAAAAAATTAGATAATGAATCAAGGCGTCTATATGAAAGTTCGCTAGAGAATCAAAAAAGAATTTCAAACCACAAACCAATTACTAAAATTTTTGTAGAAGCGATTTCAATCATAGGAATCGATTGGAGGTAACCGATTCATTCCAGCTCATCAACCAAGGGTTCAATCAAAAAGACAGATACTTAGATCGACAACACACCAGCAACTATCAACAACCATTTGCGTATGCTGTCAAAAGAACCACAAACTTGATACATGTCCACGATTCAAGGAATTAAGCCTTACTGAAAGAAATCAAATAGCAATGCTGAGTATCTAAGAATGCTAATCGATCCAGGGTCGCAACGAACATTTATAATAAAAGAAGTAGCAAGTAGATTAAACTTGCAGTGGCAAAAACACACATAAAAATAACCGGAATTGGAGAAACAAAGGCAGTACCTGAACGGCTTAGTATGGGCTGATCCAAACTACAATCAACCAAGCAAGATCGGCATACTATTAGGGGCTGATTAGTATCCAATGATAATACTAAGCAAACTAGCAAAAGGGCGTTACGGCGAACCAATAGCACAACGCACTGCACTATGATAATTTTCGGAGCAAAAACTACGCAGTATCAGAAATCCTATCTTGAATTACACTCACTAGAACTAGAAGAACTGCAAGAAGAACGAGGTTTAACACAACAAGAACAACACTCCGGAGAACATTTTATAAGACCGCATACCCGAGAATCAACCGTAAGGTACGTAGTAAGAATTCCATTCAAAGCACAATCAAATCCATTGGGACAATCAAGGTATCAAGCGTTAGGAACGTGTTCAACAAATAAAAAAAAGCCTGGAGCTTAACATAAGTGTAACAACCTTATCGTTCGATTCCATGATTACGCTGACATGGATTCAAAAACCAGAGTGGCAGAGATTCAGCAAAATATCAGCATCCAGTAATGACATTATATCCGTTCAGAAGACAATTCAGCCGATTGTGCTACCCGTGGAGGATCCTCAAAGAAATTAGCGACACTCCAGAGCTGGTGGAACGGCCCGGAGTTCTTGTAGCACGCGTTCACAACAAGCGAAGATGTGGAATACGAAACAACCGAGGAGAAGAAAAACATGGCAACCACACATCTGGAAGTGCAAAAATAGAGTCTCTAATTCAAACCTTAATCCAAAGACAATCATCTCTCAGTCACTCATACGGATAACAATTCAGATATTAGGGTGACGAACTAAACGATGGGGAATAATCGACCAGGAAGAGTGGGACTTAGCCTTGTCACGGCTAGTAGTAGCAGTTCAACAGGAGGAATTTGCAGCAGAACATTCGCTACTGAAACAAGATAAAACAAATCAATAAAAATAGCAGAATTATTTCGCTCAACCTATTTCTCGACCAGGGAAACATAATTCGGGTCTACCAAAGGTTGGAAAATTCGTCCCTATCCTACGAGCAAAAACTTCCCGTCATCCTACCGTACAAAGGGCCATTCACCAAGTTAGTATTGGAGTGAGGACATAAACAAACATTACACGGAGGCAACGCGTTAACTTTGGCGTTCCGTCGGAAAAAATGCTGGATCATCAGAGGCGTTCAAGCCGTCAAACATAATAACTATCAATGTATCCGCTGCCATCGATTCAAAGTCGCAACCGCAGAACAACTAATCGGAAATTGGTCAATTCCCCGCATTACTTTATGACGCGCGTTCACACACACTGGATTGGACAACGCCGGCCCGATTCATATTCGAACTAGCAAAAGGCTTGGAAATAAATCGTATACGGGATATATGTGCATATTTATCTGCTCAGCTACCAATGCAATCCACATCGAAGTGGCCTCAGATCTTTCAACAGAGGGATTTATAAGCGCATTCCGACGATTCACCTCTAAGAAGTGCATATGCGACACCAAGCTCACCTTTGAACAAGACAACAACTTTGCTGAATCAAATAGAAACATGCCTGAATTTAAGGCCGCTCCGCCGTCTATCTGATTATCCTGAATTATTATCCGTACTAACGCCCGGACATTTCCTGATTGATGCCTTATTAGCGTCACCAGAAAAAGAACAGCTAAATTAACACAGAAATGTCCTGTCTCGATGGAAACTCGGTCGGAATTTTCGAACTCAATTTTGGCAAAAGTGGGTATCCGATTATTTACATCGTCTGCAACAACGGCCCAAGTAGCAACAAACATGGACAAACCTGAAAGTAGGAGATATCGTCCTATTGCGAGACGAACTACAACCGCCAGCGAGTTGGGAACTCGGCCGAATTATAGAACTGCACCCCGGCGGCGATGGGCAGACCAGGGTAGTAACGCTCAAAACAGCGAGCAATTCAAACGTCAGGAGATCAATAAGCAATTCAGCTTTGCCCAGCCATTAGCCACTGATAGAAGAGGAAACTGAAGAACAAGAACATCAAACCGAAGGTCATGTACCTTGACTCAAAGGACATGGCTACAACCCCATCGAAAGGCGAAGCAAGCCTCAACTACTAATCAAATAATTCATCTAACCTGCCTCTTACTGAGTATAATAAGCTTCGTATTCGGCAACCTGTGATCTGAAGAATCAAAATAAGTCGAAACAAATCCATCCGTCATCGTCACTACATCGAACAACTTGGGCATGTACTTTGACAATATTGCCAAAGTAGAACTGCTTTCGACTAAACGGGATCTGGTAGTTCCGTACAACTTGTCAAGTTATTGAAAAGAATACAATAACGTGGAGAATGGCTTGACATTACTTGAAAGAGCCTGCAATGATGTACAACCAACGAAATGTAATCTCATCCTACAACAGTTACAATTGCAGTTTAACAACATTATCCAAGACAACGAGTTGATAATGCATAGCGATGTCCGTCAACGTAGGACGAGACGTGGAGTAGGCGATACAATAGGTACTAGGGTACCTCTTGGGTGACATGTTCGGGCTATTGTCGCAAAGAGAAGCAGAACGGTACGAACATCAGTTCGATCAGATACAGGAAAATAAAGCTTTAAAACTTCTGAAAAATGAAACCTCGATTATTGAAAACACGTTAAAACTGCTCAAACACAGCAACAACATCACTGCCCAACAATTGAAACACCTAATGAAGGCTCAAGAACAAGTCGACATCGAGTTAGCACTCCCAGTGAGTACCGAATCCACCAAGATAAAGCGTTAGTGGTCATTCTGTTCTCCCTGCAGTTAGAGCTGGTGATCAAACATCTTGAAGATACACAAGGAGGATTAGTGGACATACTTATAGGTGCGAAACACCAGATTATTTATCCTTCGTTGATATCGCCGTGGCAGCTGAAGCAAGAGATATCCACCATACTTAAACATCTTCCGAAGACCTGCACTTTACCAGAGCATGGGCTATTAGAGTTACACAACCTGTATCGTCTAATGAAAATAAGGACAAGAGTAACCAAAACCGACGTCATAATCGTAATACAAATCCCATTGGTGCAATCATGGGACTACCAGTTCTACGAGACCATCTTTGTCCCCATTTTTCGCCACGATTCACAAATGAAAGTAAAGTGTTGTATACTCAACAAAGCGAGCAAAATCAGGGTGAGATATCCATGTTTCTCAAGGAAACTGTCCCTCATCCAAGCTGCAGCACCGAAGTAATGCAGGCTGAAAGCTACTTCATCAAACTAAAAACTGCAAATAAATGGATTTTCGGAGTCGAGCAAAAGATCACAGTGAACATAATTTGCAAAACCAGAATACAAACCATCGCAGTAGAGCATTATGGCTTCATAAAACTACAGCCGCAGGTTGTATTCCTAGGAGCAATGCTGTGCACCTCTATGCAGTCAGCACTAAAGGCAGCGAGAGAAACTTGTCCTATATTACTGCGTTTAACATCTCAGTACTTATGCCGCTTGTTGATAGTAAACATCGTTTGAGGCTTGGATATCCACTAAACTTCACCATCACGACACCCGACACTACGCAACTGGAGAGCACAACAATTCGATGAGGCAATATCCATAGATAACCACCACGTCCACCACTACGTGATGACCCATCTTGTCTTCTGGGCGCTCCGCGCTCTTGGGTTCGATCTATTTATACGATGCGTACGAGCCAGGCGACAGAGTTCACAAACAGCAGCAAGATGTGGCCGGCCCCCAACACGTTCAACTATCTTTTAAATTACAGAATGTCGATTATATGGTACAATATGCCAATAGAAGCTCACAGAATGGTCACCGAAGACCACCAAATCCTACACCCCCAATCCCGAAAAGAAATAACCAGCCTTTCTACCCGCAGTTGTTGCACAATATCCAGAACTATAATAATCAGAAACCAATCTCATCATTCCCTCGGACTGATCGACCTCCATACATTCCAAACCAACAATCCAATCGACCCCATTTCGGATTCCTGACTTGGCAATACCCAATAACACAACGTCAGCACAATAATACATAAGAACATCCTTTCCTTCCACCTAAGCCGCTACGCAAACCAGCTTACGTGGAAGTAGATGGAAGCGTTCATTCGAAACATGTCAATTACGCAAATCGACCGTAAAACGCCCAGTTTATAAAGAAAATAACGGGTTATCCAATTCGAGGTTGATAAAGTAGAAATCTGTATACCGACATCTGTCAAAGATAAACGTCAAGTACGCTGTCATTTATTTAGTTGACATTCTGCCATTTAAGAATATGGAGCATTTAACAATCGACCAACGCGTTAAAATTATTAAATCTTATTATAAAAATAGTGATTCTGCCGTATCCACATTTCGCGCTTTACGAGCAGATTATGGTCGTCATAATCGTCCTACAAAGCAAACCATATTGAATACAGTGAATAAATTTGAACAAACTGGATCTGTTACTGATATTGTAAGGTCTGTGCATCATCGAAACATTCGCAATGCTGAAAATATCGCTTTTGTAGCTGAAAGTGTGGAAGAAGATCCAAATTTGTCAATTCCTCGTCGAGCTCAACATTTAGGCCTATCTTATGGCTCATTATGGCGCATTTTGCATCTGGATTTGCATCTTCATCCGTATAAATTCCATTTGACACAAGAGCTAAAGCCTGCTGACCATGGACAACGAAGAACATACGCAAATTGGGTGTTGGAAAAACAGGCCGTCGATGCTGATTTTTCGAACAAAATTTTCTTCAGTGATGAAGCTCATTTTTCGCTTGGCGGATACGTTAATAAGCAAAACTGTAGAATTTGGGGCTCAGAAAATCCACAATTGATTGTAGAGAAGCCATTACACCCGGAAAAAGTCACTGTTTGGTGCGCATTGTGGTCTGGTGGTGTGATTGGGCCGTATTTTTTTGAGAACAACCATGGACGAACCGTTACCGTCAATTCTGAGCGCTATGGCCGCATGTTAACCGATTATTTTTTTACAAAAATCGAAGATTATGATCTTGACGATATGTGGTTCCAGCAGGATGGATCAACCAGTCACGTAACACGAGCAAATCGAGATCTTTTGCAAGAGAAATTTCCTGGACGTTTGATTTCGCGATTGGCTGATGTCAATTGGCCTCCAAGATCCTGTGATTTAACGCCTTTGGATTTCTTTTTGTGGGGCTACGCGAAAGATCGTGTTTACACAAACAATCCTCAAACTCTTGACGAATTGAAAACTAATATTCGTAAGGTAATGGCCGAGATACCGCCCGAAATGAGCCGAAAAGTCATTGAAAATTACCGCAAAAGAATCAAGGCCTGTAAGAAGTCCTGTGGAGCACATTTGAATGATATCTTGTTTAACTAAAAATGGCAAGGATCAATCTGTAAAATGAAATAAAAATTACAATACATTCCGAATATTTTGTGTGTTTTTTTTAAGTTTACTTTATCAAGCTTGAATTGGATAACCTTTCAATTCACAAAATCAGAACCACGAGCCTCTTAGTCCGAATAAATAATAAAGAGTATTCCACAACGAACAAACTTACGACATAGGGAACTACAGGGAACTTACGACATACCAGATTGTCAACAATATCAAGAACAGAATACGGAATACGACAGAGGTTACGAACAAATCTTACTCGAATACACAAACTCTCAAGACATACCAGAATTAGCCAATGAAGAGGAATTCCTCGAACAACTTGATGAACAAAGGGAACCAGGAACCTTAGAATTAAGTGATATTAAGTTTTAGAATGAAGAGCTCTTCACTCCCATATTTAGAGCACGTGGTGAAGGCCGGAAAATATTCAAATTCTTAATAGATACTGGTTCAAATAAGAACTACATCCAGCCCAAATATGAACGGAACCCCATTCTCGGAAATTAAAATTCTTTATCCTTCCCAGTTTAAAATCCTTTGACGAAATAACTGGGAACGCCAATGATGGATTTATGACCATCACCCCAAATAGGAAAATCTGTCTTAAACAACATATCTTTGATCACGTAAACACTACATGTCTCCTAACCCATTTAAACCCTGAACAAAACCAAAAACTAGACAGAGTTATGAACAATTGCCCAAATCTGTTTTCAGACCTGGAAGAATGACAAACTTTTGTGACTTCTGTCAAAGGGGAAATCAGAACCTCCAGCTCGGACCCCGTATACTCGCGACCATATCCATACCCTATATGTCTAAAGGAAGAGGTAGAAAAACAGATCAACCAATTGTTGCGAGATGGAATAATTAGACCATCTAAATCCCTATACAATTCACCAGTATAAATTGTTCCAAAAAAGAAGGCGCTTCTAAAGAAAAAAATATAGAATGGTCATAGATTACCGCAAATTAAATTCGGTAACGATCTCGGACAGATACCCAATACCAGAGATAAACGACATCTTGGTCAACCTTCTCCGTAAAACATGGGAAGTACGAGTTTACTCGTCTGACATTTGGATTGTAAAATGCCCCCTCGATTTTCCAACGTGCTCTCCATACTCCAAGAACACATCGGTGAACGGTGCTATGTTTACATCGACGACATAGTAATATTTGGAAAAAGTGAAAAGGTGTACTTCGAGAATATTATGATCATATTCGAAATCCTGGAAAATGCAATTTTAAAAATCCAGCTTGACAAGTGTGAATTTCTACGAGACGCAGGGGAATTTCCCGCTTTCGTAATAACAAAAACCAGAATTAAAACAAATAAAGAAAAAGTTAAGGCTATTTCAAATTTACCCATACCAAGAACGATAAAGGAACTCCTTTCTAGGCATGGCGGATTCTACTGCCGCTTCGTTAGGGACCACGCGAAACTCGCGAGACCCTTGATCTAACTTTTAACTTTTTTAAAAGGGGAAGATGGACAAGCGACCAAACCTCTTTTGAACACAAGACAAGTAAACTTCATCGAAAATGAAGTAACCGCCTTCAATAAGATAAAATCCTCCCTAGCTTCTAACGAAGTATTTTTAACATTCCCCGATTTTTGTAAAGAATTTCAACTTACCACAGACGCGTCCAATTTTGCAATAGGAGCCGTCCTTTCTCATAATGGAAGACCAATCACATTCTTATGCAGGACACTGGACAAAACGGAGAAAAATTACGACGCTAATGAAAAAGAAATGTTAGCAATAATTTGGCCTCTGACATCCCTAAGATATTTCCTGTACGGAAGTAGAAAAATACAAATATTTAACGTTTGCCCTGTCTAACAAAAATAATAACGCAAAGATGAAGCGTTGGAAAGCCATACTTGAAGAGTATGACTGCGAACTGAAATATAAACCTGGGAGAAGTAAGGTTGTAGCAGATGCTCTATCGCAGGTAGCAATTCCTACGAAAACAAATGCCATGACTGCCGCGCAACATAGTGATGAAAGCTCTGCGCACGACTTAATACCCATAATCGAAACCCCCATTAATGCTTTCCGAAATCAGATTATCCTGAAAATAGGCGATGAAGTTTCGTATCAAATCCAAAACCCCATTCCAAACTACGTGCGTCATACTATAATAAAACCAATTTTCAACGGCGCTAACATTATCAATATATTTAACAGATATCTAAATCCCAGTACGATAAACGGGTTGAGCACAACAGAAGAATTAATGGGTGAAATTCAAGAAATATACCCATTGCATTTCAGGAATTACAAGATGCATTACGCAAATGGTGGTGGACATCACATATGAGAATGAGTAAGGCGAAAAGATACTGATGATCCACATACGAGCTCATTGTAACGCGGAGGAGAACAGAGCACAAATCCTTCAAAATTCCTACTTTCCAGGGATGAGCAAGAAAATCAGATACTGTGCATATAGACATCTATTCCACAGAAGGTCAATTAGCCCTCACAGCCATAGATAGGCTGACAAAATATGTTACATGGAGGACAATCAAGTCTAGGGCCATAGAGGATATCAACCAGCCTCTTAGACATTCTATTTTCCTATGGTGTCCGATAAATCGTGGTAATAGATAATAAACCATCACTGAGCTCAAGTACCATAACGCCTATGATGGAAGATTCTCTACATATTAAAGTATTTCGAGTTCCCCCGTAAAGTGAACGGTCAGATAGAAAGATTCCATTCTACTCTATCAGAAATCATGAGGTGCCTAAAAGCAGACAAAGCGGAGCGATCCTCAACGGAACTCGAGAGATCAGTGAATGAGTATAACCATTCGATACACTCATGCACGAAGAAGAAGCAAATAGAATTATTCTCTGAACGAGGCCTGAATACTTCTCCAGAATACTTCGAAAAGGCCCAACTCACCAATATAGAAAAAATAAAACAGAAACAGGCGCATGACATAAAATACCATAATAAGAAACGTAAGGCCACTAAAACATACCATAAGCGGGACAGACTCTTTACGTACGACAGAACGTGAGAAAAGGTTCTAAACTAACAGAAAATTAAAACACTACTGTGTTGACTGAGTCCGAAAAAATCATTCACAAGAGTAACATCAAATCCTAATTTCCATTAAATTTCAGATGCCCCTTACATATTGCAGTTGCCGAGGTTCAAATACTATAGACTACTCGAATTCACAAACTATTTCCATTAATACCGGTAGGGCCAAATTACAGGAAGGGAATTTCAAATTAATTCAAGTTATTGAATTAGAAAATCACTAGAACTTCATTACTAGAATGCACGATATACTGAAAAACGAAATAACAAAAGTACATCCGCTATATCGTTATTTACACCACACCCTACTACAGACCCTACTGGACGGACTAAAAATTCATAAAAGCTAACGATCCCTTCACTTCAGTGGTACTTCATGGAAATGGATCGTTGGGACTCCTGACCATGAAGTCTTCAAAATTATAAAGAGTTAGATAAATAATGCACTGGAAAACAGTAACAGACAAATCAATATTAACCAGCTTTATAACCATAGAATTAACAACGTTACCAAAATGGCTAACGAAATTACCACTTACTGAGACTGATGAAGTGACTGATGAGTTAATAAACATCAAATGTATGGCGTCATTGGGCTAAATCAGGTATGATAAACTCCCTCATCCTATCTGATTTCGAGATTAAGTTAGCTATAAAGACAATTGAAAATGAGAACCTTCCATATGCGACTTTCAGAAGAGGCTTTGAACTTTGCAAACATTAAAATTATCAGCGACAACTTTTTCCTACTTTATATCATTTACATTCCCCTCACAAACCGTTGAAATTTACAATAAACTATTTTTAAAAGCAGTTAAAATAAATAACAAAATTTTTGAAATTGGTTATGATCAAATTTTGAAAAGCCACAACTAAATATATGGTATAAGTAAAAATTGTAGAACAATTAATTCTTTATCAATAAGTAGCCAAAATAATGTAGTAGATATAAGTAAATTGGAGTGCCTATCGAACCTGCTCAATAGGCGTCCATCAAAATGTCACTAAACCAATAGTCAACATATGCCAGTAGTAGACGAAATAAGGGATGGTATCATCCTGCCTACTTGCTTAAGTTCACCAATGCAAGTGTGTCTATTTCACATAGGAAATTCATAGCAAACGAAAAATCAAAAATCCAAGCGCTTCCAGCAATTTTGCAGCCAGTTCCGATAGAGATTGAATACATATAAAGAGGTACACCGGCATCGGATTTGGATCGACCGGTATCATCATCATCATCGTCATACTCATGCTCATAATAAAGTATAGAAGAAAGCCAACCCTAAGGATCATTAACACGATAAAGGACAAACTTCCCGATAAATCACAACGCCAGAGTACAAAGGAGAATAAAGCTATCAACAAAATTTAAACGGGTAACACAGACGTCCAAACCGCCCAAACAACCAAACACAATCCAACCCAGAAGAAAATTCTATGAAACGCCATTTTTTTGACGGTTCGAATGAGGACACTGGAACTTAAAGTAGGATGAGTTAACGCATTCCATAATTAGGTTCCCACAAAAATGCAGTAGCATCGTATTACTCACGTAATAAATATCGATAAGTGTCGATCAAACACCTTCTTAGTTTAGTTTTTAAGTTTCAATAAGTAAATTATAAGAAGTAAGATTGTATCAAAGTGTATTGAAAGTTATAAATAAATATATTAAATAAATAATCAAATAAATAACTAAAGATTAATAAAAAGAAAAACAAAGAAATAAAAAATCAGAAACTGTTTTTTTTTTGATAATTTACAACAATAAAATAGTAACTTACTCGTATATCTCATTTTCAAAATGAGCCTCTGTAGAAACCTTAAGCTACTATATCAACCAGTCCCAGTTGGTGCTTGAAAAATAGCATAACTATACAATCCATATTCCTGATTAAAATTATTTATCACAACGCTTATGTTTCCGAAAGGGCAAGAACCAGTAACAAAATGGAAATTGTGAAGTACGCTACCAGATAGAGGAAGCGAGCGCTCGATCGGCGATAGAAATAATTCGCATGTTTTATTTTCCAAAAACTAAATTTCAGTGACGAAGCTAAACGTTTTTAGTTTTTTACGTTATCCTTGCGATAATAATGAGCTTTGCATTAAACTTAGTTATTTAAGTATTGAAGTTAAAAATTAACGTGATATGCGCGATTTCTATCACAGGCGCAACAAATATCATTTTTGTGACGCGCCAAATATACATTTCTTGAACCACTCACTACCCATTTAAAACTAAATACACCTTACCTTACATTTCATCACATTGTGCTAGGCGCCATCTATAACAATAACTGAAATGAACACTGCACTTACACCATTTATAAACGTATTTTGTACCGAAAATAAGACACTTTTGCTCATAAACACTTCAGATAACTTACTAAATGTAAACACTAAACCAGTAACGACTACCGTATAAAATTTTCCCGATCGAAATTCGATCAAATTTTCATTTAAAATTAATTTTAAAACAAGACTCGACTCACTTGAAAATCTAGATATAACTGAGCGTAAAAGTAGCATTTCAATCAAGTCAATCCCGTTATCTCTGTAATATAAATGTCTGTGTGTGTGTAAAATTGGAAATATATTTGGTATACATGTAACACCGGAATATTTTGTATTTACATCTAATTGATTATAGTTTACATGTAGATGTATTGTGTTGCAAAAATATACGAATCTATCACATTTTAGGTATGAGTCGCTGTAATAGGGGAAATCGAAGTTCTACTATCATGATAGCAAAATATTTCACGACAGCGATAATCCACGAAAATAAGTGTCCACAAATACGTAACAGATTTAATTACAATTTATCAAATAAACTCAGGTAAATTTGGGTAGAAATTACCGCATTTAATTGTTTTTCATAATTAGAGGTTTCCTTCAAAATTTATGTTTCGTTAATGCTGCATAAAACTGTACCAGCGGGAAATTAGTGAACAAAAGTATTAATTAGGAATTTTTTAGAAATTCTAGGATGGGTTTTTCGTTCTAACCATAATCCTTATGAATTTTGGTTTCCTAGATTGATTTTAAATAAAAACATAAATTTTAGATAAAGTTCTAGTATCAGTTCAATAATTTAATTATTCAAGAATATATTTCAATTCTAATATGATATATTGAGAAAGGTTCTGAAAGACGTTGGGCATTTCTAGTCCATTTGTTTAAAATTAAATATAAAAATACACAATTCTTTACGCAAATTTTTCAATGGAAACCCATTTTACCCAGAGATGGGCGGTTACGAGTCATCTACTAATTTTTACGTAATCGCGTCAACTACTCATAGACAACATCGATTATTACTTGTAATTTACGCTATAATCGAGGTTAAATGATTTACATATTTTGAATTTTTGTTCCCGGAGATTTTAGTTAATGCAAATTAATATTTAAATATATTTCCAAGTCATTTATACTGCGTGCCTCACCCCGAATTTGTCAACTAAATTTCTGACTAAACTAAATAGCCGTTAGTTTCTACTAGTGATTGATAGGCCTTACTGTTTAATATAAAACGTATACTGTGAGTAATATTTAATTGTAAATTGTTTTCTGAATTGTTGCTTTTCAACCGTCAATAATAAATCACCACAAATTTAACTCGCAAAATTGCATAAAATTTTAGATGTACAATTTGAAACTAAATAAATTTTGTCAGTAATTTAAGAAAAAATTCTAAAATTTTCTAAAATTTTGCTAAAAGTAGTAAAACGAAGTGACCCCTATTTATGTTACCTGGCAAATACTGACATTTGTAAATTCGACATTTCATTTGTAAATGACATTTCTAAATTCAATACTGTGCATTTTGTACTACAAGATAGGCAAAAAAAAATTAAGGAATACGTTAATCGTCGCTAAACGCGAAAAGACGAAAAACAACATTATGTCAGTATAAGAACAAACTAATTCACGATCCATCATAATAACGGAACCGAGCGGTGGAGGGAAAAATCTATCGAAATATTTGATAGATATCGAGATATAAATCAGATACAAGAAATAACCTCTCTGGGTGCAATTACCCAACAACTTACACATTTAGTTAAGAAACAGGCTCAATATAACCAATTGCTCGCAATGTTAAATCAAAAAAGTAGAAACACCTGCGGTTGACCCCAGCATTAAGGTTCCGCAGATGCAATTAGACTTATTTAGGATCCCAGATCAAATAAAATCCATTCCATCTTTTGATGGAAATAAAAAGCAAGAGACATCGTGGCTTAAAACTGCCGAGAAGATGCTTGTAATAATGTTCGACGGAATAGTCCCACCTCAACAGTTCAAAATGTACCTGCAAGTGGTCAAGAACAAAATTGAGAGCAAGGCTAAATACAAACTCTGCAGGAGATCCAGAAAATTTTTCGGATATCAGACAAACCTTAATCGACGCTTTAAGAGACAAACAAGAACTCCCATATTATAAATCCTAGCTTTGGGGTAGCAAACTAGAAAGAAGAGAAGTAAGAAATTATTGAAAATATTAATTCGCTAGCTAAGCAGAACCCAAACTACGACGAGGTACGAGGTTGGTCAGGGCAGGTTAGAATCGAACCCATACCTATGGAAGTGGACCCTTCCAGGCAATCAAGAATAACCGTCACTAAGGGAATCGTTCATAATCACGATACGCTTCCAGATCTTGAGCCGGAAAAGAGGGTTCCGTAAACAACTAGAATCCGAACCCAGAAAACGAAAATTCGGAAGATTAAACTTCCTTCCCTATATAAATTGCCAAAACAAAATTAAAAGGCAAAACGTAAAAACCCTAAAAGACACTGGAGCTGATAAGAACATAATCAAGCCCAACATAATACCTACTCATCAATTATCATTAAAAAAATAAAAAGTAAAAAAACATTTTAGGAACGCAGGACGTGACGAAAATAGGTAAAATAAACTTTTTCGGACACAACCTTCTAAAGCTGTCGTACTATGAGCTAAATTTTCGATGGAATAGTAGATGGTTTACATGGACGCCAAAATTGATTATGAAACGAGTATAATAGCGCTAAATGGCAAAATTTTTAAATTGCATAGATAAAAATAAAATTGACTGGTTAGTAACGGAGTTGAATAAAGACATCACTGTACAACCTGGATTATATAAATCCGAAAATTTTAGAACGTCCGTAGGACAATTCAGCCCATAAAAATGTATAAAAATGAGCTAATAGATGAAGAAAGGATATCTAAAATGATCCGTACAGAACATTTAAGTAAAGAAGAAAAAATAATTCTCTTAAAGACCATTTATCAAAATCAAATAGTCCTGTTGAAGCAGAATGAAAAACTCTCTGCAAACACAATCATTAAACATAAAATCAATACTAAAGCTGAGGATCCCGTATACACAAAAAAATACAAATACCTTCACCATTTTAAAAGAGAGTCGCTAGACAATGGAATCGTTCGAAATTCCAGCAGTCCCTACTCTTCCTCTATATATGGGTGGTACCTAAGAAAGCTGACGCTTCAGGCACCCGGAAAGTCAGAGTATTGATTGACTACAGAAAATTAAATGATAAGACCATAAATGACAAATTTCCCGTCCCTCAAACAGGGGAGATATTAGAAAGCCTTGGAAAATCTACTTATTTTTCAACCTAAGACTTAAAATCGGGATTCCACCAGATTCCGATGGATAAGAATTCGCAGGAGAAAACTGTATTTTCTACGGACCAAGGGCAGTTCGAGTTTACCCGCATGCCATTTAGATTACGGATTTGGAAACCACTTTCAAATTCCCACAATTCAAAAACTTTTTAAGAAAACTAAATATTAAATTGGAGTACGCCTCCCCATCGGAGTCCAACGGACAAGTAGAAACATGCGACGTTAATTGAGATCTTTAACATCAACACAAACAAAATCTCAAGGGCCAACACAATAACTACCATAGAATTGTCAGTTGCTTTGTGCAACAACACGGTACACTCATGTACAAGCTTCACGCCAAATGAGGTGATCTTTAATCAAAGCAACCTCATAAACCTAAAAGAAATTCACACTCAAGCTAAAAATAGTTTCCAAAGTGTGAGTAACAATTTACAACTAGCGGTAAGTCGAATGGTTAAACAAAACAATAAAAAATAAAATCCGCCTGAATTGAAGAAGGGCAGGTAGTGTTTTTAAAACCAAACATAAGGTCGAAATCCCAACCTAGAGGGATTCAGACAGATATACAAAATATAACCGCTGGAACATTCCAGACTCGGGAGAATATTAAGAGGAATAAGAATAAAATTAAATAATTAAAGGAAATTAATGAAACATAATTTTCTTCTTCTTCCAGATAAAGTCAGCATACAGATCCTAATCATATACAGTTTCTCATAAAACAATATATAATAAAGTCTAGTATAGATTTAGCTTAACTACATAAATAATAAATAAATAAATAAAATCGCTAATTAAAAATTAAAGTATAAAACTTGTTGTAAAATAAAGGCAATGAATATTTTAAGAAAATTAGTTATATTAATCCGCAATAATTCCGCAAATCTTAAATTGCCAAAAACTTGAAATAAAAAACTAACATGAAGGCCCAATTTTATTGCAAAAGTTAAAGAAATGTAAAAATCAAACAGGGGTCATAAAAACCTTACCAGATTAAGCGCTCCAGTACATAACCCCAAAAATTGTCATAAACAAAGAAACTCTATTATACAAACTTGAGGTACCAAAATTCCCGGGTGACTGACACGAAGTGTTACCAACCTCAGACTGTCATTGCTGTCAAACCAGTGATAGCGATGCAGAAAAAGGAAATGTATTACCTCAACATTTAGTTAAAGTATAGGTTTTCCAATAAGAGTGATATGGTTCAAAAAAACACACACACTAATTGTTAAAATAATTGAAATGTTTTTTATTTAATGTGAAGTACATTCAAATGGCCTCCACGACTTCTTCTGCAGGTACAAATTCGATGAACCCAATTTTCGAGCACTTTTTCCACTAAGACAAGTCGTATGTCATGAATAGCTCGTTCAATATTGACTTGTAAAGATTGAAGAGAGTTTGGTTTATTGCTAAAGACCAATGACTTGAAATAACCCTACAAGAAATAGTCTAATAGTGTTAAATCACAACTTCTTGGGTGCCATTCAATGTGACAATTTCTTGAAATAATCGAATCTCCACACTTTTCTCGCAATAATTCAATTGTTGCACTTGCTGTGTGGCACGTAGCTCCGTCTTGTTGGAACTAAATGTTGTGGAGATCAACTTTTTCCAATTTCGGCCATAAAAAGTTGGTTATCATTGATCTTTACCGATCTCCATTGACAGTAACGGTGAATGTAATGGTTTTTCATGATTTGTGGATTTTCTTCGCACCAGAATCGACGGTTTTGTTTATTTACCGCACCACTCAGATGAAAGTGAGCCTCATCGGAGACGGCGATTTTCTTAAAAAAACCGTTATCGTTTTCAAGTTGTTCCAAGGTAAAATCAGCAAATTCACGACGTTTACGGTTGTCCAATGGCTTCAGTTTTTGAGTGAGAACAATTGTATATGGATGCAAACCCAAATCGTTTCTCAAAATTCTCCAGGTTGTGGTTTGAGATAGTCCCAATTTTTGAGAACGTCTTGGAATCGACAAATTGCGGCCATCAGCAACACTTGCCTGAACGGCAGCAATATTTGCATTACTTCGAGCGAATCTTTGTCTTATTGGCACTTCAACATTATGTAAAGAAAATGTATGCTCAAAATTTTCAACATTTCGACGAATAGCGAGCATACTTGGACGATTATTACGACTATAAAAAGGCAAAAGCGCGCGAAAAGTTGCATTTGGAGAACGATTATTTTGATAATAAAACTGAATAATTTGTAAACGTTGTTCTTGCGTATATTTCAACATGATGAAATTGTAAGCATTCCTGAATAACATGAAACAAAAAATGACAGATCAAGACATATCACGAATGGCCGAAACGTCACCTAAAAACCATATCATTCCTATTGGAAAGCCCTATATTTGCTCCGAACGAAAATAATGGACACTCGGGATGACTGCTAGAAGAAGTTGAAGATTCAGAATTTCAACCAATTAAATATAAATGGCGTGAAGTAAAAACAATGATCAGCGAACATACGAGTATAAACCCCAACAAGGCACTTGGTCATGATCTTATTAGTGGTAAAATATATATAGAACTTCCAGACATATGTTTCAAATAAATAACATACATTTTCAATGCTGTAATGAAAACTGACTTTTTTCCTGACACTTGGAAAATTTACAGATCATAATCATACAATAAACCAGGTAATGATGAAACAAAAGTAGACTCGTGTTTACTGTGTTAAAGCTCTTTAAATAAAATTCTTCTTAAAATGCTTCAACCAATTCTGCGCGTGCGATATATTCAATTGCGATTTCCCAGACACCACATACAAGATTTTACCTAAAAAATTCTCCAGGTGCGTGCATCTTAAAGACCTTTCATTTGAATCTTTATCCATCCTCGACACTTTAAACCGTTAATATTTAGAAATTTTCAAAATTTGTATGTGCGATATATTAAATTGTGTTTTCTTGGACTCACCACATGAAAATTTAACTGAAATTTTTTCTAAGTGTGATCGATAAGACTTTTCATTTGAATCTATTTCCAACCATGACAATTTTGTTCATATTTTAGAAATTTTGTTTATCCGATATATTCAATCGAGTTTTCCCAGACTCCCCACATGAAAATGTACCTGAATATTTTCCCAGGTGCGAGCATATTCCATATCTTTCAGTTGAATCTTACTTCAAACACGACACTTTAAACGGTCAACATTTAGAAATTTTTCATTTTTGTTTGTGCGATATATGTTCAATTGAATTTCCCCACATAAAAATTGAACTGAAATTGAATCCAGATGCGAGTATCCTTACGACATTTTATTTCACTTGAATCAATCTCCAACCACGACACTTTAAACCGTTAATATTTAGAAATTTTCAAAGTTTGTATCTACGATACATTAAATTGACTTTTCCAACATGAAAATTTAACTGAAATTTTTTTTGGGTGCGAGCATCATAAAGATCTTTCATTTGAATCTATTTCCACCCATGACAATTTTGTTCAGTTTTTAGAAATTTTCAAAATTTGCGCTTGCGATATAATCAATCGAGTTTTCCTGGACTCCTAACATGAAAATTGGGCTGAAATTGAGTATCATTAAGACCTTTTATTTGAATCTATCTCCAACCACGACACTTTAAACCGTTAAGATTTAGAAATTTTCAAAGCTTGTATGTGCGATATATTCAATCGAGTTTTCCCCAAATGAAAATTAACCTGAAATTTTGTCCCAGATGCGAGTATCATTACGACATTTCATTTGAATCAATTTCCAACCGTGACACTTTTAGTCAGTTTTTAGAAATTTTCAATTTTTTTTTCATGAAATATATATTCATGTTCAATTTCCCAATAGTAATACAAATTTTTCCGATCAACTAAAAATGCCATTAAAATTATTGTTTAGTGTTTTACTTTTAAGGGCTTCAGAATATTTGTTGTTGTAGAAAACAATTTTGTTTTTCTATAAAAAAAACTTTCGGCTGAAAAATGTTTGCTGAGAAATGTCGGCTGAGAAATTTCGGCTGATAAATGTCAGCTAAAAATGATGCTACTGATGTAAGTCGAAAATTTCAGCCGAAAAAAACCTTGCATTATCGACATATTTCATATCAGGTGGTAGTACAAAATTCTGTTGATATTAGCAGAAAATTACGTGTTACTGAAGTTAACAGTAATTTTTGCCGAAAAAAATTTGAAAAATCAATATCCCATAAATCGAATATTTAGTGGTCATATAAACTGGGTGAAGTTAGACAGATTCGTAATTAGCTGGATCCCATATTTATAATTTGTCGTGTTAGAGGACAATGAATTTGAATTGCGGCACTAACAGTGAACACCTGTGCCAAAAATCAGGCCATATTTTATGTAGCATCATTGTGAAATAAATTGAAAGGTGGACGCATGTTTAAAGGTCATATGAACTGGGTGAAGTTAGACCAATTCGTAAATAGCTGGATCCCATATTTATAATTTTTCGTGTTAGAGGCCTATGAATTTGAGTTGTGGTACTAACAGTGAACACCTGTGCCAAAAATCAGGCCATATTTTATGGAGCATAATATTGAAATAAATTAAAAGCTGGACGCATGTTCAGTGGTAATTTGTACTGGGTGAAGTTAGACAGACTCGTAAATAGCTTGATCCCATATTTATAATTTGTCGTATTAGGGCCGATGAATTTGAGTTGTGGCACTAGCAGTGAACACCTGTGTCAAAATCAGGCCATTTTTTATGTAGCAACATAGTGAAATAAATTAAAAGCTGGACGCATGTTTAGTGGTAACTTGTACTGGGTGAAGTTAGACCAATTCGTAAATAGCTGGATCCCATATTTATAATTTGTCGTGTTAGAGGTTAATGAATTTGAGTTGTGGCACTACCAGCTACATAAAATATGGCCTGATTTGGCACAGGTGTTCACTGTTAGTGTCACAACTCAAATTCATTGGGCCCTAATACAACAAATTATAAATATGGAATCCAGCTATTTACGAATTGGTCTAATATCACCCACTTCATACGACCTTTAAACATTCGAATTATGTGATATTGATTTTTAAAAAAAATTTTCGGCGAAAATTTGCTGTTAACTTCCATAAGATGTAATTTTCGGCTAATATCAACAGAATTTTGTATATCACCTAATACAAAATATGTCGATCATGCAGGTTTTTTCGGTTGAAATTTTCGGCTAACTTCAGTAGCATCAAGAACAGATTACATTTTATTATTAATAAAAAAATTGGCAACTGTTTGAAGATGTTAAATTATTTTAAACGTATTAGAATTAATATTAGAAAAGTTCATTGTAAACGGAAAAAGTGTAGGCGGCATCTTCGTACTATTAAAAACAATTACAGCAAAACAACAAACAAAAACCATTAGCTGCATTTCTACCAGTTGTCGACATTTTCTACGCACAAAAACAATTATCTACTCTATTTTCGACACCAACATGTATTTAGTCCTGAAATACGTGTAGATTCAAAACACTGATCTCGGATCGTTTATAATAACTATAGTCGTCTTTACGTAGTCAAGGTTAATCTGATCAACATATTTTCCGCTAGGTCTAACATAAATTGCTGTTAAACGTATTTATGTAGCCTGTTATACGTTATCAATGGCACACAATTTATACTTCTCAAGGTAGTTCAGACAAATTATTTTCGCTGAAGGTTTTAGCTAAACAATTATAATTATCATACCACCATGCGTTGGCAAAAGTGAATATATATGTATGTAAACCAAATTTCAACTTTATTAACACTGGCGGCAAAACCAATCACCACAGTGGTTTTATAATAAATTAATTTGATTCTGCAAATCATTATTATTTTTAAATATTTTTTTAACTTCCGATACGCGCACACAAGTAATTAATATTGTACGATCTACCCGAATCTAGATTAGATGGTGGATAATCTGTGTAAACAAATCATACTCTTAAAAAAAACCTATAAAAACATGACTTTTAAAATACCCTATATCTTATGATATTGCGTTTTGCGTCAAACTGTGAATCTACACCGTATACAAAGAACGCACAATAAGTCAAAAACCAATTAATACCATACAGTGATTAAATAATTAAAATTATATATTCTAATTTTTATTATTACAAATAAATACAATTTAAAACGTAAACGATTTTAATTCTAACCTCGTACCATTTATTAGGAAGAATTTTTTTTTTTTTTTGTAAATCTTTTTAATGTTTCCGACCCACTGTAATCCAAGAAAAAGATTACAAGGGGAGAGAATTAGCTTCATCCAAAATTTTCTTCATCATGTCGAGATTTACCTCAAAATTGAATGTTATCATGTCATTTTTATTAATGTTGTTATAGTCGTCGTCTTCATCATGTTACTTTTCATGTGTATGCATATAGTCTTATAGGTACGAGATACATTTTCTGACACTTTCAGTAGATTAGGTGTACATGAGTGATTTTTTTTCTTTTGTAACACACAAACAAGAAAAAATTATATGTAAGAACCAACTTAAAGGAATAAAAAATAACAATTTAATTCTTTGAATGTTAAGTGAAAAAAAATGTGTACCCTCAAAAAGTTTGTCTTTCATATTTTCACAAAACTTTTTTTTTATGTATACTCCTTGTATTTTTAAAGGGGATGTGAAATGGATGTTGATGAGAACAGACTTGGGAGATAACATAAAATATTTGGATTCGCCTATAAAAAATCAGTGGAGAATTGAAAAAAATTCCTATGGATTAAGATTTAAGGATTTATGGAAAATAATTTTCCTCAAAAAAAAATTTTGTGTCGAAATTATAAAATATTTATGTTTTTATAAAACAATTTCGTCTTGTTACATCATCATATTTTTTAATTTTATCTAATAGGATTATGTTGAAACTTTTTTTTTTAAATAAAAAATTTTAAAAAAATAAATTGTCGGGAAATGTTTTGTTTAAATTATAAACGGAAGTGAAGTAATAATACAACACAGTTGAGGATAAATCCGTTTTTTCATTCCGATTAATACGTTTCGATAAATTTACAATTTTTATTTTTAGATAAAAGGATATCCGAAAATCTTAGTTATGCAAATTAATCTGTAAAGACAATAATTTTGGTATTACGTAAAATCTCATCCAAATTTTAAAAACTTTTTTATTGTTTAATTACTAATTTTGTATAATTATAGATATGAAAACAAAATGAGTTCAAGTTTTAATTTGTAATTATTGTATTCAAAAACTTGAACAATTAACAACGCGCCACATTTTAAAATGAAATTAGCTAAGTACATCCAATTTAATGGATTTTCAGATGAATATTTAACAAATTTTATTTCTTTGGTCCGGAATTAATTTTTGTTTTAATGCTCTAGGGAGTCTGGAGTTTTGTCCCTTTTATTATTGTATTTCGACCGAATACATTAAATTTATTATTGATACGATAACCTTTATGGTAGTCACAGAAATATTTGCGTAGATGCATATAATGGACGATTTTCGATATTCGGTGTGATGTGGTTAAAGTACTTTGATTCGTGTTCTATCTAAATGCGTATCTTTTGTATAATTAAAACTGAGAAAAATACAATTAAAAGAAATTTTTGCCGTCTAAATTCCGCCCCGTGAAAGAAATTGGTAACCCAATCGGGTGCGTTGCTAGAGGGCAGATCGGGGAATGCCCACCGACTAGAATCGGAGGATTTGAGAAAATAAAAACAAGACAACATGCAAGAAACTCAATTAAATAAGTAATACCCAAAGTGGTACTCCACTGAGCATAGTGAACAACCCACCCTCCTTGAAGATTGACCTCACATATTTTTAAGAAGGCCTTTCAGTGCACCAATAAATAAATCATACTTAAAATCCTGTCCAAAGTAACTGGAAAATTAATAGTTCTCCTTCAAATCACTAATAGACTTAAGCCTACTTCTGACAATATTCCTATTTGTAAATGTGGCAAACACAACTCATTTAAATGGTTGTGTGAGGTTGTATCAAATACGTCATCTACTACGTCGTTTGTATATGATCCTCCTAAACGTCTGCTAGTGTATACACTCTGGAGGATTCTAAATTTATATTAACCAATATTGGATTGATGAGCACGATTGTGTCGACTAAAGGAGGGAATGTAAACACGAATCAGCTAACCGCCAATCAGCTGTACTCCAGATTGACCAGTTGCCCTTTGGAGACCATCGCAGTTTCCAGATAACTCTGGCTCTGCTGATTTCTATTATGTTGTCCATGCTTAATATAAACAGAATAAATTGCACCACTATAAATCAGCTTCCTTCGAGCTAATGAAGTTGCACCAAGTATCGCAAACAGATATTTGTCTGATTCAGGAACCATTCCATCTTGATTGTGTTGTTTCTGGTGTGCATATTTTTATTTTCTCAGCTAAAATCAACAATAACACTTTTTTCAATTAGAAAATATATTTCGGGATTTTTGGGATCCCCTTCAAATAGATTAGGTTAGGTTAGGTTCTAAATCCTTTAAGTGAGCTGGTCCGGATGGGATTGTACAAGCAGAAACTGAGAAGAACTCGGAGATCTTACTTTCCTGGCTGGAGGTTATCTTCAAAGAGTTCCTGAAACTGTGATATATCCCGAAGAAATGAAGGGAGACTAGGATGGTATTCATCCCAAAAGCGGGTAGAAATTCGCAAAGCAACCCTAAGGACTTAAAATCAATATATCCGTCATCTTTTCAATAATACCCGGTCGTATGGCGTTTTTCGATATCGAGGGCGCTTTCAACAACGTATATGTAGAAGCAATTAGGGAAGGATTGTTGCCACTTGAGATTGAATACCCTGTAACCAGGCTAATTAATTACCTGCTAGATAGCCGAAATGTTATAGCTGAGATGGGGGAAGCTTCCGCTAGAAAACGGGTTGTTCGGGGAACAATTCAGGGAGGTGTCCTTTCTCCGCTTCTTTGGAATGTAGTAATCAATGGACTACTAATGGAACTGGAGGGGGAAGAAATACGTGTGGTTGCTTATGCCGATGGCATAGCAATAGCTGTCTCGGGGAAGTATTTATGTACAATCAGAGATGTGATGCAGAATGCGTTATCAATTACAGCGGTTTAGGCCAGCAGATGTGGATTGGGGATTAACCTATCTAAAAGAGAGCTGGTCGTTTTCACTAGAAGATATAAAATTTCGGTATGGTTCCACCAAGTTTAAATGGTACTATGCTGGCCCTTGCTGAACGGGCGAGATTCCTATGGACTCTTCTAGACAGTCAACTCAGCTTGTGTGAGTGTATGGTGAAATTATCGTACAGGAACATGATGGCGGAGGTCCAGAGGGAAGCCTGCTTGCTTATTAATGGGGCGTTGAAAACGAGCTTCATTAGTGCCTTAGAGGTCATGCTGTACCTTCTTCCATTCGATATTATCGGTAATCAAATGGCGGTCAATACGGCCCCCCGGCTATCTGCAAATTCGGGGTGAACGTGCCTGCAAAAAGGGCACTCAACTATAGTCAATTCCGTGAGGGATGACCTGACTTTGGGTCATATAACACCCCTTTGTGCTTTTGGACAGTAATTCTCGGTGAAGTTATTGCGATTGAAGAGGTCATGAACTGGTTGAAACACAGTGTAATATCGTTGACTGATATCAAAATTTGTGTAAACAGTCGGGCGGCCATTCGTTTACTGGATTCAGTTTCCCTGGCATCAAGGATAGCATTGGATTATCACACATGTCTTCACGAGATGAGTATAAACACTTCAATATCTAGTTGGTCTGAGTTCCGGGCCGCTTTGACGTTGAGGAAAATTGCAGAGCAGACGAATTAGCAAGGTACGATACGACTCTCCATCTGGAACCAGGGAGAGAATGTGTAGGAAGGCCTATGTCTGGGCTGAAAGCAGCAAGTCATAGGAAAGCAGTTGCCTTAGCAAATGATAGGTGGCTCGACAGTTCGACTGGCAGAGTAGCCAAGCAAGTATGTTCTCAGTTGAGCTTGAAGCGATCCAAGATCTTGATCACACTAAGGAAGCGTGACTTAAGTAGAATTGTTAGGGTACTTACCGGACACTGCCTTTTCGGAAATCATTCGAAAAGGCTAGGTCTGGATGCAAATTAATTCGGCAGAAGCTGCAAGGACGAGGAGGAGAAGGAAACTCTTGTTTACTTCCTATGCTCATGTCCTGCGATAGCTGGCAGAAGACATGATCACTTGGGCAAAAACACTATGTACAGTCTCTCTGATATAGAAAGTTGTAACGTGCGAGATCTTTTACGTTATGTGAATGATATTTTCACCTGTGACCACAAATGCATTTCTTTTGCCATAAATTTTAAAGATTCTGTTCTAAAACCTTACCGTAATAAAAACCTTGTACCCAATGTGAGTTATTCTCTTCTTAGCTTATAACTTTATTGGTATCTTTGAGAGAGATTTGTTCGACTGATAACATTGATTTGCTAGCATCGTCTTTGTTGGAAGTAATCACATTAGTTTTAAATAAATCCGGTTGTAATATTACTACTTGTAAAAGGCTCGGAACAAGATTTTTTGGTGTTCTAATCTTAAAAAACTTAAAATAATGCTCAATAATAAAGCCGAAAGATCTAATTATTAGGTTGATTGGGATAATTCAAAGCTTTCCGCTTGCAGGTCATATTAGATTAACTTCTGCGAAGAGATTAATAGTTTTTATAGAATTGTCAGGCTAAATAAGTCTCTAATTAAAAATGAATCTTATACTTACTTTTTTCAAAAAGAAAATTTTGGAATAACTGCTCCCTGTACATTTTTCCCGGTTGAGCCGCTTATAATCCTCCAAATTTATTATCCGTTACACCCTATAAATCAGGAGATCCGGATGGATTGTTCACTGCTAAATTACAGCATGGGTTTTTTCTCATTCAGCATCACGTACTCTAACTCTTTCAAGCTGCATTGGTTTTGGAACTGTTGTACAATTTTGGAACAGGAGTAGAATTATTTTTCTTCCAAATGCTGGTAAGACACATTATACCAATCCCAGAGCATTACGTTCTATTTCATTGCATTTGATAAGTTACTTTAAAGCTTTTGAAATAAGTGTTGACAGATATGAGATCGTTATTTATATACCCTTCCACTCAGCAGCGCTCACTACCGTGTGAAACTGCTCTGCTTCAACTTGTTACAAGGATTGAAAGATAGCTTAATATTAAGGGGTTTTTGTGTGCACTTTAATCTGGGGTCCGCTTCGTTAACTCTTGATGCCTCATTGTATATCAGCTGCATTTCCTGCCATGGTCCATGTGCAGTTCGCACTAAAGCCCAGAGTGTCGTTTAGTGCGTAACCTGCATTGATTCCAACCAACCTACACACAATATCCACAAGGACGCAATATCTGCGCAGCAAAAAAAAGTTATGTAAGCGTCACCAACAGGTAATGTCAATCGCTCAAGAGAGTTGGAATAAAACTGGAAAACAACAAAAACTTGGCAACGAACGGCAGAAAACCATTAACGAAAACAATCAACAATTTCAATTTTCAATTTACAATGACAAGTGTCGAAATAAAAATTTAATTTGCGCTTACAAAGCACCCCAAAATTTCTAGGCAGAGTATTAGTAGTAGTAAAATGAAATTGGGCGCAATAAACCGCTAAACTTGTTTATTACAACATTAAGCTGCGAACATATATAAATAAAATTCACGGAATAGATCATTTATTGGGCTGCAAAGAAAATATAACAACTTATAAAATCTAAACTAATTCTGCAATGTGAAAGATCTAATGCGTAAGGCCACACGCAGTGATATTGTGGTAATGCACAAACATGTGATAAGCATGCAGAACACGACCTAACTGCAGAATCCGTCAAATCAAAAGAAGACAGTATGTATAATTGAAGAATAAATTAAAAAATAATAGGAGGTACAAATAAAATCTCAGAAGAAAGATGTTGACATTTATCAGATGTTATGCACGAAATACTAGCTAAATTAAGTACAATCGGCGAAATATTGATGATAGAGGTTTCGAAGTTAAATTCAAATCTACGTTAGAATATAGGTTAGGGTAGCCACAGAGTACAGGTTGTCCTAACGGACTGGCATAGGCACAATTAGCCGTGCCACATTGTTTTTCCTGCTCAACTATTCATCGAACCATCTTGGTCTCTCAAAGAAGCGTATGATATCCCTTGACGCCCGTTTTACTAAGGACGGTCAATTCATTTAGCAAATAAAGGACAGTGCAAAGCAAATGGAGGATAGTTTCTTCCGCCTCTTGCAGGAGACTCCTATTCTGGGAAGTCGCCTAGTTTCCATTTTGATAGCGCTGTACGTGTACATTTTCCGAAGTCGCTGTTGTTATGGGCCTGATAAATTAATCCGATGCCTTGGTGGGGTTTATAACATGATTTTTTTTATGTGAGAGTAGGTAGTTGGTCCACAGCTCAACCAACTTTCTACATGGGTGTTTGGGTCGTGAGGTATCGGGTTCGAATCCCGATAGAGGCAGAATATAAAACAGAATTTTAACAGATTACGTTCTGCCATGCAATTTAACCCAACTATGACCTCCTGTCGAAGTGCAAAACTCATGGGCCGACCCAACTTCCATGCCTATATAGGCCAGCTTGGGACTATGCAATGTGCAGATGGTGATAAAATCGGACCTATAACCGTACGTCCTCGATTTGGCATTCGACTGCGTAAGGTAATGACGTGCAAAGCAAACTACGAAAGAGTTGAAAGTGCTTCGGTCCCAGAAAAGACAACACTCGGGGAGCACCACGCGGAAGTGCGAATCTAGGACTTTCTCCTCTTTGCCCTTGCCCTTTTACCTTGCCAGTCTAAAGCAGTTTACAGAATAGCTCAAATCAGTAATAATTTAAAGTAATTTCTCGTCGTAAACAGAATCAATTTTTATTCAACAAATTTTTTTTTTTTGGTTTTTGCAAAAATAACTCCCATCTACTTCCCGGAACGATTTTCACGTTCCTATACCTTTTACAGTTGCCTGTAAAATCAATAACATGCGGCTAGATGTTCGATTTAAGTAGAATCATCAACACATTGCATACTTTCATCCCAGCCTAAGTTCCGATCCGATAATTCAATCCGTCTGAACTCTAGAGAGGACAAATACATTTAGTAAAAACTGCAAATTGTCCAAAATCGACTTTGCCGCTTTAATTTTGGAAAATTAATCTGAACCGATATTGTTGCAAATTTAATTTAAATTAAATTAATTAATTTAATTCATTTAAATTAAATAATAATTGAGATACTTTTCAAAATATTTACAAAAAAAGTAAAATTGTCCTATGGAAGCTTTTACATCCCTAGAACCGATTTCGGTCAAAAAGCACTATGATTTATTGAAAAAAGCTAAAACATGAAGTTTCATCTCGCTTGGACAAACTGTCTGGGCTGTGGAGAGAACACAGTCATTCTCATGATTACTTTATACTATCGTTTACCACGTAAAAAAAAAGAAATATTGTATTATTCCAATAGAAGCTGCCACTGCTGGTAAACCGATTTTGGGCAAAACTCACTAAGATCTCCCAATTTATGGAAAAAGCATACGTATGAAGATTCACTACGACTAGTCAATCCGTCTGAGCTGTAGAGTACAAACACATAAAGTAAAAAATTTCGAAAACAAAAATGTTCATGATTAGTATAAAAGAAATGGAGGGAGAACTTGTTGTAACAAATGCTCACTTTGTTTTGCAATAAATGCACAAAGATCTTGTATACACCACACTTAATTTTTAAAGCACAAAATTAAACCTACTGGATTTGTTATAAAATTGACGTGTGTAATTATAAATTAATATTCCGTGCTAAATTTCAGAAAGTTCTTTTTCTTTTGCTAAACAGACGAAAGCTCTTACTTTTGCTACACAGATGTGGAACTCAATTCTCATGGATCCTACAAATTATGGAAAAAGCTTTAGTATGAAGTTTTATTCCGAACAGTCAATCCGCCTGGTTAGTACAGCGGCCGAATTTTTGTGAAACAATTTTTTTCTCGTCATTCCCGGTAAAATTTAAAATGTGATCTGAACTAGCTTAAAATTGAATTTATACAATCTTTGAATTTTTAATCATTAATACGTAAATGCAACATTTGCTAAAAACTTTAAATCTCCTGTGGAAGCTTCCACTTTCAGTGGACCGCGGACGACCAAAAATCACAAGGACCAAATTTTTGCTAAAAACAGTTTTTTGACAAAAAATCGATATCCCGCTTAAATTTTGCAAAACTTACCTGGTCCGGCATTGTTACAAATTTAATTAAAACTCTGTTAGATTATAACGGTTTCTCTTGAAGTTGTCACATCCGGTGCAAAAACGAAAAAGCTCTTATGGAAGCTGCCACTTCTAACGAACAGATTTCAGACAAACTTCAATTGGTTATCCCAATCTGTTGAAAAAGCTTAGGTACGAAGTTTCAACCTGATCATTTAGTTCATGTGGGCGGTACAAGGGCCAAACTTTTGTTGAAAAACGGATTTTTGTCAAAAAAAATCGTCATTTCTGCTTATATCTTGGAAATCTAATTTAAAACGATATTGTTGAAAAATTATGTACGAGATTTCACATCAATCAGAGAAACCGTATGGGCTGTAGAGAGGACACAAACACGTACACACAGACATTGTTCGAGGATGCCCTTTTTCATTACTTCACTTTATTTTACTTTCTGAAGGAAAGTCAATTGTACTAAACCCTATTTTTGTTTTCCGCTATTCGTGATAATTAAAATTGGATATGTTGTGAACTAAATATACGAGTATTTTATCAACTCAAACTTAACACGTTATTAGTAATAAAATTAAACTCCTCAGTGTTGTACTATTACGGATAAAAAATTGTAATGCATGTAAAAAATGTAAATAATTAGCGAGATCTGCGTGAAAATACTTAAATTAGTGAAATAATTGAAAATATATTACATGCAACTACGTCTATTGAAATTTTTATTTGATTATTTTGTGGGCCTAACATCTGCTAGTTATTGGCACTACTACAGTAGTTTAAGATGTAAATTATTAAATCAATATTAATGTACTTTTCTAGAGTGTTGCATACTCCGTTATTTAAAAGCGCAATTCACTTCCTATTTTGATAAGGAAAGACATATCTAATAGCTGATCCATCTATGATTCAAAGAGTGAAATATATTGGTTATAGCACAGGTAATCGCCTTAGATGGTTGGAACAATTTTCATGAACGCTGGAAGCTTACACAAATTTAGTTTAATTTCTGGAAGCGCCAAATATTTATTACGAGGACGGTGGGACAGTTATTTTAGAATTTCGATGTACTGTTCTGTCTTTAAAACAAATATTTTATTATCTAAAAATTGTATCTCATTATGAAACGCTGGATGTGGCTCATTTGGCTGTGGATTTCCGTTTTTTACCGTAGCAAACAATTTACCTTAAATTTGACAGGCAGTCTCATTAGGCAAATTCGACTTTACTGTAGTTTCACCAAACACAAAGCAGTATCTTACAAATTGAGGTATATTTTTTAATCGATACTAATCGGTACTTGTGCCCGCCGAAGATAAGGGAGCTGGAAACCGAGAAAAAATTACTAGCGACGAAAATCATTTGACTCCAGATGATATCCGAACGGATAATCAAGGTTGTTGAGCAAATCGCCGTTGAAGATAAAAACTATGTTGTTGATGATGAAAAGATAGAAATAAAAACTTTTTTTAAATGGTTTTGGACATTTGAATTTTACAATAATTGTATTCTTTGCTAAAACAACTTTCTGTGTTTCTAATTTTCTTTGCACACCAATACTCGTAATTTTTCAGGGGTTACAATTTTTGTTTAAAGCATGTAAAAACAGTCGTAAATAAATCACCCAGCGATATTCCAACATCAGCAATCACACCACACGATCAACCTGATGAATTCAGGTAACTGAGCCGCATCCAGTGTTTCCTTACGTGAAACTTTTACGGTACTAAAATATTTTTGAGGCCCTCTTGTGAGTAAAAAATAACTTAATTTGAGTGATTGCATTTTGCATGGAAACTAATTTACTTATTTTTAAGTGTGATCGTAATCTATCAATTGAAGTAGAAGTTCTCATAAAATTTAAAGTTTTTATTGTGACTGAAATACACCAACACACATTAGGGTTAAGTAACTGTACATCAAAACCTCAAAAGGGGCTTCCAGAAATTCAATCAAATTTGCGTAAGCTCCCTGAGTCCCTGCGAATTTTTCTTACCACCTAAGGCGATTATCTGACCTATGTATAGTTACATTTCATTAATTTAAGTATTTTCGCTAATTAATTACAATTTTTAAATTTATTACGTTACATAATACAATTGTTTACGTGTAAATAATAGCGCAATTAATGTTAATCTGCACAACACTGCTCCCATCCCAATCCATTAAACAATGAACCGATTTGAACTTTATAAACAATTATTTTTCTCGTGCTAAATCTATTAAAACACGATCAAACGAATTAATTTAAGATTTAAAATTCAATTTTACAGATAGATCGATAGATACATAGTAAGAACATAGCTGGATAAACACCTCAAAATTAAATTAAGTTCAAATCAAACACATCAAATCAATAACAATTATTTTACAAGTTTTTTCGAAGGTTGTACTTCTTAAGTAAACTTGTACATCAAAAAAACAGACTTCCTGTTGCGTTAATTTAAAATCATTCTCATGATGACAGCAGCATTTCGATTCTGTATGCGTAAACGCTTATATTCGAACAGAATTTGTTCTACTGCAAGAAAATCTCTATACTCAGATGACAATGGAATTCGATTACTTTTTAAAAATAGTTTAATATTTTTAATTAAAACATTTTTTTTGTAAGCAGCAACATTCACGTATATTCCGCATACATGTTGTTAGTTTAATATGCTTCAATTAATTTTTATTTAGCATTAACAAAATAAAATATAAAAAAAACAAGTGAAAATTTATTTTTATGAAAATATTATCATTTAATTTTAAATATTCAAAATATGTTTTAGTTATTTAATTAAAACAGCAACACACAAAAAAAAACAAACAAAAAATTACTAAATTAAATAATAGTTGTAATAGTAATAAATAATTCAATATAGTAGTAACCCAATAATTAAATTATTTAGCTGAATTAAATAAAACATTTTATCAGCGTGCATCGAATGCATATCGAACAAAACAAAAAATAAAAATTAAATTAAATTAAATATTTTCAATATTATTGGATTGTGATTATGATGCGTTGATTGTGTTCCGCGATTCATATTATGTTTGGTTATAGTTGCAGCGCTAAAAAACTAAATGACCGCATTCGCAGTGTACGATAGCAACACTATTCTATGTATGCAATTGGTGTCATATTGTGTTGAAAATAATTTAACAAAAAAATTTAAATTAGCAACACGCTGTCATTTAGAAATAAGCTTTTTGTTTCATTAATTACTGTTATAATTGTTATAACTTTTTTTCATAATGTTATATTAATGTGATTATATAAAATTTGAATGTAAATTTAAATTAGCATATATGATGTCCATATATAAAGCCATACTCGTTCTATAGTTTTGTCTAAACTATGGGTCACTTCCAATTACTGGAATATATAATTACTGGAATATATAAGGATTAAGCTTTGCCTGGTACACAATTTCATATACTAAATGTGCAGTGGCTCAAGAAAAACATTTTTATCAAATTAGGACATGTTCTTTAACAGTTATTATTCATCAATTATTAAATTTTTTGAAATCGAGTTACTATAAATCAAAACCCAAGTAACAATTTGAAACCTTGGTTGCAAAATAACTTGTGATTTATTGTAATAGTCCAGTTGCAGAGACGTGATACATTAACTTTAAAATTAAAACCAATTGTAAACCATTTCGAGTGCTACGGAACTTACTGGTATCAACAAAACGTTGCTTGTACGTTATAAACTTATACTTATTTTTACAATATAATGTGATAATTACTTATTGTCAATGAATTGATGAAATTAAAACATTTAAGTAAACAAATAACCAATAATTTAAAATATCTCAGGATTAGTAATTTTGTAAATCCTAAGTTGAAATGTGACCGAAAAGCAACAAAAATAAACCGTTAGATTTACAATGTTAACGAATTAGTGTTTTTTCAATTTTTAAGTTGCAAAATAACCGCAAATTATCACTCCACAAGATTATTAGTAACTAACCCGTAAAACATTTTCCGTCCATTGCGACAATTTCGTCTCTTTTAGGGTCAAAATAAATTTAAAAAAAAGTGAAGAGACGGAAATGCCCCTTTAACTTTTAACCAAAAATTTTATTTTCCCAAAAATCTGCCGAAATTGACGAATCTGCCGATTTAGAGTTTTCAAAGCGATTATCCGTTTCACAATATATGTATGTTGTTTTTGGTACACGTTTAAGCTTAGGCTACGCTGCGTCCGAATTTAACGATATAAAATGTATTGCATGCAAGACCTGGATACATTTGTAATGCTAGAGAAACGTTTTAATTTACATAAATACGTAGAACTTAAATAAACTTTCAACATCAGTTTGACGTCATTGCCAAAAGGGCAAAATGTTTTGATTATGTTCATTTCGTAAGCGGTGGCAAGGCAAAATAGAAAATATAGTTATCTTTTGGATAAGTCTCTTTATGATACAATTTACAAGAAATAGCCACTTAAAAAAATTTTAAGATCAAGACGACGAAATGTCTGAAAATTGATCATTCGACCATTAAAGACGAAATAAGTCAAATGTCGGTCAATTGTTCGTTTCTTCCTTGCTTGAAAATGAACGAAATTTTAAAGACAATTTTGTCGGACTAATAGGACTTCCATTTGACCATCGCATTCGGCTGACCAACTCCGGTCGAATTGGCTAATTAAAGAAGGGTGACATTGGACGGTCGAACCTGACTGACAATAGATGTTGCGTAATGACTGTCTTTTGTCAACCATTTCGATATTTTCATAAGTATAATTTTTAATTAAATTAATTCTAAGCAAACTGTTTTTATTTAAAATATAGTTAAAAATGCCTAAATTTCGAAAACTTGCACCGGAACTAAAACCAAACTCACTCAAACGCCGCTTACGGCAAACAAATCGGGTTAACAGCAAGCTGTTTACGCCGTATAATAGTAGAGAGTCCACCTGCGCAAATAGATGAGGATTTCGTTGCTGAGAGTGATGAAGAAGATTATTTAGTTAATTTTGCTGATGATTTTGAGCATCGATTTTTAAAAGATAAACTTGAAAACGTTGGTACCGAAGAAGACAATAGTTTAACCGCAGAAGAATTGCTACTTTTTTTGAGGACATGGGCACTCAGGTACAATATTAAAATGATCGCGCTTAACGATATTTTAAAGTTTTTTAATTCCCGAGGGTATCCTAGACTGCCTATTGATAGCCGAACGGTTCTTAATACACCAACAAATAAATTGATAATTAACGTAACTCCGGGAAAATACGTACATATTGGAATTGGTGTAGCATTGGAAAATTTATTGAAAATCAAGGAGATTTTGCCCAAGGAAGTCATAATTGATTTCTATATTGACGGTCTGCCAATTAGCAAAAGCTCCAATAGCTGCTTTTGGTTAATACTAGGTAAAACATCCATTAGTAAACGCATTTTTGTTATTGGAATTTACCATGGGTATAATAAACCACATCTTTTTAATGAATTTTTACGACCTTTTGTTGATGAGATGAAAAATTTGGACCATTTTAGCTTTAAAGACCAACCAATTCAAATTAAAATTGGAAATTTTATTTGTGATACAGCAGCGAGAAGTAGTGTTCTTGGAGTAAAATCACACACCGCTTACTTTGGATGTAACCAATGTATTCAAGAAGGCGAACACATTAAGTGCCGAACGACATTCCCTGAAATCGAGGCGAGTAAACGAACGGATTTGTCGTTTAGGAATAAATCTGATGAGTATCACCATAATACTACAACAATTTTAGAAGAACTCCCTACATGTGGTCTGCCTAGGGGTGATGAAACGATTTCTTAGAATGTGGATGAGCGGCAGATCAGAATCGCTATTACTGTCTCGTGATATAGAAAGAATTTCTGAAGGGCTAACATCAATATCATTGCTACAACCAACTGAGTTTCAAAGAAAACTGCGACCTCTTTCTCAATTATCTTATTTTAAAGGAACTGAATTTCGAGAGTTTTTGCTTTATGCGGTACCATTTGTGCTTACGAATATTTTACCCAAAGACAAATATGACCACTTTTTACTTTTATATGTTTCAATAAGGTTGCTTTCTACCGACAATCTATCAGAAAACAATATTCGATTAACGCAAACTATGATAAATGAATTTATAATTGGAGTAAAGCAACTATACAGCGCACATCACCTGGTATTTAATATGCACGCTCTATCATATCTACCGGAAGATGTTGAGAGAAATGGAAACATTAACAAGTTCAGTTCTTTCCCATTTGAGAGTTACATGTACCAGATCAAGTCGCTGGTTAGACAGAACAGCCAGCCTCTTTCACAAATTTGCAATCGGATAATGGAACTTAATGACATTCCAGATGTAGAAGAAATTATTAACGAGAATGAATATCCAATTTTAAAACGTAGATCTGTGTTAAATGTGTCGTCTACGAAAATAACTATCTATGAAGAGATTGTGTTTAAGGAGTTTAGACTGAACTGTAGAAAACGTGATTGCTGGTTTTTAACAGACGAAAAATCAATTGTGCAGTTTATACATGCAATAAAAATTGAAAACTGTGTACATATATGGTGTTCTAAAGCTAAAGGAAAGAATATTTTTTTCGACATCCCGATTTCATCAGATAAGCTAGACATTTATAAGTCAGATTTAAATTTGGAAGAACCTATGTATTGGAAACTAAGCGGGCCGATTAAGAAACTTTTTGCAATGGAGAATCTTCCGGAAAATTACCGGGCATATTTCTCACTAATTCATACTTAATTAGGTATGTTTCGATACTTTATTAGGTAATATAGTATATTCAACAATTGTCACTATAGAATCACTGAACTATGTCGAACAATTCATTAGAGTAAAAATGTATATACATTTAACAAATATTTCAAAATTTGGCAATTAAATTGTGTTGACTTAAGTTGTATTGTTTTTTAATATGATTCATAATTAGAATAATTAATTGTTTCATTACAATCTAAATATAATTATTGTACTTCTAAAAATGTTTATCTTTAGCAATGTACGCCGTTATCGAAACGATTGATAGCAAAGGAGAGCGAGAGGTAGCAACCGTTTCAATGAGTTGGATTGAAGGGTGCCAAATTGTATGGCCTGATAAAAAATTTAAAAGTTCTCTTGAGAATCACAGCCCTCCCGAACCAACATGGACAAAATATGACTTTAAAATGTTAGCATCTAATATTGGTAAGATATTCAACCCGTCAATGCAATTTTTCGTAAGCTTACATACAAATTTAATTATTAGCTACTATTGACGAAGCAAGAAAGAAGGAAAGGATATACGAAATGTATTCCAATTCTGAATCAGAAGCAGCCAACAACAACTTTCAGAATAAAAAGTTTAAACATATAGACTTAAACGAGGCTTTCGATTTCGTTCCGGCTCCAATGGCGACTCGAGTAAATACGCAAAACGATTTTGGGATAGCACCGCGATCAGATTTCGACCTGGTGGAGTACGACCAAAACAAAAATATAGAGGATGTGTTAATGAGTTGTGGCAATACCACCCCGACCGATAAACATTTTGGTAAATATGAATGAATACTTACTTAGATTATCATACTAAAAGTTAAAAAACTTAATTTAAAACTATTTATTTACAGGTATAATCGTTGATAGAGATATCTACGACCGGCCGAATGACCAACTTAAACAATTAACCAGTGAAGTGAAGCGTTTAGGAGAAAGAATTGAGACAATGGAGAGCACTTTAAAAAATTTGTCAGAGAAATCCTGCCAGAATTGATTAGTTTCATAAGAAGATCGGCAAATAAGTCCATTGAAAAGGATCCCTCATTTACTACACCAGCACTACCACTTAAAACCGTTGCTACCGTAAATAATTTCAATTTACAATTGTTTAACAAAGCATTTTCGGAACAAATGGTATATATTTCTTAAAATTTATTGTGATTAAATTTTAAAATCTGATTTTTCCTTTTGCTTAAAATTCTACCTTCTTTTCCTAAAAATGGAAGTAGAGGGCAAGATGATCCCTAGGAATATTAGAAATATTGTGGAAAAGCTCATTGCAGTTGAAGTAATCGACGAATACACCTGGACAGGCGCAATTAACATAGCCAAAGGTAAAATATGCTTGTATAAACCATACATTCAAAAATAATTCAGTGAAGACCGTAGAGCGGTTTCCATAAGGAAATTTTATATTTTACACAATTAAGAACTTACATTTCTTTAAGTTAATTATCAGAACCCACAAGCAATAAAATATTTATTACTTTTTTCGAACCCTCATAATTAAACCATTTTCATCCCGTTATTGTGAAAAAAATTGAGACAAAAATATTTAACACTGTTTGAAGTGTTTGAGTTACTGTGAACTTTTAAGATGAACGCAGATTCGTCCCGAACATATATCTAGCAGTTTCTTGCCACGTAGCAAAAATCTTTATCAGAATTATGTAGCAATTACGCCAAACACTGCACAATACAACTGAGAGATTAACTTTGATTGATTGTTGCTATCTTTATTCGCAAGGTTATGTTTTTTTCTGTTATCGAGAGATTAGGCAGAATGGGCGCTTTATATAACATTAATCAATAACTTTGAAGCTTTACATTTAACATGTATAAGTGTAAGATCGTAAATACCGACATAAAGTAGATCCAATGGCCTAAATGAATTGGCTATACTTTTTCTGAAAAAAACCAATGATATGTTGTGTCTTTTTTATAAATCCTGTGCCGCCCACGAAATAATCTTTCACTTATACATCTGAGTTGAAAGCCGTCGGAAGCCATTTAGTATGAACAATTGCATAATAAACACAACTAAGACTCTGTGGTGGAGTGTGGATTTCGGCACCGATACCCATTATCCACTTCAGGTTATTAGCTGATAATGCTATTAATGCTCAGATAGTACACTATATAATAGAGTGGTTATAGGTAAATGTTCAGTTAGAATTAATAGGGGAATGTAGTTTTATCAAAACGGGTCTTACTTTTTATGTTCCTTTGTTACATGGCAAGAAATTATTAGGTATCCGCTAAGTTTGTTCAAAAAGTTGGAATTTTTCGATATTATCTAAATAAATGAATAAAAGTTGTATATTTATTGGAAACCATAAACTACCGATTCAGGGAATTGGGATACGCTGAAGTTAGCAAGATTGATATTAAAAAAAGGTTCGTGGAATTTTTAAAGCGAGCCGCCGAGCGGTTCAGATATGCAGGAAAAAAGCAACTGGAGGATAATTTATAAAAATAATACATAACATAATACAATATATGAATTGGATTTTATATTTTCATTTTTTTTAGTTACAATAAAATTAAATTTTATCAAATGTTGCGTATTACAATTATTGAGAATCTAGCCATCGGATTTGAGAATTTACCCATCCTCCATTTGACCTCCTTATCCGAGCTATCTTATTTACAATACTACACTGAAAAATGACCGTCAGACTCGAGTCACATTGGTTGGCCAATATCTATGTACTATTGGTGGCATTTCTGTATTTACAAATGACCGTCAGAATTGGTTCCCATCTGTTGGTCAATGTTGGCTTACTATTATCGGACAGTTTTCTCCTATAAATTACTATGACTATATGACTAATTTTCTCCTATAAATTATTATGACTTACAGTAGTTGGTCTGAACAACTAAATTCTATGCAGTCAAATTTGACCAACAAATGATTTGTATATTTGGCCTACCGAAGTTGGTCGGATTTGCGTAGACATAATTGTCTATGATTTCCGACCAATAGGATTAGACGCCCAAAAAACTGAACATTTGTAGGTCATTCGACTAATTTTTGCCTGTGACCCTTACGAACCCCCTCACGAAGTAAGCCATTTAGTGGTCATTTTTCGGACAAAACTTAGAAAATTGTTTTACGGGCAAGTTACTAATTTGTTGCCAACGAATAAGTAAATGTGCAACTTTTAAGTAAAAATGGGACTTTTTCACCTGAGTTGTATAAATTTGTTTCAACGTGACAGGTTAATTTTTTGTGTGTGAATTTTTTAGTGAAAAGTATATACGAGTATAATATTCTAATTTATACATTAGTATAATAATTATAGGTAATGTAACATTTAACGCAGTGTTTGGTGTAATAACGAAGGATTATAAATTTTAAAATGCAAAATATCTTTAAGTCGTAGTAAACGTTCTCGGCGCGTTTATCGGCGCGTTAAACAAATACTTGAAAATCGTGAAGTTGTGTAATCTGTTTTACCGAAAACATCAGAGCTTTTACTAAGTCCTTTGTAAATCGGATTTCAATCAAATGATAACCATATATTCTTGCAAGTAGTGTAGACTCCATAAATATTTCTTTATCAGAAACTAACTCGGACAGTAAAACCGCATAACGTTTCACATATGTATGCCTTAATGACTTACTAAAAATTTTGAAAAATGATGGGCATAACATCCCACAGGATTCTAGAACCCTTTTGCAAACCCTAAAAAGTGTCAGTGATATACAAGATGTTGCGCCCGGCCAATATTTTAGAGATAGACTGCTCTATTGAAAGATTTTAATATTAATGGTTTGCCGATTACCAAGAACTCTAAAGGACAATTTTGGCCAATATTGTGTAAATTATGCATTGCTTCAATTACCCGCCATTCGTTATAGGAATATATTACGGTATGAGCAAACCGGATCGACTAAAGGATTTTCTTAAATTGTTTATTGAAGAAGTAAAACATATTGTTGAACTACAAAATCATTTAACTAATTTTACAATCAGAAATTTTATATGCGATGCACCGGCCCGTTCTCTTGATGCCACTCATCAAATGAGCTTTCACGAATTTTCGAATGCAAGTAGAACACTGAAAAAAATAATCGATGATATTTGTTCCAGTCGAACGTTATTAGTGGACTGTATAAATTGACGGTTGATGGATGAAACGCCCGCAATATAAGTATTCAAATTGGTGTGATGGTACGAAATTATACAATGGAATGCGACTGTACAAAATGTTGTTTTTTTTATTTATTTTATTATCTAAATTCGATATTATTCGGTGGACTTGAGCTGTTGCACTGATTTAATTAACAGGTGGTTTTGCGATCGACTTTGCTTGCACAGATAATTAGGAATAATGCGATCGTTCGATTTCTTAATTAACAATATGGATGAATTTTGCAAGATGACATTTATTTTTTTCCGCGATGGTCACACGCGCATAAATATTGTAGGTATTAAATTTACAATCCGTGTGAAGTTGGTTTACATCCTTCTTATCTTGCAATATTCAAACATAAATAGAATCACATAATGGAATCGACTATACATAATTATTTGAAAAAAAGTCAACAACAACCGATTTTTGTGGTTTGTCACAATACTATACAGGTTAATAGGGTTTAGGTAAGTAATTTGTGTTAAACTTAATTTAATACAATAATGTGAGTATAACTAATTAACTTACATAATTTTAGGCGATGGAATGAAATGACTTACGCCGATCCATAGTGTCCGGGATAAATTAGCCGGTATACAAATCGAAAGCTCAGTATTGTTATTATTGGATTATATGGATGAAATTTTAATATAATAGTTTTGTTTCCGAATAGATCGACCGTCTTGGACATTAGGAATGGGCGTATATATTTTAATAAAATGTGAAATGATACTTTATGACTTTTATTTAATTGGCGAATGGTGTACGTCTAGAACATCGTGGCCGCCTTGAAGATCGTCAGATTTCAATTTACTGGTAGACGACACAACTTCGTGACTGGTCTGCGAATGTTCCCTTGACTAGTACGAATTTCAGCAACTCGCACTCGTCCATCCATTCTCGGGAATACTTGTGATACCTTGCCCATCTTCCACTGACTGATTAATGCATTTTCTTCTTTAACGAGAACTATATCACCAATTTGCAAATTATCCGTCGGCGAATTCCATTTCGTGCGCGCTTGCAATGATGTAAGGTACTCTAAATGCCAACGTTTCCAAAATAGTTGGGTAATTTTTTGAATCGCGCTCCAGTGTGACAACCGGTTGTAAGGAAGTTCGGTGATATCCGGTTGTGGAATGGTGGTAATGGGATGACCAATTAGGAAGTGCGCCGGTGTTAATGGATCACGCTCCTCATCTGATTGAGTGCACAGAGGTCGGGAATTTAGGAGCCCTTCAATATGGACCAACAATGTATGCAGCTCTTGTTGTGTAAGTATATGTTAGCCCCAATTACTCTCTCTAAATGAGTTTTTGCAGATTTTATGCCTGCCTTCCAAATTCCTCCAAAGTGAGGTGCATGCGGTGGAATGAAATGCCATACAACCTGATATTTCTTTAAAATAGAATTGTAAATTAGATTAATATTATTTTTAAGAAAACTATTTAATTCCTTGAATTTAGTGCATGCTCCACGAAAGTTAGATCCGTTGTCCGAGAAGATATCGGTGATAACCCCTCTGCGTGAGAAAAATCGATGGGGTACGGCCATGAAAGAGTCGGTTGTCATGTCGAGCTCCAAGTGTACAGCTTTAGTACTTAAGCAAATAATTAAGCATATGTATGACTTTTGTGCTTTCTGTCCTCTTTCGCGTTTTAAGTATGTTTTGAAGGGACCGGCAAAATCCAACCCAATTTTTAAGAAGAGACGTATTAGTTCTACTCTTTCTTTCGGTAAGCTGCCCATCAATTGGTCCTTTGTTAGTGGGTTTTGTTTGATGCACTGCACCAAACGGATGCAAAGTATCATAGGGTGCAATGGCCTTTATAATTCTACCACCTACTCGTAAAAGTCCATTATTGTCCAAAAATGGATTTAATGATTTAATCGTACTTCTAGGGGATACAATCTTTTCGGTTTTCACGGCTTGAATTTCGTCAGTAAAATATTGCTGCTGGATAAATCGTAAAATATGTGCTTCCGCTTCTCGCCAATCAGGATTCATTCTTATTTTGACCTAATTCTTTAAATTTAGATATATTATAATGAATCGTCGAAGTAGGCTTACGATATTAATAATCTTAATCCTAATTAATCATCTCTATGACCGGGTTTGAGTTATCCGGCCGTATTGCGATCATAACTTTACATTTCTCTCGACGCTCTAAATCACCTGAACAAGTTGGTTTCCGGAAAACTGGCCAGGCTTCTGCTTCTGTTTTCAAAAATTCTGGTCCATTCCACCACAACAAATGAGATTTTAGTTCATTAGGACTAAATCCTCTCGTGGCACAATCGGCAGGATTTAATTTTGAAACGATGTGGTGCCATTTGCTTCTCGGTAGGACTTCTAAAATTTCACTGGTACGGTTAGCCACATATGTCTTCCATCTACGAGGAGGTTCCGAAAGCCAGTCCAACACGATCGTGGAATCTGTCCATTCAAATAATTGGCTCTCGGGAATGTTTAAAAGCTGTTGGACGTGTCGAATCAGTCTAGCTAGCAGCAAGACCCCATTTAATTCCAGACGTGGTATTGATATATTTTTAATGGGAGCCACTTTTGTTTTAGTCGCGATCAAGTTTGTGATATGGATTCCATTAAAAAGCGTTCGTAAGTATACGGAAGCTGCAAATGCGGTTTCGCTGGAGTCGCAAAATCCATGTAGTTGGCATTCTCCTCCGGACATAAACAACCATCTAGGTATTGCAAGAGTTGCGACGTCTGCTATCTTCACTCGAATTTGTTGTCATTGGTTTTGCCTTGTAACTGGTAGTTTATCATCCCATCCGAGATCTAACAGCCATAATGCTTGGAAAAAACATTTAATTTTAATTATAAAAGGCGCCAACAGCCCCAGTGGATCAAAGATCCGACTAGCTTCGGATAATATCGCCCGTTTTGAATCTGGAATTTCTTTTGTTAGAGTGATATGGTAAGAAAAATGATCCGCAGCTGGTTGCCACTGCATACCCAACACTTTTACTTCATCAGGATTTTCGGAAAGTGATTTTGGAACAGATTCACTTGGTGTAGGTTCCTTTAACTCGTTTAAAAACTCCGGAGAATTGGAAAACCATTTTCGTAGATTGAACCCGGAATGGACCATGATATTTGTAATTTGTTGCGCCAATCTCACTGCTTCTGGTACTGAGTGAGCTCCCGTCAACAGATTATCGATATACATATCGTTCAATATTGATTGGGATGCTTCTGGAATTGTCATCGAATATTCTGACGTTATTTCATGGTGGATACATCTTTTCTGCATCTGCCGTGAACACAATTTTATGAGTTCGGAAACGGATTAAAATATCGCTTAAAAGATTCTGCAACGTTGGTCCTTTTAAGAGGTTGTCATTCAATGAATATGCTGAACACGACACGTAGTTTGGTTGTGGTGGATGTTTCTTTTAATATTCCATGATGGGGCAGATACAAATAGTCGCAGGAATCGGTTGGTGGAGGAGCTTCTACCATATGATTGAGTCGATTGTACTCTTCCATAAATTCTACATATCGCAAGAGAAATTTGGAATTCGATCGAAACTTCCTCTCCATACCATTCAATCTTTTAATGGAGCTGCCTAACGACCCGTTGGTTTCGCTCTTCTTTAAATGGTAATTTCACCATATAATAATTGTCCGGTAATTTCGTGGTTGTTCTTTTAAAGAGATCTTCGCATAACTGGTTTTCGGGTAGCAATGGTGCTGAATAGAATCCTTCTTCGGTTTCCCAGAATCGCATTAATGTTGTATCGAGACTGGCATGATCGAAGGAAATTGTGTTGCAATGACGATTTTCGTCGGGGCGTGGAACATTTCCAGTTAATACCCAGCCAAGATGGGTACTATGTGCGTACGCTGTTGGAGTCCTTTATTTGTTCTGGGTTAAGGAGGTCAAAAAACTTATCGGCCCCAAGCAATAAATCAATTTTGGATGCTGATTTTAAACTTGTATCGGCTAGCAGCAGGGATAAAAAGGGATTAAATTTAGAAATATATTTTTTTTCATCAAAGATTTACATGGTCCTTCGAGCCATTCGAATGCGAATTCGCATTATACATCTATAAGTCGTCCGTCTAGGCCAAAACATAGACAGAGTTCAAATAAATAAATAAACGGCATAACATCAGCGTTTAAAATAAAGCTGCAATAAAAACATCGTATACCATCACCAGCAGCATAAGTGAATCATGGACGCGTTACTTAAGGCGCAAAGTGCCAGGGGCCAGAAATTGTTACGACTAGTTACTAACGTGCGACGGGTCTACGATCAAAGTCGAAAGGACAGCATAGCGGTATACCACAAATATTGTAAAGATGACGAAAGATTAAATGCTGATGAAAACATCAAGCCGCTAGAACAGTATTTCGAAGAAAGGAAGAAGATGCGACGCGCGTATAAGTAATTGAGTTAATCCACCAAAAATGGAATTAAGCCAATCCACCATCAATCAGTTCAACGAAAAATACATCGGAGCACGACGAACAACGAGATAGGTTAGAACATCCAAAAGTGGATCAATTGAAAATCGGATCTCGGATCGGTAAATCTTTGGAAAAGTTAGAAGAACACGATTCAAGTAATGCCGATACGCCATCATTCACAAAGTCCAGGGAGGGACCCAGAATCGAAAGCATAAAATGGACCTATACACACAAGTCAAAACAAACATCAAGTTCAGGGGACCGCCAAACTAATTCATCGGAATCTGGCCTGAACTTATCGCAAAAGCTGTTCAAAAAACAAGATGTTAGCATGCGGTTATTATACCGAAAAATAAATGGTATAAAGACGAAACGGCGTCATAGGAATACTCGGAAGAGTATCTAAAGATACAAATCGATCAGATCAACCATGATATCAAAGAAGTTCATCAAATACACAAAAACCTTCTCATGGAAGACGAGGATGAAAATAACCAAAACTACTTCATTGGAGATTACTATGGAACCCTAACAGATTAGGTAGATGCATTAGTAATAAAACTACACCAGATGATCAATCACGAGAAGGTAGAGCCGGCAACCACATCATCATTACAATCATTAAAGCTACCAAAGGTGGAAATACCAACGTTCAACGGTGAATACGAAAACTGACATGCATTCGAAGATATATTTATAAGGCTCATTCAACAAAATAAACAACTATCGAATGCACTGAAGATGACATACCTAAAATCTCATCTGCAGAAGGGAGCCGCGCAGCTAATTAGCCACTTATCAACCATTGTTGATAACTATGAGACGGCATGGAAAATCATACAGGCCAGATATAACAACGAACGGCTGGTAGCCTCATCCTACTTCAATGCTATATTATCATTGCATAATATACCAAATGCAACAGCATTCATAATATCAGAACGCTACACGATACGGTGGTGGAGATGTTGCACAACATCAAAAACTTGTTGCTAGATAAAATCTTTGAAGCCCTAATCATACACCTCGTGATTAAAAAGTTGGACGCAGATACATTGGAGAAATATGAAAGCAGCCTGGTCCGCCCACGGTAGATCCCTAAACTGGACTATTGCTTGGAATTTTTGGCGAGAAGATTGCACTCGCTGGAGGCCGTTGAAAGACAAAAACTGAATATCGCACGGTTGGCCAAACGGGAGATCAGCGTGACACGGTTTCGTAAACTTTAACAGCCTCAGCAAATCGGCGGAGAAAGACAATGCGACTGAGTGCAGGTATTGTGGAGGACGGCATCATTATCTCAAGGAGTGCATCCATTGTCAAAACCTGTCCATCAAACGAAGAATCGATTTTGTGAATCGTGACGAAATTTACACGAACTGACTCGCACATAGTCCAAAAATACCGTGCAGCGAGAAACCCGGATGCACCAACTGCAGTAATCGACATCACCACTTATTGCATGATTCAGCGCCAAGGCCTACAAAAACGGTATCTGTCAGCACGTTGGATGGCAATCAAACAACACTGTTAGCAACGGCTGTTGTGAAAATCAACTCTATCTGCGGGAAGCCGTTCAATATACGAACGTTAATAGATCAGGGATCCCAGGTTTATCTAGTTACGGAGGAAACAGTTCAACAGCTAGGCCTAACAATACAGCAAACAACGGTTTGAATCTCACTAGTTGGAGCTAATACAACTAATAAGACAAATGCGGGTGTCCAGATTTGCCTTTTTATCTCCTCATACAGATTGAACGTCGAAGCATACGTGTTATCAAAGATCACTACAAATATCCCGGAATAACCGATCGCCAGAAGGTCTGACGATAAATGGAGTAGATTACGTTTATCGGATCCAAATTTTGATAGCCTGGCACCAACTAGCCTACTGTTAGGGGCGGACGTTTATTGCGACTTCATCGGGAACCGAATAATTAGAGGCAAACCAAGCGCTATAAGCACAAGCTTGGGATGGATAATTTCTGGGCCTTCACAAAGCACAATCCAACAAAAGATCGTAGCAGCTAATACGATTAACAAGAGAGAAGGAAACATGGAGAAATTCTGGGAATTAGAAGAGGTTCCAAAAGACAATAAAAGCTTGTCGGTAGAAGAATTTTCATGCGAAACACTGTTCAAACACACCACCAAGCGAGGTAAAGATGGCCGATACAGGGTACAATTACTCTTCAAAGAAAGTTAATTGGATCTGTTCGGAAGTTCTCGAGCACTACAACGATTTCTACACTTGCAAATAAAATTCAGTAAAGATCCAGAATTGAGATCACTATACATAAACTTCATGCGAGAGTACATCCAGATGGGACACATGAAACAAGGTTGACCAAGGCAGAGGGAATTTTTTTCTACTCCATCATGCAGTGGTTAAGAAAACAGCAGATGCTACCAAAATTCGCGTAGTGTTTGATGCTTCGATGAAAACATCCCAGGCATCAGCCTGAATGAGGCCATATGCATCGGCCCTCCACTACAGAATGATCTATGGGCTTTCCTTCTTAAATGGAGAAAACATCAGATAGTGTTCTCTGCAGATATCAAAAAGATGTACCAGCAAATACTGGTTCAAGAGGAGCATCAGAAGTATAAACGAATTTTATGGAGAGAAAGCAATCGTCAACCAATAGGTGAATATCAATTAACCACAATAACATATGGAACATCTGCCGCACCATATCTGGCGATTCGTACATTATATAAACTCGCCGAAGATGAACACTCTAAGCACCCCAAGGCAATCCATACCCTAAAGCACGACTAATATGTTGACGACGTTTTGACCGGTGCACGGTGAAAGCACAGCTTATTGCGCTACATCATCAAGGAGGAAAGGAATTGAGTAAGTGGTGAAGCAATCATCTTAACATATTAAAGGGATTATACAAGGATGAGATCTTGAGCGGTAATCTTACCTTCTCGGATGAACAGTCAATCAAAACCGTAGGGATAGTCTATAGTCCGTTGGCGGACTGCTTTATATTCCAAGTACGGTTACCACCCAATGACAAGAAAATAATGAAACGCCAATTCTTGTCGGAAATGTCGAAAATCTTCGAGCTTTTGGGATGGCTGCCACCCATAATCATCGATTGAAAAATAATGTACCAAAGGCTATGGACTCTCGACCTAGGCTGGGACGAAGAGCTACCAGCAGAAACAGCTAGGCGCTAGGATCAACTCAAGCTCGAGCTGAGCTGTTGTACTGTACAGCAAAAGTACCATCAATGGACAAGGTACAATCGGTCTTTTGACAGCGAAACCCAGGATAGCACCGGTAAAACCGAAATTGATAAGGACGTAAAGTCATTCTCATTTACATGAAACTTAATAATCCCGCACAAGTCGTAAGATTATTAAGTTTCCACCAAAAACCAAAAGAATCTAGGTAGATCATGGATTTGCAACCTACGATCAAATCTACCAGATTTACACTTCATCTGAAAATATATTGTTTCGAGGACTCTGTAGGCATATTTTTGGGTTTTAGTCCGGTTTAAATCGTGGAGTCGCAACCAGTTTAACGTTGTTTGCGCTGACCTTTACTGGATAAGTATTTGTACTGGAAAACATTGGCACTATGGAGCACTAATGACACGGAATGGAATCTCGTTTTGGCTAATCCGGAAAGAATTACTTCGGGTTGTAGGTGTTTCGTTGTAATGAGTTTTTTGGGTTGGTTCTGGGTGATTTTTTTCAGGAAACAAACTGGTTGCTTTATCAAGAAGCACCCTTTCTTATCCCAAACTTTTTTAATAAAATTTCCAAATTCCGATTTGACTAATCGATGCTTTCTTGATCGTGTCTTTTGGGGCCGCTGGACTACATATTCGGGAATTTTTCTGTTTTATCTCAGTTCTTCGGTAAATGTAAATTGCGTTAACGAAGCGTACTACTTCGAATCTATTTTGCCCAAATTTTAATTTTGGTCTAGCGATGATTTTTCTTCATTAGTTGGGAGTTGCTCGCCTGCGGTCGGGTCCGGGAGCCAAAGGTGATTGCTGGATGGAAGCAGTGATCGGTGCTTGCTCTTGTGTTGTATGCGATGTTTCTTCGGCGACATCTTTTATTATAGGCAAGATATGTTTCTCAAGTGGTTTATAGTAAATACAATTTTTCTTACATAGAATATACCGGCGGGTGGTTTCTCGTTAGATTCGATTTCATAAAGCAATTTTGTTTGAAAGCTACTAAATTTTTTTAATAGAATGTCTGGTAAGCAATCTACTGTGGTCGTTAGGGAGTGGAGTACATCATTTTGGCTTATGTTTCTGCGGTGGTGTATTGATCCGTTTAGTTTTCGACTTTTGAATGGATGTGGTGCTGATTTTGGTTGAAGCAGTGGGGTGAAAAGTGCGTTTTGGTTGAGTGGAACTACCTTTCTTTGTTAAAGATGCTCACTTCTTGAGGTTCATCCAGCCTTTGTTTTTATCATTTCTGATCATTCTGGATGGTGATTGGAGTGTTATCAGATTAATAAAGTTTCATCAATATACCGATATTGGTGTGGAGGAGTCAGATTATTTAATTATTATCTCATTAGATTCTTGTAGAAATAAAAATTAATAATTTATTAATTTGAATTTTAGATTTTAGTGAAAAATTAAAATTAAAATTCTTAAATTTATTATTATTCTTATTTTAAACGTGATAATAATAACTTAAAGAACTCTGGTTTAGGACATCTATAGGTAGGCGGCTGTGATCCATTTGGAATTGTTGGTTTAACTTTAAATTTAAAATATTTCGGAAGTATTTAATCTAGATTTACAAATTTTATTTTAGAAAGCAGTTCTATATTTTTAGTTAACAGTTATTGATTTTATTTGCATAATCTCTAGATTCAGGGAATTTCATTTGAACAAGTGGCGACCCCATCATACTCCCATTGCATTCAAGTATTAATTAGTTTTAGTCTAATTAGTTTTATGTTCAAAATTTTAATTTTAAATGCAACACAAAATTATCTTAATTTAAATAAAACGCAGTTAATTTTTGTATTTAACGTGATTTTTAATAAATTCTGGGTTGGGCTATCTTCACACAAGAGCAAATGGGGATTTTATTGATTACTGTTGCCTGATGAAATTTGTTTATATTATAACTTCACATACATCTTATAGAAGTATTGTAGCCATAATTATGCTAGCCGTCATATACATCACAAGGCGTAAAAATAAATTGCCAGACGCAGTTGCACAACCAACACCATTGAATTGACTATTATTAACTTGATCAATTTGCCATTCTGTCAAGGCCAAGAATATGTTTAAACAGCATAAACATGCATAAAGTGAAATACAACAAAACCGACGAGCATGTGTAACATTGTAGTCTCAACGTGTTTGGTTGATAGGTAATGGCAGATCTTATTTCCCTAGCCCAAAATGGGTAAATTATTATACGTGCCGAATAATCTAGTTGTATAATTTGTTAGTGAAATCAGTAATTTTGTATCTATATAGAATAATTAGAATGCAAGGCTCGTCATTTAATTGGAAATATAATGGTATAAGCCCCAACCCGAGGTAAGCGCACTATTCCTAATTAAAAAGGTTGAGAGTATATCAACTAATTACCCGGCAGCACATCTAATGCCGGACAAACATATATTGTTGGTGTTGAAACAACGTCAACATGCACAATAATACAATATTCCAAGCGGGCAATGACACAGGTGGAATATTGTATATTGTAGCAAATTCAACAGTTTTAATTTTTTGTACATGACAGCAAATTCAAGAATTTTACTTTTTTTTATATTGTATTGGGTGTTTTTGTTGTTCTAAATTTTATGCATAAGCAATTATTATGTATAAAAACCCGATTTATTGATGTAATAAACCAGAATTAAAAACCAATTACAACAGTCAGTTTAGTTCTCGTCGTGAATATTTGGAGCTCACCCGTGGTAAACCAAATAATCACTTAGACATACAAAATCTAGGCAAAGGCCGGATTTTTACAGTTGGCAAACAGAGTACATAAACTATTTGCAATGACAAATCTGCGGAACTTTTAATGGAAGTGCCCACCCTAGACAATTTACGTTGCTCAAATACGTAAAATATCATAAGACGGGCACTCAAATTTAAATAGCGGGAATTCCCACGATCAGCGGGTCGTCATACTTGCTCGGTAGATAGCCATAGGGGGCCAGAACTTATATTAGTCAACAAATTTTCGGACTTTTCAAACCCTAAGACTACAGCATTTTGCTTCTTGTCAACGGAACCGATACATTACCCGTGTCACGTATATTCGAATAGCGGGAATTCCCACGACTAACGGAATTTATCACTTGTGGTCGAGACAAACGAAAAGGTTCAAAATACAATCTTGGTGAGAGATCGGTCGACCCTCTTTAGATTTTAAGAGTACAATTTGTTTCTTCCAGTAAATAAAATATTACTATGAGTAAAAACAAAAAGCATGGGATGAGATAATGAAAAAGTATGGGAGGAAAAAAATCGTGGGATGAGAAATATATACGTATTATGTATATAAAAATGTAAAAAGTTCGGGATGAGTTTTTAACAATTGTGCTGCTAGTGATATTTTTTTAAAAATCGTGGGCTGAAAGTATGGGATAACTTCAAGGCGGTACATTACTTTGGTATTCCATATGACATATCATTGTTGTTGTATTCAAACTAAATATCGATCATCGACTTATAATTTTTGATGATCAGAAAATTGGGAAATACATTCTTTAATTATATGCATTTCAATTTGGAAATGCAAGCTTTCTCAAAAAAATATTAATTAATTAATAAAAATATTAATTCAAAAATGAATTGTTGCCAGATCTCTAATAAATATTTAGTATACAGTGAGTGGATTCGAAATTCGGACAAAGTAGCCTTTATAATGCGAAATAACACGCAAATAAGTTAAAGTTTTTTTTTTATGTAAAAGACAAATTATAATACAAATAATCCAATTCTAATCAATATTTAACCAAAATGATTTGTTTTTATTCAAAAGACTCTTCCCGTTTTTAGGTTGACTTAATATTCGGACAAAGAACTGATTTTTTACTAAAACGTAGCTCATAAACTAGCAAGACAATTAGTCATATTTCATTACGAAAAAAAGAAAACGATCCGGGAAATTGGAAATATTTTAAATTTAAGTAAAAGCACGAGGATAGGATCGAATCAATACCTCAGAAAGATCGGCCTAAGCTGTTAAATCGTAATGAAGAACGATGGATAATAAGTCAAGTATGGGGAAATCTGAAAATTAGTGCACCCGAATTGACCACTAAGCTAAACGAATTATATAAAAAATCTGTATCAGTAGATACTGTTAGAAATGTAATTAGAAATAACGAATACCATTGTCGAACACCAAGAAAGAAATCATATATTAACGGTGTTAACAGGAAAAAGCGTACGGATTTCTGCAAGTTGTATTTAAATAAGACTGAAACATTTTGGAATACAGTATTATTTACTGATGAAAGTAAATACAATGTTTTTGGTTATGATGGAAAGGGACAAGTGTGGCAGAAATCCAATGAAGAATTAAACAAAAAAATATTAAACCAACAGTAAAATTTGGGGGCGGTTCCGCTATAGTTTGGGGTTGTTGAACCTTGAAGAAAAGTGGAGTGGGAATATCTGATCGATTTAATTTTTACCAGGACAACGATCCCAAACATAAAGCCCACGTGGTAAAGTCCTATTTATTATTCAACTGTCCCAAAGTTTTAGAGACACCATCCCAATCACCGGGTATTAATACAATCGAAAATTTGTGGGAGGAGCTCGCCAGAAGAGTGCCAAACAAGACATTCGAAGTAATGATCAGCTCAAGCTTATTCTACAAGAAGAATGAAGGAAATTTGAACAGGGTTTTACCCAAAACTTAGTAAGACTACAAGCAGTACTGAAGCAAAAAGGTTATCCAACTAAATATTAAATGTGAAGTACGGAAAAACGTTAAATTTGTATCTGAGATTGTCCAAATATTTAATCGGCGTAAATTTTTACTGTAATAATTAATTACTGAATCTATAAAATTTTAAGAATTATTTTATTTAATTATTAAATGAATTTTGTATCTGTTGTATTAATGAATTATACTATGAATAAAAATTTAAATTTAAATTTATTTATGTGTATGTTTTATCACAATAAAATCCAACAAGCTCTTTGTCCGAATTTCAAATCCACCGACTGTATAAGATTCGAAAATTGTTAAAACAACACAAAGTTAAGTTAAGTAAAGTTCCAGTTAGCAGTCTAGTAATCGTTTTTAGCTGAATCGTGAACCCTTAGAGGTTTCGTCGAGTTCAAGTTAAAATGCGCTAAGTGTGAAACCTCGTTTAAAAAATAAATAACACATATACTTCCAGCTCGCAAGTATATTTGTAAACATATAGAATAATGCAGTTTCTAAAACTAGTTCATCCCAAGACAAATCGGACGGTTCTACATTCAAACAAAAAAACAATTTGGTAAGTATTTCAACAACTAACACCTTGGCACTGGTTTAATAACTTGTAACTTTTTCACTTTGTACGGCAAAACGTAAGGTTTGTGGAAAGAGTGGTTCACACCACAGTATACATCCCTATGCAAGCCATACTTTATTAAATCATTTACTTTACTAACCAAAATCCACCCACACTCAATCACACTCTGACAATATTCCAGTTCAGTACCATCACCTTGCGAATTATTCTCATTCAATGTTCGTTCCTTTACCTCTGAGTTAAATTCCCTTCAAACATATATAATCATACCTGATTCGCATAACTAACGTTTACTTACCTAAAGTTCACCGGTTGATTTACCATCAACCTCCGTGTTGTAATTGTTGTATTACCAGAACTAAATTAAACTAACAAAACAGTTCAATATATACAACATAAAAAATCATACAACAGTAGGTTCGATTTCAATTTATTAGAAGGGAATTTATGGAAGCAGCTACGACATTTGTATCTCAAAAATATAAAAAAAATTCTTAAATATTCAGTACAGAATATATTTAAAAATAATATTCAAAAAGAGTAAGCAATTTTTGGGATATGTATATGATTCGCTCCACCCGCTTTCCACCCACCCAACTATATTAAATATTAAATTATTCCTTGTGCGCGCATGAACTACGACATTTCGTCCTATAATCCCATGGAACAAATTCTCATTTCATTTGAATATCATCATCAACATCAGCATGCCAACATCAGTAAGCCAATTTTGGTGTTCATTTTTCCAACAAATTCCATTAATCCCATTCAGTCGTCGCGTTATTATGTAAGTACACACAGTGTGTATACAATGTTATTTTCATTACACGAATTTGTTGTTGCTATTTTATACAATGCATTATTTATATTACACTTGGCAACATAAGACCAATAAAAATTTATCACACAATAATATTATGGCGTGTACGATTCAAGCGTCTTCCACCATAATATATTCTTAATTACAATCTAATACCCAATTTTCGTTAAATTTCAAAATTGAACATTTTATTATTATTATTATTGTTATTTTTATTATTGAGTATGAATTTAATATTCACTGAATAAATAAATAAATAAAATAAAAATACTTAATATTATTGTCATTGTGCTTGGTTAAATAAACGAAAATCTTGGCTGTTTATTTGCGGCGGTGGTGGCTTTTCCAACCAACATGTAATATTGTACATAAGTACAAAATGAATTATTCATAAATTTATTATTATGAACTTGAGATATTGAGACAAAAATTATTATGTCACACAACAAATATATTATACAATTCTTTATCTCATAAATGATTCATTTAATCTAATTTTAAAATTAAACTTATATTCCGCTTGTGTAATACTCAAAATATAAACACGAATTTAACGACTTTTTTCAATATTAGGTGTCAATCTAAACTCTACCAAATTCTACTTAATTCTTTACTTAAAAAAATTAATTGAAAATGTATTGAGCCCAAGTGCAATATTAAAGTTAATAGAAACCATATTTGTGTCTCTCGGCACGGTAAATTGAGTTGTTTCACGGGAAAGCAACGTTCAGTTATCTTAAGTTTCGAATTTATGTGTTTGCAAGTCCCACTTACAGAAAACAAACCGTTAAACCTGTTGCAACTTAAGATAAATTCCCATCCAATGCGAGAGTCGTCTCTTGCGTACACCTGTAATTGGGCCTGCTTGAGCATGCCCAATTTAATTTATAAGAATAAATCGAATACTAGGACAGGAGTGTCGATTTAAATAAAATTGGCCCATATGTTTTTTCGTATCCGCATCCGATCCATATCCGCCGAGAAAAAAATATAAATTTATCCGCATCCGCCCTCGCGAAAAATTTTAAAATCCACATCCGCATTTTTTTATGAATTTGCTTTACGTTACGTCTCAACCAGTGAACACACAAGAGTATAGTATTCTGTTTGTCTGAGTTTAGTATTCAGGTTGCTTAATTTTCATGAGAAGTCTATTCAATTTTGGGGGCGGCGCGTAGCAGACAGAGAAAATGCGATAATCACTTCACCATATGCGTCAAGTGGTTAGTACAATGCTACAATGTCTAATTTGGTCACTGTTAGGTTATAAGAAAAAACAATTTGAAATTGTAATTCGTGCGGATGTGTACATTAGAGTGGTTAATTTAAAAATTTTCTCGGCCTAAATAAAAATTATGGCGATTAGAAGACATAATTACCTTTCCAACACATCAAAGATATCTAAAATCTATTAACAAATAGCAACTTTATTGCCGACTTCCGATAAACGTTTTATTTTTAATCCTGGAATTTATAACAAACCATATTAGCCATAAGGACTTAACATAATTGTGTTTTATGATGTCATTATCATGAAACACAACTGTTAAGTCCTTATGACTCATTCTTCTCATAAGTTGTCGTATTTAAATCCGCTTACCGCATTAATTATGACCTACTATGGCCGATATGTTTCATTGGGCGCTTTCAGGGCACCCAACAGTTGGGAATAAGTTGAGTAAAATCGCGGCCAACGCTATGCAAATGTTTAACACTCATGTTTATTAATCATGATAGTGAACCTGAAAGTGCCCATTGTATCATATAATATAGAAACAAAAGGGATGCAAATTAATTTCAGTTTAAATCCAAATCTCTCGAGAAAAGGACACAAATTGGTAATAATTAAATTTTAATCAGTTATATTAATATTTTCAAGAGCGTGCTACTAAAGTTTATAAAATAGCAGCTTATTTACGGTCCACTACAAAAACGTATCTTCTTGGCCATGAGTACTCTCAAATTATAAGTGCTAAGCTACCCTCAAAAATACAAGTATTGCGTCTTTTTGTTACAATCGCCGTATTGTAAAATTAACTATTCGTGAAAGTGCAGCTCTGATAATGCAGGAAGTATCTATTTTTTGGTCAAAAGCACGAATTCCAGTGAAATAGGAACAACATTCCATTGAGAAATTAAAACAATTGCATGAAGGAAAATTTTTGAAAGAATAAAAATAAACCTTCAAAAGTTTACCATGAAAGAGAAATTGTCTTTAATAGTAAACTGGACAATATTTTCGATATCGCACATAGCTAACGAACTCAGGTATTGCCACCCATAAGGAAATTTTAACTTAACAAAGCTATCAAATTTAGGGATTTTACAAAAATTGTTATCACAAATAATAAGAAACATAAAAAATTCGTGTAAAAATATAATATTATCACAAGTAGCTAGTGTCTACTCAGGTACATAAAAATTCATTTAAACATAAAAATAAAATAAAACATTCAGTTCAAATCATTGCTAACTATAGCTAAATAGCTAGCTAGCTACTTGTATTCAGTCTCTTTTTGAATTTGCCATAGCTAAGCATGAGTTGCCCGCAAAACTCAGAAGATATGAGCATTTTATTTCCTTCAAACATTTAATGTGGTGTTCCATTGTACAATTTGTACACCTGATGCTACAGGCGTCGGAGTTCATATCCCCCGACATAAATTTTGTGCATTCATAACACATTTTTCCACGACATACGGAATTTGTTCCGAGGCCATCCAAATCTTTTTCAGGCGAAAAAAGTCTTCGCACATGTTGTGGTGGATTGAACTGTTTTTGAATTTCCGCTACACGTTTTGTTGGTGAACAATATTGAGATGACGCTAAAGCACCGAATGTTACTGTGTGCGTTGGTTCATGTATCTTTTTTGCTGTTGGCAAAAGTTTTTCAATTTTGTTTTGAGATTTTTGTTTGGTTCTTGATGTCGCCTTCGGATTTTGTTTTGTGATTTTTCCATTTACTTTAAGTGCTTTTTCAATAATTTTTCCAACCATAATGAGTTGGTAATAACAAAACTCTCCTTGTCTTCCTTGTCTCTCCAGTCTAATATGTCCTCCATGGGTGTGAATGCTTGTATTTTGGAGTTAATTTAGTGCAGGATGGAGTGACAAATTCAAAGTTGTTTTGGATTTTTTCTGTGATATATGTGTTCCTATCAACGGTTAAAATATTTTCTGAAGACCAGTCAATTTTATCATTAATAACGGTGTATACGTTTGAGTAACCGAAATTTGACCTAGTTGAGGAATACCTGTGGATTCGTGGTCATTGAGTATTGTTATGTTTTCAACATCATTTATATTTTCAATTACTTGGTCGCAGTAAACAAATTCGTTAATATTGGCAATATCTTTGCCGGTAATGTCTTCTGACAAGAGTGATGGAATATCCGTCTGCGAACCTTTGTTTTCCGCATATGCTTCCACCGTTCTTTTAAGTTTATTAAACTTAAGATAGGTATAAATCGCATCTAACGTTTTAAAATCATCTGACCTTTCTTCAATATCTGCAGCGTTATCAAGTGTTTCCAACATTGCTACATTTTTGGTTCCTAAAATAGTACAACATTCATAAAAAAGGATCTGTGTCATCTGAATTGTTAATATTTTGAAAATGTGTTACTGAGGGTCTACCTAGGCATGACGTATTTATGGCATACTTATTTCAGGGAAAAAGGTCACATGCCTTAAATCCCTTCCGCAAAGTATCGGAAGGCACCGATTTTTCTAAAACTTCTTTTAATAAAATTTAATATGTTCTTGGTGAGAGTTTTACTAGGGTTAGTACACCTTCATTCTAGCACTGAGCTATTCCATGCACTTTTCAACGGTTTAAAAGCTGCTATACGTCCACCGGCTGCAAAATTCTAGTTAAGTTTGCGTACAGAGCAATTAATATAATACCCAATTGGACGCAAAGCTGGCTAACTTGTAAAGTAAGATGAATGCTGTATCCATCTACAAAATAAATAATTGGGGGGAATTTAATTTTGTTATCTCAATGATGCGGATAAAAAACTTTCGAAATATATTCGTAAAATGGGACTAAACATCATCCATCTAATTTCGCTAATCCTTAGCCCCAAGTATATGGCACCGTGCTTCTGATTTCTTCTCGCACTCGGTTGTATTGGTAAATAATCTTTGGTGGAGTCATGATTCCCGAGGCTGAAAACGAAAACATGACGGTTAGATTTGATTTTCTCAAACCCCTATCAACTTCGTAGATATTTTTGGACCCTTTCGCTGCTAAAACACCTTTTTTTAGGGCACATCATGAAATTTGTTTCATCTCCATGTTTTTTTTTAATTTTACCAGCTCTCGCCCCATCGAGGACCTTTTGTAGTTGGCACTCATCATAACAGTTCTTCTTTCGCTGCATAATTTCTCAAAATTAACTATTTTACTGTATTATTGGCACTCCAAATAAGTACAATTATTTACAGTGCCTATTACTGTAGTGCAAAAAATTCATTTATCGGCACCCCTTGCCAATAATTGGAATTTAAAATTATGTGGTATCACCCAGTTTATTTAACTTTTACTACATTTTATTCGAAAGATTTGTTCTTAAAACTGTAATATAATGCATTGCCTTATAAACAATTACTGGTATAATTATTTCACTCAATTATATAAATAAAAAGAGGTAGTTACCAAACTAATGCTCCTTATCAAAATTGACTAAATATAAACCAACAAAAAAATGCAGACACGTCATTCCAACTCCGCAATTTTAAAGCAACTGAGTTACTATTTACAACGGACAATTATAAAACTGAGTCCGGAACAACACACAAATAAAAAAATATTCATTCGACATAACTGAGATTTGATAATTGTAAGAAAATTGTTATTTCTTGGGCGGGTGCCAATAGATGGGTCAAAATATGTGGGTGCCAATAACTGTGTTCGTTGCGCTACCAATATCTTGTCCCTGATGACCAGTGAAGACGGCAATCGATTCCTCTTGTCACAGGATATTTGACTGGAGCCAGACAATATGAAATTGAAAAAGAAAGCGGAAATCAAAACGTATGGAGACAGAAAAAAATTGTAAACGAAGTTATATTTAAACAAAACTTAAATAGACGCACAAACACTATTATTGGCATCGGAGAGTGACGCACGACATGTGCTTCGATAGAGGAAGCGAATGTTTCGTTACTCCTAAAGTTATGTCAGTTTTGGATAAGCGGAAGATTACCGATCGTGCAGCAATTCATTAATCAGTGCCGTTGCCGAAAGTCTTGGACATTCTATTTATGAACTCCTTTTGTATCGGACAACACTGAAACGTCTTCGTAAAATAAATAGAGTAGAAATAGCAGCATCAGTTAAATCGACTTTCAAGTTTACAACAGGCTTAGTACATCGGGATGGAAAAATACTTCCGTAGTTATGTGGAACGGAGAGCGTGGATTGTTTGCCGGTGATTATTTCCTATAAAGACTGAGAACAATTATTGGGCGTTCCCAAAATATCAAGAGCAACTGGTTTGGAAATGGTGGAGGCTGTAGAAGACCCAAAATAATTCCAAACAACAATGAAATTTTTAAAATTTTTTGATGGAAGGTTCAAATCATTAGAGGCGAATGGCAACCAATCGCCAATAATCCTACCAACAACCGCCTCACGAGAGAACTAAAATCAAATAGTTAAACGGACCTTCTTAGAAACAACAATCATCTATGTCTAGGTGGCCTAGGTGGACATAAAATTAATGAATGTGGCGGATTAAGGAAATTAAATTGCAGTGAAAGATTGCAAATTGCAATGCCTGATAAATTATGCAGAAACTGTTTGTCAGGAGAAAGTGAGCCATACGTATGCAAGCAGAAGAACCAATACAATATATGCAATAGAAAGCATAACACAAGATTGCACATTGATTCCGACGCAGATATGCAGTCGCTATCTAACAGTTATTTAACAACACAATTAGGTCCCGCGATATTACCTACAGCTCCAATCCCATTAACAACAAGCGAAAGAAAATGCATGCCATTCCGAGAATTAATTGACTTAGGTTCTCAAGCGTCATTCCTCTCAGCAAACGCAGTAGATCTTCAAGGTGAGGCAGAAACAAGTCAATACTAGAATATTAGGAATGGAAGGAGAGGAAGCCGGAGTGTATAGTCACAAAGTCGAACTGTAATCGGAGTTGACTACTATCCTGTAATTGTAAACAGTAACATCATTAGAGGACACTCACAAGATCAAATTGCCCAAGAAACCGAGCTTGCTTTGATCGCAAGCACAGGCTATAACCAGGAAGATAAAATGTTGTCAGTGGGCATCACCAAAACAACTAAGCAGCAAATTTATTAATAGAAAATAATGCCATTCCGCAAGAAAAACGCCTACCAGGAGGAAGAAATCACAGAAAAACTATATGCATGGTACATTTACATTCGCTAAATTATAACACGAGTTTATGGAAGACTATTTAGCGCAAGCACATATGCAATTAGTGAAAGATGGTCCAGGTGACAGTCCAGTATACTATATACCACAAAATAGAGTGATCAACCACGAAAATACTACCACAAAGCTAAGAGTAGTATTCGATGCATTGAGCAAAACCAGGACTATCGTTAAAAGACATAATGATGAACGCCTCAAAATTCAAAGTGACCTAATTAACATTATCATCAGGAGGCGAACACACAAATCCGTGCTATCAGCAGATGCGGAAAAAATGTTATAGCAAAACAACCAGATTTCTCACCAGAAGGTCACCAGAACTCACAACGCATATTGCGTAGAAAAAATTCATCACAACCAATAGAAGAATACAAACTAAAAACGGTTACCTACGGAACAGCGGCAGCGACGTTTCTTGCTGTAAGAAAGTTGTAACCATTTAACAACAGATGGCAAAACTTGCACGGAGCGGAAGATTTCCATTGAACAAATGGGCGTCGAATTCAGCTGAAGTCATGACTAACGTTCCTGAGCACCTTCGAGCAAAAGGAATGATTAATTTAAAAATCGACCACATTCTCTATAATCCTGAAGATGAGACATTTGAATTTGACCTGACCAGGCTAAATCTTTCAATGGAAGAATCAACGAAACGTCTACTGTTGTCCGACTCTTCAAAATTATTTGATCCAGACGGTTGGTTATCACCAATAACGACAACAGCAAAGCTGTTAATAGAGGACACCTGGAGAGCTAATACACAGTGGAATGACAAGCTACCAGAAGCAATAGAAAAAAAATGGAAAAGTATAAGATTGAATTAAATGAATTTACCAGAATAAAGGTATCACGATGGATTAAAACAAGGTCAACGCAAAAATCGGATTTACATGGATTTGCAGATGCTTCGCAACAAGCATACGCAGCGGTGGTTTATTTAAGAACTACAAACACATTCGAGCAAGATACAACCAGCGTGCTGGTAGCAAAAACCAGAGTTGCTCTAATCAAAACAAGACTGACAATTCCAAAGCTGAAACTACACGCAGCGCATCGTTATCTTACCGAAGGAAAGCTCAATCAACAAGCGAATAATTGAAAATGCGCATACAACTATACAACACTTCATGGCCAGCTTCAACAATTAATGGTAGAAATCTGACACGTCACATTATACAGAAATGTGTTACATGTGTCAGATTTTAACAAGCAACCTTCAACCAACTAATGGGTGTTCTACCGGCCTGCAGAGTAACTCTATCACGGCCGTTCAGCAAGGTGGGTATTAATTATGCCAAGCCGATTCAACTAAAAAACAAGGTAGGAAAAGGTCAAACCACGTACAAAGGATGCATTGCGGTATTTGTGTGCTTGACCACAAAGGCCATAGATGTAGAAGTAGTCAGCGGGTTAACAACAGATGCGTTTATAGTAGATTACCGCAGGTTTACATCTCGAAGGGGACAGAAATCTATTCGGATAATCGTACCAACTTTGTTGGTGCGGAGCGAGTACTGAAACAGCAAAACAAGAAGATTATTTCATCAAGATGAAACAACCTGGCACTTTAAACCACCTGCTGCACCACACTTTGGTGGAATATGGGAGGCAGGGGTAAAGTTAGCAAAGACTTACATGATGAGAGTCATAGGCGAGACGGCATTGACATTTGAAGAAATCACAACAACAGCGGGCATGATTAAACTCTCGACCATTGACTATAACCTGTTCGACCATCCGGAAAACTTAGAATTTTTAATAACTGCACATTTTCTAATAGTCAGACCAATAAAAATAGTTCCAGAAAGTAATGATGATACTTGCGCGCTAAGAACACGTTGGCATTTAGTACAAAATATTGTAGATGACTTTTGGAAAATATTGTCTAGAGACTACTTGCAGCAATTACAACAACGTACTAAATGGAGGAAACGTTACCTCAATTTAGTTTTAGGGGATGTCGTTCTAATGAAGGAAAAATCACTGCCACCGAGAAACAGAAGTACCAGAATATCTATAAACGTCCTAAATCACTATTACGCCCTGTTTGCGAGATCCCAATGGATTTTGTTTCAAATCGGTCCACCAAGGAATAGGTAGTCTGAATAGAAGCTTTTTCGTCTTTTGCGAATATTTCGAAAAATATGTAATCTATTGATGAAAAAACTAATAAAAACTACAAGATTCTAAATTAAATTTGCAACAATACCTGGTTCAATTCATTTTTACAAAAATTTAAGCGGAAATGCCAATGTTTTACAAAACAATCTGATTTTAACAAAATTTCAGCCCATATGGATTGATTGACCGGCATGAAACTACATACAAGCTATTTTTACTAATTGGGAGATCCCAGTAAGAGGTATTATCTTCAGTTTGAATGTCGTAAGTCGTTCGGCTGGAAGGTTTCTACACAAAATTGAAATTTCTGATCTTCAGCAGTTATTCGAATTGGCCGATATATTTTCACAATTTCGGACTAGAACCGAATTAAAATTAAAAACAGATCATTATGAACCGCTGGACCTACCACCATTACTGAATTGATTGATTTTCATGATGACGTCCCATCTAATAACACTCGTTATCGTTGACGTACTATTCGATTTGGTCGCACAATGGTGCGGTAAGTAATAGCTTGATTGGTTGATGGCTTCTAGGTTGAAAATTCTATATGGTCTAGGATTCATAAATAAATTTTCTCTTACTGGCAGGTTTCTTATGACCTAGGATTCTGTTTTATTAAATTCAATAAATTTTTTGTAACTGCCTATAAACGACAAAAAATGGTTTTATTTCGGAGAAATCAATGCATTGCCTGAAACTCTGAAACTATTTAATCGTATACAATGTTCTGCAGCAACGGAAAATGATCTGTTGGTAAATTTCTGCCCCAAATAGTAAACCAATATGTTTAGGGTTAAAAAATTCTGGATCGGCTATAGCTGAAGGTTAACCGGGATTTTCCACGAATTGGTTATTACTCGATTTGAGTGGCTAGTACGCCCTAGTCTTAGGTGGTACTTGGATATCCAAAGTTGATGTAAAATTTATCGTATTTGAGGTTACGGTGATTATCGAAGTGGAAACCAATAAAATAACTCGTGAATGTGGCTTGTTCTTTTTCGTCGTGGTAATTTCAACATAGCGGGAAATGAGTCGGCCATAAAATTTATTTGTGTATCGGAATCTTGCTCTGCCCACGATAGGTTGTCCATCTTGGTTTGGTTAATAACCTTAACCAATGCAGTAGCCAGATAGGTAAGATAGGATACTTACGTGGGTTTTAATCTGATTTAAATATTGATAACGCAACTAATATTGCAAACAACATTGGCTTGCTGATCGCTATGTTTATTCACTGACGATTAATGCAAGGTGAAAGTTTGACAACTGACTTTAATAGTGTTGAGCCTATCTGAGTAATTATTGACTCACTTAGATGGACACTCATGTCGTCCTACTGATTTACAGTTCGTTTAGGCGCAGTAAGTGACTGTTTATGCCATCGAAAATGATGAATTAGTCCTACAGCTTCGTGCGAAAATAGTGCATGTACGTGCGTTGCTCGCAAATAGCGATACACATGCTTGGCTTGTCTAATCAATTTCTTACAATTTTTCGTGCGACTTCATAATTTTGGTCTGATATTTTTGCAGCTGCTACAGCACCAGCGAAAATTCCGTCAAGTGATAATTTAATGAATTGAGATTTAACATTGCGAAAAGTAGTGAACAAGTGAATTGCTGTAAAAATTAAGTGTGAAATGTAACTTGAATCGGTGAGTGTTTTATTTGCAAAATCAAGTACCAATCTATATCGAACGCCCGAAATTCGTAACAATGTCAATGTAAACCGAACACAACCAACATTATCATTTTAAAAGTAGTATTTGATGATCCTGCACCATTTCGTAATCCCAACCAGCACTATTACTAATTCTGGACATTGGGACTGGAAAGAGTGACGATATGTATGTTGTAATTAACTATTGGATTCTTTAGACTCTCAATTCAACGATAATTTTTGCTTTTTACTTTGAGTGATTTATTTAATAGCAATTCATACACTACGTGCGTCTTAATGAAATTCACCTATCTTAGATATTAATTCTCAAATTCCTGCTGAGAAAATCACTATCAAAATTGAAGCACCTTGTATTCAAAACTAATCAAGTACGAGGGCGGATTGAAAATGAAACTACCTAGCGCTAGATGGCAGCACAAACACAAAAATTTTTGTTTTTTAGAAATTGCGATCTGTCAAACGTCAGCTGTTAAAATTTCACCCAAAAACATCGATTAGTTTATTTGTTGTAGTCGTTTGAAGTAAGCAACTTTTGTGTTTCTTGAAAAATGTAAAAAAACGAATTTCGTGCAGTTATTAAACACTATTATTTGAAAGGAGAAACGGCGAAAGAGACAAAAGAAAAGCTCGATAAACATTACGGTGAGTCTGCTCCGTCAGATTACATGGTAAAATATTGGATTGCTGAATTTAAACGCGGCCGAAGAAGCACTGCAACAATACCATCAACAGGAAGGCCAAAAGAGGTGGTTACTGAAGGAAATTTCAAGAAAATCCTCGATATCGTTATGAATGATCGCCGAGTCAAGTTGCGTGAGATTGTTGAAATGGTAAACATATCATATGAACGTGTGTTCAACATTTTGCATGAACATTTGCATATGAAAAAGCTATCGGCAAGATGGGCGCCGCGTTTGCTCAGTGTCGAACAAATGCTAAAATTACGTGAAATACACTTCGAATTGGTTGATCATCCACCTTATAATCCAGATTTAGCTCCTAGTGACTTTTTCCTGTTTCCAAACTTGAAAAAAATGCTCGCAGGACAAAGATTCATCTCAGACGAAGAAGTGATTATCGAAACTAACGCGTTTTTTGAGGGGTTCCCGTAATCGTATTATTCAGATGGTAAAAAGTTGGAATATCGTCTTACTAAGTGTGTCGAACTAAATGGAGACTATGTTGAGAAATAAATGATTTTTGGCAAAAAAAATTTTGTTTTCCTACTTAGGTAGCTTCATTTTCAATCCGCCCTCGTATAAAGCTTAAGGCCGGCTATTGTCCGTGTCTGAAATGTATTACTCGATTATCGCTACTAAGGATAGGGATTGAAAAATCTCGCGGCTCGTAAAATTGTTTGTTGTTTAGAGTTTGCCGAGAAATTTTAATTTGAGGGTTATCTAAGAATTGCTTTTAAAATGGCAAAGCAAAAATATAAAAAAATTATGTTTGTTCAGACAAAAATTTAAATATAAATTCTTTGAAACGGATCGCTATTATTACAGGTTTTTGCCATTTTGATTTGACTTGCTGTATGTGCCGTATTCCCACAGTTAAATATTACATTTTTTGGTAGATGTTGCCCAAACTTTATTTGTTGGACCTCTAGATAGGACAACTAGATTTAACTAATATAGCTGGACAGCAACTTTATCAGAAGGACTAATTTAAAATAAAGAGAAAATAATGAGAAAATAAAGTTCTTAATTTTAATTTCTCGGTTGTCGACGTTGTCTACTTTGTCAACGTCATTTTTAAGTGACGTCATTTTTATTTCGTAATGTTTTAGTAAAAACTTCATTCGCGTATATAGGCGATGGATATTTACTGAACCTTACTAATTTTTTTATAGATTGTGTCGTAAATTGAATGATATTGATCAATAAAAACGAAAAGATTTTATTTTGTGTAAAGAAATATGTTGGCCTGCAAAATAAAGTAAAACTATAATAAAAATTTAAAAAATTGATTGACAAAAATCATTAGAAATTGTTTATGGTAAAAATTATAATATAAAATTGTTAATGTGACACCAAGTTAGAATGCAATCGATTCATATCCGATCAATTTAATAGCTGTTACACACAATACAATTTGGGAGTATGATGATCAAATTATTTATCGGGCATGTTTTAGAAATTTGTCACACCCGTGGCTTGACATAGATAAACGGGATTCATTGATGCACTAAAAAGTTTGGGAATTTTCTCATACTTGTAGCCTGATATGGAAGGGTGGGGTTTCGATTGACCCTTAAATTGTTTTGATTTGATAAATAGTGGTCAAACTTGTCTATTAGTTCAGATTGACAACCCTCTTATCAAAACTCACTCGTTTGTGTGCGGGCAAGCAGTACATCACATACAGCAGTTTAGTAAGTGATTAAATACTTCAAATCTAAACAATTTCAGCATCAATCAAAACCACCCCTTTATATCGGGCCATAAGCATGAGAAAGTGCTTAAACCAGTCTATTAGTTCAGTTGGCCATCGCTCTCGTCAAAGCTCATTCGTTTGTATGCGGGCAAACAAATTACAGAAGATTAGTAAGCGACTAAATAGTTCGACTCTAAACAATTTGAGCATCAATCGAAACCAGCCCTCTATATCAGGCCACAAGTATGAGAAAGTGCTTAAACCAGTCTATTAGTTCAGTTGGCCATCGCTCTCGTCAAACCTCATTCGTTTGTGAGCGGGAAAATAGTTTACAGCAGTTTAGTAAGCGAACTATTTATAGTTCGAATCTAAACAATTTGAGCATCAATCAAAACCAGCCCTGTAGAGAACACTGATAAACACCTTGATCTAGACGAAAGATAAAAATATAATATTACACAATTGTATCTTAATTTAATGTTACTTAGCTCTAAAATAGTGGTAATCCATATACAAATTAATTTGACACTTGTCATTCAGTCGCTACCTAAATGTAAAACCAAATCAAATTATTATTTAACATTCCCAATTAACATTATATTAAAATTCGTAGCTTATCAGAAATGATGCATTTACGATTCGGGTCTGACAATAGATAAATTAATAAAAATTAATAATATAGTAAATGCTATTCAATATCTCAAATTACTTACGTGTTATTAATTGTTTACACATATGATTAAACGTCAAAGCAAAACTTTACAAATGACGAATTTATATAACATTGTGGTGGCGTTCAGTATTTTTGATTAATGGTTGCGTTCAGTATTATTATTATATTCAAATAAAATGGCCATCATACATAATTTATAGGTACTAATGTAGTTTATAAAAAATACGATAGTTTTGTAAATATGATAAATGAGAAAACAAATAATGTTCTTTAGTCGATTTTCACACCTCAAGTTGTACACAAAGCCATTACAAAATGCATTACAAAAATTTTAATTCGAGCGTACTTGTTCTACAATACCAGTTTATTTTCGTGCAATCAAACAATTCCCGGATTGTTTTCATGGTCCTTCGAGCCGGATACGCGTTTCAATTCTAAAGTGATTGTGAATCGCCGAGAAACGCGTGTTTTAACTACATTTCAAGTAACGCTGCAGTTTGGGCGCGTAATTAACCCATTTATAGCGGTATCCAGGACAGTTTCTGTCGACAAAGCCACTTATTTCCGTTCGCATAAAGCACACTACTTTATTGGGCACACCCATTATTGCTGTTTAATTGCTACAGATACTAATGCGCATCAAGCACGCTATAATTGTGGCTAAACAAAATGGATGATCTGTGGAATGAGTTTCAAACTTATGAAACTCAAGTTGCGACCATACTAAAAACCAATCCCAATGCAAATGTTGAGCTCAATCAGGAAGAATTCGAGACTATATTTTTCGATAGAAAATCCAAACTGCTAGAATGGTTTCGCAAAATCCAGCCACAAGCAAATCCACAGCCCACTCACAATATTTCGTTTGATCAGTTGTAAAACCAGCAACGGATATTCTTGGAAAGCCTTGCTGATCGAACACAAGCAATTAATGAACGGTCTATGGTTCAAGCTGCAGACAATATTAAGTTACCACGTGTGTCTTTCGATAAATTTAAGGGAGATTACGAAACCTGGCCGCCTTTTTATGATTTATATACTACGTCGGAGCATAATGTAGATACCTTTTCCCAAGTACGTAAATTTCAAATTGAAAGGCATGCTAAAAGGTCCACCGCTTAACATTATTCGAAATTTCTTGGTAACCGAAGCTTATTATTCTGAAGCGTGGGACAAGTTAGTTAAGCGATATAACAAAAAAAACGACCTATCTTAACCTCACACATCGATCGTTTCTGCTGATTGAAGCAAGCAACGGGTCTTCTGAAGCTCTGCGTCAAATAAGTGACACATCCGATGAAATAATAAGAGGCATAAAAGCATTAGGTCAAGATCCTTGGCTCATTCGTATTCTGTTGAATAAAGTAGATGAAGACATCCAAATTACATGGGCACAAAATACTATAAATCAAGAATTTCCAAAAATTGGCGAGTTCTTAGGGTTTCTTAAATAATCGTTGTTATGCGAAGGAGAACGTTTCATGCGGAAATAAAAAAAGGTTAAAAAGGATTCAAGTGGAGCAGTTTAATCGATGCATAGTTCTTCCAATATTGAAAAATGCCCATGTTGTAGTGGAAAACATTATTTGTGGAAAAGTCTAAAATTCAAAAAAATGTCAATAGTGGACCGACCACAATTAGCTAATCAATCTGCAGTATGCTACAATTGCTTGAGAGAAGGGCATGCTGTCAATGATTGCTCAGTAGATTATTCATGTCGTATTTGCTACGCAAGACACAGCACGTTACTCCATGCTGATCTAGATGTTTCGTCAAAGGTGTCATTATAAGGTAGTGCCGTTTCTCAAACTAAAGAGCCGCTAACTTCAAATAAATCAGGAACCAGTTCATCAACTAACTCGAGCATAGCATCTATGGCTGTAACCAATACAGCAATAAAATCCCGCACTTCACGTCTGGCTCTATTGCCAACTGCAGTAATATATGTTCGTGATTCCTTTGGCAAACACCATGCCGCTCGACTTTTATTGGATTCAGGATCTCAGTCCACGTTTATCAGTGAAAGTCTGGTTCAAAAACTAATCCTTGCTCGATCATTCGCAAATGTCCTGGTATCAGGCATAGCGGAAACAAGCGCGGAGTCAGTCAAGGTTCTTGTAAAAATCAATATGCAATCAAGATTCAGGTTGATGCCGAATGGGTTGACGATATTAATAAGCAAATTATTCAATTAGCTGATCCTAATTATCATATTCCGAGTAAAATTGATATATTGCTTGGAGCAGACATATTTTTTGAGTTACTCAATGCTGATCGGTTTAACATCTAAATTCGAATATTTGCTCAATCAACTAAATTCGGGTGGGTCATATCTAGATCGACATACGAAGGATCAAATAATCTAACGGCACTCAGTTCAATCACTCATGAAGAAGATATTTCTCTATTACTGGAAAAATTTTGGACGATAGAACAGGTCCCGACCATATCAGAAATGTCCGAATCAGAATCAACATGTGAGCATCATTTTCTTGAGAACTATTCACGAAACTCTGAAGGTAGATATGTCGTTAGACTTCCATTTAAAAAGGATTCCGAAGAACTAGGACATTCAAAGGCAGCAGCCATTAGTCGATTAATTGCCAAGAAAAATCATGAATTACAAGAACAGTATACGATGTTCATGAATGAATATTTAAATCTGAGGCATATGGACGAAATTAAATCCACCGAACCAACATGTCAGGAGTGCAATTGTTTTTATTTCCCTCACCATGCAATTGTCAAGCGTGAAAGCACAACTTCTGCGTTGCGAGTAGTATTCGATGGATCTACAAAATCGGCAACAGGAGTGTCACTAAATGATAAATTACTAGTTGGTCCCACTATTCAAAAGGATTTGATGTCCATTCTAATGTTATTCAAAACACATGCCATAGCCTTTTCTTCCAATGTGGGGGAAATGTAGCGGCAAATCAAGGTAAATCTGCTGGATCAAAATTTTCAAAGAGTCATTTGGAGAAATTCAACATTCGAGCCAATGAGAACCTTTAGATTAAACACGGTCACATATGGAACTTCATGCGCACCATTCTTAGCTGTCCGGACATTGCACCAAATTGCTGAAGACAACAAATTGACAAATCCAATTGGTTTCAAGGCAACCCATGATTTCTATGTAGACGATTGTCTATCTGGTGCCGACTCAATCAACGATGCTAAACTTGCCACACAACAACTTGCCGCTGGCGAAAGGCCAATTTAAGCTTCGCAAATGGAAATCCAATTCATTAGAGCTTTTGGATACCATTCCAGCTGAACTGAGAGAGAAAAACAATCTTTGCATCGATGACAATACTGAAACAGTTAAAACATTGGGGCTTCAATGGAATCCTATAAAGGATACGTTTTCATTTAAATTTAAAGTCGCAGATGCAACTATTTCTTCAAAGCGCAAAACGTTGTCCCAGATCGCACGAATTTTCGATCCAGTAAGATGGATCTCACCAGTAATTATCGTACTCAAAATAAGCATGCAGAAACTATGGCTGAGAAAACTAGGCTGGGATGACTCACTTCCTACAGATACAGAGCGTCAGTGGATGACAAATAAATCAGCATTGCAAAAGTTAGAAAGTATAGAAGTTCCGCGATTTTTGATGACTACACAATCAACGCTCAATGTGCAAATTCACGGATTTTGTGATGCATCTGAGCATGCCTACGCAGCAGTAATTTATCTCCGTACTATCGATCAACAGGGCATTCCACATACCAGATTTGTCATATCCAAAACAAAAGTAGCACCTTTCAAGTCTCTCTACCACGGTTAGAATTATGTGGAGCGGTCTTACTGAACAGGTTAATAAAATACACTGAACGAGCATTAGAAATCAGTGATGTGCTATGTTTCGCCTGAACCGACTCAAAAATTGTCCTGTCCATTGGAAATGTTTTATTGGGAACCGAACATCCGAAATTTTAGAGAATGTTCCTCATGTAAAATAGCAACATGTCGCTTCAAAAGATAATCCAGCGGATATCGCGTCACGGGGTGAAACTCCACTCCAGCTTTTAGAATGCAAGGAGTGGTGGAATGGACCACATTGGTTAATCAAACCAATGGAACAATGGCCAGCAATAAGGCAAGTTGAATTAACCAACTTAGAAGAACGACATATTACATTAGCTACTCAACTGAATGAAAAATCTCCGCACCTGCTTGAGAATCTCTTTCATAGAATTGAATATTTCACGAAGATAAAACGAACTTTGGTTAAGATTCTTAGCGTTAAAAAATTATACCGAAACCAAAACGGGGTGGATTTATTAAAAAGGCCTGAGTACATGTGTAAAATGGGCACAATCTGAAGAATTTCATGATGAAATCCAGTCGCTAAATCAAAACAAAAAAATTGGCACGAACAGCAAAATTATATCGTTATCTCCTTTTTTAGATAATGAAGGAATCATGAGAGTTGGGGGAAGATTAGAACACTTAGATGATTTTTACAACACAAAACACCCTATTATCTACCAAGCAAACATATCCTAAGTGAAAGGATAATACAAGAAAGTCATGTTCGATACTTGCACCCAGGGCATACACTACAAACTAGTGTCCTCCGACAAAAATTTTGGATTATTAATTATCGGAATATGGTTAGAAGCTACATCAATAAATGTGTCAACTGTCGGAGACATAGAGCAGCTACGTCTCAACAAATGATGGGCAATCTACCCATTAGTAGAATAACACCAAGTCGTCCCCTTCTTACACACTGGCGTAGACTACGCGGGTCCACTTTTTCTGAAGTCAAAAGTTGGGCGAGGTCGCATCCTATTAAAGGATATATTTGCCTCTTTGTCTGCTTTTCCACGAAGGCAGTTCATATCGAGCTGTGTCATGACATGACGGCAGAAGCATTCATTGCTGCGTTGCGGCGATTCATTTCTCGAAGAGGTATTCTACGTGAAATCATTTCAGATAATTGGACAAACTTTGTGGGAGCTCGGAGAAAACTCGGGCGAATTATATGAATTATACCAGAACAATTATGAAAACAAACTTATATCTCATTTTTTTCACAGAATGAAATGAAGTTTACTGTCAATCCAGCGAGCGGTCCACATTTTGAAGGGCTGTGGGAAGCAGGTATTAAATCAATCAAACATCATCTCAACAAAGTTACACGCAACACCACAATGACCTCAGACGAAATGCAAACATTATTGGTACAGATTGAGGGCATTCTGAATTCTAGGCCGTTGTGTCCAATGAGCAATGACATCGATGACCTATTTGCATTAACCCCAGCGCACTTTCTTATTGGCAAACCCATTAGGTACTAATGTAGTTTATAAAAAATACGATAGTTTTGTAAATATGATAAATGAGAAAACAAGTAATGTTCTTTAGTCGATTTTCACACCTCAAGTTGTACACATTAAATTACTCAAAATAAAGCCATTACAAAATACATTACAAAAATTTTAATTCGAGCGTACTTGTTCTACAATACCAATTTATTTTCGTGCAATCAAACAATTCCCGGATTGTTTTCAAGCCCTCTCTATCAGGGCACAAATATGAGAAATTGCTTAAACTGGTCTATTCGTCCAGTTGGTCCTCACTCTCGCCAAAACTCATTCGCTTGTGAACGGGCAAACAGTTTACAGCAGTTTAATAAGCGATTAAATAGTTCAAATCTAAACAATTTGAGCATCAATCGAAACCATCCCTCTATATCAGGCCACAAGTATGAGAAAGTGCTCAGACCAGTCTATTAGTTCAGCTGGTCATCCTTCTCGTCAAAACTCATTTGTTTGTGAGCGGGTAAATATTTGTTGTGTTTGTTTGTAGTAATCGTGTTCTAAAGTTCTGCTTAAATTTATCCTTAGCAATTGTGTGCTTTTAATTCACAATAAAACTAGTTGGTTTAGCAGAGCTTTAGCACATATTTCACGTTGTATTGGTCACCATTTTTCGATACAAACTATTATACACATCAAAACCACTATACATGCTTTCATATTGCACACCCTACACACACCCATTATCATTTTCCCGTGCCGGAATGATACGAACCGAAACGTTATCCCATTTCTAGGTATAAAATTTAATTTAATTTTTATTGTTATTTAAAATACGATTGTTATAAAATGATAAAAATAAATCAATATATTAAATTAATTAAAAAACAAAAAGACTAAACCAACAACAAAAATATTGTATTTAATTAAAATTAAAAGCTATAAATAAAATAGTTTTATGCTGTTTTTATACATATATTGTTGTTGTTGTATGTACATAAATTATTAATTAAATTTATAAGTTTTAAATATTTATTTAATAAAATGTATACACAAAATTTGTTTGTTAAATAATTAAAATAAGATTAAGTTCATGTTTACCATCTACGTCCAGTTCTTTTCAGATGGATGGATTACCAATTACCAAAAATGTACTAAAATATTTTTTAAAAAATATATTACTGTGAAATCATTAAATTAAATTATTAATAATTAATTTTAATAAAATAAAATTGTTTAATTGAAAATAAAATTGGGACGAGATTAATTTAAATATTTTATAACTCTGTGCAGGGTACATTTACTCGTATAAATGGTGAATGGCCGTATAATCCGTTGTAAAGCGATATTTGTTTTCCAGTGGATAGATTAGTGTCCAATTTATTATTAATTAAATTTTTTTCTAGTCAAATATAATTTATCAGCGCGATTTACAAACAAAGTTCATCTTCTGTTATTTAAAAGCGAACGATAATCTTCTAATCTCGTTGATATTTGAGTTACACAATTCGACAGTGAAAGCCAATATTTCATCATGTATAGTCTTTTGTACCTTGTTACTATTGATTATATATTTTTGTGTTGTTAAAGGAATTGTGTTACGGCGATATAAATAATATTAATGTGGTGTGGTCGTTGTGCGTGTTCATTTAACCTTTTTAATAATAAGGTCGCGAGCTTAAATTTAAATAAAAAATTCCGTTTTATGTACAAATTTTTTGAAATTATTGGTTTTTCATATTTATATCAATTAATAATAAATGAGCATAACGTTCCAGCATAATCTATACGTAGTGTACGCATCATTTTCGCTGACAATCCGAAATATATAAAAAAAAATTATGCAAATGGAAATAAAAAATAAGCACAATTTAAAAAAAGCACATCCACATTCCCGCTTAACTATATAAAATTACAATAAAGCTCTCTTTTCTTCTCGGCACGAGACAAACAGATATAAATTTTTAACATATTTCGAGTACAATAAAAAAAGCTCATAATTTGATAAACAAATTGGAATATATATCTGTAATTATATTTAATTAAAAACGAAAAGCCTTGCCATTTAGTGGCATTACACCCACATAATGATAGCACACATGTCACACATGCATATGTTTTGGTTTTGCCACATATGCGATTATATTGAATATCCTTTTTCGGTTTGCTATTGTTAGTACAGCTTTGGGTAGAGATTACAATGCACGAAGTAAGTAGAACGTAAAACTTTTTTAAATTTTTGGAAAGTTGTCCACCGAGCAAAATTTTTTTAAATATTGGAAGTGTAACATGCTTTTACTATTTTTTTATAAAAGCAAACTAAAATATTCAATAAAAATTTAATTTATACCGTCGAAAAAATAAAACGAGAGTTTTAAACAGTTCTTTGTGTATATGAATCGTGAGAGTCTAACTCACATAAACCACATCTGAATAGGTGTTACTTCGAATGAAAGGAGTTTATACTAACATGTACTACATCTCGCAAACCACGGCTGCTTGCTGACGCAGGCTGTTTCTTTCGAAACACTCATGTAAAGAAATAATTTAAATATGACAAGATGCGTCTGCCTCAGTGTAGCAACACATAAAAGTATGTAAAGATAGCAAAATTCCATCCCCGAAAATTGCGATGGCAACAAAATTAGTGCTATCATTCCGATTCTGATTTGTTGGAGTGAAACCCAATGGTCAGTCCCAAAATTATTTAAATCTATTTAAAATACAAATTTTAATTCCGTATGTTTACTATAGTCCAAGTGGTCCCGTTCCTTGAAGTCTTCTTTCAACAACAGGGTTGTCTGTCATATTGCGAATATAGAGGTTGTCATGTTCCTGGAGCCTTATTTCATGTTTGACGGCATTCTTTTTTATTTCATCCTTGATGTATTCCATCTGTAAGTCCCTGTGAAGGAAGGTCTTCATTTCTTGTGTACCACGGAGCATTTACAATGCTTCGGAGAACCTCGTTTTAAAACGTCTGTATCATTTTGGCGTTTGTTTGCTTAGTACATCCCCAGAGTTGATTATACCGTAGGTTCATATCGGATTCAGTATTTGCCGACATAACAGCAGCTTGTTGTGTATTGTAAGCTCAGAGTCTCTACCTATGAGCCAATATATTTTTCTGAACTTAATATTAAGTTCTTCTATTTTCTTTTTGACGTGCTCTCTCCACTTGAGCGCTTGCAATCGAGTTTCATGGCAAAATATTTAGCTTTGTTTGAATATGGCACCGGTAGTGAGTAAATTTTTATCGGTAGATGGGGAGCTTTTTGATATGTAAAGTTAATATGCTTAGATTTCGTCTCATTAAGCTTGATTCTCCAGCGCTTAGTCCAGTTACAAACCGCTTTGGTGATCTTCAGGAGTTTGCTCGTTGCATCAGTGACATTACTTCCAATGACATGATTGCTGTGTCATTTGCAAGGTGGATATGGTTCCTTTACCTGTTGTTAGAATATCCCTTGTATATAATAAATACAGGATTGGTCTTAAGACACTCCCCTGCGGAACACCGGCAGAGATTTTCGTTAGTTCGGAGTATTCGACTAAATAATATCTTAGGATAGCATAGAATTTCCTCCTCAGATCTGTATGCATCTTGAATTCCAGTCCACTGTGCCAGACCTTATCGAATGCTTGGGCGACGTCCAGAAATATGCTGGAGCCTACTTTTTTACGTTCTAACGTTCTTTCAATAATGATCTTGATTCTGTGAACCTTTTAAATTGAGGAATGCATTTCTCTGAATCCCAATTGTTGTGGAGGTATTAGAAGTCGGTCCTCAATTATTGGTTTAAGTCTGTTTAGTAATAATTTTTCAAAGAGTTATGACATAATTTAGTTAAGCAATGAAAGTGGCTTGTATGATTTTTTTGTCATTAGGTGGTTTATCGCGTTTTGCTATCATGATTACATCTGCTACTTTCTATTGCCACGGAACATATTTTAACCGAAATGATGCATTGATTATGTGTAATAGCTTACGAAATCCTTCACCTGGTAGAGCCTTGAATATTTGGCAAGTAATCAAGCCATATTCTAAGGCTTTTTTAACATTCATGTTGCTTTTTACATCTTCTTTCAATTCTTTGAGAGTAACTGCGCGTATATCAAAATCATCAAGCTTGTGGATTGACATTATATTTTCATTGGCTGTTTGCCTTGGTAGTGGTTGGAAAGTATCCTCGAGATACTCCGCAAACAGATCAGCCTTCTCTTTAGGACCTCATGCCCAGGTTCCATCCTCCTTTTTAAGTAGAGGCAATTGCATTTTGGATCTTTTGAATCTTTTCGTCGCCTTCCACAGTGAATAATCAGAATTTTTTTCATCGGTTATTCTAACTAAATATTTGTTGATTGATGCATTTTCTTTAAGAAGAGATTTGAGACTGTTACCTAAACTTTTAAGAATTGTTTTGTTCTCTGGTGTTTAGTTATTTGCCAGGTTTTACGTGCCCGTCGTTTCTCTCTTACCAACCCACTAATTTCGATTGGGTAGAATATGTAATTCATCTTCCAACTGGTGAGGATTTCTTATCGGTACTTGAAGATTGATTTTTCCTCCATTAATTCACGAAAGAGATCCCAGTTTATTTTTGAATTTGTTAATCTGGGTGCACCCTCCCTTTAAATTACCATTTCACTGACTGTCATGATAGCCGGTGAATAATCCGAAACTAGAGAATTACAGTCTTCAATGTGAATGTAGTTCTGGGATATTCTTCTTGCTACATAAAAGTTTATTAGGACAGGTATCTTCGTTCCGTCACTGGGCCAGTTCACATTTTACTCTGGTGTTTCCCAACGGTCAAGATTCCCAATAAATGTTTTTCGCATTAAAGTCACCTCCAGTAATAAAATCACGTCCAAGCGAATTAAATAATTTAAGGTAGTCCTCCCGTTATTTCGGGAAGGACAATATATTGCAGAGACAGTAAGCTGTCTGTGTTTAATTTGTTTACAGTAGTGACTTGCATTGTTTCTTCTTCGATATTTGATTCTAAATGGTGTGTTCTTTTTTCTTATATTAGTAATGCCGAACCTCCTTTTGCTCTTTCCGCTGGATTTTAACAAACGATGGTTTAACTATAGATGGATTTTAGATATTAAGAAAATGTCGATTTTTTCTGAATTTAAAAATATTTACCTATTTCTGGAATATGTTGCATAATGCCATTCGCATTCCAGATTGCTATTTTGAACCGTATTTTTACTTAACATTTTTTGTTGGATTGCGTTGAGGGAGTTGCATTTTCTTCAGTAGATCAAGTACCTCGTTGTTCAGATTACTTTAGTCATCTAGCCGCTTTGTAATAACTGCAATGATGTTCATAATGTTTTCCATAAATTGATTATTTTCGGAGCTCATATGTTTGGTTGAACCTAAACCTTTTACTACCTGCGCAAACGTACTTCCTTGGTCTGTGTTGCTTGGTTGTGGGTTTTGATCCATCTGATTTGATATTTGAACCCTTCGATTTTCGTGATTTTGCGGTTGATTTCTTGTTTTATCTCTTAAATTTTATAGTTGTTTAGCAACCTCACAGCCTCGATAATTGGCAGTATGTTGGCCCTTACAATTTGTACACTTGGTTGGCAAGTCTCTCCCTATTGTACATGCCTGGGTAATATGATTACATGAGTATTTTACACATCTAGGGTGTGCGTGTTGTGGCGTGGTTTCTTTCTTGGATTTCTGTTCTCTCTTTTTTAACAATAATCACTTCATCTAGTATTTTTAGACCTTTATTTTGTAAGTCATCCATTATTTACTTGCTTGAGTAAGATGCACCTCTTGCCATGACTTTTATAGGTCGGGCCTGTTTGTTCTCATAAGTATACCACCGATACTTTTCAGCATTCAATTTCATAAATAAGGTTCTATAAGTATCCAGAGTATTAGTTTTCCAAACGTTATTGTTTAGCGCTGTTACCTTAAAGTCTTTGTCAGTAACCGATTTCATAAGTGACTTCATTTCTGGGTAACTGGTTACACTCACAATATTTAGTGATGGGGGTAACTTTTTTTGGTTACACTAAATTTGGTGTAATGTTCTTGGTAGATTTACTACCTTGTGGTTGATTGGCTTTGGGTAGAACATCTTTTGAATCTGGAGTAGATTGTCCCCTACCACTTAATTGCTCAGCCTCAGGTGTCAAACTCTTCATGGAATGTTTTTTCTTCTTTAGGATCCAGTCCATTTCTTTTTCAATTTCATCTTCATTAGTGGAGTAGATGAGTTAGCCTGGTTCAATGCTTCCTACATCGCAATATTTTTTTGAATCCCGGTTCATTTTTAGGTTTACATTTGCTCGCTTTAGATACTCAATTGCTTCACTTAGGTTGGTAAATAATTTCTCCATATGCTCTAGTATCGCCAAGAGAGCCATATTCTCATTTTCTAGGTCAATAATTGTTTTACTAGATTCGGCTATTTGCAAAGTAAAATTTCCGGTGGTATCCCTTATTTCGCGTAATGTTTGTCCAGTCCATTTAGTTATAACGTTGGAAAAGGCATCAGCTTGGTCAGCTACCGAGTTGCTTCTATTTTTCTTTATCGGTGATGTTTGTAAAATTGATCTGGAACGGATTTGATGTTCCCTGATAATGCAACAGATGGCCCTCCCCAGTCTTCACAGAGAATGGATTCACAAATGTTGATATTGGTTTATTACCTGGGGTAGTATTTCATTTTGTTAGTACCAGTGCATAGTTGTGATTGACTAATCAGCAATTCTGATTCACGACTACGAAGGGATTGGGTATCACAACCGTTCGTTCTACAGAACATTGCTTAGAGTACGCCTGTATCCATTTACGAATACTTCGTGGCGGCTGTCAATCCCGTACTCCGAAAAATATTTTCATAGGATTTTTGTTGCCAATTTTTTTTTTTCCGGCATCATCATTTTTCATTCCCGACAGTTGGTGTAAATTTTTTCAAAAACAACTACCAGTCTGCTAGATTGAAAAAATGTGATATTTCTACTTCATTTATTTATTTATTTATAATTGCTACGGCACATAAGCTCGACTACAAAAGATTATATAAAGCTTTCTCGAATGAATTTTTCGACAATTGATAATCGAAAGCTCCGTAGACCTTGTTGAACACCCGCGATACTATCGGAATTGAATAGATTAAGAGAATAAGTTGTGTTAGGTGGCAAAAATTCCAATCGTATTCTTTTGTTCTTCTTAATAATTTGGCATTCCACAGAAGTCATCCAAGTTTTGGAATTTGCCTCAAAACGTATAGGCAACGTGTGCACGCATTTGAAGCATCGTGGCTTTCTTAACTTCCCAATAACCATTAATTTTCGTTTAACGGGTTCGTCCATGTTAGCTGCTACCTGTTATTCGATCTTTAGCCGTTTTTCTACATGTGCATTTCCCACCCTTAAATTTCAGAGTCTTGTTTGGAGCCAATCGAACGAAGAGGCCATTCTCATCCGCATTAAACATTTCATTATCAGTGTATCCAGCACGTAAAGCTGGTTAAACCTTCTTTAGACAATCTTCTGCTTCTATTCGGGAAAACGCTATTCCATGCCATCGTCTGAATCGGTAAATCCAGCCTTCGGAGCAGTTATAGTTCAATTTTTTGAATAATTTACCAAATCAATATGCTTTTTGTAGAAGCATTGATCCATTTATCAGTAACATTTTGACTCCGTTGTAATTTAAACCACTTTAAAAGAGCTTGGTCAGTATCGTCATGCGAAACGGTTTTATTTCTTTTAATTTTTATTGATTGAGACTCAAAGTAGTTTCGTATAAATTCACGATTCTTCCATATCGTATCGATATAGTAGAGTGTGCCACTCTAAATTCAGATGCCAGTTTGGTATTCGATTCTCTAGATTTCAAACGCCATATGATTACCGATTTTTCCTCAACGGTAAATGTAAGACTAAAACAAATAATTATTCATTATGGACCCTTTACACCTTCAATATTATTTAGCAGAATATCGTGCAAAAATAATTCATCCCTAGAGAGCCATGGAATGTATTAATGCTTAATATCCCCTAACGCGGTCACTAACATTAACCAACACGGATTATTGTGCAAAAAAATTGATCCGGATTTGAAATGTTTTCTCATGCACCTACGCTAATACTTTTTGGAACATAAAATCAATGTTGTTATAGGTAGTACTCCACATGCGAATAATAGCAAACTTAAACGGGACTTTGAAATTTTGTCGCTATGTATAGCCGGATGATCGTTATATCCAAGGTCGCTTTAAGTGAATTTCACTGTAATATAATATTTTTAAATATTACAGTCGAAATTCGACCATAAAGAAGATTATATTTTTTTCGACAAAATTTTTTTCAACATTTTTATTTTAGATCAATAATTTTTCGATATTTTATAATTCGATAATTTTGTTTCGATATAGTCGGAAACGCTCAAATGACCCTAACCCCCCTTTGACACTTTCGGCCCTTCGACACATTCAGCACTTCGGCTACATTAGGCACTTCGATCTTTGGCACATTCGGCTCTTGGATACATTCGGCCCTTTGAAAGTCGGCCCTTCGTACCCATTCCCTGCTAGTCAAGTGTGCGAGAGTTTCTGAAGCCGTTAGCCTCTACAATCCAAATTTTTTAAACAATATCGTATATTTTCTAGTGAAATTTTGAGCAAGATATCTCAATTTTTTGTACAAAGTATTATTAGTCCCGGTGAAATTAATAAAAATGTGTATTAAAACTAAGATTTTAAAAACCCAGATTGCGTACCTAACCCCTTCAAAACCAACGATAATTTTATTTTTTGTATGTCTTTTATTATTTATAAAATTTGAAAATTAAAACTTTCCGACTCCGATAAAATAGCACCGACTCCACGAACCCGACTCTTGCCTCTGACTTCGCAGTCTTGGTTTCTTCTAGTTAATTTTTGGGCAAGCTATCGTATTTGTATGTTAAAATATCATAATTCCGGTCGACCGGTGTGAACAACTTAACAAAATTTTTTATTTTAAAATTTACGCGAGTGTACATTCGATATTTTAGTAGTGTAATTCAACAAAAACTTGAACAGAAATGATAAAAAATCGCATTAAAATAGTTAACAGTAGACTCATTAAATTTTTTGTGTTAAATATATTTTACGAGCCCGATTATAGATCGTCCCACGTATTTATATTACATACATTAAATAGTATACATAATAGGCTTTCAAAATAAAATGTTAAGAGTAAGGGCGACGACTTATTCAATCTTTTGTGTTACCACAGTTGTGTGTTTCGATATACGAGGCTAATCCTAGACATTTCCACACGGTTTCCTTATATACGTTAAATCACATAAGTAATAGACTTTCAAAATATTATTGAAAGATTTAGGGCTAGCGAGATGCACTATGAATTATAAAGCTTTCAATTGGGAAATCTTAACTCATTTGATTTTTGTCTTAGCCCCATTATGTGTTTCGATATACTGGGCCGATCCTAGAGATTTCCACGCCGGTTCATTATATACACTCTAAGAAATTTCAGATGAAATTCACTGCTATTATTGGAGGTTATCTGTTGCCCACCGTTAATGTAGTCAATTTTCATCGTAGCGTGATCTCGAGAAAACTACACACAAAATGTGTGAATTATTCGAAGTAATTTACATTTTAAAGGTGATCAGTCGCAAAATAAAAGTGTGAAATGTTTATTTTAATTGTTGAAAAATCACTGGTGGATTACTTCTAAAATAAAAATGCCGCTTGTTTCTGCGTGAATTTTATTCAATAAATTTGGAAAATCAGCTACATTATTTAGTGAAGGTTAAAACTTTAGGGGTTGTAAAACCAATTTTTTGGTGGGAAAAATTATCGAAATTGTTAGAAATCTCTCAAACTTTGATGGGGATTGTAATGATAAATAATGATAAAATTATTTATAATAAAAAGTAGAATTATTCATTTGTTTTATAAAAAAATATTTTAATGAAATAAATACATTAAATTCATATTGGTAATGAATTGTTGTCTTCTACAACTACTAACGAATCAATTTTGTGAATTAACAATTAAAATTAATTATAATTTAAATTATTTTGTAATATAAAATTTGTATTTGCTTATATATTAAATTATTTATTTTGGTTGAATTGCTGATTGTGTCCTTAGTCCCTCTTACTGACTCTGGGTAATGTTTTAATAAAAATTGAACTAAAAATTCCATTAGTTGTTAAATTTGGGATACATAACGTTCCTTTTCTAATACATTCAAATTTTAATTTGTAAAATTTGTGAAAGAGTCATGATTCCGTGCCTCACTTGTTGTTTTTCAATATATATGTATACAAATAGTTGTTCTCCGTTGGATCAAAACTCTCCGATTTTCATAATCGATAATATAACAAGTGCGAACGACACTCACCTAAAATGATCCAAAACGTCCAAATTAGTGATATTCTATATGAAACATAAATTATCTAATTGATAAATGGTCCTGGCCAGAATCATTAAGATTTTCTCTTTCAAACTAATTTCATCTATTCTTATACTGTACGAGAAACAAGCGTAAATTAATATCCAAAAGATATTCTCATTAATCCATAATTTCGCCAAATCCGCATAAAACGAATTAGAATAGCATTTCTGCAAGCCGCATTTCATGAAACTAATAAAATGTTTCGCTTTTACAATTTACATTAGGTCGAGGTTACTGCAACTCTGGCAAAAATGTGCCACTATAACTAACAGATTAACAGCCACACCTATACATAATAAATTAACCAAATACTTGTTGATTCACACTACTAATTATAGCCGCCCAAGCTATGGTGGTTGGTAGTTGACTTCCAGTGGCTTCTAGTGGTGTTCCATGCAGTAAAATGATATATTTATAATTAAAACTATTTTCACATTTTAGGTTAAGAATTCTTATTGAACTACCCAAGTAACAATTTCTGGTTTCAATACGGTTTCAATGCTTGTAACTGTGGTGTCAAAACTAAAAAGTTTCAAAAAAAAGTTTCAAATCCTTTACTGACACCTTACGGATCCAAACTGGTAACCTTGTTTGATCGTGGTTTTTGAAACTTTTGGGTTTTATAAGAACAGTGCACACACCTAATAAATTTAGTTTCAAAAAAACTATAGAAAAATTAGGTATCGGTTTAAAAACTTGCTTAAATGCTTTAAAAAAACCATAGTTTTATAGAAATTTTCCTTGGCGGAATTTTGGCGTTCTACATGAAACTGTTGAGCGTTCAATTATAGGATATTGTTAATTGAAACACAACATTTAATTTTTAATATTAAATTTTATTTAACTTTATTCACGTGCCACTTTAACAATAATTTTTAATTATATTTTATAATTTATTTTATTTTATTTTTGGGGTTTTAACCCGACCAAAGATTTTGACTTACTAACTAATTATTACAATTAAAAATACCTATCCTGAATTTTCGTAAATTTTTTGGAAGATTCTGATTGGTCTATTTACAAGTGGTTCGATAGATCATAAAATGATTTTATTGTTTAAGAAGAAATGTTAAAATGAATTAAAGAAAGAAGATAGACAGGGCCGCTACAGTACCCCCCTTGCAGTAAAATCCTCACGCGAAAGTAACATTCCTTTGTATCTTTTTATTCAAATCTAGAGTTGGCAAGATTCCATACGCTGGTTTCAGGCGATCGATTGAGATGTGTTGTGGTTTTCCAATAACGTCAACTATAAATATTTTTGGTAGCCTTCGAATTACCTTAAAAGGACCTTCGTAAGGTGAAGTGAGGCCTATTGGTGTTTTATCCACACGAACAAAAACAAACTCACAGTTATTTAAGTTTTTTGGAACAAATATATCAGACTGTGTTGATTTTCGAGTATCGACTGGAATTAAATTTTGCATATTTGTTCGCAGCTGGTTTATGAAATCGTCGGTGGATGGAAGCGATACTGAACCGGAACCCAAAAATATATCGCCAGGAAGTCTGAGGCTTTGGCCATACACTAAGTCTGCCGGACTACATCTAAGATCCTCTTTTACAAATGCTCGGATGCCCAGCAAAATAATTGGTAACTCAGAGCTCCAAAATTTAGTGTTTCCTCGGGCTTTAAGTGAAGTTTTTAGTGTTTTGTGAAAACGCTCCACCATACCATTCGCCTGAGGATGGTATGCTGTGGTGCGAATTCTGTGCGAACCCAGGATTTTTGTAAGTTCTGCGAAAAGTTTCGACTCCAATAGGCTGCCTTGATCTGTCGTAATCTCTAGAGGGAAACCGAATCTTGATATGTATTGCTCGACAAACGTCTTCGCAATTGTTGCAGCGGTCATGTCTGGAATTGGGTATGCTTCCGGCCAACGAGTAAACCTGTCCACGATAGTTAGCAAATAACGACTGTTGTTCGATGGTGGTAATGGACCAAATATTTGGAATTTTGAAGTTGCCATGCGGTGACTTAGTATGTTGCACAACTTTCGACTTTTGGCATGACAAACAGTTTGTTACCCAATGTTTAACATCTTGGTTTAACTTTGGCCAAAAATATCGAGTAGAAATTAGTTTACGTGAAGCACGGATTCCTGGATGTGAAAGACAGTGTAATGAATCAAAAACTGTACGTCGTAATGATTGAGGAATGTAAACTCGTTGATTATCTGTGGAAACTTCACAATAGAGTTCGTTGCCAGCGAATTGAGCAAGTTTAAGTTTGTATTTTGTATTTTCCGAAATCATTCTATTTATCAAGGTTTTTAATTCTTCGTCCGTACGTTGTAACTCTGATATTTTATGAATATTTGGAATTTCGCTGATGGAGGCTGCTTGTAGATCGCATGAGCGTGACAAAGTGTCTGCGACCACATTATGTTTGCCTGAAATGTGGCGAATATCTGTAGTAAATTGGGATATGTAATCTAAATGTCGGCTTTGACGTGGACTGCGTTCCGTCTTCGAGTAAATTGCGTTTATCAATGGCTTATGGTCCATACATGTAGGTTAAGCCTCAAAAGAAATATAAACGTTCAACATCAAAAAATTGAATGAGTTAATATTTTCAATTAAAGGCTTTGTTAATTCATAATGCATCTCACTAGCTCTAAATTTTACCATGATATTTAGAAAGCCTATTAGTTATGTGTTTTATCGTATATAATGAAACCGCGTGGAAATGTCTAGGATTAGCTCCTTATAACAAACAACAAACCGGTGTCAACACATACAATTGAATGAGTTGCCGCCCTTACTCTTAACATTGTATTTTGAAAGCCTATTAGATAAACTATTTAATGTATGTAATTTAAATGCGTGGGACGATCTATAATCGGGCTCGTAAAATATTTTGAACAACACAAAAAATTGAATGAGTTTACTTTTAGCTATTTTAATGCGATTTTCAATCATTTCTGTTCAAGTATTTGGTGCATTACACTGTTAAAATATTGAATGCACTCTCGCGTAAATTTGAAAATAACAAATTTTGTGAAGTTCTTCACACCGATGTCCGGTCGGCCCGAATTAATAAAAAATATTTTTTCAAAATCAAGACTTTAAAGCTAAAAGAAGAGTTATTTGAGTTTTAACCATACAACACATGGCGTATTTGCGAAATATTGATGTATTGTGTAAAATACGTAGAAAAGGTTGTAAATCACTGAATTAAAATTCCGATATTCTTTTTTCCCGTATCGTACATTCAACGATAATTTAATTTTAATTTTTTGGTTTATTTTATTGTGTTTAAAAAACGATTTTTGTTCAAATTTAAATGTTTTTTTTTGCGCAAGATTAAACATATGTTAAATACAAATTATATATAAAAATTAAAACTGCATATTTAAAAAATAACAACAACAACAATGGAACATACCAAATATACATACAGAAAGGATTATTATTGGGTTTTTTTTTTTGTTAATTTTTTTTTTAAATCTGTTGTACTAGTTTTATCTAATGGAGTCTTTTTTGCTCGTTTGATTTTGTTTTCTAAAATGTTGTTTAACATTTGTAATAATTGTTATTTTGATGTTAGAGATACAAGCTAACAAAAATGTGTATAAATGGTACATAGACATGGAGAGAGGCAGGCAGCAGAACAAAAATCATATAACAAAAGCCATTATCATTCTAGGAAAATTAATTCAAACAGGCAATTAACAATATTGTTGATTATGTAGTACAGATAAATTATATTTAATTTCGGTATTTATTTGTATGCAAATGAATAAAAAAAATTTTAATTAAAAGTTTAATATGAAATCGAGAGTGTACAGCGAAATGTACTGTAATATATCAACTTACTACCTTTTACATTGGTTAGTCAAACCCCTATATACGTTTTTATTGTACTTTGTCGGTCTCCGCGTGCTTTTATTTAAATCTTTACAAAATTAAATCGATATACGAAGTATTATACTAGACGATTGTTGAAAAGGGGTAGTTACAGTAATAATAAAAAATTCTACCCAGATTTTAATGTAAAGCCAGATGCCATGAAGTTTTTTTTTATAACAATACTAATTTCAGTGAAAAAAAAAATTTAAAACCGTAGATTTTAACAAATTAGGGCCCTTATTGGGTAGATTAATAGATAACAGATTATGCATATTTATGCAACTGGAATTAAAGACTGCGTATAGTTTTTTTTGTGAATGCGTACTCGTACTTGTGACAATTCGAGATTAGTTTCAATTTATTTTTTGGTGTAGTTTTAATGACAATTATCCTTGATGTCACAGAAGAGGGTTTGATTATTTGAAGAGTCCCTTAAATAAATCAAATTTAGTGGTTGGTTTTAAACTATTTTAAAGTGGTTTCGCTACATTTATATTTTTAAATAAAATTAAAATAATATTATTTTTGGAAGGGTTTGAAATTATATAGTTTTGATAAAGAACAAAATCCGGATTGGCATTTACGCAACTAAAATTAAATAGAGTTCACTGACACTTTACCTAGTTTCTGTTTGATAAGCAAGGGAAATTAGAATTGTAGTGGAAACTAAATTGTATTAAATAATTTTAATTGTTAACTAGTTTACCAATACTATGCTCAGATACTGTAAAAATGTTGTTGTTTCCAATTTGGGTTAAAAGTTATTAGTTTTTTCTTGAGTGTATATTTGTTAAGTACATAGAATATTAGTAAAATTTCCAACTTTTTGGGCAACTCAGTTTTAACAACCATTAACAAAAGATCTAAGGGATCTTTTCTTTTAAGGCGCTGATATGTAGGCCTCCATAATATTTCCCGAGCAAATGTGTTGGGATGTTGTTCTAACTTAGTTTGGTATTTTCTGCTGTACTGCTGTATTGTATCTGCCACTGTTGTACCAAGGTGTGTACCAAGGTATGTACCAAGGTGTGTTTACCATTCTTCGTAGTATTTTTGATTGTACACAATTTTATTATATTTGTGAAATAGGCTGAGCCTCACAATTGTATTCCGTAAATCCAGATTGATTTTAGTACCATTTTATACAACAAGACTTAATTGTTGTGTTAATTGTGTTAATGTGTTAATTTAAAATGTTTTTCGATAAACCAGTTTATTTGATTACTTTTGATATTGTTTTGTTGTCGCTTTGTTTCGATTGGTTTCTTCCATGTCAATCTTCTATCTAGATAGATTGATGTTATTTAACTTCACCGCAGGGCAGGTTTGTTTACGGACAGTGAATGTAACGTGTGCTGATTTCTGCTCGTTTGCTTCTATTCTCCATTTTGAAGGCCACATAGCGATTTCTTCTAAATTTCCTTGCAGGACTCTTGATGCTATTTGACAGTTTTTATGTATCACTAATAATGCTGTGTCATCTGCAAATGTTGAAACTGTTATATAATTTGAAGTAGGAAGGTCCGCTGTGTAAATAAGATATAACACTTAGAAGATGCAATATTATAGTTCAGCAAGAATTCTCGGTTTATCGGATAATTTTTAATGATCGCATGATAATTTGATGGTAGCTGGGCCTATATTTTATATATAAGGCCTTCATGACATACTTTATCGAATGCGTGGGCGATGTCTAAAAATGTTGCAGAGCAGTATTTTTTTTTTCAAATGAGTTTCTGATTTCTGATACGATCCTATGCACTTGTTTTATGGTTCCATGATTTTCCCTAAATCCAAACTGGTGATCCGGTATAATACTTTGCTCTTGCAGAATTGGTTTAAACTTTTTAAGAAACATTTTTTCAAAGAGCTTTGACAAAGTTGGCTGTAAACTGATTAGACGATACAAATCTTCTTTTGTTTCATCTTTGCCTGATTTATGGATCATTATGATCTGTAAATTTTCCAAGTTTCAGTAAATTACCTAATTTTCATTACATATACCTGGAATAAGTATTTTGCCACTAATAAGATCATGACCAGGTGTCGTTTTGGGGCATATGTTCGCTGATCATTGTTTTTACTTCACGCCATTTATATTTAATTGGTTGAAATTCTGAAGCTTCAACTTCTTCAGGCAACAATTTCGAGTGTCCATTATTTTCGTTCGGAGTAAATACTCTAACTAAATATTGGGCGAGTACATTTGCTTTTTCTGCATCGCTTCTTGGCCATTTTCAGGGTTTTTATGGCTTTCCACAGTAAGTAATCTGGTGCTTCTGATGCTGTAAGTTTACTTAGATAATATTGAAACTCCTCATCGCGTTCTTTTGTTAGTGCTGGTTTCAGGTTTTTGATGGCTTTATTTAATTTTGATCTAAGTCAAGGTGATCTATGTAACTGCTATTGCCTCGTTTGCTCTTTAAGAGCTGTTTAATATTCTGTGACGCTTTGTGCATTTTTACTTTAGTAGAGCTTTTGCATGTAGCATCCTTCGCTGCTTGCTGTAAAGTCTTCGTTAGGTGTTGTACTGCTTCATCAATCTCAGATTTCGTTTTAAGTGGGACGCCTAACGAACACTGTCTTGTCACTCCAGATTTGAATTGAGATCAATTAATGTGTCGGATCGTTAAAAAAATATTTGATTCTAAATTTAAAACTTGTGTGCTTAATGTTATTAAAACTGGGCAGTGGTCAGATGATAGTTCGTAGCACGTCTTGGCTGTAACATAAGTCCTAGCAATACTCTTTGTACACAGAAGTCGATTAAATCGGGAATTTTTCGTCTATCGGTTGGCCAATATGTTGGTCAGCCTCCAGAAACATGATCTTGTTGTCCTTCCTGTTAACCCTGATGTTAATCGAGTGACCCATTAGATGTGTTTGGAGTTAAAATCTCCTACTGCAAGGACTTTGTTTCCCAATATTTTGAAATAATTTGCAAATTGTTGCATTTTATTGAATATTTCGGAGGACAGCAAGCTGCAGATATGGTGCATGTACCGGACCATTCTTCTAAGCAGATTCTAGTTGCCTGTATATGTTCCTCGCGATATTTTACCAGTTTATTGTGTCTTATTCTATCTCTAATAATAATTGCTGATCTCCCACGAGGTTTCCCGTTAGGGTGCTGGATATCGTAAATTGTATAACCATGAAATTTTACAGAGCTCATTTGTGTAAAATGTGTCTCAGAGATCATCATGATATCAATGTTGTGTTCATTAAGAAAATGCCGTACTTCTAATTTACGATGCGCTAGTCTATTGGCATTTCATAAGGCTAATTTAAGTTCAATCATATTATATTTTGATTGTTCGTTAACAGTTGCATCAGGGTAGTCCTGTTTTGCAGCATGAGTTCCATATTTGTTTCCATAATTTGCATAAATTTATTCATTGTTTCGTGAGGATACTTATCATTTTGTAGATTACCTGATCATCATTCTGAGGTTTATTTGCTTTATTTCGCACGTTACCCGCAACCACTTCTGAGTATGATGTTTCTGTGTTAATGGTTGCAGAAATAATTTTCTCATTGTTTGAGCGTTCATGTATTTGATTGATAGCTCGTTGCTTAATTCGATGCGTTTGTGTCTTTTTTTCCTTAACACCTTATACACAATGCATCCTCTGTAATTAGCGGTATGGTTTTCCCCACAATTGCTGCACTTATGTACTTCAGGTTTGGTTTTGTCTAAATCACAATCGGTAGTTTTGTGCATGTTGCCGCATATCACGCAAACAGCTGGAGTTTTCTTTGATAATAGTTTCGAGAATGCCCAAATTCTTGGCAATTGGTGCTGTTTGGTATCACCAAACAATGTACACACCAACACCTGCATTTATTTAAAACGTAAAGTTTTTTTTTGTGGAACTTTGATTGTGCGGCTAGTAATTCGAATATTGCGTTTAGGTGTTTCGGTTTGTAATTACATATTTTGGTTATGAGGGTTGATACAAATAAAGAATTATGGTTGCGTTCGCCGTTCATTATCAATACTTCCTTAGAAGTTATCATCGCTGCAGGCAGAAATATTTGACTTTTATAAATTTATATTTTTTGTTAATGGAGTTTCTATTGTTTATTTTAATATAATATAAAATAATAAAAGATATATTGTATTGTGGCTTTTTTACACTTTTTCAAACGTGAACCAAGTTAAAAAGTCCACTCAAACGCTCGATTCGGAACATGGTCCTTCGAGCCGGATCGGGAGAAAAGTACCAGCGTGGGTTCGCCATTTTGGAAAAACAAACCTTAAGTACAATTTTTTTTATTATTGATTTACTATATAAAACAAAAGTTAATTGACAACCAAGTCAATCCAATTCAGTTTTTTTTTATATTTTGTTGTGAGAAAAATTTGTACATAACGTAGTTGCATATAAATCAGTGTTTTTTGTTTGTTTGTTGTTGGTGCAATTGGATTTGTTCATGTCACGAGAAACATATATAAATTATTGACATAAATTGGTGTTCATTTGGTTAGTATTGGGGCAAACGGTTTCCATTTTCGTATTTTATCGCGACGCGGTAGTGCTTGGTTCAAGGTTATAATTTCGTTACCACATTTTACGTTGCAAATATACCTACATTTGAACGTTATAGTCGTTTTTTTGTAACTACAGTTTGTGTATACGTACCGGTTGAGAATCTAAGCGGTTTACCGCACGATGGAAGCTCTCAAAAGGCGGCGCTCAATAGTGAAAGGTCAAATGACCAAAATTGTTACATTTGCAGAGTCTGTTTGTGCTGAGACAAGATTGGAGGATATTACGGTTCGATTAGATAAAACAAATGTCTTATCTACTGAATTCGCACACGTTGAAAATAAAATGTTTGAAATTGATGCAGAATTAATCTCGCTGTCAGACGAATTCGATGAAAGTTATTACCACGCGGTGGCACTCTTAAATGCTGCAATTCGACGTTTTCATACCTCCATCCCGTTAAATACCACGTTATCGCGTAACGAAAGCATGTGTCAAGGTCATTCGGGTTCAAACGAAACCAAATTACCACGATTGAATATACCTATGTTTGAAGGGGACTTTCGAAACTGGCAAAGTTTTTTTGATCTGTTTAATAGTTCAGTTCATGATAAGGTAATGTTGTCCGCAGCCCAAAAACTTCAGCATTTAAAAGGTTTACTCAAGGGAGAAGCATTAGGCCTTATTAAGCATTTGAATATAACGGACGCGAATTATATCGAAGCTTACCAGATTCTTGTTAAACGGTACGATAAAAAGAAGGTCACCATAAATAATTACATCGACACATTTTTTAAGCAACCATCTATCACTCGTGTTAACGCGAACACCATTCGCAAGCTAGCCGATACCAGCGATGAGATTATAAGAGGTCTAAAGGCCATTGGCACCCAGGGGGAGTTACGTGATCCGTGGTTAATATATATAGTGGTGAATAAGTTGGATGACGATAGTAGGCAGTTTTGGCAGCGCGAGTCTTCGAAAATAGAGCACCCGACGCTGCGACACCTAATGGATTGCCTTCAAACCAGAGCAGATACACTCGAAGGAGTAAGAGAAACCATAACCAAACCCGTAGTGCGACTCGCTTCAAGTGTGAGAAATTCATGTACCGTCACCGCATCCAATTTAAAATGTCCATTGTGCAACGCCGAACATTTATTATACCAGTGCGAAAAGTTCAAGGGAATGGGCATCACGGAGAGGAGAAATTTTATAAATCAAAATTCAAGATGTTACAATTGCCTAAGTGACACCCATACCGTACAATCTTGCCGCTCGAAACGTTCCTGTCAATTATGTCGCAAACGTCACAACAGTTTACTTCATTTGCCGAATGTCTCAAAACCAAACCAAGGAGAATCGCAAGCTCATACTATCGTTCAGTCAGCACATACCGCGTACGTTCCATTACCTACCGATAGTTTATCATCGACCAAAACCAATTCGCCAATAAGCCCACCCCCAATAAATTCCACGGTACCTAAACCGAGTTCACCACTCAACAATACAATAGGTACAACCAATACACCATTAATTGAAAATATGTCAAACTTGAATCCAAATCCGAATAACTCTCCATCAATCAACAATTTATCTTCAATCAACACTCAACCAACCAATCAACGATCAACAAAAGCGTTGCCCTCCAACGCAACTCCAATTAAATCACCAACCATTACAAACCATGCAGCAATCAACATACCATCCAATACCAATAATTTGCAGCTGAATGAACTACCATTGTACAACCATTATCAACAACACCTGACCAATAAGTATGAAGCGATCGTACCTAAATCACCCGAGATCAATCGAAGTCGATCGCTGTTACCAACCGCATTGGTCCATGTGAAAGATAATTCAGGACAGTTACACTGTTGTCGTATATTATTGGATTCCGGATCCGAGGCGTCTTTTATAACTTCAGCCTGTGTCAAACGTCTGGGTTTACCTACCGAACGAGCTAATGTTAAAATTCTTGGAGTTGGTGCTTTATCAGCTGGAACTTCCCGAGGAAGTACCCGCTTGAATATATATTCCCGATGCAATCCAGAGTTGATGATTTTCGTCAATGCATTAATTGCCGAAAGTCGCCATGCCAATTCCATCAAGCAGTTTTTGTCCATCTAGTTGGAACCATCTGAAATCCCTAGAACTTGCGGATCCACATTTTAATGAGACCAGTAGCATTGACATTTTAATCGGTTCCAACCATTTTTTTGATGTCATCCAGGATGGCAAAATATACGGGGACAAAGGATTACCAATCGCGCAAAATAGTATTTTTGGCTGGGTCATTGCCGGTAATATGTATTCAGATCAAGTTCAAGGTACATCAACCATTAGTCTGGTATCAGAGATCGATATCAACCAATCTTTGCAGCGATTTTGGGAAACCGAAGAGGTAGCAACATTCAATCCTTTAACCAACGATGAAGAGCTGTGTGAGAGGCATTTTAAGGAGTTCCAAACCCGCGCACCGGATGGGAGGTTCATAGTCCACCTTCCATTCAAACCTACCAAAAGCGAACTAGGTAATTCATTTAATACGGCACTAAGGCGATTTTTTGCAATGGAGGATCGATTGCAGCGGGATTAGAAGCTACGAGAAGAATATATCGCTTTCATGCGGGAATACAAGCTATTGGAGCATATGAAACGCATACCACCGGAACAAGTTACCATAGATTCGAGGGTTTCATTTTACCTCCCACACCACGCCGTAATAAAACAATCAAGTACTACTACCAAGGTGCGCGTTGTATTTGATGCTTCCGCCAAAACGTCCAACAAAATTTCGTTGAATGACAATTTGTTGGTAGGACCCACCGTACAAGATACCCTTTATGCTATTCTCCTCAGATTTCGCAAACATCCAATAGTTTTTACGGCAGACATTGAGAAAATGTACCGGCAGATTGCCATGCACCCAGCTGACACCGAATACCAAAGAATTGTGTGGCGGGAGAATCCAGCAACACCGATTGAACATTATCGTCTAGTAACCGTAACATATGGAACCGCCTCCGCTCCGTATCTAGCAACCAAAACGCTGATTGAACTAGCCGATGAATTTCAAGAGCAGTACCCAATCGCCTCCAAAATTGTTCGTGAGGATTTATATATTGATGACTTAATGTCGGGGGCTAAGACGGAAGAAGAAGCCATACTGCTAAAGGACCAAGTTATTACAATACTAAAATCCGGGTGTTTTCATCTTAGGAAGTGGGCCACGAATTGCCAAGCATTATTAAACACCATTCCATTGGAGAATCAAGAAGTGGTTCCTATTCAAATTCGCGAAGAAAATCGATCCATAAAAATATTAGGACTAGAGTGGACTCCGCAAACCGATAACTTCCACTTTAAAGTGTCCATTTCAGCACAACCCACCATGACCAAAAGAGGAATGTTATCAGAAGCGTCCAAGATTTTCGATCCTATTGGGTGGCTATCTCCTTCTACAGTGATGATCAAGATTCTCTTCCAATCGCTATGGCTATTAAATCTTCAGTGGGATGACACTCTACCTACCCATATCACCAAGAGATGGACAGCCTTAAGAGAGGAGTTAACGAAATTAGAGAAAATTGCAATACCTCGTTGGCTTCATACCGAAGAGTCGGATTTCCAATTGCATGGCTTTTCCGACGCGTCAGAAGTAGCATATTCGGCCGTTATTTATGCTAGAACGAAAAATAAGTTTGGGAAGTACGAAACGACCATCGTAACGGTGCAAACCAAAGTCGCACCCATTAAAACGGTATCAGTTCCAAGATTGGAACTATGTGCTGCGCTTCTATTAACCAAGCTGATGACAATGGTGGTTAAATCGTTACAATGTCCTGCGAGTGAGTTATTTACCTGGACCGACTCTACAACTGTGTTATGGTGGTTATCAGCGCGTCCCCGATCCTGGAAGTCATATGTAGCGAACCGCACCTGTGAAATTTTGGAAACTACATCTCGATCGACATGGCGTTATGTTCCGACAAAAGAAAACCCAGCGGATTGCGCTAGCCGCGGCATTTTACCGTCTACCTTGGTCAACTTTGAACTGTGGTGGAAGGGACCTAGTTGGCTTCGTGAAGAAAAGGTATTGTGGCCTGATCAAACACAATTGCAATATTCCGCTGATAGTTCCGAATGCAGACCATCTACAGTGGCCAATTACCACGCTGACGTCGAAAATAAGTTCCTAACAAACTTGGCCCAAAGGCACTTCAAATTTTCCAAACTCCTAAGGGTTATTGCTAGAATATTCCAATTTTATTCCAATCTACGAAGAGCGATAAACGGTGAACCAAAGGAAGACCTCCTATCAACAACCAACTTTAAATTGGCGTCAGAACGAGTTATCAAGTGGGCACAAATGGAAGCGTTCACTGCCGAAATTAAGCACATACAGCGACAAAAGGCATTACCATCGTCAAGCAAGTTACTTCCCTTAAATCCATTTCTCGACCAGTTTGGTTTGTTGAGGGTAGGCAGTCGCATCCAAAATGCCGACGTATGCTACAGTGTGAAATTCCCAATAATATTACCTGCGAATCATATTATAACCGACTTAATAATTGATGAGACACACCTAAAATACTTACACGCACCGCAATCCGTCATGATAACTACTATACGACAAAAATATTGGATCATCAATTGCAAAAACCTAATACGTCAGCATATTCACAAGTGCATACCTTGCACACGTTACAAAGCCACGAGAAAAACCCAACTAATGGGTGAATTACCACCAGAACGGGTCAACCTTAAATACGCATTCTACCAGACCGGAGTCGATTATGCTGGTCCCATATGGTTAAAAGCAATGACGGGCAGGAAATCTGTCTCACATAAAGCGTACATAGCCATCTTTGTATGTTTAAGTAGCAAGGCCGTTCACATTGAATTAGTTAGTGATCTAACCACCGACGCGTTTATCACATCCCTGAAACGCTTCATGGCTCGGAGAGGGGTGGCTGCTGACATGTTCAGCGATAATGGCACCAATTTCGTTGGAGCCAAAAATACCTTTGCTGAAATTCAAAAATTAAATAACTCTAAAAGTCATAATCAATTAATTTCTAATTTTTTATTAGATTACAATACAAATTGGCATTTCATCCCACCATCAGCTCCGCATTTTGGTGGCCTCTGGAAGGCCGCAGTTAAATCTACTAAATACCACGTCCGAAGAGTACTTGGCACCACACTGCTGAATTTCGAAGAAATGTCTACGTTCCTGACACAGGTTGAAGCGATCTTAAATTCGAGACCGCTCTGTTTATTATCACCACAACAAGAAGATGCGCTAACACCGGCACACTTCCTAATCGGGCAACCGCTGACGATGATTCCTGAACCGGACTACAAGCCTATACAACAAAATCGGCTATCACGATGGCAGCTCATTCAGAACCTGATGCAGCATTTTTGGGCTCGTTGGCATAAGGAGTACCTAACCACGCTACACAATCGATCGAAATGGCAGCATAAGCACAATAACTTGAAAGTCGACGACGTCGTAGTAATTCGAGATGAAAATATGACTCCAGCAAATTGGCCACTTGGAAGAATCATTGAAACTCATCCAGGGAAAAATGGAGTTGTTCGTGTAGTCACTCTTCGTACTAAGGCGGGCATAATCAAACGACCGATCGTAAAGCTCGTCTTACTACCAGTAGTTTGAACTAAATAGTTCAAGGTCGGCGGAATGTTTGGTATCACCAAACAATGTACACACCAACACCTGCATTTATTTAATTAAAAATTATTTTTTGTGGAACTTTGATTGTGCGGCTAGTAATTCGAATATTGCGTTTAGGTGTTTCGGTTTGTAATTACATATTTTGGTTATGAGGGTTGATACAAATAAAGAATTATGGTTGCGTTCGCCGTTCATTATCAATACTTCCATAGAAGTTGTCGTCGCTGCAGGCAGAAATATTTGACTTGTATAAATTTATATTTTTTGTTAATGGAGTTTCTATTGTTTATTTTAATATAATATAAAATAATAAAAGATATTGTATTGTGGCTTTTTTACACTTTTTCAAACGTGATTCAACCAAGTTAAAAAGTCCACTCAAACGCTCGATTCGGAACAGGTGCATTGTAATACTGACTTATGTTTGTGTGGCTCTTCCACTATACCACCTTTTTATACAACAGATACCTCATGTTGAAGATTTCGTGTGACCCTCTGATTTTTGTTGCTTCAGGTTCCAGCCCAATTTTGAACATTGGTTAAAGATTGTCTCATGATTAATATTGTTGATAACGCTTTTTATATTTAAGCCCTTGGGACTGAGATCCTCACGTATCTCTTGTGGCGATACAGATGGCTCGATTCCTTTTATTACTACTGTTAGTCCTCTCGAACTTTTCAATATGTAAGTGAAAAAGTGTTTATTAGCTGCTTCTATTCTGCTTGAATTCTGATTTCACGGATATTGTTTTGTCTAATTGTAGCAATGAAAAACTCCCCACTTGTTTCTTTTTCAGCTGCTAATTGTTGAGACGGCGCTTCTCGGAGATATATTGGTGGTGGTCGCTCTCTTCTCGAGTTTCCTCCTCGTTATTACTTTTATTTCCACACAGAGATTGGAAACGGTTACCAGTTGTTATCCCTGCTCCTAGTTTTAGAGTTTTATTTGCAGTTTACGCGGAATGGGATTACGTTTACGTTTGGATGTTACGGTTATGTAATGTTGCATACCTTTTTGCATTAATCAATGCAAGACAGTATCCGCTTCATTGGCATTGCACAATATTTGATGTCGTAGCACTTTTTAATGCTTGTGAACCGCTTACACTTTTTGAATTGTATTTTTATAGATCGATGGCACTAGAGAATTAGCACGATTTATTGCACTTAAATTTGTGACGGATGGCGATCGTTGATGTTTTATTTTGCTTGGGGAAAATAAACCCATTGTCACATTCAGCACATTCGGCACTCAAAGTTTTGTTTTATTTTCACTTAAATTTAGAGTCTTGTTAGTGGTCTGGTTTTGTGATCGATGAACATGTCATAACCATGGCACTCTACAAGCCTTATGAATCCAACGATATCATTTTTGTAAAGATCATTTGTGAGTTAGCCATTCATTCACAACACATATATGAATATTTTTTATTGGGCCGGGCACCATAAAGATCAATTTGCCTTCCGTTACATCAAAATGTATCACGCCACAGACTGCGAGCGTCAAAGAATCGCATTCTAATTAATTTACGCGACATTTGGCGAAACTTAAAATTTCCAAAAGAACCAGACATTTAAACAATTCAACCTTCTCATATTGTAAATCATTAAAAAGAAACTCTAGGTCTGCTTGCCTTAATGTCTGTTGATCGGATCAGATTGTATGAGATATTTTGAAGTTTCTTCAATTTCAATATGGTGATATTATAACATGTGCTGGCATCATGACATATGTCAAGTAGACCACCAATTTATATCAACCCAATCGTCGACGGTTTAAATACATTCGGTGTTCATCATTTTATTAGGTAATTATTAGTTATTCTAAATTTACGACCATATCATGCTCGGTATGACTGAGATGGTTGCGAATAAAACTAAAAAGCCGTACATGCTTTGGCGGATACAATAAATGGAATAGTCTCTAACAGCGATGCATAAATATAAAAGCGCGAGCAGATTGAAACTCGATCAAAGCATGATCATTAAGCATGCTCAAGAGCTTCAATTGCAAGAACCTGGCACGTCATACCACGTGCTCCCACGACAGCAAAAATATTATAATATTATTTTAAATTTTAGAAATAAGATAGACGCAGAAAAACTTTAAGACATGAGTAAACGAAATAAAAAAAATACGTTAAACTCCAGTACAATTGCAAAAAATCGTAATAGTTGTGCGTAATGAGAACGGCACTAGAAAGAAATGGCTATTGATTTAGTTATTTTTAAGAATCACGATCCATTCGTGACCCCAAATCCAACTCTTTTTTATGAAAAGAGAAACAAAATTCTTAAGGCCCGTAATCACTCAAGATGGAGTAAAACTCAAACTTAAAAAAACTAGACACTACCTCGAAATCATAAATAAATCACACAATTCCTAGAACTTTCTGGCTATTATAGAAGATTTATGAAAGATTCTTCTAAAATAAGCAAAATCATGACAGAATACTTGAAAAAAGACATACCTGTAAATCTTCAGGCTTGATATTTATAAAATCCTTTGAAACGCTTAGAAAACCATAGTGATAGATCAGATATTTGCATACCTAGACTGTACAAAACCATTTACATTAAATACGGATGCATTGAATTTCGATCTAGATTCAGTCATATCACAAATACAGATGTTTTACAACGATCAATCGCCCTCGCGTCAAGAACTTTAAACATCACGGAAACAAATTATGGAACAAATAAGACAAACAAATAAGACAGGAGTCCTGGCTTTAATATGGGCTGTCAAGAAGTACTAGCTATATCTGAACGGTATAGCAAGTTTACGTTGGTAATAGATCACAAGCCGCATACGTTCTTCAAATCTTCCTTAAAAAATCTTAAACGTTTGAAATGGAGACTCGAATTGGAAATTATGATTTCGAAATAGTCTACACAGAAAGGAAAAAAGAATGTAGAGGGATGCTCCCAGCAGAATGCCTGAATCTGGTTTAGAAATCTTGAATTTTGAAATTTAACATTATTCCGTCTTTCTGCCATTTCTGAAAGAATGACGATGAAATTTCGATAGAAGTATTGATCAGGGGTTTTAAAGTAAGTTTTGAAAACATTCTAGGATCTGTTCGTGCTGGACTAAACTTGGCCATTTCATAACCAATTCTGATGAAAATTTAAATTTTTTTATTTATTTATTTTCAATTTTTGACCAATATATCAGAAACTACCACTAACAACAAATAATTTCGGTTATTTTTCTAATAGCTTAGGTCATACTGAGACTACGAGGAAAATATGGGAAACATTTTTGGATGTGAATTTTCAATATAATTAAAAATTTATAGTAAACATTTTAGTCCATAAATTTTCCCCAAATTTACCTCGTAGTCTCAGTATTGATTTTGATATTAAAGTTTCTGATATATTGGCTGAAAACTGAAAATAAATAAACAAAATCATTTTGGTTTTCAAAATGATCGGTTATGAAATGGCCAAGTTTAGTCCAGCACGAACAGATCCTAGAATTTTATCCAAAACTTATTTTAAAATCCCTGATCAATTCTACTATCCAAATTTCATCGACATTCTATAAGAAATAGCGGAAAGGCGGAATAATGTTAAATTTCAAGATTTCATTTATCGAGTTTCTTTACTTCGGAGATCAATCAATTTGTCATTTTAAGGATCTCTTTTAATATTTTATTTAGATGGAATGTTTTATTTAGTGAAAAATGAAATACAAAATGAATTAAAAAATTTCGCTGGTAAATTATATAACAAAATAAATTCTCTTTTGTGTTGGTGCTGCCACTTGCGGAAAGCATCGTAATCTCTTATTTTCCGCAAGTCAAATTTCCGCTAACTTATACAGCATTTTATGACCGCCATTTTTGATGAACTCGTTTGTTCGCACACATGATCATGTGAGTCCGTTCGCAAAAAATTGAAGTGGATAGTTGAAGCAGCTTTCGGCGGATGCGATGCGTTTTGGTGATGTCGTTGAGTACCTTGCACCAAACTGGCATTTCGGAGCTATAACCGAAGTTTGTACTGGAATTGAGTCGACTTGAAGTTGCGTTGATCTGACCACTGGTTCAGATTTGTCAAAAAGCAGAGGAGGTATTGAAATATCTCCAAACTCACCTTCGTTGCCGATTTGTGGCTCTGTATATTCTCTGTGGCGTCTTTCCAGATGATGTTGACCTTTACAGTGAACTCAATATAATTGAGAACAAATGCGGAATTCTTCAAGCGCAGATGTGGACAAATCCGTCGGATGTGTTGCACACGATGAACATCGAGTCAACCATTGATTAATGAAAATGAATTTGGAAGAGGTGCTAGGAGCGGCCTAACTCTGTTGAAGTCGGCGGCATTAAACTGAGTTCTTTCTGTGACATTCTGCACGTTGTGATACTGCAGGTTATTTATTTTCAATCACTCGATAGCAGCACTCACATTATCGCGTGAAAGACTAAACCTGAAAAATTAGGCAATCGAGGCAGCTCCGTTGGGAACTTCTCGGTAACCTCATAAATGTGTGTGTACATTGTTTTCTTCGGTGTTAGATGTGTCTTGCAGCGATGATAAGAAACAGTTAACCTTTGCTAAAAGGATCAATCGGAAGATCAGAAACCTTTACTTTGAAAGCGTCGACATTTATGGACAGTCACAGGTCAAGCAGCGCGAGATGTTGTTATCTCACCGCATCGTCTTTGGAAGCGCGTTGAGTTAGCGAATCGTGAAGCGTTCTTTCTGCAATTTGAATTAATATTTTATTTCTTGCTCCGTCGCTAATCTGTGATCCCTGCGTCATACATTCCTATTTATTCATTCCTATGATAAGTTTTAATTGAATTATAGAGCTTGATTGAAAACTTCTAAAATGATAATTTTACTTGTCATTCAAAATGCAAAAACTTCTAAATTTCATGTAGATTATTAGATCTTCAAATTTTTGCAAATTGAGTGAATTGTGCAGAATATTTCTTCTATAATCTGTAGAAAACACAAACTGGAGTCCGATCGCTTGTATATTTTAATAGAAAGCGTTGTCAGGATTTAAGAAACACTGAAAAAGCTCTGAAGTTTGATTGGTAGATTTTATGCCACACATCAATAATTGCAAACATTTTCGGATAATTTAACAAGTATGTTACCAGCTGTTATCTTAAAATCGCTACAATCAAAACTAATTATATAAAGTTCCAAGTCCCATTGGCATCGATCTTATGACCCGCAAATAAATTGATTTCAACCGACATGCTTTTAAATGTTAAATATTAACCATGAAGCGTATTCCGCCTATCTGCGTCTGTACAAAAGTCCATCAACCACAAACATTTCAAAATCAAGTTCATTAATACTTGTACTTGAACTTGAACGCGCGTGCGGATCTCTACTCGATTAAAGCGTTCAATGAACGATTAAATTACCCCAATAAAATACTTGAAATCTACTCCAAATATCTACAATAAAAAAAATATGAAAAACAATAAATATTTTTAATTGTTTCTGCGCCATTTATAATCCAATTTAATTTAACTGTTATTATTACTAAAACAAGACAAGTGACCATGAATTAAGTATAGAGGCGCGCGAGACCGCGAATAGACGACGCGATAAACTTAAATTTTAAGATTCTTATGTAATGGATTTTAAATTTCATGATTTTTTATTTTGATTCAATGACAATGTCATGGCAAATTTAATTTATTTTTTTTTTTTTTGTTAATAACGACAATCACAATAATTTTATATGTAGGTAGGTATTATACGAGTAAATACACGGTCATTCACCATATCAAAGTTGGATCAGTAACGGAGTAAAAGCAAAAACGAAAAAATTCAATTGAATCACATTGTGAAAAAAACGTTAAATCGCTTTGGGTCATTTTTATTAAATTTGGTATAAATGTACGGCTTACGATATAATTAAGATGATATGTACGTGAGACGTCACTCTATGCAACAATAATACTAATAATTTCGAGTTATAGAAAATCTACGATTTCATGCAATTGATTTACTGTGACTAATTTAATAGTAGTATTTTAACAAATAAATGTAAACTTAACATCGATGTGTACATATTATGACTGACAACAACAACACAATCTATAATATACGTAGCCGAGAGTCATATAGTTAAACTCGAAAACGTTAAATAGAATAAGCAGGTATATAGTATTTAGCTTCGTCCGCAGATCTTTAATGAATCAGCCGAATGTAGAAATATAAATAAACAAAACATTAAATAATTTAACAGTCATGTATGTTGTACTTAGGCATTTAGCACGGAACAAAGAAAACTTCAGAAAGTAGCTACAGTTAAATCTAGACTTAGTGGGTACCTCAATCAAGATCAAAACTCTATAGTGAATTATATGTTATACTGATTTGGGTATTTAAGCCTGTGACGCTGTCTGTGTTAAGTACTTTTATTTTGTTCTAATGTTTGATTTTTAAGTTTTAATTTTGTGTGTTTAGTTTCTTAGAAATAACCAAATTTGTTTGATTTGTTTTACTTAAAAAGTCGTGAACTGATTAAATTCGATAACACAGGTAAAATATGTAACCGAAGACCATAAAAATTACTTTGTGAAAGGAATCTAATAATTATTTGCACGACTGTAGCAGACTAACTAATTGGCTTTTTTAAACATAACATAATGAGATAAATAATTTTTAATGAGACATTATAGTGAGTTTATTGTTTCTTTAAGTGAACCCATAACCATTTATCACATGAAACCGGAAATACAGTGGTAAATAATTTTATTATACAAATTTATCTCCGTGTTCTGGGATGGGTCGTTGCGGGTATAAAATACTCGAGAATAATTAGTACATAATTTTTACAAACAATTAAATATATTACAAAAAACATGCTGCCTTATAAAACTAAACCCAACTTTATCTAATTTAATCTTTGGGTCTATCAAACTGATTCACAGACGGTGCGACTATTTTCTATGATAATTAGTTCCGGCTCTGCAAAATCAAATGTTTATGTATTGCGACTAATATTCAAAATGTCAAATGATCATACATACTGGCCCATACGCAGTTTAGACTCAACTCAGTTGTACAACTAGTCATAATGTGTACGGGCCGTACAACACCGACTTAACTTTAGCCATAAACATCAACAATTTAACCATGAATACTCCAGGACGGCGTATAAGGCGCCGCGATCTGTATTATATTATTGTTGTAAGTACAATTCATAGAACTGTAAATAAAACATAAACATACTTTTTCTGTATTCATCATCCTAAACTAAAACTGAAATTGAAAATTTAAGAAAATAACAGAAAATTCCTGTGAAGTATGTCCTGACACCTTCCTAAACTTAAAAAATAAAAATTATATCAAATATATGACAAACTTAACGTTTCTGTACAAATTCGTAAAGTTTGTCTTAACTCCTAAAAAACTGTGCATGTGTACGGACCACTGTATTGTGAATGCCACTGTGGAGTTTGGCGAATACAACACCAATTTTCGCAAAGTTTTCGGAATATTCAGCAAAATACAACAGCAAATAATTTTTTACAATTATTTAGTAATTCGTTCTTAACACCATTTAAAATTAGTTTTAATCACACCACTATTTCTACTTTCACTTATACTCGGTTGCATACCGAGTCTTAACCAAAGACCAGCTTAAGATTTCTATTCCGCACTGAACATTCAAAATTTAGGTTGGCCATACGTACCGTTTTCTGGGGTATTATACTCTTTATCTGACAACCAATTTGTAAAATGTCAGATCGATTTCCACTTCAATATTTCCATTTTGATGCTCTTGTACATTTGAATTTTTGAAGCATTTAAAACTGTTCAATCAGTTCTCTTGGTCACTCCGAGCGATTTGCGACATTTATTAAATTTTTTGAGCTCACATACCAAAACCCTGTACAACATTTTCATATCGATTTCCATACTCCTGATATCGTAGTGCTGTCCCTGTTCACCAACCTATGGAGAAAACGTCAAGTATTGTGTGTGTGTGATTGTAAGATGCACACTCTCATAATCTTAAACCGTGGTCGTCGGCTCATCTCTAACATAACAAACGACAATAAAGTTTGTTTTGGAAACAAATCCTTCCATAAATAAAACGAGAACTTAAACGAATTTTGTTAAACACAGTTTTTTATAAAAAATTTCACCTACGACCAAATTGCAGAAAATTGTTCTGAACCAATTTAGATACCAATTCAATTAAGAATCCGTCTGGTCTCGTCGTAAATCCCATAGTGTAAATCCCATCCCAACAGAAACCATCCCCCATCCAAATCCAATAATTCAATGATCCGATGTTTCCAAAACATTTGCAAACAAGACCAAGTTCCCACAAAAAAGCGGTTTCCGTCAAAATTAGTCATTCGCGGAAAATGACCAAAACGAGCCTTGCTACAACTCCAACCTCGAATCGACCGATTCCTAACTGAAACCCCTGCGAATGCTATACAAAATATTGCCAAAACAAAAAAGCTAAAATGGGAGTTGCCACCTCCCCAACCTAACAAAAACCTCCAAGTATGAAGTTCTATCCTAATCAGTCAACCCACCTGGGAAGCAGAGTGGCTGAACTATGACGAAACAACAGTTCAACACACAAAATCATCATATCCACCTAAATCTTTGAAAATGATCCTGATCAGCTTTATTACACTTCCCATCTATAATCTTACCGCTCTCAAATGATTTCCTGTCAGATGCTACCTTCCAAAATAATTGAAAGAGCATCAAAAAACGCCACATTCAGTGGGCCTCCGCCAAAACCCATCTTGAACCTCCCAGCTCATGAAAAATGCCCAAGTATGAAGCTTCATCAAAGTTAGTCAATGCACTAGGGTTTCAGAGAGAACACAGACCGACACATAAACAGGCACCACATCGAAATCGCCCTCACATTTCTATACTATGAAATAATGAACTTCTTATTACAACTAATCCAACAATAGTCCACCATACCAATTTTTGAGATTTTATACCAATTTTTGGGATTAATTTTGAAAATAAAACCTTAATTTAAGGTACCCCAATTTAAGAATTTTGGTCTGGTCACTCATTTCCAACCAATCAGGAATACCACTAAATTGCTATAAAATACTTTTAGCACCACTACTTGTACCTAGATTTCTCTAATCTATCAAAAAAATGGTACTAAACCAATTTACGATGAATCAACCATCCAAAGCGACCGTGCACGCTGAATTTCAACCAATAATCGAAATCGTGTCATTAGCTCCTAACCTGTCTGTTCGTCCTGAACAGAATCTAAACTACCGCATTTGAAGTTTAGTCGAAAAGCTCCTAAACAAATAGCTTTTTTTTATATTCTCACCGCCGGATGCCTTTCAACCTAGTAGCTATCATCTATGGCTCTAAATGATTATCTACTTCATCATTTATACCATGCATCTTCTCGATACTCAGCATCACCTGCTCGCAAATTTCTTTATATATGCTATCATCCTTGAAAACGGACAACGCTCCAACTACCAAGGTATTCTTTGATCAGCAATTTATAGATGATCTTTTCCGGCTTTGTTTGCCTCTCCCGAATTTGGACAACATTGGGTCAAAACCATTCCACTTAATATTCCTCGCCTTGCTCCGAATTGCTGACCGTTTGTGTATATTTTCTATAAATCGTTCCTCATGTCAATCGCCCTGACGAATATGTTCCACATATTTTTCATCTAGCGGTACTCTTCCATAATCAAAAAACATGTTATTCATTCGTTATGATTGAGCATGATTCATTCCAATGTTTGCATCTCCTGCACAAATCTCCTCCAAATCCATCTGTCTATGGGCCGTTGTAATACACATACCGCTCACGCAGGGCAGCCTTCCTGTGAATTACAAATTGCTAATCACCGCTTCCGAATTCTCTTGCTGCCCTATCAGAAAAAATTGGTGGACTATCAGCAGTTTCTGTTCGCCTTGGTCGGTACAAGCAAGGAGTATCTCATTTTTCCTTAAGTCGTGATTACCGACCTGTGTTTAATTGGCTCGGTCACTTCATCGCTTCTAGCATTACCACTAGCTCCAGCTCACTTTTATCAAGTTCATGGTTCACATCAAAACGTCGATTATGCATAAGGTTGTGCATCCAAAATCCTTATCAGTTTGCCTCATTTTTCTTGGACTTTTGCAAGATCCTGGTTAAATTGTTCATATTCTGTCTACTCGCCACCACTTAATTTTACAACATGGGTTCCTCTTGATTAATAACATCCACTCAATGATCTTCATAATCTGGTTCCACCTTATTACCGACAGCCACTTCCACCATCTGCTCCTCACGGTTATGTAAATACTTGACTATCCAAATATTATGTCTACCATTTGATCCAGTCTCTTCTGGATGTTTTCATTGACTATTTTGATTTTCATAACTTCTAGATGTATTTCTCGCGTCAAATCTTTACTATAATTGCGCGCCATTGGCAAGTAAAAGGTTATTAATCGAGAGTTCTCGGTGGATTTTGGCTGAAATCGGACCACCAATAGCGACTTGTTTTCCAAATTTTAAGGAAAATAACGATTTTTGACAAAAACTTGTTTTTGTAACAAAAAATTCGACTGGTATGCAGACTAGACTTAAGCTTATACAAAAAAGTGGTTCACCAAAGTGACGGCATCCATAAAAGCTGTTTCATTTTTTGCAAATATTTTAAAAAGCATATCACTATGAGAGAAACGTCTATTAACTAATAGATTGTAAATCCGTTTTGCAACAACTAGTCAAGATCAGTCTCCCGCATTTTAGAGAAATAACAATTCTTGACCAAAAAAAATGATTTTCAGCACAAATTGTGCACCTGTACAGTCCTCCGCAAGTGACAGCTTTTATTGTAGCTTTATCTTTGTTTGCATTTTGAAAAATATATCATTAACGAGAAAACTACTGTTCAAAAAGTTTCTTTCGAAACTAATTGTATCTGACGAATATTTGCGTTTTAACTTAAATTCGTTCACAGTCCATACGGATTGTTTCATCTGAAAGAAACTTAAGCTTTTTTTAAAAATTGGAAGATTCCAGTGATTTTTGGAAGTCATCGGTTCACCGCTTTCATACAAACTTTTATTTTTTTTTTTCAAATATTTGGAAAAGTATATAGCATTTATGAAAGAAAGAATGAAAAAAGAGGTTGGAAATTAAATTGCAAACAAAATTGCGGGAAATGACGAGTCTTAATAAAAAAAAAATTGAAAAACACCCAATACAAAATTTTATCAGCTCTATAGTCCAGTCGGGTTATTCGGAAAAAAAATTCATACTTAAACATTTTCTAATAATTGGGAGGTTCTTACGAAATTTGGTGTAGATGTGTGTAGCGGCAGCTTCCATGGGAGCTTTTTCAATTTTTGCAATGATGTTAGAAGACTGAATGATTTAAATAAATTTAAAGAATAAATTTTGAACAAAGAACGATTGACAGGCTTTTCTGAAATTTGAGGCGCGATAGTGTTTTTTGATAACACATGATAATTTTATTAAAAGTCTAGTAAGTTTAATTAATTGCTCTAGAAATTAATAGTGGTATTGATTTGGATCGTCCTCGTTCTTAATATAGACTGGTTTCAGATTATGTTTGTCACTCGCGCATATTGTACAACCGATTCAATTCAAATTTAAATTACAGACAGAAAATACTGGTAGTTTGTAAATTGCTTTGACGCATGCAACTACTCGTATGCTTTGGATGCGTTTCCATATCGATGTGATTCTGCTAAGTTAGGTTTTATTTTAAAATCATCACTAAATTTTTATCTGACTTGACTTGCTCAATATTGACATACAGAAATACTCGGTGATAAATATCAAGGTCATGAATCAAAACTTAAGAAAGATAACTTATTAAATGATCTCTGAATCAGGTTTAATATTAAATAAAATAAACAAAAATATTTGTCATAATTTTGAAATGTTACTCGCTTAAAGGGAACAAAACCAGCGGGATCTTGCTTCAACTCAGACCATGTCTTTTCCCAACTCAAACAACTGCTTAACAAATCTCCGAGAGAAACAAAATGACGATCTGTTAATTGATAACGCAAACCCGGTCTCATATTTTTCATGAGCACTTTGATGAGCTGTTTGTCAGAGTAGGGACTACTTAATTGAAATGTTAGACTACACATTTGGTCGTAGAATTCCAAGAAAGATTCTTTAGGAAGTTGCAGCCTAGACTCAAGTTTGCTCTCAATGTCTATATCTGGTCGTCTATTTTGGAACCGTTCTATCATGGTATGCCGAACTTTATGTCGCTTGTGGGTTTTGTTGCCGATACCGCCAATACCAACTCCTTTTAAAACAAAGCTAACCTCAGTTAAGTTCATAGATGATGCTAAAGTTTCAAATTGGAATAGAAACAAACTAATGGGAATACCGGTTGGTGATCCATCAAAAGACAACCCACTTCTCGATAAACCACGGGACTCCGGAACATATTTAATTTGTGTTGGATTAGGCTGTGCATAATTATGCTCAATCTGATCGACGTTATTCTGAGACGAATGAGGAATATTTGGTTAGTATCGGTACGCCATATTAACCATAGGGTTATAGTTTGCGGTAGCCTGCTTTATTTGAAGAGGCTCACGGTACTGCCAATTTTGTGAGGTACTTGGCCAAGTAATTGGTGATGGTTGATGCATCTTATTTCCAGGTGGTAAAGTGATTGGTTGAATTACAGGGCCTAACATTGGGTTTTGAATATTCTTGAAGATAAGTGCTTTGCTAAGTGGCTCCTGCGATAGTTCTTTTGCCTTACGCTTTAAATCATGACACTGTTTACTTAGGGATAATACCTGTTCGGACAATTGACGGGTTTGGTATATAATACAAGCCATTTCGGATGATTGATCAGCACAATTTGCATCCATAGAGGTCCCCGGTAAAGGAAGTAGTTTAAGATTACCATCAACGTTATGAATCACCTCGATATGTACTGAGTTGGTTATATCAATGGATTCATCCAGCTTATCCAGGTCATTTAAAAAGTTTTGCAGTGTGCCTAATAATATTTCACAGAGTTGTAGAACATTTTTGGCTTGTCCGGCGTACGCTGGAGAAACAATAGCTCGTCTTAGCCGGCTTGCTATACATGAAGGAGTCTAGACTCGATTGTACGAGCAGACGGTACTTGTTGGCCGGTTTCTAAATTACGGATGGAATTAATTTCCTGCTTTAGCGTCTCTAATTTAAGACAGCATTTATTAATTTCGAAGTCAGGTCGTTTACTTGCGCTTTCGTGCATCTTAGAAGGAGTTTCTTTTTTCCCCCCTTCTTCTGCATTTACTTGGTTTTTTTAACGCTTGTATTACAGAATCTTCAGCGACTGAAATCTGGCGTACTTCGCATTCGGTTTCGAATTCGCATCGGTTTAACAAAAACACATTCATATTGAAAATATTTAAACATCGCAAAAAACAAAGATAAAACTAGGATAAGGAAAATACGATATTTGTACGTAGAAATAATTTGTAATTAAAAACGTGTACGATCTCAACAAAAAAATGATTGTAAGATTGATTATTTAAACTATAATATCGAATTCGAATAAAAATATATTTAAAAAAATCCAAATTGTTGATGAGAATTGGTGTACGACTACTATATTATATGTTGAATGATAATTGAATGACTATATAATGCAGATTTCAATTTATCTTAAATTCACTTAGACGAAAAAAGAATATTAGTAATAATAGAGATTGATATTGTGACTTGCCAAAAATGATACAATTTATTAATTGGAAAATTATTAAATTAGAAGAACAATATGTTAATAAAAAAAATTAGGTTTGCTGGATTAATTGAACACAGAAAAGAAAATCAAAAAATTTTAAAATTAGAATGCCAAAAGTATAAAAAAATGGAAGGGGATGCAACTAAGACGAAATAAGAACTGCTTTAGAAAGGTTATCCAAAATTATAAATTTACGTCTACAGCATTTGCCGAAGGTAAAGAAAGTACAACAACTTATAGTTCTAACTAGAGAAATTTAACAAAAATGATATCAAACCGATTTGGGAAATCGAAATTATGTTAAATTGTCAAAAATAAATGGAAGGTGAAACGAATGACGCTAAGAAACCTCGAAATCTAAACACTAAAAGCGGAATCAACAAAGTATCTCAGCTAAAATTCATTGCAAAAAAATCTAAATACGAAAAGGTAAAAATGATGAAATCCGTCCATATGTTGTTAACTTTAAACATATGGACGGATTACTCAACTTAAACTATACCGAGTAACACACTGAAGTCTACACTCTAAACACGGAAGCAGTACGGTTTCAGTATTAGCTCCAATTGGGTAATCAGTCGGATGTCAACTTGCAGCTTCAATTCATTCAAACGCGGAATTCAAACAGCAAAACAAAGAAACATTTGAATGAACTGTAACGAAACAAAACAATATCTCGAAAAAAAAATTATTATTACGTTTTTCTTTAAATTTTCTTAATTTACTTTTACTTACTTTATATTTATTATTGAATTGTTCTTAATTATGTTTGGTATGTCGCCAAACAGTATATTGTTCATATACTCGCGAATAAAGTTCGGGTTTAGCACTTCAGTTAAAAACCCGTTCACTTTAACTTTTTGTGACACTAAAACACTTTTATTACTCACTACGCAGGTGATCTAGGGTAGGAACAGATATTTAAAATTTTCCGCTACCACACTGCGCTAATTATGTATATATTGCATATATGGGTATATGCATGCTTACAATGTTGTTTGCGATGGTTTGCAATTGGAGAGCTCACAATTTCGTTCAGGTGGTTTCAAATATCGTTGAGGTTAAAATATTGACGATGATGTAGCCTTGATGTTGTCCAACTGTTATTACTGGTAAGTAACTAGAAATGATCAAGCATGATGTGTAGCATTTAAAGAAGTTTTAAACTAGATTTCAGCATGAACATACACCGAAAGAGCAAAATTGGAATACATATTAAGGTTAAACAATTCAATTTGAATGCTTCCATCCATTATATACTAACTCTTCAGTACCACATTTTGACACATAAATTATATCGAGTAATTTTTCACACGAACAAAACTCGCACATCTCCACACAAACAAAACCATATAATATTTAGTTTAACGACTATAATCTACATATTTTTGATATAAAACATATAACAGAACAGACATCTAATACCAGACCACTTGAATAAGTAATAAAATATGTTCTATGTTTCACTTCATACTTCATATTATACAAATTGTTCACACACAGCAAAACTTTGCTAATTTTATTCAGCAGCTTTTTTTTTGCGCGCGTATTATTGTCTCAAATAATTTTTTATATTTTCATCTTTCAGTTTTTTTTTTTTTTGATTAAAAATTCTTTTTAAATATTTATCCTTATATATGTTTTGTACGTTAGTTACAAAACTCAAATGTATGTACATAATATTGTATGTACATACGGAATATATAGTACAGCAGAAATAGAAGCGCAGTGACACAGCAACAAAAACAAACTCAATTTGTTTATTTTTAGTCATTGTTGTTTGCTTATGAAAATTGAAAAACTTTTTTTCCGAGCTTTATTTTTATTTGTTGTATTCTGTTTTGAAAAATTAAACAACAACTAAATGAACAAATATAAAAGAATAAACCAACAGCCAACAAACAGTAATGAAATTCTCTGAAGGAATTGTACACACAAACATATGCAGAATATTTTATAATTTTTTTTTTTTTGTTGGTGCTACTGCTGCCTTGCTCCATCCATTTTTTTTTGTCGTATACCATGCACTATATAAAGGAGCTGAATGTTTCAGTTCAGTTTTCTTCTACTTTTTTATGTCTTGTATCGTTGTCGTTTTGTTCCTGTTTCCCATAGACAATATCCGTGTACGTACATTCCCATAATATATATGGAAAGGATGCAAACGGCCAATTTCAGATTTTATTTTTTTACTTCATTCTCTTCCCTTCAATTTTATCAAAAGTACTTATATATTTTATGGTTTGTCTCATGGAAAATTGCATTCGAAAGTTTTCATTTCTTGTCCATGTCCTTTTATATTTTCGTTTACATTTTTGCAGAAACGGTTGGGAAAAAATTGTTGTTAAATGAAAACATTTCCTTTTTTATGGAACGTATACGAGAGCTATGCACAGTGAAAATATAAATTCGTTTTAATGTTGGGTATATTATTCCTTTACCAGTTTCAATTTTATTGCATGATTCACTGGATGGGCAACTAAGTGCATGCACTGAACACAATATACTATATGGATTTTTTTTACTATTATATTATTATCTCTAAAATTTATGATAATATAATATTCAATTATGGTGAATTGTATAGTGATTTTCTGGTAACTGAATACATAAATTCTTATGTGTATATGATTCACTCGTCTTTGAAGTAAAGTTGACAATAGGCTTTGTCGAGTTTTGTGGGAATATTTCAATTAAATATGCATGAATGTAATAAAATATGTGTTGACTTTCAATTTGCATACATCCTAAATATGTGATATTGTGTTGCATATTTAGGTTTTCCTGTTGCAACGCTGTTTTTCACTTTGGTTAAATTGGAACATAATCGTGATTTAGTCGAAAAAAATAAACTGTTAAGCTGTTAAAGACCGACGGTCATCATTTAATACTTCTCTCATTTGCAAACTTCAAAGTGTCTAACAGATATAAATCATGCGATCGGCGTCGGTACCTTGCAGTAGATCTAAAGCAAAATATTTTAAATTACGGTGGGGAAATGGAATTGCTATAGTTCTTCGTACATCGAAAACAGTGGCTAGCCAAAGAGACAATGTAAACGGGCCTGACAACAATTTTACGTCTAATGCTGCTTACGTCTAATGAGTAAATATAAAATACTAAACACTGCGGAAATTATAATTATAAATATCTATGTTGCAAATCTGGTCAAAAACATTTACGTAAATCAGCAGAAAGTGATGTTCACCGTTTCTCATACGCAACAACGAGCACCCGATTGAAGATTCACAAGGAGGTTAAGGAGCTGCCGATGCATCTAAAATTAAAAATAATATTAAGTACAAGTACTATTAACTTACCTTTACTTACAAGCTAATCATATATTTTATAATTTATGTATTTATTTATATATTTCTCGTTAGAAAAACTGCTTATTGTTGTTTATATTATTTTACCTTTATGTTGTCGATAATGCAGTTCATGAAAATTGTGAACATTTCACATATAATATTTTTGTGTATTGTTCAATCATCGAATTTATTAGCTCGTACGTACGTAGTATACTCGTACGATGTATCGAACCATTCCATTATTGCATTTGTTATTCAAAGACCAAAATTTGATACTGTTAAAGTTAGCCGAAAGTTTCCAGCCGAAATATGGTAATGCAGATAGCGTAGTTGATACCCAGCCGAAAGATGGTAATGCAGATAGTATATGTTCACATTAAGTGTACATATTGCAATATGTCGATAATGCACATTAGCCGATAATGCAGATTGTGTCGATAAAGAAGTTTAACTTCAATATTCATCCGAAAAATGCTGGCACTACAGATTTAAAAGTAACAAATAATTCATCAATTTTCTAAACGAAAAATGTCAATAACAGACATAATTTATAGAAAGTTAGCCGAAAGTTGCCAGCCGAAAATGATAAACGATAATACAGATAGTGAATTGCCTACTTCATCCCAAAGTTAAACAAACTACATATTAAATTGAAATATCCTACCTGAAAGTGACCTACAAAATCAGCCGAAAACATATGTATCATAACAAATAACAAATACAATTTGCAATTTAACCGATATTAATTTATTGTTTCATGTGTAATGATTAATTAATTAATTTAGTGTTCGTAGCAGCGTACTTTCAAAAATTTATTATGACAACGTTAAAAGTATTAAGTTTGGAAAAGTCTCATTTAAAGAGATTTGTAAGGGTAATAAATTGAGAAAGTATAGTAATAAAAAGAATGCCATATCTGTTTCATACAGCCGAAGACTGCCGATAAAAAAATTTAAATGATGAAGCTTGATCTGACTACGTCAACTCGATGGGCCGTGACCATAGGCAAATTTTATATATAGGTTAAAATAATGTTTTATAATGAGGTTGTGGGTGAACTTGAGATCTTACCTTTGTTTCGTCGAAAAAATCGTCCATTATTCGAGATTTAACCAGATAGACACCAATATGACGATGCCGATTCGATAGCCCATAATAATAGGTAGCTTTTGATTATAGGTTAGGGGTAAGTCTGATGGGATTATAGGGGTGAAATTCTAATTTTCCCCTTCTTCTGATGATAAAATCGTTCATCATTCGAGATTTTGCAACATGGACACCAATCTGACTAGGCCGATTCGATAGCCCATGATCATAGGTAGATTTTGATGTTAGATTAGAGGCAGAGATGGGCGATTACACGTCATATACTAAATTTTACGTTATTGCGTAGACAACTTGTCGACAACGTAGAAAACTTGTCGATAATGTAGAAAACGTCAACTAGTCGTAGACAACGTCGGAAACCAATTGTAATTCCGCCATTAGTGATTAAATGTTCAATAAATTTTTAACTTGCGGTAACATATTTCCAAGTTACATATTACATCGCCTGAAAAGTTCCCGGTCTGACACATAGGGTTACACACAAATTTAAAACCCATAAAATTTTAAATTCTACCAACCTTTAAACGACAAGTATCAAAATTACATTACATTCGGACCATTAGTTTACAAGTTACAGTTGTTTTAGTGACGCTACTTTTGTTAATTTAAGAACAATGGAAAAAAAGAACTTTATGTGTTGATTAAAAACTGTTTTTTGACGTGAAAAAATACCGTTCAAGCAAAGCAGTGGCTTTGATTGTACAACCACCGATGATGCACTGTCTGGACGCCCAAATAAGACCGTGACTCCAGAAAAAATACAAAAATTCACGAAATTGTTTTGAAAAACCATAAAGTGAAGTACCATGAGATAGCTGACATTATCCACGAAAAAAATTGCTCTTTCACCAAGACAATGCACCATGTCACAAGTCGATCGCAACAATGTCAAAATTGCACGAATTGCACATTGAATTGATTCCGCATCCACCGTATTCGCCAGATTTGGCCCCAGCGATTATTACTTGTGTGCAGACCTCAAAAAAAGCTGGGGGATGAAGTGATTGCCGAAACTAAAGCTTATATTGAAGACAAAGTTAGATCGTTCTACAAAAAAGGCATCGAAATGTTAGAGAGGCGTTGAACTGATTGTAGCGCTCTAGTAGGAAATTATGTCGATGAATAAAATGTATTTTTCCCCCAAAAATTGTGTTTTCTTTGTTAGACCGGGAAATTTTCAGGCGATGTGTTACTTATACTCTGTACCTCTCACCGTTTTTTTCTTTAATAATGTGTGCTCGTCATCGATTTTTTGTCTAAATTTTCAATAAACTAATCTAGATAAATGTCTCTAATTGTTTTAAACCAAAATATTCAAGATATTTCCATCTAAATTTTAAACTCAGTTCATTGACAATAGCCGATGTCGAAATTGATAAATTTTCATTAAGTTAACAAATTTTAATTGAACCCCTGACACGATTTATTTGTGCCATCCTTGAAGGAAGGAATGATCCTTGAACCTCCTACCTTTAATTTTGTTAGTCGGAAAACTAGACAAAAAATTGGCGTGAGACTCACAGTCTAAATGATCTACTAAACTAAATAGTCGTTACTAGTTACTAGTTATTTCTAGTTGATACTGTATCCATAAAGCGTACAGGGTTTAATATTTAATCCTAAATTGAGTACTAAATGGTTTTGTTCACTATCGATGATAAATACTTCGACAATTAATAAAACTCAAATTAAATTAGCGAATTAGCAAAAAGTTTCAGTGCATTGTGTTTAGCGCCATCTATTGATAAGTGCGATGAAATTATACGAAGTTCGTTTATACTTTGCGCCTGACTCAGACTATTTTGACCAAATTTCCGACTTTAATTATTGATGGTTAATTCATACAATTCGTTGAGAGTTAACACAAAGCAAATCACATCTGATGTTTAATTAAAATTTACTTAATAAAGTAAAATTTATCAATTTATAAAAATTGTTTCGAATCGGCTATTGATAAACGTGAACTAGGTTGCAGGTTCAAATCTCAAGCATGTTTTGGTTTCTGAAACATAGAGCCGCGAATCAATAATTTTTTGGAACTAACCATCAGTTTAGTTAGTCGAATATTTAAAAAAAAAATCGGCGTCACGCACACGGCTTAAGTCAGTAATTTAGCCGAAAAATAGCACAGTATTAGATGTTTTAATTATGTGTGCCTAACGTCGATTTTTTTTCATAAACCATGGCATTTTAATTCAATTTTTCGACTTCGAAGGTAGATAACACAGTCCTCTACGTCATTAGTGATACTGTACAAACCAAACATTAGTGATACTGTAGATTAACTTGGACATAGTCAATACTTCTCTACATTGGATATGGCCAGTGGATATCATCAGATTGAAATGAACGCATATGACTCACACTCGCTTTCAGTACTGATTATGGTCACTTCGAGTTTACCAGAATGCCAAAAAATCCATTGCTCCACTTAACCTTTCAAGGCGATTTATCAAAATTTTCGGGAGCAATTACAATTCCAGATCAAACTGCCAATACCGTTGCAAAAGCCCTTTGTGAGCACTACGTAACCAAATACGGAATACCAGAAAAAAAATTCACAGATCAAGAAAAAATATTCACAGATCAATTCACTTTATGAGCAACACATTTAAAGGACTATGCAAACTTCTTGAGCTAAAACATCTAGATGATTCACAGACATAAGTAGAAACAATTGGGACGAAATGTGCCATTACGCCACATTTGTGTATAACACAACACCCTACTGTACAACAAATTATACCCCACATGAACTTGTCTACGGCACCCAAACATCGCGGTTCTTTTTGAAGCCAGCTTTATGCAAATTCAGATCCTGGTCGATGCCAGTCAGTCTACTTCGATAACTTCCAGAACTTTATCGACATTTTTGACGATAGGCCTTCCAGTGTGTGGTGCATCTTTGATATCGAAATTACCGAAACGGAACCGAAGAATTGCGTTTTTGCAAGATTCATAAATATTTGTCAAAGCTTGTATCGATTACAAGTGAGATGAAACCATGTGATTGGGCAAGTTCAAGTTCAAGTTATAGAACGAGTATGTTCCAGTGTCCACTTTTTATGGATTGGGGGTAGATGGTTTACGAATGCCAGAGAAATCGACTGTACTGATATTAATGTAGTAGGAAAATGAAATCTCTGTTGAACTAGAACGTGGTGAAATCGACAGTATTAGAAGCGTAAAGAAAGTGACCAAAGCTGTCCGCAAATACCAGTTATGTATTGGCTATTGGTAGTGATTGTGGGTCTACTGCTACATCTGAGCGATCGTTAACATACATTTTATTTTCATAAACATACAAAAATGAAAAAGACCATCGAGGCTTCATAGAACTTTGCAACCTTGAATAGATATAAAACGAATATGGCAAAACTCAAAATTCAAAAGTTATGATTTTAGTCGAACATCCCATTGCCGTATTTAATCAAATCTAAATAAATGTAACATAAAGTTTGTTCAAATTTACTGTTTCAACTCACGAATACGAAAAAAATATCCTTTGGCTGTATCGCATTGTTATTTTTTATTATGCAAATATTTTGCAGAAAGTGCTGATGGATAAGAAGAAAAATTTCCATTTAATTGTATGTACTTGAACTACACAAAAGGATACCATAAATCGTGCACCACTAGAAGTGGTATGATTTATCTTGTAATTTCCATTAATCTTTTGTGTACACAGATTAAGAATTAAAATAAATTTTTAGTTCTTTTAACTCGTTTCCAAATATTTAACTAATCCTTGTGCGAGTATTTTTAGTTCTTATCTTTATACAAATATATTAGGTTATAATTACTAATCTTCCTCGTTCTATAAATATTAAATTATGATTATTTAGCAGATATTAATTTAATTTTATGTTTATTTAGGATTTAATTTGAACTTAGAAGTGTGTAAATGTATATCCATTAGATAAATTGTATTTGTATCTAAAATGATTTACGTGCACAGTCAAACAATACAGAGCAACGACATTGTCAAGTAGAAATTTTCCACAAAGGTTAACCAAATGTTTTATACTGAATTATATTTGCAATATTATATTACAAAAATATATTTTTATCATTTGATCGTTTTAATATGTTTTGGCTATATATATATATATATATATATATATATATATATATATATATATATATATATATATATATATATATATATATATATATATATATATATATATATATATATATATATATATATATATATATATATATATATATATATATATATATATATATATATATATATATATATATATATATATATATATATATATATATATATATATATATATATATATATATATATGTATATATATGTATATATATATGTATATATATATATATATATATATATATATATATATATATATATATATATATATATATATATATATATATATATATATAAAGAGTGGTTAAATTTTAATGGCCGACGTTGAATGTGAACCACACCTAAACGTCAAGTTTTTTTTTGCATTTAATTTGACATTTCTCAATTTCAGACTAATCCAATTTGAACCATGGAAAGATACACAATCGAGCAACGCGTTAAAGTTATTCAGGCATATTATGAAAATGGGCGTTCAAATCAAAATGCATATCGTGCACTTCGTGATTTTTTCGGTCAATTTAATCGTCCAAATGTGCGTACAATCGAAAAAATCGTGCACAAATTTCAGCAAACCGGGTCTGTAAGAGATTTTAAAACACCAGTGCGTGCTCGTACAGCAGAAAATATTGCTGCTGTTTGCGATAGTGTGGCTGAAGAGCCGTCCACCTCAACTCGTCGTCGTGCCCAACAATTGCACCTCTCACGCTCGTCGTTGATGAATATTATGCATAAAGACTTGCATTTGCACGCTTATAAGGTGCAATTGACTCAAGAACTAAAGCCTCTTGACCATTCCAAACGTCGTCAATGGTCAGAATGGTGGCTAGAAATGGCAACAGTGGCTGATCAATTTTCGAAGAAAATCATCTTCAGTGATGAGGCACATTTTCACCTCAGTGGATTTGTCAATAAGCAGAATTGCCGCATTTGGGCGAATCATAATCCAAGAGTGATTGTCGAAAAACCAATGCACCCACAAAGAGTGACTGTGTGGTGCGGTTTATGGGGTGGCAGCATCATCGGGCCGTATTTTTTCCAAAATGAGGCCGGTCAGGCAGTTACTGTGAATGGTGTTCGCTATCGTGAGATGATATCGATCTTTTTATGGCCCGAATTGGAAGATATGGATGTGGACGATATGTGGTTTCTACAGGACGGTGCCACTTGCCACACAGCTAACGAAACAATGGCTCTTTTGCGCGACAAATTCAATGGCCGTGTTATCTCACGTGGTGGTGATGTCAATTGGCCGCCAAGATCATGTGATTTGACACCGTTGGACTTCTTTCTTTGGGGTCATTTGAAAGAAAAGGTGTACGTCAATAAGCCAGCAACAATTCAAGAGCTAAAGGATGAGATAATTCGGCACATTAACGGCATAAACCTCAATTATGCCTACCATACCATATTATCATAATAAAAAAAATTGCAATCAATTCCTAAATAATTTGTGTTTTATTCAAAATCAACATCGGCCCTTAAAATTTAACCACCCTTTATAAGCAAAAGCCAAAGCTTTTATACTATACGAAAAAGTAAAACAAAATCACAAAAGAAAAAAAATAAGACTCCTCATCTTACAAAAAATTATTTACAAAGGGATATGAACATATTATTACAAATATTGTACAGTTAAATATACAAGTTTTTTAAAAATCTTAAGAGAAATTCTATTTTTAAGTTCAAAGAGTAAAACATTCCAAATAACAAACGCATTCATGAAAACTGAATTATTATACGTGTTACTTTTACCCGGTATCCATCCTCCATGAAGTATTGATTAGTCAATCAAAACTATGCAATGGTACAAACAAAAGAAAACAATACTCGAGGTGGTACAACAATATCAACATTGGTAAATCTACTCTATGCGGAGACTGGCCCGATGGATACTGGGGAGGGCCATCTACTGCATTATCTAAAAACATCAAATCCGTTCCAGAGAAGATCAAATTTACAAAGATCCCCGATAAAAAAATACAAGCAACTCGGTAGCTGACCAAGCTGATGTTTTTCTAACGTTATAACTAGATGAACTGGACAAACATTACACGAAATAAGTGATGCCGCCGGAAATTTTACTTTGCAAACAGCCGAATCTATTAAGAGAACTATTGACCTAGAAAAGGAGAATTTGGATCTCTTGACAAGACTAGAGAATATGGAGCAATTGTTTGCCAAGTTAAGTGAAGAAAGTATGGCGATGCGAGAAAATGGAAACCTTAAAATGAATCGGGATTCAAACGAAGATTGCGAAATACAAAACATTGAACTAGACTAACTCATCTACTCCTCTGATGAAGATGAATTACAAAGAGAGACGGACTGATTCTTAAGGCTGAGCATTGAAATGGTAGGGGACAATCTAGTCCAGATTGAAAAGATGTTCTACCCAAAGCCAATCAACCAAAAATTACTAGATCTACCAAGAACATTACACCAAATTTGGTGCAACTAAAAGAAAAATCACTCCCACCAACAAATATTGTGGATGTAACCAGTTACCCAGAAATTCAGTCACTGATGAAATCGGATACTGATTAAGTTTATAAGATAACAGTGGTAAATAATGACTTTTGGAAAATTATTACTTTAGATTTAAATACTTATAGAACCTTATCTATGAAATTGAATGCTGAAAAGTATCAGTGGTTCACTTACGAGAACAAACAGGCCCGACCTATAAAAGTCATGGCAAGAGGTTTGCATCACACTTGCTCAAGCAAAGAAATAATGGAAGACTTACAAAATAAAGGTTTTAAAATACTAGATTCTGTGAATCTTGTTAAAAGAGAGAAAACAGAAATTCAGGCAAGAAACCAAATTATCAGTAAAAGGGGACTCCCTTTTTATGCTAGTATTTGACAACAAAGAGAATGTTCAAAACATTTATGAAATAAAAGGAATTCTTCACATGAAGGTGAAAATTGAACCAATGAGGAGAACCACAACACGCATACCCCAATGCAATAAATGCCAGGCATTTAATCACATCCAAAGGTATTGCGGCCAGGATCCAAGATGTATAAAATGCTCAGGTAAACATTTTACCCAGACATGTACAATAGGAATAGATGTGCCAGCCAAGCGTACAAATTGTAAGGGCCAACATCCGGCTAATGATCGAGGCTGTGAGGTTGCTAAATAACTACAAAAATTAGGAGATAAAACTAGAAACCAACCGCAAAATCACGAAAACCCGAATGGTTCAAATATCAAATCAGATGGACCAAAACCCACCAACAAGCAACACAGGACAATAGAAGTTCATTTTCCCAGGTGGTAAAAGGTTTGGGTTCAACCAAACAAATGGGTTCCGAAAACAACCAAGTTATGGAAAGTATTATGAACAGCATTGCAGCTAGATGACGGAGCTGGAAAGCCTCTAGATGACCAAACAGATTACTTTGGACCAAACAACTTGATACTTGATCAACTGAAGTAAATGCAACTCCCTCAACGCAATCCAAAAAAAAAATGTTAAGTAAGAACACAACTTTCAAAATAGCAATCTGGAATGCGAATGGCATTATGCCATACAAAATATTCCAGAAATAGAAATATTTTTAAATTCAGAAAACGACATTTTCTTAATATCTGGAGCCATCTAGTTAAATCTTCGTTTGTTAAAATACGGGGTAATAATTTATATCACACTTTATTCATCTAGCGGAAAGAACAAGAGGTGGTTCGACATTATTTGCAAAATCAAATGTAAAACACCATTTAGAATCAAGTATCGAAGAGACAGAGAGAGAGAGAGAGAGAGAAACAATGCAACTCACTACTGTAAGGATCCAAATTAAACACACACAGCTTAATGTCTCTGCAATATGTTGTCGTCCCGGTATAACTTAAAAAGGGAAGACTACCTTAAACTATTTAAATGGCTTGGACGTGACTTTATTATTGGAGGTGACTTTAATGCGAAACACACCTATTAGGGATCTAGACTTAGGACGTCAAAAGGTAAAGAATTGCTTCAAGCAGGGCAGACATCAAAATGTGAATTTTACTCTAGGGGTTCCCCAACAGACCTAATAGACTTTTATGTAGCAAGAGGAATATCCCTAAACTACATTCACATTGAAGACAGTAATTCTCTAGCATCGGATCATTCCCCGGTTATCATGACAGTCAGTGAAATGGTAATTCAAAGGGAGAGTGCACTCAGATTAGCAAATTCAAAAACAAACTGGGATCTCTTTCGTGAGGTATTGGAGGAAAAATCAATCTTCAGGTGCCGATAAGAAATCCCCACCAGTTGGAAGACGAATTAGAAACACTCAATGAAGCAATTCACTATGCTGCCTTGGCAAATACCCCTATTATACAAAATAAGAAGTAGCTTAAAATATCCTACCCAATGGATGTTAGAGAGTTGGTAAGAGAAGAGAAAAACGATGGACACGTAAAACCTGGCAAATAACTAGAACACCGGATAACAAAACAATTCTTAATAATTTTGGTAACAGTCTTAAATCTCTTCTTAAAGAAGCTAAAAATGCATCAATCAACAGTTGTCTAGTTAGCCAAACTGATGAAAAAAATTCTGATTATTCTCTGTGGAAGGCGACGAAGGCATTCGACCCAAAATGCAAGTTGTGCAAGCTCCATTTAAAAAGGAGGATGGAACCTGGGCAAGGGGTTCTAAAGAGAAGACTGATCTGTTTGCGGAGTATCTCGAGGATACCTTCCAACCATTACCAAGGCAAACGGCCAATGAAAATATAATGTCAATCCACAAGCTAGATTATTTTGATACGCCCAGTAACTCTCAAAGAATTAAAAGAAGAAGAAGAACATGAATGCTATAAAAGCCCCAGGATATGACTTGATTAATTGCCAAATATTCTACCAGGTAAAGGATTTCGTAAGCTATTACATATAATCAGTGCAAGGTTTCGGTTAAAATAGGTCTCGTGGCAATAGAAAGCAGCAGTAATCATACAGCCCAATTTCATTGCTGCCATTTATGTTAAAACTCTTTCAAAAATTATTACTAAAAAGACTTAAACCAGTAATTAAGAACCGAGAACTAATTCCACTACATCAACTTGGATTCAGAGAAAAGAACTCCACAATTGAAGAGGTGCACATAGAATCACCAGCATTATTGAAAGAACGTTAGAACGTTAGAACGTAAAAAAGTATGCTCCAGCATTCTGGACGTCGCCCAAGCATTCGATAAAGTCTGGCACAGTGGACTGGAATCTGCTGCACAGAGATCTGCCGAGGCAATTCTATGCCATACTAAGATCTTATTTATCCATTAGACATTTTCGTGTGAAATATGAGGATGAATAGAACTAAAGAAAATCTCTGTTGGTGTCCCACAGCGGAGTGTCTTAGGACCAATCCTGTATTTATTATATACAAGGGATATTCTAACGACAAATGAAGGAATCATGGCCTCCTTTGCAGATGACTCAGCAATCATGGCGATTGCAAGTAATGTCGCTGATGCATTGAGCAAGCTGCAGAAGATTACCAATGCGAGATTTAGATACTCCTGATGATGACCTAACAAGTCGAAATCGATCGAGTAATTTTCAAACTTTTTGAACAAATTTTTTTTGCAAAATAATTGGTTAGGTGATTGAACAGACGGTTTGTGGTGGTTTGGTAAACGTTCAAATGGTTCAAATCTAAAGAGGTTCATTGCTGCTCGGAACCACCCCTCTGGCCCGAGGTCTAAACATAACAAAATCCTCAAGTAGGGCTTATTGTCTGAGTTGATCATTTTTTTATCAAAATGTTTTAGGTGGTGTATGCTGCTGGTAGGGTAAAGCTGATTTTTCGAAACGAAAAATGCTGGTTCGGTTCAATGTTTTTCTGGTAAACTGTATCTTACACTCGTAAATTTTATTTTATATAAGTTTCCGAACGTTATTAACACTTATGTATATTTGTTGGATTGATATTTGGATTGGTATTAACTACTACCTCTCAATGGTAAATTTAACTTTTTAATGACAAAAAATAGTTACAATACAAAACATTAATGTGAATTGATATTACATAAGAGATAAATATATAATTTACATATTTCCATGTCATCATGAAAGAGACGAATATAGTCTTAATGAAATAAATGCAATAATTCAAATGTTCAGTGCTGGGGAGAAAATTGGCCAAACATATTTTATTGCAAATGGGAGTCTTTTTTGCTAAAACTACAAAACTTTTGAAAGCAAAACCACGATAAATTCCAAAATATTCAAAATCAGTTGATTGCAGTTAAAGTAATGGAATAAATTAAACACATATTTGTTAATGTTTATCTGAAAGGCAATTTTTCTATCTACAATTCAATTCATGAAACTGTGTCTCGTTAACTTCTAAAACCCGACTGACCTTTTTTGTTTTTTGTTTCTTATCGTGTAATTACTTGACTTCTCGATATTTATCGATAGTCGATAAATATCGAGATTCGCGAACGTTGATGGCGAAATAGCTCTGTTCAAAACGAGCTATCTCTCGTAATTAAGAGGCGTGGTGAATAAATATTTTTGCTACGAGCAATGCCACGAAGTGAAAATAATTTTTCAGCCGCAACATCACTCCTCCTTGATCGAAAACCGTAGTGTGCTTATTTAAATGTAACCATTTTTCTAACATGCTGGCTTAAGCCTGTCGATGCCAATTTTTGTTGATTTTCCTTCTACATCCACAACAAAGAATACCGTTCTGAATTGGGTGCACTCAGAGTACCTTTGACTCTAGCCGCACGTACGAATTCGTGTGAACTTCCAAATTTGAATGTACGTTGGCTGTTCGGTTGAAAATCTTGTGTCCGTAGAAACTAATGCTCTTATGGTAGTACGAAGCTGCTTCACGAAGTATCTGTGATTGAGTTCGAATTTTGATCGTTGATGAAGAAATCACCGGGCAACTTGATACTTTGACCATAAACTAGCTTTTATGGTGTGCAGTCTAGATCTTTCTTGACGGAGGTTTGAATACCCAATAGGAACGTTGGAAGTTCTGGAGTCTAATGAGATGTGTTACATCGACTTGTTATCGCGGCTTTTAGTTGCTTGTAGAACCGTTCTACAAAACAATTCGCTTTCGGGTTATATGCAGTTGTCCGAATGTGATGGGAACCTATAGGAGCTTCGTGAGCTCGGTGAACAACGTTGATTTAAATTGTGTTTCTTGGTCTATCGTGATATCTGCGGTCATTTATCGGATTGGATAAGCTTCTGGCCAACAGTAAATCGATCGACTATGGTTAAAATATAATGATAGCCATTCGATTGGGGCAGTAGACCAACCAGGTCCATGTGGATGTGTTCGAACCTGCCACTTGGTACCTCAAATTTACCAAACTCTGATTTTGTGTTGCGGTGAACGTTGGACTTTTGGCATTGGATAAAAGATTTAGCCCAATTGCTTGTATCAGTATTCATTATTGGCAAGACGTATTTTAAAGTAATAACTTTTACCGTAGCACGGATTCCGGGATGTGATAAGTCATGTAGATTGTCCGTCGCCTGTTGAAGGCAACGAAGGGTCGATATTTACCTGCAAAAGTCTCACACCGAATTTGCTGCTTGTCTAGTCGATCCGTTGATTTCGGGTTGCGTAATAAACTAGTAATTCCTTCGTGCCCAAGGAGAAGACACTGAGTTCTGTGAGAAGTTTTTCACCATTGTGGTTTCCTTAGATGTGATGAATGTCGTTAGTGAAGTGGGCAATGTAATCGAGATGCAGTAATTGCCGGGGACTACGTTCTAACTTTTACGCAATAAATATAGAGAAATGTCGGCCTTCGACAAAATGGCGAAAGTGTTTGATTGCTAAATACATAGCTAGAAGTTCTCTATCAAAAGTAGAGTATTTAATTTCCGCAGAAGAGAGATTCTTTGAAAAGAATGAAGCGTATGTGCAATCTTCGTGTTGAGAGAAGTTTCCTCAGTTTTTGCCTTTCTTGAGTAAAATGGCCAAATGCCTGTGCATAGGCGATAACATTTAGCTAACCGTGGTATAAAGCGGTGGTAATAGTTCACCTTACCAACGAAATGCTGTATTTGGCGGATCAATGTTGGCTCTGTAAAATTTGAAATGACATCAACTCTGTCTTTCGACGGAAGGATGTCATCTTTCGAAATTGTGTGGCTTAAAAAGTCGAATGACTTCGATAGTAATTACACATGCGGAGAGACGTTTAAATACTCGGCGGCACGTAACGAGGATATCGTCGATATAAGAGTAGACGAAGTCCAGTCCTTTTAACACTTTGTTAAGGAATCGCAGGAGCTGTCTGAGCTGAGTTACGAAGGTCATTTCGCATGCGGGTGATCTCAAAAAGCCCAAAAGGAGTAGTTATCGCTGTTTTGAGTTTCAATGAGAAACTGTTATGTGAGGGATATGATATCTATCTGGGACAGTAGTCTCCACAAGGGCGAACTGAAATTCAGTTTTTGCAGCTATTAGTTTCATTGCGTCGAGATGTCACGGTTTAGCACAAAGTAGCCTTAGGTTATGCTTCACTGGGAGATCGTAATTCGAGGCCTCAGTGAGTGAGGGATATTTTTTCAAAAAAGCGCCGTAATCGTTGTTGACCAAATGTTTTGGAGATGGCGTATCAACTTGGGCGATGATTGCGTTCACAGTGAGGGTAGTAAATGAATCGGAGAGGCTTCTGTTCTTCAAATCGACTACGAGACCATATTTGGACACAAAGTCAGCACCTATATTAGGCCTGTCTACTGCCGCAATGATAAAGAAATATTTGAACGAACGCCTGAGACCGAGATTTACTCTCAAATGTTTTGTACCATATAAGTGGAAATTTGCGATCCGTTTGCTGTGGTAAGAATGCAAGCGCTGTCTTTAGCATGTCGGGAAAACTTGTTTACGGCTATTACAGATACTTAAGCTTCCAAATCGATCAGAAATTACATGTTATTTTCGTGATCTTGAATGGAAAGACGGAGAGATGAACCAATCTGTTTGCCGTAGAGATAGCAGGATTTAGCGGTTTTCAGTAGACGTGTTCATATCACCTCGTGGATTTTTGAGCCGCTACACAACACAAACAGTAAGTTTTAGATAACTATTTTATAAATTAAACGTGAGTTAGTTCATGTTTGAAGAGGACAGTCGAACAGATAAAATGCAGCCAAACGAAATTCAGAGATAGGCGTTTACGCGTCATATTAATTTACACATCATATACTACTCGTCGACAATGCCGACTACTCGTAGACAAATTCGACTAATCGTAAACAAGCCAACCATTACTTATAAGTCGTGTCAGTATAGATTAAATAATATACATAGGGGTTTCAGTAATGCAAATTAATATTACTATAAAATATACAGTAAAGCCTGTCTAATGTGATCACAAGTTTTTTAGTCAACTTACGGAGGTGGCCAACTAAAGAAAAATTATGGTAAAGACTCATGTTTAATTAACATCCACAGCAATATCTTGAAAGTGTAGCTACAAGTTGTCAACACTTCAATACAGATGGAAATCAATACCGATGTACTCCGAACTACAACTGTCCGTTCCGTAACAATGCCATATACTAATTTTTGGTGGAATCGTTTTATTTTTAGGAAAAAAAAATGTTTCTTACGAAAATAATATTTTGAGAAAGCAGCAAGTGAGGACTTTGGGAACAAATCTGATCTTTTTGGTACATGATCCATTAATTATTGAATTTCGACTGGTTAATGTAAGTATTTATGTTAATTATTTTAAATAAGCGTTTTAGCTTTTCTTAAATAGTTTCCGAATTCTACACGTCGCCAAACTGTATACTAAACGGCAGTCTTCCAAAGTTACACGTGATTCCAAATCTCTGTTTCATTTTAATCAACAGATATGTTTTAATGAAAATCCGAATATGACTATCGTGACTGAACATTTTATGATTGACTCAATAGAACGTTGTTTCACGATGACCAAAAAAATATTGCATTATGAATATAATCTATAAAATTGTATATTTGATACTTAATTGTGAGTTCAGCAAAAGGAATAAAATTTTCGGGGGTAGGCTATTCGTGAAAATTCTCATTTGTTCTGAACTCCTTTGCTACTATTTCAGCTATTTGAATGTACGAAATTCGACAAGTTGTATTTATCGTGGCCGTGGCAATCCTCGTAGCATAAATTCCGATGTCTCTCAATCAGATATTTCAGTAAAACTTTAAACAATTAACGATTAAGATCATAATACAATTTCAACAGTAGATTAAATTTCCACTTAGCAGCATCATCGTTTTACTTTACCATTAGCTCAGTTAGTTCACCGTACACATTGACCTATTTTATTCCATTAAACTTTTTGTGTTCCATCAGCATAAAACATAGAGCACAAAAAATAATCTCACATTGAGTTCAAGGTATCATCAACATCCCTCTACGTTAAATGATTAAACACTTATCTCTCTATACACATATATAACATAACATTATTCTATTGATCGAAAAATTGACAACAACAAGAACATCAAAATCATTACCAATCACACAGTAAATTAAACTGATTAAAATACGTTCAGTTTTCGTTTAGCTCATCCATTGTTATCCAATTTTTCAATCAATTTTATCGATCGTAAGATTTACAAAAAAAAAAATTAAAAAGCAAAAATCACAGATTCATTCCTTTCTTATATTCTTGTATCTTTAATAAGATGAGAAAGAAAAAATTTAATTTTTGTCAGTTGAAAAACAAAATGAAAATAAAAAAGCTATAAAAGCTCAACATAACCTGAATAATAATAAAATGATAATCTTAAAAATGTTGTGTATAAGCAAATGATAGAATTCAATAAATCAAATGATGATGAGCATAATTTTTAAAATAAATTTTTTTTTTTGGTATATTAATCGTGAAATTCATCTTGTTCAATTATTATTTTGGTATGTGCTCTTCATACCAAATATAAACCAAAGATGATGATACTGAATTCTTATAATTTACAAGACATGTTTCTTACCTCCATATATATTCTTGAGATAGATACGAGTATGTAGCTATGACTATATACTCGAGTAGGTATATCTACACAACTTGAAGAAGTTCGATAATATTGATTACAATGTTAAACTTTTTCCAATTTTATTTTTTTTATGTGGTAAGAATAGTTTCACGGAATTCTTATGTAGTCTAACAAATAGTAATAATAATAATAATATGTAATAGGTAAACCTTGTTAAATTAGATCGGCACGACGATGGAGAGAATAAAAAAAAGCAACGTAAAATAAACTTTAGCTATACATGAAATCAGAATTGTTCCCTCCAAAAGGTCAATGTAATTTAAGTTGGTTTCACATAGTTTGAAGTATAACAAAATTATACCAGAATGATAATTTAGGCTTTGAGTCTTTCTAACTAAAAAAAAAATTAAATAATTATATTCATATTTCATAATCAAAACTAATTTGTTTAAATTTTGTATAACCGATTCCATCATCTCTAATACATCATTTACCATTATATTTCGTGTGTACTTGTTCCGTCGTGGTACACTATGTTAAATTGGAGAACCAGATGAAAATACACATAACGTAACCAAAACTATTGTAATTTTAATTTTTTAAATCAAATCATCATAACATCCAACATTTATAGCTCATCTGGAGTATGTGCCACACCATATAATTATTTTGATTTATTTTAATAGCATTGGTCGAGGCTTAATACGATTTTTTGGAAAAATATATTATTTCACTCGTAATATATTTTTATATCGTAACCATTACACGATGATTTATCGCAGGTGAGTTAATAATAAATAGTAAAAGTAAAACGGTTGTCTAAAACTATTTAAATGAAAATCTTAGCGGTCAACCAAAAAATCTAAAATACTTAGTCAAGCAAATTTCTTACTTCCTTAACACAAATGTTAATTTAATTCGGTTTGCAGTCCTTTCCTCGAATTGCATTGACAGCTTGTAACAGATTGAGATATTTTGTAATATTCAATTTCAATTTACAATAAATTTTCTTCGCTCCTATATGCACAACGTACTGTACCTAACAATAATTGTAGAATCTGCATGGTACCCGTTTATGCGTTTAAAAAATGTTTGTCATAATATACACGCTGGTGAAATATGTCCTAAATGTGTCCTAAAATAAAAACAACACAATTTTCACGCATGTATTAGTGTAACAACTGTAAAGTCTCGTTATTATGAATTTTTTTCGTTTAGAATAAAATTTATAATATTTTATGTAATAGCCCCTCAGCCTAGAGTACTCAGAGGGCTTCGGCTGTCTGTGTGTATATAGGTAACACCAAGGTAGCCGTGTCCTCGTCGCGGATTGCGGGTACTACTTCGACAGTAGCAAAGTGCTACCGGGGACCAAATGTCAATGGTATAAATTGGCTAAAACAAACAATGAGTACAATAAATACGGAATGTAATACCCCAGGTGGTACAGCAGCAGATGGCAAATCCACACTCTTCGGAGGCAGGCCCAACAGATTCTGGGGTGGATGATTTGGACGAAGTTCCAAATTATCAAGATCACTAAGGTCTTCAACTGGAAATATATTTCAGTACGAGTAGAAAAATGTCGAGCTCCTCGAAATGCCGGCCCCGAAGTCACAATAATTGAATATCAATTACACGTAAGAATTTCAACTTTTGTTTAGTTTGTGGAAAGTAAATTATTCGTTGTATTTGTACAGCAATGGCGGATATTCCCTTATTTGGCCGCGTCATGTGTACTGAAAACGTTTGTTTATGTTTTAACGGATAAATATCTTCGTATTATCGAGAAATCGCAAGCAGATTCGAATGGCTTCGAGGCATTGTCCCAATTGGTATCAGAGGTGCACGCTCTAATATCTTCATCCGAACCATTAATGGCATGGACTGCGCGTGATGCAATTTAAGAAGCACGCGAAGCATGTGGAGGCCATGGATTTTTGAAAGCGGCAGTTTTAGGTGAACTACGCAACAATCATGATCCTAGTTGCACCTACGAGGGCGATAATAACGTACTTGGCCAACAAGCATCAAATTGGTTGCTACGCCAATGGGCTGGGCCAGTTGAAAGTCCCGTAGGAAGTGTAACGTTTCTTAATAGTAAAACCAAAATATTATTTAAAAAAAATCGTTAGTATTTTTAGAACACGCTCGAAAAATTGGCGGTATTAAATGTGAGTATAGCAATATCCCTTTAATTAATCACGATAATAATTTTATTATATATTTACAGTTGTTACCGAATGTTAGGTTAGGTAAGGTTAGGTTAGAGTGGCTGCTTCCGCACACTTAGGCCAATAGCGGCCCATTGTGATACCACAGGATCCTATTTTCCCTTTACCCCCGTTAACACCATCCAGAGCTTCTTATGTAGCGTAAAATATCTCGCACTCCACAGTTCGCGAGTTCCGAAAGGCTGTTCATCCCGTACACACCTAAGTATTTATGCCTTCTGTATGATAGAGCTGGACACGAGCATAGGAAGTGATCTAAAGACTCTTCCTCCTCTTCGTCCATACAACTTCTACAAAAGTCATTCGTCTGTAGACCCAGCCTTCTCGCATGTTCCCCAAAAAAGCAATGTCCTGTCAGTATCCCTACGACCAAACTTAAGTCCCGTTTCCCCAGGGATATGAGTGCCTTGGAGCGCTTCAAGTCCAGTTTTGGCCAAACCTGCTTTGCTACCCTGCACGTAAGAGTGTTGGTCCACCTCTCATTTGTCAAGGCGATCGCCTTTCTCCCGAGCGCCAATTTGAGCGCTGCTATAGGTCTCCCCAGAACTGCCTTTTCCGGCTGCACTGGAGAGTCGTACCGTACCTAGCTAGTTCGTCTGCCCTGCAGTTTCCCGTGACGTCCGAGTGACCAGGGACCCAGATTATCTGGATGCTGAAATACTCGCTCATCTCATTAAGAGATGATCGGCAATCCAGCGCCACTCGTGACTTCAGACAAACCGCCTCTAGTGACTTGATCGCCGCCTGACTATCCACATAGATTGCGATATCCCTCCCGGATACCACATTATGCTTCAACCATGTCATGACTTCCCCGATCGCCACCACTTCAGCCTGGTACACGCTGCAGTAGTCAGGGAGACAAACAGAAATATTAACGTTTAGCTTCGCACAGAAGACTCCGGTTCCTACCTTACCGTCTAGCTTAGAGCCGTCAGTGAAAAATTGCTATCGAGGAACAGATGGTCCCGAAACCTTTATTGAAGCACAACGTGGGTTTACAATAATCTAGATTCGCCAGTTCTTCCCTTTGCGATCTAACTATCGTCGAGTGACCCGTCTGAAGACACTTCCACTGCGAAACCGCCGAGAGTCTCGTGGCCACATTGGCTGCAATTTGTTTACCAAAAAGTTCGATTGGAATAAGGTGGAACATAACCTCTAAAGCGCGTGTAGGAGTTGACCTAAGCGCCCCGCTTATAAGCATACAGGCCGTTCTTTGTACCTTTTCCATCATCCCTAGGTCTTACCACTGCGGTATTGATCCAATGCACCAGCGCTGGTTTCAAACCCCACTCTTACCTATGGCGTTCCTACACGAGTAAATGGCTACATTAGCCTTCTTCACCCTTTCTATAATGTTGGGCTTCCAGCTGAGCTTACTGTCCAAGATTATGCCCAAAAATCTCGCTCTATCAGCAAAAGCCAGTCTAATGACGTTCACGGTAGGAGGGCTAACTACCGGAATTTTATATTTCCTATTAAATAGTACCAGCTCTGTCTTGGAAGAGTTGATCCCTACTCCACATTTGCTGGCTCATCTAGTAACGATCAGGAGTGCATTTTGCATAACATCCCTAATCGTATCCACATGTTTGCCTGAGATAACTATCGCTAAATCATCTGCATACGCTACAACTCCTGTCTCCTTCCTCTCCAGTTCCAACAGCAATCCATTCATCACTGCACTCCAAAGAAAGGGGGACATTACACCTCCCTGCGGAGTTCCTCTAACCGCCCTTCTTCTAATGGTGGACTCCCCCAGTTTTGAGGTAATGATCCTGCTTACCAGCATCTGATTTATCAACCTACTTAAAGGGTAGTCCACCTTCAAACATGACAATCCTTCCATGATCGCCTCCGTTTTTACATTATTAAAGGCACCCTCAATGTCAAGAAATGCTATCATACAAAACTCTTGCGAGTGAATTGACTTCTCAATCATGCATACTAGATCGTGCAGAGCTGTGTCCGCCGACTTCCCCTTACAGTACGCATGCTGCGACACTGCCCAATTCCTGGGCTCAATTTTTGATCGAATACCTACATCTACCAACCTTTCCAAGGTTTTCAGCAGAAAGGATGATAGAGTTACCGGTCTCATATCCTTTGGGTAAGCATGTGAGCTTTTTCCCGATTTCGGGATAAAGACCACTCTGACCTCCGTCCATTTTCTAGGAATATAGACAAGTTTCAGACATCCCCTGAAGATACCCTTCAGCCAGGGGAGGATGACTGTCGAGTTCCTTTGGATCTGGTGTAATCCGATCCGGGCCCGCCGATTTATACGGCTTAAAACCGTTCAGCGCCTACTGGATTCGCTCCCTGTCTACAATGCCGTCCATCTCTACTGAAGGTGTTACTCGATGAGCTCCGGGCTCTATCGAGTCATCAAAGCTTCCCGGAAAATGGGTCTCAATGAGGAGCTTAAATGATTCCACACTTGAAGCTGTCCACGACCCGTCCGGTCTTATCAAATAACTAGGACTGGTTGGGTTAGAAGCTAGAAATTTCCTAAGGCGAGAAGTCTCAGAGACCTCCTCCATCCTACCACAGAAGAGTCTCCAAGACCACCCTTGTGCCTTCCTCAACTCTTTCTTGTACCTTCTTAGGTCCTCCTTATAGAAGTCCCAATCCCGTACCTCCCTTGTGCTTTTAGCTTTATTAAAAGCTGTCCTATATGCCCTTTGATAGCTTCCCAACTCCGTGGGCCACCAAGTCGGTTTCTGCTTACCTCTAGGCTTTATCAGGGGGCACGCGGCCTTAAATGAGAGATTGCATGCTTTTGTGACCGTATCAACCATGCGATCCAATTCTTCTACTGTCGACGGAGGTCCGGGGACATCTCCCTATATTTGTTCCATTTAGTCCTTCTGGGATTCCTGAAGGGTTTCCGGGTAACAGGTTTAATGTCGAGGTTGTATGTTACATATCGGTGATCAGAGAATGAGTGCTCCTTCGCCACTCTCCATCCTCTGATCATATGAAAGATCACATCTAAAACCCCCTGCCGATTTTTAACAATGAATGTTGGCTCTCGTCCAATATTGCAAACTACAAGGTTGGTATTTAATAAGTAATCAAAAAATAACTCACCCCTCTCGTTTATGTCTGTGCTTCCCCAGATTGTGTGATGCGCGTTTGCATTACAACCGAGTATAACACCTACCTTCTTTGATCTGCTTCCCGAATCAGTTCCCCAGGTTATCCGGTGGAACCTCCATCTCGCGATCCATATAGGCTGAGGCTAGATATAGTTTTTCCCCACTAGCCTCAACACTTACTGCAGTGACGTCTCCACTACTAAATTGAGAAAGAAGAAAAATATTCAGATTATTTTTCGCTAAAATACACGATCTGATCTTCTCATAGTTGTTTGAGTATAATAACTTATACCCTTTTGTTCTGAGGCCACAGATCCTGTTATTGTTAATCCAAGGTTCTTGGATTAACACCAAGTCCTCATCTGATTTAGTCAGCCTGAGAACAAGAGCTGCCGAGGCAGCCTTTGTATGGTGTAGGTTTATTTGTACAATCTTAATCATTGAAGTCCACCTTACTCACCTCCTTCTGCACCCCCTGCATCGGGATAATGCCATCTAACGCGTTATTTCGGTCGCCATTCTCCTCTTGTCGAGAGTCCGTCAGTACACGTCCAACAGTCTCCAGAGAGAGGAGACTACCTCCCATGACTATGCTCCCCACATCAGAAGCATTACTCTCCTGGCCGGCCTCTGCCTGCTTGACCATATCAGGTTGGGTCCGTTCTCCGTCATCCTCAGAATGGTCTTTCACCCCTGCATCGGCCTCGTCCTCTTTAAATGTTTTGAGAGTGTTCGACCCGAACCCGAAGTTGATCACTCCCTTTGTTTTAGCAAGGAAAGCCAGGGATTCTTTATTGATCAGCATGATTGCCAATCTTAAGCCCCCTTAGCCTCCTCTTGCTTCACAATCCTCCAATCTTTCGTTGGAAGATCTGGATTGCTGGCCCGAATGATCTCGAGGATCTCCTCCGGTTTCTCCGGCTCGGTTGGCTGCCATACGCGTGCCCTCGGTCTGCTCGGGATTTCCTCCCTGGAGACTGCCTCAAGCCTCGCGCCCTGCCACACCTCGCCTACTTCGGCCACTGCCCTTTTATAAAGGTCGACCGATCTCTGGTCTGAGCACGCAGTTAACTTCACGCGCCCCTGGTACCATCCCGCATCTCTGCAGGACGGGGGGGATCCCGGATTTTCTTTAAGTATCCTCAAAAAAGTGGAGTTTAGTGCATTGTACACCACCCTCCACTTCTCTGACGTGATGCTCCCATCTTCCTGACGCGTGTCAATGACGGCTAGCACCAATACGTGCTCCTTTAGGATTTCACTGAATAGCTTCAGCTTTTGATCCTTAGGAGCACCTGACGTCCTATCTGCTTGAACCTTGGCTCGCTTACTATCGCCAGCTACCAGCTCATCCTGGAACCTCTGCCTTTTAGACACAAGGGCCCTTTCCGAGCTATCGCCGGCGACAGTTTTTTTCCCATGCCAGAGATTCCTTTTGTTCCACTGTAAGCTGCCCCTCAGGGGTCGCAGCCAGTTTCTCCAATATTCTAAATGCCGACCGTCTCTCTCTGTATCGACGCTTCGCCGGAGGAAGCTCTCTCACTCCCCCACTATTTTGTTTGGCGCTCCCGCTTCCACCTTGCTTCAATGCCATGGCGTCGCTTCCCTTTGCCTCTGATGAGGGGGCCCCACCTTTAAGGTCTGAGTTACTCCCTTATTTTACATTTTCCGGTTTTTGAAGGGTACCGGCCCCTTTATTTTTGTAACCTCTGTTTTCCATGTTGCTCCCACGAGTATCGGAGAAATACTGGTCCACCTGCGCAGAGATCCGTATACACAGGTAAGGCTAAATACAACTGGAGGTCGCCAGATATCCAGAGGGCTCCGTTCGTGACTGGGCTTTGTTAAATGGGCCCCCAGCCTAGTCGATCCTCAGCACGGGTCGCATACCACCTTAATCCGGCCCATTGGCTTACCGAGCACCACGACCCCCGCGCCCTCGCCTCCCTCCAGCACTCACCCTCCATTCACCCATTCATTTGGATATCCCAACCCAATGGGACCCACTCCATTCATGGGATGACTCGTTTATAGGGTTCCCCACTCACTCCTTGGGACCCGGGAGAGCCGGGAGCCGCAGCGCCCAGTTCGCCGTGGTTAGTAGTCGATGGTTTTGTGGCGCCATCCGTTTCGCCCTTTCATGCTGGGTATCATAGGCACTCAGAATTTAGTGAACTGAGGTTAACCACTCCCCAGTTCCCTGAGAATCTCCTCCCAGCACAGCTGCGGTTGGGGGCGGCTTATTTAATTCACCGCTAACCTACCTATCGATAGGCCGTCCACTATCCACCACCTGTGACCCCCCCCCGATAGCTGCAGCCCGCCACGGGACCGAACCATTCGTAACCGAATGTTACGAATGGTTAATATGCTGGTTGCTACTTTCGACGACTAAAAGTATTGAGGAATCAATCAAAAATGGAAAGGATAAGTTCCAAGCACATAATGATTCACAAGTGTATAATGCAAGGGATGTTATAAAAGCATATGCGGAATATACTGCGTTTGACAGCTATAAACTAAAATGTTTAAAATCTGATCCCGATCCCGAGCTAAAACCAATTTTTAAAACAATCTTTATGATTTACGGGCTTTGGTGCTTAGATAAACATATGACAATGTTTTATGTCGGTGGTTTCGCAGTTGGTACAGAATTCTCCAATTTTGTACGAAAATGATTATTACGGCATTGTGCAGAATTTAAAGATAACGCAGTAACTGTCGCAGATGCGTTAGCCCCACCAGATTTTGTGTTAAACTTTGTTATAGGACAATCTGACGGTCGTTTATATGAAAATATTCAACACGAATTTATGACAAATCCAGGTGCAATGGAACGGGCCTCATGGTGGCAAGATGTTCTCCCAGTTAAGGATAAATTATAATTTGTTTACTTAAGTTATGATTCAAATACTTATTTAAATTTGTATTATTTGTTTAAGAAAAAGATCCATTGAAAATTGTATCAAATGCAAAACCGTAAGCATTAAATTTAGATACAATTCGAATGTGTTTATCAATAAAAAGTTTACCAATAATTATTTAAGCATTATCAATATTACGTTGGACGTACATCCATCGCGTAAAAAGGAATTTTAGGCTCTGCAGTGGATATTTGAAGATTATAATTAGCGCGGTACAAACTCCAAAAACAACATGTTGCAGAACGAGAGAATTGTGTAAAATCAAAAGTGTCTCCAAACAAACTAGAAAGAAAACAATGAGTGTTGGCAGCGTGAAATGTATGTTACAAAGTTAGTACAAAATTACTCAAAACAAAACTAAAACAGAAAATCTAGAATGGTTCACTGGGGGTCTATTATGAAATTTATCCCTCTCGGATTTAATTTTTTTTTTCCGTTAACGGAAATATTCGATTCGACACGGATTCACCCTATTATGAAACTTGTATTATCGAATTTGTAATAAACAAATCTGAAGTTAGGAACATAATTTTTTTTTTTAAATGATTTTTAATTATTTAAATATATTTAATGCTACAAATAAATTTGTTTTAATAATATTGAAATATAAATCACTTTCATTATATTTTGTTGAACCCTCAAAATAATTTCAATCGAATACAGAATACGTCAACTAAATAGTCGGATTTTTTGTAGTGTGATTGGAAAAATCCGATTCGATTTTACTTTTTCTTAGATAATAGCACCATCCCATCTACCGATAGTAATTAACTCACGACCAGTGCCATATGCAAACAGAGCTAAATATCTGGGCATGACTCTCGATGCTAAGCTCAAGTGGAGGGAGCATGTCAAAAAGAAAAAAGAAGAACTTAATATTAAGTTCAGAAAAATGTACTGGCTCATAGGTAGAGGCTCTGAGCTTACAATATACGAGAGGGTGTGAAATTTATTTCTTCATTGCATAGAACAATCCTTCCGATTAATTATGGAATACTATTTCATGCATATGACTGCCTCGGCTGGCCTTGACGTACCCCATACGGTCGGTCCAATTTTTGAGCACATTTTCGATAGTATGCGGCATTATGTCTTCAATGGCAATGCAAATATTGTTCTTGAGAGCGTCAATCGTTGCTGGTTTGCTGGTACCCCAAAGATAATAGTCCAACGGCATAAAATCACAGCTCCGAGGCGGCCAAATCACATCAGCGTTTCGGCTGATAATTCGATCTTCAAAGACAGTGCGCAAAAGATCAATTGAAACGTGTGCTGTGTCGCACGGAGCGCCGTCTAGTTGAAACCAAATGTTGCTTATGTCTTCTTCAAGTGCAGGGAACAAAAAATCGTTTATCATGGCGCGGTAGCGCTCACCATTGACAACGGCGGCTCAAAGAATATATTATTTTCAAAGAAATATGGTCCAATGATGCCACCGGACCAAAATCCGCACCAAATAGTTACTCGTTGAGGATGCATCGGCTTCTTTACGATCACGAGCGGGTTCTCCGTGCCCCAAATGCGACAATTCTGCTTGTTTACATAGCCGCCAAGATGGAAATGCGCCTCATCCGAAAAGTTGATTTTTTTGCCATTTTCGTTCTGCGGAAGTATAAAACTAACTTTCTGTCAAATCAGAAGTGACATAACCCTTACCATATTCAAAAAACTGCAAGTTCAAAAAAAATATTATTTGGCCCACCCTATACTTGTGGTATGTTATCCTCTGCGGTTTGTCTAGGTAGAGGCTGGATCGTTTTCTCGAGGTAGGTTGCAAACAACGATGCTTTTAGCTTTGCACTTATAGCCCATGTACCATCTTCTTTTTTTGCTGGTGGAATTTGTAGTTTAGGTCGTTTTAAATATTTTGTCGCTTTCCAAAGGGAGTAATCTTTTTCCCCAGTAAGGCCACTCAAATATTTATTAATGGATTCGGTTTTGATTTTTTTAATTAGCAACTTTAGTTTATTGGATAAACAATTTAGAGTTGTTTTATATTCTGGCACCTTTCTTGCGTTTTGTTTTGCTGCAACCAGTTCATTCACTTCCAGAGGATAAATAGCATTTTGACGCATTTCCTTTGAACTTAAGGGAGAACTAGTCAACGCCGTTTCTGGTACTGTTATTGAGTTGTTCTAGTTCTTCTTCTAGCTCTATCGGGTTTTTAAGTGGCACCTGACCTGAAGATCATAATTATCCTCAACAAGCTTCTGGAATTTCTCCCAGCAGGTTTTTTTGATCGTTAGCTAATGTGGAATAGTTTTTTTAACAATCGTTGCACTGATTGTCATAATATTATGCGTGTGATCCGACATAATCCCCTCGCTGCTTTCTAGGTATATGTAGTTTTGGACCATTTTTCTTTGAAAATGAGCAAGAAGCCGCCGTTCCTGTCAATGGTGAGCGCTACCGCGCCATGATAAACGATTTTTTGTTCCTAGCACTTAAAGAGGAGGACATATGCAACATTTGATTTCAACAATACGGCACTCTGTGCCACACAGCACAAGTTTCAATTGTTCTTTTGCGCACTGTCTTCGAAGATCGATTTATCAGCCGAATCGTGATGTGATTTGGCCGCCTCGGAGCTGTGATTTGACGCCGTTGGACTATTATCTTTGGGGTGCCGTCAAAAATAAGTGTTACGCCGATAATCCAGCAGCGATTGACGCTCTCAAGAACAATATTCGCATTGCCATTGAAGACACAAAGCCGCATACTATCGAAAATGTGCTCAAAAATTGAATCGACCGTATGCGGCACGTCAAGGCCAGCCAAAGCAGTCATATGAATGAAATAGTATTCCATGATTAATCGGAAGGATTGTTCTTTACAATGAAAAAATAAATTTGAAAACATATTGAGAGCTTTTTGTTTTAATGCTATTTAAAAAAAAAAATATTTGGCCCACCCTGTATATGTACATACATTTTCAATGCTGTAATGAAAACTGGGTATTTTCATGAAACTTGGAAAGTTTCGCAGATCATAATGATCCATAAACCAGGTACAGATGAAACAAAAGAAGACTCGTATCGTTCAATCAGTTTACTGCGAACTCTGTCAAAGGTCTTTGAAAAAATTCTTCTAAAAAAGCTTAAACCAATTCTGCAAATGCAAAGTATTAGAACAAAAACAGAAACTCATTTGAACAAAAAAAAAGTACTGCTCTGCAGCATTTTTAGACATCGCCCAAGCTTTCGATAAAGTATGGCATGAAGGCCTTGTACATGAAATTAAGGCCCAGCTACCATCAAATTATCATGCGATTATTAAAAATTACCTGCTAAACCGGAAATTCTTGGTGAATATAACAGTGCATCTTCTAATTTAAATGAAACACGCGCAGGGGTTCGACAAGGCATTGTACTGGGTCCAGTGTTATATCTTATTTACACAGCGGACCTTCCTACTTCAAATGATATAACAGTTTTAACATTTGCAGATGATACAGCATTATTAGCGACACATGAAATCCCTCAAATAGCATCAAGAGTACTGAAAGAAAACTTAGAAGAAATCGCTAAGGGGCTTTAAAAATGGAAAACAAAAGCAAACGAGCAGAAATCAGCACACTCCGGTGAAGTTAAATAACACAAATCTACCCGAATGAGAAACCATTAAATACCTAGGTCTACATCTAGATAGAAGATGGCCGTGGAACAAAGCGACAATGAATCAATATCAAAATTGATTAAATAACTTGGTTAATCGGAAACATTGTAAATTACCTCTAGACTGTAAAGTCTTGTATAAAATGGTATAAAACCAATCTGGAGTTACGGAATACAATTGTGGGGCTCAGCCTGTCCCTCAAATACAATAAAATGGTAACGTGTATATTCAAAAATACTACGAAGAATGGTAAACGCACCTTAGTACATACGTAACACAAACATACCCCGTGATCTCTACATCGAAACAGTGGCAGATGCAACACAGCAGTACGGCAGAAAATACCAAAAGAGTTAGAACAACATCCCAACACATTAGCTCGGGAAATATTATGAAGGCCTAGATACAAGCGCCTTAAAAGAAAAGATCCCTTAGATCTAGCTAACTAATTCATATAAACCACAAACCAAATAGTGCATAGTTGCAACAACTTCTGAGTTCCCCAAGATAGGAAAGATTCAAGAATAAAACAATTATTTGTATTGGACAGGATTGTCATCGTATAATAATAAGTGAGTTCTTAGAAAAATAAATCTTTCGGGAAAGAAGTATTAGGAGATTAACCAATGACCAAAAAACATTTTTTATGATATATCGGTTTACAATATTATTGAGCTTCATTGTATTCATTTCCAACTCAATTACGCATACACTGTGTGATGGTTATCCACGAAATTATAAATTAGCTTTACGTCCTTCAAGGCAATTAAACGGCTTTTATTTAAGATGACGTTCAGCACCTTGAATTTTGATATGTAACCTTTCAAGTATTTTAAAAAACTTTAACCGAAGCATATAATCGGTATAAGCTATAGAAGCAGATCCTATAATGAAATGGTTTAGGCTAGACTGGTATTTCTAGGTATCTAATAATTAATTTAATGTTCGGGCGGAACGGTTCATAATCATTAATTAGAACCAATTTGTTATAATATTTAATCGATTGCTGTTGTTCATTTTAAAATAATACTCTGATTGCGGTTGACCTTTATCTAATTAAGAACTCACCACTTAATATACTTCAAAATAGGTATAGATTCCATTTTACCGAATTAACAAACATTGTCAGAATGTCAAAAATAACCTTGACATGTGTAAAATAATCAAAAAGTATTTTACAGCCAGAAAGGAAAGCAAAACATTAAAAATTCGTCTCAACACAGCCATAAATTAATTATTCATTTATTTCACGGTATTTAAAATTTTATTACTCACGCCTAAATAAATTAAAATTAAAAATTTTCATTTTTATTACATTTCGTGTGGCGTTTATTCTTTTCGCTCCTCTTAAATTTTATTTTAATTTTTTTGCGTGTCGTAAAATTCTACCTAGCCTATACGTCTTACATACTATGTAGAAATATTAAACGTTTATTAGATTTAGTCGTAAAGAAGTTTGGAGTGTGGGAGAGCGAGCTAAGTACAATTTGGGGATGTCCCGTGTTACAGACGAACTTTACTTATAATTAAAAGACTTAACTTTGCGCCTTTCTGTATATATCAGCAATGTGCGGGCTCTACTTACGTCTACTTACGAATATTATAAAAACATTTAAAATCAGTACGGCATGATATTAAAAAGAAATTTTAACTATTCGATTTGTTCCATGTGTAAAACTTGCACATCGGATTATATAATTTTTTTGCCAAAAACTTATATTTTGCAGAGTTTAAATTGCAAAATTAGAATATTTAATTTGTAATATGTAAAATTAGTAATGTTCCTCATATAAAAATTGTATCAGCCTTGACGCAGTTAAGCACTTTCTAGCACGAGCTGTGGAAAAAGAAAATTTTATATAAAACTAGCCGATATTACCCGGCGTTGCCCGGCAAAACATAAGACTTTGTTCATAATTTTAAATATCTTTATTTATTTCTCCAAATCTATTTCGTCCCCCTCAAAGTAATCCCCCCCGGCCTCAACACACTTGTGCCAACGTTTATTCCAATCCTCGAAACAGTCAATTTCCGGAATAGCCTCCAATGCGCGTAGCGATTCACGTTTAATGTCTTCAATTGACTCAAAACGGCTTCCCTGGAGCGGTAGTTTGAGTTTGCTGAACAGCCAGAAGTCACACGGAGCTAAATCAGGCGAATACGGTGGTTGCGGAACGATATGGGTGGAATTTTTGGCGAAAAAATCACGTAAAACCAATCCAGTATGAGAAGGTGCATTATCGTGATGCAAAAACCAAGAGTTGTCGACCCATAATTCCGGCCTCTTTTTACGAATAGCTTCGCGCAAACGACGCATAACACTCAAATAGTATTCTTTGTTGACAGTTTGGCCGGTCGGAAGGAATCCGGAGTGCGTGCATCACACCTCGATAATCGACGAAAACTGTCAACATCACCTTGATTTGACTTGGTTTTTTCGGTTTCGGCTCACCTTTGGCACGACATTCGGCCAATTGATCGTCTGTTTCCGGGTCGAAAGCATGGACCCAAGACTCATCGCCAATTATGATACGTTTCATGATATTCAAGTAGTCGGAAAGCATAGTTTCCAAGACGACAACGCGACGCTGTTTTTCCAAAAAATTGAGTGGTTTTGGCCCAAATGTACTTTCAAAATGGTTTTCACTGATCCTTCCGATATTTCAACGATGCCAGTAAGATCTCTGACCGTTAATCGTCGTTTCTCGAGCGCCAATTTCTTGATTTTATTAACGTGTTGATCATCAGTTGATGTTGATGGCCATCCAAGACGTGGTTCATCGTCAACACGCTCTCGACCCTCTTCGAACAATTTCTACCAATAAAAAACATTTGCTCGTGACATACAATTATCACCGAATGCCTTTTGCAACATTGTGAACGTGTCGGCACCACAGAATTGATTCCGAACACAAAATTTAATGGAACTTCTTTGTTGAATAATTTCACTCATTGTAAAAATCGCCGAATGCACTTTTTGTACTTCAGAAAGACAAGCGTATACTAAACACTAATGATTATAGGCACAGATGTCACTGACAGTCATACCAACATAGAAACAAATATTTCGACGAATGTTTTTCCGCGCGAAATTTAAATTAAAACTTCTTAAGATTACTTTTTGCCCACAGTAGTGTATCAACTTGGGGGAACAACTTTTTTCACCCTTTTGTATTTACTTTAAAAAAAATTAAGGTACTAAAGTGGTATAAGAAAATTAAAGTTTTATTATATATAGCGGAACCCGTCCCACTTCGTTGGGAACCTAGTTTTTTTGTCCCCGATTTAAAATTTTGCTAGTGTTCTGTGCTATAATAATGGAGAAAAATTGAGAAGGGAAGCAGTGGAAACTTTTAGTTAAAAAATAATTATTGCGTTTTAAATGTAAAAATTTTAATTGATGTTGTAATATATTTTTATTGTTAGAATTATCGTTTTAATAAAGATTTGTATTTGTGTTAAACTGTATTGCTGTTTAAATAGAACTAGTTTTTATTATTTTTCAACCATCCGTTGTAATCTGAAAACAAATTGGCCATGGGAGAAGCATGGTGATTCCAAATCAATACCACATATGTTGTATGTTTGGCCTTGTGACTTATTTATTGTAATCGAAAATGCCAATCGAATTGGGTCGTTCAAATTGTCGTTTGAATGGTATCATAAGTATACGTGGTATTAATACATGTTCTCCTACGAATTTTCCTGTTATAATTGTCACTTCAATAGGATTGCCATTTATTTTTTTAATTACCAAGCGAGTTCCGTTACACTATTTGGGCCATTGAATATTGCGCAATAAAATAATTGGAGAACCAATTTTTAATTACAAATTATGTGGGGACAAACCTGGTATGTTTATGGAATTTAAAAATTCCGTTGGATAATTAACTGCTTCACTTTCTTCAGTCACAGTATCGATTGATTTAAAAGACTTTGTTTCTGTATCCAACATATCTTGAATTTTTAGATTCAAAAATTCTACCACAATATTTTTGGGCGCTAAAATTGCACGATTTTGTAACCATTGAATTTGCTTATAGTTTTGTAGAATGTTTGGATATACATTTGTTATAAGTTCTTCCCGAGAATTAACAATTGCACAGAAATTTTCTGGAAATTCGATTTCTTTGTTTATTTGATCAGCAGCAATTATTCCATTCCCAATGTCAAGCAATTGTTTAGAAAAGATTCAGCTGAAGGATCTTTTTGGATAAGTACACGCATATTTGTGGTTAATTTCATTGGTATTACTGTTTGCCATAAAGATGAAGATTTAAGGCATGCGTTTATTTCATCAGCATATGTTGATCGTGGCATAACAAAAAGTGTTTGTCTGAAATCCCCAGAAAGTAAAATTATGGTTCCACCAAAAATATTTGTGTTGTTCTTCAAAACTTTTAATATTCGATCCAATGCCTCCAATGAAAGTTTATGAGCCATTGTGCATTCGTCTCAAATTATAATGCGAAATTTTTGCAATACTTTAGCCATGATTGATTTTTTTTTTTTTTACATGTTACGTTTTCATTAGTTTGAATATTTAATGCCATTTTAAATGCTGAATGCGCTGTCCCTCCATCTAATAAAGTTGCAGCAATTCCTGACGAAGCAACGACTAGTGCAATGTTACCTTGGGAACGAATTTCTGCTAATAAAAGTGAAAGTTTTTCCAGTTCCGCCTGGAGCATCCAAAAAAAGAAGCCCCAAGGTTTGAGCTTGAACTGCATGTAAAATTGTGTCTATATGTGTGAAGAATATCCTCAGTCATTGCATTTTTGAATTTTGCCCATAGTTCATTTGGATTAGAAGGACTGCAAATTGTAATGATAATGGCGAATAATTGGCGTATTTGATTTTAAGATGAGGTAATGACTGCATCGTTTAATGTGGAATCCCAATGTAAATCTGCTTCTAATAAATTCAAAGCCAAACATGCTGCGTGAAATGTTTCATGTTGGTGTCCATTCTGTTTTTAAATTACTAAATGATGTAGGTCATCGAACATTAATTAATAATAAACGTAAATAGAAATATTATTTTTGATTTGGATGAATAGTGTAGATTCTGCCTAAATCATTCGACTAAAAAATGCCAGGATGTCCATCGACAGGTGTACCTCGTTTTCGAAGTTCCCATTTTTTTGATCCCACATATAGTAGAAAGGCATTTCTGAATACAACAAATTACGTGTAAATGAATTTTATTGTTGACAAGTATTGAAAAATTCTGTTAAAGTAGTTTCTGGTGGAGAAGCAGCTCGCTGTGCAATATTTTGGGCTGTAAAATAGACACGTTGCCCATTTTGAAGATGTACCGCTAGATGAATTACTGCTGGATCTCTTGCGTGCATTGAAAATGAAAATATACACCAAATAGCCTCGCTGGTGCTTATATATCTTCCAGTTTAATATTTTGAAATTTCGTCATTTAAATTGTCTTGTCGCTCAATATTGAAAAGTGTCATGCCAGTTCCTTTGTTGATATATTTGCAAATATATTTTATGGATTTTACGGATGTTTTTGATAAAAATGGCGAATAAGGCACAATCCATCTATTGTCAACTTCAAATTCATTTCTGTGAATTTTTATCGTGAATGACTTTCCAGAATTCTCAGTGGATCTTCTACGATATAATGGTTAGCCATCAATTCCAGTAATCGTATGCATTGTAAAATCTTTAAGAAAACTTTTGGGACATTTACCATTAATCATACATGGTGAATTTATATTAAGTGCTCCACATGGACCATGAACCATATTTAATTTAACAATTTCAAACAATTCTGGACCTGGTCATGGTCTTCATCAGGAATTTCTGCGCTTATTACGTTGTCGATATCGATTGATCTGATTTTATTTGTCAGACAAATTAATATATGAGCTTGAGGAAGTCCTCGTTTTTGCCATTCGAACAACATCCAACAATTCGTTTGCCCATACACATGATACTTTGTAATGAGATCCATTAAGGATTTTAACTTTTATTTAAAAACACGTGCTATAAGGTCATGTCGATCATGCGATTGTTGACCATGCATTAATAATTCTACAATATCGTCCCATTTTGGATTGCATGTGAATGTTATAAATAAATCGGGTGTTCCGTAATGACGAACGAAAGTCCTAGCGTCTTGATTATACTCTTGCAAATGACGGGGACTGCCAAGACATTTTTGAATGTGCAATTGTCTTCAGTAGATCTAATCATTAGTCGATAAGTGTAATAATTCATAGCACTAACTTTTTTTGTCAGTTCTGCGCCGGTGGATGGAATTGTTTGTTTTATGTTGATGTGATATCCATCATCACCTTCGGAAAAAATTAAAGGGTATTGCAATGCGTGCAACCATTATAATAGCATCTTCATCAACTGTTGGTGCATTATATCTACAGACGTGGGCACCTGTTGGTGTTTTATCTGCTTTAATGACGATTATGTAATTATCATTTTTCAATTGTGGTATAATTTTTTGGAACAATCGTATTAATTGATTTTTTCCATTAAAAATTGTTGAATTGTATTAATGATTTTACGCTCTTGAATTACGGTTATGCGATGTATTTCGCACGATTCCTGAACTTGCTCTTGATCCAATAAAATAAATTTGCAAAAATTTCGCATTTTCATTTGGCATTGGATACAGTGATGCAATGTGGTGATAAACTTGACCTTGCATTTAAAAAGTTGATGCAAAATTACAACCAAGAGAATCAATATTGGTAATTTGATTTGCGCCAAAAGATGTCATTTGGAAACATTGATTAAATTTCCTTATTTTTGATAAAAATAGCTTTGAATAACTTGATTCTCCTGCCATCAAGAATTTAAAGATTCAGGTGGTAGATTTAAAATTGGTAAAACAACTTTACGATAATAGTTTATGAATTTTTGACGTAATAAACTTCGTTTTATTATTTCTTATTCTTCGGTAGTTTGCGGGATGTGGCTTATTGCAATTGACACATTTTGCAGAAATATTTTTACTAACCGGGCATACGTGGGCATGATGCTTTCCGGCACATTTTATACGCATGAGTATGATTCAAACCTTAACATTTTTTGCAATACGGTATTATAGCCCGCTATTTTCAATGGTTCTGTTTTCACTCTCATGTTAAGTATTGTCTTGATCTTATACGCATCTTCCACTTTCTGTTTGTTATTAAAAGTGAGCATAACTAGTTGAAGCCCTCTTTTGTTAATTAGATCTTCTTGTTTAGTTTCCATTTTTGCTTTCTTAATGATGTTTACAGCATTTTCTATTTGATAACCCTTTTACTGGAGATCCTCAATAATTTCTTCTTTTGCGCAGGTTGGGTGAAAACCTACAGCCATAACTTTGATTGGGCGATCATTGTTATCATCATAGGTAAATCATTGATGCCCCTCGGAATTAAGCTTTATAGCCGAAGCTCTATAGGTTTCAGAGTCTACAACATTAATTTTACAGACGCCATTGTTTAGAGATACGAGTTTGTACTCGGCTACCGTAATCTATTTCATATTCGATTGTGTAGTAAAGAAATTTGATATCCTGTAACACTTAAGATCGGCTAACGTTAGCACGCAACCAAAGAGGTGTTTCGCCAGAGCACGCCATAATCTACGCCGCTAGCTCAGTGGTGAGGGTAGTAATGGTCGTGGGGTTGTACTCTGGTTGAGAAGTTCAGGGTCACATAAGCAACCCATGCAGAAATAATAGGGAAGAAAACAAATGGAAATAAACACTCTGACGCTTCCTTCAACCACTTATCTCATTCCATCAGCTCACTTTAGTCCATCTCCACTCACTCGCCCATAACATACGTTTACAACTCCGAGTCATATTTAACCAGATATTGGTTAAAAAAAAATTTAATAAAAAAAATTTAATAAAATAATTAAATTTAGTTTATACAAAAAAAAAATTATCAAAAAATTTTCAATTCAAATTTTAAATTAATTGGAAAAATTAAATTCAAAGAAAATGTATATTTAAGTAGGCAAGCTACTAGTTGCTAGCATTTTAAATTAATTAACTTGTACAAGTTGTAAAAAAATCAAAAAAATGAAAGAAAATATTTGTATTGTATGTATACCAAACAGATGTTACCTGGAATCCACGAACGAAGAAAAGCGCTTTTCTGCATCCGAGGCAAGGCACATGAAACCAAAATGGTATATATTTGCTAAAAGAGAGAAGACATATGAATTAATTAATTTATGAAGGCAAGATATTTAATTTAAGCAAAAGTTCAATTTTAGAACTAGGTAAATTTGAAATAAGAAAAGAATTAAAATTTAAATTAACAAATCAAACGAAAATTATATTCGAAAATAAAAGTAAAGTAGGTATGGAAATGATACATAAACTCAAACTTAGCTAAAAAATTTGTCCGGGAAATTGCCGTAGACCGCTTGCTCTAGCCACATGTGTCGCCTTGACCTTGCCAACCACACAATCGGCACAATAATCCTGGCTGTTGTTTTTATGTTTAGTTGTACGCAAATTAACAAACCAGTCTGTCGATGGAACTGCCGTTGGCCGCTCCCTCTCGTCCCATATAGTTATCGTCCTTGTCTTGACCTCCAACTGCAATTGGATTACTGTTATGCCCGATCGCTGGTTGCTCCGGAACATGTTGCATCCAACACATTTATTTTGAATAATCCAATGTTTTCGCGATAACAGTATTCATTGTATTATAGACTTGATTACTCATATGACATAACTTCAATGTTTAGTAGAACGATAGTACAACATCGCTACTACTGTATTAATCGATGCAACGAACCTCCCATTTTATGTGTTTTAGTAGTTATGAAGCACTGCACCCAAAATTAAATTAGTCTCTGATGCACTAAAGAAACAGCGTCTCAGGAGCAGTGCACTATAAATATATAGTTACAGCGTGTTATTTTTTTTCTATCTATTATTGTCCAGGCATATATCCAAATGCCTTCAGCTCAATGGCACTTTAATATTGTCTCCAATTAGCAACACTATCACCACTGACACCAAACCTCAGCACAAAAAAAAACTTTGAACTCAAACTGTTTACTATTAAGTCCCATTCAGAAAAAATTATATATTTTTGTTTAGTTTTCAGTTGGGCACCGCACTGGCACTTTATTTCTGTATGCTTCAACGATTGTTTCAATCAAAAAAATATTATCAAAAAAATCGAAAAAAAAAATTGGTACAATGTATTAAGTACAGAAAAATCCGCTCACGCAATAAAAAGCCATCGAACGATTTTCACACGGTACATCAACCGACAATGCAAATCGTTTTTATGATAATCGATTCGCCTAAACGTATGGTATATAGCAATAGCATGCCAACCACGCAGGCACAACAATTAAACTGTGAGCATCAATCGTTCAGGCGCAACAAAATGATGTACACTGTGTCATAGTAGCAACCGCTAGTAAACGCGATGCGTACACGCACGTTACAATCCCGACGACATTTGCTGGTTGTTGTTCTAGAGCCAGTTGTTTCTTGATGATTAACTGGTTTCTAGAAATTTCTTTTGAAGTTGATGGTAAACTTACTGCAATTTCTGGTGGGTATTGAGCTTTCCTTTTCTTACTTAGTCTTTTATTCCGGTTCAACATCCAATTTGTTTCTCTTTCTAATTCTTCTTCATTCGTATGGAATCTTTCTTTCTTTCTTTAAAATCGTAAATTCTTCTTTCAGTTTAGATGTAAATTCCTTTATTTCTCTTAGTTGTTCACGGAGTTCGGTATTTTCCTTCTCTTACTGAAATATATTTCCAGGTGAAGATCTTGGTGATCTTGATAATTTGGGACGTCGTTCAATCAGCCCTTACGACGATCTAGGTATACACAGAGACAGTCGAAGTCCGCCCTAGGCTGAGGGGCTTAGTGTTAAATGATTTAGACTACAAATTTTTAGTATCGGAAATATTTTTTAACGAAATAAAGATAGTTTGCCTAAATTACTTCTATTTAAGTCGTGCCAAGTAAAGTTTGCAAAACCTCACTCGCATCACAAACTAACTTTTTTAAATACTGACAGATTGCACGGTTAAAAATAAAAGTATGAAATCCATTCTTTTTCTATCCTTCTGCGGAATAACTATACTCGTACGTCAATCCTTTTATAAGGTTTGAAATTATACATCCCAAATAGATAAGATTTATACTTTCAAAATAAAAATAATTTTGTCCTAATTTAAACAAATTTTATTTTTGTCCAAAAGATTAAAACTCATCTATCGGACAATGAAAATTTTTATTCTTTGGCCGGGTGTCAAAAGCACTCAAATATAAAATAGAGTTTGCTCTTTGGAAATTACTAAATTTGCCCTTCTTGGCTTATAAAAAATAAGTCACATAGAATAATATTTATCTCATTAAAAGATTAAAATAAATACTAATCCTTTCCAGATTTTAGACAATTCAGAGAAAATTTTTATTCTTTTTGCAAACCAAATTCAACGTTTTCTAAGTGAAACTTGAGCAAAAAAAGTAGAAATTTTGATAATAAAACATAGTTTTTTATTTAAAATATTGGCAATGTATATATACAATAGTTTATGAAAATTACGTAGATTATAACCTAACCGCATGTAATAATCTTCGGATTCATGAAAATTCTACCATGTTCCTAAATGTTGAGTGAAATTACAAGCCCATTACATTCCATGTTACTAACTCGAGGTTTAGTATCACCTCTCGTGTTTTGTGTCTAAATAAATTAAATATATATTTATATAAGAATAAATTATCAAATACATAAATATTTGTATTATTTAGTTACCCGTATATTTCCAAACAAAAGGCAATCTCCATCCGTGTTCCTGTAGTGTGGTGAGTGCGGGCTGGCTGGCTGTAGATATATCTAATGGGATTTTTTTAAGAGGAAATAAATGTTTAAAATAAGTGGCGCTAATTACTCGTATAATCAAAAACTACATAAATGGTGTAGAAACAAAAACTTACCTCTTAATTCACTGCAAAAACTTTTCAAACGATCGGCAACTGATAACTAAATTTTTAAGTCGAAATTACTAAAACTAAATCAAAATATGTTTACCAAAAATATTGCTATCTCCTACTCCCCCGCAAAAGTAATAGAAATGATAAAGACATGAAATTGTAAATTTTAAACGTTTTCTGTACTGCAAAGCATAATAATTTATGTTTGTAAAGCTAAATAATTTGTTCAGATTTGTATGCAAAACTGAATAAAAATGACAAAAAATATTTGTATACTAAAAAGGATAAAATTTGTTTTTCTCTTCAATTTCATGTTAAATAAGTATCAGTTATTATCAGTCGTTTTATCATAAGGTTTCAACCGCTGGTTGGCCTACCATCGTATCTAAGAACTCTTTAAGAACATGATTGAGAAAAATAGGCCATCATTAGTACATCAAAGAAATTGAAAAAATAATCAAGTTGTGCCGCTACTCCTATTAACGTCTATTAATTGCACATATGATTATCCGTCATTTGTGTTATCGGTCTAAAATAATATTGAAAGTTTAAAGCCTATACGTCCCGTGCGCGATAATTTTTGTTGTGTTGCATTTGTACTTTGTTTTAAATGTTTGATTTGAGCAAAAGGTCGCTAAGATTAACCATCGTAACAATGAATATATTATACGCACGAAACGTTCTAAAATTATCTATTTCTCATTAACATTCGTGATATATCTTTAATTTTTGAGTTTGGTTGATAAGTTTAAATTTCTTAATGTTTTATACTATATGTGGGCAAAATGTTGTATCTATACAAAACGGCTCTATCTACAAAATCATACCACAATTGATATCAATCAGAGACAGCAAGCTGTTGAAAGTAGGCTGAACCTGTTGTATGTTGTAGTTTACGATATTATTTTCTCATCTCATAATTGCATTCTCCTAGCCGTTTTGTTACTTTGATTATCTAGAGAATTAAACTTGAAATGGGTTAGTTTTAAACTGGATGCCAAGAGTTACAGCATACGCGTTGTACTCGTAGAAAATCAACAAGTTTTATCTGTATTTACATTTCCATTTGTTCTACTCGTGGCGTCTAATTTCGAAAACCATCCGCCAAATTTTTTTGAGATTACCGTAACGATCTCTGGGAAGTTTATGGATGAAAAAAAATTAAACTTAAATATTTATGTTGAGAGACAAAAAAGAATTGTAGTTGAGAGAAAGCTTTATATGACCTGGGGCCCTATTCTTGAAATCGGTAGAAATTTCCACATTCGGAATATAATTTGCTTTAAAAATTGTTTAATTATTCGAATTTTTCGCCGGCTACTTTAACCATTTTTTCAAATTTGTTTGCTAGTTTTCTATTACTTATTTATGTACTAAGGGAATAACTCCGCATCGATTTACCCACCCGGAAAACATACAAACACATATGAAAAAATGATTAAAGTAGGCGGCGAAAAATTCGAATAATTAAAAGAAGTTTAAAGCAAATTAAATTCCGAATGTAGAAATTTCCACCGATTTCAAGAATAGGGCGCCTGGACAGAATAAAGAATTGATATACTTTTATGATGCGATCGATATTAGCATGCAACTTAGTTGGGATGACCTTAGAATTTAAGAGTTAGATTAAAATTAGGATCTTATTCTTTGTTCAGTAAAAATGGTAGATAACAATAAATAAAAATAAATTGATAAATTGATTATTTATACTTTTAAGCTTAAATTATTTTACCACTATTTAAAATATTTTAGGTTTAAATATAGATAAACATTATCATTAAAAGGACAAATTTTTATTTAAACAGAGAATAATACGAAAGAATAAAATTTGTTTTAAATAAAAGGAAAAACATTAACTAAAATAAGAATAAAAATCAATTAATAAGTGAGAATAATGTTTAGGTTTACGAAAATAATGTATTTGTAAATTTGAAACATAAACCAAATTTAATAAAATTTATTCAAAATAATTTTACACTTGGGCTAAAACTAATTTTTATTCGTTCATTTTTAACCGTGTAGTAAGTGGAAAGATGCTGTTTTCGGCATTATAACCGGCATAAAATAACCAATCCATAATACTAAAAAAACTATGTTCGTCCTTATTTCAATTTTTAATTTATATATTTAAAATATAATTTTTGAAAATAATTTTAAAAACAATCTGTATCAAAATAAAACTTTTCTTATTTATTAATTTTCGGTTACGAGTTTTATTTCATTTTAATTTTGCTTCTAGTAAGTAAAGTTTCAAAAAAGCCATAAAATAAAAGAAAACTTATTTTCTCCAACTGTTTATATTAAATTACAAAAAGAAAATAGTTTACAAGGCAAAGTATTTTCTTCTCTAGCACATACACAGCATATACATACATACACTATTATTATATAATATATTACATAACACACAGTAATACAGTAAATATTTTATTAAAAAATAAAAGAAAAAAGTTTTATTTATTTAAAAATAAATATAAACTACAAATTCCTTTATAAATAAAAATAAAACCAAATTAAACTGTTTACGTTGTGTATGTACTTCGTTTCCAACGGAATAAAAAGCTCGAGTATAAAGCACAGTAGTTGAGCAGCAAAAAGAAATGCATGCACACACATTAAATAAAGTTCGGGGTAAAATTTTTTGTTTAAAGGAAAACTTTTTTTTATGTAATATATGCATTTCAAATTTACTTACAAATTTTATAGAGTTTTTTTTTTGGGGAATATGCAGCTTTCTAAATGGATTTGGTTTCCTTTATATTTGCTTGCTACTTATTGAGATTGTTATGTAGATACAAATTACGAGCTGATGCATAATTTACAAAGGAAACCATTAGTTTGCGGAATTTTTTTTTTTAATAAATAGTTGAACGTAACTTTGATCCATTTCAATTCACTTTAGGTAAATTATTTTTTTATTATTTGTTAATTATTTTTTGAGTATCTGGATACACACTTACATGTTTAAAGCAATTTATAGAAATCATTATAATTATTTGACGGATTGATGGACATGATATTTCATCTTAGGTTGAAGACATAAATTTTCAGACTTAATTTTTGTATCAAACCGTAAAGGTACCGATAAATATAATGACCCGCTTGGATTCAGCTGTACATCCCAATATTCACGTTCATCTTATTTAATATTTATTTTTATATTTTGAAGGTTAGCTGTAGTCATTTATATGTTTAATTTAATGAATATATTTTACGATTATTATTACAACTTGATTGAATGGAAGTTGTTAACATACGTTTGAAGTATGTAATTAGTTCTTTTTTTGGCTTGTCTACATTTACGATTCTAGTCTTCTACTTATGTACATGTAGGTACATATTGAGTCTAGATGTTATAAGATTTGTATAAGTATACAGAACGTGTTAAATTATCATTGGGTTGGGTTTTTGTGATTTTTATATATTTTTTTTACTTAAGGTTAAGTACGTTCAAATTTGGTCGTACACGTATGAGTTTGTACACAAATATCTATAAGCTTCAATCTCAGTGTTTGTAATTAGTCATGGAATTCCATATTTATAATAATATTCGAATATATAGGCTTAGTTGTTGATTTAAATTTAATTGGCTTCCAAACAATAAATTTGTTAGTAAATTATGATGTCATAACTCTTATTGTGTAGGCTAAAGAACACGCAAGATATACGATCCCGTCTCTATATATCTATATGTATACAAATATTACAAACAACAGCTGAAATGGAACACTGAAAACCTTTAACACATCGTCACTCCTTGTTTGAGTCTGTACTTCATCTCTCAATTAATCAAATAATTTCAAATAAATGTTAGTTAAATTTAAAGAGATAAAATGATTATGGCCTTAAGTATTTTTACTAAAATATTTCTTAATTGAGCAAATAGTTTAAACACTAAAGCAAGTATCTCGACATAAAATTTGATTGTTTAGCGAGCAACCAATATCGTTGCATAAGCTCGATATCAATGTAGAAACGATACCACCACATGTGGTAGTGCTAGTCCAGTGCTACTCGCCTTTAAGGCGGAACAATAAAGCTGGATTTCAAGAGGGCAGCACATTCACAAATCCCAGAAGTCATGTGTCAATACCATCTGTCACTCGATCAAATTAACATTTTCAGACAGATCTGTCATTTAGTTCAGTTTTGACAGCCATTGAAAACAGACAAATTTTTTTTGCAAATGCGGTTTACTGATTTTCGTTGTGGTCGCACAACTGTTGCCGAACGTTCAGGACGCCTAAATGAAGTCACCACACCCGAAATGGTTGACAAAATCCATGATACGGTATTGCAAGACCACAGAGTGAAAGTGTGCGAGATAGCTGAGATAGTAGGCATCTCAGATGAACGTGTGCGCAATTTATTACATGAACATTTGAATATGATAAAGCTATTTTTTAAGCCAAACTATTATCGGCCCCTTTTGATCTCCAGTGCATCTAATTCTGGCAAATGATATGACATCACGGAGACTACACCAAAAATCAATCATATATAAGGTGTTTTTTAGAGTCTGGTTTATCAAATGGCAGGGAATCATATCACAATCCACTTACAATAACAAGACATCACGGAGATTGCACCACAATGAAACCAGATAGGAATCAATCATACGGGTTTAGCCTATCAAACGAAATATGTTTCGTTTTAATGTAGATTGGCTCATTCCGTTACTTTGAGCACAAACTTCTCATTGTCTCCTTATTATTTTTGAGTGAATCTCATTTATACTCACAATAACAAGGCGGAGATTACGCCACAATGAAACCAAATAGGAATCACTCATACGAGCTTAACTTATCAAAAGAAGTATGATCCGTGCCAAAGTAGATTTTCTCAGTACGTTTTCTAGAGCCAACTTCTTCTTTGGCTACTTATGATTTTTGAGTGAATCTCATTTATTCTCACAATAACAAGACATCACTGAGATTGCACCACTATGAAACCATATAGGAATCACTCCAACGGGTTTAACCTATCACACGATGTATGATTCGTTTCAATGTAGATTGAGTCATTACGTTTTTTTGAACAAACTTCTCATTAGCTCCTTATGATTTTTGAGTAAATCTCATTTGTTCTCACAATAACAAGATATCACTGTGATTGCACCACATTGAAACCATATAGGAATCACTCCAACGGGTTTAACCTATCACTCATTAGCAAACTTCTCATTAGCTCCTTATGATTTTCGAGTGAATCTCATTTATTCTCACAATAACAAGGCATCACGAAGGTTGCGCTACAATGAAACCATTTAGGAATCACTCCTTCGAGCTTAACTTATCAAACGAAGTATGATCCGTTCCAAAGTAGATTTGCTCAGTACGTTTTCTAGAGCCAACTTCTCATTGGCTACTTATGATTTTTGAGTGAATCTCATTTATTCTTCCAATAACAAGACATCACTGAGATTGCACCACAATGAAACCATATAGGGATCACTCCAACGGGTTTAACCTATCACACGATGTATGATTCGTTTCAATGTAGATTGAGTCACGTTTGAGTTACGTTTTTTTTAACAAACTTCTCATTAGCTCCTTATGATTTTTGAGTGAATCTCATTTATTCTTCCAATAACAAGACATCACTGAGATTGCACCACAATGAAACCATATACGAATCACTCCAACGGGTTTAACCTATCACAAACTTCTCATTAGCTCCTTATGATTTTTGAGTGAATCTCATTTATTCTCAAAATAACAAGACATCAAACGAAGATTGTTACATTCCAATGTAGATTTGCTTAGTACGTTTTTTGGAGCAAACTTCTCATTAATTCCTCATGATGGTTCGTAAATTTTCACCGTGGAACGTGTTTTTTTTCTCCATGTGAGTGACCATATACCAGAAAATTGTGATCAATACATTTCCAAGCCCGTTGATGATTATTTTGCAAGTAAACGTGGAACATTGTGGCAACATAAGAATTTTTATTCTGCCCTGCGTGCAACAGTCACTGTAAAAAATTATTTGCTCTGTTGAAGTAGGAAGCTTATTCAAATGAGCTAGCAGTTAGCTTGTAATTTCATTCCCACCTCTTTGGCTTACAACTTTATTCCACATCTAATAATTAGACTCACTACAATCATGTATTGTTAAATTGTAAGTTAAAAGTAAACGGTTTTAGAACGATACTGAGATCATTACATTCGGAGTTGAAAGGCATTGTTGCAAATCGAAAGCGCAAGTCTTTATTAATGGATTGCTCTTTGCCAGCTCCAAGTTGGTGCTGTTTTCGTTGTTTCTCAATAATGTGCTCGTTTTGTCCTTCGTTGTTCGTCACATTCAATTTTTCAGCAAAAATGTCACATTTGTGGCCTTGAGAAATATTTTTGAAAACTTTGTAATTAAGACGGCATTTTAAAAATATCTAAAACATAAATCATTATTAATAAAAGTTGAGATAATTCTAGTATTTCTCTCCGCGTATAGTGACTTTCATTTTATGGGAATGAGTTGATGTAGTTTTTGATTTCATTCACTTTTCTTCGGTTGTTAGGTATGGTGCTGGTCTAGATCCACGTTTATCGGATGAAATAACTGGTCCAGTTATCTCAAATTTTTTCTTGGTGTTTGTTTTGCTAATCCCATCAGTCTCGCCAAATGTTTGTTTTAAAACAATCTTCGAATTTTTCCGCATCAATTTCGATAAAATATAAACACGAAAAGGTTCTAACTTTGTTTGACCGCTTTTGTTATGTGTCCGACATTTTTGTAGGGGTTTACCGTCTCTGACAGCTACTGGTTTTCCGCTTGTTGAAATATATGGCCGACCTGATTTGCGCTTGATCTGAAGTTCTTTCATAACTGATTTGCTACTCGCTGGCTTGTGACTTTCTGCTATAAAATTCTTTGTATCACAGTTATAATTTTCGTTTATTCCATTCTGTAGGTTAAATTCCACATTTGTTGCCATTTGTTCTATTTCTTCGCCATATCCATCGTCTGATTCATCAGTAGGAGGCGTATAGTTCGGATCAGCATTGGAGTTATCGTCGTTTTCGAACGGATTATGCTGATAAGCCTCTTTGAGAGTATCCAATAATTCGTCACTTACTTTATCATAATAAGTAGAACTTTTACAATTCGTGTTTTTATCCAAAAATTGGAACACATTCGTTGCTGCCACACAATCATTGCTGCCACAAGTTGAAACATTCTTCTTTTGTTCTTCAGATTTGTGAATTCTTATTCATCGCCTCATCAGTTTCAATGATAACGTTGATATCTATCGGCATAACACCCGCAATAATATTTAATGCAAGCTTGGGAGTAATCCTATAGCAACCTGTCATTTTTAACAGGGCATGCACCTTTCAGTGTTCTTCTGTGGTGAACATTTAACTTGTCTATCCAGCTTGCACCCGCGTCTGTTAGTACGGGCTCAATCACTCTCTTATATAGGATAAGCAGCGTACGATTATTAAGTCCTCAATCCTCTTGCGAGATTCTTGCAATGGTATGTAAGACTTGTTTGGCCTTTTCAGCGATAGTTTTAACGCGACTTGTAATTCCAAGACGCTCATCAATACTAATGCCTATATATGAGTATAACCTTACCTGCTGCATAGGCAATTTCGTCTTTCTCGCTGCAGAAAGTATCATTGAAAACGATGTTCCAAATATTAGGGCCAATGATTGATTCTTGTGGGCATTATTTTGTCAACGTTTTCTGAATTTTTCCATGGCAGTCCTGAATTATATTATTTTATAAATATTTTTAGAAGTGCCAATGGTTTACAGGTGATTCATGATACAAGGCCCAACTCGTACTTTGCATTTGAGGCTTTAACTATGTGCAATAGCGTTAGGATAGCATCTTCCGTTGAGCTATTTTTGCGGAACCCGAATTGTTTGGCAGTCCGCCATTAAATTTTTCTATCACCCTGTCCATTACAAATTTATCTAGCAGTTTGCCCGTTATCGACAGAAAGACTCATGATCTATACGCTTTACGGTCAGCTTCATTTTTAGCTTCCCCTTTTCTGATCACAACAACTTTACCTGTTTTCCAGATTCGTGGAAACACACCCAGCTCTAAATACTTATTGAACAGATGTGTTTAATTTACTTCCATTGATAGGCCATACTGCCTTCAGCATTTCTGTTTCGATAAGGTCAGTTCCAGGTGCCTTGCTATTTTTCCTACTCATAAGTGCTAATTCAACCTCCTCTTCATTGAAAGGCGGATCGTCTTCAGTCGTAAATACCTGTTGCATCAAAATTCTTATATTCATTTGCTCTTCTGAATCAGGATCATCGTCAGGTAGCAGAGAGTTTAGTAACAGTTGGTTTGTTTCTTGCCATGTTGTTAGTTTTGTTCCATGAGATAGAATTGAGTTTAATGACTCCCGATATTGAATTTTACCCGCCTGGTATTTTATATAAATCCCCATGGCTCGGTGTTACCATGTAAGGAGACATATTTTTCAAAGCTTCTTTGATTTTCACTTGCGATCTCGTTAAGATACGAGTTTCTAAGTTGCCTGTTCATCCGTTTCTTAATTTCTCTTAACTCTTTTTGTCTCAGATTTTGGAATTCGTTCCGACTTCTTTTCGTTTTCTGTTAAGGTCAGGAGTCCACCATGCGACTTGTCGTTTGGAGCTCTTTTGTCTTGGTATCGCAAACTCGCAGGCTTTGAGCATGCTGTCAGTCACTGTAGCAGCAAGTCTATTTACAGTGTCTTTGCTGTTGCAGTCTTCAAAGTTTATGCGATCCCATTGACCAGAATGGTAGTCGTTTAGAAGGGTCAAATTTAATATCTTCAGAGCAAACCTTTTATTTGTCTCTCTGTTACTATAATTCAATTTCCAGATATCTTGATCAAGATCACCCTGTGATCACTAGATGACCAATTTGTTGTTTATATAGTTCCATTTTAGAAGCTATACCTTAAAGGACCGGAAATAGAAATGTTTTAAAAATTCAAACTAAATGAATGACGAAAATACAAATGTATTAGTCATTCTCATTAGCTATTGAACCGGAATTCATGCTCTGTTCTCAGACGAGTGCAGGATGTGTTTACATGGCAACGATGAGCGAGTAAGAGTATACAGAAGATCAGAATAACGATTTGCACTTGCATTGAAGAACGTGTCTCGTATGGCGGTGGATCGTGCTTGTTCTGGGGAGGCATATCGCTGGAGGCGAAGACAGATTTTGTGGTCATCTCCGGAGTGAATACTGGCCGTCGATCAAGAGGATTGACTTCTAAACGGTACTTTAAGGAAGTACTCGAGGACTACGTCGTACCTTTTGTATACTATTAAAATTAGCCGATAGTTTCCAGCAAAAAGTTAAAAAAAATCGATAATGCAAATAGTGTCTTTGCTATCTCAGCCGAAAATATAATATGTTATCTCAAATATTAATATGCATCAGCCGATATTTTTCAGCCGACATTTCTCAGCCGACATTTTTCAGCCGAAAGTGTTTTTTATACAACAAATATTTGTTTTCTACAACAAAAAAAATTAAACCATTACAAATAAAACACTAATTAATATTTTTAATCGCATTTATAGTTATTCGGGAAAATTCATTTTACTATTGGAAAATTGCAAATAAACATAAAAATACAAAATTTGAAAATTTCTAAATATTGACCGTTTAAAGCGTCATGGTTGGAAATAGATTCAAATGAAAGGTCTTAATGATGCTCGCACCTGGAAAAAATTTCAAAATTTCTAAATATAACCCGTTTAAAGTGTCATGGTTGCAAATAGATTCAATTGAAAGGTCTTAATGATGCTCGCACCTGGAAAAAATTTCAGATCAATTTTCATGTCGGGAGTCCGGGAAAATTTGATTGAATATTTCGCACACACAAAATTTGAAAATTTCTAAATATTGACCGTTTAAAGTGTCATGGTTGGAAATAGATTCAAATGAAAGGTCTTAATGATGCTCGCGCCTGGAAAAAATTCCATAACACTTTAAAAACGGGTTATATTTAGAAATTTTCAAATTTTGTGTGTGCGATATATTCAATCGAGTTTTCCCGAACTCCCCACAAGAAAATTGACCTAAATTTTTTAATTTTTTCAATGGTTTCAGTTGATTTTTTTTTTGTAGAAAACAAATATTTTTGGTAAAAAAACACTTTCGGCTGAAAAATATTGGCTGAGAAATATCGGCTGAAAAATGTCGGCTGAGAAATGTCGGCTGAAAAATATCGGCTGATGGATATTAATATTTGACATAACATATTGTATTTTCGGCTGAGATAGCAAAGACATTATCTGAATTAACGATTTATTTACTTTCGGCTGGAAAGTATCGACTAACTTTAACAGGGTACCTTTTGTTAGGTTTATTGGTGAAAACTTTCTGTCCATGCTGGATAATGCGAGACGGCATACAACTGGTATATAGTGTACCAGTACTTTCAAGAGGTGGATGTGCCTGTTATGGAGAGGCCAGCTCGAAGCTGTAACGAATGTCGCATTATGAAAAGGTTTGGGGTTTAATTTGTATAGCAATTAGTTTTACTACCCTTCATTGATTGAATTATGATGCGTGTGCGGTTTGTAATGGTATTTGTATCTGTCTACATATAAAATAAGTATACCGAACAAATAACATCAATGTATCGAGAGATGTTATCGTATTTGATGGCGATCACTAACAATTATTTGAGAGTAAATCACTAAGTTAATTTGTATGTGTGAGAGCTTATTAACCTGCAGTTTTCATAAACCAAATAAATATTTTACTAATCAGTCCGTTGTTTGAGGTCAGTCAACCTAAGCCAATAACCATTGTGATATAATAAAACAGAATTTAACTCTAACTAGTAATTAATAAAACTGGTGTGCCAGGTAAATTAAAATATAAAAATTATATATTGTACATGGTACATGAAAATTTACAAATAGCTCAGTGAAAAAAGTGTAATTCCAAGTGTAATAATTACGTGCCATATAAGTAATACCGGAATGCTTACTGTTATAATATTATGCAATAAGCCTAACGCACCAATGTTAGTTTACATTATTGGTATTTTTGTTAATGCGTCTAACAAATAATGTTGGTTGATTTCGTTTCGTTAAGGCAAATTCAACGAATTTATCAATTTGGCGACGAAAATTCAAAAATATATATTTTACGGAGATTTAGATTAACGGGATGAATGTTATACAAGGCCAACCGGAGTTGACGTTTACGCAATTAGTGATAATTTAGTGGTTAGTTCATATTTTCCTATTTCCAATAGTGTTTTAAAATTAACTTAAATTATTTAAAATCAGTGTGTTCTCTTAATTGTACAGTGAGTGAATTAGTGTATCTAAAAGAAAATTTTTGCTTATGATAAAACAATTACGAAGAAGAAGAGCTCTTTGGACGCACAGGTGAGTTTTTCCCTATAATTTTCTTTATTATATATAATTTTTATCTATTTAACATTAATTCACAATATAATTTTTAAATCGGAAAATGTGTCGTATTATTCTGTATTATTCTTTCGCATTCAGACACATTTTTATTGTGTGAGTCACGCCAGAAATCCAATTTTGGAAACCCCACGATTTTCTGATTTTGTCGAACAGCATTTGATTTGTAGAATTTGTGAATAATGTATTTTGGGAGATAATGTGGGATTTCTGACGTGATTATCACTCCAGAAATCCTATTGATCCGTGTAATCATTACAGCATACATTTTGCTTTAGTATAATTGTGCAAAACAGTGCATGCCAAAATCAATTTAGTTCTCTTCCAAAATTGGTCAGGATTTTTCCTAGAACAGCTTAATCTGCCCATTTACATGCGTTATGCACAAAATCTGTTAATGTAGATCAACTATGTAAGAAAAAGTCGTAGTTTTCTAGTCACAATGTTTAGACTAGATGTATGCAACCTGATAAGACCGGGATTCACTGGTGGCATACTCAACCCTATATTTAAAACTGAAATTAGTGAAATACACTTAATGAATGATTTTAGAAAATCGCACCTTTTAGCATAAAGACACAAGCATAGAGAGATTTCTTAAACTATTCCGATTTGTTAGGGCGAAATCCAATGGTCAGTCTCAAAGTTAATTAAATCTATTTAAAATACTAGTTTTAATTTAGTATGTTTACTAGGTCAAGTGGCCACGTTTTCTTAAGTCTTCTTTCAACGACAGGGTATCATTTGGTGAATATAGGGGTTTCCATGTTCCTGGTTTATTCCATCTGTAAGTCCCTGTGAAGGTCTTCATTTCTTGTGTACTGTACCACGGAGCATTTACGATTGAGCAGCTTGTTGTGTATTGTACACAGAAAGAAAACAACACATTAGATTTAAATAAAAGCTCCGTAAAATCAAATGAAATGCGACATGATTTTTCGCCAAAAGGATTTTTATTTAATTTAAAAAACATTTTACTTTTGTTTTAAAAATCATTTAACAATTAAAAATTAGTTTTTTAATTCAAAATTGGCATATTCGAACCAAAAAATGGAATTTTCAAATCAAACGAAACTTTTTTATTTCAAAAGTCTGTAGGTTTTTAAATTAAGAATCTCATCTTTTTATATTAAATATCTTTGTTCTAAAAACGTGAAATTTTTAAAGTAAATAAATTACTTTTAATTCAAATGTTGAAATACATTTGATTTAAAAAGAAAGTGACATTTATTACAGTAAAATTTTAATTTAAAAGTTTTGATAGTTACTCCAAAGATTTTGAATTTAAACACAAAATTTCAAACATTTTTTAAATCAACAATAAACGTTTTAGAAATAAAATACAAATATTTTAATTCAAAAACTTAGGGATCTTTGATTTTAAGGGAGAAACTTGTGCAAATGAAAGACACTATTTATTATTTTTTATTCAATCAAATTTATTAAAAATTGGACGTTATTAAATTTTTCTATAAAACTATAACACTAATATAATTTGTAAATATTTCTAACAATTTCATCACTTGTTGTTTGCTAGTCTACATCTTTATTAATAAATTTGGAAATAAAATTTTATTTTCGTTAGATTTAATTTTAGTTTTATTTGAAAACTTTTAGTTACTAAAAGAAGATAATAAGCATGACACGCTTGAAATTACTTCATCGCACTTTGTATCAATATTGAAGTATTTCTGAATAAAAAGCCAAGCTACAAAGCTGGATAATGGATATTTTAAGTTAGTTCAAACTCTGAACTATATTAAAGCACGCCTTCTAACAAGTATAAATTTGTTAAAGGGGTATTTAAAATTGTCAATATTTTAGTTTATTAGGATTCAACGCTATTTATATCACCAATAAAAATTATCATTGGCTGAGCGCTGGTTTTGTCTGGACTTATTTTCCTTGTGAAACTCAGATAACGAATGGATGCGGACTATGAGTGAATCCTTTGCTTCTTTGATCAGACTTTTTCCGGTTTTCTTCTTTTCGTATCTTGCAACTGTTGGGAGTATGTGGGTTAACATCTTAAGTATGTTTAAGTTGATGAAATCTGAATAAAGTAAACAAATGGTGATCAATTTTTATTCAAAAGTAATCAATAAAAAATGGAGGTTCCAAAACAAGTTTGTTCACCTCAACACCATTTTTACTCGTAGAGTTATTCGTTTTTAAATTGTTCATCCATTTGAAATCGGCCCACGGTTTAATTCGACGTAGTGAATTTTCGAGATTGCCCGTAGTTAGATTTATTTTATTTGTGCTTTATTTTAGTAACTAAAATGGTATGATGGTAAGTGTATTAGTTTGAAAAATATTATGAATACAATAACAGTTTAAGTGTATTAACTGTAATTGAAAATAAGTTTAGCTAAATCGGATTTAATAAATTGCAATCTGCCAAAGGTACAATATTCAATTTTGGCTAAATACGACACCAACACCAATTTTAAGACTATCACTGGAATTTTTGGTTTCAACCAAAACACTTCTACCCAGGTTCGTTTTCTCACCTCTTCATGAAGTTTCCAAATTTTGCAAGCCCATTTAATTTTGTAAAAAACTTACATTGGTTTGGATAAACTTAATTTTCAGGAAACTTCATATTCTTTATAACTTTTATCTCCATACTCCAAACTTCACCTCATGTTGAGAGAGTGCCTTGTTTTTCCCCAAAACACCGCCAAAAACACTTGTGGATATCGAAATCTTAACTGAGAATGTTTGTTTTAAATAAGTAATCATCTATTGCTAGTAGATTTAAAGTAAATCTCACAATGATGCAGGTTGATGATGTGATTTATGTTTTTTAATTCGATAAACAGTAGCCGAGACAATTAAGAAACACTCAATAAATTAACATGCAATTAAATGATAACTCCACTAGGACTTCTATATCCAAAAAAGTATTTCGTGGGTGTTTTGAGGAAAGTACAAGAAACCATTCCCCAACAACGAGACCATCCCCCAATATTTATCCTCCAACGAGAAAAAGTTGCAGAGCTATGATGCTATATATTAAGGTAAAAAATGTGCCCTGATAGAAGTATTTTGGTTGAAACCAACAAATTTAGCGGTACACTACACAAAAAATTGACTACCGATCAGGCTCTGATACCGATTTCAGTAAAAACAAGGCAATCTATGAGGTAAAATGGTTACCTATCGAAAAAGGGCAAAAATTACTAAATTTTTCTTACTCGACAAGGGACTTGCCATGGAGAAGCAAAAGACCTGCCATGGGGAAGTAAAATTTCGGAAAACTGCATGCGACCGGCATTCTTAAAAAAAAATTATTAAGCTTAGATTATAAATGATTTACTCACACTTTTCTCTATTGGAAATAGTGCGGCTATGTGTTCCACAATATTCTGGAAATCATGCCTTTAGATCTGTTTTGTTGAAATGAATGGTCTCCAGTATTATTTTCACCAACTTGGATCGGTGTTTGTCGGTCAAAACACCATGGTCATTATAGTAAAATAAAAGTTATTTTCCTTTCTTATTCAAAATGTTCCGAATATCCTCTATTGAAAATCAATAATTAAATCACGAAAAATTTATTATTAATTAAAAAAATTACAATTTTAGGAAGGCCGCGTTAGGAACAACCGTCGAAATTACACTGGTTATGGAATTGTTGTCGGTATGTTTTTCCAACAACGATTCAATCGCCGTACGATTTGTAACCTTATCATCAACAAAAATAATGTTTCTCCTGTTTACACCGAAAGAATGGTTGAGGATCAATTCTTTTATATCGTCTCTATCTAGTAGTCTAAAGCGCTCTCGATAAACTTCGATACAATTAAAGCATGAATCTTTTGTTATGCCTTAGGCTGTAAATATTAAATAAATTTTTTACCGCTTAAATATGGTGCCACTTCAATAAAATCCATTTCCCTCTAAAGCAGGGTTTCTTCGATTAACAAATTATTTACTAGGTGAACATAATTAAATTCAGTAATCTCTTCTTGCTAATTCAAAAATCACAATTTCTTTCTGTGTAAGCTTAATACTAACGTAATATTAAGTTCTTCTTTCTTCTTTTAGACACGGTCTCTCCACTTGAGCTTGGCATCGAGTATCATGCCAAGATATTTTGCTTTGTTTGCATATGGCACCGGTCATGAGTTCATTTCTATCGGTAGATGGGAAGCCTTTTGATATGTAAAGTTAATATGCGTGGATTTCGTCTCATTAAGATTCATTGTTCAGCGCTTAGTCCAGTTACAAACCGCATTGGTAATCTTCTGGAGTTTTCTCGTTGCATCAGCGACATTACTTCCAATCGCCATTATTGCTGTGTCATCTGTAAAGGTGGCTATGGTTCCTTCATATGTTGTTGGAATATCCCTTGTATAAAATAAATACATGATTGGTCCTATACACTCCCCTGCGGGATACCGGCAAAGATTTTCTCTAGTTCGGAGTATTCATTCTCATATTTAACACGAGAATGTCTATTGGATAAATAAGATCTTATTATGGCATAGAATTGCCTCGAGAGATCTCTATTCAGCTTGAATTCCAGTCCACTGTGCCAGACTTTATCGAAAGCTAGTGCGACGTCCAGAAATATGCTGCAACATGCTTTTTACGTTCTAACGTTCTTTAATGATTCTATGCACCTGTTCAATTGTAGAATCCAAATTGATGTGGAGCGATTAGTTGTCTGTCCTCAATTATTGGTTTAAGTCTTTTAAGTAATAATTTTTCAAAGAGTTTTGGCGTAATTGGCAGCAATGAAATTGGCCTGTATGATTTTTTATCGTCAGGCGGTTTATCAGGTTTTGCTATCATCATTGCTTCAGCTACTTTCCATTGCCACAGAACATATTTAAACCGAAATCTTGCATTGATTATGTGTAATAGCTTATGAAATCCTTTTCCTGGTAGAGCCTTGATTATTTGGCAAGTGATCAAGTCATACCCTTGGGCTTTTTATCTATCATGTTGCTTTTTTACTTTTTCTTTTAATTGTTTGAGAGTTACTGGGCGTATATCAAAATCATCTAGTGGTTGGAAGGTATCCTCGCGATACTCTTCAAACAGATCAGCCTTCTCTTTAGGAAATCTTGCCCAGGTTCCATCCTCCTTTTTATGTGGAATCATTTGAATTTTGGGTCTTCTGAGCCTCTTCGCCGCCTCTCACAGTAAATAATCAGAATTTTTTTCATCGATTAGGCTAACTAGATATCTGTTGGTTGATGCATTTTCAACTTCTATAAGACGAGATTTGAGACTGTTACCTAAATTATTATGAATTGTGTTGTTCTCCGTTGTTCTAGTTATTGGCTTGGTTTTACGTGCCCGTCGTTTTTCTCTAACCAAATCTCTAACTTCCATTGGGTGGATATGTTAAGCTCTTCTTATTTTGTATAATAAGGATACTTGCCAAAGCAGCATAGTAAATTGTTTCATTTAGTTGTTCTAATTCAACTTCCAATTGGTGATAACTCTTTATCGGTACCTGAAGATTAATTTTTTCCTCCATTACTTCACGAAAGAGATCCCGGTTTGTTTTTTAATTTGCTAATCTGGGCGCACTCTCCCTTTGAATTTCCATTTCACTGACTATCATCGTAGTTTTGGGACATACGGTCAGATATCTTTGTTCCGTCACTAGGCCAGTATGTTGGAGAACCACCAGCGTAAAATTCACATTTTGATGTCTGCCCTGCTGAGAAGCAATTCTTTACCTTTGGACGTCGTAAGTCTAGATCCCCAAAAATATCACATCCATGCGATTTAAATAGTTTAAGGTAGTCCTTACTTTTCAAGTTATGCCGAGGAGGACAATACATTGCAGAAACAGTAAGCTGTTTGTGTTTAATTTGGAGCCTTACAGTGGTGACTTGCATTGTTTCTTCTTCGATATTTGATTCTAAATGTGTTTTGTATTTTCTTTTATTAGTAATGCCAAACCACCTCTTGTTCTTTCCGCTGCATGAATGGAGTAATTTTAGTTATAACCCCGTATTTTAACAAACGAAGATTTAACTAGATGGCTTTCAGATTTTAAGAAAATGTCGATTTTTTATGAATTTAAAAATATTTCTATTTCTGGAATATGTTGCATGATGGATTGCGTTGAGGGAGTTGCATTTTCTTCAGTTGATCAAGTATCATATTGTTCAGATTACTTTGGGCATCTAGCCGCTTTGTAATAGCTGTAATGCTGCGTTCATAATGTTTTCCATAATTTGGTTATTTTCAGAGTCCATATGTTTGGTTGAACCCACACCTCTCACTACCTAGGCAAGTGAACTTCTTTGCCCTGTGTTGCTTGGTTGTGGGTTTTGATCCATCTGATTTGATATTTGAACCCTTCGATTTTCGTGATGTTGCGGTTAATTTCTTGTTTTATCTCTTAATTTTTGTTGTTGTTTAGAAACTTACAGTCTCGATAATTAGCCGGACGTTGGTCCTTACAATTTGTACACTTGGGTGGCACATCTCTGCCTATTGTAAGAAAGATCAATGTACAGTTGAAAGGCCTTTTAATAGGATATTCATCGAATAAGATGGTGTCCGCAAATTTTATAAGATATTAAACAAGAATATTTCATCTCTTTTCAAGATCCCACCAGCCAATACCAACGTGTGTATTAAATAATTTTGAAAGATCACGTTTCAATATTGTATATAAAACTTCGTACATATACTAGCATAATTGTACATAAAGTATACAACAGTAAAATATAATTTTACATATACACAAAAAGCTCATAATACGAGTGGCAAAAAAGTAATATGCCGAACCATAAAGCCTATTTCGTATTTTTGTAATTTTAATTAATATAACCTCCAGTTAAACACAAAATATGTAGGGAATTTACGTAATGAATTAATTAATTACTATAAAACACAGCTTTTAATTAAATTTTAATGTAACTTTTTGTCATGGTTGTTGTTGTATGTTACTATTCTATACGCGTATACTCGTAATAATATATCCAAAGTCAGAATTTTTCTTTTTTTTTTCAAACATATTTATGTTAATTTTTCATTATCGCATATAAATATGTTGTATGGTTGTTTATGGTAAATACATATATTACAAAATATTTTGAAATACAAAAAGGGATACCGTTTCATATCTAAACAAGAACAAAACCGAGTACAGCGAGCAATTAATTTATTAGAATTACGCTATTTTTATTTTTATGTCTGAAACGAGACGGTATAACGTGTCGTACGACACATATAGGATATAGCATATCATGCCATGTGGTATATGCGAGTTTAGTTACGCAAATACAGCAGCGGCTCGCCAAATTAAAACATTTTCTCGTATCGTATTCTTTTTGTTTGGCATTATTGTTTTTAATTTTAATTTAACAACGACAACAACTGAAACATGGATATGTTCATATAATATAATATACACAAACTAAATGACAGAATGAAAAATATGTGTGTAATTTCAAACAGTAGCAGAAGCCAACAAAAAAAAAATAAAAAAATATGCTGTATCCATACTTTGTATTGCTGAAACTCAAACAATACTAATCAAGCGGAAAAATCATTTTCAGCGGCAGCAAAAATTCAAAATAAAAATACAAATACAAATAATAATAACATCGAAGGGAAATGAGATTGTTCAATTTATTTGAATATATACAAAAACATGTAAATGGATATAAATATTGCAGCAGGTCGCATTTACAGTTATATGCTGTTCCAAATTTTCGATCCAAATATAATATTTATTTTGGCTGGTTTGGGAATGAAAATGTGTAATTGATAAGCCATCTGAGTCGAATTTCCTTTGTTACTGCCCAGTACAGCAACATTGTTTCAATTAAATGATCTGCATGCTAACAATGTAAAAGTTGGTTAGATAATTTAGTGTGAGGATGCGTCTGAAGTTAGAACTTCGAATAAAGGCGAATGAATTCGTTAGTTTGGAAGCAAACTGGAAACCTATTGGTCGTCTAATACTGAACAATTAAGAAATATGTGCTATAAGAACACCAATTAAAAGAAATAGTTAAGACCGAAGCACTCCCCGCTCTTTCGCGGTTCATTTTCCCTTCTTACATTACACAATTACTGCATAGTTCCATGCCAGTCTATAGTACTGGACATGGGGGGTCGTAGTTACGAGTATGTTTTGTTTTATCACAGATCGTAATCTGTTGATGAAAATTTCCTTTTGCATTGCTTAAATCTATTATGTTGACACCCGATAAAATATGATATTAATCCGCACGTCCCTTAAGCTAGCAGACCCCATACAGCAGAACATTACAAGGTAGTGTGAATAATTATAGGCAAATAATAGGCTAATTAAATGCTATAATTCAAAAATTTTGGGCTCCACCCCTTCCGACTAAAACGATGGGTTCTGCTAGATTTAGAAAAAGTTATCAGAACCCATATCAAAAAATAATTTAAAAACAATTGGAAAATTAAAAATTGTTTTTAGGCTAATGAAATGGCCTATTTTAATTTGTTTATTGTGCTCGGTCTAGAAAAAGTATAAGGCTTTATTACTTCAAAGCTAGCAGAACCCAAATCGAAAATCGGACCAAACCCGAAATTAGAACCCAAATCAAGATCAATTAATAAACAAATAGTTTAGGCTCATTAGGGCCTAATCAAATGTCCCATTAAAAACTATTGGCCTCGATAACGAGTGGAGCCCAAAATTGTTTTGATTTCTAATTTCGGCTTTGAAGGTTAATAGGTCAATTGATTAGACCATAATGATCCTAAACTTATTTGTATGTCAATTGATCTTGTTTTGGGTTCTAATTTCGGGTTTGGTCCGATTTTCGATTTGGGTTCTGCTAGTCTAAGATTAAATGAACTAAAGTTTGGACAAAAATGAGTGGAGCCCAAAATTGTTTAATAGCTCATTTGAATAAACCATAATGAGCCTAAAATTATATGAATGTCAATTGATCTTGTGTTGGGTTCTATTTCGGTTTTGGTCTGACTTTTGATTTGGGCCGTGCTAGCTTTAGATTAAATGACTTGAAGTTTAGTCAAAATAGAGTAGAGCCCAAAATTTGTTAATAGAACATTTGATTAGACCATAATGAGCCTAAAATTATTTGTTTGTTAATTGATCTTGTTTTAGGTTTCAATTTCGGTTTTGGTTCGATTTTCGATTTGGGTTCTGCTAGATTAAATGACCTTAAGTTTGGTCAAAAAGGAGTAAAGCCCAAAATATGTTAATAGGACATTTGAATAAACCATAATGAGCCTAAAATTATATGAATGTCAATTGATCTTGTGTTGGGTTCTAATTTCGGTTTTGGTCCGATTTTCGATTTGGGTTCTGTTGGCTTTGAAGTAATAAAGCCTTATGCTGTTTCTAGAATGATCACGATAAAAAAATTTAAATAGGCCATTTAATTAGCCTAAAAACAACTTTTAATTTTTCAATTGTTTTTAAATCATTTTTGATATGGGTTCTGCTAATTTTTTCTAAAGCTAGCACAACCCGTCGTTTTAGTTTGAAGGGGTGGAGCTCAAAATTTTTTAATATAGCGTTTGATTGAGCCTAAACTTATTTGTATGTTAATTGATCTTGTTTTGGGTTCTATTTCGGTTTTGGTCTGACTTTTGATTTGGGCCGTGCTAGCTTTAGATTAAATGACTTGAAGTTTAGTCAAAAAGGAGTAGTGCCCAAAATTTGTTAATAGAGCATTTGATTAGACCATAATGAGCCTAAAATTATTTGTTTGTTAATTGATCTTGTTTTAGGTTTCAATTTTGGTTTTGGTCCGATTTTCGATTTGGGTTCTGCTAGATTAAATGACCTTGGGGCATTTGATTAGTCCATAATGCGCCTGAAATTATTTGCATGCCAATTGATCTTGTTTTGGGTTCTAATTTCGGCTTTGGTCAGATTTTCGATTTGTGTTCTGCTAGCTTTCGAATAAATGACCTGTAGTTTGGTCAATAAGGAGTAGAGCCCAAAATATGTTAATATGACATTTGATTAGGCCATAATGAGCCTAAACCTATTTGTATGTTAATTGACCTTGTTTTGAGTTCTCATTTCTGTTTGGTCCGATTTTCGATTTGGACTCTTCTTGCTTTAGATTAAATGACATGTAGTTAGGTCAAAAAGGAGTAGAGCCCAAAATGTTTAGTCGGGCTTTTGATTAGGACATAATGAGCCTGAAATTATTTGTATGTCAATTGATTTTGTTTTGGGTTCTAATTTCGGCTTTGGTCAGATTTTCGATTTGTGTTCTGCTAGCTTTCGAATAAATGACCTGTAGTTTGGTCAATAAGGAGTAGAGCCTAAAATATTTTAATGGGGCATTTGATTAGACCATAATGAGTCTAAAATTATGTGTATGTCAATTGATCTTGTTTTGGGATCTAATTTCGCTTTTGGTCCGATTTTCGATTTGAGTTCTGCTAGCTTTAGATTAAATGACCTGAAGTTTGGTCAATAACGAGTGGAGCCCAGAATTTGATAATGGGGCATTCCATTAGACCATAATGAGCCTAAAATTATTTGTATGTCAATTCATCTTGTTTTGAGTTCTATTTTCGTTTTTGGTCCGATTTTCGATTTGTGTTCTGCTAGCTTTAGATTGGTCAAAAAGGAGTGAAGCCCAAAATTGTTTAATGGGACATTTTATTAGGCCATAAAAAGCCTAAAACTATTTGTATGTTAATTGATCTTGTTTTGAATTCTCATTTCGGTTTTGGCCCGATTTTTGATTTGGGCTCTGCTAGCTTTAGATTAAATGACCTGAAGTTAGGTCAAAAAGGAGTAGAGACCAAAATTTTGAGTGAGACTTTTGATTAGGCCATAATGAGCCTAAAATTATTTGTATGTCAATTGATCTAGTTTTGGGTTCTAATTTCGCTTTTGTGAGACGCCTAATGCTTTTTCTAGAATGAACAGAATAAAAAAATTTTAATAGGGCATTTAATTAGCCTAAAACTAATTTTTAATTTTCCAATTCTTTTTAAATCATTTTTTGATATGGGTTCTGCTAACTTTTTCCAAACTAGCAGAACCCATCGTTGGAAGGGATTTGAGCCCAAAATTTTTTAATAGAGCATGTACGACGTTAATCCCAATTAAGAGCATTGACGTTAAACCGCGCGCCTATAAAAAGTGCATCTCAATTCCATGTGTTTTTAATTGGCGTCATGTGGACAGGATCGTAACTCTTGCCACCGATGAGAGGGCCATAAAAATTTTGTTCGTATGGTCTTGGGCTCAGTGGTTGAGTGTATTATTCTGTGTTGCTACCTGCTGTGTCGATTTATAACATCTCTTCCAGATACAGTAGATGACAATTGCAATAGTAATGAATGTGATCAGGGTTGTGATACTCTTTCCTTGTACGCTGTGAGATAACATCCGCTCTTGTAGTAAGTTGATGTGATCTCTATGTTGTAGGGTGCAATTAGTCATTTGTGATAATTATAATGACTGTAAAACATTTTGACTATTCACATCGTTATACGGTATAATGACGATCTGGTCCTCTTGGTAGACGTATTTCGTAATTATCAGCACAATTATCGAATTCAATTAACTCTTGGCCTTTGATAGACTTCGTAAATTGGTGACATGTAGGTGTGAATTTCAGTTCTCTTGGTGTGGTTACGTACAATTTTCCAGTAATGATTTCTGAGACTTCATCTTCTAGTTCATAGGCAGTATAGTTGCATTGGGCCGGTTGTTGAGAGATAATGCTGGGTGTTGCTTATTGATTGTAGTGCTTGATTAGTGTAGTAATACTAGTTTTCCAATTCGTTGCATGGTTGTGGTATATATTGATAATAATTTTGATTGTTTAGGATGATATTATACGACGGAATCGTGGTAATCATTAGGTTTGTGGATGGGATAGGTTTAAATTTCAAATAACTATATATTGGTTAATAGAAAGTCGATACCTGTATACTAAGGATGATTCTAGGACAAGGATATCAACCTAGTAACGTCAATAGATCATAGATATTGTTTGGGTTGATAATTTCAATTTGGGCGTGAGGCAGTAAATCGTTAATGAAACGAATTTCATTGTTTGATAGTAAATGTCTTGAGATGCGTCTGTGTCTAGCTAAACTGAGTGCGTCCAAAATGTCATCTATATGTTGGGTATGTATTGATCCATCATGAACATATGTATTCCTATTTGTGTTGTATTGCTGATAAGCCTAAATTTAGTTCAAATTCAATTTTTCTTTTACTGACTCTTATATATTTCTGTACGTAGGTGAATCTATCAATCATAATCTTATTCATCTCAATTTAAACGTCATTTTGTTTATTTAAGTTATTTTAATTTGGGTAGAGACCATGTATTGCGGAACTAATCCCTTCTAGATCATGTTGCTCGAAACTTCCCGTAATATCTTTGATCAAGTAACCTAGTCCGTTAATAAGGCCCGTGTAGGTTTCAAAAGGTTAACATTGTCTAATAATCCCTTAAATTTGTATGCATGGATTTCTATTTTATTTTTGAATGCATGCAACTTATAATCTATATTGCTATTGACAGTTTCTTCAACTATGTGGATGTTACCTTGGATAACGCGAAGATTGTCTTGTTGTTGTTCAGGTCGGTCACTTTCAGAGTTTGGCTCATGACGAGCGTGTACCTGAAATGGATCCTTTATCAATTTCTTAAGGTATTTACCATATTTTGCTAGTATAGTGACTTTGTTATCTTTAAGGATTTTTCTAACTACATATCCGGGTTTAATTTTGCTTTTCTTATTGCGAATGTGCACTGTTTGGTCGATTCCCATTTTTGATGGTTTATCTCGACCGTTATTGAGTTTATTGATTAGTTTAACCTTTTTAGCATGAGTTTTCTCGTGTATGCGCTTGCATAGTTCATCAGAGGCTAAGGTGTGGTTGAGAAGGTACTCCTGCGTATTTGAGTGTGTAGGGTTGATAGGTTTCCTTATAGTGTCCACTTAATAGTTCGAAGGGCGTAAATTTAGTTGTTGCATGAATGGAGTTGTTATAGGAGAAGATAGCCCGGTTCACTAATACTTTAATGTTTAGTTGGGGAGAATTTAGATGTGCAATTTTGATGAACAGGAGAATAACCACTTGACGAATATGATGACGTATGGTGTAATTGGATGAAATTTTCTTCATTGTCGCTAATAATTTTTGTGGGTTTACCGTGTATGCTAAAGAACTGTTCGAGTTTCCTTTGAAGTTTTTCACTAGTGCGGGTCTTCATGTAGAAGGCCCCGCGAATTTCGTGAATTTGTCGAGAAGTGTGAGAAATACGTGTTTTTAGAAGAAACAGAAGTCCATATGAAGGATTTTCATAGATCTCTTCGGTGTTTCCGTGATCTCATACGCCAATTTAGGTGCATGCTTGTTTGTGTTGATGTACTTTGTGATGATGTCCTTCATGTTCGGAAAATAGTGAGTCCTTTTGATGAACTCGTGATTTTCGACTATTCCTCGATGGTGATTTTCTTCATGCCGTTTCTTTATTATAGCTTGTTGGTCCTCAAGATTGAACACATCCGTTAAGAGTATATGTGTTCACACTAGATATGGTTTTCGTTACTTGTGTTCCAATATTAAGGCATGGTTGGTACAAGATGCCTGGCCATATATACTATCACCCTATGTTTGCTAAATGAGTGTTCCTGTTTAATATTTAACCCTTGCATTTCGAGATCAACTGTTATGATCAATTGGGAACTTAAACGGTTTATGGGTGTATTGGTAGTCGGTATAATAATTTGTTCATCATTATTTGTGATTTGGGAATTCGTAGATGGATCTGAAGTTTCGGAGGTGTTTAAGTTGTTCATAACATTAAGTTCGCATTTGTGAGAGTGCATCCGCGTTGGTATTCTTTGCACCTTTTTTGTATACGATGTCGTAATCGTATTGCTCCAATTTTAATCTCAATCGAACCAATTTAGAATTTGGTGCTTTGAGATTGAAAAGCCATATCAGTGGCTTATGGTCAGTGACAATTTTAAACTTTTGACCAAAGAAGTACAGTCGAAAGTATTTAATTGCTCAGACGTTAGCTAGAAGCTCTTTCTGTATAGTAGAGCAGTTTTGTTCTGTGACCTTAACTTATAAGCCCCATTGCTCGCGACCGTGGTAAGGATAAATTCCTTAGAAAAGTCTGGATACTGTAAGATGGGTGGGTTCTTTGCATAACAACTCTTTACAATATTCGAAACACTGAATATAACTACTGTTAAGTGTGGTATTTTGGTCTTTTCTCAAGCATTCCGTGAAGGGCTTGTTAATTTCAGAGAAATTTCTGATCAACTTGCGACAATATCCATTTGTACTTTTAAATTGGCTTTCCTGAGTTTATTATTAATATGTTTTAAGCTTTCCACGTGCTCCTGGAGCGATGTGGAAAGGCGATAATATCGTCCATGAAGCATAAGCACGAGTTGCGTTGTAGTTCACTCCCAGGAAAGTCGATGGTGTGTTTTTAAGCCCAAAAGGCATTTTCACATATTCGTAGTGCCCATGGTCTTCGGAGAAAGTTTTAAGGGTATCCTCTTTCTTGACCTCCTGGTGAACCCCAGATGCTAGATCTAAAGTCAAAAAATACAGGCATTTGCCCAATTTATCCAGGAAATCCGTGATGTTCGGTAGCGGATACCGGTCAACTATCGTTTTTCATTCAATTTCGATAGTCTATAACTAATCGCCACGTGACTTTCCCTCTTGCATCGGCCGTTTTCGGCACGATACATTTGTGCGATGACCAAGGAGAGAAGCTAGGATTGATGATTCCATCTTGTAGCATCTTGTCTATTTGCTTCTTTATTTCTTCTTTTTGGACGAAAGGGTACCGATAGCTATTGGTGAAGATAGGTTTATCGCCTTTCAGATTTATCTCATGTTGGACGTCATTGGTACTTGGCAATCGTGGTTCTGTTTTGATAAATAGATCCCGGTATTGTTGCCAAAGTTTAATGATAGCTACTTTTTCTTCAGGATTGCGGGGTTGAACTCTAATCAACTTTAAGATATCTTCATTTTATGTTTCACCCAATTCTTCTATATAGCAACAGTGGGATTCGACTCAATAAGATTTTTTTAATAGTTCGACTAAAATGTGCCTTAAACAGTAAAGGGATCTTTACTTTATTCGTTTTCTGAATTAAAATGGCTATATCTAACGTAACACCAAGTTGTTGCATTATTTGAAGTCCCATTGAATCATCAAAGTGTTCATGGTACTTGAACAAAAGAAATTTCACAAATTCCCTGGTTTTGAGTCCTGGAACCACTATTTTTTTGTTTATGGCATGGGTGTTAAACATGGTTTTTATATCGATAGGGGATATCGTACGTTTGATGTCTGTTTACATCTATGTATCCAACTCCGTTTGGGAGGCTTCGGGATGAAAATTTGCATCGTCTACCTCGCCTTCTTCTAATTTAGGGAAGTATGATGGAGCTTCTTCTTCTAGCTGTTCCGGTTGTTTTTCGAAGTAGGTCAAGTTTGAAGTATTCAAAATGTTCTGAGCCCGGAACTTCGGAGGTCTATTTGGTTGGAATTGATAGTTATTTGATTGGTTAGACTTGTTATAAAATACGTACTGGGTGTAACCGTATGGATTGGATGCCATAACCATTTTATCAACCTTCCTTGGTGGAACCATAGGAGGTTTGTGCACGAATCTGTTATTATTATAGTTCATGGGAGAATTTTGAGTAACATTTTGCTGGGTAAAGGCCTATGGTTGTAATACTGAGGTGGAGGTCGCTGATTAGCTTGCGAGTGAAAATTTCTATTTTGAATGGGTGGACCGCTTGAATAATTATTTTGTTTAGGATTTATTGGTCTCTGTGGAGTGAAGTTTGCGTTCATGGTTGTGCCTTTTTCATGTATGTCATTTTCTACTCCTTTCAGCAATGCGAGAATGATTCTGCCATGATTTGCGGTTGCATAGCTCAAATCATTGAGCATAGGGGCTCTTGGAGTCCAGCAAAGAATGTGTTGAGGCAGAAAAAGAAAAGCAAGCATTTAAACAAAAAATTTAAGAAATGGTGCTTTTAATCTCCAATCTTCAAAGCAATTTAATCTGAAACTAACTGGATGTTGAAGAAGGGACAAGCTAAACGAAACAAGAGAATTCAAAAAAAGAAAAGCTGAGTCCTCGCCAGATTTAGAAAAATCACCAGAACGGCAACCAGCTCAACAAAATGAAGCACAGCCAAAGGTAAAAGCCCCACCATCGATTTGTATAATAGGAGTAACCAACTATTCCGAAATCCAAAGTGTAAGGAGTGCGTGTTACAAAACAAGAGTACAAAAGCACTGCGCTGAACAATAATGTACGGAAGATTAACACTATTAATCCAAACTCATACAGAAACTTGTCAATGAAGCTGAATATGGAAAAATATTAGTGGTACACGTACGAAAATAAAAACGATCTTCCCGTCAAGGTGATGGTAAGAGGCCTACATCCAACCTGTGAAAGTAATTCAATAATGGAGGACCTAGAACATAAAGGATTTAAAATCCGTGATACCGTGAACATTATAAAAAAAGAGAGACGTAGCGTTGAGAACTGACTAGAATCCGTTTTTCGAAAAGAGGACTTCCCCTGTTCATGCTAACGTTTGACAAATCTGAGTAAATAGAAAAAATTTACTTGATATTTTACTTGATACTGATATTTAATTTGATATTGGGCGCGCGAACCAAGATGTGTCAAATGTGCTGGAAAACAACGAGATGTGAATTAAAAACTTCAAATCGAAAGAGCAAGGTTGAATGACCCAATGTCCTACATTGTTGGCATTATTTTTTTGGAATGCAAAACACTGTAACTTATAATAAGCCTTCATCAGTTCGAAAATAGACACACCCAGTGGCAGTTTGGCAATTATACCTTGTCAATTTTTGTTGGGACCGTTGAACACCCGCTTTCATTTATGTTGAAGATATTCGTTGCTTCAAATTGATGTTCATTTATCAAATGTCCATAATTTTGAAAAAAAAAACTTATCGAAATTTGATTTACAAAAGCCTTTCACGCGCTGCATGGATGTTTGTTCCGAGGTGCGTAGAACGAGTTCACGGTAGCGGCGCATAAGATTGTAATACCAATGTTTGCCCGCTTTCTCGTCATCATTCCAAATCGGCGGATATTCAACTTCAAGTTTCTTAGCGAATTGATACGGCAATTCACACAGCTCGTCGATGCTGAGGCCGTAAAAATGGTTGACGCACTTCAACATATATTGGACAAGATCTCTCTCGTGGATCATACATAATTTACATAATTTTCAAAAAAGTAAAGGAAGAGTAAACATAAACTCACCGTATTTGATGAAGTCCTTTGGTTGCATTCACAAGCGAAATCCAACAATAAAACATCTCCCACAGATAGCAAGTCGCTAAACATCTCTTCCGTTTTACGCCGGTGGCGTTGCATGCTGCTCCACGCAATTCCATAAGTTCGTGCAGTCTTTTTAATGTGCATTTTCTTAACTAAGCAATCCTTAATGGCACGAACAATTGCGGCTGATTCAGTCGACTTCTTCTTGGTCGTCATAGCTAAAAATGCATAGAATATGTTACTCACGTGATGCGTCATGATTTTGGTATAACTCGATGTGGCATCCCAAATTACTACAAAAATACTGTAAACATATCGATAACACTCACCTGTTTGAGATTATTCACTTTGATTTATGGCACTTTCCAATTGCATTGATTTTTATGATAGCAGTCAGATCCGACATATTTGCATTATGTCAAACATTAAGCAGAGGTGCTCACACCCGAAAAATGCCCACAACTGAAAACCTCACCTACACCAGACCCAGGCAGAACTCAGGATTCCTACAAACGCCAGTGTTTCGATATGGAAAACTCTTTTTGAAAATTTTGAATTGGTAAAGTTTAAAAATGGCACAATTTAAGTGTTATGGTTGAATATAAACGAGGTGAACTCAACCAAATTAAATCCTACCGTTATTCGATATCCGATATTTTATATCTCCAGCAGAAGAAGCTCTTAAACCATTACACCCTAAAATAGTCATCTACATTATTTTTTAAGTAAACTCTACCTGATAATGACTTTTATGTGCACGCTTAACAATTTATTACGCCGATTCAGTGTTAAAATTTCATAAAGTAAATCTGTCGTACAGCATATCCAGGTTGAATTATTGCATTTTATTTCACAAAGCGTATTGTGCCCTTTTTATCTAATAACCGATCCCTTCACATAAACAACACCGAGAAAAAGGCTTACACCATAATTGCATTTTCCTAAAATCCCTCAATAAATCATCATTCCATTTTTGATTTTACCATATACTACACACACTGTATACAATATTTTTCACAGTATTTTTTGCCATACACCAATTTTCATTAATTTTTAAATTTTCTCCAGAAGAATAAAATGAAAATATAGCAACAACAACAACGATAATAATTTTCCTTAAATGACATGAAAATAATAAAAATGTACTTCCGCGTCCTTTTGTTGTTGTTTGATTTTCATTTGTTATTCAGAATGCATTTCTCTTTTTGTGACATCGTGCCGAGTAAAGAAGGAAAAATGAATTCTTGATGTATTTCATGCTTCTATTTGTTTGCAAAGAGGCGTCGCAACAACAAACACCGTGTACATAATAAAATTTCGAAGAAAAGCGACTTAATGATATCATCGTAATATTAATAAATTATTGATAAGAGACACACACACACACACAATGATCGAGATACTGTACGCGCGTTTCCCGAATGGAAAATTAAATGCAATATCTGTGAAATATCAATAGAGGATTTGTTTTCATATCAACGCGGTCGGTCCCTTATCAGAAATCGTATCTAAATAGCTACAAAACAAAAAATATTAATATTTATAAAATCAAAACCAACCCAATTTATTTATCAATGGCTGTTTTATATATGCTATGCATACAAAGTGTTTTTTGTGCCCTGGTACAATCTTCTGGTTTGGGAAAATTATTATTATTAGGAGGCACAGAAGGGCATAATTTGGTAGGCGAACCAAAAAAAAAACATTTTAATATAAAAAAAAATTGTATTTATAAATTAAACTAACTACAAAAAAATGTAGATAAATTTTAATTAATATTATTGAACAGAACATGGGCTGTAATATGTGTGCACGAAATTACGAATTACGATAAATTGCGAAATGAATTTATATACAGTGGTAGGTGTTAAAATGAACGTAGTACAAGTGAATTTATTATAGCATGGAATTAAATTTAAATTTTTCTAAATTAACAAATTGGTATTGTTAAAAAAATATTATTTTTTGCTGTTTTGTTATTTGTACATCCCATGTACATAAATTGAGATTAACGTATGTGTATATTACACATTTCTCGTATGCTTTTTTTATTTTTATGTTGTAAGGTACATATTAGAGGTTGGTTATTATGTTTTACATGTGAGATTATCGTAGTTTACAACGAACGTGAATGTATAATATGTATACGGAGTATGTATACGGTTTGGGATTTTTTGGGTATTTATACGAAGGATCCAATGTGCATATATTCAAATATTTGCACTGTAGGTGATAGTTAGGTGATAGGGAGTAAACACCACGCCTCCATGGGATGTGTATTTAATCTCGTAATCTTCGTAGAAATATTGAAAAATGTGCAAGTGGATTAATCGCATAGAGTTATGAATTCATCACCCCAGTATTTAATGACGCTATCTTTACAAAAAAATGAGATCTTTCGATTGGTAGTTTCAAAATATTCGTATCTCTTTTCGTTCATGAGATATTCAGTTTGATCAATGGTACAAAAACACTTTTTATGATGGCACTTCAGTATATGACACTTCAGTAATACAATTACATGTATGTGACATAATTATTACCATTTTTAGAAAATTTATGTGGTTCAAACAACATGCAATAGGTAAGCAGTTAAAGCAGTGCACGCTGAAAAAGGTTTAGGATTTGTTTGATATATACAAACACTTAAATTGATAATAGAAGCAAAATGAAATGAATAATATCAAAAATGTGCTCTGTTAGATTCAAAAATATTCCAATTGGATTTATTTTGTGGTGAAATTGAAACATTTTTAGATAATCTTTAACATTTATACTAGAGAAGTCGTCTCCGAATCCCTAATAATCGCTGTAAAGATCAAAGAATTTTCTAGCAATTTTAGACAAACACAAGAAAATTGTGACACGATTTACTAAATTTTTTTTTTAATTCTAAAGAAGTTTATTTTAGACAATGTTTGTACTTTTATATCTCCGAATCTAGAGATGTTCACATCAGGGTCTCACCTATATGGCTGAATAGCTAAGTCAAAATACCACGTGTGTGGTGAATAAGATTTAGATATGATGATTTGTAACTTGTCCAGCGTATTTTAAACAATAGTGGTTTTTGATTTCAATCTATTCTCAAATTTTTCTGTTACCGCTCCTTGAGATGTTCATAATTTTTTAAATGTAGTTTAGGATAGCATAGACAAAACTCTAACATTGAAATGAACATGGTTAATGTATGAACATATTTACTGTGCCATACAGGCTACTTAGGAGTTTAATTAATTTAAATTAACTTTCAAACTTTATTTTACCGATCCTAGAGATGTTTACCTCACCTACATGGTCAGATAGATCAGTCAAAATCCTGTGAGGGTAATGAACGGGATCTAATGAAGAAGATTTTCTAACAATATTGTGAAAATGGAACACGAATGATGATCTTCAATATGTTTTCTAAAACTTACAACTTCTTCATTTTCAATTTTACTCTCAATTGGAAATTTTGGAATTTTCTCCAATAAGGTTTTTATCGAATTGACATTCCTAAATAAGCAACGAACCCGATTTATTGTAGAAACAATCAAATAACAAAAATCCTATGTCTGTTCACAGGATCACGTTTATACTTTTGGATAGCTCAAAGATTCGACTTTCAATAGTTCTGAACAGGGTCCAATTGTTATGGCATTTAATGTGCCATATACAACTTAGAAGTATAGATCAGTCAAAACCCTATAAGGGTAATGAACGGGATCTAATTATGATGATTTTTAACTTGTCCAGAGACATTTTTACGTTTACAATTATATCGTCTATCCCAGAAATGTTCACGGGATTTATTTCATAAATTTGAATAGACCAGAAGGTTTTCTATCATTATCGTGAAAATGGGACACAAATGATGATTTTGTTCATGTTTTCCAAAATTTCCAATTTTTATGCAATTGACATTCCCAAATAAGCTACAAACCCGATTTATTGTAAAAACAACCAAATAACCAGTATTACATCAGTAACTCGATGTACTCGTACTTGTTCTATCGTAGAATGTTTTTCCCTAAATCCATACTGATGTGGGGGATAAAATTCCTTTCTTCGATAATTGGTTTTAGTCTTTTAAGAAAAACCTTTTCAAATAGTTTCGATAATGTTGGTAGCAGAGAAATATGAAGCTTTATCATTCGGAGGTTTGTTCGGCTTAAGTATCATAACTACTTCAGCAACTTTCCATTGTCTTGGTACATATCTTAGTCGAAATGCTGCATTAATTATATGCACTAGTTTCCGCAACGCTTTCTCCGATAACACTTTTGTTATCCGGCCCGTTATAAGATTATATCCTGGAGCCTTATACGCATTCAGATTATTCGTGATTTTCCATTTTAATTCTTTCAATGTTACAGGTCTAATTTTCATTTCATCCTGTATATGTATCGGGGTGATATTTTCCTATTCCTAGGGAAGGGTAAGGTTGGAATGTTTCTTCAAGGTGATTTGCAAACAAAACTGCTTTTTGTTTAGCATTTCGAGTCCAATTTTCTTTATTTTTAATTGGTGGAACCTGATGGTGGAGTCTTTTAAGATTCTTAGTTGCTTTTCATAATAAATAATCAGTATCTTTTTGCTCAGTTATAGTGCTGAGGTATTTATTAGCTTATTGATTTTTAATGTCTTTTATTAGGTATTTTAATTTGTTGCAGAAATGTCTAAATACCCTCTTATTTTGCGGGTATCGATGTTTTTGCCACTACTTCCGTGCTTTTATTTTATTTTTAAGAAGTTCTCTCACTTTCTCTGGATAGCTAGCATTGCGCTTCATTTCCATACTATTATTAGGAGTGCTTTCCCATGCAGCACTTTGGATATTACGGATGAGTTTATGTAGTTCGTCTTCTATTTGGGCTGGTCCCTGTATTGGGTGTTGCAGACTAATTCTTTATGTTAAATGTATTTGGAAGATATCCCAATTGGTTTTGGAGCTCGTTAATTTCGGATTGCTTTCTTTCATAATCATTGTTTGGCTATGTATCATAATAACTGGTGAATGATCTGACGATAGACTTTCACTGATCTCTACTTGGATATCTAATTATCTGAAATCCCTCTTGTAATAAAGACGTCTATAAGATCTGGAGACTTTTTATTATCCGTAGGTCAATAGGTTGTTGTACCGCTGGAGTGAAACTCTCATTTTAGTTGTTTGCCTGCTGCGAACAGTTATGTTCCTTTAGCAGTCGTTAATCGTGATCCCCAATAGATATTTTTTTGCATTATAGTCTTGTCCAATTAAGACGTGTCCTAGTGTTTTGAGAAGATTAGTATAATCCACTTGTTTGAGGTTGTAACTTGGAGGGCAGTATTTTGCAGAGATACTACAAGTTTTAATATTGTTTAATTGTATTTTCATTGTAGTGACTTGCATGGATAGCTTCTCGACATTAAGATCTTCGTTATGTTTTATATGATCTTTTATGAGGCCAGCTGATCCACCTCTAGCTTTGTACTCTAGATGTAATGCATGGTAACAAGTATATCCTTTTATTTTACAGTACTTTTTATTTTGTTAATAATCCGATTTTATATAATTTATATTTTGATACGCTCGATCAAGGTTTTCTTCTACTCTTTTATTGAAACTAGTTTGTGATTTAATTTCTTCTAGTGTGTTCTGCAGACTCATTTTCTGCGAGATAAGTCTTTTGTTGAGGTTCCCTAGATTTCTCAGTATGTCCTGTAAAACGAGATCCAGTTTTTACTGTTTTTCCTCTGTTTGATGAGGAAAAACAATAAAAACTGGATCTCGTTTTACAGGACATACTGAGAAATCATACAAAGAGGGCGATGTTGAGATTGGGAGTTGACGATTTAGGCTCCGTGGTTGGTTTTGTAAATTTTACATATCTTGATGTATCTGGTTTGCGTGATTTATCTTCGTTAGTTTTATTTTAAGTCTGAGGTTGAGAATAGTCTTAATATTATAAATATTTTCGATTTTTTTTTTGATTGTCGAAGGTTAGCATGAAAAGTGGGAGTCCTCTTCTCATGATTTCAATATTTCCTTATCTATTTTCTCGTCTCTCTTTTCTGATGATATTGGCTGCATCGATTATTTTCAAGCCTTTGTTTTGCAGGTTCTCAATAATTTCATCTTTTGAACAAGCTGGATGGAGACCTCTTGCCATTACTTTAATTGATCAATCATTTTTATCCTCGTAGGTATACCACTGGTGACCAACAGAATTTAATTTGCTAGCTAGAGCTTTATAATCTTCAGGCTCTGTTGTGTTTATTTTCCAAATATTATTACTGAGTGATATTACTTTGTAGTCATTTCGTACTACTTCATTCATCAGTTTCTGAATACTACCGAGATTTGTTATTCCTACAATATTGATCGGGGGTGGAACCTGTTTCTTCTTTTCTGGCTCATGTAATTTTGGTGCAATAATTGCATTGGCAGTATTAATGTGGGTTTAAATTGGATTAATTTCTGGGGATGAATCAGCTTTCCTCTTGCTTGGGTTGATTTCTTTTCTTGATTTTTTATTTGCTCTCTTGGATTTCTGTAGTCTCCAATTGGTTTCCCTTTCTATCTCATCTTCATCCGTATGATGTTCGTCTAGACCTGTGAGTCCTGCGTTGTTATTTTTATTTACTGCTTTCTTTAGCATAAAATTTTCTTTCTTTAGCACGGATATGTTTGATACAAACATACATTTTATAGATTTTTAATACGTATTGTGCTGCATCTACATCCCGAACAATTCTGATAGTATTATTTAAAAATTTTAGTCTTTCCTTAAACGTTGAACGATTAACAGCTCGCATCATGAGTGACAGGTGTTTTTAATTATTTTATTTTATTATGCATAATTATAATTATTTATTGTAGAAGAATGTACAAAGAATGTAGCTAATTGGAAAAGCACTATAAGAAACCTAAACCGGCAAAAAGGTAAACCGTTTGACCTTAAGGGTAATGAACGTCCTGCAAGAGCAGTGCTTATCGAATGTTCGTGCGTATACCGGTGTCCTAATTTCATTCAACCGTGCCAAAGACAAGCAATTCATGAGAGGTTTTTAATGCTAGACGACAAATCAAAAAATTTCCTGCTAAAAGAATATCGAAGAGGGATCCAAAAAAACGACTAAATATTTATCAATATTCAACACTTTGGACATAAATTCCAAACGATTGCAATGATTCTTTACTAAAAAGCTCGACGAAACAACAGGGATACTCTCCTCTCCGAAAAAGGATAAACATGTCAAAAGAAAAACACCAGATTCTAAAATCCAAGAAGTCAAAAAGCATATTGAAAGTTTTCTTCGAATTGAGTCGCATTATTGTCGCGAAAATACGCAGACAGTCTATTTGAGTCCGAATCTTTCAATTCAGAAAATGTATTACCTCTGCAAAGAATCGTGCGAGGGATCACCAGTTAAAAATAATATTTACGAGCGTGTATTCAATGGATCATATAATTGTGCCTTTCATTTGCCAAATAAGGATTAGTGCGATACGTGCACCTTATTCAAGGGTAAAACGAGTTCAGTCGGTATCGACCAAGACAAATATCACAAGCATGAAATAAATAAAACCTTCGCAAAAACAGAACGTGACGCGGATAGAAAAACAAACATTCAGGAACAACGATAATAACTTATGACTTACAAAAGCTGAGGTATCAAAGTTTTATTATAAACAAAAATTTGCTGTGTTGCTCAAAGCGGACAGGCCGGAAATGATCTATCTAGTGTTTTTTTTTGTAAATGTAAAGGCTGTTATGCCAGATTGTCCAAACGTGAACAAAATCATTATGTTGTCCGACAGTTGTATTGCGCAAAATAAAAATTGTATCAACATTTTAATGATCAATAACATTTTGAAAGACCATCCCAAGGTAACAAGCGTGATTCATAAATATGACGAACCGGGGCACTCCCAACTTCAGGAAGTGGATTCGGTACATAGCGCTATTGAGCAACATTTACGTGGGATAGCTATTTATAGTTCGGTTTCACTATTGAAACAATTAAACAGACTTAATTACGAGAAAGTATAACTTTACGACTAATGCAAATGAAAGATGAAAAATTTTTTAATTTCAACTTTCATAGCCTGGACAGACTGCGGATTAGTTATACTGGTTTAGCAATTTTCAATCAAGCACTCTATGGAAAAAATTGAATTTGCTAGTAAATTTTTTGAATTTTTAGTAGTGTGCCGAACTGACGTTAATTTTATTTGCTAGAATACTTAACCGAATTTTGCTAATCCAATTTAACTAATCCTCAGTCAGCTCAGGCTTCTAGCCTCCAAAATTTTTATTAATATGGTTCCATTTTTAAGTACGGCTACTTGAATATCAATCAAACGACTTAAACACATGGCAGTACAAAATCAATTTTTCTGAAACCGCAGTACTCACGCCCGTTGTTTTAAACAAAAATTTCAAAAATAGGTTTCCTAAAACCGCGTTAAAACAACAATTTTTTGAAAATGAATAAAAATGAAACCAATGGCATATTTTTTAATTTTCATTAAATTCCAAGAAAGAAAATTATTATATTTTCAGATCGATTCGTTGTGTCACTTTTTGGAAACCCTTACGTTCGTAGAAATCCAAACTTTGTTTTTCGTTTTCTCGAAATATCTTTTTTGTCGTTAATATCACTTAAATACTGGGGTGATGAATTGTTCTGGTAAAATATTAGTTCAACCATTATTTGAGTACGCATATACAGCAATGGTGAGTTCTAGTTTCGATTCTGGCGTGACATGTTGAAATCCGACTAGAAAAACCAATTGTACCAAATTATGTCGATTTGGAAATTTGAAAACAGGTTTGAAAAATACAACCAAGTTGGTCTGGTTAATTTATGTCCGAGTGATTTAAAACATAGCCAACGTGGTTTCCTTGTGATTTTTTTTGAAGTGGTAGTCCGACATAGGCGAGTGAAGGGGCTGAACTAATGTTCAGAATAATTTAAAAGAGAATCGCGTTTTCGTTTTAATTTAAAAGTTTATTCTAAGACAAGGTGAAAATAGTTTAATAATCCATAAGACGCAAAAAGTTTTATAATAGAAGCAATTTCAAATTTTTAAAATCATTTGCTCGTATAATGAATCCTACATAAATAATCCATATTAATAATAAATAAATTAAGATTCTACATAAATTTGGATATCCCAATGATTTTTAGCCGAAAACGGTACCAGGCAGATTTCACATGAGCTTTTTCGGGTTTGGAATGTCTTTAAAAATATAATTGTTTTTGAAAAAATGATTTTCATTAATACTTAGTATATAGGTACATCACAAACCTTACAATTGGCCCCACAATTGGGAAGTACGATTTTTTAAAATGACTTTCTTCCAAAATTCGACTCAATAAAGTTAAATTTTTTATTTAGAAGTTAAGTGTGGATTATTCATTGTACATGCATTGCCAACTAAAATATACGGCGTCCATTTTATTTTATGTTACAAAGTATAATAATCTTGAACATTTTTGATCTTGAAATTTGTGAGTGAGAGTTACCATTCGCTATATAGCCGAAAAGACTCTGCCGCAATAAAGATTAGAAGTCAACATCTCGATACTTTCGGTTTATTAAAAGAGATATTTCTGAAAAAAATTGTCAAACTTATTGGCTCTTTTCCGTTCTGCCGTTGCCATTCTGAAATAAAATCCTCTCTAAATTTTTGAATTGTTAACGGGTACCATTATTATTTGTAGTGTTCTGCTTGGTATTCTCGTTCATATTTCTTGTCTGTAAATGCAATGGATACATTCGTGCATTGAGGGGCCATCTTCTGTGAAACAGTTCTTTAGGCATAAATCTTGTGTATGGAATTCTCATTTCGCCAAATCGTATTCACCAGATGTGACTGGACCCAGATAGGGGAAGGATAAAGAATTAAAGAAGATACAACTTGCACTAATTTACGTTACTATTGATTTTGTAGGCTAACGATCGGTATTACTCGAGAGGAAACCTTTATTATATCCACAGAAACTCGTCCTTGTGCTTACAGATTGCGAACATTGGGAAATCACCAACAAAACCAACTACCGTCAATTCTTCGGGAATTTGGAGAGTGAGAACTTTATGTGGCCTAATATTTCAAATAGTTCGATCGAGACATTTGGACCCCACAAAGCAACTCTGGTCCCTGTGCATCCCTTTTGTCTCATGTTTTATTTTCAAGCTCCAGTATTGAACTGAATCGCATCGACCATCAAGCATGCCGTTCGACATCTTCTAGCCGGTCGCAGATCTGCTTACTTGTGATGCAATATAAATCCCTGCATTTTTTAAATATCTTAAAAGTTATACACCTTCAAAAGCTTTTGGGTTTCCTCTTGTATTATGTTATTAGGTAGTATGGTCCTTGAGCTTGGTAATTAAGAATTTACGTGCAAACGGAAATTAGTTCATCCATCGTGAATGATAGTATATTATTCGCTTCGAAAATATTCGGATGAATCGTGGCCCGTCAGCGATCACTGTTTAACATTACACATTACATTTAGCTGGGTTGCCTTAGTTTTTTTAGTATAAAGTTTTTTAAGATTAAATAAATCCTTTTACAAATTAAATGCATTTTTTCGAAATTAAACGAAATTTTTTCCAAATTATGTGTCACTATTTAGATATTAAACGATTGTCAAATATACCAGTTTAGAATTTTGTTGTATTTCTATGCAATAAAATAATACTCAAACAGTCATTTTTACTTAAAAATAATTACAAAATCTGAATTCAAAATTAATTTCCCAAAATTTAAATATCCATACAATTTAAAGTTTCATTCTCATTGTATAATAAGATTTCACTTAATTTGCAAACGGTTCCGTTTCATTTGGAAAAGGTCGCACCTAATTTCCAAAAAGTTTCATTAAGCCTGAAAAACCTATAAGTATATTGTCAATATGTTTTCATCCCCGAAATTAAAAGACTGGCACAATGTTAATCACATACCTAACGTTTGCAACCGGTTTTGCTCTATTATCTCAGATTTTTCTGATACATTGAATTTAATTTGATTTAGCAAGCCAAGCACGAATCTAAAATTACTCGAATAAAGTATTTTTATTACTGAATTATGGCAAGGGAATACTACAAAACAACCTGGCCCAGTAAATATATAATAATAAATTTAAAGAATTAAAAAAATTGGTTCGTGACTCCTTCTTTGGATTCTCTCTGCTGTGAAGTTTTTGGAAAGTGTCGTCTAACTGGATTCACATCGAGGCACTCGGAAAAGATCCAAAGCAAACCAATGTTGCCTAAATCTGAACGAGTATTGGCCGTATTAACAAAAATGAACGAATGAATGGAATTACAGAAGAGCATGAACCAAAATAAGATATGTAAAATACAGATAGAGTATCACCATTACATTTGTGATCTAAAGCAACGAGGGAGGTCAAATGGTCGAATGGGCAAATCGTTTACCATACGAACGGCTCTATTGTGAATTATTTTAAGACAGTTATATAAAGTTCTATCCCAAACAAACTAGTTAAAGTCCAGAAAACCGATGGAGTGAAGAAAAAGTTGCATTGCGTAATAAACCCGACACATTGAATTGCGCTTTTGGAGATTTTATATATGTGTTCTTCCCACGCGATAGATCGCTGAAAATATGCAAACGCACTCTGTTTGAACTTCCTAAACCGAAATTACTTTCTCTTCACAAGTAGTTGAGGTTAGTAGACCAATGAATTAAATCAAGTAGAGCGAAGAAAACAAATACAATCATTGTTGGACATCTGCATTTACCTAATACGGACATGAAGTAAATCCATTGAAAACTATCCAAATTTTTCGGTTCGATAAATAATTTGCCATTAATTCAATAAGAGCTTGTAACACTAAATTCTACAAAATTTTCAATACCTGGAACTCAGCAGTGCTAGTTCACCGGTCAAATCAAAAGTATACCGGTTTGGGATAATCTGTATAGAAAATCTGTATAGAAAATCTAAATAAGAATCATGTGGCTCTAGATAACCTGTAAGAAAGAAGTTGACGATATAGATAAAATTACTTCGACAAAACAGACAACTGTTCCAAATTGAAAGAAAATTAGCAGACGTTATTGAAAGGTGAAATAGTATGCTAGTCTGAATGCTTTAGTTTATGTTAAGTTTCATTAGTATTCTGAAGACCACCATTAGCATTTTGGTAACCACTACTAAAACCTTTTATGTCATTTATTTTCCAACCAAGACACTTTAAACGTTGAATTTTAGAAATTTTTAAATTTTGTATATAAATACGATATATTCAAAAGGATCATTCTAGGCTTTCCAGAAGAAAAGGACTTGAAATGTTTCCCATGAGTAACCATCACAATGAATTTTAATTTTATTAACATTTCAACCATATCACTTGAACCGGTAAATTTTAGAAATTTCCAAATTTTGTATGTATGAGTTTTTCCAGGATTTCCACATCAAAAGTGGCCTGAAATTTCTCCAAAAGTAGTGATCACTAAGATTTAAAACTACTTCCAACCATGATACTTGCAACATAAATTTTTTATATATTTTCCAATTTTGTTGAATTTCCCAATGGGAAGTGTGTTAGATTTAACGGGTTAAGTTGAAAATTATTATTTTTTAAATACTTTCGATTAAAAAATATCGGCTACGACTTGTCGACTGACAAATGTCGGCTGAAAAATATCGGCTGATGACTTTCGGCGGATGCGTATTAATATTTGACATATCGTATTAAATATTCAGCTGAGACAACAGCCCTATCTGCATTATCGACATTTTTAATTTCGGCTGGCAACTATCGGCTATTAAAGTAAGGGTAAAAGTTGTACACCTACCGTAATTTTTAATAAAGCTTTAAAGCTTTGACATGACCTAAAATTTGTAATTCAAATAAATTTACTCGTAATAGTGTCGCACAAAAAGACTGGTCGAACGGTAAAAATCTACAAGTAGACCAAATTTTATTCAACACGATTAGTAAAAATTCACGACGATTAAACCTAGAAAATTAGCAATTGCACGTCCCATACCAAATTTTATGTTTTAATTTTTGTATCGAGTTAGAACCGTCCATTAATCTTTGGCGATCATTATATTTGACTAGTTCAAGAGTACTATTACTCGTATGTTGCAGTTGAGACATTTTATTTTATTAATAACCATACATTTAGCTTTGTTCACATCTAAATAAAATCTATTTATATTTAAAGAAAAGAAAACTAGTCTCAAATCACTGTTGACCGCTACAACAAATCAAAATATCAGTTGACAATCCTTTGTGATAATCAGAAACGATACTTTATCAAGATTTCGTGATCTATAATCCCCGATCTATTTCACAATTTTTATTTTTAGAACAGGAATAACATATGCTTATTTGTTTTTCTATTTTGTTTATTTAATAACTTTGCAATGCATTTTTTTGGAGACGAAGCCTACTCAACTATTTCACTGTTGGCTTTTAACTTCCTACCTTACGCAGTATGCGAATATAAGGCGTATGGCTATAGGCTCGATTTACGTAGAACCATTTATTTTATTGTATATTCTGAAGCAAGATGTTAAAGTAAATGGGTTCAGACAAACTAATTCGTTGTTGTTAAAAATATTAAAATATATTTTGAAGTTCACAATATTGACATTGTGAACTTCAAAATTTATTTTAATATTTTATCTCAAACAAACTTTGAACCGAAACGATTTTGTCAAAGTAAATCGTTGTTGTTGTTGTCAATATGGCCGAAAAAATATTACTGGTGCCAGGTTTCGGTTAATAAAAACCTCCCGGTGGAACGATACTTGCCAAATTCTTGAGTTAAAATTTGTTTTCATATATATTCTGAAGCAAAATGTTAAAGTGATTGGTTCTTATCAAAATTCATCGTGGTTGTTATCAATATGGCGGAATCATAGTTGTTATTATCAATCGCTTAATAGAAAACTCACTGCGATCGATACTTAGAAATTCCTAAACTTTAAAATCATTTTTAATATTTAAACCCAATAAAAAAAATATATTTATTTTTTTTGTCTAAATAAATCGTTGTTGTTGTTGCCAAAACGACTGAATCCTAATTTGATGTTGTCAGTATATAGCAGTTTAAAAGCAAACACTGTGTGGACGTTTTTTCATAATTCCTAAACTTCAAAATTTATTTTAATATTTTATGTAAAACAAACTATTAACCGGAACGATTTTGTGAAAGTATATCGTTGTTGTTGTTGTCAATATGGCCAAAACAATATTACTGTTGCCAGTTTTCGATTAATAAAAATCTCCCAGTGGAACGAAATACTTGCCAAATTCTTGAGTTTAAAATTTGTTTTCATATATATTCTGAAGCAAAATGTTAAAGTGATTGGTTTTTATCAAAATTCATCGTGGTTGTTGTCAATATGGCGGAATCATAGTTGTTGTTGTCAATCGTTTAAAAGAAAACTCACTGTAAACGATACTTAGAAACTCCTAAATTTTAAAATCGTTTCTAATATTTAATCACAATAAAGAAATTACACTTAATTTTTTTTTGTCTAAATTAATCGTTGTTGTTGTTGCCAAAATGGCGGAATCCTAATTTGATGTTGTCAGTATGCGTTGAGTAGTAAACACTGTGTGGACGTTTTCTCATAACTCCTAAACTTCAAAATTTATTTTAATAATTTATCCCAAACAAACTTTTAACCGGAACGATTTTGTTAAAGTATATCGTTGTTGTTGTTGTCAATATGGCCGAAACAATATTACTGTTGAAAGTTTTCGATTAATAAAAATCTACCGGTGGAACGATACTTGCCAAATCCTTGAGGTTAAAATTTCTTCTAATATATATTATGAAGCAAACTGTTAAAGTGATTGGTTTTTATCAAAATCAATCGTTGTTGTTGTCAATATGGCGGAATCAAAGTTGTTGTTGTCAATCGCTTAATAAAAAATTCACGGCGAGCGATACTTAGAAAGTCCTAAACTTTAAAATCATTTTTAATATTAAATCACATTAAAGAAATTATATTTAATTTTTTTTGTCTAAATTAATCGTTGTTGTTGTTGCCAAAATGGCGGAATCCTTATTTAATGGTGTCAGTATGCATTTAATAGGTAACACTGTGTGAAAGTTTTTTCATAACTCCTGAACTTCAAAATCATATTTTAATATTTAGTCTTAAACAAACTATTAAACGGAACGATTTTGGCAAAGTAAATCGTTGTTGTTGTTGTCAATATGGCCGAAACAATATACTGTTGTTGCCAGTTTTCGATTAATAAAAAATTTTCGGCCAATTTCTTGAGTTTAAAATTTTTTTTAGTATATGCTCTGAAGCAAAGTGTTAAAGTAAATGGTTTTAGATAAAATAGATCGTTTAAAATGATGGATAATTTTTTTTAAATAATTCGGTGTAATGTGATACTTGTGGATTGTGGTTTATCTCGATGTACAATTCAATTTAATCCAACCCAATTTATTTCTGCGGGCCACATTGAAGATTATCAACCGACATAAAACAATTTATAAAGTGATATGTATTTTGTAAATATGATGAATTTTATAAACACAACTCTTAAAATTCGATTTCAGATATGATGGAACTTCTAAGGGACCAGAAATAATTTGTTAGAGTTTTAATTATTTCAAATGAACATTTTCAATGGAGATTTTCACTTGGTTGCCAGTCGAACACCAACACATTAGATAGAAATTGATTTGGAATCATCATCTAATAAATCAAAAACAAAGTTGACGGTTAATTTACATTTATATGTAGTACGTATGTACTCGTATGTAATAAAATTAAATAATTTGAAAAATAATAATTGTATTTTTAATTAGGTCAATCGCTTGTAAATTATGTTTATGTATATGTACATGCATTTATACACACACACACATATATATATATATATATATATATATATATATATATATATATATATATATATATATATATATATATATATTTATATATATATATATATATATATATATATATATATATATATATATATATATATATATATATATATATATATATATATATATATATATATATATATATATATATATATATATATATATATATATATATATATATTTATCACAAAGCTTAATCTAAGTGAGTTTTAAATTATGAAGATAATTTAGGCATTCTAAGCAAAGGTTTCTAAGGTGTGAGCAAAGCATTTCATGTTATCGTACTTTGCTAATTTGATCGCTGCTGTTATGTTGGAGCTTGGAGGTGTTATCCGATACAACACAGCTGATTTGTCTCTCGATACTGTTAACTGTATTGTTTTAATGAATTAGTTTTTTTTTTAAATTACGCCGTGTGTCTAGACGATGATACCTCAACACAGTCTAGTAAATCCCACTCCCAGCTACCAATCGTTGGACATAGCCAATTATAGCCATTTGTGAATCCAGCACGTTTTCAAAACATTCCTCGTAGTGCTAAGGTAACAATGATTTTGTCATCATGGGCCGTGAAGGAATGTGGAAAAAAGAGTCAAATGCATTTCAGTATTCCCTAAAACCTTCATTCTCGACAATAAATGTGAGAAGTCTTTGACTATAAACCTTAGCAAGTAACGATTTAACCTGTTTTGTCGACTTATTGAAGCTGCTTTTACAATTAACCGAGACAATGTGTCTTCTTCTTGAGTTTGAGATGTAAAACATTACGGTAAGGATTAATACTATTCTGGACCTCAAAAGAGCGAAATTCGGAATGGAATATAGTACGTTAAACGTGACGGCATGAGAACAGTTTCAGCAAGAAATTGCCTTAAAGTAACCTACAATATTTAGGTCTATTATAGTACAGGCAGGTAGTCCAGTTTTCCTCGGATAGGGAATCCCCTCCTGCTGCTATAGTTAATAACTTCTCTTGAGAGCATCCATTCGCATCTAAACTATAACTGTACTTAGAGGCATTACAATTTAATGTTTGAAATTTAAACTAATTTTTACGGTAATTTGTTTAACTTTGTGAAAATATTTGTGTAATTAGGAGGTTTGTCACTAAGTATTTATTTTAAAACTATAAAATATTATTTCAAATTTTTAGAGAAATGAATATTTGAAATAATATTTTGTGAGACCATATTTTCGGAAAATTATTTCAAAAACTAAAAGTTTGAAAAATAATGATCTTTTGAAATTTATAAATTATTTTTGTTGTATTTTTATTTTAAAAAATTATTTAAATTTCTGTTAGATACAGAAACGCAAATAATGAGCGGAAACTCAAGAAAACGAAGTCAGGTTTGGCTTCATTTTACGGCCATTAATGATTTGCAAGCAAAATGTGACCTTTGTAAGGGAACATTTTCATTTAAAGGTGGTGCCACTACAAATTTAAAACACCATCTCGAGCATAGGCACCCAACAGTGCTTGCAAAAGCACCTGGTGGAAGAAGTATCCTGCAAGTTACAGAGGATATTTCATCATCATTAATATCAGCTCCAGATCCATTAATATCTACGGCAATATCAGTGCCAATTAGGCCACCCCAACAAATAATTATTGACGAGCGATCTACGGTGATATCAAACACGGTAAAATCCACTTCCGCCCATCCTCCGACCAGCTTCAATAACTCGTCAAAAAAAATTAAATAATGCTTTGCTGCGGTTTATAGTGAAAGATTTCCAACCGTTCTCTATTGTCGAAGATGAATGTTTTAGGGAATATTCACATGCACTAGACCCATCTTTCCAGCTTCCTTCACGGTCCATGTTGACAAAATCATTGTTACCTCAACAATACGAGCAATGTTATGAAAACGTGTTGAACTTCATTAAAAAGTCAACAAACATTGCGATAACCACTGACACATGGACCTCTTTAAATACAGAATGGGCAATTGGAGAGGGTTTTACTAGACTGTATTGAGGTTTCATCGTCTAGAAACACGGTGGAATTTTTAAAAGAAACCCTAATTAATTCTTTACAACAATATAGTATCGAGAAACAAATAAGTTGTGTTGTATCTGATACTGCCTCCAACATAACAGTGGCTATAAGATTAGCAAAATACGACAATATGAAATGCTTTGCTCACACCATAAATTTAGTCATGCAAGAAGGCGTAAAAGAAATAGAAAACCCGCAGAGACGAATTAAATTATTTGTGGAGTACTTTCACAGAAGCAGTTTCGCAGTCGAAAAATTAAGGCAACTACAACAGCAAATGACCGGTACATCTACGCCACTTAAACTTATCAACGATGTAGCAACCCGATGGAATTCTACATTACACATGTTCGAAAGGTGAGACTGTTTGATTTAAAAATATTTTTCATTTTACTCAAATTTTTCTTTCAGATTCTGCGTTCTACAGGAACCTATAGAAGCTGCAATAGCTTTACTGCATGTTGGGCAGTTGGAAATGTTATCCACAGTGGAAATGGCAGCATTAAAAGAAATCTGTTCTTTGTTGAAACCATTTGATGGTCTCACAACGGAACTCAGCGCTGAGAAAAATGTTACTATATCAAAAAATTTGGTTTTGATTGAGAGCCTAAAACACTACCTTGTTAACTTAAAAGCCTCAATTCTAACAAGCTCTGCGACAAATTTACTCGACAAAGTTTTAAAAAAAATACACGAACGATTTCACGATGCTGAACGAAATTACGTTTTGCAAATCGCCACCTATTTGGATCCAAGATTCAAAAACAAAATGTTCACGGATTCAGTTTCCAAACAGGTCAAGGACCGGTTGGTAAAACTGATTGCCAATAAAATACAAAGGGAAAGGGGTTCAACAACTGTGCCTCAACGAGAAACAACGACACCAATAACCAATGCCGACGTTAATCCATTATGGAACTGTTTTGATGCCCAATGTCCTGCCCCCGAAATTAACTCGTCAATGGCCATGGCCATAATTGAGTTGAGACAATATAATGAGGAAGCTTTGATACCTCGAAAGGACGATCCATTAAAATGGTGGCAAAGTAGAAACCTTATTTATCCGAGAATTGCTGCTACAGCTAAATAATTTTTAGCAATTTCCGCAACGTCTGTTCCATCAGAACGTATTCTTTCGAAAACAGGTATTATATTAAGTGAACGACGAAACCGATTAAAATCGAAAAACGTTAAAAAAATCGTATATGTAAATGTAAATAAACAATTTGTGCAAATGCAAAACTGAAACGTAGATTAGCTTAGCTATAATATTTTATTACCTTAAATTTGTAAGATCAGTAAGTAGTTGATGAACTGAATTAGCAATGAATTAAAAATAAATTATTTTTCAAATTATTTAATTTTATTATGTACTCCAATGAAAATGTTTAATTGAAATAATGAACAGCCACTCTAAGAAATTATTTCTGGTCCTGAAATCGAATTTTAAGAGTTGTGTTTATGAAATTTATCATATTTACAAAATACATATCACCTTATAAATTGTTTTATGTCGGTTGATGATCTTCAATGTGGCCCGCAGAAATAAATTGGGTTGGATTAAATTGAATTGTACATCGAGATAAACCACAATCCACAAGTATCACATTACACCGAATTCATTTTAAAATAATTGTTATCCTGTATCCATTTAAAATAATATTGTTGTTTTTCGTATTTTTTCATTTGAATTTTGACGTATTACGATTTATGAAACGTGAAGTTGGCGATGGTTAGATTATATAAATTTTGAGCTACAAGATTTTTAGAACCAGTGCCTATATTTGTGTACGGGCATATTTCAATATTACTAACAAAAAATTTTATAATAAAAATGCTATTTAAATTATTTTTTGTAATATTAAAAACAGAAAAACATATTTGTTTATTTATCTTATATTTTGATATATTGGTTTTCATTTGCAAGGTAATTTCCAATCAGAATTTAACCAATTTTTGCTGTGAATGGAGTGGAGAATAGTATATTTTTGTTGTTCTTCTTTTGACTTCGCCTTGTAATTTTACTTTACATGCATACACATGAACTTTGCAATAACATATATACGGGTATTTTCCATAGTATTTCTATGAACGTTTTTTTTCCCGTATTTAAATTTTTTGGGCTACTAAAGGGTGATTTTTTTGTGGTTAGGATTTTCATGCATTAGTATTTGACAGATCACGCGGGATTTCAGACAAGGTGTCAAAGAGAAAGATGCTCAGTATGCTTTGACATTTCATAATGAATAGACTTACTAACGAGCAACGCTTGCAAATAATTGAATTATATTACAAAAATCAGTGTTCGGAAAATCCGCTTTTTTATCGACAAATTTTGTTCAGCGATGAGGCTCATTTCTGGTTGAATGGCTACGTAAATAAGCAAAATTGCCGCATTTGGAGTGAAGAGCAACCAGAAGCCGTTCAAGAACTGCCCATGCATCCCGAAAAATGCACTGTTTGGTGTGGTTTATACGCTGGTGGAATCATTGGACCGTATTTTTTCAAAGATGCTGTTGGACGCAACGTTACGGTGAATGGCGATCGCTATCGTTCGATGCTAACAAACTTTTTGTTGCCAAAAATGGAAGAACTGAACTTAGTTGACATGTGGTTTCAACAAGATGGCGCTACATGCCACACAGCTCGCGATTCTATGGCCATTTTGAGGGAAAACTTCGGAGAACAATTCATCTCAAGAAATGGCCCGGTAAGTTGGGCACCAAGATCATGCGATTTGACGCCTTTAGACTATTTTTTGTGGGGCTACGTCAAGTCTAAAGTCTACAGAAATAAGCCAGCAACTATTCCAGTATTGGAAGACAACATTTCCGAAGAAATTCGGGCTATTCCGGCCGAAATGCTCGAAAAAGTTGCCCAAAATTGGACTTTCCGAATGGACCACCTAAGACGCAGCCGCGGTCAACATTTAAATGAAATTATCTTCAAAAAGTAAATGTCATGGACCAATCTAACGTTTCAAATAAAGAACCGATGAGATTTTGCAAATTTTATGCGTTTTTTTTAAAAAAAAAGTTCTCAAGCTCTTAAAAAATCACCCGTTACTTGCAAATCGTATTTGTGATTTATGTATACATATAATGTCACAAAACCTATATATGTTGGTACATACTTTTTTCACAAAATTACATTATTAAAAATTTTTGTCAAGAAAATTAGTACATAAAATCAAAATAACAACATACATATTTGACTATTAGTATAAGCACAACATTATATTGATAAAAAATATCAGGTGGCTAAATCTTATAAATTGCGCTATAGATAGTTTTCGTTCAAGTATTAATTGAGCAAAAAAAACATTAATTGATAAAATTTATCTGGTAAAATTTATCTGGTAAAATTTATCAGGTAAATGAGTCAAAAGTATCAATTGATATTGATATCGAAAAGTATCAATTTAGCCCATCACTACCATGTTCGATGAAAACCAGAGGAGTGCGTCCATCTGCAGTTACTGCAGTCCAAACCATAACATAAGCTGGTGATTGCTTGCGCATGGAAACTCTTGTGTCCAAATTATCGTTGGACTTGTGCTCTAACCAAACACGATCATTTTGTTTATTCACATACTGTTGAATGGTGAAAATTTTCTCATCAGAAAAGACAAATTTTGGAATCTCATCACCTTCGGCCAAGGCCTTCAATGCTCGTGTTCTTTCAAGCCTTACTTTTTTTTGTGCCTCCGTAAGATCTTGAACTTTTTGTATCTTGTAGGGATTCAAGTGTAGTTCATTTTTCAATATGGTTTGAATGCTGTATCGTGAAACATGTAGACGTGCGGCTAATTGATTGGCACTTGGACGAGGATTTCGTTGGATTCGTTTCTTCACATTTCGTATCATTCCTTTTGATGTTTCTGTCTTTTTAGGACCGCCTCTGTTGCGTTTAGCGATGCCACCAGTTTCGTTGTATCGAGTTATGGTTCGATACACAAACATTTTATTCACATTCAAATGCTGGAGCTGACGAACTATTGCAGTTTGTGAATTTTTACACAAATACAGTGCAATTACGAGTACACTATTACGTTTGAATTCCATTACGATTTTTTTATGAAAAGATTAATTTAGAACAATTATTTGTTGACCACATGTAAACAACTAACCAAACTTCAATCTGTCAAAAAATTGACCCGCGAAAATGACAACTACACAAATGACAGCAGAGTGAAGTTAGTAACATTTGGTCTCAGCCACCCTAGTATAGTTGCTTTAAAGTAGTAATCTGGAACCAATTTTTCAAAAGCTGAGGTTGAGCAATAGCTATTTAGAAATAGTTACTCGTACTTATGATTAATTTTTTTAATATAAGAGTTGATTAAATATTTGAGTTACAATTGTAATTCGGGGACAGCTATATTTTGTATTGAGTTCAAAACTATTTGGGATAGCTATATCCACTAAACACACTAGATATTAGTAGTAATTTTAAACAATTTCGGATTTAATTAATCAATTTTTTCCTTTGCAGAAATATTTTCTGTTTTTTTACCGTTAATCTGGAGAAAACAGCAAGATAGTAGATAAATTATCAATTCCACCATAAATTTAAATAATAATTGAATAAATTATTACTCTTGTCAGTTTTCGATTAATAAAAATCTTCCGGTAGAACGATACTTGCCAAATTCTTGAGGTTAACATTTGTTCTAATATATATTCTGAAGCAAAATGTTAAAGTGATTGGTGTTTATCAAAACTTATCGTTGTTGTTGTCAATATGGTGGAATTAAAGTTGTTGTTGTCAATCGTTTAATATAAAACTCACTGTGAACGACATTTAGAAACTTCTAAACTTTAAAATCGTTTGTAATATTTAATCACATTAAAGAAATTATATTTCATTTTTTGTGTCTAAATTAATCGTTCTTGTTGTTGCCAAAATGGCGGAATCCTTATTTAACGGTGCCAGTATGCATTTAATAGGTAACACAGTGTGGTCGTTTTTTCATAAACTCCTAAACTTTAAAATTTATTTTACCATTTAATCTCAATCAAACTATTAAACGGAACGATTTTGTAAAAGAAAATCATTGTTGTTGTTATCAATATGGCCGAAAAAATATAACTGTTGCCAGATTTCGATTAATAAAACTCTCCCGGTGAAACGATACTTGCCAAATTCTTGAGTTAAAAATGTTTTTTAATAAATATTCTGAAGCAAAATGTTAAAGTGATTGGTGTTTAAAAAAATAAATCGTTGTTGTTGTCAATATGGCGGAATCAAAGTTGTTGTTGTCAATCGTTTAATATAAAACTCACTGTGAACGATACCTAGAAATTCCTAAACTTTAAAATCCTTTTTAATATTTAATCACAATAAGAAAATAATATTTAATTTTTGTTTGTCTAAATTAATCGTTGTTGTTGTTGCCAAAATGGCGGAATCATAATTTGATGTTGTGAGTATGCGTTAAGTAGCAAGCACTGCGTGGACGTTTTTTGATAACTCCTAAATTTCAAAATTTATTTTAGCATTTAATCTCAATCAAACTATATATTAAACTGAACAATTTTGTCAAAGTAAATCGTTGTTGTTGTTGTCAACATGGGCGAAACAATACCACTGTTGCCAGTTTTCGATTAATAAAAATCTTCTGGTGGAACGATACTTGCCAAATCATTGAGGTTAAAATTTGTTCTAATATATATTCTGAAGCAAAATGTTAAAGTGACTGGTGTTTATCAAAACTTATCGTTGTTGTTGTCAATATGGCGGAATCAAAGTTGTTGTTGTCAATCGCTTAATAAAAAATTCACGGCGAGCAATACTTAGAAAGTCCTAAACTTTAAAATCATTTTTAATATTTATTCACATTAAAGAAATGATATTTAATTTTTTTTTGTCTAAATTAATCGTTGTTGTTGTTGCCAAAATGGCGGAATCCTTATTTAATGGTGCCAGTATGCATTTAATAGGTAACACAGTGTGGTCGTTTTTTCATAACTCCTAAACTTTAAAATTTATTTTAGCATTTAATCTCAATCAAACTATTAAACGGAACGATTTTGTAAAAGAAAATCATTGTTGTTGTTATCAATATGGCCGAAAAAATATAACTGTTGCCAGATTTCGATTAATAAAACTCTCCCGGTGAAACGATACTTGCCAAATTCTTGAGTTAAAAATGTTTTTTAATAAATATTCTGAAGCAAAATGTTAAAGTGATTGGTGTTTAAAAAAATAAATCGTTGTTGTTGTCAATATGGCGGAATCAAAGTTGTTGTTGTCAATCGTTTAATATAAAACTCACTGTGAACGACATTTAGAAACTTCTAAACCTTAAAATCGTTTCTAATATTTAATCACATTAAAGAAATTATATTTAATTTTTTTTGTCTAAATTAATCGTTGTTGTTGTTGCCAAAATGGCGGAATCCTTATTTAATGGTGCCAGTATGCATTTAATAGGTAACACAGTGTGGTCGTTTTTTCATAACTCCTAAACTTTAAAATTTATTTTAGCATTTAATCTCAATCAAACTATTAAACGGAACGATTTTGTATAAGAAAATCATTGTTGTTGTTATCAATATGGCCGAAAAAATATAACTGTTGCCAGATTTCGATTAATAAAACTCTCCCGGTGAAACGATACTTGCCAAATTCTTGAGTTAAAAATGTTTTTTAATAAATATTCTGAAGCAAAATGTTAAAGTGATTGGTGTTTAAAAAAATAAATCGTTGTTGTTGTCAATATGGCGGAATCAAAGTTGTTGTTGTCAATCGTTTAATATAAAACTCACTGTGAACGACATTTAGAAACTTCTAAACTTTAAAATCGTTTCTAATATTTAATCACATTAAAGAAATTATATTTAATTTTTTTTGTCTAAATTAATCGTTGTTGTTGTTGCCAAAATGGCGGAATCCTTATTTAATGGTGCCAGTATGCATTTAATAGGTAACACAGTGTGGTCGTTTTTTCATAACTCCTAAACTTTAAAATTTATTTTAGCATTTAATCTCAATCAAACTATTAAACGGAACGATTTTGTAAAAGAAAATCATTGTTGTTGTTATCAATATGGCCGAAAAAATATAACTGTTGCCAGATTTCGATTAATAAAACTCTCCCGGTGAAACGATACTTGCCAAATTCTTGAGTTAAAAATGTTTTTTAATAAATATTCTGAAGCAAAATGTTAAAGTGATTGGTGTTTAAAAAAATAAATCGTTGTTGTTGTCAATATGGCGGAATCAAAGTTGTTGTTGTCAATCGTTTAATATAAAACTCACTGTGAACGATACCTAGAAATTCCTAAACTTTAAAATCCTTTTTAATATTTAATCACAATAAGAAAATAATATTTAATTTTTGTTTGTCTAAATTAATCGTTGTTGTTGTTGCCAAAATGGCGGAATCATAATTTGATGTTGTGAGTATGCGTTAAGTAGCAAGCACTGCGTGGACGTTTTTTGATAACTCCTAAATTTCAAAATTTATTTTAGCATTTAATCTCAATCAAACTATATATTAAACTGAACAATTTTGTCAAAGTAAATCGTTGTTGTTGTTGTCAACATGGGCGAAACAATACCACTGTTGCCAGTTTTCGATTAATAAAAATCTTCTGGTGGAACGATACTTGCCAAATCATTGAGGTTAAAATTTGTTCTAATATATATTCTGAAGCAAAATGTTAAAGTGACTGGTGTTTATCAAAACTTATCGTTGTTGTTGTCAATATGGCGGAATCAAAGTTGTTGTTGTCAATCGCTTAATAAAAAATTCACGGCGAGCAATACTTAGAAAGTCCTAAACTTTAAAATCATTTTTAATATTTATTCACATTAAAGAAATGATATTTAATTTTTTTTTGTCTAAATTAATCGTTGTTGTTGTTGCCAAAATGGCGGAATCCTTATTTAATGGTGCCAGTATGCATTTAATAGGTAACACAGTGTGGTCGTTTTTTCATAACTCCTAAACTTTAAAATTTATTTTAGCATTTAATCTCAATCAAACTATTAAACGGAACGATTTTGTAAAAGAAAATCATTGTTGTTGTTATCAATATGGCCGAAAAAATATAACTGTTGCCAGATTTCGATTAATAAAACTCTCCCGGTGAAACGATACTTGCCAAATTCTTGAGTTAAAAATGTTTTTTAATAAATATTCTGAAGCAAAATGTTAAAGTGATTGGTGTTTAAAAAAATAAATCGTTGTTGTTGTCAATATGGCGGAATCAAAGTTGTTGTTGTCAATCGTTTAATATAAAACTCACTGTGAACGACATTTAGAAACTTCTAAACTTTAAAATCGTTTCTAATATTTAATCACATTAAAGAAATTATATTTAATTTTTTTTGTCTAAATTAATCGTTGTTGTTGTTGCCAAAATGGCGGAATCCTTATTTAATGGTGCCAGTATGCATTTAATAGGTAACACAGTGTGGTCGTTTTTTCATAACTCCTAAACTTTAAAATTTATTTTAGCATTTAATCTCAATCAAACTATTAAACGGAACGATTTTGTAAAAAAAAATCATTGTTGTTGTAATCAATATGGCCGAAAAAATATAACTGTTGCCAGATTTCGATTAATAAAACTCTCCCGGTGAAACGATACTTGCCAAATTCTTGAGTTAAAAATGTTTTTTAATAAATATTCAGAAGCAAAATGTTAAAGTGATTGGTGTTTAAAAAAATAAATCGTTGTTGTTGTCAATATGGCGGAATCAAAGTTGTTGTTGTCAATCGTTTAATATAAAACTCACTGTGAACGATACCTAGAAATTCCTAAACTTTAAAATCCTTTTTAATATTTAATCACAATAAGAAAATAATATTTAATTGTTTTTTTGTCTAAATTAATCGTTGTTGTTGTTGCCAAAATGGCGGAATCATAATTTGATGTTTCAGTATGCGTTTAATAGCAGGCGCTGTGTGGACGTTTTTTCATAAATCCTAAACTTCAAAATGTATTTTAATAATTTATCTCAAACAAACGATTTTGTCAAAGTAAATCATTGTTGTTGCTGTCAATATGGATGAATCAATATTATTGTTGCCAGTATTCGTTTAAAAAGTCCTTGAGTTTAAAATTTGTTTTGAAGCAAAATGTTATAGTGAATGGTTTTAGATAAAATAAATCGTTGTTGATGCAGAAATATTTTTCTATTTTTTTAACGTTAATCTCGAGAAATTAGTAAGATAGTAGATAAAATATCAATTCCACTATAAATTTAATTCTAGACCTCTCATTTAATAATAGGCGATTCGATCATACTGACTTACACTACTTATAGTGCCCAGCTGAATAAATTGTGATTGCTAGGTATAAACAAATTAAATATTCGGTATTAAAACTTTTGCAAAAAATTGGTCAGTGACTCATTTATAGTTCCTGTATAGTATGTAACTTTGAATAAAACCACGTTAGAGGTTTAATAATTAAATATTTATAAAACAATTATTATAAAGTGTTTGGTGTGAACTTTTCAAATTTTAACTACCAAAAACTAACTATTAAGTATCTCGAATATCTATTTATTGTTTTAATACTTTGAAGACGATAATTTTATTATTCCGTTTTTGTTATTTAATTTTTATTTGTAAACAAATAAATAAATAATTCATAGATTTAATATATTTTTCAATCCACATGAACCGTAACATCACACACAAAAAATATTTAAAATTAAATAAAACAAACAATAGAAATGTTTAAATTTCCACACTTTCTGGATTCCTCAAAAAAAATTTTTTTTTGGTTAGTTAGGTTTTTTATGCTAAACTAAAATAAAAAAATAAAACAATACGGACGTTTGTGCTCACATATAATATAAACATAAGTACGTACGGAGCTGACGTTCACTTAACCAGAACCACGATTTTTTGTAGTGCTTTGTTTTTTGTTGATTGGAAATATGTTAAAAATATATTTAACAACATAAAAAAACAAAATATTATTTATTGTTACAAAAAATTTATTTAACCGCAATATTACGTTAAAATGATAAAATATTTAAGTGACTGTTAAAACAATAAGTTGAGGTTGGAGGAACATGACTATAGTTAATGTTAATTATATGACGATAACATATATTTCAAGTTTATGGTTAAGGTAATATACATAAATTAATGTCACGGTGGAGATTTGGTTGATTGACAACATAAGGTAACTTGTTAAGGTCATCGTAATACACATCCAAATTTATGTGTAACTATAAAATTTGCTCCCTCCTTGCCTTAACAGATTACCATCAGATTATAAAGGTTTTAATACGTATATTTTATCGCGATAGAAGCTAATCTCGTGAAAGCTCTCAAAAGATACAGATTATTTTCATCTTCCTAGATTTTATTAAAAAATGTGACGTTTCCAATAAAAAAAATCTAAATAACAATTCATATTGATACGAGTACATTATGTGATTTAGTCACTTATATAGGTCGACCTCGACATCGACACAACACAAAATTTCTTGATAACGATATTATTACCAACTAAAAAAAATAGTACTATGTGTATGTGCTTTCAATAATAAAGCAAACCTTTCTTTCCTCGTCTTATCCTCGTGTACTATAAAATTTAATATATCCAATATATATTGTTGAAGATATAAAAAAGTTTCAAATTGACATAAAAATATAAGAAACCATAAGAATAAATACTAAAACTGAAATACTTATATATATTTTTAAAGTTTCCTCGGTTAAAGTTTTCTCTCACCCTTCTCTCCGGCCGTCGTATTATATCTCTTATAATTTTTTTTTTTTTCAATATATAACTTTAAACTTCAATTTTGTGTAATACTTGCGAAAAGTTTCACGGATTGTCAGTTGAACAATGAACACAGTAGTTTTGTAGCAGCAGCAGCATCATCATCATCATCGTCTTCGTCTTCGTCTTCGGATGAGCAAAACAAAAGTATATATGAAAACTCGTATTATTTGGTACATTTTCCTTGTTTTGAACAAATTTCAATTTCGTTGTTGAAAAATCCTTAGGGATAAATTGAAAAACTAAAACATTTTTTTTTTATTTGTACAAGTTTTCTTGAAGAATAATACACAATTGAAAAGTGTAGAATTCTTTTTATCGTGTTTTTGAAGAAAACAATTTTTAAATTATTAAGGTAGTGATCGGTAAATCAATATAAAAAATGGAATTAAATAAAAGAGCTGGAAGTATAGTTTGAAACCGGAGAGACTTGAAGCATATAAGAAAAATCCGGCTATTCAATTTACGGTTAATTGACAGATTTAGTTCGAGCTTTGTTGGAGGAACATAATATGAAACGAATTTCGATTTGAGATTAATAAAATCAATATTGAATGTCATTTTAACTACAGAAGTCTAAGTTTTTTGCGCTACATTCTAACTTATTGTTACGAATTCAATACTTTTCACAATAATATCACTCGTTGGTCGAGTGGTAAAGTTATACACCACCAACTGTTAATAACCCAAAGGCCGAGAGATCCAACCCAGTTGGAGACTCTAATTTTATTAAAAGATAATTATTCTTAACATCATCGATGTAACCACAACAAGTAGTCTTCCACTACTGATGAGAATCGGATTTTAGATTTGGTTAGGTTAGGCAAGGTTTCAGTGGTTTCTATTACGCACTTAGGCCAGTTTTAGCCCATTGTGATACCACATCACTAATCTCCCTTTAAACCCATCTAGTGCTATTCACATACCGTAAGAGATCTCGCACATTACAGGTTTCGATATCAGAGAGGCTATGCATAGTGTATTTACCCAAGTGATCATGTCTTCTGTCAGCTAGCGCAGGACATGACCATAGGAAGTGAACAAGAGTCTCCTTCTCCTCCTCGTCCTTGCAGCTTCTGCTGAAGTCATTTGCATCCAGACCCAGCCTACTCGCATGATCTCCGAAAATACGGTGTCCGGTACCCTTACAATTCAACCTAAATCACGCTTCCTTATAGTGTGATCAAATTCTTGAATTACTTCAAGCTCAGCTCAGGCCATACTTGCCTCGCTATTCTGCCAGTCGGACTGACAAACCACCTAGCGTTTGCCAAGGCAACTGCTTTCCTATCTCTTTCAGCCCAGACATAGGCCTTCCTACACATTCTCTCACTGATTCTAGTTGGAAAGTCGTATTGTACCTCGCTATTCGTCTGCCCTGCAATTTCCCTGAACGCCAGAGTGGTTCGGAGCCCAGACCAACTGGATATTACAGTGTATTCTCATCTCGTTAACGGATGGTAGCCGGGCGGCCGTATTGACCGCCATTTGCTTACCGATAATGTCCAATCTCTAAGGCACTAGTGGGGGTCGTTTTCAAGCAAGCTGCCCTCTGTACCTTCGCCATCATGTTCCTATATGAACATTTTTTCATAGCTTCCACCTTATACACTCACACCATACAGTAGTACGGCCCTTACTACTGCCGTGTAAAGCCAGTGCACCAGCTCCGGTTTCAGACCTAATTTTCATCCGATGGCATTTTTGCAAGAATAGAGTGCCACAGTGGCCTTCTTCACTCTTTCTATCGTGTTTAGTTTCCATCTCGAGGTAACTGTCGAGAAGGATCTCCAGAAATCCGGCCCAGCAATGGCCCTTATTGCATAGTACCATTTAGACTTAGTGAAATCATTACCGGAATTTTATATCTCCTAGTGAAAAGGACTAGCCCTGTTTTAGATGGGTTATTCACCAATATATATCTCATGGTCCAAACCGCAGTGATTGATAACGCATTCAACATCACATCTCTGATTGTACATAGGTGCTTCCCTGAGACAGCTATCGCTACATCATCGGCATAAGCACCCACGTCTACTGCTTCCCCTTCCAGTCCCAATAGTAGTCCATTGATTCCAAAGAAGTGGAGAAAGGACGCCTCCCTGGGGTGTTCCCCGAATAATCCGCCTTCTCATGGAGGATTCCGTTTCACTATTATAACTCTTCTGATACCTAGCAGGTGATTAAGTACCCTGATTACAGGGTATTCAAACTCAAGTGGCAAGAATCCTTCCCTATCACACACCAATTACGATCAATAGTGTTTATACTAAATGTACAATTAATTATTTCTCTAACGATTTTCACTTTAATTTTAGACTGATCCTGCACTGCCGATTGGGACTTTTCACAGCGCAGTGCGTATTTGAATGACACGGTGCACAGATTCAACGAGCTTCTCGGGAGTGGTATCGAGAGACACGTTCCGCGGGTTATCGTTGAAAAATATCATGCGTTCATCCAATTTTCAAGGCGGGTAATAGAAGTGAGGTAAGCAATTATCGTGGGATCGCCATTCTCTCTGTCTTGTCCAAACCGTTTGAGTCTATGGTTCACAGAGTATTGCATGGATTTTATCCCGGTAGGTCTACCGTGTCTAACTTGTCCTCATTTTGTGGTCATCTATTTGACAGTCTAAACTCCAAGCAGCAGCTTGACGTTGTTTACACAGACTTCGCAAAGGCTTTCGATATGATTGATCACTCCATTCTTATTAGCAAGTTAGAGAGTCTCGACTGTGATTTCATTTCCATCGACTGGTTGCGTTCTTATCTCTCATACCGTTGGCAATCTGTTAGGATTCTGGGTTCTTTCTCCCCATTATTTCGAGCGCCATCCGGCGTGCCTCAAGGTAGCCGTATGGGCCCACTGTTATTTTCATTATTTATTAACGACGTTGTAAAATGATTTAAGTTTGCCAATTGCCTCCTTTTCGCAGATGACATAAAGATTTTCGCCCGGGTCTCTAGCGTGCTAGACTGCGAAATGTTAGAAGACGACTTAAACCACTTTTGCAGCTGGCCAATTAACAACTTACTGGCTTTAAACGTTAGTAAATGCAAAACTATTTCTTCCATATCTGCTCGCCAGTTTTTTATCAATATCAGCTGTACAACGAAACCATTGATCGGGTTGAGTTCATTTCGGATCATGGTGTGATCTTTGAATCTGATGCTACATTTACCAGACATGTTAATGCCATTATTTCAAAGTCGTACATTATGCTTGGCTTCATTCAACGAAACTGCAAGGACTTTCGTGATCCATTAACTTTGATATCATTATACGTATGCTTTGTCCATTTTGGAGTATGCATCTCCTGTTTGGCCACCCTCCTACCACTATCATTCTGAGAAAATTGAGAGTATCCAGAAACAGTTTATGTTGTTCGCGCTACGACATTTACAATCCAGTCGTGCCGTGGACTAGGTTCTTCCGCCTTATAAGAATCGATGCAATCTTTTGAAACTGCAACGTCTAGATAATCGCCAAGACGTAGCTTCCGCACTGTTTGTGCTTGATATCATCAACTTGTACCAACTTGTACCAACCTTGTATCAACTTGTACGCTCCTAAACGACGAATGCGTCACAGCGATGAAGCTTTATTCATCGTTCGAGAGGTAACGAACTACGGCCTTTCTGATCCAATTCCGAGGGTATCGCGAGTGATCAACAAGGTCTGCGGAGCTTTCCAATATCACTTGTCGAGAAATTCATTCAAGAAAGCTTTATATAATCTTTTGTAGTCGAGCTCGATATCGAGAGACGCCACCAACGAGTATTCTTCAAAATCCAGTGACTTCTAAATTTCTCGAACCAAGGTATATAATGCCGTGTCCATGGACTTGTTATTATGGTACGCATGTTGAGACTGTGCCCAGTTTCTGGGTATAATTAACCTAATTTGAACCAAATTCCCACGAGAAGAAGAAAGAAGCTCAATCTGTTATTTTTATATGAAAGGCTAGATCTTATGGACTGGGGGTTCAATTTTAACATCGACAATCCTTCGCTAGCTCTTGAGGTGGATAATATTTCCACTATTTTAGAACGCTTTCTGCCTTCGATTCCCTTTGACCAGGAAAAGGAATAAACTGCGAACCAAGTTATCCAAACGCCCTGATAAAGCAGTACTTCGCGTAGCTTATAGAATGTGCACCATAATTAATGTGGATATCAAACAGGAAAGAAAAAGTCTATTATTCTAAGTGTTTTTTAATTACCCGCGGTGATATAAAAATAATTGGATCTTAGTGAACGAAATCTTAACTCGTAAACCTAAAACGCCACTATAGTTAAATCTATTTTAGCACAGAACGGAGAACTTCTTACGAGTATTTTAGCAATTGCCAATGAGTTTAATTGTTATTTTTCTAGTATTGCTAAAGACCTAGGTGCTAAATTTGACTCTAGCAACACGTCATCCAGTTCCGATTTGCCTTTTGATTTCAATCCGTCAACGTTTTATTTGGCCCCAGTGTTAGCCCGGTTCTTACACATATTTTCAACCTTTTCTTTGAGCTGGGAGTTGTACCCGATCGATTGAAAACAGCAACTATAATTCCCCTTTCTAAGAATGGTAATCGCCTCGACAAAGGTAACTATAGACCTATTTCCTTGCAGACAGTAGTCCTAAAAGTTCTTGAAAAGGCAATTAAAAATATGGTCGATCACAAGCTTCTGCTCTCTATTTTGTATAATATAGGGTTTCAAATAAGTGGTTAGTATCGTATTTAGATGGTACAGAGAGGTACGAGTTAAAATAAATGCCAAGTTAAGCGATCCGAAATTTATTGGGGTTGGGGTTACCCAGGGTTCAGTATTAGGTCCATTGCTTTTCAACACTAGCTCGGTGTTTAAACTGAATCTTCATGGTTCGACAATTATCGTCTGATTCTAAGCCGGAATTTATTGTTGTTTAAATTATCTGGTAACGTTAATTTGTCCTTTTTGCCTCAAGTGACTAATCACAGCAGACCTGAATGTGCATCTATTGGTTGCTACTCTGAGTGATTTGACATCGAACCTGTTGACTCGTTTAAATATCTTGGTGTTCACTTGGACACTTATCTAAATTGGAAAACGCATGTAAATTCAGTCAATTTCTGTTATCAACAGCTACAATTTTTTACCTCCTTCGTAACTATTGTCCTACTCTGGTGTTAAAAATTGCTTAGCATAGCAACTAGTGATGGCTAAATTAGAATTTGGATTTGCATGCTGGGGTGGTTGTTACGCAGCTACTCTGTACCCTTTATACGTGCAACAAAAAGAATATTTCCAAAGAAACCACGAACTGAACCATTTCGGAATTTATTCACTACAACCAACATCTTGACGTTAAAACACTTGTATGTGTATAAGGTATTGGCAGTTTCTTTTAATCGAAGTGGTCAACATACTCGTATAATGAGAAGCGATTTTCGATACAATTTTCGCGGCAACCATCAATTTCTCTGCAACTTTCCTATATTTTACACCGACCATTTCCGTCGCTCTAATCTTGTCGCTGCATCAACCTTCTTTAATGCGCTACCATTTTACATAAGGCAGGACATTCAATGGCTTCTTGAAACTGTGGATATCACCTGTTTATTCAGAGTTATAGCATAAAAAGTTTTGAACTGAGTTAAATATTTTGAAGTTGAATTTTTTTTTTTTTTTTTTATAACAACTTTATTGATATGGCTACTACAATCTTAAACATTATTAATTCATTAGTAAGGTTGACATTAGTACTTATGAGATAATCATAAACTTGTGTGGGTCTGCTGGACCAGTGTCCAGTTCCCTTGGTTTATAATTTTCATATGGTTAGCTCATGTGGTTTGATTCGTTTGAGCCGCCTTACTTCGTTTGTACTGTCCAGTAGTTGTACGGCCTCAAGATTGGTGTGGGTAAGAAGTCTCTTCTCATGTTTTATGGCACATTCGCGGATAACGTCGTCTATCAATTGTATTTCTAAATCATTGTGGATTTCCTTGTTAGTCACAAATCGGTAGGCGTCGGTGACCATTCGAAGAAATTTATTTTGGCTTCGTTGTGTAATGTCTCTATTGGATTTATGTGTACAACCCCATAACTGTGCACCATACATCCATATTGGTTTGAAGAAAGTCTGGTATACCAGTCTTTTGCAATACAGGTTCATTTTGGAATGATGTCCAATTAACCAGTACATTTGACGTTGTTTCAATCGAATCTGTTCAGCTTTTTGGCTCACGTGATGTTTCCAGTTGAGCCTGGAATCTAAATGTAGACCAAGGTATTTTGCCGATTCAGCCTGCGGCACTTGCACTCCTTTGAGGTGTATATGAAGAGTGCTATTTTTATGTCGGAGCGTGAATGTCACATATGTTAATTTGAGCTCATTCAGTGCGATTTTCCAGTTAATTGTCCATTTAGTAACGTTGTCCATTGCTTGTTGAAGATTTTCCGCTGCTCTTGGTTGAGATTCGTCTACTGACATAATTACAGTGTCGTCAGCGAACGTGCCGATGAATGTTTTATTCGATGTAGGTATGTCCGCATTATAAAGAAGGTAGAGGAGGAGACCCAATACGCTTCCCTGCGGAACTCCCGCAATCTCTGGATAAAAGTCAGAACATGTTTCTTCATGAATGACTCTGAATTGGCGATCAGAGAGGTATGATTCAAGCAGCTGGCAATAGTTTTGTGGTAGAATTTTGCTCATTTTGAATGTCAGTCCCTCATGCCAATCCCTATCAAAGGCCTGGGATACATCCAGAAATACGGCGGGGCAATATTTCTTTTCTTCTAACGCTTGCTCTATTACCGCAGTTATTCGATGGACTTGATCTATGGTGGAGTGGTTATTCCTGAATCCAAATTGGAAATCAGGAACGTTTACCATTGGCTTTAGACGTTTTAGTATCAGTTTCTCGAACAGCTTTGATAAGGTCGGAAGCAGTGAGATTGGTCTGTATGATGTTACTTCTTCATCTGTTTTACCTGGTTTCTTTAGCATAATTATTTGGGCCATTTTGAAGCATTTGGCTACATACTTCAACCTCATACAGGCATTAAATAAGTATGTGATCAAGATGATTGCTTTACGTGGAAGTTCCTTGAATAGACCCGGTGATATTTCATCAATTCCTGGTGCTTTTTTATGATTAAGATTTTTGTCGATTTCTTTGGCAATTCCCATTGGCGTGACCCTTTTAAAGTCCTGATTTGGTTGATAATCAGGTGTTACATCAATGTTGGATTGAATGTCATGGGGTTGGAACACTGCTGCTAGGTGTTGAGCAAAGAGTTCCGCTTTTTCTTTGTCTTGTCGAACCCAACTGCCTTGAGCATTCCTTAAAGGTGGTACTCGAACTACAGGTCGTTTAAATCTTCTGGTTACTTTCCATAACGAGTAGTCTTTATCCATTTCTGGACCTAGCCCGCTTAAGTAGTTATCGAGGCAATTCTGTTTGAAATTTTTGATTAGTCTATTGACTTTGTTACTTATTCGATTAAAAGTTGTCTTGTCAGCGGGATTTCTGGTGAGGTGCCATATTCTCCTCGCCCTTCTTCTTGCCTTGATTTGTTCCCTGATTTCAGCCGGGTATTTGACTTCAATCTCCGCTTTGTCCTTTGATTCAGGAGTAGCTAGTCTGGCAGCCATTCGAGTGTATTCAATAAAATTGTTTGTTTGTTGTTCCAATTCTTCATTGCTTTTAATACTAACTTTTAATTCAACCAGCACTTCCAATTTTTCTCTGAAGATGTCCCAATCCGTGAATCTATTAGTAAGATATTGCTTTTCCTGTTTCTTTACTGTAGCGCTTACTGACAATAGTACAGGTATGTGGTCAGATATTAGGTCGTTAATTCCTTCGACTCTAGTGTAACTTAGAGGAATACCTTTTATGAACCTTTTATGATCGAAGAAATCCAGTAGATCTGGTATTTTTCCTGCATCCGTTTGCCAATACGTTGGCCCCCCTGGGGACAGATATTCGCATTTGTTTTCATGAATGGCATTGAACAAGGTGTTACCTTTCCCAGGAGAAATAAGCCTGGAACCCCAAGCTGTATGTTTTATATTGTAGTCCCCTCCAATAATAAATCTTGGACCGAGCTATTGAAGACGTTATTAAATTGTAACTTCGTTGGTGTATGCCGTGGAGGACAGTACGCTGCTGCAATATTTAGATCTGCGCCATTATATTGGATTGAGATAACAGTTGCTTGCAAATAGTTTTCACGAATATCCTCTTGTCGATTGTGTTTGATATTATTTTTGATTAGTACAGCTGAACCACTTCTAGCTCTTTCACTAGGATGGGTTGTCCAGTAGGAATTAAAACCCCTTATTCTGATAAAGCTTTTGTTGGAGACGTGCGTCTCAGAAATCAGCGCAATATCAATGTTGTTTGTATGGAGAAATATTTCCAGTTCGTGGGCTCGTTGGTTGAGCCCATTAGCGTTCCAAGCTACAATGCGTAGGAACGAGTTAACCATTTGTGAGTATGCTGACTTTTTTGCTTGGTGGATAGGTTTCCAGTTTTGCCACCCTCTCTGCTAAATGACCACCCTCTCTGCTAAATGAATTTGGCTAAGCATTTTAATAATTTCAGTGTTATTTGACTCGTTGGCGATTTGCGCATAGGATAATCCAACTGTGGATGGTGTGATTGTTGTTTGTGGTTTAGCAGCTTTGGTTTGTAATCGCTGCACTGCGCTTGTTCTGTTATTCTGTTAACTTTTAATTTTGTTCTGATATACACCCTTTATAATTTGCAGTATGCCCTTGTTGTTGACAAAGAGCACAAGAAGGCGCGATATCTGGTGTTTTCTTGCATTTTGTCGTGTGGTGATTTTCCGCGCATTTAACGCATTTGGTTTGACGATAGCAAAAGCTCTTGGTATGTCCAAGTTGTTGACAATTCGTACATTGTGGAATTCCCCTTGTCTTGTTAGGTGGCTCAATTTTAACTATACAGTACGCAACATTCTTGATATTGTATACTTCTTTATTGTTGTCTTTTTGTTTTAAGTCGATGTAAAACAATGGAAAGTGTTTCCTGACTTTTACACCATCAATTGCGACCATTTTGTATATGTTGGTAATACCTGCAACTTCATATCCCATTTTTTCTAAGTCTGCTTTAATTTCATCGTGACTAATAGAAGAAGGTAAGCCTCTGATTACCACTCTATAGGCCTTTTCCCTCTTCAGCTGGTAGGTGTGATATTGAATATTTTCTAGTTGGTTGCAAGATTCATTTTTTAATTCTTCCAGTAATTTTTTGACATTTCTGTAATCATTTTCATTTTCAAAGGTAATTCTAATGTCACTATTTGAGAGCGCCGTAAAATTAGTTGATTCACTAGTGGGTTTTATTATTTTTTGTCGAAAAAGTTCGAAATTGTTGATATTGCTCACATTAATGGGTGGAGGCAGTGGTATTTTTGGGTTTTTCTGTTCAGTGTTACTGTTCACACTTTGTGTATTATTTTTTGACGGTGTTTTCGTTTTTGTGCACCTACGTTTCTTAGGATTTCTGTTATTAGCTCTGGAAAGGTCTTCTTCAAGTTCTTCCTCATATGTGAAATAATCCTCTATACTCAGAGCATTAAATCTATTATTCTGTTGAGACACTGGAAATTGCTGCAGCAACCAGTTGGAATTATTTGAATGATGTTGACTTGTTGATGGCTGAATATGGTTCACAGGCAGGTTGTTAGCTCGTGCTGAATTCTCAGCTTTACTATTTTTAACCTTTTCTTTTAGTGTAGGGTTTTCTCTCTTAAGTTCAGCAACTTCATTGCTCAGCTGCGCGATTAGTTTCTCCATTTTCTGAAACTTGGATAACAGATCCTCGCTGTTTATAATGTTTGTTGATGCACTCGGCATTTGTAATGAAGTTCCTTTTTCAGTAGAGACCGCGTCTTTTGCAGTTACTGTGGGCGCAGTCGCTGTTGGCACAGTTGTCTTTAATTGTAGTGTACGTCTACTTACATTTGGAGGCGGTGATCTCAACATTTTCATGCTCTTAGGAAAGTTGTTCCCTTTATTTTCCAAGGGTTGGTTCCCCCCAGAATCTATGGTACTAGAATCCGAAGAGTATATGGATCGGCCCGGTTGATTTGATGCTTCTATAGACGCATCCGTCTCGTTTCCTAATATTATTAGGCTATTATTTTCATCATTATTTTTCATCATAAATTTTATTTTACTCCCACGAGTAGCACGAGAAATTAACGGTCGCCTATGACAGAGCTCTGCGTTATCATAAGAAGGCTATGGGTTTAAACCGGATGACGCCAAATTCGGAGTTCACATACTAACGACTAAGCACCCTCCTATGTAGTACCACCTTAGCTTTGGTGTGCTATTTTTTGGTCCGCCCCGAGTATTTAATTTCCCCGGTACCTACCATATCTGGCAAGCATTCCCCTATCCGCCACCCGGGGAGGCGCCTGATGGGGGTAATAGCAAACCTCACACAGGAAGTTGAAAATGAAGAAATATTATTGTTATTATTTTAAGTAGTAGTAGTAATTTCCCCTTGTAAATATTACAATTATTCTCTAAATTTGGTATGAATTTTTATTGCAAATTTGCTACTGTCAATTTTTGGCATAAAACTCGCTTTATTTTTGGTAAATAAATAAAGAATTAAATAAAATAAAAAATATGTTGAAATTCGAATGCGTTGACAAAGCCATACCTGATCCGGTACTCCGCCTTAGGCGGCAGTCATTTGTATGGTTCCGTATTTGCTTTTCGAATCGCCGCCACATGTGTCCGAAGTAGCAGAGATCATCTGGTTCTGTTGATTTTATATACAATAAAACGTTTTCGTGAGTTATCAATCTCGGATTTGGCGTTGGAAAACCAGACCGCTAGTATTTAAATAAATTTGTATATGCGGAATTTTACTCTCGATCTATTTCTTGACAAACGAGTGGAGAACGATACAATAGGAGCAATGCATTATTAAGTGCGTGAAATCGCTGTGTCAGAATTAACGGTATATCATTGTGGCTTTTATGTTGTGATGCAGCTCATGGTCAAAATTAATTCAATATTATCATTATTGCGTTTATAAATTAGTGCCGCCTAACAAGGAGTAATGGCTTTTTAAACGAATTCAGTCGAATTTCAGCACATCTTCGATTTCGACAACCCACAAATATTAGATATTGCATGGAATACAATAAGAACGAGCAGTGTTGAATTGGTACCTGGTTGTGGCTTATAAATTATTTTCAATAAACTACACAAAATTGCTCCAAATAAAAACTCGAGAGTATTCACTATACTATCGCAATACATAAATGTTTGGTAACCAAGTGCCCCAGCATCAATAAATATGCATGCGGATTATTCGAACCATATAGCATGTATCTCTTTCGAAAACTGAGTTTCCCATAATTTCGATCAAATCTTATCACACATAGCAACTATAATTTAACTTAGGGTAAATATACTATACCAAATGCAAATACTAAGGTAAGGTTTATTATTACATGGATAAATATCCGATCATTAATAACTCAAATAAGACAATATCCAACATCGGTTTCGCTAAATCACTGTAGTTAATCGTATATCCGGGGCACAATAGCCTATATAGTCTACACGCACACATGTAATAATCAAAAATACGAGCAGATAACTAAATACGTCTAATCCAATAATCTTGTGATATAAATTATTTTCTACATGTAGCAGCAAAAAATCAGACAATATCGTATTTATTGTGTCTCACTGCCCCCGAACCAAAATACTCGTATCTTGTGTATATAAATCTTCCTATATGTTGGGTAATGTCGTATATCGAGTTTACAACCGCTTACCAATAATTTTCTTGTGTTTTGTGGTTTTTAAGTTCATACTGGGCAATCATTTCTATTTGATTTGTCTCTGCAGATTTTAATAATCATAGATTTAATGATTTTAATGTGAATGTGTGCGGTCAGTGATTTGAGAATTCTCTCTACCCTAATCTAATCAATTAGCTTGGTACCATTTGGTATTTATTGATGTTTGGATATAAATATTTATGTTGATACTAAAAATTTTATTGGCAGTTAGTTATCTAGATAACATTACATAAAGTATTAACAGATGCCTTACGATAATACAGGAATAGTTTTGAAATGATTTATATGTTAGGGGCCCACCTATATAGATTAGTGAAGCAACCTAAATTCATTATGATAATCTGCTTGGTGTATTATTTTGTAAACCCAAGTATAACTCCCCCAAAATTTTAAAACTCTTTTAACTAAAATTTTATATCCTGTTAAATACGTATAATATGTCCAGCCCCTAACAATAATCCTTTCTGTATAATAGACTTAATCCTTTTGCTTGATTTTTTTTTTATTTTGTCTATGTCCGATTATTAGAATTATTTTTTTTTTTGGTTGTGGTTCAAGACAAGTTAAATGAGCATTTTGTGTTCTGGTTCGACGAAATGTAGATTACTTTTGTTTGTGTCCGTTCAAATATGCTGATGACAATTATAATGGAATTAGGTTTTAGTTTTGTTGTTCGTGGAAAGGATTCCATTATTTTAAAATATATTTAACTACAGGGACAATGTGTACTGAAGAAATTTGAAGATAATCATCAGGTTAAATGGTCATCATGGAAAATTGCTCCAATTTTCTATTTCGAATCCTAAATAAATAATAAAAGATTAAAAGTTTTATGATTAACATCAAACATTATTTATTTTCTGTTGTGTTAGGGGTTTGCTTTGGTGCGGGATTAACATTGTGAACAAAATTGTACGAGCAATATTTTAGCTGACTACAGAGATTACAGAAACATTAAATAAAAAATAAAAATTATTACGATAAACATCGTGAATTGGAGCCATAAATTTTGTCGGCTCGGATCAAGTTTATTATTTATGGTAGTTGTTATGCACGTATGCCTCCAATTGCCATCAGGAAAACGAGATTTTAATTTGTGCTAAAATTATATTCTCCTAATTCTGTGTGCTTGCAATAGAGGCAACGGAGAATCTTATTTAATTAAATGATACAATCAACGTGATAATATTCAAACCAATCACATTAATTCTAAGTCATATATGATTCAACAATCGTTAGAACATATAAAAGGAATGTTGCTGAGAATCGGAAATTAAAGTGAAGAACGACGAGGATTGGAGGAATTACGTTCAAAGGAGGAGGAGAAAATTATCGAGGAAAAAATGCGTACATTGAATGAGCGACGGGAACGTGACAAACAATATCTGGAGGAAAAGCAAAAGATTTTAGAATTATCAGACCGGTCTAGTAGCATTTCTGAAGAAGATAGTTTGAACCATCGAGTGCAACAATGGGTCCATTCGGTAGATCATTCTCATGATGAGAAAATTATAAATGACAATAAAATAATGTCTTCGGCCGATGACAAGAGAAACAGATTTTTTTTGTCTAATTCTATAGAAAATCGTACATGCACCTTAAACATTCACCTGGGTCAACAAATAGTTCCTGATTTCTATGGACTAGATCTCAGCTCCTAGGCATAGAAAACTTCTAAAACAATCGTAAATGCTCTTTAAACAGTCACCTATCAAACGATGTGCACCGCTAGTTGGGCCAACAAATAATTTCTGACTTCTATATAGTCCACAGAAGTTTAAAAAAATTCTAAACAAAATTTTAAATGCTCCTTAAACATTCACCTATCAAACGATGTGCACCGCTAGTTGGGCCAACGAATAGTTCCTGATTTCTATGGACTAGATCTCAGCTCCTAGGCATAGAAAACTTGTAAAAAAAATCGTGAATTCTCTTTAAACAGTCATCTGTCAAACGATGTGCTCCGCTTGTTGGGCCGAGACGACTGACTTCTATGGACTATATCACTACTCCTAGACATAGAAAAATTCTAAAAAAAATAGTACGTGCTCCTTAAACAGTCGCCTATCAAACTATGTGAACCGCTAGTTGGGCCTACGAATTGTTCTTGACTTCTGTGGACTATATCTCGATTCCTAGACATAGAAAAATTACATACAATACATTTTTACGTTCAACCCCGAAAATTTCGATTGTTGTGACAATTTTTAACTATCGTGACAGCAAGTATTTTCGGAACTGAGAGTGAAAATGTGGAGATTTTTTGGGCTGAGAATAAAAAATGTCATGATATCAATAATTAGTATTGCCATCATATTTTTCGGGGATGGAATTTAGGCTATCTTCATATACATGTCAAAATCAACGAAGTTGTAACCTATCCGACAAAGGAATGTTCAGTTAGAACCGTATATAGTAACGAAGAGCTGCTACATTCCCGATTCAAGGAGGTAGAACCAAACTATTCTACTGACAAGTGCACCGGCGAAACAGATCACTTGTGTAACGCAACGCTAAATCGATAAATCATTAAATCGAGAATTAACTGACAATAAACAAATGGTGTTTCCAGACCAGACGACAGGAGGAATTTATTTTAAATCAAATTCGCTGAATAATCAAGAACAAATATCAAGCGGTGATCCAGATCATGAAGTTGGCTTAGGTATTTCAAAGGAGATGAGCTACCATCATTTTGTGGCGGTCAGTCGGAGTGGAAAGACTGAAAAAATGTTTGAGGGATGACGCAAGCGATGTGGTGAAAGCCTATCTATATTTTCCATATAACGTACCCCAAATTATAAAGACATTGAATATGCTTTTTGGGCAATCTGATGATAGAGCAGATTGAATCAAGGCCACCCGTCCCTCCAGAAACTTTAGAAGCATTAGTTAAATTTTCAATGCAAGTGAACACCTTTGTACAACAGCAGTAGTCGTTTAGAAATTACCAGCACCCAGCAGGGAAACCAAAATAGACAAAAAATATGTCAATACTATTCAAGTGGAAACTAATGATTCGAATAATGGCCAGGCCAAGCTCAAGGAGGCGGTTGCTGCTGACAACACGTGTAAATTCGTCAAAACAGCTGATAACAATCAAACATGCGTTCAAGAACATGACAAGCAGTGAAAGATGGAAGTTCATACTAGCAAACGGTCTGTGTCGAGAATGCTTCAAACGGCATCAGTTTTGGACAAGCAAGCTTCGTCAATCGTTGCATAAAGCCGTAGTACACAAAAACTACAATTCCGCAAATCATGTTACTACGAAATCAACAGGTGTAGTCGAGATTGATCAACAACCACATAAGAATACACTTCTGTTTTAAATACGACCAGTGGTACTACATGGTCGCGAAAGTAGCGTCTAAACATATGCTTTCTTGGATGAGGGTTCCAGTGTAACTCTGCGAGACAAGGAGGTGGCAAATAAGTTAAAACTTGATGGTCCACAAAAGAGCCTAGAATTAAAATGGATTGGATATTGCCTATACAACACGGACAGAAAAATGCAGCCTTCTAGTCGATCTGGAGATTTCGGGTGTTTCTAATAACGACGTGTACAAGATATCGAACGTCAATGGCAATTGATAGTACCACTGCCAAGTTCAGTCACTTACAAATTATATCGTTATTTTGATATGAAAATGCTAGGCCTAGAATTTTAATTAGGTTACAACACTTACATTTAGCAGCACCACTTCAGATTCGAGAAGGCCATATGAGGTTAAGTGGGCAATTTTTGGTAAACTAAACCAAATCAAAACTAAATGTATCAATGTGCATTCAGTATTACACATCTCAAGCCAATTCGATGAGTAATGCATTCAACCTTTATTACTGGAAAATTAATTACAAAACGCGAACGATGACCGACATGACAAAGTGAAGGTGTTTTTCTCATTAAAAAATTTCGGCTTTAAAATTCCAGAGAAATCGATTGAATCAAAGGAAAATGAACGTACTCGGGAAGCTATGGAATCAACTACACGGAAAGTTGGGAATCATTACGAAACCGGATTGTTATGGCGGGGCAATGTTGCTTTCCCAAACAGCTACCCTATGGCCATGCGGCGAAAAAAACTTAAAAGAGAGCCAGCTTTGAAAGAGACCATTAAAAAGCTGTTGAAGGATGATGAGGAAAAATGGTTTGTTCGGAAATTAAGCAAAAGTGAAACGATGATGATCTATAAGCGAACAAGGTACCTACCTATTTTCACAGTTATCAATCCGAATAAGCCAGGGAAAATTCGATTAGTGTGGGATGCAGCAGCAGAAGTAAACGGTACATCGTTAAATTCCGCTTTACTGAAAGGGCTAGATTTAATAATTCCACTAGCGCACATTATAACGAGATTTCGTCAACGACCCTTTGCTCTAATAGGTGACATAAAAGAAATGTTCCATCAAATTGGAATATTAGAGGAAGATCAAAAGTCACAACCAGTTCTCTGGCGCGACGGAGGAAGAGAACAAAAACCGGATGTTTAGGTCATGAGAGTAATGACATTCTGGGCCACTTGATCGCCGAGCTCGCCGACTTCGGCACAATTCGTAAAAAACCTGAACGCAATGATATTTCAGGAATAGAGCCCAGAAGCGTCAAGCAGTTAAATGGGATAACCCGATCACAGGCCTGACTCGATGGACGTGCTGTGGTGGTTATGATCACACCACAAACGGTTCCGACTAAGAGCACCGTTGCCGACAACGCTACGAAGTAAAAATCTCAGCCTACAGTGTTCCCTACGAATACATGGTTTGTAGGACACGTGTTTTTATATGAACTAGAAACAGATTGGCCCGTTCAGAGGCTTCCAAAGGAAAGCAGTGAAATAGATGAAGAATTGAAACCACAATTTTCATATAATATAGAAGAACCATCGGTATTGATTCCAGGTATCGAAAGGTTTTCTAAATGTTCAAGGCTAGGACGGATAATTGCATGGGCACTTAGGGCAATCAATAATATGAAGACTGATCAACAAAAAATCGGAGGGCAGCTAACCTGTGATGAGACTCAAGAAGCTGAAAATGAGTTATTACGACATGTACAACGAAAAGTGTACTCTGATGAAAATTCATGATTAAAGAATAATCCATCAAAACCACTAGATAAAACTAGTTCACTCTTTCGGCTCACACCATTTTTGGATAATAATTCAGTTTTACGAGCTCGGGGAAGAATATCTAAGACGGAAGGAACACCTATCGATACAAAAAATCCAATTATCCTACCGAATAAACATCATATAACTCGTCTCATCTTGAGCGAGTATCACGAACGGCGTCATCATCATAACCACGAAACTGTTGTAAATGAAGCTCGGCAAAAATTTTATATTAGCAAGCTTCGAGTGAACCAAACGTTCCAGAAATAACTGATCATCCCTCAGCAAAGCTTGCATCATACACTGCTCCATTCTCATTCTACGCGATTGATTATTTTGGACCGCTGGAAGTTACCCAAGGTCATCGTGCCGAGAAACTTCGGGGAGTTTTACTTACATGTGACAAGGGATATCCACTTATAAATAGCACATACTCTGGACGTCGAGGAACTCCGTTAGAAATTCGAACGCACAACGGTACAAATTTTCATAAGGTTAATAATGAATTGAATCAATCAGTGAAAAACTGCAGCCCGATGACATATGGGCGGATGTTAGAAACGACTGATACAATCAGTTACAAAATATCTGACAGCGGCAATGTCAACACGGAATCCTAAGGACGAAGTACTCCAATGTTTTCTAATGGAAGCTGAACATATTATCAATTCAACCTGGTGAGAATGAAGCTCTCACAACCTCACCCATTAATTTCGCGGACCAAAATCCCATCATCATAAATCAAACTAAATACAAAATGCAAATCGCTACGACAATGTAAACGATATCGCTTATCACATGTGACACCTTGATGTCCTCCAAGTGGCAAATTATGTTTTTCGAACAGTGTGAGTTGCTTAGTTTTTTCGTCGGTTATTATTTGAGATCTATTTGGAGGTTCTTTTAAATTTTCTCTGATTTCTTCGATCTTATCTAAAACGAAAAACCAGATCATAAAAAAAAACGAAAACCAGATTAGGAAATACAAATTCTTATTTGGTTTTTCGTTTTTTTTTATTCAGTTCTGTGTTAATTGGCTCTAGTAATCACGTTTATTTCTTTGGGCCTTATCCTGCTTAATGCGTCTGCTAGTAAAGATGTGCTTTTCTGGTGTATGTACAATGTTGTAATCGTATATTCAGCTAGTTGGATTCTCCAATTCAGTATTCTCTTTGGCGCGTTTCTTAGATCACGGATTAGTGGTTTGTGGTCTATTTCGATTGTAAACTTTCTACCGAACAGACATGGTCCAATTTCCTTTTCAATTGTGGAGTAGTTTCTTTCTGCTGTTTTTAGTGATCTAATTGCATATGCAACTGGTAAATCTTATTTTAAAAAGCAAAGCTTCTAATCAGTATTCGCTCGAGTCTGTTGTTACTTTGACTTGATTAGCGTAGTCGGAATATTGTAATATAGGTGGTGATACTGTTTTGTGTTTTATGCAATTGAACGCTTCCCCTGCTTCTGGAGACCATGTGAATTATTGGTTCTTTTTTGATAGTTTGTGTAACGGTTTCGGCAGTTGTGGAGAAGTGTGGTACGAGCTTTCTAAAATAACTTGTTAATCCTGTAATGCCTCTCATTTCTCTAATTCCCTTAGGTTGTGAGTACTTCATGATTGTTTCGATTGTTTTGGAATTTGGTTAAATCCCTGTTGTAGTTATTATGTGACCCAGGTATTGGATCTTTTTACGAGAAAATTGACACTTTTCTGTTTGTACCTTTAAATTGCGTTTCCTTAATGCTTCGAATATGTCAATTAACTTATTACACTTAACTAATTACGTCGTCTAAATACACAAAACAGTTTATTCCCTGTTGTCCTAGAAATGCATTGTTTATCATCCTTTGAAATGTGCTTTGAAAGTTTTTCATACCGAATGGCATACTCAAAAATTCGTAATGCCCATAGTCAGTGCTAAATGCTGTCTTATGTTTGTCTTCCGAGTGTACTTGAATCTGGTGATAGCCGCTCGCCATGTCCAATGTTGAAAAGTATTGTAACCGACCTAGTTGGTCAAAGATATCACTGATCTGAGGTAACAGTAATGAATCGCTGATGGTTGCGTCGTTCAACCTTCTAAAATCGACTACTACTCGCCATTGAGGTTGTCCATCCTTTTCTGGTTTTTTCGGTACTACCAGTAACGGGCTGATACTATGACTCATGATTTTATTTTCTAACATTTCCTGCATTTGATTATTTACTTCCCGTTTAAGTGTTTGTGGTAGTCTGTATTGCCTTACGTTAATAGGTTTTGGATTTGAGTGTAATGTGATTGTGTGAGTAATGTCTGGTACACTGGATAGTTTATCTCCTTTCAATTAGAATATATTTTGGTATCCTTGGACTATGTTTACGATTGGCTCTATTTCTTATGCGTTTAGGTTTTTGTCTAGTCCGTTGATTACCTGTTCCATAATTTGTTCGTTTCTATTTTGGTGCAATTTGTTGCCCCTTCCGCTCGGTTCCAGTTTTAGTATGTCATATTCTGATAGAGGAGTGACGACGGGTTGTACGTTTTCTATTTCGACTTGATGGGGGTTAATATTCACAACGCTTACATTTATGCTGTTATTTCGCTCATTAACCAGCCAATTGCCTACAAAGACTCCTTTCTCTATTTTCTGTGCTTCGGCATAGGTAAGCTTTCTCTTTTAGGTTGGTTACTTTGATTTTGATTGTTAGTTCTGTCCCAGGTGGTATCATTACAGACTCTATCCGATTGTCAAAGTCTAATAAATGGCCGCTGATCGAAAGTTGGTTTGAACTGTACAATATATCTACTTTGTTCTTACTTAGAAAGTCTCTATCTAGTATACCTTGTTCTGTGATGGGAAAGTCATTGCTTACAACTGTGGATTGTTGTCTCACGGCTCCTTGATGATTTAATTCCTCCTAGTTCTTTATGTTATCTACTTTTAGTATGGAAACTGATGCTCCGGAATCAATTAGAAACTCTGTGTTAACATGTTGTTCTTCGCCAATTGCGACTCTTATTGTGTCTTGTGAGAATTTATTTGTTGAGATCAATCTTATCTTATTTATGCTCAGTTATTTTGCTCTTATAGTATTTTGGCGCATTATGGATTAGAGCTTTTGTTGTTATTTTCCCCATCTTCTTCCTGCTCGTTCGATTGTTCTTGAAAATAATTTATTTGATAAACGTCTTTCTTTAATGCATGAGCGTTTCGGCTCATTTCGTTCGACTTATGAGTGTCTGGACTCGTTGTACTCAGTTGATGAGTCTCTGGATTTGTCATGTTTGATTGGTGAGTGGACTCTTTGTATTTCATTGATGAATGGCTGGACTAATTATTATGTATTAAACTAACGAAGGAAAAATTCACAAATCAAATGTAATTTCACCTCAGTTCATTTTCACCTTGCAATTTACTCTTATACCTGAAAAAAAAAGAAATGCAATACTCGTATTTTCACTTCTGATTTAATTTCACTTCGACAATGCATTTAGTCTCTGATTCATATATTTAGTGACTGTTTTACCGAAAGTTCCCTGGTTGCTCTAAGATCAATCTCAATGTTGTTATTTATATATTAAGAGAACAAATAAACTAATAAATCAGTTCAATTAATATGTAGTTACAATAGCATGAACGGATACTGCAAGATCGTTATTTGACGGAGTCAGTACAGATTCAATATTGCATGAACATTTGGCCATCAAACAGATTTGTGCGCATTGGACTTATTTAATTTGACAAATGCTCAAAAAAGACTCGTGTCAATTGGCAGAAAAAAAATGATAAATATATGATCGTGGTCCATCAAAACATATCTTGAAGGAAAAACGGACATGTTGCAACCGTTTTTTTTATTTTTATTTTTATTTTTTTTTTTATTTGGCACTAGCTCCAAAAATTTGGTGCCATATGGCCCGTTTCAACATTTACAATTTTTAATTGTTTACATTTTTTACCATAATAATAACAATTTAATTTTAATTTCTTGTCATTCACCTAGCACACATCGATCCCCTTTCACACTTCTATCTGATTTGTTCTAATAAATTCATACATATTCTTATATACGTTCATTCCCATTCGTAATAATTCAGTCAAACTACTTGCACTCCATAGAACATCGAACATTTGTCTGCTCTGGTTAAATGCAGAACATTTCAGAATCAAATGTTCGATGTGCTCCACAACCAAACAGCTTTCACATAATTCACACACAACCAAATTGCGTTTCTTCAAACATTCTTTCCAATTTCCATGATTCAATCTCACTCGTTCCATAGTTCGTAACATTCTAGTATCTCCTTTGAGCACCTTAAAGAACGGTTGCCTCAAAGGAGACCTAACCAACTCAAAGTACTTCTTACCTTTCACCTGACATTTTTCAACAAACTCTCTCTTCCATTTTCTCCACAGATTCATCTGAAACATGCGAAGTACGTCTCTGGCATTCATGAATTCATAGTCGTTTACATCCTCAATCAAACAACCCCGTTTCGCACGCATATCGGCTCTTTCATTACCTTCAATCTGTAGGTGTGAAGGTATCCATTGAAGGATGACCTCCCTCCCATAAGATTGAAGATACTTATATAGCATTTTCACATACAGATTGCCATGAGTTCCCCCACCCTTACTAATTAATTCCAACCCACTCCGGGAGTCAGAGAATAATACTATTCTCCTTCTCCCTTGCGTCATTGCCAACTTGATCCCTTCCATAATCGCTATCAATTCTGCATTCATTATACAGATACTGTCATGCACTCTTACCATTTTCTCTTTCCTCATTGAAGGAATATAAATTCCCACACCTACGCTATCATCATTTACACTTGCATCTGTATACACTTCCATATGTGCAACATAATTCATTCGCATTTTGCAAAATTCGCTCTTAACCGATAACTCATTCATCATTGCTTTTGTTGTGTCACCAAACTTCAACCGCACTATTAGATTGCTCGGAGGGACTTTCGGATTTGCCGGACGAATCTTGGAGAATATGTTAATATTTTTCAAGATTACCAGTGATCTTGTTGTCTTTTTGTAAACCGACCCTCTTTGCAATCTCTCTTTCATTTCATTCACTAATTTATTGTTCTTAGTTAACATTCGCACAGTCTCTCGCACGGTGATCCATTCCCACTTAAAATTAAGAGGCGAATCACCCAATTCAGACCACAGAGTATGTATTGGTGTCGAATTGATCGCTCCCAATACCACTCTAGCACACGCATTCTCCACAAGCAGCAACTTTTTAAACCCAACCTTGGACCCATCACCATATATACTCATTCCATGCGCAATTTTAGTTGACACTAGTGCCTTTCGTAACATATCAGTCACACCCGGATGAGCTCCCCATTTCGGTTTGCTCACCCTTTTAATCAAGTTCAATCTACTCTTACAATTATCGGCCAATTTTTCCATATGCACTTTGAAACTTATTTTTCTGTCAATCCAGATTCCCAAATACCTAGTCAATTTCACACACTCAATTCTCTCATTATATATTCGCACATCAACCATCCGATTCGTTCTAAAAGCCATACTACAACATTTACTCGAATTTACTCTCAAATTCAGTTCACTCAAACATTCGGTTACCTGATTCACACATTCTTGAGCCCGACTCAAGGCCTCCTCGATGGTACTCCCCTTACCCATCAGGACAAAGTCATCTGCAAATTGCAAAATGACTTTGCCCGAGGAGTTACACCTATGTATCGAGCTCGTATACAGGTTGAAGAGAGTCGGTGAGATTTTACTGCCTTGGGGGAGGCCGATAGTCACCGCTCCTTCCAACCTATACCTATACCCTCTACCACATAAAACTAACTTTCTCTCATTCATGAACTCATACACCCATTTGCAAATTTTCCAAGGAAACCCCAAGTCCATAACGATCTGATAAAGTTTCCCTGGAACCACGTAATCATATGCCCTTTCTATATCCAAAAATACCGCCACAACATACTTATTTTCCTTTTGTACTTCCCACACAAACTTTTCTACACACTCATTAGCAGAGTGGTTCTGACGAAACCCAAAGGTGGTTTCCGGCAACAAATTTCCCTCATTCACAAATTTATCTATACGACCTTTCATCATACCATTCACAATTTTAACAAATACATTCAACATACATATTCCCCTGTAATTTGTTGCCAGATTCCTATCCCGATCCCTTTTAGGAATAGGTACCACTCTGCTTTCCTTCCATTTTTCCGGTATCTGAATACTCATCCATACTTGATTGAGAATTCGAAGCAAGGCCGCCTTGGCTTCGAATTCTAATCTACTAATAATTTTATAACTCACTCTGTTGGTTCCGGGGTTAGTAGATTTGGATGTTTCTAAAACCCCTCGGAACTCTTCCCATTCAAACTCCTTACACATATCGTTCATAAATTCATTTTCATTATCAGGTAGCAAAACTTCATACCTATCACTCAAATTGTTACGTAAGTCCGTAATCATTTGTAAAAAGATACCTCCATTCTCTCTGTCATCTAACACTGCATTTCTGCCTTGCGCTCTATATCCCCTCACTCTATTAAATTTATCCCATACATCCTTAGTTGTGGTTCTATGTGTCATTTTTGATACATAGTCCCGCCAACTTTTTCTTTTCTTCGCTCTACGGATAGCCTTTTTCAATTTTGCATTCATTCTTCCATAATTTATTCTGCATTCATGACATATACACCTACTGAACTCACTCAATGCTATCCGTTTCCTTTCATACCAATACTGGATTTCATTGTTCCACCAACCATTCACCTTGTATTCATTCCCTCTGATATTTATAGTGCACATTTCATTCACTCTCTCTATTTCATCCTCAAGTTGGTTAACCGCATTTACTTCTTTCATTGTGAGAGTCTCATTCATACGTTCGACCCATTTCTTACCATTCATAATGACCTTACGGTCTATGTCAACATTTATACCACCTAAGCATGCCCTGATCAAATAATGATCACTACCCAAATTCTCATCTGTGACATCCCAAGTGACTTTTGGCCCGCCAGCCCGCTAGATATTAAAGTTAAATCTATCGCGCTGCCTGTCGACCCCACTCTCGGCATTCTAGTTGACCCACCATCATTCAGGACTACGAGATCGGAATCCAGAATGAGGCGGGTCAACCAGTTACCTCTAGCATCAGTTCTTTCACTCCCCCATGTTCTCGAATGCGCATTCATATCACCCGGTAGAATCACGTCACTTTTGCCTTCCACCCATTCAAACAAAATTTGAAAATCTCGTTGGCTTCTCTCTCTGTCAGACGTAGACAACACTGGAGTTGCATAGATACTAACAAATAACAAGTTTCTGTCCAGATTCCGAGTTTTGGCCGCGATGACTTCAATGTGCTCGAAGCGCGGTATGTCACAAAGGACCAGGCTGATATTGGCACGTGCCAATATCGCCACGCCGCCGAAGCCATCAGGCCTCGGTCTGGACAGATAATTTTATCCTTTCACCCGAAACGTCTTACCCTCCCGCTCCCAAGTTTCACACAAAATCATCACATTCACATGACCAATTTTCATGCATTCATTGGATCTCAGCATTCGCTCTACCATTCAAAGAAATGAAGAAAGGATAGGGCATTTATAAATGCAAATGCGCTCTCTCTCCTCTTTCCCTCATTCATCATCAATCATACTTACATGGTTATTTCCAAATAGTGTTAATTCTTTTGGAGTTAAATTAGAATGTCCCATTGCTAGCCATGCTTCATTTTTTTTTATTGTCTCCATGTCCATTGCTGTATTACAGGTTGTTTGTTGATTTGATTGCGGTTGTTGTTGTAATATTTCTTGTTGTTGTTGTACTTACTGTATTTGTTGTTGTAGTTTGTTCGTTTCTAGTAGTTGTTTTGGTTGTTGCGGCTGTTGTTGGTTTTGTTGTTGTTGTAACTTGATCTTTTTGTTGCTGTTGTTGTTGTGGTTGGTTTAATTGTGTCTGTTGTTGCCTTGAAGTTGAAATAGTTTTTGGATATGATTGTGGTTTTGTCTGTTCTAGTTGGTTTTCTTTGTTTTGCGGCTTTTGTGGTGTGTTTGGTGGGTTAAAGGATGTTTTTAGTGTATCTGCATATGTTGTCTGGTTAGCTGGTGTGGTGTTTGCATATAATCGAAAGTATTTGGCTTTCGCCTCGGGAAATGTTAATCTATCTACAGTTTTAATTTTCACTATTTCTACTTCTCGTTTATATACTCGACATTCCTTACTGTTACTGGTGTGTGCCTCTCCACAATTTATGCATTTTAGTGTAGTGCACGGCTGGTTGTGTGGTGTTACTTCACTACATTTATAGCACTTAGGATCACTTGTGCATCTCTTTTTGGTGTGACCAAATTTGTGGCATTCGGTGCACTTCAACGGATTTGGAATGTACAATCGAATGCTTAGTTGTATAAAGCCTGCCCTCACATATTCCGGTAATACTGGTGAATTAAAAGTCAGGATAATTGCTGCTGTGTCCGTTAATTTATTTTCCACCCATTTCTTTATTTTGTATACCTCTATGACGCCTTGGTCCTTAAGCCCTTCTTTGATTTCCTCCTCAGTTAAACTTTTTAGGTCGTGGCTGAAAATGATACCTTTGGAACTGTTTAATATGGGGTGTTCCGTCACTTTTATTTTGGCCAATTGTCCCAGAGATGTTGCCTTCAATAATGCATCCGTCGCTGCCTGATTTTTTGTCAGAACCAAGAGTTCTCCAGCTCTTGAACGTTGCGTTTTAATGATACCTTTGGTTATCATATCCAGCGCTTTTTGTATTCCAAAAGGTGAAAAATTTGACAGGTTTTGTCCCTCCTGCTCGTGCTTGATTATTAGATATTTTTCGTTTACTCCATTGCAATCCATTATATCTGCACCGCCACCGAATCCTAATCTCTTTGTTCGCATTTCTTCGATCTTTTTCCTTTTGGAAGGTTGGGTATTATTTCCCAACATCCTCAACGGTGCGAATCTATTTGGGCTTTCAAACATCGCCCCTTTCAAGGGCCGAAGCCCTCCTTTTGCCCACACCTGACTTTATTTACTGTCTAAAAACACGCCGCGTAAATATTTATAAACAAACACTTGTTGTTGTTGCCACCAACTAATAATTCACTTAAAACACTATATATATATGCGTCCACCACCTTTTTAATATTATAAAATTCTTCGTACACAACTATAAAACTATTTTAACTTAATGAAAACCCAAAACCACTTTAATTAACTATTTATTAAATGAAAACTAAATTTTACACCGAGCTGTCACAAGCGGTTGCAACCGTTCCATTGCTGTAACTAAATATTTGAGCGGTCGAAACATCGAATTTTGGGATCATCGGTCATATAGTACTGATTTGGCACTCAATGACTTTCTACACCTAAAAGAGCGGTTGATGAGTTAAAAATGCATGCTTTGGAGGTATCTCTAATAATCTTTCGAAAATTTAACATTTTGAAAAACACTAAAGATATTTTTGATAAATAAATATTTGGTTTTGTTCTCGAATCCCGAAATACCACGGATGCTGGAAAAGTGTGATAAAATTTAATCCTTACCGCTGACCGTTAGTTAAGGCCACCAATTTTGGGTGACTCTTCGTCTTCATAAGTGAGGAGTTCCTCTTCAACATCTAAAGGATTTATTCTTATTTGTTTAAAAGTTCTACTTGATTATCGTCCTTCTTTTAACGTTTCTAGAGCGATTTAGATTTCTTTAAATTACTAAATAATTTATACCTAATTTTCCTTCGTGACGATACAACTTTTCCGGAAACTTAATTATCATGCTTGTAATAAAATATTTTAAAATTCACATACAAACTATATGATATCACATTCCAAGTAAACGAGTATCTTGGATTGGTTACAACATAATAAATACAATCTTTATGGTAAAATGATTTTTATTTATTTTCTTCAAATTTCGAAAAACTTCAAAAATTGGAAATATCTATATTAGTTTCATGTTAAATTGAATATTTTATTCGATTATCGAGAATGTATAGAGTACCTAAACTATACCATGTTATATACCTAGAAAAAACATGAACGAGTGGAAAAATTAAATTTTCTATTCCAAGAAACTGTAACGATTTTCATTCTTAAATTCATTATTTATAAATTTTATGGAACAGTTTTTTTTTAATTTCATTTAAGAATTTTATTTTAGTACATTTGATTACTTTAATGTTCTGCTTACACATACACAATTTGAAATTCGAGACACCGTCAACAATGGTGTTCAAATTTTTAGTTATAAATTGTATTATTGTTGACGAAATCTCTCTCGTATCGAATAACAGCATTCATTTGATTTTTCGTGGCTCGAACAACTCGAATCGATAATAATAATTCGTTTTATAAAAGTTATGTGTCTAAAGTTTTCTATATATGACGAATAAAGATACTTAGTAAAAAAATTCCTTGTATCTCGTATCCAAGAAGTGAAGTTTTCTTATTTGTTGTTCGTGCTATTGCTGCTTGTATTTCTGTTCTCAATATACCGTTAAAAATATGATCTTCTTATTTCGAAATTGTATGTAAGTAATTTTTTTTTAATATTAAAGAGACGCTCCTTCAATTTTAATTCAATTGAAATTTAAGTGGAATTTAGTTATGTTCAAGTAGATGCTTGTAGTTATTATTGTGCATAAACGATGATGGCAAAATGGTAAATTTATTTATTGGTTTCATTTAAGGAAGACAATTACGTAAAATTTACTTGATTCATTTTTTAGGATACAATTTTAAAAAAGTCTCGGTTGTAATTATTTTCAAATATCGATAATTTTTATTTATTCGATCAACTGATTCATACGATGTAAGACAACAATGTCGGATGTGCCCTGCAACGTTATGCTAATAATAGCTGAAACTTAAAATTACTTCCATCAATAGTTCTTGTATTAAAATATAATAAGTGGGGAGGAATGGAATGTTATGACCAACACCAGACTTTAATTTACCATATCTCGAAAACACAACAGTGAAAACATTTAAAAAGCTCCTACAAAATCTGTAAAAATTCTTTAAGGTTAATAAATCCGACTGGATTATTGAGATGCCTAATTTTGATGAAATGAAGGTTGTTTAATCTAAAACTCCCATTACCGGTAACATTTAAAATAAGAATATAAACTAAATTTGTTTGAAATATAATTTACAATGTTTTGGATTTCAATTGTTTTTGTGCAAATGCTTTACTTTCAAAATAGTTCCAAAAATCGGAAAACCTCCTATGAAAGCGGCCAATTCCAGTGGTCTGATTTCTCTAATCCGCGTGAGCTGTACAGAGACACATATGAAATTATCCCAGCATTATATCCCAGAAAATATTGTTTTTTTTGTAATCGGGCAACACTAACTTATCAATAAGCAATTTGTTTTTGCATAAAATTAGTTCAGCCCAGAAATTTTATCTAGATTAATGAAAAAATAGGAAAATTATCAAATTTATTAAATGCGAATTGTTTGACAATCACATATTTAACAAAATTAAAAACAAAACCACCTGATGGTAATCTATAAAATGGCCACGTTAGAAATGGCAAATTCCCGAAAATTAGGAACCGAGTTAGGAACTTCATTGCATTTTACTTAAATTTTCGTCCTGCTCAAATCATTTTAGTTTTATCGAGTTTGACGAAAATTTACATCAAAATCAATGAAATTCCTAACCCAGAGTTCATTTTCGGGAACTTGTCTCGAAACCAATTTCTTCTAATTTGACTTTTACATAATGTATTTGACAATTGTATTTGAGCGAAATAAATCGAAATCTGGCCTGTGTTTACTTCACAGGTGAGTGAATTGTTTATTGATATGTTAGTGTCGCCTGATTAAAAATTTGTAATTTCTGAGATAAAAAGCTGCCATAAATTCATATACGTTGCGTGGGTGTGGGTAACTGCAGCAGGGAAACATTCGAATTTCAAAATGAAAATGTGCATATCGAGTAAGCCCAATTTGTGCTGATTAGTGCTCATGGGAAAAAATTAGTGCTCCAGGAGCCGAAAAAACAGAAAAAGAAAATTTCAAATTTCGCCCGAAAGAAGAAACAATTAAAACCTGATTTTTAGGAAAAATCCGAAATAATTTAAGCCTAATTTTAAAACTTCCTAAACGCGGCTAAACTGTTGAAATTTGTGCTTATCGTAGAAATATGATTTTCATAAATTGTCGTTCGTAAATCGAGGAAAACAAACTAGCCCCTAAAAGATACTATATTAAACAAACAAAACACAGAGGTATAGCGTTAGATAATATTTGTGTTGAACAACAAATTAAACAATAGAAATAAAATGTTCTAAAATCCAAGTCATAATCAATTCAGATAGCATATTCTGTCTGGTGTGGTTATTGTCATCCGAAGAATATAGTGGCTGAATTTTGTGCTAATCCAGAATTAGCCCAATTCCATTGAACAACAACGACCGTTGATTGAACAATTTTCTGGCAAAAAGTGTTCTAAAGAGTGGTTAAATTTTAAGGGCCGACGTTAAATGTGAACCACACCTAAACGTCAAGTTTTTTTCTGCATTTAACTTGATATTTCTCAATTTCAGACTAATTCAATTTGAACCATGGAAAGATACAAAATCGAGCAACGCTTTAAAGTTATTCAGACATATTATGAAAATGGGCGTTCAAATCAAAATGCATATCGTGCACTTCGTGATTTTTTCGGTCAATTTAATCGTCCAAATGTGCGTACAATCGGAAAAATCGAGCAAAAATTTGAGCAAATCGGGTCTGTAGGAGATTTTAAAATACCAGTGCATGCTCGTACAGCTCGTACAGCAGAAAATATTGCTGCTGTTCGCGATAGTGTGGCTAAAGAGCCGTCCACCTCAACTCGTCGTCGTGCCCAACAATTGCATTTACACGCTTATAAGGTGCAATTGACTCAAGAACTAAAGCATCTTGACCATTCCAAATGTCGTCAATGGTCAGAATGGTGAGAAGAAATGGGAACAGTGGATGATCAATTTTCGAAGAAAATCATTTTCAGTGATGAGGCACATTTTCACCTCAGTGGATTCGTCAATAAGCAGAATGGCCGCATTTGGGCGAATCATAATCCAAGAGTGATTGTCGAAAAACCAATGCGCACACAAAGAGTAACTGTTTGGTGCGGTTTATGGGCTGGCGGCATCATCGGGCCGTATTTTTTCCAAAATGAGGCCGGTCAGGCAGTTACTGTGAATGGTGTTCGCTATCGTGAGATGATATCGATCTTTTTATGGCCCGAATTGGAAGATATGGATGTGGACGATATGTGGTTTCAACAGGACGGTGCCACTTGCCACACAGCTAACGAAACAATGGATCTTTTGCGCGACAAATTCAATGGCCGTGTTATCTCACGTGGTGGTGATGTCAATTGGCCGCCCAGATCATGTGATTTGACACCGTTGGACTTCTTTCTTTGGGGTTATTTGAAAGAAAAGGTGTACGTCGATAAGCCAGCAATAATTCAAGAGCTAAAGGATGAGATAATTCGGCACATTAACGGCATAGAAGCTCAATTATGCCTAAGCGTCATCGAAAATTTGGACCATCGGGTGGAGGTGTGCCGCCGAGGTCGCGGCGGCCATTTGGCCGAAATTTTGCTCCATACATAATTGAACCATACCATATTATCATAATAAAAAGAATTGACAGTAATTTTCAAAATAATTTGTATTTTATTCAAAATCAACATCGGCCCTTAAAATTTAACCACTCTTTAGAAACCAATGAAATTGGCACTTCTGATTGCATATTCCCATATGGCATGTTCATTGCAATACTAAAAATATACCAAAAAAGTTTCAAAACAGTGAATTGTAGCCATGGTTGGTTGAGGATGACGATCAAACGCCAAAACAACTCGCAGATCAATTGAATGAATGTGTCGAGAAGCCGTTTCCATACGTTTGTAGTCATGGGAAAGATACAAAAGCTGTTGCGCATAAACCGAATGAAAGACATCAGGAAAATAGAAAAACCACTTGCAAAATGTTGCTCGCCAGATACAAAACAAAAACCATTTCTCCATCGAATTGTGACTGGCGATGAAAAATGTCTTGGGTTGATCCAGGACAACCATCGAAATCGACTGCAAGTAAGGCCAAATCACTTCGGACGGAAGACAATGCTCTGTATTTGGTGGGATCAGAAGAGTGTGATTTATTTTGAGCTGCTAAAATCTGGTGAAACCGTAAATACTGAACGCTACCAACAGCAAGTGATGAATTTGAATCGAGTTTTGCGTAAAAAACGACACACAAATCAAAACCGGTCACAAAAACGTTGAAAGCACTTAATTGGGAAATACTTTCACAAGCGGCTTACTCGCCAGACTTGGCTCTCTACGAAAATCACTTATTTGCATCGATGGGGCACGGGCTTGCTAAAGGGCACTTCACGTCCTATGAAAATGGCTCGATAACTGGTTTGCCTCAAAAAAATAACATTTTCTTTTGAAGTGGCATTCACGCATGGTCATAAAGGTGGGAACAATGTATAACTAATAATGGGTATTATACGAGTACGATGAAAATGTACTTTTGACAAAAATTCCGATTTCATACATCTGCAGACCTGGTAAATTATAAAGGTTAAAAAAACTGTAAAAAAATTGTTATTAATCGGTGGATGTGGAATTAGGTGTAGGGTGAAACGATACACAGGGTGTTTTATGTTTCTATTTTCGCATGAATTGTCTGTGATTAAATGTAAACAGCCTTGTGATCATCTTTAACATGTTATGCATTGAATCCATTTGTCTGTGTCAACCCACAAAATTACTTAATTCGAAATCTTCAGCGCCTCCAGAATCATCATTCAATTTAAGCTGTGTCTGATATAGAAAATGGTTGAGGTTCCATCTCATTTTTTTTCCTTCATTCTAGCTAAATTTTTGATAGAAGTACGCACCCATCCATTTTCAAAAGCAGTTGCGACTTCTACCGAACAGCTGCGCTGCTTTGTACTGTTTGAGTTTGTCATCAACTGTTGTGGCTGATTAGTTGAACCCACAAATTCCCTTATTAGTTCCACATTAGTTGTTACCCTATCATTTTCTGTGGAATTTGAAGCTCGCTGAACACTAATAAATCCTTATTCCGGTATTATATCTGGATTTAAAGTTCTAGTTATTTGTATTGGGTGTTTCAACAGGTGCGCTTCAACTTTTTCCCGATAGGGACGGCGAACGACGCCATATTTTTTATTTTTATTTTGTCATTTGGAAACTTCATTAGTATACATTTCATCATGGAACGCTACACACGTGAACAGCGATTGCAAATCGTGCAAATTTTTTATCAAAATAATCGTTCTGTTGCTGCTACTTAAGAGCATTACGGCCATTTTACAAGCCAGCCCGTTCGACAATCGACCATATAGTGGCAAAATTTGAGTCTACGTTTTCGCTACATAATGTTCCGGTGCCCTCGAGAGTAAGAAGTGCTCGAAGTGTTGAAAACATCGCAGCCGCCAGGGCTTCAGTTCAAGAAGACGCGAATGTGTCGCTCACACGACGTTCGCAACAATTGGGTTTTTCTGTGACATCAATGTGGCGAATTTTACGTAAAGATCTGGGCCTGCATCCGTATAAGATCAAGCTGATACAACAACTAAAGCCGTTTGACCATTTGAAGCGACGCCGATTCGTGAATTGGGCTCAAGAGCAAATCGAAAATGATGCAGATTTTCACCGTAAAATCATCTTCAGCGATGAGGCTCTCTTTTGGCTAAATGGATTTGTCAACAAGCAAAATATGCATTACTGGGCAGGAAGCAACCCACACGTGATTCATGAGGCACCGTTGCATCCCGAGAAAGTCACTGTTTGGTGCGGATTACATGCCGGCGGCGTCATTGGGCCATATTTTTTCATCGACGATAACGATCGCCACGTTACTGTTAATGGAAATCGATACCGCGATATGATAAACGATTTTGTTTGGCCGCAATTGAATGGAATGGACTTGGACGACATGTGGTTTCAACAGGACGGGGCCACATGCCACACAGCATACGATACAATCGCGTTATTGAAGACTAAGTTCGATGAGCGTGTTATTTCGCGAAATGGGCCCGTCCAGTGGCCGCCGCGCTCGTGTGATTTGACACCTCTAGATTATTTTCTTTGGGGTTATGTGAAGTCATTGGTCTATGCCAATAAGCCGGCGACGTTGCAAGAGCTCAGAGCCAATATAGATCGTGAAATTGCTGGAATTTCGGCCGATTTATGCGAAAGAGTGGTCGAAAATTGGGTTCAAAGATTGGACTTCGTAAAACGTGCACGCGGTGGTCATGCAAAAGAAATCGAGTTTCATACTTAAATGTATATGTTCAAATTCGTTAATAAAAAAAATTTTGTTCAAAAGTCGAACAGTTTGTGTTTTATTCAAAAAAAAAAGTTGAAGTGCTCTTATTGAAATAATGATGCTTAGCTCCAACCTTTTAACAATTAATTTTCAAATTAAAGGCAATTTATTTTCCACGTCTGATTGGCTTTATTGAATCAATTGCAAGCATCATAAAAAATGATGAAAAAATTAAGTATTTTGAGCATGAAGTTGCAGTGAGGCGAATGGCCATTTAATATTAAATCCACCTTGCTCTTCGGTTTTCTAGCGCAAAAATGATTTTCCAAAAAAAAATATCGCTGTAACTTGTGCTTATTTTTAAAATTCGATTTTTATTACTTATGCCCTTGAAAACGTAGACCAGTGGAGGGGAATTTCATACGGTATTGCCACAAGCTACCATTAACCATTGATATTTTTTCTCCTTTCTCAGCCGGTGTCATGCTCGTTGATTTTGAGCCTTGATTATTATTTAATTTACCAGCGGTTTCATCGACATTATAAATATACCCGGGAGTATCCACTAGGTGATTTTCTGTTAAAATGTTCCCCAATAGTGTAAACTATGAATTAATATCAACTGCGTTAATGCCGTCAGGCCATGGTTTTGATAGCCATGGCGCCTTCCTTACATACAAATGTTGGTGATGTGTCAAGAAAAGAGTTAACCAAACTTGTCCACCTGTAATTTGACTTTTTTCAGCTAATGTAAAAGCCATGAAACATATTTCATCTCTAGTAAAAGCAAATATATAGGTCTGTGGTCTAATATGCACAACAAATGGATTTGATTATGGTTTTCAGTTTTAAATGTCTTCGTAACGTAGTGTCTGGAAATTTATATTGTTTGGCTACTTCATTAAGTGTAGAAATCTTACGCCACTGAAGATTAGCCTAAATTAAATCTTAAAGCAGCAAAACCAAAAATTAAGGTGAACGTATTGGATTAAAGCATACATTTAGGCGGAATCAAACGAAATAATATATATTTCAATTCAATTAATTGTGTAAATATTTATTAGAGAGTTAGAATATAAAAAGAATTAAATTTACTTATAATTATAAATATTTATGGACTGTGCCAATCCGATTAAAATTCTAATGGAGCTCGCATATTTAAACCGACTTTCTATTTAAAAAAATTCGTATCTCAAAATTTTCACCGAGCAGAAACTCTACAGAGCCAGCCCGTTTAAAATTTTAATGGAGGTCGAATACCGAGAAAGATATTCTTGGTAATGGAGCTCCATTAGAAATTTAATTGGTTTGGTACAAGTTGAGTACACATATGGGTCTATCAAAACATCATAGGACAAGTTTGCTGTTCGGCGAAAGTTTTAAGATAAGAAATTTCTCAGAATCAAGATTTCTATGAAATGACGAGCTCCTTAAGAATGTCGTTTTAGTTGTTATTCTTATTTTTATATAGTTTGTTATATTTCTCAGAAGAAATTTGATTTCTTTCTTAAAATAGTACTGACCGCAATTTTTCTAATTAGGGAGTAATTTAGGATAAACTTCAATAGCATGCAATTTTATTATTTATGCTTTCGACTTGTGCAGTAATTGTGATTTTATCTCATTAGATCTAGCTGAACTTACTGTAGGCATTTTTTGGCAGTGTACCATATCTCCTTCAGGTTGAAAATGCCATTTCGCACAAATGATATTGACATTGTTGACTGAGAATAACATACACAAACGGATCAGACTTAACCTATAAATCGTTTGCAATAATCAAAACTCTGACGTGTATCGAATTACACATGCCTTAAAACCACACACAAAAAAAGTTACACAGACAAACTAAACATGTACACCTCGAAGATGTACCTGCACCATATTTTGTTTGCACTTTGTGGTGACCAAAAATCAACAATCCCGCAATTAGTCCATTTTTATCTACATTTTTGATTGTTTTCAATTTTTTCCCGTCGCCGAGCTATCCGTCGTCGAGTTGACCGCCGCCGAGTTGACCGTCGCCGAATTGACCATCGCCGAAGTGGTCGTCGCCGAGTTGACCGTTGCCGAGTTGGTCGTCGCCAAGTTTTCTCGCGCCGAGTTGTCTATGGCCGAGTTATTCGTCGCCGAGTTGGTTTCGCCGAGTTGGTTTCGCCGAGTTGTCGCGTACCGTCCTATATATATAAAAAGCACGTTTTGCAGGTGTATTGTTAAATGCGTAGCCAAAATAAATAAAAAATATTATGGTTAATTTAATTTTGTATTTGCAATAGATACGGATTAATATAAATTATAAGAATATTAATTAAAAATTATAAATTTTAATGCCCTGTGCATTTGAAAACGTCATTTTTAGAATTTTGGTGGTTCGTAAATATTCAATGGATATTCAATGTGGATCTGATAATTTTGAGGAATCGTCCATAGCTGAGTTTTCCTGTGGAGAATTAAATGTATATTCCCGTTTCTGTAACGCAAAACATTTTTCGCGTGAACTACCACAGGACAAACTTTTTACTCACTGCTGTCAAAAAGGAAAAGTTGTGTTAGACCCTACTTTAATTTTAACAAAATTTCAGGATCTTGTGACTAAGAAACATGAACACTCATGATGATCTTTTGATCAATCCAACAGTTCGTTGGCATTTGCATATACGGGTGCAAACATAGTGCCACCTCCAGGGTGTGGTCCGTATTGCCTACGAATTAATGGACAAATTTACCAGAGAGTTGGTGCATTACACCCTGAAAATGGAAATCAACACAAATTTGCTCAATTACACAATTTTGAAGCAAACGAAGCATGTGAGCAGCGTATGGGAATCAGTGAAAATGCTAAGTGTAACCCGCAACTAATGCAAGAGTTGAGTACGTTAATTGCCACCATAAATCCATTCGCACCATTTAAAATGCTTTCTGAGGTAGAACAAGAGTCCATTCACGATGCTCAAGAAAGCGGTACAGATCCGCCTTCGATTTCAATGGCGATAATGCAAAATCGAAGATTTGATGAACGTCGATATAATTCTCCGAGATCTAATGAAGTTGCTTTTATTTTTCAAAATGATAATGGAGAGCCTCCACTTGAACGAGATCTGTTAATTCATTACCGCGCTAATTTTAATGATGCAAACCCACGTAAAACTGAGAGAATCAGTGTACCTGATCCGAATTTAGAACCAATGATATATTCATTGATTTTCCCACTTGGCGATCAAAGTTGGGGTGTTGGTTTGCCTCTTTTTCAACCGTCGACACACAAATGCAGTATTATGGTTATCGACTTTCTATTCGGGTTGATAATTAATCAAAGCAAATCGTCTCAATTATGTTCGGCAAAATCAAAAGAAGCTCAGAGCGGAAAATTACAGTGGCCTTATGGATTACTTGCAAAGTGAAGCTATTAATCAAGGTTTAGTCCCTGAAACAGCTATTATCCTTCCATCATCATTCCAAGAAAGCCCGAGAAATATGGCCAAAATTATCAAGATGCTATGGCGATTGTCTGTAAATATGGCAAGCCGGACTATTTCATTAAAATGACATGTAATCCTGAATGGAGTGAAATAAGTAACAATTTGTTGGAAGGTCAGTCTCCGGAATTTCGTCCCGATTTAGCGGCAAGGGTCTTCAAACTAAAGCTCAAAGATAATGGAGCATGTCATTGAGTTTCAAAAACGAGGACTACCTCATGCCCATATTCTCTTGATTGTCGGAAACGAAGATAAATCAAAAGATTCAGAAACGATTAATAAATTAATTTCTGCGGAAATTCCAGATATTGACGTTTATCCAAAGCTACATGCTATCATTACAAACCACATGATACATGGTCCCTGTGGAGAGAAAACCCCAATTCACCTTGCATGGTCAATAGAATATCCAGCAAAAATTTCCCTAAAAGCTTTCAAGATGAATCGATAGTTATCTGTAACGGATATCCAAAATACAAGCGAAGTGCTTGTTGCAGTGCAATTATAAATGCTTACATGAACTCGAGTTAGTTTCAACATGCACGTTCAGACGTCATTGTGAGACTTTCAATCCTTCCAGATGATCAAACTGTCTTATTTACCGAACAAACCATCGAAGAAAGTGTTAATCTAGCTGCCAACAAAAGCATAATGCTTACAGGATTTTTTAAACTAAATCAAATCAACGAAAATTCTCGACGATATTTATATCCCGACATCCCAAACCATGATGTATTTGACAAAATGAATGGTGCATGGAAACCCCGACAAAGATGTGGAAATATGACCATTGGTAGAATGTTTTCGGTTAATGTGACAGATATTGAAAATCGTCTACGCTTACTTAATCTTCACGTTCCTGGAATCTTATCTTTTGAAGACTTGAAGACATGAAATGGCAACACAAGTAGAACACTAAATGCTTTAGATTTGTTTACAAAGTTTAGTAAGGACAAATGTGCTGATTACGTTCACCACCACAGACATCATACTTTAAGCGACTTTAGGAAACTCAAAAACTACTGACTTTGGACTATTAACTCACCTTACTAATTTAGGCGAGCCTATACAATATTACGATGCACATAACCAGAAAGAAGTCGGAGATGTTATGCAATGCACATGAAATCAAGAACAAAAAATAACTTTTCAAACCATAATGACAGCTGTAAATCTTAATGATCTTCCACACCGATTATTTTTCATAGTTGGTACAGGAGGTTCCGGTAAAACGTATCTGTACAAAACACTGCTTAACACGATTCGGGAAGAATTAAACAATGTGATTGCCGTTGCTTTTACAGGAATAGCTTCCAATCTTTTTGACGGAGGCAGAACATATCACTACCAGTTTAAGTTACCTGTGCCAATCGTAGAAACTTCAACATCCTCTACGCGAATGACATCTGTTGACGCAAAATTAATTAGAAGAGCAAAATTAATTCATTGGGATGAAGCCAGAATGGCACCTGGTGTTGCTATGAATGCTGTCGATCAGCTTTGTAAAGAAATAATGAAAAACCAGAAACCATTTGGCGGTAGAACAATAGTACTTGGTTGAGATTTTAGACATACTTTACTTGTAAGTCTACATGGTAGTCAGCCTGCAATTGTTGAAACTAGCTTCAACTAGTTCTCAGGCTTCAGAATAACGTACGTTCAGAGGACCCACAATACAGTAATTGGTTACTTAAATTAGGCGAAAGAAGGAAGAAATCTTTGGTGAAACGCGGACGCCAGTTGATGCCAAAAGCTTTTTAAAAATGGCAATTTTATGTCTAAGAAATGCAGATGTGGACTTGATCAACGAAGAAGTGTTGACACGTTTTGCGGAAAGCCCCGTCACATATTATAGCATTGACTCGATTGATGATGCAAATGATGAAGACATTCAGAATTCTTAAATGATTTAACGCCATCTGGAAAGCCGCTTCATAAATTGAGCTTAATAGTTGGAAGTATCATAATTCTATCAAGAAATCTTAATACAAAGCGAGGTCTTTCGGCAGCTGAAACCATATTTAATAATTACCGACGATTAAATGGGACGTGCAGAAAAGGAAACTGTATTCATACCCAGAATTGAGCTGGCCTCGATCAACACAGTCTTACCGTTTACTTTACGACGAAGACAATTTCCAATTAAATTGGCATTTGCAATGACTATCAACAAGTCCCAAGGACAGACATTAGAAAAAGTGGGTTTACTCTTACCGGAACCTATGTTTGGTCATGGTCAAATATACGTAGCATTATCACGATTCCAAAAATCCAAGGATGCGAAAGTTAAAATGTTAGATGGTCGCTATCAGGGGAACTTATTAGCTGGATCAAATGCAGCTTTTACCAAAAATGTTGTGTGTGTAAAGAAATTTTTTCAAAATAAATGTCTTGGTGCAATATCATTATGGTGGGCTTTCCCCTAGTTTTAAATAAATAAACAATTTTCACAATATTTGAAATTCATATTTTGACCTGGAAAACTGTGAGATGGCAACCTCGAGAAGAATAGGATAAAACCACAAAAACGCAATAATTTACATTGTCTACGAATATTCTACATATTCGACGAGTTGTTGATATTGTATACGCCAAAATAAATTGTTTACACTATTCTCGACACCAACATGTCGACAATTTCGAATTACGCGTAGACGCTGAGGAGGAATCATTATATGAGGCAGAGTGATTCTCTCGTCAAGTCGTTGAAAGATCATTAAGGGAAGCCTAGTCAAAAATACAAATACTAATGTGGATGCTGACTCTGGGAGTTAAATTGAAAAAATAGAGTGAACTAGAATAAAGGGACATACATAAATAAGTAGTTTACAAGGATTATACTTCAGTACAAAGTTGAGCTAACCTTACAACTTTGGAATTTAAATTATTGTGAAAACTGTAAAAATTTTAATTTCCAAAATTTCTTTAGCCACAATATCGAACCAGTATTCTATTTTGGAACGTTTACTTTTATAGAGCAGCACGAAAATTCAAGGATCTAAAAATGCGTGCTATAAAAGGATCAGTTAACAGAATTTGGCTTTATTAGAAAACATAAACGATTATTTCAAGGAAAGCATATTACATATTTATAGAAGAGTATAACAAACAAATTTTGCATGTTTCACAATGGCTCACCTAACCCGAGTGAAATTGGTGGTGGAACTCGTTAACCACATTCATCAAGATGTTGTCTGTTTTTTGATTTATGGTAACTAAAGTAACCTCTTCTAAATTTTAAGAAAAAATTTTGCTACACAGAATGTGTCTGGCTTTCCTCCGCATTGTTTGACCTATTTTCCATGTAAATTATCTTGAAATATTGCCAAGCATCGTTGCGTAAATTATTAAAGATAATTTGCATGATTAAAAAGTAAATCAAAATTTCTAAATAAAAACCTCTACTTAGTATAAAATCGTAATAAATTATAACATTTCTAAAAACCATAAAATCTAAACATTCTCACCCGCCCATCAAATTATGTCCTCTAAAAAAAAAAATTCAAACAAACCGAAAATAACGAAGCATTAAGTATAACAATAAAAGTAAAGAACCCGAACAATCTTTGTGATCAGTTCAAATTTTATTATTTTTCGTTATCTTTCATTTTAAAGTGCCATAAAATCATTATTATAATTTTTTTTTCGCTTCCACTTTACAAAACCATTTCACAACGCAAAAGTACCAAAATTATTCTCGAACACTTCATTTAAATCATTAACAAGGTTTAACAACAACAGCAACAACAACAACAACCATTTTCTCACATAAAATTACAACGAAAATCTTTATTTTAATTTTATAGTCTTATCTAGATTCACAAGTAATTTTACCAAAATAAAAGAAAATCTCTAGCAAACCGAAAAAATCTAGAATCATAATGTTCTCGCTCAAGTATCTCCTGAACAAAATAAAAAATAAAAATATAAAAGGTCACATTAAATCATTATCCTTTTTTTCTTCGTCATCCTCGTCATCTTGGTATTTAGAGCGAGAACAAGAAAACTTTAATTTATCCTTATTTTATTTTTTATTATGTGCGCCCTTTTTCGAAAAAAAAAAAATAAATAAAAAAAAATTATAAGCAAGAAGTAAATAAAAGATAAAATTTATTGATTTTCGCTTTGATTCCAAGAAACTCTTATTTCATAAAATCTTATTAAAAAAATTCTTAAAACTGTTACATACTCCAACAAAATTTTTTTTTTTTGGGCGTTCTGCCCGAAATTATTTTATGTTATTTATACTTGACTTACATACAATTTATGTTGTACGGACTTGGTATATACAATGCCTATGATGAAGACGATCATGGTGATGATTATTATATGATGTGGTTATGAAATAATAAAAAACCAAGCATAATTTCAGATGAGCACAAAATTTTTCGCAGATACACGAGATGATAATAAAGCAAGCAGTCGTAATAAAATAGTAAGTCTTTATCGACACGGACTCTGGTTTTGTATAAGGAGACAGCGCCTGTATCAAATTTAAATAGATATAAAAAAGGAAATAACCTTGAAAAATATTATATAAATACGGTGAAGACGACAGAATGCCGTGTTCCCACACCGCACAGTATGTGGTGTGTAATTTATGATTTATTTGGCAACCTTTACCAAATAAAATAAAAAATGTTTCAAATCAATTTATATTCGTTAAAGGAACATAGAGATGTTTACGGTAAAAAATTATAGAGGTACGGTAAAAAATTATAAATCGCATTGATAAATGGCGATCGAAATGGTCAAGGCCCAGGTAATAAACACAAATAGAATATAATGTAAAAGGCACCTGTAGAATAAATATAACCTGCCGTTTTAAATTTAACGTCATCTCCCTTTATAGTGCACAGCGTTAGATGTATTACTATATACGACATGGTACTAGAACTCAGATCCCGCTTTTGTTATATAATTTGATATGAAACACATCCCGTAAAGAACTCGTATAAAGATTTGAAAGTATAATTCGACACAAAATCGATCGAATTTTTATTAGACATTTTGACGTTTTTATTGGTGAAAAATGAAAATTTACTGTTTTCCGTATAGAGTGAAAATTAATGTTGTCTATGGTGCATACTTGAATAGTTTTATAGAAGAGAAATCGAGAAAATATAATTCTAAACATCGATTTGGAAACATATTTTAGCTCCTTACTGTGCTCCTACGTCTACTTATGAATTACAGGTGTGTGGCATATCAATAGTGGCACTTTGAGCACTGGAATACGTTTATCCAAATCACACTTCCGTTGAAATTGATGGTTTGCTCAAAAGGCGAGCATTGTGTTGTATATATTCCCACAATCTGGTTCGAAACAGCATATTGATACGACCTCGCCTTTGGTTTGATGAATTAATTCGGCTTGAGCGAGATATTAAGAACACTAATAAAAAATTTTGTGAGATAAGTGACACCTAGGTTAAAGTAGTAGCGTTAGAAATAGTTTTATAGCAGATATGTTGTACAGTAGATTATACTAGTCTGGAACAGAACCGTCTAGAATAAGCCCAGGCGAACCTAGAATATTCGATCGATGTATAAATACGATTGTTCCAAACACAATGGGTCAGTCATAAACTAAGTGGTGTAAAGTGAAAATAGTGGTGTAATTAAAAACTGTAAATGGTGTATTGAGTAAATTAAAAAATAATTGTGGAAATTATTTATTTTTGTGACTTCGTGCTGGTAAAATAAAATAACGTGGCGTAAATATTTTGAAATTAATCAGTGGTTGTTTTCGGTATTTTCGTGTGAGTATTCGGAATTGTGTAAATTACGAGAATTGGTGATCTAACCATCAAATTCCATTAACGATATCCTTAATCCAGTGATACGAACCGGATTTGATAGGGCAGATTTGTATCAATTGGTGACTGCGGTGATATTGTGAATATCGAATAGATTTATGTCTAGAAAATTTAACCGATAGACGTCAAATCAAAAATCGGATCAACAATTGAATTCAAGAGTTGCAACAAATGAGAAAAGAAATGAAGCTGAGGTTTGATCAACAAAACCCGAACCATGAAGAAACGACACAAGGAATTAAACAAACAAACCAAGGCAACGTTAACTTCGAGAAGGAGGAACCATTGGGCTTTGAGGAATCCAGTGGTAAAAGAAAGATAAAAAAAATCTGCTGAGTTATTGCCTTGCAATGTGGCAATAAGAAGACAGAAGCAAACTACTTGGAATGTTGGATGCTTAACCGAATACAGAATCGACGTCTAACAGTAAGCAGTGTTGTGTTGTATTGTTTACACCGCGTAGATCCCACATGTGTAGGAAATGTATGTAGACAATTAAAATATAATGTCGATAATGTAGACAATGTAGACCATGTCGAAAATTATTGTTTCTGCTAGAAATCAGACAAATTTTATGCTTGTTAATGGAACTATACGGCTCCACGAAGCTTCATTTCTACATCAAATTTAAACCGATGTTATGGAATGAATATATTGTGCAAAATATACTTTAGCTCCAATTCTAGAAATATTCGAATAAAGACGTATGTTAAAAAGTACAACTACATGCACAGTTAAATTTTTAAACCAAGTACAAAGCTGTCAAAATAAACTACTTTGAACCATAGTACTTCCATGAACAATATCATCGCCATGCAATAAAATGTTAAAGCACAAATTCATGGAAGGGATAAAAAAAGTTATCCAACAGTACAAACCTTATTTCGGTCAAACCACTCAAATACCCCAATATTCGATTGAATACACAACCAATTCGTGTAGCCACCAAATCTGTATGCCACCCTGTTGCTTCAGAAATGGATGTTAAACTTGGTTATAATGAAGGTTGATACAGTACCCTTTACAATGATATGCACAACAGGCGGCAATTAGGCGGCATTACGAAGATAATTTTTTTCATAGCAGCGAATATAGGCTCGTACGACTACTAGATTTCAACTAGAATTGAAATTTTTAATTTCTTTCATGCAGCGCTGGAAGTCGAAAAATTCGTTGTACAAGTTCTGATTTTTCGGGTTCCATGGCTAGTTACTCGTAAGTAGATTACATCGACAATGGTGTAGCATCTTTACTAAAGAAGCTGTTATACGTTTAATAAGCTTCAATGGCCAAGATCAGTTTGTTCAGTTTTGTCCGCCTATTATTTGATCAAAATCAATATAACGATTATCAAGAAAACCGAAAATTTCCGGTTAAAACTTTTTAGCTGGAAAATACATACATTTAGGTACGTATTCGCCAATTTCAGTACTGGACGTATATTAAATATGCACGTCGGTCAACCCTAAATGGTGACATCTGACCGGAAGTAAAAAAATTATTGAAATATTTTAAACATACACTAATCTCAAACACGAGGGCTGTTTGATAAGTCAGTAACTTTTTGAATAAAATATATTTTTTCGGCAAAAACGCGTTTTATTTCTCAATACAGTCTCTTTTATGCTCGATACATTTAGTCCAGCGTTTTTCCAATTTTTTTATTCCTTCCAAATAATAGGGTTCTCAAGATAAGCGTTTGTTTCAGGGATGACCTCTTCGTTAGACCCAAATCTCTTACCGCCCAGGAATTTCTTCAGGTTCGGAAATAGGAAATGGTCGCAGGAGGTTCGCAGTGTTGCATTTAAAGTTACTGCGCGGGAAATTCAAAAAGTCACTGACTATCAAACTGTCCTTTTATTTGTGTTGTAAAATTTGAATTATAACTTTATATATTGGAAATTCGTATTTTGAACTGGAAAACTGTGAGATAGCAACCTAGTGAAAAATAGTAGATAATACAACAAAAATGCAATAATCTACATTGTCTACGAATATTGTACATACTCGACGAATTATCGATATTGTCTACACCAAAATGAATTGTCTACGTTTCGAAGTATTTTTGACACCAACACTAATCGTAAGTCATTAGTCCACAAGGATCATTAGAGTTGGTGTCTATAGTGAATGTAGTTGACGACAGATCACGAGGTGGGGCTGGTTTTAACAATTTTGGCACAAAGATTGCTTATGTAAAGAAAAACGACAGTAATTAAGGGTTGTGCAGCAAACTTGATGAACGTGAAATGCTGATGTTAGATAAGGTGATAGAGAAAATCAAACACGACTCACAGTAAAATGAATAACTCGTTGCGGGTACGGCTCTTGGATCAGCAAGGGTAATTTGAAGCTGTGATTAGCGATTGGCAGTTCACAGGAAGGATATCGAGCGAAGGTCATATATGGTTTGCAACGGCCCATGGATGAAAGAGAGATTCGTGGAACATATCTGCCAATGAAATTGTAGGAAGGCGAGCAAGAGCAATATGGAAAGCAATCGACATGAAACATGTTCTATGGAGGCTGGACCTAATGTCGCTAAAATTCGAAAGAAACAGATGAAGGCTAAAGATGGAGTTAGCTGTTTGCAAAGAAGATAATATGATTGAAGTAATGTAAAAGCAGGTTATGCTTGGTATGAAAGAGATGCGTGGTAAGATGGTGTTCAGATGCACTGGGCCAAGGGAAGTAGCATCGACGTTAGCTTGGATCCTGTTCGGGACACTCGGGCTTAAGTAAGGGGTTATGTTACGATCTCACCTACTGATTTGACGGGTAATTAATTCGGCTGGGCGAGATATTTATTCAACAAAAATTGCTTTTTAAATATTAAGGTGGGTACACATAAACAAAAATTTGTGGCGAATGCGTTCAGCGTAAATACGCGTTTGTCGCAAATGTCACCTCCCATTTTCAGTGCTCAAGCCATGCGTGGGAATAATTGAGCTAAATAATTAAACTACAGGGTGGGCCAAATAATTTTTTTTTAACTAGCGGTTTTTTTTAGTATGGTAAGGGTTATGTCACTTCTGATTTGACAGAAAGTTAGTTTTATCCTTCCGCTGAACGAAAATGGTTGTGTATTCGGTTCGCTGAGTTGAGTGGGTTTGCGATCGACGTGAAGAAGATGCCGATTTTGGCGAAAAAATCATCTTTTCGGATGAGGCGCATTTCCATCTTGGCGGCTATGCAAACAAGAAAATTTGTCGCATTTGGGGCACGTAAAACCCGCACGTGATCGTAGAGAAGCCGATGCATCCTCAACGAGTGACTGTTTGGTACGGATTTTGTTACGCCGATAAACCAGCAACGATTGACGCTCTCAAGAACAATATTCGCGTTGCCATTGAAGACATAATGCTGCATACCATCGAAAATGTTCTCAACAATTGGACCGACTGTATGGGGTACGTCAAGGCCAGCCGAGGCAGTCATGTGAATGAAATAGTATTCCATAATTAATCGGAAGGATTGTTCTTTACAATGAAGAATAAATTTGAAAAAATATTGAGAAATTTTTGTTTTATTGCATTTAAAAAAAAATTATTTAGCCCACCCTATATAAAAGCAGCACATTTTTTTCTGATAATTTCAGACATATAGCTTTATTTAGTACCAAATCGATGAATATTCAAAAAAATTGAAAAAAGTTGACAATTTGTTAAAAATTTATATTTGTTTAATGTCGAATACTCAAAAAGGGTGCACACTAAAAACCGACAAGTTTGTATCGTGTCTGTTGGACGTGGCATAAATGTTTGTGTCGTTTTCGTGCGCCGCACACATCCACACTTCCTTATTTGTGGCAAAAATATTTACGCCGATAATTTATTTTCGCTTCATCCCAACGAAGAGTCCAATTTTAATTATAAAGAAAATTACAATACCGCCGAAAAATATCTTAACACATGGATAAGATCGAAACCAATAGCGGCTGGAAACCGCTACCCTGATATATCATTTAATATGACGCTGGCACTCCTCACGTAATAAAATTGGTAAATATCAACATACCTCCATTTTCAGGGGATGTACCGAATTGCAATCGTTGAACGAATTATTTTGTAGTACAACCGAAGAATCTGCTAGTTTAAACCAGGAACAAAAATTCCTCTACTCAATGTTTTTAAGTTTTATGGGCGCACTACGTAGTTGATTTGGAAAATTCTCAGTTCTCTAATTTTATGAATTTTTTTACAGGCGCATCGTTACAATAGAATCTACCAACATGTCACTTCGGAAACCAAACGAATAAGCTAAAATGAAAAGTCAAGTTATCACTGAAAGTAGTGTATAATGGCCTCTTGTGTAATGAAAGAATCATTCGATGTTCGCTTGCAAGTAATGAATTAGATGGATGTTGTACGGCGCAAAAATTGGGAAAAACCACAAAAAGATGCTTCGGTTGTTTAAGTGACAGGCCTTTATTCGATAAATGTCCTTTGAAGCTATTTTGTCAGCATTGCCATAAAAAGCATCATATACCAATTCACATAAAGATGCTGCAAATTTTAAGGTAGACTCCATGCAAAACTCACAATCCAGCCAACGGCGCGAGCCAACATTCTCGATTCATTTGGGCAAGGATATGCGTGCCGTGCCCTATTAGACTCAGGTTCATAGGAGAGTCTTATTTTCAGATCCTGTGTCCAACGATTAGGATTAACAAGGTCGAATGCCATACTGTTAGTAACCGGATTAAAAAAGTATAGCACTGGTTTTTCGAAAGAAAATGGCATTCATTGAATGATCAACGAGCCAATCAGAAGTGTCAGTGAAAGTGTTATTCACTGCCCCTCATTTTGTTAAATCGGGTAGCATAGATATTTTAATCGGCGTAGATTATTTCTTCAACTTATTGGAAGCTGAGCAATCCAAAGTCAAAGAGGACAGACATACTTTCCAAAATGCCGTTAAAAAAAGGCGATAACAGCCAATTCACAATAAACTTCAACACATCATGGCGTATTAAAGTACTTTGGTGCAACAACAAAATTGAGGGTTGTTTCTGAAGGCTCAGCGAAGACCACGCTGGAAGTATCATTGGACCGTTATTTGTTGGACCCACCGATCAAAGTACACTATTCAGAGAGCACAAACTTATTATTATCGCCGACGTCTAGAAGATGTACCAGTAAGTCAAAATATCTAACGAAGAAAACTGTTTCCAAAAAGTAGTATACCGCAATCATTCTTCTGAACCAATCCGTCACTATCACCTCAATACCGTTATACCTATCGGATAGCATCATCCTCATTTCTGACCACTAGGATGCTACAAAAACTTCCGATGATAAGGAAAGTTCTGCTTCTCCTTAAATTTAATTTGATAAAATCATTGGAAAATATCAGCGGCTTGTTACTACAATATTGTTTTATCCTACGAATCTTAATGCCAAATTCCACAAAGGTTCAAAATCTGATTCCAGTGATGTAGCGAAACTTATAAGTGACATCCAGCCAGCCTGACTATCCACAATGCATTAATTGGAGTTCAGCAACTCCTACTGACGCCTCCAAGAAATTGCAAAATATCAGAAAGCAATTAGAACACATTAGCCTAATCACCATAAGCAATTTGTGAAATCAACTACGAAATTCAGTTTTTATAAATCACTCCTTCATTCTAAAAAACAAATCTTATTAAATTTAGATTGGGCCACAGGTGATTAACAAAATGCTCTAATCCTTTGACAATTTTATCTAGTTAATGCTCCAAAACGGAGTCTCAAATCATGCTCTTTTACTAATTATATAATTTGTCTTTTGTGTTTTGTCTGCGCTCTAGGTGATAAATTTTCGGGTATCTTGTTTGTGCTATCTTATTTTGTCGAGGTATATAAACATCTTCGGTCCTGGATTTGTGTTTTTAGCAGCTTTTCTTCATGCTGCTAACTTCAGTATAATACGGGGCAAATATTATCGAATTTTCTGTTGAATCCAAAACAGAGATACTTTAAACGGTATACCATTAACTTTTGAAAACGAAACCATATTTTGTTCAAAGAGTAGCTCACCATCAACTGTACTGAATATTACTGCTACATTAGTTTGAACTGCATCGTTATAATGGCGTAGATGGAAATCGCGATTTACTTTAATGAGCATACAAATTTCTTTACTTATATTTTCAGCTCTCTGACATGTTATTGCATGTTTGATTTGACTGTTGAATTGTGGAAATTTATTTCAAAAATCAGTGTTCAGTGAAAAATTGTTTTTGTGATCTTCGATCATTTTATGGTGTTCATAATCGACCAACTGAACGCACTATTCGCGAAACAATCAATAAATTTCGAACCACTTTTTCTTTATTGGATGAATAATCAACCGACTAGAGTGCGTACAAGTCGATCTTTTGTGAATATTGCTGCTGTAGCTAAACGTGTACGTGAGGACCGCAATCAATCAATTCGACGCCGTTCTCAAGATCTGGGTCTATCGTATGGCTCATTGTGGCGTTCAAGAATTGAAGCCGGTTGATCGTCATCGATTTGGTTTATGGGCGTTGGAACAGCCCCAAATTGATCCGTTATTTTATCGAAAAATTGTGTTCAGCGATGAAGCTCATTTTTGGCTGTACGGATACGTCAACAATCAAAATTGTCGTATTTTGGCTGATGAACGGCCAGAAGAGATGGTTCAAGAAATTTCTATGCATTCTGAAATATGCACTGTTTGGTACGGTTGGGCATGCGGAAGGACAGCGTATAAACGTCAATGGTGCAAACTACAGAGCAATGATCAATGAACTTTTATTGCAAAAAATTCAAGATATTTGTGTAGCCGACTTGTGGTTTAAACAGGATGGTGCAACGTGCCACACAGCAGGCCAAACCATCGATTTATTGAAAGAAAAATTTAATGAGAATATCAAATCAAGAAACGAACCCGTGAATTTGCCCCCTAGATCTTGTGATTTAACGCCGTTAGATTACTTTTTATGAGGGTATCTGAAATCACTTCTTTATATCGATAAAACATAATCAATTACTGAAATATCGGCCGAAATGCTCGAAAGTGTTCGACCGTATTTTGGTCAAATCACAAATTTGATAGTTGACAATAAATGATAATTACTTAAAATGTTTCTCGCTTGCTGTTGGTCAGGGGCTGGACAGAAACACGTTGACTGTTGTGTAAGAACTCAACTTTATTCTATAATTTATTTGGTTTACATACAAAAAAATTATTTATAAAACTATTGACTATGCAAAAATAAATGTAAATGCCCTAGTCAGGACTCTGCTTTCAAAGATGACTCACAGGAGTGAAATCAGTGGTCTCCCGATTAAAAAATGTCCAGGTATCAAAGCATCAAAATCATCGAAATCGCTTAATAGTGAAAGAATCGGTCTGGGATTTACACAAGCTTCAATTTGTGATAACAAAAGAGTGCTCGAAAATTGGACCCATAGAATAAATCACGAACTTACGTCACAAAAAGAATTTTTGATTATTAAATTAATTTTAATGCGTTTTATTTCAAATAACTTCCGGAAGCTCTAATTGGAACACTCTTTAGTATGCTATAGTTAAATTTGTATGTGCGAGTATAGATACAATACTTGGAGTAGATATGCATGACCCTAATGCTGCACCAGCACTTGTAGCATAATCCAATGAAAATGGTACTGGAATTCTTTACGCATTAATTACAAATTTGTTACACAGTTAGACATTTTTTTACAAGTCCCTTTAGCCTGCAATTCGTGTCTGGGCTGGCATTAGACAAAGCTACACCACACTTTTCGTATTTTTGTTAATATTTATTGTATCGTGCTGGGGGTGGTACTGGAATTGTTTACAAAATAATTACAACATATTGGTATAGTTCAACCCCAAAAAAACTACCCCTAGGAGGTGCAATTCTTCAAAAACCATATTTCTCGTTATCACATGCTTATCGCATTTCTGTAATATTTTGTTATATCGTATTGGGTATGATACTCCCAATTCTTTACAAATTAATTACAACATATTGGCATAGCTCAAATTAATTACAATAAAATGCATAATTAATCCCCTAAAAACTACCCCGAATGGGAGCAACCGTTTAAAATCACTGAGGGAGATACTAGAAGTTATTACAAAATAAATTACAATATTGTGGAACAGTTCAATTGCCAGAATCTGCCTCTAAAAAGTGAAGCTCTTTAAAATAAAATTTCTCTGTAAAGCTCATACCTCTTAAATTTATCAAAAAAGCCCACACCCATAAAAATCGATCAAAATGTATCGAACTTCCTTCCTATGCAAGAAACAATTACTCCTGAATTTATTACAACAGCCCACACCCACAAAAATCGATCGTAATGCATCGAAGTTCCTTCCAATACAAGAATTAGGTATCCTGAATTTATAATTACAGACCACACTCACAAAAATCGATCAAAATGTACAGAACTTCCTTCTTGTGCAAGAAATAGGTATCCCTGAATTTATTTCAGCAGCCCATTCCCACAAAAATCGATCGTAATGTATCTAGTTTCCTTCCAATGCAAGAACTAGGATAATAATGGATCGAACTTCCTTAAATTTGGTAATAATGTATTTAACTTCCTTCCTATACCAGACATAGGTATTCCTGAATTTATTACTACAGCCCACACCCACAAAACGCGAACAAAATATTATAATTGATTTTTGTGAATGTGGGCTGTTGTAATAAATTCAGGGATACCTGTTTCGTGCATAGGAAGGAAGTTCGATGCATTTTGATTGATTTTTGTAGGTGTGGGCTGTTGTAATAAATTTAGGGAATCCTCTTTTTTGCATAGGAAGGAAGTTTGATCAATTATTACCAATTTTTGTGGGGGTGGGCTATTGTAATAAATCCAGGGATACCTATTTCTTGCATAGGAAGGAAGTTCGATCCATTATTACAAATTTTTAGGGGTGTTGGTTGTTGTAATAAATTCAGGGATACCTCTTTCGTGCATTGGAAGGAAGTTCTATGCATTTTGATTGATTTTTGTGGGTGTGGGCTGTTGTAATAAATTTAGGGATACCTATTTCTTGCATAGGAAGGAAGTTCTATACATTACGATAGACTTTTGTGGGTGTGGGCTGTTTTAATAAATTCAGGGATGCCTATTTCTTGCATAGGAAGGAAGTTCGATGCATTTTGATTGATTTTTGTAGGTGTGGGCTGTAGTAATAAATTCAGGGATGCCTATTTCTTACATAGGAAGGAAGTTCGATGCATTTTGATTGATTTTTATGGATGTGGACTGTTGTAGTAAATTCAGGGATACCTAGTTCTTGCATTGGAAGGAAGTTCGATACATTACGATCGGTTTTTGTGGGTGTGGGCTATTTTAATAAATTCAGGGATGCCTATTTCGTGCATAGAAGAGAAGTTCGATACATTTTGATTGATTTTTGTGGTTTTGGCCTGTTGTAATAAATTCAGGGATACCTATTTCTTGCATAGGAAGGAAGTTCGATATATTACGATCGATTTTTGTGGATGTGGGCTGTTGTAATAAATTCGGGGATACCTAATTCTTGCATTGGAAGGAAATTCGATAAATTACGATCGATTTTTGTGGATGTGAGTTGTTGTAATAAATTCAGGGATACTTATTTCTTGCATAGGAAGGAAGTTCAATATATTTTAATTGACCTCTATCGGTGTGGGCTGTTGTAATAAATTCAGGAATATCTCTTTCTTGCATAGAAAGGAAGTTTGATCCATTAATACAAATTTTTATGGGTGTGGGCTGTTGTAATAAATTCAAGGATACCTCTTTCGTGCATGGAAAGGAAATTCGATCCATTATTACAAATTTTTATGGGTGTGGGTTGTTGTAATAAATTCAGGGATACCTATTTCTTGCATAGGAAGGAAGTTTGATACATTACGATCGATTTTTGTGGATGTGGGCTGTTGTAATAAATTCAGAGATACCTCTTTCGTGCATTGGAAGGAAGTTCGATACATTTTAATTGACCTCTATCGGTGTGGGCTGTTGTAATAAATTCAGGGATACCTATTTCTTGCATAGGAAGGAAGTTCGATACGTTTTGATTGATTTTTATGGGTGTGGGCTTTTTTGATAAAGTTAAGAGGTATGACCTTTACAGAGAAATTTTATTTTAAAGAGCTTCACTTTTTAGAGGCAGATTCTGGCAATTGAACTATTCCACAATATTGTAATTTATTTTGTAATAACTTCTAGTATTTCCCTCAGTACGATACAATGATTTTAAACGGTTGTTCCCATTCGGGGAAGTTTTCTAGGGGATTAGTTATGCCATTTTATTGTAATTAATTTGTAAAAACTTACAGTACCACCCCCAGTACGATACAACAAATATTAATGTTAATGCAAAAAGCATGATTTAACGAAAAATATGGTTTTTAAAGAATTGTACCCCTTAGAGGTAGTTTTTGGAGGGCTGAACTATGCCAATATGTTGTAATTAATTTGTAAAAAATGCGAGTACCACCCCCAGCACGATACAATAAATATTAACAAAAATACGAAAAGTGTGGTGTAGCATTGTGTAATGCCAGCCCACACAAGAATTGCAGGATGACGGGACTTGTAAAAAAATGTCTAACTACGTAACAAATTTGTTAGTAATGCGTAAAAAATTCCAGTACCATTTTCATTGGATCGTGCTACAAGTGCTGATTTTTATAAAAATCGGTTGGCACAATATGCTTTAAAAGCGGTACAAAGTTTTCTTTTCACGTAAACATCACGCACGTGTAATTTGAGTAAAATTTAATCCTTTAACGGGAACTAAAAGCATTAAAAAAAATCCCAGAGATTTTAACCTGTATTATTTATAAATAACTAAACCGCGTAATGGATTTAACAAGAATACATCATAAAATGTACATCTTCCACATTTTGCCGTTAAAATAATACTTTACATTATTTCTACAGAATTCCCGCTACCTGAACAGTTCATTGCATTTTTTAAAAGATTACATCATTCCCAAATTATACAGCAGCCCTGAACCAATTCTACTTTTTAGCCTTTATACATATTCTAAACCGCAAAATGTGTATGTCTTACGCAGTAGGTATCAATCTCATCAACGGTCACACAGTAAGTACAAATTTAGCTTCAATTACAATCGTTATTATTTGATCGTACTATTTTTTTGGAATTAGAATTACATCCGCTAACTTCTTTGGGACGCGCACGATGTTTTTTTGTTAAATATTTTAATTTGCTTAAATAAACGCTTTAATGACAAAACAAAAAATTCTGTTTCGTTTGGTAACTGTGCGGTGTAACAAAATATAAATAATTGTTGTTGTATGTTCTCCTATTTAAATAAATAAAAATTTAATTTTATTACACCATTTAAATTATATAGAGAGTTTGTTATTGTCTTATGTATATCAGGTTTAAGATGCAGAGCTTACACACCCACATCGTATATTGATTTGATCTATATAACACACACACACACAATACGAGAATAAGAAATTTTATTTTTAATTTTAAGATTTAACATTTCTTAATCTGTTGGTTTTTTATATCTACTTTTAAATTATATACTTGATGTGCTATACATTTACAATTATATTACTTTTGATTTTTATTGTTCTGTGTAATAAAATTTACTTTAAGTTTAGCAATAAAAAGTAAAATCGAATTGATTTCGCTTTTCAAAAATATATCGCGATGTGGTGTAATAATATTTACATAAGGAATTAAAATCTTAAATTAAGATAAATTTAATGAAGCCGTTAATAAGTGGTTTTTATGTACATATACGAGTATTTTACAAATCTTAAAATTTGTTTTTTTTTTTAAATAAGATGTTACATCAATAATGTTAAAAGAGGAGATGAAGAAGATGCCGTAATATAATAAGAAATTTTGTTCGTATTCAAAGTACTTCACTTCTATGTTAAATCTTTTCTAGTGCTACAGTACTTTATGTATAAACGTGGTAAGATTATGGTGCCTTTTTCTGTTAGCAATTTTAAAGCTGATTATAAAATCTTAAACGTATACAAATTATGTTATAAACCAAGAGAGTATTAGAGTTTTAAATATAATTTAAACGGCTTAATATTAGTTGCTGATTAAACGTTAATTATAATTACTTGCGATAAAGTGATTTAATACCATAAATCATTACCACAGTTTTTTTTAAAAATGAAAACCTATAAATTGATTTGGAAGGCGATAATTGTGCAGTTAATCATCATCATGGTTTCAGGTTGGATTAATAAAAGTGAACTAATCCAACATTTTTAAATTAACGATTATCTCACGTTTCGTAAGTTTAGAAAAAACGAGAGTTGCAGGTTTATAGATTGAGTGGAATACCTACAGCATGCAAATTTATATTATTCAAGGCATCACCATTTTAAAAAAGAACTTCGTTTTTTACTTTTCCCACCAACATGATTGTGAAGTACATACAAAAAGTAGAAAAGGTTCCGAATCCATATTGGTACCATTCAGTCCAATTATAGAACTCGCCGTGAGAAACAAGTGTCATTTTCAATGCGCATCATATTTATTGCGGATATGGAACTGTGGGTGTGGTCGTGCTAAAAAAATTGTTGTATTCATGGAAAATTTCACTGGTATAACGTAAGTTATGGATTACAAAACAATTATAATTAAATAGATTAAATTATGAATTAAATTTGTTTATAATTTACAAATTGTTTTTAGAAAACGTACAACGAAGATAACAGAAATAATAAAAAAGCATTAAGGTATAGCAAGAAATCAGTGCGCTTAACCTGCACCGACCAAATTAGCCCGCCCCAATGAAACCTGTGCTATGATTTGTTACACATTTATTACAATTTATTACCACAAATCCCGATTTTATTACAGCTACCGTTTTCGAGGAACGAGTGGTCGGTTTAGCTTACAATTAAACCTGCACCGCCAAAATTGTAACTTTTGATGTAGCTATGATATCGGGATGATTCTTGAACCAGAATTTATTACAAATTAATTACATTGAATAAGTTAGTTCAAGACCACCCTATTACTATCCTAAAGGGTAAGTTTCACCCCAAAACGATTATATATTTCAAAAACGTCAATTTAACCAAATCTAATAATTTTTTTTACACCGGACTGCCACAATATTTTAGGAAAAATAATGCAAGAAGTCTTGTCGAGAGTAGTTAAGCCCTATCCAGATGTGTAATAAATTATTTTTGTGTCAGGATACGCGGAATTCGCTCCCAATGGTAGAGGCTTAAAATAGGTAATTTAAGGGTCGATTTTACAACCATTAATAATTTATTACACCAGACCGCCACCAGATATGGGGTCTAATGTTACTCTGTGGTTATTGTTAAGGGTAGGTCAACCTTATACAGGTGTGTAATACATTATTTTTGAGTCAGGATACACGGAATTCGCTCCGAACGGTAAAGGATTGAAATTTTTAATTTAAAGGTCGATTTTACCAACTTCAATAATTTATTACACCAGACCGCCACCAGAAATTGAATCAAATGTTACTCCTTGGACATCATGGTGGGCAATTCAACCTTATTCAATTGAGTTATAAATTGTTTTTGAGTCAGAATACGCGGGATTGGCTCCCAATGGTAGAGGCTTCAAATAGGAAATTTAAAGTTCGATTTTACCATCTTTAATAATTTGTTACACCAGACCGCCACCAGATATGGGTTCTAATATTACTCTGTGGTCGTTGTAAAGCGTATGTCAACCTTATACAGGTGTATAATGAATTATTTTTGTGTCAGATTACGGAATTAGCTTCGAAATATATGGGTAATAACTATGGTTCAAAAAAGTGATCTACTTAATAAACGACAAAATTAAAGTTGTAACTAATAAATCATTGAAAATGAAATAAATTTGTTAAATTCAATTGGTGTGTTAGATACATGCTACAGTGTTTAAATACCAATATAGATTTTTAATTTTTTACCGAAAATACTATACGAAAATACTCAGAGTTTTTTAAAAATTCGAGAAAAAACATCAAAACTTTATACTTGGCATCTATTGGCCAATTAATTTTAATTGATAATAAGAAAGACTGTGAAGATTTAATTAGAGAAATACTAATTATTAGCTTAGCCGAAACTAATGGTAAAAAGGAAGCCAATCCTGCGTATCCTGACTCAAAAACAATTTATTACACAATTGAATAAGGTTGAATTGCCCACCATGATGTCCAAGGAGTAACATGTGATTCAATATCTGGTGGCGGTCTGGTGTAATAAATTATTGAAGTTGGTAAAATCGACCTTTAAATTAAAAATTTCAATCCTTTACCGTTCGGAGCGAATTCCGTGTAACCTGACTCAAAAATCATTTATTACACACCTGTATAAGGTTGACCTATCCTTAACAACGACCACAGAGTAACATTAGACCCCATATCTGGTGGCGGTCTGGTGTAATAAATTATTAAAGGTGGTAAAATCGACCCTTAAATTACCTATTCGAGGCCTCTACCATTGGGAGCGAATTCCGCGTATCGTGGCACAAAAATATTTTATTACACAACTGGATAAGGTTGATCTGCCCACCACAATGTCCAAGGAGTAACATTTGACTCAATATTTGGTGGCGGTCTGGTGTAATAAGTTATTAGTGGTGTTAGAATCGACCCTTAAACTACCTTTTTGAAGCCTCTACCGTTGGAAGCCAAATCCACGTATCGTGGCACAAAAATAATTTATTACACAACTGGATAAGGTTGATTTACCCACCACAATGTCCAAGGAGTAACGTTTGACTCAATATCTGGTGGCGGTCTGGTGTAATAAATTATTAAATGTGGTAAAATCGACCTTTAAAGTACCTATTTGAAGCCTCTACCGTTGGGAGCGAATTCCGAGTATCCTGACACAAAAATATTTTATTACACAACTGGATAACGTTGACCTACCCACCACAATGTTTAAGGAGTAACATTTGACTCAATATCTGGTGGCGGTCTGGTGTAAAAAATTATTAATGGTGGTAGAATCGACCCTTAAACTACCTTTTGAAGCCTCTACCGTTGGGAGCCAATTCCACGTATCGTGGCACAAAAATATTTTATTACACAACTAGATAAGGTTGACCTACCCACCACAATGTCCAAGGAGTAACATTTGACTCAATATCTGGTGGCGGTCTGGTGTAATAAATTATTAATGGTTGTAAAATCGACCCTTAAATTACCTATTTGAAGCCTCTACCATTGGGAGCGAATTCCGCGTATCCTGACACAAAAATAATTTATTACACATCTGGATAGGGCTTAACTACTCTCGACAAGACTTCTTGCATTATTTTTCCTAAAATATTGTGGCAGTCCGGTGTAAAAAAATTTATTAGATTTGTTTAAATTGACGTTTTTGAAATATATAATCGTTTTGGGGTGAAATTTACCCTTTAGGATAGTTATAGGGTGGTCTTGAACTAACTTATTCAATGTAATTAATTTGTAATAAATTCTGGTTCAAGAATCATCCCGATATCATAGCTACATCAAAAGTTACAATTTTGGCGGTGCAGGTTTAATTGTAAGCTAAACCGACCACTCGTTCCTCGAAAACGGTAGCTGTAATAAAATCGGGATTTGTGGTAATAAATTGTAATAAATGTGTAACAAATTATAGTACAGGTTTCATTGGGGCGGGCTAGTTTGGTCGGTGCAGGTTAAGAGCACTCAAGAAATCTGCTGTAGAAGAAGTCAAAGAGATTTTGCCACAATTTTAGGGATGAGGTAAACAGCTTGGGATCCACCATAAAAGCAACAGCCGAATGAAAAAACGTTAGTTGACGGATTAAGTTAGGTTAGGTTGATTACAAATGTTCATGATTACAATTTTAGATATGGAGTGACTGTAAGTCGTCATTAAAGAAAAATAGGCGCAAAATAAGCACGAGTTTTTCAGTACTGGTGGCGGTATTAACACACAATTTGCTTTCACTTCTTTAGAGAAGAAGGTTATCCAGCTTATACTACTAAGGGATAGTGTCGATGGAGTAGCGAATACCAAAAAGTTGGCAACAGTCCAAGCTCGGGCACACCAACATGAGATTTCGAAGGATTCAGCGAAACGTCAGATGATAATCACGAACTAAACACCGAAGATGAACGAAATCAGAGGTTTATCAAATCAGAAGGTTTTATCAAAATACAAAACGAGCGATCTCTATATAAGATATTAATCCAAAAGAAAATATATACAGTCGGATAATGACTTGCTGATCGTTAGACGATTTTTGCACGAGATTTGTGCAAGACCAGCTTGCCAAACAGAAGGAGAAAATCGATAGAATGGAGCGCTATACTCCCCAAAAAAATCAAATGAAGATGCAAATTTTCGAAATTGAGATATATTAAACCACTCTAAATTTCACACTTGTTATATCCGAGTAGAGGATGATTTATCTTGTTCGTTGGTCAGCTTATGTACTAATTTACATAGTTGAATTTTATTTATAATTACTGTTCAACTTCGATTCCACAGTCATTCGGTTCAGATTTCACTCATCACAAATCATAGATGTTGTTCAGGATCATCACCTAGAAAATAGAAAACTAAGCCAACAATCAGCAATCTGTTAAAAAATTTAATGGTAAATACTTATCTCTTGTTTGATGCTGCACAGCAGTTAAGTTTTGTTTATCTTTATCTAAAAACAATTGTAACTAACTTAACTTATATTATGTACATTATAATTTATATATTTATAATTTTAGAAAGCAAAATACTTACGCGGAATTATCATTTCAATCTCCAATTAAAATCTTGTTGATCAACATTTGACATTTGTAGTCGTAGATTTGTTGTGTTGGTATTCTTCATTGAGAAATTTACTCCTTGTTGCCAATGGAATACGATAAATATTATTTCCCAAGTGGTATAATGAACGATCACTGCCATCTGTCATTGAATATTATTATTATATTTTGTGCTATTAGAAAATTCTTATTAACACCCTTTTACGAGTAGTTGAAATGATAATTGCCGACGTTTTCATTTGCATTAGTGGAGAATTGGAGATTTTGCTTGACAGTTGGTTGGACGAATCGTAGCTGTGCGCATCTTTTTTGTGTGTAAAATTATTGAGAAAAAGCATTGCTAAACCACAATAAAATTTAACAAAATATTAAAAAAAAAATAAAAAATTAAATTCACTTTGTTTTATAATCACGTTGTACACAAAATAGTCGTACATTTACAATATTTTTTTTCTTTTGAGGACAGCAGTTAATAAAATTTGTCGGTGCTCAATTATATTTTATTTTTATTTCACTAATAATTGATATTTAGTTAGAGTAATATTTTGATTTTTGGTAACATAACCGACTACTCTTCGTATATTTTCAGCCTATTATTGTGAACTGTCTTGGTTCTGCGATTTATTCGGATTGAGGAATTGAGCGGTGAAGAAATATGAATAATTTCGTATGGCCTCGTCCATAGTGGATCTATGTAGTTTATTTAATCTCGCTTCGTTTTTTAAAAGAACTTTATCCCTACTTTTAAAAGTGGGCGTCTTTGAATATTGGTCGTAATATTCTTTTGATTTTGACTTATGGCGAATCAAGGAATTTCTTGCGACTTGCCATGAATATTGAAGCCTGGATTTTAGTTCTGATAAATAATCATCGTAATTATATACCGGAGTCGAATCTTGTTGGATAGGGCTAGGGAGATTAGGTTTATATCCCAAAAGAAGTTCTATCGGCATATAAGTAGTGGAAGTATTCGGAGTATAATTGAAGTTAAAAATAGCATAAGGTCCCAAGCCGTCCCAAGCCAATGGATCGTCAACAATGAAATTTAAAGCTCCGTTCGATTCATGGTGGTAGGCGGTAGTATATATTTTTTTTATTTTTAGTAGTTTGCAGAGTTTACTGAATATTTCTGACATAAAATTAGTGCCCTGATCCGTAACAATGGAATTAGGGGCTCCGAAACTACATATAAAATGTTCAGAAAATGCTTTTGGCACTGTGTTAGTATCTTGTGAATTGCGAGAGAGTATTTTGTGAGATCATCTTGAATGGTTTACATATATGTATTTATAACCATTATGTGACACGATATCCATAAAAATCTTACTGAACGGAATTTTTGAGGTTGAAGTGATCTGCATTGCACATTTATTTACACGAGATACTATATTTTTCTGGCATAACGAACATTTCTTAATAAATGATCTTACCTGATGGTTCTAGAAAATCCCTGGTGTCCGCCAAGGGGTGTAATATGAAATTCTTTTATTATTTCAGTATATCTTACTCAGATGTTAAAACCTTTAAGCGGGGCTGCTTTGAATAATTCAGCTATCAAACTATTCTGACTGGAATTAATGGAAGAGTGTGAGTCTGATGCGGTATCATTCGACATAGCAAAAAAGTGTATCTCGGTTTGATTTGGCTGAGCTCTAGTGATGGCTGCAATAATTTTACCGGTTTTAGGGATCTCGGAATCGTCAGAAATTTGTATTCGACTAAGTGCATCTACGTTTTGATTTAGTTTTTAGTTTGGTTTATATTCTATATTGAAGTTGAATTCATCCAGTTCCAATCGCCAACGAATTAAACGAGAGCTAAGTTTTTGGTTTCTGTTGAGCCAAACTAGAGGACGATGGTCGGTTCTAACTCCAAATTGTGTGCCGTATATATAAGGATGGGACCTTTGAGTAGTCCATACTATGGCCAACAGCTCTTTTTCAATTATAGGATAGTTTCTTTCCGCATCATTGAGACATCTACTGGCAAATGAAATTGGTAAATCTTGGTCATCAAATATCTGCGACAGTATAGATCCAACAGCATAATCACTAGCATCAGTGGTCAAAATAAAAGTTTTTTCGAAGTTAGGACGTTGCAATATCGGGGATGGCATAACAGATTCTCGTATATTTTTGAATGCTTCATCACAATAAACATTCCATTCAAACTTAACATTTTTTATCTCCGGTAGTAACCAGAAAATCCAAGGAAATAACGAACATCTTTAGTATTTGTTGGTGTGGGATATTTCATTATAGCACTTACTTTGGACGGGTCAGGTTTAACACCATCTTTTGTAACAATATGTCCCAAATAACAGATTTCAGTTCTTTGATATTGACATTTGCTGGGCTGTAACTTCAACTTAACCGTAAACGCTTCATAATATCGATTAGTTTTGAATTATGATCCTGAAGGTCATAACCGTAATATTATTTAATTTTTGGAAATCTATTACCAAACGCCATTTTCTATCTCCATAAGAGCATTTTTTTTGGAACGATTATCAACGAGGAATTCCATGGAGGGGGGGGGGGGTGCTGGGTTCGATAATCTTTCCATTTAGCATTTCATCAACTTGCCTATCAATTTCGTTCATGGCCGCTTCTGGTAATCGGTATGGCTTAGTATGAACTGAAGTAGAAAACGTCATTGAATTCTCTGTATATCTTCAACATAGGTGATTTTTCTTTTCCATTAAGATGATTGAAATCTAAATTTTGGCTTAGTTTATTTAGTCGATCATCTATATTTGAATTCCAACTTTCAATCTTAAAAACATCATAGTAACTACCCAACTGGAAGCCGATTTTTTTCTTACTGACATTGATCTCGTAATCGTTTGTATTGATTAAACTAATGGGAATCTCACTTGAAGCGAGATTGACTACTGAACTGGCAATAAATATCCCTCTCGTAATTTCGTGCGAAAGACAAACATAGTCGTTATTAGTTAGATGTGGATTCGGAATATATATAATTCTTTTGAAACGAGATGGGACCTTATTATTGGGTATTTCTAGCTCAATCGCTGATTTAGGTAAACTACATAGTGGTATCTAATGTTCTAGGTTTTGGATAGAAAATTTAATAGTAGAATTATTATAGTTAATAACACATCTATTGCTTTGCAAGAAATCTTTACCCAAAATATCATCTGCTTGAATAGGAAACGAATCTGGAACTAAATACAATTGTTGATTTATTTTTGAGTCACCAACTACATTTTGACTACGACAAAGGGCTAACGTTTCATTTTTTTCAGATGTAATGCCCTTGATTTGGCACATAAGCTCGGGATAGCAAATTGTTTGGGAGTTTACTGATGATCCTTTTATTATACTGACATCTGCTCCTGTATCAATAAGGAAATATAAATTCAAATTATCGGATATGTCTAGATTTAGTGTTACATATTTTGCATTGACGGAATTATCGTTTGATGATTGCGATAAAATTGTTGGATATTTATTTAAGCTAGATTCACTGACTTTCACTTCATCATAATTAACTGATACAGTGAATGGTACATCTTTATTTTGATTACCAGGTTTAAGCACAGGACTAATAGTTGTCGTTTGTATTTCAGAATTATGTTCATTAATAAGTTTACCCACAGAATTAGTAGAATTTTGATTATTTACAAAATCCTTTTCACTGTTATTGTTTCTAAACAAATCTGATAATTTTACTTGGTTCTCAATTGAAGTTGGAGAAGAATGATACAGATTTAAATTATGTCTTGAACTCGAACAGCTGTATCCTGGTTGTCCTGTACAAGTTCTTGAGAGTTTTCCGCGACATGTATATAATGATTTTCCGGTGATGTTTCTTTTCGCTGGTTATTGAACACGCTTTCTGCAATCTTGTAACATATGACCTATATTTTTACAGAATAAGCACTTAATTTGACTCATATTATCCTTAACGTTAGCTACTGCTTTTGAATCCTTTGTTAATATATATATATATATATATATATATATATATATATATATATATATATATATATATATATATATATATATATATATATATATATATATATATATATATATATATATACCATATATATATACATATATATATATATATATATATATATATATATATATATATATATATATATATATATATATATATACCACATATATATATATATATATATATATATATATATATATGCATATATATATATATATATATATATATATACATATATATATATATATATATATATATATATATATATATATATATATATATATATATATATATATATATATATATATATATATATATATATATATATATATATATATATATATATATATATATATATCGGGTGTCACAATAATCGGTTCAGATATTACATATCGGTTATTTTGGCTCTGGCAACACTAATGTCATTCTTTCTTTGAAACTGACTGAGTTTCTGTCAGTATATTAATTCTAGTTGACGAAATGAGTCGCTTAACACTTCAACAAACTGGCGTACGACAAAGTCGAAATTGATGAGGATTTTGCTCAAAAAGTCATCTTTTCAGACGAGGCGCATATTCATCTTGGTGGGTTCGTAAGCAAACAAAATAGTCACATTTGAGGATCGGAAAATCCACAAGAATATGTGGAGAAACCAATATATCCATTGCGTGTTACTGTTTGGTGCAACTTGTGGCGAGGCGTCACATATTCAAATACTGGAAGATTAAATGGTGCAGCTATTATTTTAGCTCATAAACTGGAACGAAGTTTATTATTTCTTCCTTGTCGACATCACATATGTGAAATTACATTGCGTGCTGCATTTGAACCAAAAATGGGCAATACATCAGAAGTAAATGTTACGTTATAAAAAATTCATGTTAATGGATTAGATGGTGATTACGGTGTTGATTTCAATTAACAATAAACTTTGATGTTATTTTTTTTTTATTCGACTTTTATCTTGAATGATAGATATAGGTTTTTCCTTACACCCTGCGACCTTTCTCCACAGCTTGAACGTGATCGTAGCCGTTTTCACAGTGACTACCGGAATTAAATTATCGCGGCCTGGATGTACTTCGACTACTTTTGCTAGTGGCCATCTCGGTGGTGAAATATTGCCCTCTTTTAAGATGGCGACGTCGTCAATTTTTATTTGACTAACTGCTTGAAGCATCTGCTATCTCGATAGTGTGTTCAGTTTAGAGTGAGCCAATGTTGATTCTGCAGCAAATGTAAGGGGATGTCCCAATAAAAAATGGGCTCGCGTCAATGGGTGACCGCTTTCGTCATTCCGACACAATGGTCGTGATTTAAGTATCGCCTCTACCTGCTTTAAGAACGTAAGAAATTCTTCTTTGTCGACTTCCCGGCAGCTCCCCACAAGCCACCGAAGTTAGGAGCCGCTGGTGGAATAAGATGCCACTTAGTGCCCTGATCGACTGTCCAGTCGATGATTTTATCCGAGAAACTTTCCGAATGGAATAAATCTTTCATCCCCTGAAGTTGATTGATAGCCCCGATGAAGTTGGTAGCATTATTCGAGAACAGATCCGAACAGATTCCTCTAGAGGATTGGAACCTTCTTAGTGCAGCTATAAATGAATCAGTGGTTAGATTGGTCACCAATTCCATGTGGATGGCCTTTGTCGCCATACAGGTAAATATGCAAATGTACCCTTTTATAAGTTTCGATCTTCTCAACTAATGGGCTTTGATTAAGTACGGTCCAGCATAATCAATGCCAGTTTGACTAAACGGTCGAATAAAATTAACCTGTGCTGAGAATAGTTGGCCCATCAATTGCTGTTGGACCTTCTTCTTCGTGGAAGTATGATCGGGTGCTGTGTATCGTAGTTTAGTGGTGAATTTAATAACCTTCCACTAACTCGTAATATGCCTTGACTGTCAAGAAATGGATATAATTTCAATAGGTTGTTTTTACATGATGTTTTGCCAGATTGGATAGATTCGATATCAGCTTATTACGATTGGCGTTGAATGTGTTTAATAACATAGGTCTCAGCATTGTTAAATTCATCCACAATACTTCCACCCCTGAGTGAATTTGATCGTTTCGCATTATGCAACAGTCTTTGTATTGGCGCCACAATTCTCACTATCATCGGATAACAGGAGACCCTAGACATCAACTCGTTCAATTGGGGCTCAAACTCATTGGACTTTTGAACGATATAGGCTTGCGGTTCTGTGTCGAATTCACACGAAAAGCTCTGTTTGGCGTTGTTCCTCGAGTGACTCGATCAGCTGGATTCAGTTTTGATTGAACATGGTACAATTGGTTTCTGTTTGAGTACGATAGTATTAGCCCATTTCGATTGGCAATATAGGTTGGTCATACTTTGGGTGTTTTTGATAGCCAATCTAACACTATTAAGGAATCACTATAGCAGAACTGCCTCAGTTGAATTTTGCAGTTTAGTGCAGAGATAACTTTCCTCGTCAGCCTTACTATTAATGTGGCTGCACAAAGCTTTAGTTTAGGAATAGAAAGCGTTTTTATGGGCGCTACCTTTGTTACCCGCGTGTATAGGACCGCAGCGTAAGCATCCTTCGATGCATCGCCAAATCCATGTATTTGGAATGTGTCATCATTTGTGTATAACTCTTGATTTCTATCTCTTCAAGTAAACCAAACTTATTTCGGAGGTTTACCCACTTTGTTCGACATGCTTCTGATCGTCCCATCCGAGTTTTTCCAGCCTTAACGATTGACAATGTACCTTGATATTTATCATAATAGGAGCCAACCACCCCATCGGGTCAAATAACCTAGATGGTTCAGAGAGTAGTCCCCGCTTCGTGGTTGTGCTGTGTGGCGGAGGTCACTCGAAATTTGAAAACATATCGTGATGGTTGATATCATAATCCTAGCACGGATGTTATTTATTCACTAGTTGCAAATTCTCGTTTGATGACATGCAAACCTGCTCCTTCAATATTATCCAATGGCTTGGGATGATTTGCTGACCACTTCTTGAGTGTAAAGCCTGCCAAACGCGTCGGATAGTGAGTGACACCCTATGAGCACATCATCGACGTAGACATCTGAACTTAACATTTCAGCCTCGATTTGGTGTTTGCGCTGCCATTAGTTTGCAATATAATTCAACGAATTCGTTGCCAAAAAGGGTGCAGATGAAGTTTCGTATGTCACGGTCAGCAAGCGGTAATGGTGTTATGGATGATCCGGTGTTTTTCTCCATACTATACGCTGATAATCTGTGTCTTCGGAACGGATCATCAACTGCCGATACATTTTTTCAATGTCGGCGCTAAATACGAATGCATGTTTTCGGTATCGCGACAAGATTTGAAACAACCATTGTTGAACGGTTGGCCCAACCAGTAACTCGTCATTCAGTGAGTGCCCGGTTGACGTTTTTGCGATCCATTGAACACACCCCGTAGTTTTGATGTATCTGCTTTTTTAAAAATGCCATGGTGAGGCAGATAAAATGTCTGATGGTTTGGTCTTGGTATTTCGTTTTGCGGGATTTCAGCTATGTGACTCAACCGTTCATAATCCTTCATAAACTTTATGTATTCCAAGCGTAATCTTTTGTTGGTAGATAACCTTTCCTCCAGAACGTAGAACTGATGTAAGGCTGAAGTGTATGAATGACCTAACTGCAATTGTGGCTTCATAGTGTTCGACACATGCAGATTCTTCTAGCGTATACTGTAACACATCTGGGATATTTTCAGTCTCCCAAAATGATCGTAGAGTTTTGTCGATATATCCACCTTATGATTTTCCGATAGGTGAACCGTCTCATTTAGCGTATTGGGCCGTGATAAGAATCTGCCTCCTACTATCCACCCCAGTGTGGTGTTTTTTGCCATTAACGATGAACTACCTGGAGGTATTTTGCCATCGTCCACTAACTTGAAGAAGTGATCGCCACCTGTTAATAGATCAACTGTACCCGGCTTATTAAACGTCAACATCTACCGGGTTTGATGGTAGGTATGAGGTAAGCTTGGGCACGATTAGAGCTGCAATTTGGTATGTGACATCACGATTAACTCTTGATCTTATCATGAGGTGTGTAAGTCCCTTGGATAATTCTGCTTTGGTTCCACCGAGACCACTGACGAAAACTCTTGCACTTGCTTTGGTTAGGTACAATTTATTGGCGCACGATTCCTTGAGAAATTATCGAGTTTAACCAGAATCCAGCAATCCTCAAATAATATGCCAATTGTCGAAACAATCCTTACCTTCGACCAACACGGTCACGCTTAACGACAGCGGATGTGTAGGTTTCTCTGTAGTCGCAGTATAGGTTTCGCTCGTTGAACTCACATGGCTGCCCGCTTTACTGTCATCAGGATCGAAATGAATAAGAGTGTGATGTCTTCTTCAGCAAATTTGGCATGCCCTTCTTGAACGACATTGGTTTACGGAATGATTGTCTCCAAGACAGTTGAAGCATCTTTGGTTTTCCTTTAGAAATTGTTTGCGCTCCAATTTGGTATCAGGCTTCATTACCGTTGATTTAACTTATATTAGGGCGTCGACATGGAGTAACAGGAAATCTAGGAAGCTCTGCGCAGCGTAGGGAAATCCTCTCCGGCAGATTTGTATCTCCAAGCATTTCTTGTCTGGTCATCAAGTCTCTCCATTGCTATGAAAATGAGCCGGGCATCACGTGATTCTGCGTCCTTCTCCGGCGCCTTTAGTCCCCTTACTACTTTGTCCAAATTATCATGAAATATCGTAAGGTGCACAGCGGTAGTCTTGGTTACTCTTCCTTGTTCCAAGAATGTTTTGATGTGAGCCTCGACTATAGGTTTCTTCTTGTCGTAACGTTTTTTGAGCCGCTGAATTACTTATATGTATCCTAGCATCGTCTATGCGTAAATGACTGATCAAGCTGTAAGCTTTGCCTTTCAAGAGTCCCTTTAGGTACTTGCACTTTTGTGCTGGTGACAATGATATATTCTCATGAACGGTGAATGCGAATATATCGTAGAATGATCGTCTAGTATTGATCATTGACGCTTTCCGTTCCAGATGGTGCGGTTGCATCAATTTGAAATATGGCGTCTTCGATCGCAATGAACTCCGAATATAATTTGTGCGTATTATCACATCGAGTTCTCAGATCATCGTTAGTCGGACCTGTACCATGCGTGTCAATATAATTATTGAGGCGAGTGAGTTGACCCTTTATGATTCATTTTCGTTTAATGAATTTGTCCATACTACAACACAAATTTGCTTAATGGCGGCTAACTAACCCACGGTGTAGTTTTATTGTTAAACTTCTGAAGCTGATGATCCGGCTCGAAGGACCAATGTAAAAATGTTGATTTCATTTAACAATACACTGAGGGGGAGGATTTTCTTTATACACTGCGACCTTTCGTTTTCGACTGACGAAGCAATAATTTTCTCCACAGGATGAATAAAATTAGTTTTAGTACTTTATACTAGGTAGTGCGTCAATCAATTTGTTGATTTCATCTGGTAATAAAATATTAGAATCTTTTGTTTTTGACATTTCGAAGCGAATGTCAATATTATTGTTTTTTTTGAACGATGATGATGGAGCTGAACAGTCTATATGATATGTTTTCGACTCCAGCATTTGTTATGCTGCTTTTCATTGTATTGAACTGTATTTGCAGCATCCATGTAAATTTATTTGATGACGTTAATTCGCATAGTGCCGTCCAGATCGCGCTTCTGTTGAAAAATCGAATGCAATGACAGTATTATGAAATTGATAAATCTTTCTTGAATTAGGTTAGATACTTGTTACTAACTTTTGCGCTCTTCCAGTGCACCTTCCACGCCAACATAAGTTTATTACTTGTTTATCATGTTTAAAAATGATTGTTGCACTACAACAGACCTTTACTATCGACTCTTTACAGAGCAACAAGACGAGTATAAATTTCATTCATTGTGGAAACTTGCATACGTAAAACTCTTAATTCTACACAATCGAAAGTCAATTAATTTAAAATCAAATTCGTCACACTTTTTCAAGAAAAATAAAAAATTGAGTTAAAATTATCTGAACAGGTGAAAAATCTTATTGAAAACCATATTACTATTATTTTTATGACAGCTGCCTTTTTAATCCTTTTTACTATTATATCGATCGCATCCTTTATCTACCTACACAGCATATATTGTATGTTAGGTATTATACGATTTAAAATTCACTGTGTGGAACCACACATAACCGACATAAAGACACAAAAACATAAATTATGATTGACATATGATTCTTTGATTGTCTTACAAATTTGTTATGGTTTCAAGATGGGTTAAATTCGATACCCGACTTTTCTTTGTCGTCGTCGTCGTCGTCGTTTTTGATCTTAAAAATTTTGAATGTTTCAATCAACCATTGGCATTCTATGTAACTCTATTTATAGCTTAATGTAAAATATTTATCTTTCCGGCTAGATCGGACGTCATCAACAAATATACCGCGCTAATGTTAACTTTATTTTATTTTTTGCGAATTTCGGAATATCAAAAAAGCTTTGAAGGCATTCTAAAAGAGCAATAACAACAATTATAGAGATTAAGTATAAGATGTCTCTGTGTGTGTAAACTTTTTGTATGTATAATTTGTTGTTTGTTCTAACTTTATCAATTTTACTTTGTGGTGCTTTGCTTTCATCTCAAAGCATTTAAGTAATTTTTTTGTTTACTCATTTGTTGTTGCTGTTGTTGTAAAAAAGATGAAATTGAGATTGATGATGAGTTTTCTTTAGATTTCGTTCGTGTATAGCGTCTTTTACGTTGAGCCTGGGTTTTGTTTGATTTGTTTTAAATTACTTTGATTATTTTATTTATTTTTTATATAACATTGATCTTATCAATCTCGTATATTAAGATTCGGTGCTTGTTGTACATTATATGTCTTTTATTTTATGGCAGTGAGATAATGTACGAAAGGAAATGTAAAAGCGACAAAAATAAGAATTTGTTGTGTTGTATTAATGTTAATCACAGTGAATGTGTATAAAACATGACCTTCCTAAATAAAACGAGTGTGTAGTTTTATGTTTGTGGGCTGGTGATAATGAACTGTTTATTATCAAATTGTTGACTGAAATAAATTTTCAAGAGCAGAAAATTTGTATGACCTCTTTGTAGGTCAGACATTGTACACACTCGGCTTATGTTAAATTGATATTGATTTGGTAAAACTAAATGAAATAATTTACTAGACTTTTCAAAAACCAGCAAGTATCCATACCTTAGGTGATAAAAATGTGACAGCTTGATAATATCTCACATATTCATAGATGGGGTGTAACCATTATACTTATTTCCAGATAAGAATTTGTATTTATCATAATTGTAGTCTTTTGTCTACTTCTGCGGCCAAAACCTGCACTTTGTGTTTTCAGAAATCGGAAGTAAATTTACCGCTCATTATACCGCTGAAGGACTATATATAGAAACGACACTGTAATGTCAATAGTAGTGTCTTGGACGTTTATTTCATTTTATTTAATTTTGATTTAAGTCCAGGTGATCTATGTAACCGCCACGGTCTGCGCAGTATGCGTTTGCTCTTTATGCGCTGTTGAATATTATGTGGCGCTTGGTGCATTTTCACTTTCTCACAGAGCTTTTTCACAGGGCTGTTGCATGTAGCATCCTTTGCTGCTTGCTCTAATGTCTTTGTTAGGTGTTGTAGTGCTTCATAAATCTCAGATTTTGTTTTAAGTGGGATGCTTGTGGAGGGCACTCTCTTGTCACTGCAGATTTGAATTGAGACCAAATGGCGTAATGTTACTAAAACCGGGGAGTGGTCAGATGATAGTTCGTGCCATGATTTTGCCGTAACATAAGTTCTAGCAATACTCTTTGTTACACAGAAGTCGATTAAATCGGGAATTGTTCGTCTATCGGTTGTCCAATATATTGGTCTGCCGGCAGAAACATGATCTAGTTTTCCTTCTAGCCTAAACATCCCCACAGCTGTTTGCCTTTTCGTGATATTAATCGAGAGCCCATTGGATATGTTTGAAGTTAAAATTTCCTCCTGCAATTTATTTCCCAAGATTTTGAAATAATTTGGTAATTGTTGCTTTTTAATTTAATATTCCAGGGGACAGTAAGCTGCATATATGCAAGGTGAGCCATCTAACTTTTTTGAACTAGCGGTTATTTTGAGTATGGTAAGGGTTATGTCACTTCCGATTTGACAGACTGTTAGTTTTATCCTTCCGCTGAACGAAAATGGTTGTGTATTTGCTTGGACAACGCTGGGAAATATTGAAACATTACTTCGAAAATCATGGTAATGTTGCAGAATGTGTGCGAAAATTGCGTGCGGTTTTCAGAAGAAACGAAGCCCCGAGAACTCCATATGTGCGTTATTTTGTAAATAAAGTTAAAGAAACAGGCTTGCTAATTAATAAACCAGGAAGAGTTGAATTGAACATTCAGAAATCTAAAGACCTTGATATAACACCGTATAAAGTTCCATTGGTTCAGGAATTGAAGCAAAGAGTCTACCCATTGCGTTTTCGGTTCGCTGAGTGAGTTTGCGATCGACTTGAAGAAGATGCCGATTTTGTCAAGAAAAATCATATTTTCGGATGAGGCGCATTTCCATCTTGGCGACTATGCAAACAACCAGAATTGTCGCCTTTGGGGCACTTAAAACTCGAACGTGATCATAGAGAAGCCGATGCATCCTCAACGAGTGACTGTTTGGTGCGGATTTTGGTCCGGTGGCATCATTGGGCCATTTCTCTTTGCAAATGAGTAAGGAGCCGCGGTTACTGTCAATGGTGAGCGCTACCGCACCATGATAAACGATTTTTTGTTCCAGGCACTTGAAAAGGAGGACATAGGCAACATTTGGTTTCAACAAGACGGCACTCCGTGTCACGTAGCACACGTTTCAATTGATCTTTTGCGCACTGTCTTCGAAGATCGAATTATCAACCGAAATGCTGATGTGATTTGGCTGCCTCGAAGCTGTGATTTGACACCGGTGGGCTATTATCATTGGGATGCCGTCAAAAATAAGTGTTACGCCGATAAACCAACAACGATTGACGCTCTCAAGAACAATATTCGCATTGCCATTGAAAAAATAATGCCGCATACCATCGAAAATGTGCTCAAAAATTGGACCGACCGTATGGGGTACGTCAAGGCCAGCGAATCCAGTCATATAAATGAAATAGTATTCCATAATTAATCGGAAGGATTGTTCTTTACAATGAAAAAATAAATTTGAAAAAATATTGAGAACTTTTTGTTTTATGGAATTTTTAAAAAAAAATTTATTTAGCCCACCCTATATATAGAAATTACACTGCTAGCCACTTCGATAATATTAATATTCTGTCGCAGTGTAATGGGTCATTAAATGTTTTATTCGCATAAACCTGCAATTTAAGATAGCGCCAACCTCCACTTTAGGCCACAAGAAATTGGTTTTTATCGATCTGAAGCGCTCGTTGACGGTTATGGCAATGACAGTTTCGGTTTAAAATAAGTACGGACTGATGATTCAGCCAGACAAAAATCTGCACCAAATGGTGACCTTTTTGGGATCCATTTAATGCTGGTATGTATCTCGTGAGGATTGGTATCGCCCTAAATACGACAATTTTGCTTGTTCACATTTCCATTCACCCAAAAATGGGACTCGTTACTAAAGATAATTTTTTTGGAGAAATTTCTGGATTATTTTGAGTTTAAACCAACGCAAAATTCGCCAAGCGGAAGTCGCAAAAAGCTCAGGTTCTTGTAAACAATGAGGAATCGATTGCTTTGGGGGTTCCCGTGAACTTTCACGCACAGCTGTGATATTTTCAGCAGACCTTTCGTTGCGGTGACGTAGGGGTGCTGACTGATTATTTATTGAACTGGCTGCGGTAACCAAAAATCGAATAGTAGACTCGGCAGAACGGTTGGGGCGTGGATAAAAGTCACGTAATGCGTGTAACGTTTCTCAAACGGAGCACTTATTTTGAAAAATTGTAATTTTCCTTACACTTCTAAACAATTCATAACAAATTTGAAGTAAGTTACTTTAACAACATGGCTGCTATAACCTTACAAATTTCGAGCGTCCCTATTGAAGGACCCTTTAGCGTCAATGTATGAAATGCGACTCAACTATAAGGAAATAGGCGTGACAACAAAAATACATTTTTTTAAACAGAAACCGAAAAATGGGTAATGTGAAAACATCGTAGCACCATGCATACTAGACTTAAATTAACACCGTCGAATCCATAACGATAAACTGAGCCACTAGAATATTTCTTATTTTTATAAGCTACTATGTGTTGATCCATTTGTCATATCAACCTAAGTAACAGCCTCGTAGCTGACAATTACATTACTCCCTCTACCCCCCTCCCACGATTCGGAATTTTGATGACTCGACCTATTCTTGGTGGTTTTGGTGGATTGACTGTTGGTTTGTTGATGGTGTTGAACTGGATTTCTCAAAACAGCATGGCTTTAATCTATCTAATAAAAATTAGCACATATAGACCAGTTTTGGCCCATTGTGATACCACAGGAACCGACATCTTTAAACTCAATTTGAACCCATTTAGTGCTATTCACACAACGTTAGAGATCTCGTACATTACAGCTTTCGATATCGGAGAGGCTGTCCATAATGTATTTGTCCAAGTGATCATGTCTTCTGTCAGCTAACGCAGGACATGCGCATAGGAAGTGAACAAGAGTTTCCTACTTCTCCTCTTTCTTGCAGCTTCTGCTGAAGTCTTTGCATCCAGACCCAGCCTTCTCGCATGATCTCCGAAAAGGCAGTGTCCAGCAAGTAACCTTATAATTTTACTAAATTACGCTTCTTTAGTGAGATCAAGATCTTGGATCGCTTCAAGACCTAGACATAGGCCTTCATACACATTCTCTCCCTGGTTCCAGTGGGACAGTGTACCGTACCTTGCTAATTTGTCTGCCCTGTAATTTCCCTCAACGTCAGAGTTGCCTGGAACCCAGACCAACTGGATATTGAAGTGTTCACTCATCTCGTTAAGAGATGTATGACAATCCAACGCCATCCTAGACGCAAGAAAAACTGAATGATATTACACTGTGCTTCAATCAGTTCATATCCCCTTCAATCGCAATAACTTCAGCCTGGTATAATATGCAGTAATTAGGTAATCGAAAATGTAAGTTTAACATTTAATTCCTCACAGAACACACCAGCTCCCACTCTACCAATGAGCTTGGTGCCATCGGTGAAGAATTTAACCCTCTCAGTCTCGATATTGAGACCATTCTTCCAATCCTCCCTAGAGGATAAAATCAACTTAAAACGCTTGCAAAAGCACAAAAGGAGTGGTATTTAATCCAAATTCACCAGGTCATGCCTCACAGAATTTTCTATAGTTGAGTGCCCTTTTTGCAGGCACTTCTACCCCGAAATCGCTGATAGCCGGGCGGCCGTGTTCACCGCCATTTGCGCTTACCAATAATGTCCAATGGGAGAATGTACAGCATAACCTCTAAGGCACTAGTGGGGGTTGTTTTCAACGCCTCAGTAATGAGCAAGCCGGCTGCCCTCTGCACCTTCCTCATCATGTCCCTGTATCATAATTTCTCCAGAGCTGGCCACCATACACTCACACCATACATTCTGTAGTACGGGCCTTACAACTGTGTAAAGCCAGTGCACCAGCTCCGGTTTCAAACCCTATTTCCTTCCGATGGCACTTTTACAACAGTAAAGTGTCACAGTGACCTTCTTCGCTCTTTATATCGTGTTTCGTTTCTAACTGAGAAGGATCTCCAGGAATCTTGCCCTATCAGTAAGAGCCAGCATAGCATCATTTAAACTTGGTGAAACTATTACCAAAATTGTATATATACTAATGAAAAGGACCAGTTCTGTTTTAGATGGATTAATCCTCAATCCACACCTGCTGGCCCAACCCGAAGTGATTGATAATATAGTATGCATCACATCTCTAATTGTACATAGACAGCTGTCGTTCGTCATCGGCGTAAGGAACCATACCGATTCCTTTCTTCTCCAGGTCCAATAGTAGTCCATTGATAATTACATTCCAAAGACGAGGAGAGAGGACACCTCCCTGGGGTGTTCTCCGAATAACCCGTTTCCTGACAGAGACTTCCCTTGGTGACAGAGTCTCCACTAATCTCAAGTGGCAATTGTTCTTCCCTAATTGCCTCCACCTTCACCTTTATCACAGGAGAAGCTCCACAAATTACTTTGCACCTTACTTGTTTCCCTTTTGTATACTCTGAGGCACTCCTTCTATAAGTTTTAGTCTTGACTGTCTCTTGATGTTTTCGCTCTATTGAAGGTAGAGCCACATATTTTCCGGCACTCCACAAGTGCCGAGGTCCACCAAACAGGTTTTAGCTTTCTCCTCAGTATGTAAATGGCAAGCTTACCTCATAAAGATAATGCAATCCCTAGTAAGAGTGTCCACCATTGAACCCAGATCACTACCCGTGTCGAGAAGTCCTGGAACTGTAGTTGCAATCCTGCCATCCAATACCTCCTTATATATGCGCCATACTGCCGTCAGGAGATTTCTGAATTCGCACTGATTTGTAATTTGGAGATTGAGCTTAAACGTTAGGTACCGATGGTCAGAGAAGGAATGCTCGCCACCCTCCATTCCTTGATCATAGGTGAAATAACATCGAAGACTAGAGTAACATCCAGAAACTCCTGTCTATTGCTAATAATAAAAGTAGGTCCCCGACCTATACCACTAATAATGAGGTTAATTCTTAAAAGAAAATCAAAAAGTAACTCACCCCTGTCATTGATGACCGAGCTACCCCAGATGGTATGATGCGCGTTCGCGTCACACCCTAGGATAACTCCCACCTTCCTCCTTTTCGAGTCCCAAACAAATGCCTTCAGCAAATCTGGCAGCACTGGCTTCTCCAGGTCCATATATGCGGCTGCAAGCCTGAATCTCCACCCCTCCTTCTCTATACAGACCGCAGTGATGCCCCCATTGCAATACTGCAGTATACATGATCTGCTCTTTTCTGTCCCACAAGCGTAAAAAGGGTGTATTCCTTCGCTCGCAGACTACAGATCTTATTGTTTTTGATCTAAGGTTCTCGGATCAGAACTATCTCCCCCGCTGATTTAGCAAGTCTGAGAAGTAGCGCTACCGAAGCAGCCATGGAGGAATATATATTTATTTGCACAAACCTGATCATTGGTAATAGTACGAGTATATACTCACCAACCGAAGGAGTCGATGGTATCCACCGTCTCACTCCCTCCGCAGAGTTCCCGCCTCCCAGAATGTGTCTCCCTTCCCCATGCCTAGAGATAGTTGATCTCCCTCGATGCCTAGTTAACCCTTCACTTGGGTTCGCCACTAGCTGCAATGTCTCCTCTGGAGACGTATCACTCGTTGAGCTTCCGTCAACCGGCTGTACTTCTAGCTCCCCCTTTTCGGGCATCGCGGTGCTCAGTTTTACCCTGACCTCGTCTTCTTAAACACCTAGAGAGTGAAAGAGCCGAAGCCTAAATTTATAATCCCTTTGGGTTTTAACAGGGGAGCCAGGGTTTCCTTATTGATTATCATAATTGATAATCTGAAACTGCCCGTGGACTCCTCTTGTTTGTCAAGCCTCCAGTTCCACGTCGAAAGATCCGGATTACAAACCTGGATAATCCTTAAGGATCCATCCAGGTATCTCCTTCTTCGGAACTGTCCTAAGCTTCGCTTATGGCCATAACTCGCCTAACTCCTTGACCGCCTTCCTCTACAAGAAGGCCGATCTATGATCTGTACACGCGGCCAGTTTCATCCGTCGTTGATACCAACCCGCGTCCCTACAAATTGGCGGGGATCCCGGAAGTTATGGGCTTTCCGAAAAACTAGGTTCAGTGCGTTAAATAACAACCTCCATTTTTCTCTAGTAATGCTCCCCTCCTCGTGGCTCTCGTCCACGACGGCAAGCACCACCTCCTTTTCCTTCACGATGTCGCGAAAGAGCTTATCTCCATTCGGCGACTGTCCCACATGGAGCTTAGTCCATTTCCACTCGGCATTTAGACCTCCATGCTCCTCCTCACCAGTCCTCTGTCTTTTAGACCCAAGGTCCTCCTTACATGCATTGCTCTCCTCGGCTATGCAACTCTTTGCCAAATTAACAAATTTCTTCTGTTCTTCTGTCCATTACTCCTCCGTGACTGTACCAGTCTGTCCAAGACACGGAAGGCCGAACACCTCGTCCTGCATCTCCGAACTGAAGGAGCAATGACTTACTTCTTTTTTCCACTACAACTAGTTCCTGGTTTGCAAGCCCCTGAACCAGTCTTAGCCAGCGTAAACAATATTTCAGTGCGATTGACGACCAAGTATGGATCCTCGACTGCAGTCGACGGTGTCTTTCTGTATAAATATATAAATATGTATTTATCTTATTGGCGATGAATACCTTATCCTGGGGATGCCTTGCTGGTGAAATTGGTCGGATAAAGTCGAACTGCGCCCTAAATTGTTAGACAAATTCTGGCTGGTGTTGTTTCATCTTAGACTTTTCAAACATCTGGCCAGGAACCCGAATCTGTTCTTCAAAAACACTCTTCACTCTTGAAGTAGTTCCAAGATCTTTGCAATATAAAGAAAGAAGACTATACAGAACTACTGGCAGAATACTCGTCCATTGTCTGATTTGATGGCACTTGTTTGCAGCTTTGAAAGTACGATGCCATTTTTCAATGAATCTATTGCATCTTTGATTATAACTGGTTGTTATCTTTCGGTCGAAACCCAAAATGTTTGAGTGCACCAAAACGGGAGTTTCTGTTTTGATGTCTGGAATAGGTGCAACTTCTGCCCATTTCGTAAAGTGGCCTATAATGCTGACACAGTAACGTTTTCCCTCGTTTACAAGAACGCTAATGGACCGATGGCATCCAGATGTAGTTCGTTCTATTCTCGTGACTTGCGCGTAATTTTCTATTTTGCTGGTGTTATGCCGATTAACTTTTGATTTATGCCAGGCCAGAATCATTCGGCCAACTTTTTGACATCAGTCTTGAAATCGGTCCAAATAAATTGCTTTGACACGGCTTAAACTGTCGTTTAAATAACTGGATGGGATAGATTATTTAGAGATTCGAACAAGACCCGCGAAAATCGATTGGTATATATGGTCGTTTTTTTTCTAGTTGAGTTATCACAATTAATGCTCAAATTTGAATTGAAGACTAATGGAACTTTCACGAATTTCAATGCAATGTTGGTCTCCAATAGAGTTTTTAATTCCTATATGTGAGGAAAATGCAATTCATGTATCGGAATTAACGTGGAAATACCTTATCAGGGTTCTGGAGATCAAAGCTTTATGATTCAGTTAATAACGTGTAATTGATTTGTCGGATGCATCTACCACTGCTGAAAGCTGTGGGTGACATGATAACATGGCAACTTCACTTAGTTGTTTTTTGGCAAGATCATATCCTGCAATAGTTTCTTCTGCCCAATTGGTAACCCGAGAATCATTATTCTTCCTCTCCCTTTAAGATAATCTCTGCTGATTGCTTGGTTCCCACCGGCTATTAGTATAAATTATCTAACGTTTCCTGATCTGTTAAATTTGAGTATATCGTTAACACGAGCAGTGGATGGTTTGATGCCTGCTGCATTGACCTAAGACCAAATAATTAAATTTGCTCCTTCGCGTGATTGAATTTTTCAGCGTTCATTACTAAACCTACATGGCTTAATTTCTCGAACACGACCTTTAAATGCACAAGTGTGGTGTTATTGATTGTGAAGCAATTAGCAAGTCATCAACATAAGAAATATGAAATCTATGTCAACAAAGATTTAATGGATGAACCTCCTGAGTTATATGTTGTGTCTCAGACGTCAGGACATTATTGATATTACGGTTTTTGAAATACCTTCTTCTTCAGTCGGAATTTGGTGATATGCACGAACTAAGTCGAAGAGCGAAAAAACTGTACATCCCCGTAGCTGATGAGTAAAATCCTTGAGCAGTGGTATGAGGTATCTAAACGAACGATAATCGCCACATGGTTTATATCGCAATTTGCAGATGGACCACGGATGTTTAATTTCTATTCTGATTGGGGTAAAAGTATACGATATTAAAATCGGGACATATTTTACTACGTTGATAGTAAATTTTGTTTGGGCTGACTCTAAAAAAACTGTCACGACACCTATTTTTTGAGGTGATACCATGACATAAATGATTTTTTGGCTGTTGCCATAGCATTCCAGAAAGATGGGAAAAAGTCGTAAAGTTGGACAATACTTTGAATAAAATATATTGTACCAATTTTTCTGTTTAAACTTCGAACTTAAAAAAAACTCAAAACATAGTTCGCTCATTGAACGATAAAAAAAATTGAAAAAAGTCTCAAGACATTCCATCAGATGGCTCGATTTTATGATATTAAAAATATTGAGAGGATAGATTTTCATCTCAATAGAGCTGAATCCATAAAAATTAATTAAACTGTTGTTGTCAGGTCTCCTGCCGTCTAGACAACCTACTGTGTACGCACAACCACTATTTTGTATATTACGCCATCTAACCCTTTTTGTTGCCGATTACGAATAAACAACTAGGAAAAAAAATTATGTAGTCCCTTTGGACATCCGTTACACGTTTAATCAAATCGATCAATTTCAATTAGGTTTTCAGTCTAGTCCAACAGTGTATAGATTATACGTATATAATACACCATAGACCAACATCATATTACATCATATTGAAGTGACAGTCGAAAATTACAAAAATAAACTGAATTTTAAATGTAACCCCCTATCTGCCGATGAACTTGTATTTATTCTATTTATATTTTGTATTTGTATGGATAATCAATCAAAATTGAACAATTCGGTATATGAGTGAATTAACAATTTGGATTTAAAATGTCATTTCCCATATCCCGTAATATAATGTGACCATTTCAATGTCGATTAAATTTTTTATTAGCGCACAGTTATTGATCAAACCCTTTACTATATCTAATATTATAACAAAATATTTTTAATTTACCATTTTTACAAATTAAAATTTGTGTGCGCTATTCGAATCGACCCTTCGTAAAAATAGTTTCACTTCAATAATTTTTATTTGATGTAAGAGTTTTTATTTTGCTGTGTCGCCGCTGTTCGAAACATTTTAGCCCTTTCACATACTGGTATTGTGAATGTTGTCAAAACCAATCGATTACATGGTTAGAGGGGTTACAGATCTTTTCGATAATCTGTAATTTTACACGGGCGGTTTGGTTCGCAAAATAAAACATCATTTTGGTTGACCACCCGCAATTAAGTTTTAGGTTTTCTGAAAGCTGAAAATATGTGCAACGGAAAAGTGGTTGGTTCTGGTCCGCGCAAATTATTTTCGAAATAAATGTGTGCAATGACATAAACATTCGCCGAAGAGATATATATGCGCGATATAAGACAACCAATCAATTAATAATTGCCAGAAGGTAAAGAACAAAGAACATATTGAAAGAAATCTGTTTGATCGAGTTCTATATACAAGCCCGAGTATATAATTTTATCTTAAAATACGTACACGTTTTATTTTCATTATTGATTCTGATAAAATCTTAAGTCAATCAATATTTTTTAAGGTTTTGTTTTAAAATCTGTTTGAAAACTCTTAAATAGGTTTGCGAATTAGAGATTTATACTTTTATCTACCTTTCTATCCATGCAGATGACGACGCGAGTTATGAATATAAAAAACAGCGCGCATATTAAATCCAAATTAATCAAATTTACATGGTCGTTAATCGCGGCTAATTACTTTACTTATTTCACGTTTTAATTGGTTTCAGTTTACAATAAATTTGCTATATCGGTTTCATTGTATAAATGATTTGTTGTTCACATTCGAACGTAAATTAACAAGATTTTTATTTATTTTCTTGTGCGCTCGACTTTTCTATCTTGATAAGAAAATGTAACAAGTTTTTTGGTTGGTAATTTGCTGTTTTGTTTTAATTGAAATTGGGTTTGGGTGGAAACAAAATATTTTTTTTTTGTTATTTAGCCGATAAAATATACAAAGCACTGTAAAAATATATTTTGATTGATTTGTGTCATGATTTTGAATGTATGTGTATGCACCTAATACTAGGTGCGCAACTAAATTTCCGTTTTTTTTTGATAAATGAAAAATATAAAATTTCAATCGAACTATAAAAAATGGTTTTTACAATTGTCCTTCGCTATCTACACATTTTGCCGTCTATCTAGCAATAAATGTCATGTCGTGGTAACAATAAAACGACGCGTCATCGACCGGAACAAGTGATAATTCGAGAGAACCAGGTCTGGAGAATAAGGTAGGTGTGGTAGCAGATTCCATATCTCAGCGTTTTGATGGTATACTGGACGATGGTAGTGTGATGGCGTTGTCGTGCTGCATTATAACTCACTCGTGTCTCGTGTCCCATTCTGGCCGTTTTTCGAGCAATGCATGTTTCAGATTCATGAGTTGTTGCCGGTAGCGCTGCCCATTAAGAGTGAAAACACGACCTTTTGCGTTTGGGATTCTTAAAAAGATCCACTTCTCATCTTCCTTAATAATTCGATGCAGGAAGCTCCTTCTTGCATGCCGTGGAAGCAATATTTGCAAATGGCTCTTCGATTTTCCATCTGTATCTCCGTCAACTCATGCAGCACCCTTTTTGCCTCCCCCTTCCCGTTTTGATTTCTTCTAATAGCATGTAAACGTGTGGGTAACTGCAGCAGGGACACTTTGGAATTTCAAAATTAAACTTTGCATACCGATTAAGCTCAATTTGTGCTAATTAGTACTCACGGGAAATAATTAGTGCTAGGCCAGGAGCCGAAAAAACGGGAAAAGAAAATTTCAAATTTCGCCTGAAAGACTGAATAAATAAAACCCGATTTCTAGACAAATCAGAAACAATTTAAGCCTAATTTTAAAACTTTCTAAAGGCCACTAAACTGATGAAATTTGTGCTTATCATAGAAATATGATTTTCATAAATTTTCATTCATAAATTGAGGAAAACAAAACTAGCCCCTGAAAGATACTATATTAAAAAAAACGAAGATATATCGTTCAATAATATTAGTATTGAACAACAAACAAAACAATAGAAATAAAATGTTCTAAAATCCATGGCATAAGCAATTCAGATAGTATATTTCTGTCAGGTATGTTTATTAGCATTCGAAATATATAGTGGCTGAATTTGTGCTAATCCAGAATTGGCCCAATTCCATTGCACAACAACGACCGTTGAATGAACAATTTTCTGACAAAAAGAGTTCTAGAGACCAACGAAGTTGGCAATTCTGATTGCATATTCCTATCAGGTATGTTCATTGCCATCCGAAAAATACAGTGGCTGAATTTGTGCTAATCCAGAATTGGCCCAATTTCATTGAACAACAACGACCATTGAATGAACAATTTTCTTACAAAAAGAGTTCCAGAAACCAATGAAATTGGCACTTCTGATTGCATATTCCAATTAGGTATGTATGAAGTGCCAACTTCATTGGTTTCTAGAACACTTTTTATCAGAAATTTGTTCATTTAACGGTCGTTGTTGTTCAATGAAATTGGACCAATTCAGGATTAGCACAAAATCAGCCACTATATTTTTCGGATGGCAATCAACATACCTGATAGGAATATACAATCAGAAGTGCCAACTTCATTGATATCAAGAACTTTTTTTGGTAGATAATTGTTCATTTAACGGTCGCTGTTGTTCAATGGAATTGGGTCAATTCTGGATTACCACAAATTCAGCCACTATATTTTTCGGATGGCAATCAACATACCTGATAAGAATATACAATCAGAAGTGCCAACTGCATTGATTTCTAGACCTTTTTTTGTTAGAAAATTGTTCATTCAACGGTCGGTGGTGTTCAATGGAATTGGGCCAATTCTGGATTACCACAAATTCAGCCACTATATTTTTCAAATGGCAATCAACATACCTAATCGGAATATGAAATAATAATTGTCCACTTCATTGGTTTCTAGAACATGTTTTATCAGAAAATTGTCCAATCAACGGTCGTTGTTGTTCAATGAAATTGGACCAATTCAGGATTAGCACAAATTCAGCCACTATATATTTCGAATGCTAATGAACATACCTGACAGAAATATACTATCTGTATTGCTTATGACTTGGATTTTAGAACATTTTATTTCTATTGTTTAATTTGTTGTTCAACACAAATATTATTGAACGATATATCTTCGTTTTTTTAATATAGTATCTTTCAGGGGCTAGTTTTGTTTTCCTCAATTTATGAATGAAAATTTATGAAAATCATATTTCTATGATAAGCACAAATTTCATCAGTTTAGTGGCCTTTAGAAAGTTTTAAAATTAGGCTTAAATTGTTTCTGATTTGTCTAGAAATCGGGCTTTATTTATTCAGTCTTTCAGGCGAAAATTGAAATTTTCTTCTCCCGTTTTTACGGCTCCTGCACTAGCACTAATTTTTTCCCGTGAGCACTAATTAGCACAAATTAGGCTTAATCGGTATGCAAAGTTTAATTTTTAATGTCGAATGTTTCCCTGTTGCAGTAACCCACGTCATGTAAACGTTTGGAAATACCATGGTTAGCTGTATTAAATGCCTCCGCAAGTTGATCTTGAGTTTGCGTATCTCCTTAACCAAAAACGCTTGCAGCTCACGTATGTGAAGCTGGTCCGAAAACCATCCCGAACAACGCCTTTAAACTTTAGGCGTGTTTCTCCGCTAAAATCATTAAAAGGCGCTCCAGCCAGAAAAATTAAAAAAATAACGATAAAATTACTTTCCACGGAGAAAATAAAAACAATCGCACGTACACAAAGCAAATTTTAAGTTTAAAACATATCACAAGAAGAGATTTAACATACTTTAAATCAAGAAATTTAAAAAAACAATTTGATTGAAAATCTTTAAACACCCCTAATATTTCCATTCACAGAGGTTGCAGATATAACTGTGTATGCCCAATTAATTTACTGATCATCAGCATTAAACACACGAATGCTTGTTACCTTACAGTGGAAGCAAGCAGCTTCCCCAATTGATTTAATGTTCCCTTCTGTCAGATTGGGTATCTTAATTATGCTCATATATCAGAGTTTTGCAAATATAAAGGTATGTATATGCCAAATTAATGCACTGCACTGAAAAAAATAATAGGATAAAGTCAGCCTGTCAAAGTTAGCCGAAAGTTTCCAGCCGAAAGTGAAATAAAATCGATAATGCAGATAGTGTCTCGACTACTTCAGCCGAAAGTTAAAAAAAATATGTATTGCATTTAAATCCCAGCCGGAAGTAACTAACCAACAAAATCAGCTGAAAATATGTATAGTTTCGGAACAAACTACAATTACAACTAAAATACGATATTAATTTATAAGTTTCTTATGCATATAATATGTACACAGTATACGGTCAAACTTCAAAAATGTATAAAAACTTTAAGATTAAAGTGTTATGTCTGGAAAAGGTCTTATTTGAATTGGTTTTTCAATGGTTATTGCTGGAAAATTTTCCAGGTCAAGTTTCGTGTTGGGAGTACGGGAAAATTCCAACTAAAATTCTAACATCAATATCATTAGCAAAAGAGAACAAATACAAAAGGACCTTTTACCAAATATCATTTGCATGCAAGACTTGTGCTTAATGTGTGTTACCACACAGAATGTAAACCGTAGCGGAAACTCTATTAGATTTTCAAAATGCCATCGATACATGCATGATGTAGAAGTTGGCGTTGATGTAGATCACTTCAATGTATCAAATTCTGTTTACTGTCCACTTTGCGCAGAATAGTACAATAAAAAATCGAATATGAACAAATGGAATAAACAAATTAATAACAAAAAAATAATAAAAAAAATAAAAAATAAAAAAACAAAAAAAATTAAAAAAACCATAAAAAATTTAAAAAAAAACAAAAAAGAAATAAAAAAAGCAGATTCATCCGTGAAGGAAGTCGAAGTCCGAGATTCATACCTCTACGCGGTGCTTTCTGGGTAACTCCAAATGAATCAGGCGGTGTAGTGAATGTGATGCAGTGGAAATCTTGCATTTTACTCCCGTCAATTTTCCCGAACTCCCAACATGAAACTTTTTTCCCCCTGATCTGTTCTGGGGCCGAAGCTCTCCCTACTATTTCGCGGTTCGCTTATTTACGCCCTTACCTTTACGTCTGTATTGGCCAATTCGAGGACGTACGGATATAGGTCCAATTTTATTACCATCTGCACTTTGCATAGCTCCATGCCCGCCTATACTGGCATGGAAGATGGGTCCGCCCGTGAGCCCCGCACTCAGACCGGGGGTCATACATGTGCTCCTTAGAATCCCAAATCGTAATTTGTTGATAAAAATTCCCTTTGCATCCTGCCCCTATCGGGATTCGAACCCGGTACCTCCCGATCTAAACGCCAAAGCTTTAACCACTATTGTTGTAAACCCCTGATTTAGTATAATAAATCTATTATAGACCTAATACCAATTTATCTAAGTAACTTGTTGTAGAATACATTTATAAACCGAGGTGTAATAAATGCTAAAAACGTTTAACACAGGGAGTCTAAAAAAGTGGAGTTAACGTTTACATTAAAAAATATGTACATAAAATTAAATATTATTTTTAATAAATTAATAATAAAAACTATAAAATCTTAAAACACAATAAAACTATTAACAGAAAGTTGTAATAATTATTTTATTAAAACATAAAATTATAAACCACAACAAAATTTGGTGGCAGCGGTGGGATTTTAGTGCGTACAAGGACACCGAAGGTATCCAAATTATCCACTATCATCTTTAAAAGATACCCGTTGTGGTTTGAATCGGCTAATAAAATAATTGTTTTAATTAATTATTACTCGTAAATTTATAAAACTTATTAAATTTAAATAATCGTGGAAATGTACCTATAAAACAAGTGATCAATAATATTAAAAACGTATATAATTCTCGTATAACATATAGCATGAACTCGGTGAAAGTCAAAGTGTTTTGTGTCGAATTATCATAAAATAAGTAAACGGTGATATGTATTTACAAAAATCCGTAAACCTCGTCATTAATTGAACCGTTTACAAAAAGACGCCAAAACCACGATGTTCATTTAGAAAAAAATAACATTTTTCAAAGACGTTTTGAGTACCTTGTGAAAACATAAACATTTCATAAAACCGATAATTAAAAGTTTATTGTCATTGGGATTTTTATTGTGAAAAAATATAACAAACAAAAAGTGTAACAAATAAAATACATATAACAAACAAACAGTGTTTAGAGTGATTATAATAATAATTAATTAATAACTTAATTTAAAATAAATTATTAATATTACGTAACTAAAATTTAACGTGGTTATTAAAAACAATTGTACGAGTATAGTTCATAAAACCATAAAAAATAATTGTTACATATCCTAATATAAAGTTATCAATGGTATTCAGAAAACTTGCGATCGTGTATCATTCATCATATACGAATACCACGTCATCATTATTTGGATCGTTCATTTAATCGATTTAAATTCATTGAGAAACAATCATCATCGTACAACAAGTACATTTCAACATCTCAATACGTGCAACGATAAAAATTATTTGGAATAACGTACAACTATACGACATTATCATAAAAGTATTCGAATAATTGTAGAATTTACCTCATCGATCATCATAAATCATACCGGATTATATTACTTCCAAAATAAAATCAAGATGTTTTATTGTCGTTATTAACCAGCTGATCAACAATCAAACATGAATTCATCTAGAACAAACAACCTTATAGTAAATTGTAAGTCAATTTCTTCATTTATGTAAGCCAAAATTAGTCTTATTTATTTCAATTTCAAATTTAATTTAAATTTTAATTTTTCGTAAATTGATAAAATATTTTGATTATTTTCTAAATTTTATTATTGCATAGTATATAACATTTTGTTTATCGTGTTTAAATTATTTTCTTTGTCAATCGGATGCAATTTTTTTTTGTCAATTAATAAGTTGGGTAAAATATTATTCAATATTCAATCAATTCTGCGTACTTAACAAATGAATAGCCAATCAATTAATTACATGCGTTTACGAAATAGAAAAATTAACATTGTTCCTAAAGAAGAAACTAAAAGTGAAACATCTAAATCGGTGGTCAATAAAGAACTCTTATCTTTAACTTGTAATCCAACAACAACACTCTTACCTTATTACGGACTTAAATGGCCACTGTCAATTGATCGAAAACTATTTGATCAACATTTTGGTAAGCAGGTAGAACCTTGTATTCCAGCTGTGGCTTTCAATTTTGATCGAGCTATTAAATTAATACCCGAGTTCGATGGAACTCCCGAAAAGCTCCATAGATTTTTGCAATGTTGCAATCTTGTATTTAAAGATGTAAAAACGAATGAAGATCATTCAATGTTTTTAGAATTAGTACAGATTAGGTTGATAGACAGTGCTTATAATAAAACGGTACTAACTGGCACACACATTTTAAATAAATCGTGTGTTTCAGCTACATAAACGCAGGAGTCCTCGATAAAAATATAAAAATTAAAAATTCAAAAACTGCTTTACGTGCGTTCGAAGATGGCTTGAGAGACCCACTCAAAATTTTAATTAAAGCATGTCGATTCAAAAATTTAAAAGATGCTATTGCTAAAGGGATAGAAGAAGAAAAAATAAATCAATCTAATAAAAATATACCTAGGCAATTTCAATCTTCTAATACTTCTACCAAATTCGCTAAATGCCAGATTTGTTTCAAAGTAGGACACACCGCAATAAACTGTTATAACCGAAACTCGAACCAAACACAATTTATTCCATTCCGTAATAATCCAACCTTTAATTCAACTTTTAATATCAATAGACAAACGCCTACACGATCTTTCTTGCAGACTCCAAACCAACCAAATCCTAACCTTCGAATTAATCAAATTTCGTATCCGTGTGCCTATTGCAAAAAGTTTGGTCATCATATTAGTGTTTGCCGATCTCGCGAAAGATCCAATCAACGAAACAGGCAATCCGATAACATTCAGCAACCATCAACTTCGCAATCACAAACAACGGAAATCTTAAACGAACTTCATCGGGAACCCAAGAATGTAGCGGTGCGAGTTCAAGGGATTTAAATCTACATTCATCTAATCTTATTTACGATACAATTCGTAAAGATAAAAAATATTTAATGCGATCAAAAGACAATTTCATAACAAACAAATTACTTTGCTTTTCAATTAATTTCCATAATGACGATTCGAAATTCGTAAGCCTTAACTTAGATATTTTACTTAAACCACAGTTTTTCTTAGTTGATACAGGGGCAGACATTAGTGTTATTAAGAAAGATTTAGTTAAGCCCGATACTATATGCTACCCTAATCAAAAATTAACTATAAAGGGAATAACTGCAGAATCTATTGATACCTTGGGAGTTTGCAATTCCAAAATTAAAATTTCCAAAAATAATACAATCTCGCATGAATTTCACCTAGTACCATCGGGAATGATTTTCTTATTAAAAATAAATGTAATATTGACTATTGCCATAACGTAATTCAAATACTTAATAACCCTGATCACACTGAATACACAAGTTTAACTCTTTCTTCCAACAATCCTCCAATCATTATACCTAGTCGTTCAGAAAGGATCGTTAAAATTAGATTTAAAACTAAAGGTGACAATGTATATTTATGTCCCTCACAAATGATAAAACCAGGTGTGTACATAGCAAATGCAATCATTGAAATAATAAACTCGTTTGCAACAGTAAGCGTTGTAAACACCAACGATTTTCCAGTGAAACTAGATAGATTGCAGAATTAGGAAAATCAAATTGACACAGCTCACTTAAACAAGGAAGAAAAATCATCCATCATTAAAATTTGCCGAGAATTTAACGATATATTTCATTTACCTGGTGATCAACTGACAATTACCAATGCAGGAGTTCACCATATCCCATTAAAACCTGATTCACAGCCGGTCAATATAAAACCTTATCGTCTTCCTCATTCGGCAAAATTCGAAATTAACTCACAAGTGGAGAAAATGCTCGAAAATGGCAATATCGAAAACAGTAACAGCCCATTTAACTCCCCTTTACTAATTGTCCCGAAAAAATCCAGCGATCAATCTAAACGTTGGAGAGTCGTAGTAGATTGTCGTCGGCTAAAAGATCTGACGGTTAACGATGTCTTTCCATTGCCCAATATCGTAGAAATTTTAGAACAACTAGGAGATGCAGTTTATTTTACAATATTAGACTTAGCAGACGGCTATTACCAAATACCTCTAAGTGTAGAAGATAAAGATAAAACCGAAAATAAGCAGCCAGATGGGACACTATCACTTCAAAAGGATGCCCTTTGGTTTAAAGGGAGCACCAGCAATATTTCAGCGCATTATGAACAATGTATTATCCGGGTTGAATGGCTTGAAATGTTTCGTATATTCAGATGACGTTGTTGTATACGGCTATAACCTTAACGATCATAATAAAAAACTATTGCAAGTATTTGAGTCATTTCGAAAATATAATTTAAAATTACAACCTCTAAAGTGTCATTTCCTTAGAAAAGAGATTTGCTATCTGGGTCACATCATAACTAATAACGGAATTAAACCAGACCCGTCAAAGATCGATGCAATCCAAAATTTTCCAATTCCTAAGAATCAAAAGGAAATTAATTCTTTTCTGGGTTTGATAATATACTATCGCAGATTTATTAATAAATTTTCAGAACTAGCACAACCATTGAATGCATTACTGAAAAAGGATGCACGATTCAATTGGGATGCTTTTTGTTTCGAGAGTTTCCAAAAATTAAAAGAAAAATTAATTAAACCTCCAATCTTACAATACCCCAATTTCCAGAAGCAATTTTATGTCACAACAGATGCTAGCGATGTAGCACTTGGCACCAATGGGGGAGGACACCAAGGAATAGAAAGAACTTTTAAAAGGATCAAATCTTATTATTACTTTCCAAAAATGTTGACCCAAATTAGAAAATTTATAAAAAAATGTGAACTATGCCAGAAAAATAAAATCTCAAAACTAACTAAACTTCCCATGGTAGTGACAACACTATGCCGGACGATGAAATAAGCCTTTTTCCAGACATAACACTTTAAACGTTAAGTTTCCACAAACTTTTGAAATTTGCACGTGTATTTCACTCCTCTCAATTTGATCGAACTCCCAACATGAAACTTGACCTGGAAAATTTCCAGCGATAACCATCGACAAACCGATTCAAATAAGACCTTTTCCAGACACACTTTAATCTAAAAGTTTTTATACATTTTTGAAGTTTGACCATATACTTTGTACATATTATATGCATAAGAAACTTATAAATTAATATCGGTATTTTAGTTGTAATTGTAGTTTGTTACGAAAGTATACGTATTTTCGGCTGATTTTGTTGGTTAGTTACTTTCGGCTGGGATTTAAATTCAATACATAATTTTTTTAATTTCCAGCTAAAGTAGTCGAGACACTATCTGCATTATCGATTTTATTTCACTTTCGGCTGGAAACTTTCGGCTAACTTTAACAGCATGATAAAGTCTACAAAAAATATAAGTAAGTTTAACTTTAAATCTCTGTTGGATTTGAGCCTAAGTAGCGCAAAGTAAACTTCACAAAATTTTAAATGTGAAATTAACTTCAAATTAACTTCATTAATTACATGTCATTGCATGTAATATTTACTTTGGATTTTATTGATTCAGATTATTGTATGAAATAAAATGAAAACATAGAATACGTAAAATGAAAATATGTGTAAATTTGTTAAATTAACTTTAATTTAGGTAAAATTTACATTTTGCTTAGTAGAATATATTTCAGTTGTTAGAAATATGTTAATAAAATACACACTGTAAATTCTCGGTTCTTTTGCATGATATCCAAATATGTATTTGTTATCACATCGAGATGAGGTCTCATCTTTTCAAATGAGTTAAAAATTTTGAATCATTTAAATAAAAGATTGGATATCCTCAGTTATCAGTTAAATGAAGAAAACATCAATAGACCTAGCGAATTATATTGAACATACAATAATAATTGTTAAATATCGCCGATCTAAATTTAACACACCAATTTGCAACCTTTACCTTGCAAGTGTAAATTTTTGTTAACAAATTTATTTTACATTGTCTAAGTAAATTTTACGAGTAGTTGTTAACAGTAAGAATTAGAATATAATAACGATTTTTTGATTTAAACGATTTTTACGTACGATAAAGCTCTTTTAAATATATAAAAGGTTGTAATTCGTTTTATTTCGACAAATTGTTTTTACATTTCAAAAATTGTTATTTTAACTTACGCTAAGTAAAGAGAACTTTTTAAATTTTTACTTAGCATGGGTACATAATGTAAAATATTATGTTAGTTTTACCTTACAGTGAGATGTTACCTGGGCATTGGCGACTAGCACGTGTCTCGCTGTGGGTAGGCTGCAGGTGGCTTGGGGGTTCATAGCCGCCAATAAAATTGTTTAAATCAGTACTCTGAGGAGCAGATGGGGTGCCTAAAAAAATGTATTAGTGTGCTTCGATTGTTCCGTGCATTTTTGCTTTATTTTATCGTACACTGATTTGAAAATAACTAATAATAGTAAACACTAATTATAATCAATTAACTAGCGTTAAGCGATATAAATAACAATACTAATAATTATTATATAAATATAAATATAAATTTTTAACACTTAACTATATTCTTATGAATTTTTTTATTTTTTATTTTTTTTAACTTTTGAATTCCTTATTATTTTATTTATTTGTGCCGCACTATTAAAATAACTAATAAGTTATAAATTTTCTTATTTATGTTTTTTTCACAATTGTGGCGTGGTTTAGTCAATCAGCACATGTGGCGATAAACCTGTTGTCGCTCATAAAAATACTGCAACTCTTAACCGTTCATTCTGACGGTAGCCTTTCTTAAAGAAACAATCTTTAACACCAATATTTTCTATATCGTGTATATTCTAAAACTGTCCAAAGGGGATTCTAAAAAAGCGAGAACCAATACGGTTTCACGTCAGTAACAAATTTGAAAATCACACAAGAGAGAGTAAACGACACTTACCCGCTAGCGGTAAATTTTAATATTTGGTTCCCTTATAACCTCCAACTAATCAGGATACGATTCAACCATTCTAAAGAGTGGCTAAATTTTAAGGGCCGATGTTGATTGTGAATAAAACACAAATTATTTAGGAAATTATTGTCTATTATTTTTATTATGATAATATGGTATGGTTCAATTATGTAAGGAATAAAATATCGGCCAAATGGCCGCCGCGACCTCGGCGGCACACCTCCACCCGATGGTCCAAATTTTCGATGACGATTAGGCATAATTGAGGTTCTATGCCGTTAATGTGCCGAATTATCTCATCCTTTAGCTCTTGAATTGTTGCTGGCTTATCGACGTACACTTTTTCTTTCAAATAACCCCAAAGAAAGAAGTCCAACGGTGTCAAATCACATGATCTTGGCAGCCAATTGACATCGCCACCACGTGAAATAACACGGCCATTGAATTTGTCGCGCAAAAGAGCGATTGTTTCGTTAGCTGTGTGGCAAGTGGCACCGTCCTGTTGAAACCACATATCGTCCACATCCATATCTTCCAATTCGGGTCATAAAAATTTCGTTATCATCTCACGATAGCGAACACCATTCACAGTAACTGCCTGACCGGCCTCATTTTGGAAAAAATACGGCCCGATGATGCCGCCAGCCCATAAACCGCACCACACAGTCACTCTTTGTGGGTGCATTGGTTTTTCGACAATCACTCTTGGATTATGATTCGCCCAAATGCGGCAATTCTGCTTATTGACGAATCCACTGAGGAGAAAATGTGCCTCATCACTGAAGATGATTTTTTTCGAAAATTGATCATCCACTGTTGCCATTTCTTGCCATTGATATTCTAAATCAATTTCACTTCACCACAAATAGCTTTACTAATTACTATACACCAACTAATAACTATACTTTAATTGTTCACTAAACTATTTCAACCACCAGTCACTTGTGAATTATACTCGTACAAGGTACCTTCTTATAGAAGGTAAATCCCATCGTAAACTGAATACAAAACTGATTCTATTTGAACGATCTGAATTTTTTGTTTTGCCAAATTATATAATAAGTTACCCATACCTATATATCTATTATATACCGACTCTATTTACCCTATCACAATGCAAGATCATCTATACAGACTACCATAACGCACATAATCAATCACCAACCCGTGTACCAAATTATAGATATGTATCCATATACTTATACTGCTATATTCTTTATGTATTTAGCAAAAACCAAATGTTATGTACGACCTACGCTTACGTTTATTTCCACACACATTAATTGAATACACTGATTTCGGTGTGCAACAAGATTTCTCGAGTTCGTTGACCTAAGCCAATTTAACAGAACATCGTCGACAACAAATGACGTAATAGGGAATTCCTTTTATGTTATATTTATTTAAAAGCAACAACAACAATTTAAAAAATCAAAAGTAGCTGATATCAATGCAAACAATCTCATGAAGATAAATGCAGCCTTAACAGGGAATAAGGGGCCTCCCTAGCTTATTTAATATTCGCTTCTGTTAGATTAGGTATCGGAATTATGCTCATAATACTGTGGGCAAAAAATAGTAAGACTTTGTTCATAATTTTAAAATTCTTTATTTATTTCTCCAAATCCATTTCGTCCCCCTCAAAGTAATCCCCCCCCCCCGGCCTCAATACACTTGTGCCAACGTTTTTTCCAATCCTCGAATCAGTTGTTAAAGTCAATTTCCGGAATGGCCTCCAATGCGCGTAGCGATTCACGTTTAATGTCTTCAATTGACTCAAAACGATTTCCCCGGAGCGGTCGTTTGAGTTTACTGAACAGTCAGAAACCACACGGAGCTAAATCAGGCGAATACGGTGGTTGCGGAAAGATATGGGTGGAACTTTTGGCTAAAAAATCACGAAAAACCAATCCAGTATGAGAAGGTGCATTATCGTGATGCAAAAACCAAGAGTTGTCGACCCATAATTCCGGCCTCTTTTTACGAATAGCTTCGCGCAAACGACGCATAACACTCAAATAGTATTCCTTGTTGACAGTTTGGCCGGTCGAAAGAAATTCGGAGTGCACCACACCTCGATAATCGACGAAAACTGTCAACATCACCTTCATTTTTGACTTGCTTTGACGTGGTTTTTTCGGCTTCGGCTCACCTTTGGCACGATATTCGGCCGATTGATCGTCTGTTTCCGGGTCGTAAGCATCCAAAACTCATCGCCAGTTATAATACGTTTCATGACATCCTGGTAAGTCGGAAACGCGACGCTGTTTTTCCAAAAAATTAAGTGATTTTGGAACCAAACGTGCTTTCACTTTTCTTAGGCCAAAATGATCTTTAAAAATGGTCTTCACCTTCCGATATTTCAACGATGCGTTAGGTCTCTGACTGTTAATCGTCGATTCTCGAGCACCAATTCTTTCATTTTATTAACATGTTGATCATCAGTTGATGTTGATGGCCGTCCTAGACGTGGTTCGTCGTCAACACGTTCTCGACCCTCTTTGAACAATTTGTACCAATCAAAAACACTTGCTCGCGACATAGAATTATCACTAAAGGCCTTTTGCAATATTCTGAACGTTTCGGCACCACAAAATTGATTCCGCGCACAAAATTTAATGGAACTTCTTTGTTGAATAATTTCACTCATTGTAAAAATCGCCGAGTGCACTTATTGTACTTTAGAAAGACAAGCGTATACTAAACACTAATGATTATTTTGATGTGATATTTGGCACAGATGTCACTGACAGTCATACCAACATAGAAAGAAAAATATTTCGACGAATGGTTTTCCGCGCGAAATTCAAATTAAAAAGTCTTACTACTTTTTGCCCACAGTAGTATGTCATCATAAATTTCACCGTTCACGGAGTTTCGCAGATACTATTAAATCAGCTGGGGAGGATCCTTGCCCCCACTGTATAAGGTAACGAGCATTCGTGTGTTTAATGCTGATGATCAGTACATTAATTGGGTATACACAGTTATATCTGCCAACCTCTGTGAATCGAAATATTAAGGTCGTAAAAAATTGTCAATCAAATTTATTTGAGGATATGTTTTTTTTTATTTCTTAATTTAAAGAATGGTGAATCTCTTCTTGGTTTTAAACTTAAAATTTCCTTTGTGCACGTGAGATTGTTTTTATTTTCTCCATGGAATGTAATATTCTTCATATTTTTTGTATTTTCCGTGCGAAAGGGGCTTGTACTGAATTTAAAGAAACCCACCTAAATTTTAAAGGCGTTTTCGGGATGGTTTTCGGGCCAGCTTCACAAACCTTTGCAGTTCGGTGTCTTCAAATTGTTTTGGTCTTCCGCAGCGCTTCTTGTCCTCAATGTCGAAATTGCCACTTCAAACCAACCATCACAGGTAGTTTTCAAAAGTGTATGTTCGCCGTAGGCCTCCTCAATCAAATTACGTGCATCAGCTGCATTTTTTTTTCAAGTTGAAGCAGAAAATCAAAGCTTCTCGTCAATGCTGTTAGTTTAGCACAAAACTCGACATTTTTTTTTGATAGAAAAAATTATTTGCGAGGGTATCATAACTGGTTATCTTTCACAAATGTGCACGCTATAACTCCACGATACTTGTAGCTCTAATGTCTTCTTTCAACTGACAGAAAATTAGTATTATATTCCCGGTAAACGAAATGAGTCAATATACGCTTGAGCATTGTTGGCAAATATTTATAACTTATTTCCAAAGTAGTGATTCAGTTGCCGAAAATAGCGTACACATTTCGGAAGAAATGAAGCAACACCTTATAACAGTGTGAAAAAGTTTGTGAATAATGTTCGTAAGACTGGAAAGTTAATAGGCAGTATTCGTGTCCCGCTTCGCCGTCAAGCTCGTTTGATGGAAAATATAGCTAGTAGTAGTTAAAAGTATGCGTCAACATACGAGCACCTCAATCCGAAATCGTTGCCAATAATTGAACATCAGTTAACCTGTTTTAATAAGTTTTCACTTCGTTGAATGGGCCAATTCTCAAGCATATTAACCTGAAGATGAGCATATTTACCAAAAAAATCACCTTTTCTGACGAAGCAGCAGCTTTAGTTCTTCGGTTATGTCGACAAGCAAAATTTCGGTATTTGGGCCACAGAAAATCCACACGTGACAATTTAGAAGCCAATTCACCCAAAACGAATAACTATTTTGTGTGGAATATGGTCCAAAGACGTTATAGGGCCATTTTCTTTGAAAATGACCAAGAAGCGTTATCGTGCAGTTTTAACTGACTTTCCATTCCTACGATTGAAGAGGAAGAATTGGCCGACGGTGAGTTTCAACAGGACGGCGCCACTGCCCAAACAAAAAGTGATAGAAATTGCCGCACTCCACACTTTAAATTTTCAATGTTTAATAGTGATTTTATGTTCGATGTTATATCTTGGAGTTCCACTGAGAAACTTTTCTGTCTGCATATTACAAAATGTGTTAAAAAACCAAAACCAATAAAGTATTTTATTGTTCCTATGAAAAACAACGCCGAACAAGAATATTGGTTAATGAAATTTGTAATGGAATAAAGGTTAACTACTTGAGCAAAGATGGACATTTACACGTCACCTACTAATTTTTCCGTAATTGCGTACACAACGACAACTACTTGTATCCGGAATTACAGTAGTAATTGATTGAGTTCAGATTTGTTCATAGCCATTCTTAATTTCGAAATTGATAAATCCTTATCTAGTTACCAAATTCGTATTAAGTATCAGATATGGTTTGTCTTGCGTCATCTAAAGGGTGTTATTTCAGAAGTACACATTCTTTAGTTAGCAACACTGTTTATTTGACAACCGATTTGACAGCTAACATTTGCTTTGTCATTAGTTTGATTAGCCATTTGATAACAAATCGACTCACGCCAGAGCAACGCTTGCAAATTGTTGAAATTTGTTATCGAAATAATGGTTCTGTGTGCATTACGTCCATTTTACGGTCGTTATAATCGTCCATCAGAGCGGGTAATTTGGTTAAATATGGATCGTTTTCGCACCAGGTATACTCTAAATGCTAAACGCTCATCCAGTAATACGTAAACCAGTGCATGCCGAAAAAACGATAGACGCTACAGCATTTTCTTCATTGAAGAAGACCCAAATCAATTCGACGTGGTTATCAGCAACTGGAGATGTGTCCATTAACTTTATGGAAAATTTTATCTAAGGATCTTACTTACAAAATTCAAATTGTGTTGGAATTAAAGCCATACGACCGTCACATACGCCACCAATTCGGCCAATGGGCTGAAGCGCAAACAAAATTTTGTTCGCGATGAAGCTCACTTTTGGTTGAATGGATACGTTAATAAACAGAATATTTAGATTTAGTGTGAAGGTAATCCACAAGCCTTTGCCGAAACACCATTACATCCGCTGAAAAATCACTGTTTCGTGTATTTTATGGACCAGCGGAATCAATGGTCCATATGTCTTCAAAAACGATGTTGGACGGAATGTTTCAGTCAACCGTGAATAGTATAGACACATGATTTCTAACTTTTTTGTTCCCCTAATTGGCTGGCATACATCTTGCTGATATGTGGTTTCAACTAGACGGTGCCACATGCCACACAGCGCGGGATAGCTGGATACAATTAATTTAGGCAAAGAAATATTTGATGAAAGACTAATTTTTCGCAATGGTTCTGTTAATTGGCCACCTAGATCGTGTGATCTAACTCCATTAGATGATTTTCTTTGGAGATATGTTAAATCACTTATCTAGGCCGGTAAACCAGAGACGATTGAACACTTCGTACTACATTCGGCGAGTTATTAGCTAGATACGGCCGCAATTTCTGCGAAGAGTAATCGAAACTTAGACCTCACTATTACGCGCCGCGGCGGCTATCCAATAAAGCTAGTTCCACTGACATTCAAAATATTTTTCTCTGTTTCTTTAATTTTAGACTATGAACCTCTAAAAAAACACCCTTTAAAGTTGCGCGAACTACATTGTCAATTATCCACGATCGATAATTCATTCGCCGAAAACTGATACAAATGTTTCACGCGAAATTACGAGTCTTCTAAATTTGTTTCTTAATAAACGGATTGTATCATTACTGTATATTTGTTGCTTGATTGTTTCATTAGCGCGGCTTGTGGAAACCACAATTCGTTAATATTCTTATCATTATATTGGCCGTAAAATTCGCCCTGTTGTCATCGTGGACCAGTTCAATTGTTGAGAACGCCATGAAATCGACAAACGTGGGTTTTCAGTAACATTTCCTCTCGCGGTAGCAATATTTTCCGTTGAATGACTTGAAAGATCACTATGGGTGCTGTCAGTATATTTGCTTTTTATTTGCGAGCTCGGATGAGCGATTTTGTCTACCAAAACTAAAGCGAATTTTACGAAATATAATTTTTACAGATCAATCATTTTCGTAATGAATTTTATTACGATTTTGAAGAGACGACGATTCTATCCGATAAAATAAAATTAAAAATCATCGGGCACTACTAATTAATACAAAACCCCATTTGCTCTTCTGTGAAGTTACCCACCCCAAAATTTATTAAAAATCAGAATTCAGAAATCAGCCCGTAGTTTGAATCAAATTAAAGAAATTCTGGGGTGGGCTAACTTTACACATGCGCAAATGAGATTTTTTATTTATTAGTGTTGCCTGATGTTTTTTTTATTTTCTGGTATATTGTCGTGGGATAACTTCACATACGTGCCAACCAACTACTGTTAATTTGCAAAAAAAAACTGAATAACGTAAACAAAAAATGTAAACTAAAAGTAATCTTATTTGGCTCCCAGGAAAGGACCCAGACCAGCTATCGTAAAATCGCCGCCCAACCCTGTACCTGAGTCAAATTCATCGTTTCTTGCGTAAATCTATCTAAAAATGATTTCAGTTCTAATACAAATTTAGTATAACATCAAAAAATATAGAAGGCACCTTGCCATTTTGTCAACAACATCAAGGAACCCGTGCTGGGCTTAGTAAAAAATGTAGAGATTCGCATGGAAATAGAATAAAAGAAATTAAGAAATGTAAATCTTCTAGAGGATGCCAGTACGTTTCGTCCGCCATGAATGATACCGAGCTAGAATTCAATAGACCGTTTGGATGTAGTGTCAGTGAAAAAATGATATAATTGACTACTAAAAATATCGTAGTAAACGAATTACACAATAAAAATATCACTTCACAGCAAGGATAGCCTAAAATGTATTACATAATGTATCCACCATTTTGAAGGATATTTTAATTCCAATTTAGAAATTTTTGAAAATGTTAATTCAATTTTGATAAAAGCAATTTTTATCGCTGACTTGAAATTCATTTTAATTCAAATTTTACACCTAATTAAAGATTTTAGCATCCTTAATCCGTTTGAAACAAACTCGCTTAAAGTTCTTTGCTATATGTATTACGTCAAAGCTTTGTTAAATTACATGACGAAAAATGTAATTTTAAACCACGTTCTAAGTGAATTTTCGGTCGTTGAATCGATATACAGCAATTGGCTTTCCTTTTGAAATTGTGATGTTTTCACTTTGATATTGGTGCCATTGCGAGTTCGTAAAACATAAAGTTGATCGTGCTCGAATACTACAAATTCAGATCGATTCCAACGATTCTAATTTGTTTAAAGTAATGCAAAAGGCCCAAATCACTGAAATTTCGGTCGTCGCAGGACAATTGGTACTGTTGTATCGGATTTTGGCTCCCAATTATGCGGCGTATTATCACTACATTCCCGCAGCTGCACTCAGAGATGATAATTCGGATAGTGATTGTGTTTTTGAACATGTGCGCAACCACCATACGAATTCTATTACTGAACCCATTTTAGAGCTCAAACTGGTTTAGAGAATGATAATTTTTCTAATCTTGCGCGACAGTTTATTAGGAGGCGTGTCGGGCCGAGTAATGTAGAGGGCAACGGCGGGTTATTCGAAAATGACCGAATTGGTGCATTTCAAGAACTTGAGCTTTGGTTGCAGCGGCGATTACCCTGTTTTTTAATTCATCATTGTTATGCTCTGAAAATTTTTTTTTCAAATATTGCGTCAATTAAGCTGCCACGTTTTCAATTATAAGAATTCTTGAACGTGTTCTTTCTCTATAACTTGCCGAAGCCAATCATTGTGCGCTCGATAACCTTCGCTCCGTACAATGACTGACAGTGTTAGGTGACGGAAATGATGGCATAATGAATTCGAAGTTATGCAACTTTCAATAATCCTTGTGGAACAACAGACGGTATCTGGTGAAAATCACCACTAACAACTAGCATTTTTCCGCCGAGTATAGATGGTCATTTATTAATATCTCACAAAGCAATTGATCGATGTATCTTAGACCTTCATCGATGATAAGGGCTGTGTTACGCAAAATTGTAGCATTATTTGATGAAAAAAAATCAACGAAACGGAGTTGCGAAGAAATGGAACTGAAAGTTTAAGATCACTATGAACTGTTTTGTCTCATGTACTTCAATAGCTACAATTCTGGAACTCAATCATTGATATATCCTATTTACATGCCAAAGATCATATGTTTCATGAACAATTCTGGCCTATATGATGTAATTTCACCAGGCGATAGGTTTTGAATGATTTCGTATCAATCTGGATGCGTCAAGAATGTTATAAATAAATCGGGTGATACATTTTTAGCGAAAAGATCCAGAATCACTGGAGTTTTTAATTGACAACCATATTTTCAGGTGATTCATTAATCCATGAAAAAAATTTGCTACGGAGTCTGGATCGGTTGGAGCGAAGAAAGTTCAAGCTGTTAGCCTCAGCTTTTCTGTAGTAGTTTACAAATCACTGTTCACATAATGATAGTTGCATTTGAACTGTATTGGCTTGTATAACTAGATAATTTTCCCACTGCATATTGAAATTAGGGGTAAGAATGTTGATTTGTACGAACTGCTGCGAAGAGTTTTCAAAATTTCGCAGATAAATTCGAATGTTATGATCAAATGTAGCTCACCATTCTCATTGACGAAAACATCTTGGCTATTTCGTTGGCAGCCGGATCATTGTAACAACAGTTGTCGAATTGGCGATCGTGTCGAAGGACTAAATTGATTTGAAGCCAAGTAAGATTTGTTGCAGCTGCCACAATATTCTCAAGTTCCTCAAATTCGTGAATCATTTAATAAGTCTGCAAAATTCGATTATTTGGTCTGGACACATGTATTCTGATAACGCACACTTTTGGTGTGATCGCTATCAATAACGTACAGCTGCCCACATTTGCGGGTTTGATTAGCTGCAGAACTTGCTATAGAGAAGATTTTTTGGATTACTTATAAGATCGTACATAACGGAACAAAACAACAATATTTCGAAAGTGCTCTAAGCCTGCATCGATCAAATTAGCCCGCCTCAATAAAACCAGTATCACAATTTGTTACACATTTATTACAACAAAGCCCGATTTTATTACAGTTACTGTTTTCGAAAAACGAGTGGTCGGTTTAGCTTACAATTAGACCTGCACCGCCAAAATGGGTAGGATGGTTCGTGGGCCAGAATTTATTACAAAATGATTACATTGAATAAGTTAGTTCAATACCACCCCTATAACTTGCCTAAGGGCAAATTTCATCACAAAACGGTTACTTATTTCAAAAACGTCAATGAAACCAACTTGAATAATATTTTAACACCAGAAAGCCACCAGATATTGACTAAAGTGTAACTCCGTAGAATTGTATGAAAGGTTAAACGGAATTTGGCTCCGAACGATAGAGACTTCAAATTCTTAATTAAAAGGTCGATTATGCAAAAATTAATAATTTATTACGCAAAATCGCCACCAGATATTGAGTCAAATGATACTCCTTGGACATTTCGATGGCCAATTCACCCTCATCCAGGTGTGTAATAAGTTATTTTTGCGTCAGGATAAGTGGAATTGGCTCCAAGCTGTAAAGGCTTCAAAAAGCTAATTTACAGGTCGATTTTGCAAAATTTAATAATTTATTACACCAGACCGCCACCAGATATTGAGTCTAATGTTACTTCGTGGTCGTTGTGAAGGGAAAAAATAATTTATTAAACACCTGGATAAGGTTCACTAGGCCACCACAATGTTCGCAAGGAGTAACATTGGACTGAATATCTAATGGCAGTCTGGAGTAATAAATTATTAAAATTTGGTAAAATCGAGCTTTAAATAATATATTTGAAGTCTCTACCGGATGGAGCCAACTCCGTCTAACCTGACACAAAAATAATTTATTAAACACATGGACAAGGTTGACCTACTCTCGACAAGACCTCTAAATGAACAGTTTTTCCAAAATCAGGTAGCTGTCTGGTGGTAAAATGTATTAAAGTTTGTTAAATTGACGTTTCTGAAATAAATAATCGTTTTGGGGTGAAATTTACCATAAGCCAAGTTATAGGGGTGGTATTGAACTAACATTTCAATAATTAATTTGTAATAAGTTCTGGCTCATCAAAAAGTTACAATTTTGGCGATGCAGGTCTAATTCGAGGTAAGCTACTTCGACCACTCGTTCCTTGAAAACGGTAACTATAATAAATCGGGATCTGTTAAATAAATTTGTAACAAATTATGGTACAGGTTTCACTGAGGCGTACTAATTTGGTCGGTGCAGGTTTAGAGCACTCATTTCGAATAGATTTCGATTCCAAGAGCTTAAACGAAGCTTTTATCGTCAATTGTGTATTTTCAGTACAATAAATATTGACAAGATTTCAAATATTTTCATTATTTTTAAATCAATTATGAAAGTTTTAACAAAATGGCATAAATATTATATAGCTAGCGTTGAAACATCTTATCTGATATGCTAATGAGGGCGACTGAAGCTGCTTGAGACTTGCAAATCGTCCATTGAATATTATTGATGATTTAAATAGCGACAACAACCACTATTTTTGACAACAACAATATTTCGAACTGATCATCTATGCAACTTACTTGAAACTTTTAAATCGTCTATTGTTTATTTTTTAAGATCATAATATTGAAAAAAAAAAACAATTTTTTTGCTAAAGAACAACAGATTCGTTTGAAACGGTGAGATAAGATAAAACTTTTGTATTGTCCTTTGTTTATTATTGAAGATTTAAATATTGAAAACAACAACAATTTTGACAACAACAACATTTTGAAGTTTTTAGTTCGAAATTTGTTGCTACGTAATATTTAAAATCCTAAAACTTGTAATATTAACTAAAACTGTGAAGCGTACAAATGACTTTATAATCGAGCAATGGTTTTTATGATTTTAATTTTGACAACAACAACTATTTTTGACAACAACAACATTTCATAGAGATAAGTTCAAAAATGTGTGCCAAATAATTCAAAACTACCAAATTTTAGTTTTAAAATAGTAAATCGGGAATAATATATAATTGGTTGTACAGTAGTAGTAGAGGGGGCTGAATGATACAGATCTTAGCCCATACAGCATATCATTTTCTGATACATTAACATGTACCATATGCAGCCCTTCGTTCTTACTATTACGATGCGGGACGTATGTGAAGTTATCCCCGGATTTTATCCCCGAAATTAAAAAAAATTAATCAGGCAACACTAACATAATTATATCCCTCTAACTCTTGTGTGAAGTTATCACCGCCCCGTTTTATATTATATTTTATTCCAAATACACTTCATATGTGAAGTTAGCCCCGAATTTTATTATATGAAAACTCAAAATGTATATTAAAATTATTTTAATTTGCAAAGCACACAAAGTAAATGTAATAATTTAATAATATGAAGTAAAATAGTTTTTAATATGGCAAGATTAAGATAATTTGGTTATAGGACGAAAAACACATATCTCACATTTAGGAAAACAGTAAAAAAATCGTACCGTTGCAACTTAGCAAAATTAGGCTCCGAACCGAACAAAATATTTCCAGTTAATTCATTTTTCGAAGAACTTGACATTTTAATTTGACATGTAAAAAGTATCAATTTGTCGATTTTGTTCAAACATCGCAAAAAGTGAAGTATGGGATTGGCCATCTTAAAACCAGTTCTGATCCGACAAATTAATACTTTTTACATGTCAAATTAAAATGATAATTTTGGTCAAAAATGTATTACATGGATATATTTTGCTCTGAGCTTAATTTCGCTAGGTTTTTTTTTTTTAGGTTTCAGTGGTTGCTTACTGCACACTTAGGCCAATTTTTAGGCCCATTGTGCTACCACTCATTCACTCCACATCATTAACCCACCTACTTCACCTACTCACACAACTACAGTATACCACCTGCACATTGCAAGCTCCATGTCAACCTGTACATTGACATGGAAGGTGGGTCGGCGCGTGACACGGAATTCTGCACTCCATCAGAGGGTCTTAGTTGTATTTATTAGCATCACCGATCGTTATCGATGATGAAAATTCGATTTTGCATCTAGCCTCTGATGGGATTCGAACCCAGCACCTCCCGGTCCAAGTACCGAAGCTTTAACCACTGCACCACTTGTCCGGTATTTCGCTAGGTGGCAACGGAACGATTTTGTTTATACTTCGCGAAAAGTGAGGTATGGGTCTGGCCATCTCATAACCATATAGATCTGATACGACAAATTAATACTTTTTACATGTCAAATTAGAATGTCCATTTCGACCAAAAATGAATTAACTGGAAATATTTTGTTCGGTTCGGATCCTAATTTTGCTAAGTTGCAACGGTACGATTTTTTTACTGTTTTCCTAAATGCGAGATATGTGTTTTTCGTCCTATAACCAAATTATCTTAATCTTGCCATATTAAAAACTATTTTACTTCATTTTATTAAATTATTACATTTATTTTGTGTGATTTGCAAATTAAAATAATTTTAATATACATTTTGACTTTTCATATAATAAAATTCGGGGCTAACTTCACATATGAAGTGTATTTGGAATAAAATATAATATAAAACGTTGCCTGATTAATTTTTTTTAATTTCGGGGATAAAATCCGGGGATAACTTCCCATACGTCGATGCGGGTTAGCTTATTCGCTCCGGGATGCAATACTATAACAGCTCCAATGTTCCATTTTGTTGCCGGATGCATAAAGTCTCGCAGAGTACGAAGATAACACCTTTAACAATAATCTTTGTTTCTTGTCGTCATTTGGTGTGCTTCTGCAATAGATGATATATAATATGAGAGATTGATTTATTTACACCCTTTGCCGATTGTATATATTCCAAGTAATCGTTCTTAAGGAGTAAACCACAGTCGCGCGTTGGAGCCGACACGCACATTTTTTTATTATCTCTCCAACAATACTTTACAAAACTGGGAATCCTATTATTCATCGACAATAACAACATTTAGAGAAACCAAGCAATATCGAAAATAAATTTTCAGCTGTTCCGTTATAAATTGCAACACCATAGTCAGCTACTATTATTTTGGTTATAAACGCAAAGATAAGTAATCATCAAGTCCAGAAAAAACAACTAAACCAGAAGGTTCACCAAAAAGTCTTGCTTAATTGAATTTAATATTTTCAGTTTGCCTTTTAACTTAAACTTCTTAATGATCACTCGTTAATTTTTACATTGTGCAGCAAGAAAATAACCGTGAACATACCTAGCACAATATTCATTAAATCAACCCAAGTGCTGAATTCGTCTGTAACGCTTTTCTTCGGATGTTCCACAAGCTGCTGTAGCTACTGTAACAACTATTTTGAGAACAACAGCATTTCGAATAAAATATTTCACTACTTAATGCTAAGTTATAAGTTTTACTGTTCTAATTCAAACTGTGACAACAACAACTATTTTTGACAACAACAACATTTCAAAGAGATTAATTTCAAAATAGGTGTTATATAGTGCAAAAGTCACAAAAAGTAGTTTTAAATAAAACATTGAGCTGGCATGACACTTTTGCTTCATCTCATGTTTATTTTTGGTGATTTACCGATTGACAACAACAACTGTTTTGACAACAACAACATTTCGTAAATAAGTACTATTTTATTTTCACCAGTGAAGCTTACATGCGAATTTGATATCGACCAACAGTTTTTTTGTTGATCCGTATATTGTTATTATCTTAGTTCCAACTGAAAAGCTAACATGCGTCTTTTATATCGCATATTGTTTTTCTTTTTGCTGTTTTTAATATTGACAACATAACCTATTTTTGACAACAGCATAATTTGAAAGAAATTATTTTGAAATTTGGTGTTATATAGTACAAAAGTCATAAATTGTTTACTAAATCAATAAATATTAGTTATTCTCTGAAGCCCTTGTTAAACTCTGCATGACGTGTTTGGTAACTGGCTCCGCACCTGTAAGAAAATATAAAAATTAAGTTTAAAAAAATTTTAAAAATGATTTCACAATCTAGAATGTGTTTATCTGGCTTAGTTAAATTAAGTTAGACGTTACATGGGGTACAAGTGGCACATGATGAATACTTCGTCAATAATGCAACCGAAGCATTAAACATTTTATACTTAAGTTCAGTGAATTAAATAAATTTAAGATTTACTAGAGTATGTAGTTTGCATTAGAACAAAAGGGCTTCATAACACACATAAGCTACCTTGAGTATACAAAATCCATTTTATCATAATAAATTAATTTCTACGTTCACATTTCATAATCAACATTGCATATATTATGCTAATACACAAAACATAAAAATTTAAGGATTATCATATGTATAATAAAGCATTCTATATGACTTACTTTCCATGGTTTCCATTTAAATGATCAGCCAAATATATTTTTCCATTTCGCATACACGTGCATGGGATTAACCCAAAGATTTATTCCATACAACCATAATATCACACATGTAATAGATATTATCAAATTATTCCACAATGTGCCAAATTTTAACAGATGGACTAGACAATATGTATACAGACCATCGCGTTACTGGCAACCTAACGAGTTTATACAAACGAGCTATTATACAAACAAGAAATAACTCGTAACATTTCATCACCATTAAATAACATAAAATATCACCCTGTTGACTTAATGAAGGAACATTAAATTAACAAAGATTGTATGTTGTGTTTTATGTACATAATTTTTGAGCTTTTTGTTGTACGAGCTTTCTTAGTTTACATTTTTTTTTTATTTTAGCTTTCAACAGAATACAAAAAAAAAATCGTAAGAATATATTACCATAGGTCACGTAACATTATGAAACGAAACATTATTTATGTAGACTTTTTGCTGTGTGCCATGAATCCACTGTGCATAGTTTCGTACTATATACTGACGGTAAATATTTAGAACTACAATAAATAAATAGCTGTAATAACAATAATAGGAAAAGCTTTATCTATGTTTTTCATCGTCGTGATATTTTTTATAACTATTTAGTTGTTTTGTTTATGACGATAGACAACAATATTTATTTAAGGCTATCCTTCTAAAGGAATAATTTTCAATTGTCACCGCCGTTAAAAACTTAAATGGTGAATAAATATTTGTGGAATCGATAAATGGTAAAGCTGCATTGGTAAAAGTCTTTTATAATTTTACTTAATCAACGGATTCAGATTGTTTTCATAATTCTTCTTGCAATCAAATATACAAAGGCTCTGAACTGCAAGTCTCTGACATTTGACTAAATATCTAGAGATTGTTGAAAGAGTTTAATTTTCCAAAATTATGGTTTCTCATTTTCAATTGATTAGACATCTGATGAAGTAGTGTGTGGACTGAAGAACCTTGATAATAAACCAGAAAAAAATGACAATTGAATATAGAAAAAACAATTTACTAGCAATAAAAACCAGCTCAAATCTAATAAAAATTGCATCGGACAAGTGATGCAGTTTTAAAAGATTCGGCACTTGGACCGGGCGGTACTGGGTTCGAATCCCTGATGTTAACAAACACAACTAAGACCCTCTGTTGGAGTGCAGAATTTAGCGCCAACCCACCGTCCATGTCAGTGTACAATTTGACATGGAGCTTGCAATGTGCAGGTGGTACACTGTAATTGTGTTAATGGTAGGTGTGTGCGTCGATGTAAAGGGAGTAATAATTGACCTTCTAAGGACATTAAATTCATTGGACAGTTAATACTTTATTTTCTTCAACAAAAAAAAAACGATATGAAAAAGACGCAATGATGCTTTTCTTAAATATTACCCATTGGTTCGGACCACGACGGGGTGAATTGGGTTTATGTTACTTCTAGGAACTCTCCTCTGTCACAACAGAATTCTGAGATTACAATAATTTTAATACCTATAGTAGTTTAGACTACTGTGCAACAATGAACTGAAACCTAATTGAAATGATGAGTGATGTTGACAAGCAACTCAATATTTTTAACAAAATAACAAATTAGTGTTCTGAAGAGTGCGTATTCCTTTCAAAACACTAAATATTAAAATTAAAAAACCACCCCGGTTTACTAATAATTTACTGAAATTAATCTTTGGGAATATTTGTATAAGCAATAGGAAAAATTTAAATCCTCCTAATGAATGGCGAATTTAGAAGGATAAAAACCATGCCACTAAACTTATCCAAAGAGCAAAATCGAATTACATAAGTATAGCATTGGCTCTCAAACCGCCTAATAAGACATTCTAGGCGTAGGTGAAAAAATCAACGAGAAAACGTTGTTTTTGATTAAGTCCAATTCAATTAAACTCGATGGGCTACCGTTGCGATTTATAAAGCTCATTTTTTCATTAATTGCTCCAGTCATTTTAAAGGTATTTAATGCAATAATCACCAATTTTGTGAGCGCTGCGAATGACCGTCCTATTATTCTTCCTGGGTTTCCGAGAGTATTCGAACGAGTACTACAGAAACAAATAGCGTGTTAGAAAAATTTCAGTGTGCGTTATAAACCGCACCATAGTACCGAGACTGTAATATTGCATATTGTGATAATATTAGTTTTACTTTACTTCAGCAAAGCATTCGACTGCTAAAATCTCCAGCGATTAATTTGTAAACTTGGAAAGAAATTTCATTTTGATTTAACATCAAGTCGATTAGTCTTCTCGTATCTTACTGAGCCTATCTAAGTAGTTGTGAGTGTCTCACAACTAATTAGTAGCGAGTATAGTTTACCCAAAAAGTCTGTGCTAGGGCCAATTGTTTTTTCAATTTCTAACTCTCTTTAGCATATATACGCAATTGTGATTATTATGACAAACGAGATCACTTATTATTTACGCATAGATACATTGGCCATATCGTGAACCGGTTCAAGGAATATTTATTCGTTTTTAACTAAAGCAACACAGACACACAATTTCTATCGTAATTTCAAGTAAATCCGGAGACATAAATGCTGCTCTGACGCTGTTATAAATGGTGTTAACGTGGAGTATTCTGACAATGTCAAAGATCTAGGGATTTTTATAGATTGAACTATGATGTGGATGTACATATTAATGTCGTACGTAAGAAAGTACTAAACATTTTACGTTTATTGATTGAGATGGCCAATCCAATTTTGTGGTGCTCTTTTCAAGTTTAAATTCCAAACCGAATATACTACGGTATTTCGAATCGTTGTCTTCTTGCAAGATTCAATTAGAATTTCCCACTCCAAACCGTTTACGGACATTTGGTAACAAACCTCGTCAATACATCTTATTCATGAAAAGTGTGTTTAGGTTCCGTGTGGAAACGATTAATTTACCAAACCTTGCTTGGTGAAGCATCCCCATATATGGAGCTTAGGGTGCTTCACAGTTCGGTCAATTCTTTTTTTTTTGACTCGTGTTGTTTCTGTTAGTATACATAGGGGTTTGACAAAAGTATTTCGATATGAGTAGCCCATGTTCCATAATTCTATTTCGTCTGGTTGTTTTTGGTATAATAATATTCTTTTTCGCCAATTTTTCCACAGCTGCATCCAGCTAAGGGAAGAATTTTCATCAAATAACTGTATGATGGCATCATGCTTTGTTTTTTTAGTGGGTCAGATTTTACCTCTATCTGCTACATTAAATAATGTGTAATCCTCTTTTGTACAAATGTGTTCGACTTTTTTATATATTTTGCTGCACTTGCAACAGACACTTTTGATCCATTCGGATGTACACTACAAAACGCCACTTCAAATCGATTATTATAAATCGCTATAATGAAGACAAAGACACTACCGCTCACCAATATAAATGGCAATACAGCGTTTGCGAATATTCAAATTTATTGAAATCGATGTCCAAAAACGACTATAGAGTCGTCAGCACTAAACAACAATATTTGGCAGATCACTAACGATCCCGACTCAGAGCCCTTACTACAAATCTCACAGAATGTACAGAGTATTATACCAATGAAGATAAAAATAACTGGGAAACCAAGATTGTTGTTTAAGGGTGTACAGCTAGTCGATACAAACCAGAAAAGGTGTATAAACGGAGACAGTAAAATGGAGCGCCACCACCGCCGCCCATAGAAGCAGAGAGAAGATCCTACTAAATAACGCAGCAGTTAACTATGTTGAGTTGTTAACAGCAGGAATTGATTAAAGATACCTAAATTACTAGATGATCTCTGAACCAGTTCTACTATTGAAAAAATAAAATTTATACAATAACGATAAACTCGAAATTTTTCGACAATATAAAGGTTAAATCTATAATCCCGTGTCTAACTTAAATACAGAGCAGATTCTGATTGATTGCTACTAAAAATTTAAGGTAGTGTATACTTACGATCTTTGTACATAAAATACTAGTGTAATAGCGTACCACCAACTAATATATCAAATGACCAAATGGCACAGTGGTTAAAGCTTTGGCGTTTGGAACGGGAGGTACCGGGTTTCAACTACTACCCCATATCGGCATGCAAAACTCATGGGCCGACCCATCATCATGGCTAGTACTATAGGCTAACATGCATCAATGCAATGCGCAGATGGTAAATTAAAATCGGTCCCTAGTCGTACGTCTTCGATTTGGCAGTAATTGAGTAAGAAAGACGAGAAAATCAATCCCGCGAAAGAGCAGGGAGTGCTTCGGCGCCAGATAAGAGGCATGGATTTAAAAAAAAAATAATATGTCGCTGCCATTCGATGAGTTATACACCAATACCTCACTTTGCGTGGTTTCACTGTGCGTTTTTTCGGAGTTGCGTAACTTCATATTTTCGTTTGGTTTTTTGGGTACATACGAGTATTTTTTATTTTGGTAGTTTTCGGGGATTCCCACTTTATTAAATGTCATTTCCTTATTCATTATTGTGCCTTAGTGAATGTGATTTATTATACGTGTTACTTTCAAGTATGCACATATGTAATTTATTAATTGAGAAAAACTTTAAGGCGGTTTACACAATATAAAAGGCGATTTTTTTTATTTCAAATTTTCATATTTTACGCCATTTTTATTTAAGTTTATAATTGTTAGAACGTACATCTTCATGAGTGAAAAAAAGTTAATAAAGGTAAAATTACCAAAAAGCAAAGAAAAACTATCACCCTGGGAATACAATTGGATATTCTACATAAAAGGATAGAAAGATAAAAGGGAAACAATCTGTAGATATAGCTAAAGCTCTTGATCTGGCTGCAATAACTGTCAGAGCCATTAATGAACGAATTGGAAATAAAATACGCGAAGCTGCACAATCTGTAGCATCCATAGATGCTAAGTGTATTAATGATCACAATGGTATGGTTGCTTGTAATTAAGATTCAAAACCAGGTTGCACAGAAAATTCCATTAGGATAGTGCTAATGACAAAGATGAAACATTTGAAGCTAGTCAGGGTTGGTTTATGAGATTAAAGGTATTAGGGCATTAATTTACAATGGATTCTATTCTCCAAAACAAGTTTTTAACGTTGACGAGATCGGCGTGTTTCGGAAAAGACTCTCTGAAACAACTTTCATATCCAAAACGAAAAAATATGCATCTGGAAATCCTAGAGCTTTGAAAAGCTATTCAAAAGATCGGCTTTGTGTTCATTGGAGAACTTGGGCTTCAAAGCTTTGATTCTAGTAGAAAATGCTCTTGACCTGAGTCTATGTTGATGAATTATTCTAAATGTTAAATTTGTATTTTTGCCACCAATCACCATATCTGTAATACAGTCCACGGATCAGGGAGTAATATCCACATTTAACCTTCTCTCTGTATATAGTAAAGTGAAACAATGTCTGTGCATGAAAATTATTATTTTTCCTTTTATTTGATTATTAAAATTATTAAAAAAAAGAGTCATCAACTTCTTCATGTTGTTCAATTTCATCATCAACTATTTCTAAATTAATGCAATCATCACATACGGTTTGATGATACCTTTGCAAGCTGGCTTATCGCAGAAGTGGTAAGTTACATTTGTTTTCACGTCAGCACTCCGTGGTCATAAATTGCATCTTTGTGTTTTACGACTTTTGGTTTATTGTTTTGAGCGGTTGGTGCTAATCTCAATTCTACAACATTGTATTCTATTTGGCTCTTTGCGATTTTTACGCTCTTTTTCAATGCTTTGGGAGTTGCAAGTCGCCTCTTGATTTTATTGTCCACCAACCGCAATGTCAATTTCTTGATAAATTATTTCCGTTCCGAAGAATCCGATGAGTCATAGATATGCTGGTTTGCTAATTTATGTACATTGTACGAGGCAAAACCCGCCACGTCTAATATGTTGAAGAAGAGTATACCATTGGCCTTCTTTTAATTTTTCGCTTGCAGGCTTATTTATCAAAAGTATCTACACCGCCTTTAGTTTGGTTATAATCGATTATGATGTTCGGTTTACTAGTGGTTTCATCGCTTGTGGTGTTGTTGTGTAACATAGATGTAGACAGTAATAATACTTTTTTGCCGCTTTGGGAATATAGCTAACTAATGTCATATTTCCATCAAAACAGAAAAGTGATGATCCAATATCTCTTTTTTTTATTTCATCTTCAGGACCTCGTGTTGCAACTAGCTGCTCGTCAATTGCAAGATTAGTTGATGGCTTATATGGTTGTTTTAAACTATCTAGAAACATGTTTCAAATATCTCTAAAGGTTGCCAATTTGTCCTCTTTCAGTCGTTCTTGCGTTCTCGCCAGAGTCAGAACGGCTCTATAGAAAGAACAATTATCATAGTTTGTCAGAGTTCATCTAATCTTTTGTCCCAGTTTTTACGTAAACCGCCGTACATAATTACTCCAAACAACGCTATATGCGTTTCATCGGAGTCCGTATCGTACCAAGTCTGAGGGCGGTTTGCTTCAGCTCTTTGGCTTTTCTGTTTGTCTCACATACAATAATATTTATTAATATTTCTGAAAAAAGTCGTTTGAAATACATTAGTGGTGTATTTAGATTTTCGACCAATGAGGCTGATGCTAATCCTCCCTTTCCTTTTAAAATGCGAAAGTTTAGAACTTTCGAAAGAACTCGTTAATTGTGGGGAAGGCCATAATACATTGCAAATACGCAGAACATCTTAATCATCAACAGTACACTTACTCAGGATATGACAGCAATTTAGAAATAATACACTGACTGAAAAATGGCGAAAAAATAAATAAAATAGAGAAGTATACAATTTATCAACTCAGGAATAACCTACAATTATTGAACGAAGCATAAACCAAAAAATTATTTAGTTTGTTACTATCAAGTGATCCACTAATATTCACTGAAATAATCACATAATATAAAAATTCGATAACCGTAAAGTTGGTGTCAGTAAAATTTTAGTTTTTTGCGTTGTTTTGTGCTGATTTTTATGTAGAAATGTATGGGGTAATTTTCGACCCCAGCAGACTGAAATGCTAAACGCATTCATTCTAACGATAAAAAATGCAATAAAGTCAATCGATTAAAACTCAGATTTTTTTATCTGGTGTATACCTAATTGAAGAAGGTATATCTAAATGGATTTTCAATGATTTCTAGTAATTAGTTTTTTATTTACATTTTTGTAGGTCTGGGGTAGTTTTTTTCCCCCCATGTATATAGTGAAGGTTAAAAGTTATTACCTACGATGAACATTTAAGCTGCTTTTAAGTGAAACTGAATATGGAGAATACAAAAATCCCGTGCAAGAGTTTTGGAAGAAAATTAACATTATCAATGCTTTAGAAATTATTTCAGATCCTGGAAGGAAATTATATCATCCTGCTTGGATGGTATTTGGCGAAAATTTTGGCCAGAATGTGTTCACAACATAAGTGGGAATTCTTTAAAAGTTGATGATGCACCCAATGTAGTGGGATGTAGCAAGCTATTGTTATACCTTAGCTAGAAATTCTGATTTTAAGGGAATGGATGAGTTGGACATATAAGAATTGCTAACCTCACATAACCAGAAAATGATATTTTAAAAACAAACGATCCTGACAGCGAGCGAAGTGGTAAAGTGTCCCGAGCAGTAACTGATGATGTAAATTGTTATAATGATCTTTATGTTGATTTAAAGAAAAAAGCTGTTCAGCAAACATTAGACAAATATTTTGTAACCGAAAACCATTTAACCTAACACGTCATCTAGACACTCGTTCGACTAGCGGAAACTTCTAGTTAAATTTTTTTTATTATTTATTTGAATTATGTTTTTATGTGAATTGATGAAGCTTGTTTTATTTCCCGTATTTACATGGCTTTCTATAGTAAATCACAATTCACTTAGCGTCATTTCACTTTGCGTCGTATTTTTTTGGAACATATCTGCAACGCAAAGTGAGGTATTGGTGTATAGTACACAATTATTTAATTGTTTTACTTAAACAATTCTAAATTTTTTTGAATAATGCTATTAATGCAAATATTGCAACAAAGCAATAATAATATGACAATGCAGGTAACGTTAGAATAGTTATTATATCAAAACCATTAAGGATCACAATTAAAATAACAAGATTTCTTTAAAGCGGTTGTTACCCCGACAAAAAACAACAAGATTTGTTCTCATATTCGTATTGCTTTAGAACTTTTTTAAATTGATTTGAAATGTGTAGCGTGTTTTTGCAGGAATCAACTGCCAACTACTCTCCATTTAGATTAAAAATCATAAATTTGAAGTTACCAGAGAAAACAAAATAAAAGGTCATAAATATTAATCGGGTTGTCCAAATGGCAATTTTTGGGCCTTTGTGAGCCTCTATAAGTCATAACAAGATTTTACCCCGATTCGAATAAAATTTGTATGTTTAAATTCAAATGTACAGATATGGATCAAACATTTGATTTAATTTCGGGACCGTCTCTTTTGGGAACCTAAATCGTTCTCGAAAATCAATATCACTATGTTTGGAAAGAACATCATGGCGTTTTGCATACTGTCTCAATTAAGGAGTGATTATGGCCAACGTGAAAAAATCTTCAATATCACTATCACTGTCACTAAAGAGCTGATATTCCCGTTTCAAGATTTTTACAGATTCAAGCATATTTTATTATTGGTACATTTATGATCACAAATTTAAAATAATAATTCGATAAAATAATTTTGAAGGCACAGGCAACGCAAGTAGTAAATTAATTCACGGCTAAATATTTTATTTTCCGTTTTTATCTAGCTAAGTATAACTAGGTGTTTAGAAGGAGGTTAGTCTTTGGGAATGTAAATCGAAGGTTAAATATTTTCTGCAACCGAGCATTAATGTATTTAAGTTTTTCATATACTTCTAATTTAATCAGTCTCCGAATTTTATTGTTACCCGATAACACGACAAATAAATATTCGTGTATTATTAGACATTTGAATATTGCGACCGCGCCATTACGGGTTTCCTTTTTTACTGAACTACACAAAATGAAGCGTAATTTAAACCAATTTTAAATTTAGCAATATACTTTAAAACGACGTTACGTGGTACAAAGATTTTAACCCACTGCTTGACACAATATAATTGAATTACACATACTTGGGTTTATTGTCATTTTTTATATTCTTTATACCACACAGAACAAGAAGGAAAATACAACTATGCATGAGTTTTCCTTTATAGGTCAAATGAATTTTCAGAATTTTTTTTAAGTATGTAGATGTGGAAGACGGAGCAAAAAAAACTATGTACTCATATATAATAGTTCTCTATGCCATAATAATCGTAATAATAGTAATAGCAATAATAATAAAAATAATTTTGAATGAAATGAAATGAAATAACGAGAAAAATGGAAAACTGCTGAATATATGTAAATGCAAACATAACGTACGATGCATGAAATGAAATGAAAACCTTAAAAAACGCATATAAATAAATTTTCCAGGAAATGAAAATGTACTTTTGTTCCTTATTTTTATTTTTTATTTTCAATTCAGTTTTTCATTTTCGGTTGATAAGTGCTTTACTCTTGCATATACGTAATTTTTGTGTTCGTTTACTTGGCTGTTGCTGCAGTAAAATATAAAATCACATATTATATAAGAAAATTGTGGAAGTATTTAAATAATTTTATGTCGTCGTATTTTTGTTATCATGATCCTATATTTTTCCAACAACAACACCCAGAAAACAAAAAAAAAACGAAGACGTAAGAAAAAATCATAAATTAACTACAGTTTTCCGTTTAAAACGAAATGCCTGTTAAAGAAAATTTGAATGTGACATGTACGACTAAATTATGAAGCGGTTTAATTATTTTCTTTTATAGGATTCAAGTATGAATGCGATTTTAGAGTCGGTGAATTTCAATTACCTGGAAAATTGCCAATAGCTTGTTTGTAATCGTATCGTTTTTACAAATGGATAATTTGACATATTTATTGTAAGTATAGAAATATTTAGTTGGCTTTAAATGTTTATAGTCTGTGTATGAAATGAGCAAAACAAAAAAAACGTTAAGAATATTTACTGCTGGGAGGAATGAAATGTGCAGAATAGTCTTAATAATTTTTAAAGTGCCTATAATTTTTATTTAGATATGTCCGAGGTGAACTATAAATTTTTGTTAACGCCTTAACATATTTAACAAAACTGTGTATCGCCACAAATAATTCTTAACAAAAGCAATCAAGTTAATACGATACGCTCAGAAAAGATTTAAGCGTTGTGTAGCGCAACAAAATGTACACAAGATGAGAATGGAACGCATTCATCATTTTCTGTAAGTTTAAAGAATGATAGGCTCATTAAAGCTGAAAATATTATTCTAGCGAACACTCGTGATGCCGCAACCCAAATAAGATGACTGGGAATGGATATACTTAATATGATACCTGACGAGGAATTGGATTTAGTCGACATTAACATAAAATGGACATTATCATAATTTACTATTACGCATGGCAATAGTACCAATGTTTGAAGGAAATTTTATGTAGTGGGAGAAATTCTACGATTTGTTTTGCTTAAATTCACACGATCAAAGCAAACAACCCCAAGTCAGAAGAAGTTCAAATTTTTCAGTTGAGAGGAAAACCCAGTTATATAATAAAGCACAAAAAAGTTACTCAATACCTCGTATAAAATTTTAAAGGTCTTAAAGTATTCGGCATGGAAAAAGAATCCAAAGAGAAATTGGCGGATGGTCTAAGAAATAATGACTTCATCTCAATGAAACTATTATTATGTTCCCCCAGGAAAGTTTGATGAGCCTGTATTTACTTTGCCCAAAGTAAGATCGAGGATACTCCAAGTATACCTGAAGAAACTGATATGTTGATAGGCCTCAATAATTTTTTCAGTATATTAGCAAACAAAAAAATTAATCATCATTCAGAATAACAAATGCGGTTGGGTTGTTGCTTAAATCTCGGGGATTGATCTTGATCAAAACCACGATGTGACCAGTATAACAGTGCTTACTGAAATTTTATCAAAGCGATGTGGGAAACTGATGCAATTCCCAATCATCCACATTGGACAACAGATGAAGGATTCTGCTAGTTTATCTTTAAGAAAACTATGTCTAGAACCTCAGACGGGAGCTTCTTGCTAAAATAACCGTTCAAAGAAATACTGACCAATTTAGGAAACTCAGTTCATCAAGAAATTTCTAGATGTTAATCAATTGAAAGCAGATTCTTGAAAGGCTGTAATTATTTTCCAATTCCCTACAAACTCATCTGTGGTCAGACCAGCAGCAATTTCTGGTGAATACGTTTAAGAGAAATATTTACACTCCTGCTGGAAAGATGTGATACAAGAAATCCTGTACCAGGAATAACTTTTCAACCCATATGCTCACATCGAACACACAAACAAAATTTAAAATAGGGCTCCCCCTCATCCACAAATCAATAGAACATCATTTAACTATTGATCTTATAAGAGAAACTTCATGTGATATCAGCTTCATAAATCAACATTTTAATGAAAATTAGTAAAAGAATCTCTCTTTATACAGGAGATATCTTATTTTGGATACGGTACTGGAAATTTTTTTCCATAATTTAAAAAGTTTGAAAAAAAAGTAAAATTGCTATAGCTGTAGTCTCTTCTGGCCGAACGCCTCATTCAGCATTCAAACTTCAATCACTCTAGATTTCACGACGAATTATGAAAATGCTTGTAAAATTGTGGTATGGGAGGTATTTAGAAAAGTGTGAAGTTAGTATGGGATGATAGTGAACACGAGAGAAATCGGAGGTCTTTATGGGCGGTGTAACTATTATCGTATCAAGACATTTTTCAGTAATACCCAAGGGAACAAAACCTGATTAAATTCGAACATATTCCACACAGAGTTATTACTTTTTTAGATGCGCGCAAAATTTTTTAATGATTGGTGTTTAAACCTCTTCTTGGTGTAGGAAAAGTTCCAATAGACTGTAATAACAAGGGCGTTTTTTCTACAATCAGTATAGTTGTACAAAGTGTTGGTAACTTAACGGAAAAAATATTCACAAATTTTAGTTGCCATCAAATCAATAAATACATTTGTTGATCAAAACTTAATTGGTATCCAACCAAGTTTCTTAGCTCATTGAAAGATCCAGGATTTCCTCATCTTCTCTTGCAATTTAAGAAGGGACCGTTATTATGCTTCTAGAAAATTTAGATCAGCCTTAACTTTGTCATGGGTCCAGATTAGTTAGAACGGAAGTACACGGCATATTATTTAAGCACAAATACATACTGGTTGTAGCAAGTGTGAAAATACTTTTAATCCTAAAGTAACTCTAATACCAACACAGATACCAATACAGTTTAATGGCTACAATTGTTAGTATTTTGCAATGTCAATCTATAGTTCACAGGGAAAAATATTGAAAGTGGTTGCACAACAACATGGTACAAATAAAAATCTCTATATATACCCGTCTTCCCCAAAAACTTCCAACTTCTCCTTCAAAATTAAATTTTCAATTTTTTTTATGATTTAATCTTTGCAACCTGTTTTGGGGTCGACCCACTCCCTAACTCTTTCGTGGTTCGCTTTACATGTCTTACCTTACGTAAATGCCTACCAGATCGAGGACGTACAGATATAGGTCTGATTTACGTACAACCATTATTGCATAGCTCCATGCCAGCCTATAATACTGGCATGATAGATCGGCCCATGAGTTTCTCACTCCAACAGCGCGTCAAAGTTGTGTTCATTTGCATAATGAGATAATGAAAAATTCCTTTTATATGTTCCCATTCGATGTTATTTTAATAACTTTTAAATGAAATACAATTTTATAATTTATATTTTATTGATTGACTATATGATTCTTAGCATGATGTATGGAATATAATATCGGTTAAGTGGCCGCCACTGGCCGTGGCGCAGAGGCGAGCACTTTTAGGCACATTTTGCAATTTGCATAGTAGGACGAGCTGTGTGTGACGAGGACCGCCTTGTTGAAACCATTTGTTCTCTAAATCTAATAGGTCTAATTTGTATACAAGAAAGCTTTCCAATGTGTCCTAATAGCGGTCACCAGTAACGATACATCAATGCTTCTAGTAAATAGCGCACCAGACAGTTAATTTACGAAAATTTAGTGTTCTTTGGAGTATCAATTAAGTGGTTTAATTGTTCCAGTAGAGGCTATTCTGTTAGAGGTCGTGTTTACCGAGCTGCAAAACTTGAGCACTCCAATCTCACCACCGTCAGTTGTCATTTCACTGCAGCTCTTGTGTCATTTGAATTTAATACGGGTAAAAATACAAATCTTCTTTGGAAATTTTTAACAAACATATGGACATATTCCCAATTCTTGTGCAAGGCATCAATAAGTACTTGGTCAGTTTTTACTTTATTTCCCTCTTTATTTTAATCTTTACGACTGACATTCAAACTGACTAATGTCTTCAAAAAACAAAATGGCGGCCAAGCAAAATTGATCTGGAACATAAAAATCACCCAGTATAACTAGAATATACATTTTTATACTCAATGCATTAATTTTCTGTTTTGATTTTAACCAAAAACTTATTTGACTAGTACAAGAAAAGTATTCACTTCCTACATGTACGAATTTTATTCTAATGATTTTCATTTGAAAACAGTAAAAAATATCAAGCATCTAACAAACACCTATATAACACGTGTAATTAATCATCTTGATTGTGATTATTTTACTCAAATTTACTTAGTGAATATCTATATTCATTAAGTGGATGCGACAGAAACTTTATTTAACAAAATAATATGTATCTGGACTACATGTTCAGCATAACAAAATATTACATCGATACATTTGAACTTTTTTTAACTTATGAGCTTTTAATCATTGAACGAATGAGCTTTTAATCATTCGTCTGTAACAAGAAATTATGTGATTCTAATTATGTTTGTTTGAAATAGCAAAATTAACTGTCTGTTGTTACAAAAGTGTTTCCTTCTTGCATGTAAAAATTGTGTACAAATAATATATGCTATATATATATATATATATATATATATATATATATATATATATATATATATATATATATATATATATATATATATATATATATATATATATATATATATATATATATATATATATATATATATATATATATATATATATATATATATATATATAGCAATAAAATTAGGCATTTAACAAACACCTTAAATATATTTACTAATCTTGTATATTTGACTGAATTTTGCTAAATGCATATCAATATTCACTTCGTGCAAGCAATAATAAATGTATTTTCTAAAATACTAAATATATAGACTAGTTATTTTCAGCATTACAAAATGTCATATAGACGCAAACAATTAATACGCAACGCACGATTGTTCTATTTATTATTAACCTTAAAACTTATTCATCTCCAATACGAAAAGTATTCACTCCCTGCATGTAAAAATTTAAACTAAATATTTTTTTAAAAATTGTAATAATTTCAGGCATTTATAGAAATATGTAATAGCTTATTTTCTCTGTGATTTTTGACTAAGTTTTGCTAAGTAAACACTAATATACACTTCCTGCATGCAATGCATAAACTCAATATCACACCGTGTATTTTTAATATTAATTGACACATTCCTATATCAACTCTAACATAACGACGTATTTGCCTACAAAAATAATTCTCACTTCCTGCATATAATTACTAATTATATGTGTCCTAAACCTTTATAAATTTCTAGCATTTAACAAATACGTAAAAAATATTTATTTGCTTACATTGTTTATGATTAAATTTCACAAATTTACTAGTTAAATACCGAAATTTACTTCGTGCATACAATAATATTTTTCAAAATATTTATTATTTAGTCTACAGCACAACAACTAATTTGTCATTTATTTGAAAAAGAAAAGTATTTACCTCCTGCATGCAAAAATGTATGTCTAATTATATTTGTTTTAAAGTTGTAATAGTTTTAAGCATTTACAAACATCTGAAAATAAATTTATTTAAAAAATAAATGATTATTTAGATTACGCGCTATTTGCAGCATAACACAATAGCACATCAACGCATATCTATTTTTACTATAAAACATCGAATTATCGAATTATCGAATTTAACAAACACCTATAACGATGTAGTTACTGATCTAAAATTTGCAAAATACATGTTATGTTTCACTTCGTGCATGCAATAATATCGATATGTGTTAAAATAATAAACTTTCAGACTACAGTCTATTTGAAGTATAAAAAGTAGTATAACATCGATGCATATGAGTTTTTATATCCAACGAATGAATTTAATCTTTTGATGTTCTTTTTAAAACTTACTTGTGTGTGGTAAGGTACGCAAAGTATTCATTTTCAGCATATACAAATTTTGTCTTGATTAATTTTGTTTAAAAATAATAAAACTATCAGACATCAACAAACGCCTATAACATATGTAATTGCTCATCTTGTTTGTAATTATTTTACTAAAACTTGCTAAATTAATATCAATGTTCAATATGTCCAAGATAGACTTAATTTATTGAACAAAATAATAAATATTTGCACTACGGGTTAGATTCAACATAACACAATATCACAACGATAAGTATGAATTTTTTTGACGCAATCGATGAATTTTCGTTAAGTTTGGGCGTTTAGTTTGGTCTAACTTTAAAGAATATTTCTCGTTTACAAGAAAACATTCACTTTCTGCATGCAAAAAATTAGTTCTAGATATTTTTGTTTAAAAAAGCAATAATATCCGGCATTTAACAAACATCAACAACTTATGTAATTACTCCTATTGTTTGTGATTATTCTATTCAATATTGTTAAATGAATAACAATATTCAATTCGTGCATGCAATGACATCTTTATTATCGAATTAACAAATATTAAGATTAAAGGCTTTCAGCACATGTCTTATCGGTGTACGAGTATATGTTTTTTAAAGCCTAATCAATCCAATTTATATTTTGACTTGAACTAGTAAACTTAATTGTCTAATGTTAAAAAGTATTCACTTCCTGCATGCAAAAATGTTGTCCAAAAAGCTTTTGTTTAAAAATAGTACTAAAATCTGGGGTTTAACATACAAATATAATTTAATTAATTTTATTATAAATACAACGAATAAATTTTCTATTTGAACTTAACTTTAAAACGTAAGCATCTGTAACAAGAAAGCTGTACTTCCTGCATGTAAATATTTAGTTACATTAATATTGGTTTAAAAATTTTAATATTAACAGGCATTTGGCAAACACCTTAGAAATAACGCAATTACTCATCTTGTTTGTGATTTTTTATTAGTTTTGCTAAATATACACCAATATACACTTCGTGCATGCAATTATAACTGCATATACCAAAATAATAAATAGTTAGAAACCAGGCTAATAATAGTCAATAACACACCAATGCGTATGTATTTTTAAACTCAATCGACGCATTATCTATTTCATTTCTAAACATAATAGTAATCACTTCCTGCGTGTAATTATTTTATTCTAATTATAGTGTCCTAAAAATTTAATAATTTCTAGTATTTAAAACACACATATAAAATATGTATTTGTTTACTTGTATGTGATTCGATTTTGCAAATTTGGTAGGTAATTACCGAAATTTAGTTCGTGCATACAATAATAAATATATTTATCAATATAATTATTATTTAGTCTACAGCACAATAACTTATTTGATATTTGTTTGTAAAAAGTAAAGAAGTTATAATAGTTTTGAAAACTTATTTTACATAATTTTGTTCAATGAATTCCAATACTCACTTCGTGCATGCAATAATAGCTTTTTTTAAACAATAAATGATTAACATAACACAGTATTACATTGGCGCATAACGATTTTTACTGTAAAAACCATTTCTCAGTAACAATAAATATATTCACAAATGTTAAAATTTTGTCATGAATATTTTTGTATACAAATTGTCATATCTTGAATTTAACAAACAACAATAACATATGTAAATTCTAATCTGGTTTGTGATTATTTTAATAAAGTTTGCTAAATAATTGTTGTATTTCACTTTGTGCGTGCAATAATAATCACATGCATCAAAACAATTAATATCTAGACTACTGCCTATTTAAAGTATAATAAGTAATATAACATCGTACAAAATTGTATACTCAATGAATACATTTTCTTTTTGATTTAGTTCATTTGTCTGTAGCAAGCAAAGTTGTCACTTCCTGCATGCAATTAGTTAGTCCTAATTAATTTTGTTTAAAATTGCAATAATATCCGGCATTTAACAAACATCAACAACTTATGTAAATACTCATATTGTTTGTGACTATTTTACTTAATTTTGTTAAATGAATATCAATATCTACTTCGTGCATGCAATAACATCTTTATTATCGAACTAATAAATATTAAAATTAAAGGCTTTAAGCACAACATAATGTCTAATCGGTGCATATGTTTTTTAAAACCTAATGTATCCAATTTATATTTTGGCTTGAACTATTAAACTTATTTATTTGTCCGATGTTAAAAAACTATTCACTTCCTGCATGCAAAAATGTTGTATAAAAGGCTTTTGTTTAATAATGGTACTAAAATCTGAGATTTAACATACAAATATAATTTAATTAATTTTATTATAAATGCAACGAATAAAATTCTATTTGATTTTAATTTTGAAACGTATTCCTCTGTAACAACGAAGGTATTCACTTCCTGCATGTAAAGCTTTAGTTATACTAATATTTTGTTTAAAAAATTTAATATTAACAGGCATTTGACAGACACCTTAGAAATTTGTAGTCACTCATTTTTTGGTGATTTTTTAAATAGTTTTGCTAAATATACACCAATATACACTTCGTGCATGCAATTATAACTGCATATAACAAAATAAATAATGCGTATGTATTTTTAAAATCAATCGACGCATTTACTATTTCGTTTCTAAAAATAATAGTAATCACTTCCTGCGTGTAATTATTTTATTCTAATTATAGTGTCCTAAAAATTTAATCATTTCTAGTATTTAAAATACATGTCTAAAATATGTATTTGCTTACATAACTTGCGATTTGATTTTGAAAATTTGGTAGATAATTACTAAAATTTAATTCGTGCATGCAATAATAAATATATTTATCAATATAATTATTATTTAGTCTACAGCACAATAACTTATTTGATATTTGTTTTAAAAAATAAAGTGTCCACTTCATATATGCAAAAATGTATTTCTAATTATATTTATATAAAAGTTATAATAGTTTTGAAAACTTATTTTACTTAATTTTGATCAACGAATTCAAATATTCACTTCTTGCATGCATTAATAACCATATGCATCAAAACAATAAATATCTAAACTACTGCCTATTTAAAGAATAATAAGTAATATAGCATCGAACTGTCTCTGTTGATGTTAATTTTTAAGTTTATTTGTGTGTAGCAAACAAAGTTGTCACTTCCTGCATGTAAAAATTTTGTTCTGGTTATATTAGTTTAAAATATCAATATGCGGCATTTAACAAACATTAACAACTTATGGGATTGTTCATATTGTTTGTGAATATTTTACTTAATTTTGTTAAATGAATAACAAAATTCACTTCGTGCATGCGATAATTTCTTTATTGTCGAACTAATAAATGTTAAGATTTAAAGCTTTCGGTACAACATAATGTTTAATCGGTGCATGCATATTTTAAAACCTAATCAATGCAATTTCTTGTTTGATTTTAACTATTAAACTTATTTGTTCAGTGTTGCAAAAGTATTCACTTCTTGGATGAAAAAATGTTGTTCAAAAGGCTTTTGTTTAAAATTAGTAAAAAATCTGGGATTTAACATACAAATATAATATAAATAATTGTATTATAAATACGAGTACAACAGATAAATCGTATTCGTCGGTAACAAGAAAGGTATTCACTTCCTGCATGTAAATATTTAGTTATACTAATATTTGTTTAAAAATTTCAATATTATCAGGCATTTGACAGACTCCTTAAAAATTTGTAATAACTCCTCGTGTTTGTGAGTTTCTAATTAGTTTTACTAAATATATATTAATATACACTTCGTGCATGCAGTTATAGCTTTATTTAACAAAATAATAAATAGTTAGAAAACAGGCTAATATAACTCAATATAACAATAAATATATTTATAAAAATAATTATTATTTAGTCTATAGCACAACAACTTATGTGTTATTTGTTTGCAAAAAACAAGTATTAATTTTCTGCATGCAAGAATGTATAACCAATAGTAATATTTTCAGGCATTTACAAACACCTAAAAATTGTTTTACATAGTTTTTCTCAACGAATACCAATATGCACTTCGCGCATGCACTTATAGCTTTATTTAGCAAATAAATGATCATACAGATTACGAGCTATGTGCATCATAACACAATATCACATCTGTGCATTTCAATTTTTACTATAAAACTTATTGGTCTGTAGCAATAAATATATTCACTTCCAGCTAAACAAACAACTGTAACATATGTACTTACTAGCCTGGTTTGTGATTATTTTAATCAAATTTGTCAAATAAATGTTATATTTCACTTCGTGCATGCAATAATAATGATGTGTTTAAAAATAATAAATATACAAACTACTGCCAATTTGAAGTATAATAAGTACCTAGTATAACATCGAAGAATATGAAACTTTATACTCAATGAATGAATTTAATCTTTTGATTATATTTTGTCAACTAATTTGTCTGTGGCAAGCAACGCATTCACTTCTTGAATGTCAAAAACTCCAAAAACATATGTAATTTCTCATCATGCTTATAATTATTTTACATAAATTTGATATATTTCTATCATTATTCATTATGTCCATGCCAGATTTACTTTATTTAAGAAAATAATAAATATCAAACTACCGGCTACGTTCAACATTGCACCATAACAAAACACGAGTATTTTATTAACTCAATTTTTAAACTCAATCCAGGCATTTATTATTTTGGGTTAATTTTAAAGACTGTATGTCCGTAACAAGGAAAATATTCACTTCCTGAATGTAATAATTTAATTCTCATTATTTTTGGTGAAAAATAGCAAAAACAACCAACATGTTCCAAACATCATTAACTCATCTAATTACCCTTCTTGTTTGTGAATATTTTACTTAATTTTGTTAAATAAATAACAATATTTACTTCGTGCATGTAATAACTATTATATTTACCAAACTAATAAATAATCTAATCGACGCATTTGTATTTTAAAACGAAATTATATTATAGTTATTATTCAACTTAGTTCTCTCATGTTACGAAAATATTCACTTCCTGCATGTAAAAATATTGTCTAAATAATTTACATGTAAATATTGTAATAAAATCTAGGATTTAACATATAAATATAATTAAATAACATTTATTATAAAGCCAAAGAACACATTTTCTATTTGATTTTCACTTAAAAACTTATTCGTCTGTAACAAGAAAGGTATTTACTTCCTGCATGCAATGATTAGTTATGATTATATTAGATTACAAATTGTGATGCAATATTATAAGGCATTTGACAGGTACCTTAGAAATTGGTAATTACTTATTTTGCTTCTGATTAATGTTCTGTTTGTAATTAATTAGTTTTGCTTAATATACACCAATATACACTTCGTGCGTGCAATAATAACTGCATATATTCAACAAAATAATAAATATTTAGAAAACAGGATAATAACTCAATATCACACCGATGCATACGTATTTTTAAACTTAATTGATGCATTTTCGATTTCGATTCTAACTTTAAGGCTTTTGTTTGTAAAAATAATAGCATTCTCTTCCTGCATGTAATTAGTGTGCTCCTGCGGTGTCTATCCTAAAAATTATAATAATTTCGAGCGTTTAACAAACACGTGAAAAATAAATAATTGCTCTCATTGTGATTTGTTTTCACACTTTTGCCAAATGAATATCAAAATTTACTTCGTGCATACAATAATAAATACAGTAAAACAATTAATTTTTGTAATAGTTTTTTATATTTTGCTGAAATAAGTCCTTATTCAACTTTTTGGATTAAAAGGTTGGAAAATTTGTAATACGTTATTTTAAAAATTTATAAAGGCTAGTGGTTTTATAATTATGCACCATTTTGTATATTTAACAAAACAATTATTATTTATACTGCAACTACAGTACAACAGTTAGTTCCAATTATATTTCTTTAAAAGTATAAATTTGAGCATTTATAAACACCTTGAAAATATGTAATAATTTATCTTGTTTGCGTTTATTTTACTAAATTTTGCTCAATGAATAACAATTTTCACGTTGTGCATGCAATTACAGCTTTATTTAACAAATTAATTAATATTTAGGTAAAATGTTATATGCCGCAGAACTCAATAGCACATCGATGCATATCAATTTAACCCATTAAACGTATTTGTCTGTATTAAGAAAAACATTCACCTCATGCATGCAAAAATATTGTCCTAATAATTTTTTTTAAAATAGTAATGATATATCACCTTAAACGCACACCTATAATAAATCTAACTACTAATCTGGTTTTTGAATATTTTACTCACATTTGCAAAATGAATACTAATTTTCACTTGTTGTATGCAATAATTACTTTAGTTAACAAAATATTAAATTTCTAGAATACAGCCTACTTTAAGCGTAACGCAATATAACATCGGCACTTTTGGTTTTAATTTTAGAAGTTATTTGTCTGTAACAGGAAAAGTATTCACTTCCTGCATGTAAATTTTTTTTCATTATTATGTTTGTTTAAAAATAATAAAAATATCAGAAATTTGACATACACCTACAACATCTGTAACTACTCATCATCTTTATGAATATTTTAATCAAATTTACTAATGAAATATCAATATTCAATACCTTTATTTAATGAAATAATCCATATCTGAACGTCAGACACTCAGGCGTTCAGAATAACACAATGTCACATCGAGTAATAATTTTTTAATCGCAATCGATCCATTATTTAATTTGGTTAATAAAACTTTATTTGCCTGAAACAAACAAAAAATTACTTCCTGCATGTAAAAAATTTGATAATGATTAAGTTTGTTTAAAAATAGCAATAATATCAAGTTTTAACATTTATCTATAGCACACGTAAATACTACTAAACAATTTTATTAAATGAATAATAAAATAAAATTCACTTCATTCATGCTATAGCTATTTATTTACCTTACTAATAATGTTTATATTAGATATTAAGATTTAATATCTAATAACACAATATCAAATCAATGAGTATAAATTTCAAAACGCAATCAATTTCCAGTTTTTCTTTAAATATTAAACTTGTTTGTCTGGTCTTACAAAACTAATCACTTCCCGCATGTAAAAATATTAGTTCTTATTATTTTTGTTTAAATATAGTAATAAAACCTGATATTTAACAAACATCTCTAACATACGTAATTACTAATCTTGACTGTGATTATTTTACTCAGTTTTGTTAAATGGATATCAATCAAAAATTTATTTAACAAAATACTAAACATATTGATTACAGGCTTCATGCCAAATTTGATCGAGGCATATTTATTTTTAACTTTAAAACTTATTTAGCTATTTCAAGAAATGTGTTCACTTCCTGCATGTAAGAAATATAATTCTGATTATTATTGTTTAAAAATTGTAAACAAATGGCAATGTTGATAAACACCTTTGAAAAATTTAATTAATAATCTTATTTGTGATTTTTATTTTATTTTACTAAATAAATACCAATATGCAATTCTTATATACAATTCTTATATACAATTCTTATATGCACAAACAACTGCATACAAGTATATTTAAAACATTATAAATATTTAGAAAACATCACTGCATATGAATTTTTAAACTCAATTAATATATTTTATATACCGCATTTAATATAAAGAGATATTTGTCTGTACCCATAACAGAATTCACTTCCTGCATGTAAAAACTTTATTCTTTATATTACTGTCTAAAAATAATTATAATTTCTAGCATTTAACAAGCGCGTAAAAAATATGTAAACATTTTCTGTTTTATTATTATTTATTAAGCAACGTTGCAATATGAATTATCTGATATGTTATCAAAGGTTTCTCAGCAATCATTTTAATATTTAGTGAGGCAATGCAAATAAGGTACTGTAAAAATTAGGTTTACACAGCAAAATTGGTAACTATCCCCGGGAGATTCCTTTCATTGTGTTACACCTTGAAAAATCACATTGCAGGTCAGAAAAATGGAAAGAGTGAACAATTTCTACAGAAAGCTATCTTTGAAATCCTGTTCTATTCAGATCGTACATACGAGTATTATGTGAAACTAGCAAATTAATGTTCATATAAGAATTTTTGCTGATTTTGGAGGCTAGTTACTTTTGGTTAGGATTTTTCAATTTAATATATTCATTATTTCGGCTGCAATTATCGAGACACCATCTACATTATGCTTTTTTTCATTTTCGGCTTGTAACATCCGACTAACTTTAAAAGTATTGCAAGATAATTTTTTCAAAATCTTAACATTTAGGAGCATCGTAAAATGCCACATTTACAAAAGTGTAAGCAATTTTGTTACATCAAGCAGTTTTTAAAATCTGTAGAATGGGAATTATTCATATTTGAAATTTTATATCGTAAAACATATACACGATACACAAAATTAATTGTATTTCCCAAAAGATTTTTTTTGGTAATGTTAGAAATGCAAAATTGTTTTCCATTTGTGTACATACCGAAAATTTGAGCTTAATTTTCCATTTTCTTTATTATCTTAAAACTAAATTATATACGTACATTGATAATATAAAATCCAATATATATGTTTTGGGATTTATTCACCATACAATTATATTCTCATAAAAATCATCGTTGATTAGCTTCTTTTTATAGTTCTACCATTTATACACATATTGTATAATACGAGTTTATGCTATGCAAATATACGAGTTTTAGTTGCAAGAACAATAATAATCTAAATTAGAATAAAATTTAATTCCCTAAATGGAATATGCAGAATATTATATGTAATATGCTGTATCTCTTATCTCAGATGGCAAACAAAACAACGATATGCACAATGACTAAATAAAGCTTAGCTCCTAAGCTTTTTTTTTGTTTGTGTTATACATTTATTTAAAATAATCATTTGTTGATATTTTGCTTGTGACAATATATTAATATGAATATAGTTTAAAATATAATTTTGATTCTGGATCATCTCCCGAGTGTAAACGCAATTTGTTTGTGTGCAATCTGTACATAGTATATAGCCGTAAAAAGCGTAGAAGTTTGAGTTTAATAGTTCAAAATATTTCAAGATAAAACAAATGGTATATGCAAGCATTCCACTTTTTAAATATTCTCGTATAATACAAGTAGGACATTTTATCCATATACAAAAGTTTATCATACATGCATGTGTCTATCTCGTGTAAAGTATTTTATGATTTTGACAATAGAAAGTTATTGTTTAGTTTCCGCTTAGATAGCAAGATATTTAGTTATGCAATATACTGTAACGACAAAAAAATTGTTTGCCATTCAAGAGGATTTCTTTTCGCTATATGCTACGGAATTTGCATAGGTGATATTATCAGTTCATCAGGTTTGCGAGTGCATATAGTTATTTATGTGAAAGCTTTTTGTTTAAAGCATCAGATTTTTATGTAAAGTATTTCTTAAGCTGCATTATTCAACAGCCTGAAAATGGTAGAATGTTAAAACGTTTGTTTTGCGTCATCAAAATAATATTACAAAGTGGCTAAACATTATAAATTTGTAAAAACTACGCTATCCGTCACTCCATAAGTCCGAAGGCTATCCACTAAAATAACTTTTTTGTATGTATGTAATTATGAACACTTACGGCTAAAATGGAGGAACGCGGATCGTCCAGAATACATCTGTCTCAATGTGCATACTACTCGGAGTGCACTTTAAAAAATTTCGAGGACACACTAATCCACGAAACACCCCCATAATTAGGAGATATCCCGCCAATGAGGCTCGAAATAATTTTACTTAAAAATTATTTTCAAAAAGTTTAATAAAAATAAATTAATGAAATCAATTGATGAAATAATAAAATTTGAATACCTCTCTAAATAATAATAAAATGAATAAATTAACAACAATATCTAATAAACTAAGTGATAATACTAGATTTTATATTTAATAAACAAATTAAAAATAATAATAATATTTATCAAGCTAATCAAAGCCAATAATAAATTTAAGAAATTAATAACAATGGAAAAACAATTAGAACAATTACAAGAGGCTATAAAATAACTAACGGGAGCACTTAACGCTCAAATAGAACAGTCAAAAATAATCGAACGAAGGCCTCAGAAATTGGAAAATCCACCTCTAAGAGCAGAAACAACTAACTAAGCAAACTGCCGGACTGAGTAAAAGAGTTGTAACCGTTTGATGGCAACGCGACACAATAGCTCTCTTGGATTTATAGCGCCGAAAACATCCTGACAGATTATAACATCATGCGTGATAGACCGATCTATCGAGCAATTCTAGAATGTATAAGACAGAAAATCAGGGGGAATGCTGACTCTGCTTTAATATCTTATAATATATTCGATGACGAATGGACAGCAATAAACAAATGTTTGTCACTCCACTATGCCGACAAACGGAATTTAAAGACACTGGAACACCAATTGGGCAACCTATAACAAAAAAACAAGACATTAGATGAGTTTTACGCAAGTGTAAACCACCAACTCTCGCTAATTGTTAATAAAATCAAAAAATAAGATTATTCGACCGACACAATTACAGTTCTCATCGAAACATATCGTAATAGAGCCCTTGATGTTTTTATTCGTGGACTAAATGAAGCCTTTTCGAGAATGCTGGTAATCAAAGAACCACAAACGTTGCCAGAAGCTTACGCATCCTATTTGGAGATTCAAAACTTAAACTACCGTAGTCTCACGGTACTCAATAAAAATTCAAACAATGTGATAAAAGCTCCCTTAAACCAAATTTTGCCACGGATAAATTTCAATCAACATGACTATCGTAGGAATCACAACCAAATGACTTTACCTCAGAGGAATTTGGCATACAACATCAATATCCGAAGACCTGAGCACCACCCAGGCCAACACATCCCAAGCCATTAGAGCCAATGGATCTTGATACCTCACTAAGCAAGCAGGTAAACTACATATATATCCCAATTTGATGCATTGGGCCAGTTCAATCCACCAGCTCCTAAACGAGGAAACTTGTATCTTTAGGAACCGCCGAAACAGCAAAGGATTTGCCACATACAAACACAGGAAGCACAAGTAGAAGAAGAGAAATCGAAGAAACTATGGAATATGGAGAGAGTGAGAAGAATGGCGAACTAAATTTTATGATGGATGCCTCTCTAGCATAGCATACATAAAGCACCAAACCCGAACCAGCGATACCCTCAAATTCCTGATCGACACTGGTGCAAAAAAGAATTTTATTTGTGACCAGTTAGCCAAATATTTTACAGCTACCAATAATTCAAAATTAGATCTGCTGAGGAATAGATCAAAATTTCCAGGAAAATATGCGGGCAGTTTCTTAAAAGCATCGGTATCGACAAAAACATGGAGTTTTTGGTTCTACCAGGACTAAAAACATTCAACATCATCATCGGGGACGATACTTCAAAAGAACTAGGTGCAATTATCGATCGGGGACACAACATCCTGACGGTTAATTCGAACATTAAAATTCCATTTTACGAATAGCAGGCACCTCAAGTCAATAATTTGGAAATCGGGGATAGTCATCTCTCCGCCAAATTGAAAGATAGAATACAAATGATGCTCTCAAAATATAAAACACTATTTGAACCTGTAAATGACGTAACACCTATAGAGACCGCAGTGAAGCCTGAAATCGAAGGCTGAAGTGACCACGACTTCAGGAAAACGAATCCATAAAGCCCAGATTAAAAATCTAACATAATAATCAACTCTTTCTTCTAGAATAATCAACTCTTTCATGGGTGTGGGGCCTAACATCAACCTTAAACGTCTACGAGTACGATGCCCCAATAGTAACCCAGAAGCAGGCCAATGAACGGATAATCAATGGAAATTTCAAATTAGTTCATATCATTAATCTACACAATTACGAAGAATTAATTGATCGGGTTACCCCAACAATCAACAGCAACAGCCAAGGAAGTAGACTCCGACCTCAACTAATCTACCAAACGCAACAAATGTCGCAATTAATTTTGGTGCTCAAACACTAGAAATCAAAAAACAAAAGATCAATAGATTGGATTGGTAGTGCATGGGAGTGGATAACGGGTTCACCCGATGCCTCGGACTGGGATCAAATACTGAGAAGTCAAAACCAAATAATTGACAATTAGAACCAAAAATATAAATTCAATAAAGTTTAGATCGACACATGACAACAAATGCTTAGTGAATACCACAAAATAGGCGAACATCTGAATATGGAGCAGGATGATCGGGTCGAACAAACACTGTTTAATCAACTGATACTTATAAAATAAGAAGTGAAAGAAATAGTTCGTGCTGCGCAGTTAGCAAAAGGAAAAATTATCAACACTAACTTATTGGATAAAGGCGAAATCAACAGAGTGATCACAGAGATAGACCTTGTCATATTCTAACGAAATAGAAGCATTAGAGTATGCAGAACCAATTATGATGGTTAAAGACTCAGCAATACCTAAGACGAGCAACTAGAACTACAATCATATAATCATAAGATAAACCAAAACAAACAGATCTACCTGGAATTCAACCAACTTTTGCTCAACCAAAACGAAGTTTATGTTGCAACCTTTTTCTAGACATAACAATCTGCGAAATGAATAAACTGAAATAACTGAATGAAAGCCACTGCATTAGTCAACTAATAAAAGGATTAAATGCTAAACGTGTTCGCCAATTCAGTAGCAATCAAGTTATCGAAACCCTAAACGACAACACAATTTTTCTGAATAACTTCAATGGGAACGTCATCGGTAATAACACAAGTAAGAGTTTAGAGGGAAATTTCCTGAAACAGTATCACAACGAAACGATAAACATTAACGGTGCAACTTTCACGAACGAGGAAGTAAGAACATCCCAAGTACTGACACCGGTATTACAAAAAAACCTTACTGAAGGAAGCATGAAAATCGACTCTGGATACTTACATAATTTGTATCTAGACAATATTGAAAAACTCCAACCATTATTCAGCGAGCATAAAGAAGCAGCTTTCATCGATTTAAACATAATAACCGTCGTCGTATGCTTAGACATTATATTTTTCATCAGTAAAACAAGAGTATGGAACCAGAGAAGAACGTTATTTATAAACAAATCAGCCCAGCAAGAAGAGATATCCAACAACCCAGGAGGGAACCAACCCAGTAAATTAAACTTTTGGATCTTTGAAAAGGGAAGAGTTAACATTCCGATGTAACATGTGGCGCGCTGATTCAGGTAGTTATAGGAGCACGCGCATCCGCCACGAGCATCTGAATAAATTGGTTCAACATTAATGTGTTGAATCAACAAATTTCTGTCCTATTAATTTTCTTTGTTACTTTTGCTTGCAAAGCATAATTTTTAGTATAAAAACATATTTTATGGAATTGTTAGCTTAGTTTATTATCGTATTAATTCTAAATTTTTGAATTAATATATAGGTATATATATATATATATATATATATATATATATATATATATATATATATATATATATATATATATATATATATATATATATATATATATATATATATATTTATATATATATATATACTCGTATATATATGTCGTCCTAGTATAATTTTTGTCACACTTGAAAGGGAGTATGACAATATAATAGAAATATTCATAAAAGCCAATTTTGGCCTAGTGAAAAACGGACACATGGACAGCTTATCATGAAAATATTAAAGCTCTAATTAAACAAATTTTACAGTTAGGACAATTTAAAAGTTTGTTTCATTTTGTCTAATCACCATTTTTCGAATAAAATCATCATACAAAATTTTGTCTATATCCACGAAATGAATGTTTTTGAACATTTTTGTCTATATCAATAGGAAAAGCACAAAAAACCTGTTGTTAAATTTTAAATAATATTTTGTTTATTAAATTCATAGAGTAAAAATCATAAGTTTATAATAATTAAAAATAAAAATAAATACGAGTATACATTAATAAGGTATTAGTATTTTAATTGTGAGAATTTCGGCCCGGTTTGGTATTTCCAACTGCTTCAACTGTTCCAACTGTTTTTCCCTTTCGATTCAAAATGCTTTTATAAAACTGTTGGTCCACTTGCGGCATATAAACCAGCATAGACGTAATATCTTTCAGTTTCTCGCAGGAAACATGATCTACAATTCGAAGTAGTTCAACATTTGGCCAAGTGTTCTGACTTGACTGTTTCGGTGTTATTTTTATGGTTACAAAATCATGTATATAACCGGTACGGTACTTTATGTTTTGCGAATCCCTCTCATAAATTACTTGTTTCAATTACGTGAAAGAAATTTTATTGTAATTTAATTTGTACGCTGCTGTACAGTAGTCCACGTAGTTCGATTTTTGCATTTGTAAAACGGCAAATTTTTGTTTTTTGATCGATATATAAAGAAATTCCTTAACGAGTCCAATTAGTGAATAAATATATTTATTTTTAAGATGACGTTCGATCACACTGTATGCCGCATCAATGCCTTGAATGTTGCTATTGGCAGCTTCAGAAAACTTTTGCTCAATGTATTGCAGAGAATAAGAGTTGTAATTATAAAGAAAATTTTGTAAAGCAAAAGCCATTATGCAATTACGATTTTGCGGAACGCAACTATCCGACCATAGTATTATTCTCTCAGTATCTGGATGGGATATAATAACACGATGAAGCATTTTTATCAATGCATTAGCGATATGGGTACCTTCACGTCCACATAATGATTCATACCTAAAATATTCAGTAAATCATATTTAAAATATCTTTCCAAAACCGGCTTCTAGGTACAAGCGGTACGTACCAAATAGAGTTAAACACCTCTTTGTCACCGTAGCATTTTCCAGTTAGGTTATATGTACAAAACTTCCGCCTGTAGAAAAATTTTGATGTATTGGCCTTAGGTAATTAAAACACATTTTCCATATCAAAGCTACAAACACTTTAGTTAGTTTGTTGTTTTGGCAAACAAGAATATCAACATCCCTCTCCAATTTCGCCTGCAGTTTGTTGGCTTTATGAAAATCACATTCGTTTATTTGAATTTTAGTAGGATTTGCCATCATTTTTAACAGCTCATATTTATCACACAAATCTTTTTTGGGTAAATGAAATGCTAAATTAAATTTGTTGGTAAAAATTTCCCTATACTTCCAGAATTTTACAGTTGAATCGGGATATTTTCTTTGAAGAGATAGAACATTCGAGAAACATTTAACAACGGGTCCAGATGTAGCAACAGTAACAACATCTGACTGAGGTATTTTTTTCTTTGGAAACTTTCCTTTCAGTGGTATTTTTGGAACTGATGGGTTTGCATTATGTTTAAAAAAGTAATAAGTTCTACCCTTATTAATATTTAGAGTGTTCATAAAATATTTCTGGCACACCTGTATCATTTGATTATTGGTTTCAAAAAAGTACTTAAAAATATTACCTCTACGACTTTTGTCGGAATTTGTACGAATCCGCTTTTTTACGAATTTGGTGTAAAAGTGATTTTTTTTGTTGTCGTCCAACCGCCAAAAATGTTGATTTAAACACTGTTACAGGTGTCGTTATTTCTACATTCCGCCGATCTCACTCTTCGACAAAGGTTGATTACCTTTAGAATCGGTATATTCTTTGCCACTTTGCCTGTTTAATTTCCGGACATTTTGATTCCATTTAGATGGATTATTTAGTTGTTTTTTTGTTTTTGAAGTAATTGAATCATTCTCGGTTTCAAACAATATGTTCACCGCCTCTTGGATTGGTACATTTGATTCAGACTGGTATTCAATTATTTCAATGTTACATCATTTTCACAGCATTCTGTATTCGCACTAAATAAAATTAACAAAGTTAAACTATAATTTTCAAATGTGTTTTTCATTTGATATAATTTTATTACCTGGGTTCGCTAATTTCACCCAACAAATTTATTTGTACAGCATCCCTTGATTTGGAAAACTCTAATGTCTTTTTTGAACAATACAAAATACTAATAAAGTTTGTATTTATGAGACTCGAAAGTTTTCATGCGGAATAATTTTTATATTATAATGGAAAGGCAGTAAATCAAATTTTTGTATGCACTTAAGCAATCCCCCCATTGCCCAGCATTCACAACATTGCTTTAACTTCGAAACAAGCCGAGCTAGACAATTTTTAATAGAAAAATTGAATTTCTCGTGGTCGATTTAGTGGGTCTAGATGTATATCACAATTTGGCCAAAAATGGCGCTTCGACTATATATATATATATATATATATATATAATCTTCTATTTATATATATAAATATATATATATATATATATATATATATATATATATATATATATATATATATATATACATATATATATATATATATATATATATATATATATATATATATATATATATATATATAGGTATATATATATATATATATATATATATATATATATATATATATATATATATATATATATATATATATATATATATATATATATATATAGCGCTAATTAAAAGTAGTACACACAAACGTGTACGCAGTGAGTAAAAGGGTTAATAATATTTAATTTTGTTTAATCCAAATTACTCGTTTTTGATTTCTAGCAACGATTTGGCATTTCAATTATCTGTGCATGTTTAAGCTTAGCGGTTATATTTTTTGGAATAGGGTTTATGACCAACATGCTATTTGTCATGAAATACAAAAACAACAACAAATAAAATAATGGATCATGTTACAAGGATTAATTTCACAAATTTGACCCATAGCGTAAAAACCTGTTTTGACCCTTTACTAGAAAAACACTCCCAAATTAGATTACCAGACACTTTATTCAATAAGATTTTTTTTCTATTGTGAAGACCTCAGTGAACCAAAACCAACAATCACAGATCATTTTAATACAACTTCCTCTTAGTTGTTCTCATTTGTTTGTTATATGTGTGTCTTGTGTGTGCCCAGTATTCATGTATACCAGCTAAATTTCTAAAATATATAAACTCGTATGTGTAGAGTGTTTTCTTTATCCACATTTATTTTTATTTATATTCTCCGATTGAAATAAAAAATTTAATAAAAGCCGAAATCATAATAATTCAATGATCTTAATAATAAAAACAGAAACAGGATATATCACATATCAATGATAAAAAGAAAACAACAACAACTCAAAATATATATAAGAAATGAAAATACTTCATATCATAATTATGTGTTGAAAAGGCCGCATTTATAATTTCATTTCTCATCTCTCTATACGCGCTCGTATAAACTTTGTTGCCGGTCTTATGATATTCAAACATCACAAACGAAATCAAATTTATATTTTTTTATTTTTTATTGTTGAATGAATTACGCGATTTTGTTGTTATGAGAATTTCATTCATCTCATCAATGGAAAATTTGATTTGATGTTAATACGAGTAACAAAATATATTTAAGAAAACACTTTGTGTATCATCTTCTTTCGATCGCAGACAGAAATACGAAAAATATGTAGACGTGCACACACAACAAAAATCACTTGTAAATTTAAATATTCTGTGTGCGGTTGGTATTTTTATTAATTACGATGTCGAAATTGAAAGTGCGGTGTCGAGACGTTTAACGATGTGTTGTGTGTTCTTTCTTTGCCGACCATGCAACAATAAATGCGTTTGAATATGGGATGAGATTACGAAATGGAACCTCTTCACTAATTTTATAAATATTCATATTATGAAATTTAATATTTATTATAATATTTGGAGTGATTGAAAAGTGGATTGGAATTTTAATGGTTGAGCACTTTTATGTGATGCACTGGCTGTACATTGTTTTAATATCACGTTATATTGATGCCACTAAAGAGATTTGATATTTCAAAATTTTCTTTGAAATTTGTTTTAAAATATGAATGGTTACTGATATGAACATATTTTAACGTAATCAAATTTATTTGGTATTGGATATATAATTTTGAAGAGTTTGCATTGTCAGAATGTATAACCAACCATAATTAGTTGGATTGCCACGAAATCATTTTGAAGGAATGCTACTAAAAGTGTATTTTAACTGCAATGCAATATACACGGCTGATTTACTACTTGCGATCAATAAGTTGTGGTTAGCATGATGAAATTATGCTGTAGTCCAGGAAACAAAAACAGGGCTCCCTATAAACTTGTAAATAATTCCAATAAACTTTCAACAAATATAATGTTGTTCCCTGTACTTTACTTTTCTTATTTCAATATTTTTTTTTTATTTTTTAGATTCTTAAAATGGCTATAACTTTGGATATAAAAGATTTAGAAACTACGGGTGTGAAGTATGTCCTAACTTTGTCCTAAGCGTAAGAAATGTGTATGTATGGGTTAAACTCTCGTTATAACGAATTTTAAAATTTAAAATTATTTTATATGTAAATTTGGTAGAAACGAATAGTTATAAAATCTTATATTACCTATTTAACTACCGAGAAATATTTAATGCACCAAGGGATGATATTGTACGTAAAATTAAAATAAATTTCGCGAATCAATTAATATAGAAAACTTGATATAGACGAAAGAATAAGAACCTTTTAAAAATGAAATTTATAGCATTGCCAAAGGTTCCAAGCGAAATTGTAAGCCGTAATCTTTCCAGCACATAGAAAAATTTCACAATACTACTTATCGAAAATATCTCATTTTTGAGTAAAACCTTACGTGCGATTTACTAGTGGTGCTGATGTTAATGTTAAAAGCGATAAATGGCACCGTGACGTACAACATTAGATTCGATGAAGTGTCTTCTATCACCCGACCAATATACAGAAATGAAATGACCGACCAATATCATGAAATGATGATTCTATGAACTTTTACGGAAATATCTCATTTTCCGTATTGCCTTCCATGCGATTTACGAGTATAGATCGAACGGCTTGCACTTGGTGCTGATATTAATATAAAAAGCGATTAATGGTACCGTGACGTATATCGTTAGATTTGTTGGAGTGTTCTCTATCACCCAAACAACATACAAAAAAAATCTATGACCTTTTACGGAAATATCTTATATCTCATCTCTTAATATCTTAATATTTTCCGTAATACCTTCCATGCGTTTTACGAGTATAGATTGAACGGCTTACAGTTTTTTTTGTTTCACTCATCAATTATTCTTTATTTGTTTATTTATTTAACCTGGAAATTTCTCTCTCGATTCCTAGTACTTTTCAACAATTTTTTTATCGAAAACGTTGGGGCTTAGAAAAAATTTAAAAACGTAACCTAGGCCCCAACCGGGGACCCTGTAAACACAATTTCCTTAAGCTGAGACCCAACTCAATCGATTTCTGGTACTCGGAAACATCCTTTCTGCAATTTTTATTGAAACCGTTTGAACTAAAAAATGTGGAACCTGGGTCCCGACGGAGGACCCTGTACATTTTGTTACCCGAAATTTATACCCAGCACACTCGATTCCTAGAACTTGAAAACCCCCTTCGAACTCTTTTTACCAAAATTGTTCGGACTTAGAAAAAAATTTAAAACGGAATCTGGGCTTCGACGGAGGACCCTGTAAACAAAATTCCCTTAAGCCCTACAAACAAAATTCCGTTAAGCTGAGACCCAACTCTAAAATCACCGGCCACATTTGCGCCAAGAAGCAAAGTTAACCGCTCCCTGGAGAATTTGAATCCCGAAGCTGATCTTTCATCTTTGGAAATATAAGTACGATCCGGCATTCGCTTCCAATAAAGGTCACTCTCATCGACGTTAAACACTGGTTCGGGAACATATCCGACGGCTTCTATGATACTTTTTCAAGTATTCAGATTTTCAATAGCAGCATTTTCATCAGCAGTAGCTGCTTCTCCTTTCATTTTAATATTATATAGGTTATGTCTACCTTTAAATCTGTCGAACCAACATCGACTTGCCAGGAAGGAAACATCCCCATATGTTTCATTCGTATATGCAATCTTGGATTGTCATTTGACTAATGGGTATTCTGCGATTATTATTATCCTCAATTCATATTAATAATAGTTTTCCATCTTTTCAAAGTAATTTCTTCTCTGGTGAACGCTCCTTGAATTTTTAGGCGTTATCACGGATTATTGGGACCGTTCATTTGGCATGTCCCATTGCGTTGTAACGATATGCACGATTTTCTCATCAGATTCAATTCGGCACAAAACTTTTGTGGATTTACAGACACATAGCATCTCTTTATATTCCCTTCTTTTCTTCATTAGAAGTGTGCTAAATACATTAACCAAAAATACATTGTTAATTAGTTTGTTACGGTTATTAACATAAATTAGTTCAGATTAATTAGTTACTTAAGTGCAAGCCGTTCAATCTATTCTCGTAAATCGCATGGAAGGTAATACGGAAAATGAGATATTTCCGTAAAAGGTCATATAATTTTTCTGTATGTTGGTCGGGTGATAGAAGACACTCCAACGAATCTAACGATATACGTCACGGTACTATTAATCGCTTTTAACATTAATACCAGCACCAAGTGCAAGCCGTTCAATCTATAGTCGTAAATGGCCATATTTCAGAACTTCATCCCAAAATCAATTAAAAAACCCATTTCCATCTAGCAAACCCAATCCCATCATAATCGGTTAAAAATTGATTGAGTTCTGTCCCGAGTGGTCATATTCCAGAATTTCTTCCAAAAATAATTTAAGAATCCCATTTCTTACCAACATTCCCAATCCCATCATAATCGGTTAAGAAATGGCTGCGCTCCGTCCCAGATTAAACTCGATCGAATCGATTAAATTAAAAAACATTCGGATTTAACGGACACCCCCAATTAGTTCATTAAATCGAGCGTTTACTGTACGTATGTCAAGTATTACAAATATTATAATTCATTATAACGAGAGAATAACTAATACATACTCATGATAAAATAGTTAGAACAATTTAAGGACAAACTTCACGGGAATTAGGAACTAGCTTTGTATGCGTATCAGATAATTGAGGATTGCTGGTTATTTAATAACAAAATATTAAATATTATATGTTAATACAACATACTCCTTAAAAACCCGCTCGAAGTGGGATATTTCAGAAAAAGTCAATGTGCAAGTAATGAGGGTCTCCTTTGTGCGTGCGAAAAAAAAGTCCTTTCTAATATTTTAAGGGTTATTTTCGGCAAAGAAAACCGGATTCAGAATTATACGAAAAATTTTTGTGACCTGTGTGCTAGCATCATTTTAAGGGGTGATTCAGGCGAATTACGTGTGACACCGCACGGGTTATAGACCGAACAATATATTTTGAATGCTGTATGAATTCAGGGTAATATTATTCAGCGTAATTTTGAATATCAAAGAGTAAATTTGTCAGTTAAAGTGTAAATTTTTGAAATGTAGGACTTTTTATAATTTATCTCATAATTGTTTTAATTTGAAGAAACTTTTTAATTTTCCAAGGTTCATCAGTTTAAGTGCAAGTGATTTGACAACGTCATACTCGCGGCTTTAATTTATGCAGCCTGCAAAAACAAGAAATATGGCCAGATGTGCATAGTTACTTTTGATAAACTACTTTTATGAAATCAATTGAAATGCTTAAGTCTGCGGAGTACAATTGGATATATCATGAAATATATCATGAAAGGAAGCGGACTAGAAGAATTATGGGATTTATCGCAATGCAACAGTTAAACACATGCTTACCGGGCATGCTTTGCGAACACATATACTGACGGTATCAGCATTGAATTATTTGATTAAACACAAATCAGAAGGTTTGAAATCTGTAAAGAATTTTGCTGAAGTCATGGAAACGTATCAGAAACTCACTCAGAAAAAATATTACAACCAAACACTTAGTAAAATTAATTTGGTTGTTTTAACACAAAATTCTGAGCTAAATAAACCATATCTCTTGCTTAATTTAGAAATTTAGTATTTTCTTACTTGGTTACTAGGACTTAACCACATAGGACGTTAGTACGTAGTTTTGTTTAATTTAACCAAAAAAAATTTGTTACGTGAACAATATTATTGTTATAACTAACAGAAACTATTGGTTTATCTTAATTCACAATACATAGTGAGAGTTTCCAAAAGTTTCTGATTTGGTGTTATAATTCGCCAAATCGATAAGTTCTTGTTTTGTTCTATCGGTACACAGCAAAAGTTGAAGTTTTGCAGTTTGGTCGTTGCAACTAAGTGCAACCTGATGAGTAGACCAACTTTTTATAAGTACGAAACCAAGCTGCCAAAAAGAGAGCCTTAAGGAAGTTCTCATTCTTGTAAGGGTTTGTGTATCTTTACACCAGAACCCTGATATTAAAATGGGGAGGGGAGTAAATTTTTCTCCTTTTTGTAGTAGATATATTAAATGGCCTCTTTGTTTTTCTATGACTAGAAAAATCGTAAACATTGTATGCATGGCCCAGGGATGATATTTGCAAGAAATCAAAAGTACTAAATTGTCGAGAATGCTCTACAGCAGAGGTAACAGCAAGTTAAATCAATTATTCTCGACCATACTCACATCAAAAAGTTCTTGCAAATCTATCGTAATATAAATCCTACGGGTTTATTTGAAAATAATCCATCCTGGTTTACATTCCACAATTTTTTGTTTGCCAAGCAGTGAGATTTTAACTGTTGAGTGCCTCCGGTGCTGTTATTGGAAAAGTTTCCAGAAAATCATTAAAAATCTGTCAATCATAATAGGGCTTGATTTTACTTGAGAAATTAACTACTTTTTAGCGTAGCGAGTTTGCATGTTCTAGACGTCAAGTAAGTCGTATTTTCTGTTTATTTACGGATTACTGAAAGACTAGACATTTTGTGATCTTCCTATGTAATCCTGCTGTGGTAGGTTCTAAAATAATTAACCACTTGAACATAAAACTTTGCTAGAGCAGACCTAATAGAATGCAAGCCTCCGTGTCACGACAACAAGAATTTTAATGGAAATTTACTAAATTTAGTAATTGTTAAGGCCAAGCTACAGAGCTTTAGCTTTGCGTCCAATTCAAAAGATCAAAAATTGAATATCTCTTCAAAATGACTGGTTAATATTGAAAATTTTCTATTTACACTGTATGTGCTGCTCTATTTGCGAAGTTAAACAGTTCGACATTTTTATTGTACTATTTTGGCAAAAGTTGTCCAAACCTCTTAGCGGAATGAGATTAAACTAATCGAGACCGCTTAAATATTTTGTAATTACCCTTAACGTGGTTTTATAAAAGCATCATAAATATTTAATTAACAAACTACTCGAGAAGCATATTTACCGAGAATTAATAAATTTTCAATTTTTTATCTGCATTTTATATCAAATAGTTTCATTAGCAATAGTTGCATTTCGCATAAGACCTTTATAAAGTTGTACGCTTGGCTCGAAATATTAAGCTTCGTAAGTAACTTTAATCATAAAACGGAGTATATATCTTAGTCTTTGAATTAAAGCTGTCTTAAACACATCTGATATGAAACCCAATGGATTGCACCGATCGATTTACGATTGACATTTCTAGAATTTTCTATAAAGTTCTAAAAATTGCTCGAAAGTATCGAGTACTTTTCATACAGCCAAAGTATCGAAAAAAGTACTATCGATAGTAACGACAATATCATCCCTGGTATGGCCATTAAAAATAATATTTTGTCTAAAACGGCGAAAAAATCTTAAATAAATTAACCGCCATTTTTTGTTACATTTCCTAAGAAAATTTGGTAGAATTAACAAGTCATTAGTAAAATAATTTTTCCCTTGGTTAATTTTACAAAATAGCTGGACACTGTTACCAATTTGTGTCCACTTCTACCCAATAAAATAACCTTATGTGTTTGGCTATATAACTAAGTTAAAAATTATAACCACGTCTTGGTTATTTAAAATTGAAATTTTTGTTCAACCAAGATCTTGTTTGTTTTTTAACTAAGAGATTTGGTTGATCAAAAAAAACACCAAGATTTTGGCAAAATAGACTCAGATTTTTGTTTCATTTGACCCAAGTTTTTCTCTGAGTGCTGATAGAAAACAACATGTCACCGGATATATGTCATGATTCGGAAGTAGTAAGCGACCTAGAGAGCTGCTTTAAAGGTATAGGACTGCGAGGACTGGCAACTGACAGATGCATATGGAATCTGTTCGAAATTTTGCCATATTTCTATTCTGCTGGTCATAACTTATATGCAAAATCTGCTAATTTATATTTACACGAAATGAATAAGTTGCTAGCCAGGCTGACCAATGAGTATAAAAAATTTCCAGAGACATACTTTCGATAAGAAAAAAAAGTGTGAGCGGTCTTTGGAGGGACATGTGCATAGAACAATCACTTACGCGACCAATGAAGACGATAGGAGGATTATGTCGAGGATAAGACGTTACTGATGAAACCATTTTGAAATGGATTGTTTCTGTGCCCTTTAACATGTTGAACAACGAGGCAGTAGGAAAGTAAGAAAAAATCTGGATAAAAAAAATTTATTTTATGGCTTCAACAACATAATCCATTTCGGTATCGGGCTGGTGATCTTGTCTGTTTGTCAACTGGACTTGTTGCTGACTCCAACATCACCTGTGATAGTGCTTTGGATAAAGGTGAAATGCGGCTGCATAATACAGTGGGTAAGAGTTTTGCGAACGTCGTTTACGCAAGAAAACACAAAATAATTCCAACTGCAGCTCAGGTTCAGTGAATAAAAATAAATAACGAAACTTTCGTTAGACTTTCGTTAAACGTCATCTGCTTCACTCGGTAGTATGGCCAAAGCCAGCGACATATGGCACGATTCTACAACTTCATGGTGATTATGTTTTAAAACATTATGGCAGAAACATACAACGGTAGTGGTTGATGGTTATCCGGACTACGCCATCACGAAAGAGAAGACCAAAAGAGAAGAGCCATTGCCAAAATATTAGCAAACATCGAAGTAGAGAGCAATATTATGTGCACAAATTCTCTAAGCGAAGTTCTCGCAAACACCCATAATAAATCGAATTTCATCGGCAAACTGAAGCAACACCTACATTGTTTGAATATACCAACACATCAGGCGGAAAATGATGCAAATACCTCTATCGCAAATTTAACTTTGAGCTTTGCAAATCGTAAGGATCAGGTGGTGGTTGCTGCAGAGAACTCGGACATCCTCATGTTGCTTGTGCTTTAAGTAGATTTTGAGTGTACTAAAAAGTTTATATGTGTGTACAATACAAATGCTATTTTTATATGGGGAAAAACAACATCACATAAATTGTGTGGTTTTTACGTTGCTAGAAAGAGAAAACCACTCTTGCACAACTATGCCTCTACTCTTGTACAGAATATAATGAATCGTAGTGTACTTATAAATATGGAATTTTATTCAAAATAAATTCATTGGTTGTTTGCCCTACTTCAAATTTACTCGTGCACACGTATCTTTTTCCCCCATATTGCTGTACTATGAAATCGTAAATTCGTAGCCGAAAAATAATAAGGTTGTATGTATATACGTGTGGATTTCGGATTTTTGTTTTGTTTTGTATTCGTTTTCCCCTTTTAAATTTTAAATAGCCAAGTAAAATATGAAAACAAAATGTGTTTTGGTTTCAATGTGTAGGTAATTGTAAAAACAACTCGTTTTTTCGAACGGGATTATTTGTAGAGTAAAATTTTAATGACCTACATATACATTAGCAGCAAATTGAATTATCAATGGAATGATGTCAATTTTGTTTCAGCGGTTGTGTTTCTGACTAAAAACACTGTGTATCGGTACACAGCTCTATAAATTTATTATTATTTATTGATTTATAGTTTATTACATTTTTTTTTCAAAGTTAATTTTATTTCACATTTATAATTAGAATATATAATAAATAATAGTCACTGTTAATTAGATTTTTGTTTTAACACGATCACTGATAATTCACCATACGAAGAATTCACAAACTAAAAAAACATGAAGTTGAATTGGATTGTAAATATTTTGTGCACTAAACTGACTTGCATTTCATGTATAAATTATTTTAACAGTTCAGTCAAATGTCAAAACATCCTTTGTCACTGGATTCCAGTAATTAAATTTTTAATTTAACCAATTTTCAACTAAAATAAGGCTCTAATATTGAATATTTGTAAATTATTTTAAATATTACAATTATTATCTGTATAATATGATGATAGTGAAGTTTATGCTAAAAAAATTAATAAAAAATTACACTGTTAAATTTGTTATTTTTCCCATTGGAATTTATTTTCAAAATAAAATTATAAAATTTGACTAATTCTAAATGTTGTGTCGTTGAATCTAGAAATATCTACAGATTTTAGCTGACATTTTAGCGAAGGTAAAGCATACACCTTTTACTAAGATGTAAGTAAAGTTTATTTTTGAGTTTCGTTCTATTGAAAATTATATTTAGAAATTGAGCATTTTTGACGGGTTTCAAATAATATTCACGAGGTTTATTTATTTATTTATTTATTTATTTATTTTACCAACAGTATTAATTTACATCTGGTATTTTTAAAATTAGGTTTATTTATATAAATCAAATTTGAATAAAAAAAGTTTTTAGAATTCTTTTAAATTCATATCTGGACAAATTTAAATCGAACACGGTAGATACATTATTAAATACACGGCTAGAATTACAAACCGGGTCCGACATACCAAAATTAGACCCATGGAAGTGCAGATTAATCACTAAGCCTCGGTGTCTGAGTGATCTCACTGGGGCACGTATTGAAAACAAGGAAAGTAGTTGTGAACAATCAATTCGGCCCATTATAACGTCGCGCACAAACATTGCGGAAGAAATTTGTCTTCGAACGAACAATGGTTCAATATTCAATATCAAACAACGGCCTAGATACGGCGGAAGCACATACTTAGGGGCGTTTACCTCTCGAGGAAGTCGCCTTAAGGCAAACAGCATAAATCGCTTCTGGATTGATTCTATACGGTTAGAGGAATTGATATAGTACGGATTCCAGATAATTGACGCATACTCCAAGTGCGATCGAACAAATGAAGCAAAGAGGACTTTTAGAGTATATGGATCATGAAAGTCTTTGGAGAAACGGATTCAAAACCCTAACATTGAATTAGCCTTATTAATACATCTGTCAATATGGTCCTAAAACGATAAATCCCGTGAAAACAAAACCCATAAATCTAGAAAAGAATGAACTCGCTCTATCATAACGCCATTTAAGAATAAACTATTATCATGTACATTACGTCCATAACGTCTTCTAGAAAAGTTCATAACTTTACATTTCGAAACGTTCAGGCAAAGCTTATTCAAGCTACACCAGTCGCAGAAAACGTTTAATTCCTGTTGTAGATTTAGCAAATCGCGATCATTTCTAATCTTACAAAAGATTTTTACATCATTAAACTTACAATGTTTGAAGCACCGCTTCACATCATCTATGAATGCAATAAATAATAGAGGTCCAATGTGGCTACCTTGTGGGACGCCAGACAAAACATTGATGTCTCTAGATAAAATATTATTTAAAAAAACTTTTTGAGTTCAGTTCGTCAAATATGAAAAAATCCACTTTAAAGGAAGGGCATCACACTTGTTGAGCTGTCCCAGTTTCTTTACCAATAAAACATGATCAATTTTATCAAAAGCTTTGCTAAAATCAGTAAACACTACCTCAACACCATCACCACCTTCTAAAGCTAGCGTCAAAAAATTTGTAAATAAAGCAAGATTTGTCACAGTTGACCGTCCGGGGTAAAACCCATGCTGGTTTACTGAGATGGAATTTTTAATTAAGAAAAAGCCGATAAGATAGAAATACCGCGGTAATTTTCGATATCCGTTCTCCGTCCACTCTTGAAAATTGGTTTAATGAAACTGGATTTCCAAATTGAAGGGAAAACCCCACTTTTCAAACTCAAATTGAAGATGTTCGTCAGCGGCTGAACTAAGACCGAAGCACACTTTTTCAACACAAGCGGGTGAATTTTGTCCGGGCCACAACTCATATTCACATTTACATTCAAAAGAGCGTGCAGAACGTCATCGGTAGTAAATTGAAATTGAATGTTTGGATTATTATTAAAAACAAGATCGTCATTCCCTCTCGAAGACGGGACATACACATTTTCAAAAAATGCTGCAAACATGTCAGTGATAATTTGTGGATCACTAGCCGTCAAAGAATTGAAAGACATTTGCGAGGGTATACCTCTACAATTCCGTTTCGAATCAACATAACTCCAGAAACATTTAGGGTTGTTTCTAATATTCGATTCGATCTCGACAATATATAAATTATACAAGAAACGATTTAAAATTTTAAATTGAGATCTGAGAGCGCTAAATATTTCATAATTTACGGCGGATGGGTTTAATTTATATTTTTTATGAGCTTTAGATTTCCGATTTTTTAATCCTGAGAGGCGACTATTAAACCAGGGCTCGCGCATCGACGAAACTACAGGTGAACGGGGAATTAATTGTTCAATTGCCAAGTTCATTATTTTATAAAACTGATCAATATAAGCGTCTAAACTACCCGTTATATATTGATCCCAATTAATATTGTCCAGAAACTCATTTAAAGCATTATAATTTCCCTTATTAAAATTGAAAGACTCACTAGAATTAAAATTTACGTTAACATTAACACAATTTTCAAATATTAATTGGATATGTAGTGGTATGTGAAAAATACTTGAAAAACCGCCGAGATCATTACAAGCAATGATTGTGCCATGTACTTCTACTGGAACGAACACCAGATCGAGGATATTGCTGCACTGGTTCTCGATGTTATTAATCTGTCTTAGCCCGAGTGAACAGATTGAGTCCATCACCAGATCTGAAGTTAGATCACCATTGAATGGCAGAAGTTCATCATCTACTGTAAGCCATTTTATTTTCGGTAAGTTAAGATCTCCCAAAATCATCACACAATCAAAATCAGGAGATGCAGCTGCTAGTTGGTTTGAGAAAAATAAAGATAGCTCACCATATATATTAACTGAGGATCCGTATGGTATGTAAACAGCAACTATCAACACCAGCTTTTCATTGAAAGCAAGTTTAACAGCCAAAATTTCCAACTCGTTACTCCCAAGGTCAATAATATCCGCACGTATATCTTTCGTGACCGCTAGCAGAACTCCGCCACCTCTCGTTGTCGATTCAAAATCCGTATAACGATCGCGTCTGAAAACATAGTAGTCTGGAGGGAAGTACTCTGCAGAATTGTGCGAGCTTGTCAGCCATGTTTCCGTGATGCAAATGACATCATATTCATTTTCCAACACTGATAGGTACGTTTCACGCGTTTTTGATCGTACTCCGCTAGCGTTGTGATAATAAATAGACAATGTGTTGGTTTCATCTGAGAGTGGCAGTGTCAGTTGAGCGATAGGTACAGACAGCGGCATCGGATTTGAAGAAGGTATAAAATCAGTTGAGGTCGCAGTAGATATTGTTACAACGTCGTTAGAGCTGAGCGTGGGCCTAAAAAATTATTATTCATTGATTTCCGACGTGAATTTAAAAATTCTTTAATCAACACTCCAGAAGGCCACGCCGATGAATCCAGCATTTGGTTAAATTTGCTTACAGGAATACCGATTTTAAATGATACATAATCGCGCTCATCATTACGTCGAAAGCAATATAATACAGGTTTCTCGACTTCAAATTTGTTTTTGATATACATCATAAGATCATCATCAGTAACGTCCTTGCATAATCGAGAAATAAAAATCCATCGTAGCGGTTCAACGGTACGCAAAGTAGAGTTCAAGTCACCACTACCAATAAAAATTTTTTTAGGCGAGTCCATATTATCGTCTAACGATTTAGCAGTTGACTACTCTTTGATCTTGTAAGTATTGGTGTAGCAAATTCCATATCAGTTTGTGTTGTTTTTTTTTTTAATTTTACAGACGACGACTGTTGAGATGGTGTTGGTTTTAACAAACTTTCCACGTTATTACTAATAACGGCTGATGTTTTATTTAGCAATGACAAGGACGCTGATATAGCATTGATCGAATTACTCATATGATCGTTCGTTTCCTTGAGAATTTTATAAACATCGATACAAACACCACATCGCCATGAAAAATTTGGAATTATCGAAATGGCATCAAACACAGGTTTTTTAATTCCGGCGCATCCAAAATGAATAAGTTTATTACATTCACCAGCACAAGTAAAAAAGTTTTCAGACACTTTGGCACTACATTCACAGCACGCAGACATTATTATTCAATTTAGAAAGAAAAAAAATGTTTAATAAAATCACAGTTATGTATTTATATCACAGATATTGATAGATTTTATGAATTTATGATTTTTAGCCGTTTCACAGTTATTAGAAAAAATAGTTAATTTAACTGAAAACTAAATAACAAATATATTAAAATTAAATCACAAAATGTAGATAAATTATTTAACCATTTATATATATTAAATTTTTAATTTTACGAGCAAATTGTACACGTGTGATCACATCGACCACCAAAATTGATATGTGTTTCACTAACATTTTCGAATAGATCATCCAATCTACTGAGTTTATAGTGAATATGATAAAATTATGATGGGTTTAATGATATGTTTTAAATTGTCCTAGAAACTTCACAATTTTGATAACTATGTCAAGTTTAATAAAGAAAGTGCTAAATATATTTACAAGTCCTGGTCAACAGACTTAAGATTTTTATACCGCCGATCGTAAATATGTCCACAGGTTATAGTGATTGGCATCAGATTCTAATGGGTTTTGCTATGCCTATAATAGAATTCATGTTTTTATTCGTACTGCCGATACCAGAGATGTCCACGGAATCTCGTCTACATTTTGCTACAACTTATAATACTTTCTGTCTATGGAGCGAAAATGGGTCAATTGTAATGTCAAGTGTCAATGGGTCAAGTTGTAGCAAAATGTACACAAGATTCCGTGGACTTCTCTGGTATCTGCAATACGAATAAAAACATGAATTCTATTATAGACATAGCAAAACCCATTAGAATCTAATGCCAATCACTATAACGGTAGAATATTGTGTAGTCTATTCGAAAATGTGGGTGAGAACCTGTGGACATCTCTACGATCGGCGGTATAAAAAAGGAAATTTGTTAAAAATTTAAAAGTTTTATTTACCAAAACAAGTTTCATCATAAGCGAGCAATGTATACTGCAAATCTATTAAAACGGGTTCGTCGCTTGGTTAGGAATGTCAATTTAAAATTCAATTGGAGAAATTGCTAAAATATTGTAGAAGGAAATAATAATATTTTTGTCAAAATCACGAAACTTCAAAATTCAAAAAATCATTGTTAGGCCCATTACGATTGACCCATTTTCGCTCCATAGACAGAAAGTATTATAAGTTGTAGCAAAATGTAGACGAGATTCCGTGGACATCTCTGGTATCGGCAGTACGAATAAAAACATGAATTCTATTATAGACATAGCAAAACCCATTAGAATCTAATGCCAATCACTATAACGGTAGAATATTGTGTAGTCTATTCGAAAATGTGGGTGAGAACCTATGGACATCTTTACGATCGGCGGTATAAAAATCTTAAGTTTTTTAACCAGGACTTGTAAATATATTTAGCACTTTCTTTATTAAACTTGACATAGTTATCAAAATTGTGAAGTTTCTAGTATCATTAAAACATAGTAAAACCCATCATAATTTTATCATATTCACTATAGACTCAGTAGATTGGAGGGGTCGGCGATTGAACGTCGTAAAGGAAAGACGTGATTTTTGTCTCTCCTTTAAATAAATAAATAAATAGTTTAAATATGTGTTAATAATTGATTAATTATAATATTAATCATAATATTATTTATTAATATATGTCTTATGAAATAAATAAATAATAATATTAATAATAATTTGTGTGTAAAGAAGTAATAAGTAAAGTGAAAAGTTATACGTATTGTGTTAATATATTAATTTGTGTGCGGTGCGCTTGCAATGGTGTAGGATATGTATTTATATAACAATTTCGTTTATATGTTTTTCGACACCGTTGTTTAAACGCATCGTACGCATTGTATGTTAATATTTGTAGGACTTTTTTGATTACAAAGGATGCTTAAGATAAGTGTTATTTTTATTACTTTATTTTACATCATACATTATATTTTATTACATAATAATCAATGAATCGTATGGATGAGTTATTTGTGTTGTTGTGGTATGAAACAGTTTGTGACGACAGTTGCTGGCATTCATTCTATGTAATCTGTTTCTATGAAAAATACTGTCGTGGTCTCTAATTTTTATAATTTTGTTTTTTCTCTCGCATACGTATTGTTTATAGTTTTTTATGTACACAGTGATTTTGTTGAATTTCGTTATATGAGTAGATGGTATTTTCTTGGAAAAGAACAAATCACGACCAAAAAGCTAATTTAAAATTTGGATATCAAGTCTTTATTGCATGTTGTACTGAAATCTTATTTCTTTTAATTTTTTTATTTAAGGATTTACATATAAGTGAAAATATGGTATATGGGATGCGCAAAATATAAACAAAATGATCGTATAATATTCTCTGCTCTCTCACGGTTGTATTTATATTTTTGTAGTGAATTACACTAAGACTTCGTACTACGTTGTCTAAATGGGCGAATTTCTTTGGATTTGCACTAAATGTTCTTGAATGTGGATGATTCAATTTGTGAATTGGGAAAGTCGATTAAACTTTAATTGTTCATAATTTGTTGATTTGTTATATGTATAATAATTTAGGCTTTTGTTAACTTTGTGAGATTTTTCCGTCGTTGTGGAGAGGCGGCTGACGTTGACCTCTCCTTGTCGACCTGGGTTGGCGCCATCGGCAAGGGGTGGATGTTGTCGCAGGTCGAGATCGCGCAAAATGAATATTGTACATATAAAGGAATGCATATTTTTGGCGATTGGGAGGGGGTTATACTTTTTCTCTGTGGTGCGAAAACTGGATTAGATTTTGACGAGTGGTGTATGTGTGTGATTGGTTTACACAGGATGTGCGGCGAGGATGTGCTGCAGCTGTATTGCAGTGAATCTTTTTTGATATTTGGAGTGATTTGAATGGGTTTCGTTCATGGTGAGTAATGGCTCGGTGTCTGCGGTTTGTGGTGGTTGTTCGTTGAACGTTGTATTTCTCAGCTTGCGGAGAGTTGTGTTCATGTGTGTTCTGTCGTTACCTGTATTTATAAGGTATTTTTGACTGTTTTTAGTTGTTTTGTTTAGGACTTGAGGTAGTTCTCATTTGTTAGTGTATGAGGGCGGATTTGCAGTTTTGTATTGAATCATTGCCTGAATGTTGGATTTGTATGTCCAAATTGGTTTCTTTGCTGAATGCTTCGGGTGTTTTTGTTGGAGTTTGCCGTCGATTTGGCGGGGGCTGAATCATTTTGGGAGTTTTGGTATGATCGGTCGTACGCTGAAGTTTTTGGGCTGTAGGGTTGCCATGGTTCGTTTGTGATCTGTCATGGATTCGTCACGGCTTTGTGAAGCGTGGTTTTTGTTGAATGGTGGTGTTGGCAGGAGGTCGCTTGGTGGATGGTAGTGGTTTCATGGTGGAAAGATTCATGCCGTCTGTTGGGATTGTTTCGAGGTAATTTTAGCTCCTGGATGGACATTGCATAATTCTCTTGGTACATTTTACTACGATTGTTTGTAGAGGTGGTTTCTTCCACGCTTTGATTTCGGAGATTTTCGGAGAGAGCTATTTTGGTGATGTTCCTTCATCCTATTATTCAGCGTTTGTGTAATAAATTGTTATATTTTTATTTTGGTTTGATTAGCGATAGAATTTTCCGTTTCCGTATTTCTTCTGTGCATTGAGAATATAGTGTAGGTAATTTCTGATTAGCTGTTTTCTATATTGTATTTCCTTCATAATCCATCATTTTTGCAAGATTAATTGCAACTATGTTGGAGTTGGTAACGAATCCTATTATTTACCGCAAAATCGCCTTTTTGTGACACTCAATGGGTTACTAGTATTTTCTCACAGCTTATTAGATATTTTTGCTTTATAAAAAGAAATATTATTTGCATTGGATTTTGGATTTTAACAATCTTAACATAAAGAATTGTTTATCGGCAACTTCGTTATATCTATGTAACTGAAAAGCTAGAAATATTTGATATAATTAATATAATTATTCAAAAGAAAGAGAAGGTTTGTATACTTCAATACACCAACGAGTGGATGTTTGTCATAAAATGCAACGTTGCCAATCTTGACTGTTTTAGTACAAGAATTATAATTATTAATTCCCAATTTCAAATCAACCCTAAATATTAATCTACATGTACAGTGCCGAGCTATTATATTAAAATTATTCGGTTCTCAGGAAATCTCATTCAAATATATTTAATATACGAGTACATATTATCCCTCTTTTAAGATTCTGGTACGATTTATATTTAATTATAAAAATTATAAAATAAACTTATTTATCATTCATTTTAGAATAATTTTTTCAAATTTTATCTAGTTGCCTTTACTTAAATATTACCTTCCAGCAGGAAAGCCATTGACGACACACTAATTACTAATTTACGTTTGTTACCAGTCTGAGATGAAGCGTTTATGACAAGTCTAATACGAGGTGACAAGTCATAGACGAGTCGCATGTGTCATGTCTGAGATTAATTGTATGTGAAATATCCTCAGCAAACGTAGAAGAAGTTCCAGAACTAGTGCAAAAGTAGTGAGAAAAGTATTTGTTTCCTTGTGAAAAAGGATGGGCGTCGGGAAAAATTCATCAGTTTTATAAAAAAATTTTAGTAAACATACGAAATTTTTGCGAATTCTAAATTATTTAGGATATTTTGATGGATGGATATTTTAATGGATGGATATTTTAAGGGATATTTGAATGCAATCCGGTAGTTAATCTAGTTAATCTGTTTTTTTTTTTTTTTTCTATTTTGTGTTCGCCCAATTCAACGGTTAAATACTAATGAATTTTAGAGTTATTTTGAATATAGTTCAAATAACTTTGGTTTCAGGAAATTCTACTGTACGTTGCGGAGTTGCAGAATGATTAAATTAATAAATGTTTCAATTATTTAGGAAGCCGCAAAATATGAATTTAGAATTAAATTTCAGGAAATTTACAGATGCTTGTGAATTAATGCTTCATTGTAATTGCTGATTGTGTAGTTTAGAATTGTGTTGTCATTTTATTACTAACGACTTTACATAGGTGTCTGTAACGGGTCGAGTCAACCAATTTTGGTTAGGAAGCCGAAAAGTATTAATAGAATTAAATTTCAGGAAAATCCCAGATGCATGTGAAATAATAATATTTTTTCTTAGGTTGCCGTTTTAAAGAAGCAATTGTTGAAGACCACTACCATCGTTATCCATTAACCTATTAAGCCTTTATCCTTCATCTAGTAGATTAGAATTGTGTTGTCTTTGTGTTACTAACTATCGGCTATACCTAGGTGTCTGTAACCGGGCCGATTCTGTCCCACTTAACTAACCTATCCAATCCTTCGGTTTTGTTATGTGTAAAAAAGGGTATACGGTGGACCCGGCGTCATCCGGGAACTCAAGCCTAAGAACTTGGTCGTACATTCAAAATCAATCAATCAATCAATCAATTCACTATAGACTCAGTAGATTGGATGATCTATTTGAAAATGTTAGTGAAACCCCGTGGACATCTCCAAAATTAGCTGGAATGTTATTTGAAACCCGTCAAAAATGCTCAATTTCTAAATATAATTTTCAATAGAACCAAACTCAAAAATATACTTTACTTACATCTTAGTAATAGGTATCTGCTTAACCTTCGCTAAAATGTCAGCTAAAATCTGTAGATATTTCTACAACTCCACTCTCACATAATATGGCATTACCAGTTTAGTAACTTTTCGGGATAATTTTAGCTTTCTCATATTAATGAATATAATTTTCGAAGATACATAGATAAAAAATTATTTCGGGACGAGATATGAATTTTCCATACAATTATGATATTTTTTCGGGATGGTATTGAAATTAGCACAGAAACACACGTGTTTTCGGGCTGGTTTTTCGGGCCAGCTTCACAAACATGTTATATTCTGGGTGATTACCACATTCATTTTTACGTCGAGGTGTGGTTTCCAAAACTTCATATAGAAATCGCAATTATTTCTTTTCAATCCTAACTATTCTTATTACGCAAAATCAAACTCAAAACATGGTCCTGACAAAACTATTGTTTAACTTCACCATTTTTAGTTATTTTTGTTCTAAAAATAAAAAATTTTTTGGTTATTATAACCAAGCTAATTTTTAAATAATCAACATCAAAATTTAAATGTGAACTGTGATCTTGAATGGTTGAAAATTAACAAAATTTATGGTTAAATTTACTTACATTATTGCTGGTATTTACCACGTATATAAAGTTAGCCCAGCTTTCATCCCAGAAAAATAAAAATGGCAACACTAAACTATCACGACAGTTGTTCCATCCCATGGTATTACTGTCAGCCCAGGATTTCTGCCATATCAATATTTATCATCCCAGAAAAAACTATAACGACACTAAAACATCACCCCAAAAAATAAGTTTAACCTATAGCGAGCTTCAATTATCCGATCAATGTCAGCCCAGAATTTTAATATTAGGATAAATTACAGATTCAAAAAAAATTCTATAGCGACCACATAATGTAAAATCTGCATCCGAGGATAACACTGGTCGATCAGTATCGTTATTAAAATTTTTACAAAAACTTATATATAAAAATCATGCGTAAAAACAATTATATTTGAAACGATTTAAAAATACTGCAAATTAAAAAAAAATATTTTATAACGAGTTGCTTGTTAACTTATTGTTAATCTGAAATAACAAAATGTTTTAAAGATGTTGAATAGCGGTATTTTCGTATCGGGTTTCTGGTGGCACCAGTTCTTTTAAAACAACACGCTAGAGAGGGTGTTTTTTAGATGAATTACACCCATATGATCATTATGGGTTGAATTTAAGTAACTTCTATGCTTACGAGCGGCGCTATAGATTTTTGAGCACGGATATTGAATCGTGGGTCATCACAAAATATTCGAATTTTGTAATTCAAAAATTTATAGCGCCGCTCGTACGCATAAAAGTTACTTAAGTTCAACCCATAATGATCATATAGGTGTACTTCATCTAAAAACACCCTCTCTAACATGTCGATTTAAAAGAACTGGTGCAACCAGAAACCCAATACGAAAATACCGCTATTCAACATCTTTAAAACATTTTGTTATTTTAGATTAATAATAAGTTAACTCGCAACTCGTAATAAAATATTTTTTTTGCGAAACAGTGTTATCCTCGGATATAGATTTTACATTATGTGGTCGCTATAGATTTTTTTTTGATTCTGTAATTTATCGTAATATCAAATTTCTGGGCTGACATTGATCGGATAATTGAATCTCGCTATGGGGTACGCTATCTTGATATGGCAGAAATCCTGGGCTGACAGTAATATCATGGGATGGAACAACTGTCGTGATAGTTTAGTGTTGCCATTTTTATTTTTCTGGGATAAAAGCTGGGCTAATTTTATATTCGTGTATTTACCCAATTATGTTTATGAGTTACAAACAAAGCAGGTTTACAATGGAAAAATATTTGCTAATGAGACCTAAATCGTTTCGATAGACACCACACCACAGTGAGAAGTATTTGTGTTTGAGTCATTTTCTAAAAAAATATTTTGGTTAGCAGGTAGCTACTTTTTATAAATATTCACACATCTAATCATCTTCAAAAAGTACCAATTAATTGATTTTAAATTTCTCTGTAAAGATGGAGCTTTCGGGAATAACGATTCTATGAATTGTTGATGAGACCAAAATTACCTTTTCGCAATCCTTGGTAATGTCAGAAAAGAAATTTTTAACAGTACAAGTTTGCATATCCAATCACAGTATCATTTCATAATTTACCCAGTAAAATGGTATAATTCGCGAGACACGTAATGGTATTCTAACAGTAACCTGTATTGCGCACACAGCAAATACAAAATATACCCAAAGATAGATAGATAAATGGCATAACAGTTACGTTGAGCGATATTATTCCGCATTAAAAAAATATAAAAATTACGAAATAATTGTATGCACTTTTACGATCATTAAATGATAAATTGCAGTAAATATTTACTATTTCAGTATTTTGATAAGCGCAATTTAGCTTTCATACCTTTTATTATAATTTCGTTGTAGTCTGGCTGAATATACAAAATGAAAAGAAAATCTCTGCACACAAATCTTTGAGAAATTTTATTTTTGTTTTATGGTTGTTTTACGACGGGGAGAAAATAAAAAAAAATAATAATAATAATGATCATATTGATCGTCGTACAATCATTTACCAAGAAAAATAATTCAAAAGTCCATAACATTGGTGGTCTTAAGAAAATAAAATTCGATTTTTTTTCTCTTTACTTTAATTTGTTATAAATAAAAAATAATAATTTTTATCGATATTATTTTGCTTATGGGGCATTGTACTTATTTATTTAATTTTTTATATATTTTTTTTTTGTAATTTTAAGACGAAATAAAAAATAAAACGTATGGATGATCAAGAAAATATGATTAAGATGTAAGAAAAGAAATAACTCAAATAAAAACTAATAAATAAATTTGTTTTGAATGGAATTTTTTAAAAACTTATTTTTTGTTAGTTTTAAATGAATTTAGGAATATAACAAGCTGTATCGAATCCAATCAACGAAATACAAAAAGAATTTATTCTTTTTAATCATCCGACCAAATTTTTTATATATAGAGTCTAGAGATACGTATATAAGAAGTACTGGCTGTATAGTTAGCTGTAATGTAAATAGATATACCGAGAGCCAATAATTTTATTTTTTATTATTATTGTTATTATTATTTATAATTAATAGTTTTTATTCCAAACTATTACTATACCATTTTGGTTCGGTGCGGCTGCTATATATTGAACTTTGAAAAATACTACTCGTTGTCGGAGACGTTGTACCATACAATAGTTTAATGAAATAATTTTTATCGTATCATGCACTGCGGTTGTACAGTATCATTTGTCCAATAGTTTTACCGTTTTTTGGCCTAAATTAATTTCAGAAATTGAATGGAAAACGATTTTTAAGCCAGGTTACACTGAACTCGAGAACTGGTAGAGAGTCATTTTCTGCGTAACATTTAGGTACAAGATACCTTTAAAATCTTGAATTTCAAAAGAGCAAAAATTTAAACTTTCAAAACAAAATTTTCGATCTCACCAAACTCATCTGTTTCTGCTGCTAAAAAGCATAGCAAATTATGTTTAAATTAAGTTTCTATATATTAAAAATTCCTTATCGACTAAAGCCAAATTTGTTGAAATTTACAACAAGAATTGTAAGAGGTGAATTTGTATACCTAGAAACAAACCAATAAAGCGCTACTATCGCGCACCAGCAAATCCGTATTTGATGTACAGTGTACGAAATCTACGCGGTATATGCATAAGATAAACAATAACCTTCTGTTGTTTGTAAATACCTACCTTAGACGATCCTGTTCAGCTTCTTTTGTCAAAATAGTTCGTTGGTGTTAGTCTATGGCGGATTCAAAATTTTTGTAGTCAGTATGCGTTAAGTATAAAATTCATTATAAACGATACGATATAACTCATATACTTTGGCCTTTTAACTCCGAAATTAATTGAGCAATTTGTTCAATTTAGTGCGTCCACTGAGGTTTAAGGCTGCTTCGCGGATTGACGTGGTTGATTTCGGATGAAATTCTTGTGATTAGTTCTTACTGAAGAGTAAGGTTGATAACATGAACGATCTTGAACTCCCCATTGATGATCCGTCTGGCCCCCTGCCTAACTATCACCCCGGTGTTACTATGGCACAAACACCGGATTTACAAAATGAAAAAAGTATGGTATCAGTTGTATTCTTTATATGGGTCTTGTGAATTTTTCGTCCAGAAGCACCGGTGTGAAGTTTTCAACATTTATCAATAGTGTAGCTACACAAATTAACAAAAAACAACAATGTAGGTACACAATTTAACAAAAGGTGTAGTACTACATAAAAAAATTGTGGCAGGGTTGAATTTGTTAAAATTTTCACTAAATAAAATCTAATCTAATCCACGGTATATCACTGCGACCTTTGGAATTTTTTTTTGTTTAGTGTAAATGGAAATAATAATATAAAAAGTGTAAACCGGGTCTTGTGGGTTTTTGAGGCCATCAAGAATGTGGGCCATCAACACAACTGTAGCGATGGCACCACAAATCTAAGTATACTGGCATTTCAGGGACACTCTCTTCAACCTATGCGGCACATCTCTGCGACCTTCGGGGAATTTTTTTTGTTTAGTGTAAATGGAAATAATAAGATAAAAAGTGTAAACCGGGTCTTGTGGGTGTTAAAGGGCAATCAACACTAAATTCTAAAGATAACACTACAAATCTGACTATACTGGCATTTCGGGGACAGTCCCTACAACCTTTAGTGGTATGCGGCATATGTCTGCGTCATCTCTAGAATTTAGTGTTGATGGCCCTTAAACACCCACAAGACCCAGTTTACACTTTTTATTTTATTATTTCCATTTACACTAAACAAAACAAATTCCTCGAAGGTGGCAGAGATAATGCCGCATATCATTAAAGGTTGCAGGCAGTGTCTCCGAAATGTCAGTATACTCAGATTTGTGGTGTCATCTCTAGAAATTAGTGTTGATGGCCCTTAAACACCCACAAGACCCGGTTTACACTTTTCATATTATTATTTCCATTTACACTAAACAAAAAAAAATCCCCAAAGGTCGCCCACAGGTGATATTCCGCGGATTAGATTAGATTATATTCAGTGAAAATTATATCAAATTCAACCCTGCCACAATTTTTTTGAATAGAGCTACACTTTTTGTTAAATTGTGTATCTACATTTTTGTTTATTGTTAATTTGTGTAGCTACACTTTTAATAATAAATGATGAAAACTTCAGACCGGTCCCAGAAGCTGTTATCAATGTGGCCTGCGGTTATTTTTGACCGCTATTTCTTTCTGGATGACCGATCCGAAATTTGTACCCGGCAAGGCGTTCTTCTAAGATCTTGATCCCATTGATTGTATTTAGGCTAAGTGTCTTCTTTAAAACTTCCATCAGATTTCATTATCTTAAGCTGATGAAATAGCCTTGTTAGCTAGGACGTAGTTCCTCATAAGCGTATACATTTTAGCCTTCCGTAATGATAAGTTGGTTTTTGAATGTGTTTATTCGTGCATCACAATATGGTATTAAGTTGGTATTGCCCTGATCAGCTTTTACATCTGTATCTATTGGTTCATGGTTGTTGACGGGTCCAAAGAGTTTTTCAAATTCCGACAGCATACTCTGTAACTTTTCTTTTGACGTAGCCGAGAGATGATTGTCTCGGATTTCTAGATTGAATATGTTATTGGATATTAATGCCGCATCCGCCCTTCCTCTAATCTTTTGTCGTATATTCTGCAAAATTGACCGGTACAACGGCTTGTATTTTATGATTTCGTAACCCCTTAGTATGGTTTCCACATTATGGTTCCATCATGATTTGTATTGCGTGGGGTTACCATTCGAATATATGCAGTTCTTTTACACTTATTTTTGGGCAAGTCGGTTGTTGTAGTTTGGCAATACGCTGTTCTAATTTCCTTGTTAAATCAATCTGGGCATTGATTGCCCCGTTGAGTTGTTTTATCTGTTCGATTAAAGCTTCGATTTGTGACATTTTTATTTAAAATTTATAATATAGGTTATTATTTTGAAATTGTCATTAGAAGATTTTATCTTCGCTATTTTATTTATTTAATCATTGAAATTACCATAATTTTTGGTCTCGAAAGATTTGCATTTCTCTTGATATATAATTGTTGGGATATATTTGAGGGTTAGTCAGTGTGATGTTGGACGATCCGTATAGTTCCCTTTTAGCGATAACGTTGATAATTGTAAACGCGTACCCATGGTACGTAATTCACTCACTAGTTAGTAACTTTCACGTGACTTTCCCTTCAAAATTTTAGTGACGGTCCCAGTTTCGCTGTTCGAAGAGTTAAAAATAAATTTTATTTATCGAAATTTATGTTACGTAAAAACTAGCTCCAAACTCATTTTACCATTTTATTTACTTATACCTAAATTTTGTGTTAATGTAAGCACTTTTATATGTATATCAAGAATTTAAACTAGACCATTCCATTTTCAAAGCTAATCATTTTGTAGCACGCGGCATGTTGTTTGTTGCTTGAAAGTATGTTTCGAATTATGTTCAGGAATTTGATTGATTCAGCATTAACCGCGTGTAGCCTATATTGCTAACTTCTATATTTATTGTAATGCGAATTGAGCATACTAAAACCCTCAGCTTCTATAATTTTGTCTAGGGATGTTCATATTCGGTTAATTTAGATCTTAAATAATCAGAAAGTATACTTAGTATTTAATGGAGGTTTTCCTACGGCATGAGGAAATTTAATGAAAAACCACTTACACTCAAACTTCAGCAAATTGATATTTGAGCATAATAAACATCCTTGGCCTCTACAAAGTTAAAAGATGATTTTAAATTGGTTAGGGATTTTGATTGTCACGAAAGTACACTAATAATTCTTAAAGTCATCCCATAGCAAAGTCCTATAGGTGGAATAGTAAATGCACCGTGGTACATAAGAAATGATAACGTCCATAGAGATCTGAAGATAAATTTCGTCAGTGAAGAAATAATCAAACACGCGAGAAAACCCATGCAACGAACTAGTCTAGACCAAAATGCTGAGATACGTCGTATGTTGGATGAGTCAAATCCAGTAAGATGGTTGCTGAGGAAGAAACCGCTTGAGCTACTAGATCCACTCTGGAACGACTAAAAATATATTAAAACTGTAAAGCGGACCAACCAACGGGATACAACCCACGAAACGAGAACATAAATTAAGAAAGATAAATTACTAGATGATTTGGAAATCAGTTGTAAAAAATAAGTATAATTTAAAAAAAAACTAATAATTTGGTAGGGAGAAAATTTATGGAACAATTCTTACAATGTGATGGATGGTGATTTTCGGTTAGATTATAGATCTGATTAACCTGAAAATACAGTTATTATTTGGTGGGGGAAAATTTAAAACCGCTTGTAACGAAATTTTATTGTATTGAGAATTTAGCCTATACTAAACACACCTAGCCCTTATTTCCAACGGATAGTGATTTTTGGTTAATTTGGATCCTTAATAATCCGAAAATACACTTTGGTGGGGATTTTGCTAGATCCTGGGAAAATTTTATGGGAAACAACTTACAACGTAAATTTTTTGTATTGCGATTTATTGAGCTTTCTAAACAATCGTAGCCCCTATAACTATAGAAGCGATGATGAGTTTCAATTAATTTTGCACTGAAAAAAGTGTATTGGCTAGATTCACGTTATTTCATAGTAGATTATGCAACTAGTGATATTAATGGGTAATAATGGTTGGTAAATGTCCAAGGACGGTAATCCGAGGACTTTTTACCAACCGACGACATTATCACCCGTTAGTAACACAAGTCGGATTCTTTATTTTATTTCATTCTCGACTATAATGGTACTCTGTCAACAAATGAAAATTTTTAACTCTAGATATAAACGCAACTTTTTTTCTGACATTTTTCATACATCTAAGTGGCCTTTGAATTTACTGTTTAATTGTCACTATTGTAAATGAATAAGTTTTTCATAATTGTAAATGAAAATGGCTGCATCTAACATTGAAATGGACGACCAGGATTATTTAACTAAAATTAAAAACTAACCAGAGTAAATTGCTTTAAACTTACTTCCCAAAATGTCTACTGATGTGTATTTATGCTCGTATGATAAGTTTATGGAGTGGAAGAAAAAACAAAAAATTGATGAAAAATGTATAAGTGAATCGGTCATGTTAGTATACTTCAACAACCTTAAAAGTAACTGCAAGAGTAATTTGCTACTTTGCAAATAATATATTTTCCGCAAAATATAAGGCAAGTTCAATGTGGGTAGAATACTCGATGCTGAAAACCATGATCGCAAGAAATCGCCCATCCGATTTCTCCCAAAAAAATCCAACATTTTCCAACCGGAAGACATAAGGAAATTTTTTCCCTAGCTATGAAGGTAACTTACAAGCAAATGAATCAATTTTCCAGCATTATTTTCGTAGGTGATAATGATTTTCGGTGTATATGGTGCAACTCGCGCGGACGAATTGACTGATGTTAATGATGTATGTGCCAGAGAAGATGTTTACATTATAAAAATTCCAGAAACAAAAACATAAGTAATGCGCATTTTAACTGTGGAGGAGGAGTATTCAGCATATATCAGTAAGTATATCAAACTTTGTCCATCAGTTGTTGGTCAAATCTCTTATAAAAAAAACCCAACGTTTCAAGAGCATCATTCGAATGCAGTCCATCCATATCTGGTATTTCAATACCGTTACAATCAAATTCGGCTCCAGTCACATCAACTTGATTAACGTTGTCTCAATCAAATACAACCAACACAATACATTTGCGGAAGCAGATAATGTAAATAAGGCCGAAAAATGTTCGTGGGGTGCAATTTAATAATTGCAGTGTAAAGATGAACTTCAATTTCAATAAATATCCTCGACTAATTAATTTTGTATTCATAATTGCCTCGTCAATTAAATTAAGAATTTGGTAGAGTTACCAAAAAATCGCCTTTATTGGCAAAGGTTTCTCTTCCAAGTGCCTATTATAGTTGAGAATGATATAAAAAAATTAATTTCATATAAATACATAATAAAAGCTTTCTGTTTGATGTTTAATTGTTCTAAAGGTAAAAATTAATTAAGCGATGATGGTGAATTATGGAAACATGGATAGCCTATTTGTATTAAAAAGTGTGTGCATTAAATCTTATTAATAAATACACTGTGCAATCGCAAACTTTTTTTTGTGACGGGGTAAACCTAGTTAAAGTATGCTGTGGTGCTAGTTCCATTTCAGTTAGTCGCCATTTTTGAGGTATTGCTTTCGACATGTTTTTCCTCTGAGTCAAAAATTTGTCAAAATATACACTCATTTTCACGTTAACTAATAAGATTTTCGTTTTGCCGAAATAATTCAAAATGCAAATTATTTTCAATAAACTATTGTCCAATACTGTATCGTATTTCCCTTCGATTGAGGATCTTTGGCTTCATTTTTCAATAAAGTCAAATGAATTAACCAAAGTTCTTGTTGGCAAATTCGCAAAGTAATTCAGAACCCAAAGTCAAACTGTTGTGCATGAGCAAACATTCGAAAAAATCATAAAAAAAACTTCGTTACAGAAAAATAGGAGAGCTACTACATGTGTTGTAGCCAATGCCCGACTTTCTTTTACCCCAAACGAACATCAATCTCGAGTACATCATACTTGATTTTAAAAACAAAAAACTAAATTTTGCACAAATTGTGAACGTTGTCATTTACATTCCGCCAAATTTATTTCCACCAAATTCATCAAGATACCATAATTTATGGGAACCAAATGTTACATGTCGCTTATTAAATAAAACAAAGACACAACTCAATAAAACTCGTTTTGAAATAATGCAAATGAATGTTTTGACCTATTGCCATTAGTACACGAATTATTTTGCAGCAATAGAGTTTGTATATTTTGGTAGTATCATTAATAGTCGAAAACAATTGATAACTAATTCAGTTTGACAAACAAATGAGAAATGGATTTTAGGGCAGGAAAACGTCATTTATTCAGAACTAAGCCATAGGATTTTTTTACAAAAAATTTATACATGTGATACTCGGCCGAGCATTGGGCTATAGCTATAGGAAAGCCTACCAGGAGGAGGGCGGAAAATTTTAAAATTCATAAAACCGGTCGAGAAAACATTGTGCTTTTATTTTGTACCCCGGTTGCGTAGAATAATTTTTCGATAACCATCCACATTTAGTGGATTTTTAAATGTTGGTATTGGAACTTGAAGGATCTCAATCCAGTCTTATGGAGGATTATTATCAATTAAGGTAGCTTGAATAATTGCCTGTATGCTTAGTATAAGGACATCTGGCGCGTGTTTAATGATCTTGATTAGAACCTCATGAGTGCCGGTGGCAGTACTAGATCGGATATTCTGGATTGTACATCTAATCTCATCCAAGGCTAGAAAGGCACGACTTTCATGGACTTGACAAATATCACCTGGCTCTTCCTTCTTGTTAAAACATGGTCAACCTGTGAATATAAGGTACAATTGGCCCAAGTTTGTGAAAAAATTTCATCGCCCAGTGGTACATATGAATGAATATTTGCCCTGGATAACCAAGAAGTGCTAAAGCAGATTCATTTTCATTGGATATTTTATGATGTAGATTAGTGCTGTCAACTAATTCATTTTGGACTCCTGAATTAGCACACCTTAATTCATTGAACTCCCTTAATAGAACACATAAATCGAAATATAAAGTATTTTTCCTTGTGAATGAATATAACCGAATAATGTTAAGATAGCTCCAAAATATTTGCTTTTACGATTGATACGAATGGGTGTATCCTTTTTAACCAAACTTTAAGCTTGACCTTTGCATTGGATTTTGGAGCATTCACCAAATACTTCATGCACAATGCTCGGTGGGACAGGAGTTTGCCACCATGTTTGTCTCTTGTATACCACAAATATCAATATTGCATTGCGTTCACTATTGAGCCTACGAGCTTTCCAGCCCCAACGCATAATATGGAGGGTCAGATCTGACTAAACTAGCAGTTGGTTGTGTCTCAGTAATCCTAATAATAATTTATGTTTTGTGATAAATAAAGGCTCTGGTAGACTCTGAAACGACATTTGAGTATTATTCGTTGAGGGCTTGGACATTTAAACCTCATAGAGCCAAATAAAGTTGTTGTTGTGATACTTATGTTGGTTAATTGGGTATTGAATTAAAATAATTTTAGTAATAATGTTTTTGTTGTCAAATAAAGTTGTTGTTGTCAATATAAAATGGCCGAAATAGATTCTAGTCCGATAATGATAAACAAGTAATTTTCAATTGCAAACGAAATCAGTTTGATACTTATGTTGGTTGTTTGTGTACTGAATTAAAATAATTTTAGTAAGAATGTTTTTGTTGTCAAATAAAGTTGTTGTTGTCAATATAAAATGGCCGAAATAGATTCTAGTCCGATAATGATAAACAAGTAATTTTCAATTGCAAACGAAATCAGTTTGATACTTATGTTGGTTGTTTGTGTACTGAATTAAAACAATTTTAGTAATAATGTTGTTGTTGTCAAATAAAGTTGTTGTTGTTAATATAAAATGGCCGAAATAGATTCTAGTCCGATAATGATAAACAAGTAATTTTCTATTGCAAACGAAATCAGTTTGATATTTAAGTTGGTTATTTGTGTACTGAATTAAAATAATTTTACTAATAATGTTGTTGTTGTCAAATAAAGTTGTTGTTGTCAATATAAAAATGGCCGAAATTGATTCTAGTCCGATAACGATAAACTAGTAATTTTTAATTGCAAACGAAATCAGTTTGATACTTATGTTGGTTGTTTGTGTACTGAATTAAAATAATTTTAATAATAATGTTGTTGTTGTCAAATAAAGTTGTTGTTGTCAATATGAAAATAACCGAAATAGCTTACAGTTCGATAATGGTAAACATACAATTTTTCATATGCAAACGAAATCAGTTTGATACTTATGTTGGTTGTTTGTGTACTGAATTAAAACAATTTTCATAATATTGTTGTTGTTGTCAAATAAAGTTGTTGTTGTCAATATAAAAATGGCCGAAATAGATTCTAGTTCGATAATGGTAAACATACAATTTTTCATATGCAAACGAAATCAGTTTGATACTTATGTTGGTTATTTGTGTACTGAATTAAAATAATTTTAGTAATAATGTTGTTGTTGTCAAATAAAGTTGTTGTTGTCAATATAAAAATGGCCGAAATAGATTCTAGTTCGATAATGGTAAACATACAATTTTTCATATGCAAACGAAATCAGTTTGATACTTATGTTGGTTGTTTGTGTACTGAATTAAAACAATTTTCATAATATTGTTGTTGTTGTCAAATAAAGTTGTTTTTGTCAATATAGAAATGGCCGAAATAGATTCTAGTCCGATAACGATAAACTAGTAATTTTCAATTGCAAACGAAATCAGTTTGATACTTATGTTGGTTGTTTGTGTACTGAATTAAAATAATTTTAATAATAATGTTGTTGTTGTCAAATAAAGTTGTTGTTGTCAATATAAAAATGGCCGAAATAGCTTACAGTTCGATAATGGTAAACTTACAATTTTTCATATGCAAACGAAATCAGTTTGATACTTATGTTGGTTATTTGTGTACTGAATTAAAATAATTTTCATAATATTGTTGTTATTGTCAAATAAAGTTGTTGTTGTCAATATGAAAATAACCGAAATAGCTTACAGTTCGATAATGGTAAACATACAATTTTTCATATGCAAACGAAATCAGTTTGATACTTATGTTGGTTATTTGTGTACTGAATTAAAATAATTTTAGTAATAATGTTTTTGTTGTCAAATAAAGTTTTTGTTGTCAATGTAAAAATGGCCGAAATAGATTCTAGTCCGATAACGATAAACTAGTAATTTTCAATTGCAAACGAAATCAGTTTGATACTTATGTTGGTTGTTTGTGTACTGAATTAAAACAATTTTAGTAATAATGTTGTTGTTGTCAAATAAAGTTGTTGTTGTCAATATAAAAATGCCCGAAATAGATTCTAGTTCGATAATGGTAAACTTAAAATTTTTCATATGCAAACGAAATCAGTTTGATACTTATGGTGGTTATTTATGTACTGAATTAAAATTATTTTAATAATATTGTTGTTGTTGTCAAATAAAGTTGTTGTTGTCAATGTAAAAATGGCCGAAATAGATTCTAGTCCGATAATGATAAACAAGTAATTTCTACTGCAAACGAAATCAGTTTGATATTTAAGTTGGTTGTTTGTGTACTGATTTAAAATAATTTTAGTAATATTGTTGTTGTTGTCAAATAAAGTTGTCGTTGTCAATATAAAAATGGCCGAAATAGCTTACACTTCGATATTGGTAAACTTAAAATTTTTCATATGCAAACGAAATCAGTTTGATACTTATGTTGGTTGTTTGTGTACTGAATTAAAATAATTTTAATAATATTGTTGTTGTTGTCAAATAAAGTTGTCGTTGTCAATGTAAAAATGGCCGAAATAGCTTACACTTCGATATTGGTAAACTTAAAATTTTTCATATGCAAACGAAATCAGTTTGATACTTATGTTGGTTGTTTGTGTACTGAATTAAAATAATTTTCATAATAATGTTGTTGTCAAATATAGTTGTTGTTGTCAATATAAAAATGGCCGAAATTGATTCGAGTGCGATAACGATAAATTAGTAATTTTCAATTGCAAACGAAATCAGTTTGATACTGTTTATTTGTGTACTAAATTAAAATATTTTTAGTAATAATGTTGTTGTTGTCAAATAAAGTTGTTGTTGTCAATATAAAATGGCCGAAATAGATTCTAGTTCGATAATGGTAAACATACAATTTTTCATATGCAAACGAAATCAGTTTGATACTTATGGTGGTTGTTTGTGTACTGAATTAAAATAATTTTCATAATATTGTTGTTGTTGTCAAATAAAGTTGTTGTTGTCAATATAAAAATGGCCGAAATAGATTCTAGTTCGATAATGGTAAACATACAATTTTTCATATGCAAACGAAATCAGTTTGATACTTATGTTGGTTATTTGTGTACTGAATTAAAATAATTTTAGTACTAATGTTGTTGTTGTCAAATAAAGTTGTCGTTGTCAATGTAAAAATGGCCGAAATAGCTTACACTTCGATATTGGTAAACTTAAAATTTTTCATATGCAAACGAAATCAGTTTGATACTTATGTTGGTTGTTGGTGTACTGAATTAAAATAATTTTCATAATAATGTTGTTGTCAAATATAGTTGTTGTTGTCAATATAAAAATGGCCGAAATTGATTCGAGTGCGATAACGATAAACTAGTAATTTTCAATTGCAAACGAAATCAGTTTAATACTGTTTATTTGTGTACTAAATTAAAATATTTTTAGTAATAATGTTGTTGTTGTCAAATAAAGTTGTTGTTGTCAATATAAAATGGCCGAAATAGATTCTAGTTCGATAATGGTAAACTTACAATTTTTCATATGCAAACGAAATCAGTTTGATACTTATGTTGGTTATTTGTGTACTGAATTAAAATAATTTTAGTACTAATGTTGTTGTTGTCAAATAAAGTTGTCGTTGTCAATGTAAAAATGGCCGAAATAGCTTACACTTCGATATTGGTAAACTTAAAATTTTTCATATGCAAACGAAATCAGTTTGATACTTATGGTGGTTATTTATGTACTGAATTAAAATTATTTTAATAATATTGTTGTTGTTGTCAAATAAAGTTGTTGTTGTCAATGTAAAAATGGCCGAAATAGATTCTAGTCCGATAACGATAAACTAGTAATTTTCAATTGCAAACGAAATAAGTTTGATACTTATGGTGGTTGTTTGTGTACTGAATTAAAATAATTTTCATAATATTGTTGTTGTTGTCAAATAAAGTTGTTTTTGTCAATATAGAAATGGCCGAAATAGATTCTAGTCCGATAACGATAAACTTGTAATTTTCAATTGCAAACGAAATCAGTTTGATACTTATGTTGGTTGTTTGTGTACTGAATTAAAACAATTTTAGTAATAATGTTGTTGTTGTCAAATAAAGTTGTTGTTGTCAATATAAAAATGGCCGAAATAGATTCTAGTTCGATAATGGTAAACTTACAATTTTTCATATGCAAACGAAATCAGTTTGATACTTATGGTGGTTATTTATGTACTGAATTAAAATTATTTTAATAATATTGTTGTTGTTGTCAAATAAAGTTGTTGTTGTCAATGTAAAAATGGCCGAAATATATTCTAGTCCGATAACGATAAACTAGTAATTTTCAATTGCAAACGAAATCAGTTTGATACTTCAGTTGGTTGTTTGTGTACTGAATTAAAATAATTTTAGTGATAATGTTGTTGTTGTCAAATAAAGTTGTTGTTGTCAATATAAAAATGGCCGAAATTGATTCGAGTGCGATAACGATAAACTAGTAATTTTCAATTGCAAACGAAATCAGTTTGATACTTAAGTTGTTTATTTGTGTACTAAATTAAAATAATTTTAGTACTAATGTTGTTGTTGTCAAATAAAGTTGTTGTTGTCAATGTAAAAATGGCCGAAATAGCTTACAGTTCGATAATGGTAAACATACAATTTTTCATATGCAAACGAAATCAGTTTGATACTTATGTTGGTTGTTTGTGTACTGAATTTAAACAATTTTCATAATAATGTTGTTGTTGTCAAATAAAGTTGTTGTTGTCAATATAAAAATGCCCGAAATAGATTCTAGTTCGATAATGGTAAACTTACAATTTTTCATATGCAAACGAAATCAGTTTGATACTTATGGTGGTTATTTATGTACTGAATTAAAATAATTTTAATAATATTGTTGTTGTTGTCAAATAAAGTTGTTGTTGTCAATGTAAAAATGGCCGAAATAGATTCTAGTCCGATAACGATAAACTAGTAATTTTCAATTGCAAACGAAATCAGTTTGATACTTATGTTGGTTGTTTGTGTATTGAATTAAAACAATTTTAGTAATAATGTTGTTGTTGTCAAATAAAGTTGTTGTTGTCAATATAAAAATGGCCGAAATAGATTCTAGTTCGATAATGGTAAACTTACAATTTTTCATATGCAAACGAAATCAGTTTGATACTTCAGTTGGTTGTTTGTGTACTGAATTAAAATAATTTTAGTGATAATGTTGTTGTTGTCAAATAAAGTTGTTGTTGTCAATATAAAAATGGCCGAAATTGATTCGAGTGCGATAACGATAAACTAGTAATTTTCAATTGCAAACGAAATCAGTTTGATACTTAAGTTGTTTATTTGTGCACTAAATTAAAATAATTTTAGTAATAATGTTGTTGTTGTCAAATAAAGTTGTTGTTGTTAATGTAAAAATGGCCGAAATAGATTCTAGTCCGATAATGATAAACAAGTAATTTCTACTGCAAACGAAATCAGTTTGATATTTAAGTTGGTTGTTTGTGTACTGAATTAAAATAATTTTCATAATATTGTTGTTGTTGTCAAATAAAGTTGTCGTTGTCAATATAAAAATGGCCGAAATAGCTTACACTTCGATATTGGTAAACTTAAAAATTTCATATGCAAACGAAATCAGTTTGATACTTATGTTGGTTGTTTGTGTACTGAATTAAAATAATTTTAATAATATTGTTGTTGTTGTCAAATAAAGTTGTTGTTGTCAATGTAAAAATGGCCGAAATAGCTTACACTTCGATATTGGTAAACTTAAAATTTTTCATATGCAAACGAAATCAGTTTGATACTTATGTTGGTTGTTTGTGTACTGAATTAAAATAATTTTAATAATAATGTTGTTGTCAAATATAGTTGTTGTTGTCAATATAAAAATGGCCGAAATTGATTCGAGTGCGATAACGATAAACTAGTAATTTTCAATTGCAAACGAAATCAGTTTGATACTTAAGTTGTTTATTTGTGTACTGAATTAAAATAATTTTAATAATAATGTTGTTGTTGTCAAATAAAGTTGTTGTTGTCAATATAAAAATGGCCGAAATAGCTTACAGTTCGATAATGGTAAACATACAATTTTTCATATGCAAACGAAATCAGTTTGATACTTATGTTGGTTATTTGTGTACTGAATTAAAATAATTTTCATAATATTGTTGTTGTTGTCAAATAAAGTTGTTGTTGTCAATATAAAATGGCCGAAATAGATTCTAGTTCGATAATGGTAAACATACAATTTTTCATATGCAAACGAAATCAGTTTGATACTTATGTTGGTTATTTGTGTACTGAATTAAAATAATTTTAGTACTAATGTTGTTGTTGTCAAATAAAGTTGTTTTTGTCAATATAGAAATGGCCGAAATAGATTCTAGTCCGATAACGATAAACTAGTAATTTTCAATTGCAAACGAAATCAGTTTGATACTTAAGTTGTTTATTTGTGTACTAAATTAAAATAATTTTAGTACTAATGTTGTTGTTGTCAAATAAAGTTGTTGTTGTCAATGTAAAAATGGCCGAAATAGCTTACAGTTCGATAATGGTAAACATACAATTTTTCATATGCAAACGAAATCAGTTTGATACTTATGTTGGTTGTTTGTGTACTGAATTTAAACAATTTTCATAATATTGTTGTTGTTGTCAAATAAAGTTGTTGTTGTCAATATAAAAATGCCCGAAATAGATTCTAGTTCGATAATGGTAAACTTAAAATTTTTCATATGCAAACGAAATCAGTTTGATACTTATGTTGGTTATTTATGTACTGAATTAAAACAATTTTAATAATATTTTTGTTGTTGTCAAATAAAGTTGTTGTTGTCAATATAAAAATGGCCGAAATAGCTTACAGTTCGATAATGGTAAACTTACAATTTTTCATATGCAAACGAAATCAGTTTGATACTTATGGTGGTTATTTATGTACTGAATTAAAATTATTTTAATAATATTGTTGTTGTTGTCAAATAAAGTTGTTGTTGTCAATATAAAAATGGCCGAAATAGATTCTAGTTCGATAATGGTAAACTTACAATTTTTCATATGCAAACGAAATCAGTTTGATACTTATGGTGGTTATTTATGTACTGAATTAAAACAATTTTAATAATATTGTTGTTGTTGTCAAATAAAGTTGTTGTTGTCAATATAAAAATGGCCGAAATAGCTTACAGTTCGATAATGGTAAACATACAATTTTTCATATGCAAACGAAATCAGTTAGATACTTATGTTAGTTGTTTGTGTACTGAATTAAAATAATTTTAGTAATAATGTTTTTGTTGTCAAATAAAGTTGTTGTTGTCAATGTAAAAATGGCCGAAATAGATTCTAGTCCGATAACGAAAAACTAGTAATTTTCAATTGCAAACGAAATCAGTTTGATACTTATGTTGGTTGTTTGTGTACTGAATTAAAACAATTTTAGTAATAATGTTGTTGTTGTCAAATAAAGTTGTTGTTGTCAATATAAAAATGGCCGAAACAGATTACAGTCCGATAATAGTAAACTTGCAATTTTTCATAATGCTCACGAAATCAGTTTGATTGAAAAAAGACAAAATCTAGGTTTATTGAAATTTTAATCGAGATTCATTTGAGCTGTTAATAAACTTGAGTCGATAAACTTGACCACAGGAATAGTTCAAGTTAGGAAGGTAATGCTCCAGATTATGATGATTCTGTATATAACTGACTACTTCGGATAGTAGTTGTTGTGGTTTGCATAGTTGGTACTGCGGATTATAACACAAACAACTTTGCCAACAACTTATAACAGAAACACCTTTTATCATTTTTTGAAGATTTATTGAATTTAAATCGATTGAAATCGATCGAATAAACATCGCATCGACAAATATAGATACAATAAAAAATCTTTAAAAGAAAATTAAAATGATTAAGTTGATTTTATGGTGATTTTTTTTTTAATTTTTTCCTAAAAAATTAACATTTTTCTTAACTTTTTAAATTTGAATTTTCTGATTGGTTCGTGTTGTCTTCGGGATCTTCTTCCTCTCGCATATTCCAAGAAATGTCACCCAAGAGCGCATGTAGCAGTTTTTTGCCGCTTTACCAATGTTCGAGCCTTGCCGTCACTTGGTGAAAACGCTCGCCGTGTTCATCGGAATCGGCTGGTAATTGTTCGGCGAATTTTTCAATTTCACTAAAAATGTTTCGAACTAAATCAAACAGACAGAAAATAAATACTTTACGAACTTCTGTTAAGTATACCATTAACGTAATAGTAACAGATGAGATTTGCGAGCTTTCTATGCTCGGTACACTTGAATATTTAGTGGATCCTAGATAGTTTGGACTCGTACAAATAAAACTGTTTCAGACCAATAAAATAAAAGTTTTTTTATCTTAAATTCCATTTCTAAGGGTTTTTCTAAGGGTTTTTGGTAAAAAAAACTATCTCGCCTACTAAGAACCTCGTCTTTAAATGTCCGAATGACATTGAAAAATTATCTATGAATATATTTCTAGTATTCAAACAATAAATAATTTAACATTTGTTATAAATACATACGGGCGCACTTTAGTTTAAAAAAAAACATCTATATGGACATTTTATCAAAATTGTAAATCATTTTCGTCTGAACGATAAAAATTGCATAATCATCTTAAAGAATTGTATTCGAGAGTATAAGACGCATTTTTGAAATAATATCAAAATGATTTTTTGTATATGTTCAAGATTGATATTTAAGATTCATTTATAAGTACCACAATGTAATATACAAATAGAAATTAGAAATACACAACAAATAAATAAATCATCATTTAGAACCAATTAATCATACATTTTCTACTCGCTGCTCCAGTAAAAAGAATACGAAATGATTTTCAGAAATTGTTAAAAGCGGGAATACCGCGCACTACTTATACATACATAATTTTCTGAATTATGTATGTCGATTGATGTTTTAGATCTAATTAGCATATTACATATTATATTGCTGGTTATGCTTAAATATACAAAACATCATGTAGTGCGGTTAACAAGTATACAATTTCAGACATATGATAATTATGTGCTTCCATACTTATGTTCTAATCTACATGATACACCTAAGTATGTTGTATATGGTTTAGCAATTCGAAATTAAAATTTCTTCGGGTATGTACAGTATCAAATTACGATTACTTATATTCTGTTTTGCTTGCAGATACAAAAAAAAATTTGAATATTAAAAAATTATTTTTGTAATAGGAAATCGATTTCTTATGAATTTCTTATTAATTTGATTGATTTCTAACTGTTTGTAGAAAATATATAACATCGAAGAACGAATTGAGAACATAAATTAAATTATGGTAATGGTAAAGATCAATCGATTAATAACAGATTCTTAATAATTCAATTAGAATCTAATTTAGATTTCAAACATTTCTAATTTTTAAATTCTATATAATCAAAAACGACAAATTGGGTAATTCGATGCTGGTTTAGAACTTGTGCTTGATTTTACTATATGTAAGTAGGGAAGGGTTTGAAGTATGGGAAATTAATTAAAATCTAAATTGAAATTAAAATTTATACTATCGCTGAGGACAGCATTGTTCAACCAAAATTTATAATTCTGAAATTTAGGCCAATCCGTCGACATAAATATTTGAAGATGTCAGTAATGGTATAAGGATTTGTACCTCTTTTAAATTTAACTTTTTTGTTCTTTATAGTTTAACGCTGTCAGTTGGCCGAAAAAGTACGCAGTATAATTTATAATATTTGAACAGTGTTTCATGATTTTACTCTAACTAAAAATTTTAAGATATTCAATCGAGACGTAGAATTTAGTTGCCTTATTCGAAAAAAATGATCTTCAAAACTGGCCTAACCTTTTTTAACTCTAGGTGCGAATAAAATCGAATATGCAGGCTTCAGCAGGCATATGAACCCAGTTTTTCATCCCAGAAAAAAATAAAATTTCTTTAAACTATACATTTCATTTCATCCCAGTTTTTTCTATTTAAACTTGTATAAGACGGAATTGATTTTTAAGTTGAGTAAAAAACAACAAAATAGTCATCCCAGATTATTTAAGTGATTTGATTTATAGGTAATAATTGTTTGTTTTGATTAAAGATAGTGATTGATACTGTTTTGAGTTAGTAAAAGTACATGCTTACAATGACTAATAAAGCAGAACCAGCCGTATGGTAGTTTTAGCGAAAATGGCCAAGATCCATATGGGTTCATATGAGAATACGAGATATTCATGCCATTTTCCTAGAAATATAATTAGCCGGAAATAATTCTTTAAGTTTATAATAATTTATAGAACTTATAGTATGGACTAACTCTGGTCAGTCGGACAATATCAGCCGTATTTGTGCGTTTCAAAAAAACGATAAACTTTGAAACTTAACCATAGACAAGTTAAATATTTTATTTGGATAATCCAATATATTAATCCCTCAATTATACATTTAAGTTCAAGCTAAAGAATGGAATTGGCAATATTTTATGGTCAAAAACTGGTTTTTACTAAATATCGTTTTATCATTTTTAGTACCATACAGCCTTAAATGATATTTATAAATGTGCCTGTGGCACTGGCTGTATCATATTTGCTGATTAAATTGTTCTTTCTTTCTTCCAAATTTTCCGATTTTTTACAAGACAAATTACTTCCTATTCATAAAAAATTACATCAAACGGAAAATCTGGTTTACCTACGATCGTTTAAAGCTCTTGCCTGCTAAATAAAATAAAAATGTTTGAGTGCAGCTTAAGCTAAAGTTTTCTTGCTATATAACATGTGATGGTGTCCGTTTAATTTTAATTTACCGCGGTTTCCTGCCCTTTTCCATATCACCAGTTTAACCGACTCTTAAAGTGAAAAATTATTTATTTATTTAATTGTAAACATTATAATTTAGAATTAAACCGCACACTTAAAGTTGCGCTTCCAAGCTCATTTGATGTTGAATAAGGTAGTTCATTAAAATGTTAGTTATAGCCATTAGCTTATTAACTTAACTATCACCTAGCATGTGGCACAATGTGGAACTAATTATCTTTCTGAGGGAAAATGTTTTGATGAACAACTATAGTAGTTTCTCAGAAGAAAATGTGATGTTGCTGTTTCCGTTACCCCAGGCTGTGGATTCTTTGCAAATTGCAATTGCACTTCAAAAGTCATCCAACACGAACACTATTAAAATGTAAATATTTTAAATTTAATAAAAAAATATAAAATTTTCTAATTAAACAAATAAAAACAAGTGCCGATGACATGAAAATCGCGAGATTTGCATGTACGAGATTTGCATGTACATGCCGCACTTAAACTGGCATTCGGTGTCTAGCGAGCTCGTTTGCACTAGAGCAACTACTTGCTCGAGTGATGAGTGGTACCTTAACATACAAGCCTCAATTTAAGTGCTATTGGATTTAAATGATTTGATTTACACCTGATTGTTCACGTGAATTAAAATATCAGTCGATAATATTATACTCGTATTATGCCTAAGCCAAGTAAAAACCTCTTCAACAACTATCACTTTAATAAGTACCGCTGTCTTGACCATTTTTGCCAAACATAACATACTCTACCTTAAGCGAATCGTTTATGATCGTTACTAATAAAGGGTTAGAAATAAATTATAAAATCAAAAACTTGATTTTGATAGCCATTTCATCCCTTGCCTACTTTAGAAATTATTATTTTATGGTTTCAAACAGTTTAAGTAATTTTAAATAACCAGAATCGGTTAAGGAAGAACACTATATATCCGTAAATTTTCTAATATTCAAAGTTAATAATACACTCTTTATTACACAGTTTTAAAGGACAAATAATATTTTTAAAAAACATCTAGTAATTCATTTATCTAAAATTATTTTCTCGGGTTATGATGAATAAACTATTGGTTACTTACTTTACAATAATTTCTTATTCTAGAACTGCCCGGCTAATAATAATAATTAATAAGTATTATTTCCATGAACTATTTCCTAAACTATACTAAACATATATTTAAGAAGGTTTAGGACAAACTTCACACTTGTGAAACTACTTCCTAAACTTTCCTAAAAATTTAAATCTGACAGTTTCGTTTCAAATAAACGTAAATAAATTTACAAATGTTTTACACGATTCTTTAAATATATAACACCCTTACCAACCCCGACAAAGCGCTTTTTCGCAGGGGCAAAGGGTGTTTAGTATGCTCAATTAGGTATGAGCGATACAATACATCTACGTGGTAAGCGTTTTTTCAATAAAATTTACTCAGATCCTCCCAGGAAATCCCCCAAATACTATGTGTACTTTTAAGTTAATAAGGATCACACTGAAAAGCAATATTGGTAAAATTTCAGAGATTTGTAATACTCCACAACCATAGTTATAGGCGTTTTTGGGACAACAATAAATTATTGTTAAACGTCTCATATTTTTGCAATCAAAGAGGTAAAATATCTCTTTTGTAAGGTAAGCTATGTTAAACAACGGATAAGATCACAATATATAGTAGTTATGCTGTAAATATTGGCAATCTAGCAACAAATATTAGAATTATCTCATCCATATTGGAGACATTCCAATATTGGAGACACAGTTTCCAGCTTTCAGATTATACTACTAAAATAATTATGGACAAAAATAACATTTTTAGTTCCGACCAAATGGCACAGGTACCGGATTCAAATCACGATAGGGGCAGGATGCAAAAGGGAACTTTCATCAACAGATTACGATCTGTGATTAAAAGGAGTACAACTACGACCTCCTATCGTCGTGAAAAACTCATGGCCGATCCATCTTCCATGTCCAGAGTACTATAGGCTGGCATAGAGCTAAGCTATTCGCAGATGCTAACTTAATTCGGTCCTACACCCATACGTCTTCGATGAGAAAATGAACCACGAAAGAGCAAGGGGTGCTTCGGCCCTAGAAAAGATGGCATGGATTAAAAAAAACATTCTCGTCACGGCACGCCTAAACTCTATGGAATTTGGTACAAATTTTCTAGAAAAATTGTTCAATGAAAAATGAGCAAGCCCCAAATTTTTAGAACTTTCTAGAATTTATTGTTCGCCAGAAACTGTGTGTCCCATTAGTATTGGCAGTCCTTTTTTGGTTGTAAACTAGCTGGAACATTTAGGTGAAACTCCAATAAGTTTTGAGTGTTTCCCGACATTTTTGATGGGTACCTGTATTCATATGATGAATAAATGGAAATGTCCCACCAATTTGGAAAAATATTTTCATTTATACGTGTGCACGAGCATGCGTAATTTCACTAATAAAAACTCACAACTAAATAAATTCAAATTTTAATAACATTAGATCAATTCTATAAACAATTTTAGACTTAGATTTATATACACAATTTTTCCATAAATTACTTCTTACATTAAAATTTAGTGTTGTGAAAAGTCACTCAGCAAAATAGTTTTAATGGGAACTCTTATAAATATTTATTAATAGAAATTAATGCACACACTTACTCCCGTAGAAAATAATGGATCAGCGACGCAGACTCATTACACTCGCAGTCAACATGCGAAGCAGTCTGGCAAATCTACAGACACAGCTCTACGGAGCTGAAATCGAAGTTACATTCCGCAATAAAGAAATTTGCTTTCGACAACATAAACTTCGACAAAAAATGTTTGCAAGCAGGGATCTTTAGTTCTTCCATTCTGAGATGGAATAGTAATGTATTGAAGAGCAGGACGATTCAGAACTGTTTCGTTGACAAAACTGTCTTTATCGCATCGAATAGGGGCAGTTCCAAAAGTGGAGTCTTTTCTCTAGGCTTTTGTAGCTGCTATGTAGTGATGCAACAAATACGCGTCAGATTATCGTATTAGGAAAGTTGATCTCAGTGTCAAAGCAGAGCAAATCATCCGCACTCTGTATACGAGCCGTAAGCATAACATCTGAGTGTTATGTTTGATCACAAACAATCCAACCTATTAAAGTTTACTTAATCAAATGAATGTTTAGTAAAATGTTGGGTATCAATTTACAAATGACACTATATAACAATATCAAAGCATACGAGGGCGGATTGAAAATGAAGCTACCTAAGTAGGAAAACAACATTTTTTTTGCCAAAAACCATTTATTTCTCAACATAGTCTACATTTAGTTCGACACACTTAGTAAGACGATATACCAACTTTTTTATACCATCTGAATAATACGATTTCGGGGACCACTCAAAATACGCTTCCACCCATTGTTTTGATTGATTTTTGGTTTCAGGTGTGTAGTGGTGGACCCACGTTTCATCAACAGTAATTAATCGACGCCAAAAATCAACAGGATTACGCTTTATCATGTCCAAACACCGCTGTGAAGTGGTCTGTCGAACTCGCTTTTGTTCGACACTAAGCAAACGCGGCGCCCATCTTGTCGATAGCTTTTTCATATGCAAATGCTCATGCAAAATGTTGAACACACGTTCATATGATATGTTTACCATTTCAACAATCTCACGCAACTTGACTCGGCGATCATTCATAACGGTATCGAGGATTTTCTTGATATTTTCTTCAGTAACCACCTCTTTTGGCCTTCCTGTTGATGGTATTGTTGCAGTGCTTCTTCGGCCGCGTTTAAATTCAGCATTCCAATATTTTGCCATGTAATCTGACGGAGCAGACTCACCGTAATGTTTATCGAGCTTTTCTTTTGTCTCTTTCGCCGTTTTCCCTTTCAAATAATATTGTTTAATCACTGCACGAAATTCGTTTTTTCCATTTTTCAAGAAACACAAAAGTTGCTTACTTCAAACGACTACAACAAATAAACTAATCGATGAATTTGCGTGAAATTTTAACAGCTGGCGTTTGACAGGTCGCAATTTCTAAAAAACAAAAATTTTTTGTGTTTGTGCTGCCATCTAGCGCTAGGTAGTTTCATTTTCAATCCGCCCTCGTATAACGCTTTAGACACGGTCACTTACCTTGAAAATGTAACGGTTTGAGGCTTTCACAGAATCAGAATATCACCACTGTCATCGAAACGATGGCGTTTCCATGAAGGGTATATTATTGAGGCAGAAGATATTATTGCTAAAATTTTGAAATTTTTTGTATCCAGCTTCTGTCTTTCTGTTTTAATACAAAAAAAAATTTCAGGCATAAAACGTGACTTGCATTACGGAACATCAAATCAACAGTATTGCTAAAATCAGTCCGGATAAATGCGTCCTGCTTCATATTCCGTATATATGTATTATACAAAGTTCCGATTGGTGCATTTTCTCTCAACTCACACCGACTGGATTGGTCGGTTGAACAAAGCAAGGACAACAACAACGCGCTCACACGCATCCGCATTTAAGTAGCGCCCAACGTGTTATTAAAGTTTTAATCCTGTTGAAATTACACCAGCTGCATCGTTGTACTGTTAACATCTATACGGACGAAAGCTTTTCAAATACATGTATTTATATTTATTTTTATATAATCAACAATACGGCTGCTCGACTTAGCACGTAGCCAATAAAATTGCCCAAACGACCCTTACACGGTCAACAACAGGAAAAAATCAGTTTCCTTTATTTGACATCCGTTTGATGAGTTCAATAAATTTAAGAATTTGTTTTATGATTTTAGAGAATAAATTAGTTGGTTTTTTCATTGGTTTATTCTGGAATACTCAACTTTTATGCTCGCATCAGTTCCGATCGAGTTGAAGGTTGATTTTTGATTTATGATTCATACTTTTTTTCAGTGGCTTTATATTTCTTGATTGTTTCGATGGTTTAAATGTTTCTTATTTATTTATTTATTGAAGTACTAAGTTATAAACTGACTTGTAATAATTTAACAAAGGTTCGCTAGCTTAATAATTGGCGTTTGCCCAGGTTGAAAAAGATGCGAGTAAATGACATAAAAATATATTTAGGTGATTTTTAATGAAGATTACTTGTGTGTTTTGTTGGTTGGTATAGCCAGATCATTGGTTTGGTAAGCTACAAGTACGATTTTTATAATTGTTAATCTTAAATTCTTACGTTTTCAGTGATAAATTTTAGTTGTAAGTGTCGTTGACCAATGCATTAAAATACTATCTTTTTTGTTTTTTAATTAGAATAAATATCGAATAGGTGTTAGGTGAAACTGTGATAGATTCAAATACATCGATCTTGTACCTACAATCCGTCAACAACAAATATATATTTGTTGATTGTTTCGATTGCTTATTTATAGTATATGTACAGCCACCACAAAATCGTATGAATCATAAATAAATAATCAACTTGCAACTCCAACCACTGATGACTGCTTAAAAAATGAGTATTTCATAATAAACCAATCTGTTTCTTTAATTTCAGATGATTTTCTAACAAAATCGTTCATCGAAGTTAACTGAAAACCTGATCCCCACAGACTCTTATATTCTCAAGTCATCCAACATTTTTAGATTTAATTTCAATTGGGCGCCAAAGTGTAACACGCTTACTTACCTTTAGAATATAACGGTTTAAGGCTGTCTCAGAAACAAAAGATTACCATACAAGTAAAAGCAACAAAAAAAAATTATATTTGAACGACGACGATGCATTTTTTATTTTGGTTTGACTTTAAATCTTATTTGCCAGTAACAAGAAAAATAATTTACTTCCTACATGTAATTAATAAATATATGTATTACTGGCTTTCTATTTTGATTATTGCTATTAAATTTATTTGTCTGATTTTACAAAATTATTTACTTCCTGCATGCAATAATTTTGTCCAAATGATTTTTGTTTAAATATAGTAATAAAATCAGGCATTTAACAAACACCTATAACATAAGTAATTAAACTCATCTTGTTTTTGATTTATTTACTCAATTTTGCCTAAATGAATAGTAATATTCACTTCGTGCATGCAATAATAAGTTATTTACAAAATACTAGACATATAGACTAGAAGCTATTTTCAGCATAACACAATATCACATCGATGCTTATACATTTTAAAATGCATCGGATGAATTTTCTCTTTGATTTTAACTTTAAAACTTATGTGTTTGTAACAAAAAAAGTATTCACTTCCTGCATTTCTGTCCAAAATATTTTAATGATTTCTAGCGTTTAAAAAACATTTCAAAAATTTGTATTTGCTCACATTGTTTCTAAATAGTTTTCATAATTTTGCTAGGTGAATACCAAATTGAATTTCGTTAAAACAATAATAAATATAACCAAATAATAATATCTTGACTACAACACTCAGAACACATTTATTATTTTTTTTGTAGAAATAAAAGTATTCACTTCCGCATGAAAATAAAAATTAAAAATTAAAATCCAAAAATTTAGTTCTAATTATACTTGTTAATTTTATGTTTATTTTATTCAATTTTGCTAAACAAATAACAGTATGTACTTCGTGCATGTTAAACAGCTTTATTTAACAAAATGATCAATATTTACATTACAGGCCGTATGGAGCTTAGTACAATATCACATCAATGCATATCGTAACAAGAAAATATTCACTTCCTGCATGTAAAAATTTAGTCTCAATCGTTTAGGTTTAAAAATAGCAATAATATCACACATTAAACAAAAAGCTATTCATATGCAATTATTAATTTTGTTTGTGAGTATTTTTTAACAATAAGTTTATTTTACAAAATGTCAAATATTTAGACTACAGTCTAGTTTAAGTACAACACAATATTTCATCAATGAATATGAATTTTTATTCTTAGTGAATGAGTTTGCTGTATTGATTTTAATTGAAATACTAATTTGTTTTTGTGTAGAAAAGTATTCACTTCCTGCATGTAAAATATTTGTCCTAATTATTTTGTTTAAACATATTAAAAATATCAGACAAGTAGCAAGCACCCATAACATATGTAAATACTTATCTTGTTTGTGATGAATTTACTTAAATATGGTAAGTTACTGTCAATAACGTTCACAAAATATTTTTTAACAAAATAATAAATTTTCGGACTACAGGTTATATTTAGGTAAACTTAGTATAACATCGAAGAGCATGAATTTTTTAAATGCAATCGATGCATTTTTTATTTTGGTTTAACTTTAAATTTTATTTGTCTGTTACAAGAAAAGAATTTACTCCCTGCGGGTAACTAATAAACTATTTAGATTACTGGCTTTCGGCATAATACAATATCATAACGATAAATATGAATTCTAAAACGCAATAAACGCTTTTATTTTGATTATTATTGTTAAAATAATTTGTCAACTGTTACAAAAGTATTCACTTCCTGCATGTAATCAAATAAGACATTTAAAAAACAACTTTTACACATGTAATTACTTAACTTGTCTGTGATTATTTTACATAATTTTGCTAAATAAATTTTGATATTCACTTCGTGCATGTAATACTAATTTTTTTTAACAAAATACTAAATATATAGACAACTGGCTGTTTTCAGCATAACACAATATCACATCGATGAAAGTCAAGAAAATTTCAACAACAATCACTTGAAGAAGTACCGCTGTCTAGGCATCTTTTGTCGAAACATAACACACTCTACTTTAAGCGAATCGTTTATGATCGGGTGTGTAGTCCGGATACATTTAGATTGATATATTCTAAAGTGGCAAAACGTGATATTTATACTAAAACATTGAATGGAAAAAGGTGCAACATAACCTATAAGACGCATGGTAGTTTCGTCATCATAGCCCAGCGAATATACGTACAAGTCGATCTATGCACGTTCTCCATCACATTTATGAAAGTGAGTTCAATAAATTCTGGCCACCATTCGGCTAGATGTTTTATTTTTTGAAAGTTCGTCTTAGTCGTATAACAACCACGTAGAGTCAATTGGTGCCGTTCTAAATCTGTGAATCCGACAAGTATTCCTCTTCAGAAAAAGCAGGCCATTGCAGGAATCGTCTCTGTTTGACTTCAAGTATCCTAGTAGTCTTTAGCATTTCCATATATTCTAACATTTAGTAACCGCAAAAGCCGAGGCTACTAACACTGCGTATGTGTATAGCGAAATATAATTTAAATCTTCTTTAGTCTACTTCTATTTAAAAACTAACAAATTGTTAGTTAAAATGTTAGGATTGCTGCCCTGAATAATCCCTAGGGCTTTATCCAGATTTGGCACGGCCGAAAAGCAAACGCAAAATGGTATAATGATTCAATAAATTAATTCTAATAGTACTCCTCACGATATCGTAATAAGATTTTTCTGCCTTATTATCAAATGATTCATAAGCCTAAAACCCCTACCCATTTGGTCCAGACATTTCTGAGATCGTTGCTACAAAAATTAAAAAATTACATAAATTCATAATAATTCATAATACGTACGTGGTAGAATTGTTCAGTAAATTATTTCTAGCAGTATTCCCCATGAAATAGTAATGAGATTTTGCTGTCTTTGCTTGTCTAAAACATTAAATATTTAGATATTTAGACGTCTGAAATCACTACCCATTTGTTCCAGATATTTCTAAGATCAGTGTTCGAAAAATCAAAATTTACAGAAATTCATAATAGTTCGTAATACGCGAGTGGTAGAATGATTCAATAAATTATTTATAGCAGTATTCCCCTTGATATTTGAATGGTTGTTGGATGGTTTTTTGTTCTAACTCTTTAAATAGTACATTAAGCCTAGAATTATTTTGTACAGACATTTATGGGATGGACACAAGCGCAATTTTTAAAATGTATGATTATGGCATTATAACAATTCTTCTTTGTATAAATATAATTTTACAGTTTAATAATTATTCGAAGATTTTTTTTTTAGCTAAGACACAAAATATAAAAGCCTTTTCGGTCTGAAAAGATTTCTGCCTAAGTTCGTACTTGTTTACTTAAAATTGTACGTTTGTGCCAAAGGATTCTGATATTAGTTTTCTCGAGTGTTTGAGGCACATTTCAATAAATCCTAGTTTAGTGGACCAGTCGGACCTGCTTCACTTTCTTTTAATTCTTCAGGCTGAACGATTTTGATAGAAATTAATAAAAAGTAAAAATTGCGGTTTATGGATAGGGTCCGGGTCCCTGTTTTAAAAAAACGCCTAGCAGGCAAACATGATTTCAAAAAATTCGTTTAAGAGTCTCTTGTATTGGTTATCTAAATGCATCGTGTTTCACAATAGACCTAAGTCATTTCTTAACCGATGGGAATCAAACTCAGATTATATTATGAAACTGTGAATCTAATATAAATGTTGAAGACGCCTCTGAAAACTTGCAAATAAAAGTAGCGATAAAATAAAATCAAAAAATATTAATTACAAAATGTTGCTAGTATATTGATTCTACCTAAACTATTGGGGAGTAGAGAGAAATTTTATTAAACAAATGCTTATGCTTTTGGATACATATCCGCTCAATCCTCAGATTGCGATGTATAAAGCTCAGTTTCAAAAGATTGTTCCAGCTGAATTATTCCGTTATAATTTTATTCAATCTTATCGTTAATTTATTGTATACAGCTGGCCTTTTGTTCATCAAATGTTATATTTGTTTATATGTTTGTGTCAGCTAATTTTGCAAAATAAAACCATTTCTTTGTATTTTATACAGTGGAAAGATGTGTATTTAACTTCCGCCATTTTCATTTTCTTAAAAAATTTCCTTTCTCGTTGAGTTCTACTAAGAAATTTCACTTCTGTAGTTTTATTTTTCACTAAAGCATTGATAATTGCTATGAGCCATAACTTAAGTTTCAGTCACTGCCCTATACTAGAACTTTAATAAACAGCCGACCGTTCAAAAACAACGACCAATTCACAATCGTTATCCTCTAAATTATCATTTTGTTAACAAAAACTAACCCATATTTCTATTCAGCTTAGTTGGTCCATTAAAATATTTGTTTGATTCAAATAACACATCAAAGTCAATATTAGCTTGGTGTTCTGCTATTAATAAGCTAACAGTTTCCATAAATATTTTCATTTGTGTATACATTATTTTAAAAAAATTGAAGGGTATTCAATAAAAAAAAATCCACCATCAATTGGAAAATTAAAAATTCTGCAAAATAAAAATGTAGAGTAAATCAATGAATAATAAAAAAAACTCAATTTTCTTGATAGTTTTTCGTCTCTGTGTTTCAGAAATAAAAAATTTGGTTCTTCACTCCAATAACATCACACTGAATACATTTTCAATCAATCAAAGTGGTATTTAGATTTATTTCGCAACAGCGATAGCACAAAAACAGCATTAACATTTTCTCTATTCAATGCATTTAAATTTTGGCTCGTTGATACGATTGAAAAACCAAAAATATCTCTTTGAACTCTTTGTATAAAGATTTATGTATCTGATGCTGTTGTACGTAGTCTGAAAAACATGAAATTTTTTTGAAAAACTTTGACTGATCCGCATACATTTTCTGAATAATGTATAACGATTTAGTTTGTACACCAGTGGCTTATCAATCAAATGCATTTCTTGTATTTTATCTTATGTATTATACAAAAGATAGCGAAGCATACAAAATCTTGTATAAGGTTTGGTTAAATATTTGAAAATCGCTACGAACCAACCTACATTGTTTTCCCGATATTGATTACATTTTCCGGCAATGCGATGGGTTGGGCTTGTTTCAACATAATTTTTTAATATTATTTACTCTTAATCAATCTTGTGTATGTTTAAATATTTTTATGTTTTGTATTTTTTATTTATATGTTTGTGATGCGTTCGTATGAATGTACTCGTATTCATACATAATCCAATAAATTTGATTAGGGTTGAACTTGTTATTTTCATCATTTTGGGATGAGAGATAAGATAACCGATGGAATATTTAAATTACATTTTATATTTGTATCTTTCTGTATGGGTGCGTGTGAGCTATGCGGATATGTTGTTCAATTGGAAATTGTATTTTCAGAGGGATTGGGGGTATATGCAATTATAGGGCTCAAATATACATATAGTATGTGGAGTTATAGAAACAAGATTTTGAATAATATGAATATGAAGTGATTAGATTTGTTTAATGGCTTATTGTGTTTAATGGATCCAATCTTTGTAAATTGCTTGTAAAGATACGGAGAAAGGAAGAGCACATTGCATACCAGACATGAGTTTCATTTAAATTTAGTTCTCAACTTCTACATTTGTAGATTTTACTACACCTTTAAAACCCAAGGATATCTCGTTGAATGGAAAATATATATGGATTAATTTTAAAATGGAGTATCCCATGTATGGACACCCTTGCAATCATATACTGATCAAAAGATACAGGTCAAGTCAACTACTCCAAGCGTTCATACCAGACTGCTGTAAAAAGCTGCTTGTGCCTTAATATGCAGTGAACGGTATTGCCTGCTACTTGGATTCTTCCGAATGTTATTGGCACCTTCTCCATCCAAATGAAAAATAATAAAAAATATTTTTCCCTTAATGATGATTATCATATTTTCCTGAGATTTCGACGGTTCTACCGAAATGTCAATTTTCATACCGAAATGTCTACTACCTCATGAGGTTTCAGCTCAAATAATTAAGCTGTGGCTGCTGATAAGAATTCAAACTCAAATGTTAATTTTGTCGGCTGGAGCTGATGATGCATTTCGGAATAAGTTTTTCTTTTGGCTCTGCTAGTATCTGTTTAAAAGCTGATGGTGACCGTCTCTGCGGGCCAAAGATAAACTTAAGCTTTAGGTTTATGTTAAAGTAAAAAATTATGGCTTTCATTGCCGGCCTGTTACCATAAACTTCATGGTGGAGAAGCAAACTCTAACACGCTTAAAATATCTCTTGTTACGGGGTAGTCGTTAGTAATGAGTCCCGAGGAATTACAGATTTGTATAATATCGGCTACACACATACAATTGGTTAATTGTTAAAGGTGTTTAACCACTAGAATTTCGAACGTAAGAGTATAAGGTTGATGTTTGCAAAAATCCGTAATTAAATTCAATAAATTACCCTTAATTTATATAACAAACTTATGAAGGAAGAACAGTTACGCAAATACCGTACAGATATCTTATATTTAATCAATATGTTTAGGCTACGGAAAATCAATAATTATCTACAAGGTCAAGAAAAAGAGTAAATTCTTTTGAAATTGCAAAACCCTATGACCGTTACAGCAACGGCGTTTAAGAAACAAAGAATAAAAATCATTTCAAAAGTAAAAATAAACCAACAATTTGCTAAATTACACGGGTCCGACATCAGATTCAAAACATTTCATGACGAACTCAGATTGAATTTCACAAGTAGAAAAAGCGTAAACAGGTTAAAAAGCCCACCAATACTTGTTTTTCAAGATGAACCAAATGATAATTTAAAATGCCTCCTCAAGACGGTATTCTTTACATTAACAGTAAGTATAGCCAGCTGACACGAATAAGCTGAACGAATTCCTTAATCAGCTCTACACGAGAGTCAAATAACAAAATTTGCAAAATGCGGTTAAAAAAAGTATCAACTCGGAAGAATTTCATATAGCAGAAACTCTACAACATCGTCAAATTCACCTTAAACGCACACAATGTTTTTTTAAGAATTGAAAAGGGATTTAAACAAGCGCAATCAGGTTGGTGAATTTGTAGCAAATTTGACACCATGTCTAATGAAATTCCAAGGAGCTCCCATTTTTATTACGGTGGTCATGAAACACATCTTCTTGTTGCAGACAGTTGAAATGTCAAATTTACCAAATAAATCACTCACAATTCTTCACTACACAACATCTTATTTCATTATAGGAATATTGGTGATCACATATGTTAAGCACAGAGGAATAGCTCAAGTTGCTACAGCAGGCTTACTTCCAGATCCGTGGCCAACCATCCGGACAGCAACAACTAGGCCCCGGTAATATGTTACACAAACAAGCATTTAGTTGAGTTGATCTTTACGTTTACGTTGATCTTTAAAATATTCATACTAAAGGTATTTTCTTATTGCCATGCCACTGATGCGGAGGAACAAGATTTCTTTCTGCTATTATTGGTTTTAGTCTTTTTAGGAGTAGTTTCTCGAATAATTTTGAAATTATTGGGAGTAAGGAAATCGGCCTATACGAATTTTTGTCATTAAGTGGTTTGTTTGGTTTAGGTATCATAATTACTTTTGCTACTTTCCATTGACTTGGAACGTGTTTAAGTCTGAACACTACATTAATTATTTGGAGTAGTTTACGTAGTCCTTTTTCAGAAAGAGCTTTTACTACTTGTCCTGTAATTAAGTCATATCCTGGAGATTTCTTTGTATTTAGGTTGAGAACGATTTCCTCTTTTAATTCTTGTAATGTGACAGGAGATATATTGCAGTCATCCATTTTATATACTGGTGGTATGTTTTCCTCTGCAGTTTGTCTTGGTAGTGGCTGAAACGTGTTCTCGAGGTGGGTTGCAAACAACGAAGCTTTTAGCTTTGCACTTATAGCGCATGTGCCATCTTCATTTTTTACTGGTGGAATTTGTAGTTTACGTCGTTCTAAACTTTTTGTCGCGTCCATTGAGTCCATTGAGTACTCGGTATCTTTTTTCCCAGTGAGGCCACTCAAGTATTTATTAATGGATTCGTTTTTGATTCTTTAATTAGCAACTTTATTTTATTGGATACAAAATTTAGAGTTGTTTTATATTCTGGCGCTCGACTTCTTTGCCAGGCCTTTCTTGCTTTTCGTTTTGCTGCAACCAGTTCCCTAACTTCCAGAGGATAAATAGCAATTCGGCGCATTTCCTTTGAACTTCAGGGACTACTACTCCACGCCGCTTCTTGTATAATGCTGTTGAATTGTTCTAGTTCTTCTTCTAGCTCTATCAGGTTTTTAGTTGGCACCTGAAGATCAATATTGTCCTCAACAAGTTTCTGGAATTTCTCCCAGCAGGTTTTTTTGTTCGTTAGCGAAGGTGGACTAGTCTTTTTAAGAATCGTTGCACTGATTGTCAAAATAACTGGCGCGTGATCCGACATAATCCTCTCGCTGCTTTCTATGTATATGTGGTTTTCGTCAATACCTTTGGTGATAAAGAAGTCAATAATATCGGGTATTTTGTTTCTGTCCGTATGCCAATAAGTTGGTTGATCTCTAGAATGAAAATCGCAATTGCATAGTCTTCCTGCTGCAAACAGCTCTCTTCATTTTTTAGAGGTTGCTCTTGATCCCCAGTAGGTGTCTTTTGCATAAAAATTATCTCCGATTATGAAACTTGATCCAAGTGATTTAAATAACGTGCAACAGTCTTCTTTAATTAAATTATATCTTGGGGGGCAATATATTGACGATACACTATATTCTTTGTTGTTATTTATAAATACTTTTAAGATGACTACTTGCATAAATTCCTCTTCCATTTTAAGATCTATAAAGTGTTTGATGTTTTCTTTTATAACCACCGGTTACTATTCTTAATGTTTTATTTATTGTTGTTTGCATCATTTTAATAGAGCATGGATTTTATTTCATTTAGAGTCTTGCTTATCTAACCTATTGCTTAGAACTTGAAGGCATTTTTCTTGTTTAGCTAGACGAATATTAAGAGCTTCCATGCTTCTGAGTATCGTTTGAATGCTGTACCATCAGTAGTGCCCTCCGAAATAACTGGTTTTGGTAGAAGTTTTATAATTTTTACCGATATTCCAGGACTTTGTTTTCGCGTTTTATTTCTTATTATTTGTAGCTCCTAACTATTTCACATTCCCGGTAGTTTGCGGGATGCCTGGGCATACCTGGGCTTGATGCTTTCCGGCACATTTCACGCACCTAATCTCTCTTTGGCAATATTTCTGCGTATGATTTCTTTTTCAATGGCTCTATTTTAACTCTCATGCTAAATATTGCTTTGATATTATACACATCTTCCACTTTTTCTTTGTTATTAAAAGTGGGCATAAATTGTGGAAGCCCTCTTTTGTTAACTGGAACTCCTTGTTCAGTTTCGATTTTTTCTTTCTTAATAATGGGTAACGTGCGTTCCTTGTACGTATCGCGCATACTGCTGTTGCTTCGGTGGCACAGTGTACGTCATGGTGTTGCGCATAGAATGCGTGCTTTATACAGCTGTCGTACCGGTTGAATTGAGGTTGCGCCTGCGAGGTTGGCATGTTTTTGGTTGTGTCTTACCGTATTGGTGTATGCACCATACACAGGCCGCAAACAAATCGTACGATAAATTTTTGTAATTTGATTGGCGAATTTTATCTGTTTTTGTTGCACATAAATACCGGATTTTTTTTATTGCTAGTTTTTTTCACCCAGAAATAATTTTTTTTGGGCATTTGATTGTAAACGGTGATAGTGAAAAGTTAGCAAGTGGGTGTCAAGTGGTGGATCGTGAATTCAGGAAACAAAGAATGAAATTTTAAGAACCAAAAATATATATTCCAAATTTTTGTATGTGGATTGAATGGCGATCAAATTAAAATTGATAAACGTAAACGAGTTAGAAACACACCTACAGAAAAACAAAACAAAAACGATGTTGTAAATTCGAGTAAACTGTGCGCAGTGGTGCAATTAACTTTTAATAACTTAAAAAGTTCAAGGTGTATTACCTTTTTACCCGATCTATAGTTTCGTAAGTGAATGCGTCCCAAATTAAGACCAATAAATCGAGTGTGGCAACGTAAAAGTTTGTGAAAATTAGAAACAAAATACGTGAGCTGCCGCGAAGTATTCGGTATTCCTACCTACAGTATCGTGTACCGTTGGTGATAGTGATGAGATACAAACCAAATTGTGTTCAACGGTGCGGGACTAACGGTTGCGAGCACCGATGAGCTTACAAGAAAAAAAATCCTTATTGGTAAGAAGCTTACATGGCGGGGCTGCGGCATCAACGCATGGCGATAGTGGTGGCGGTCATCCAACGGAGTTTAGCGCGATGGGTTCTAGCCGCTTGGTGTACGTGCGAATTTGGTTGCAGTGGTTCGGCGGCCTTTGGCGTCGAGAGTTCCGGTGTAAACCGGCTGAGCAAGGACACCGTTGGTCCTAATATTCGTAGTTGGTGAAGGCAGGGCAGCAGCACATGGAGCAAGGGCAGTGGACTACAGCTGTTAACCACAGGATTATTTTGGTTAAGTTTTTTTTCTTTCAATCTTATTTCATTTAAATTTATTACCAAAGTAAAGATTTGAATTTTTCTGTTCAGTTTTATTAATATACCTTCATAACCGTTTTGGGTATTCTTATTATAGCATATGGTCGGATTCTTAAATTTTCAGTTGATTAAACATTTTCTTGTTTCGTTCATAGGAATATTTTCCATAGGAAACCAGGGCGACACCAAGGTCGTTGGAGCGATTCATCGTCTGCGGATACTCCGTCAAGGTAACTTTTTTCTTTCTAAATCGTAATTAATCCTTTTTTTTCTTTTGGTTTCATTAACCAATTGGTACAATGTAGATAATGCTAATTAACTAAAAATTTAACTATTTTTCTTAGTATTTTATATGAATAATAAGTTTAGTCATTTTGTTTTGAATTCATAAAATGTTGCTTGATAAAAATTGAGTAATATTAAACCCTTACTTTTTGGGAATAAATGTACACTTTTGGAAATATGTTGCAAGTTAAATCGTTAATTACTCGTATAATTTTTTTTTTTTAACAATGAGTATCTAAGGAGTGACCAAATGGAGTGATGCTAAGGGGAGACTTGAGTTAGAGTGAGCTTCATTGAATTATAGGTTTTATGCCATAGTTCCGTACCTCCACCCTGAGCTAGCGGCGGAAGGCGTGGCGTGCACTGGTGAAACATATTTTCTCTCCCAAAATACATTATTGTTATTTTTTGATAAAGGCAGTCAACCATAAGCCTATCGTTACAAATGTTTACGGTATTTTCAATGTGATAACCCTTTTGCTTGAGATCCTCAATAATTTCCACTTTTGCACAGGTTGGGTGAAAACCTCTAGTCATAACTTTAATTGGGCGAACATTATTATCCTCATAGGTAAACCACCGATGAAGCTCGGAATTAAGCTTTGTAGCCAAAGCTCTATAGGTTTCGGAGTCTATAACATTAATTTTCCAGACGCCGTCGTTTAGAGATACGAGTTTGTACTCGGCTACCGTAATCGATTTCATAATCGATTGTATAGTGGAGAAATTTGATATTCCGACGACATTTATTGGTGGAAGTGATGTGGGGCTAGTTTTTTCTTGATGATTAACTGGTTAATCATTAAACTAGAAACCTCTTTTGAAGTTGACGATAAAGTCACTGCCATTTCTGGTGAGGTGGTCACTGCAATTTCTGGTGGTTGTTGTTGCTGCTGTTATTCTAGGTGCTGTGTTTTTGTCGCCGTCCAGCTCCCTCGCGAGGCGCTATCGCCATTTGTTGTGGGGGTAAAAACTGGCAATATAATTTCTGTTAGCGCATGTAAGATTTCACGTGGGCGTGTCGGCTTTATTTGTACACACACAACATTTTATTAACATCCACGTTCGCACTTCAAATTTTTATACCACTCACGCAAAATGCAAATTTCTATTTTATTATTTTCGTCCCGGAAAAACGGGCGTCGGGGTCACCAGTTATTGAAGTGGAAAGCGGATCGATCGTGGAGCTGAATGCGACGCACTTTGAATAAATTAATAATAATATATAAATAAATAAAAACAAAGAATTTAATTTAATTTTAAAACTAATAAAAAACTCTTTATTATTTAAAAAAATTAAATTTTGGCTGCTGGTTGTTGAGCGGCAACACCTTCCAAAAATCCAAAACTGAATAGAAAAGCGTTAAAATTTTGTGTGATTTATATACAAAATTTTGTAATACAATCTGGATCGTAAAGGTTGGATTGATCATATTACAGTATTGTTGCATTTGGTAAACAAGACACTAAAAATCTGAATTGCATCCACCAAATCTGGTTTCGGCTGTTTCGCCGATGAACACTATTGCAATGATAAATTTAATTTGTTCTGATCGCCATGCCATCATGTTAACTAGGTATTAAATGATTGTGTCATTGGTTATCACCAATGGCTGAAAATGATGATGGTATCTATGATACGATTGCAATACTGGCAACGATTATGATTGATATGAAAATCAGCATGATAGCTTATTTTGTTTTTACGGTGTTTTTGGTAATTCAAGAAATAGGCCGGTACAGTTTCGTCTTGCAGAAAACATCTAAAAGTATTAATATTTATAAATTTTGTATTCGTATTTGAATAAACAATTTTAAAAATTTAAATTTATAAACATATCAAACAAATTTTGCCATCCCAACAAAATTTTGTAATCAAAACCCCACTATACTTTAATTATCCTTGAAAAAATTATATTAAATAAAAATGTTTGTGGTTTTTGCTGCTGTTACTTTTTTTTTCGACCACACGAGACACATTCATATTCCAACGAACGAACAATTAAATGTTTTAAACATGCCTTAAGTTATAAATAAATGTTTAACACTAAAAATCAGCCACAGTGGTTTATTCTGTACCGTAATTTCCTTACGATATGAAAATAAAAATTCTTTGGACAATTGCCAAATACTCGATTGGAATATGCAATCTGCACAGTAAAATTTGGTATGCTAAGACGGTTCTTTTATATATTAAAACCATAACATACTGGTACATATAGTCGGATTCATTTGTATACAAAACGGGTAGCCATCGTTATAATAATACAATAAACCACAATATTAATTTCATATTGAATTAATCTTACTTGTAGATGGATAACATAGTTATGATATTCCCATTTCGGTTACAAAAATGATAAGTTACATTTTTGTAAAATGCCATCGATATAAAGCTACTGTGAAAGAATAAACATTTGGATTTAAGACAACCACACCTTAGAAATGTACACTTGCGTATTATTAACTCGCTGGCTATTCAACATCTTTTTTTAAAAATTCACATATTGTTTGCTTTAAAATAATTTTTATTCATCGCCTCTTGTCTTGTATACGCATAATACAAGAATAGACTTCGTCCAAACATAAAATCACATAAATCTCATAGATTTTTATCTCGATGATATTTTATTGGGTATGAGGCTATTGAAATTGTCTTGTTTGTAGGTTGGTCAAAAATAAAAACGACAAGACTCATAGTTAAATGCATAATTTGTCATTCGATTCCGATAACAGAAAGACATTTTTTGTGTTGTGTGTTCAAAGTGTTTATTTATTTGCTTAAATATTTAAATTTTTTATTGGCCCGTTTCTATCTCTCTATAGACAAAAGACATTTTTCTAAACTCAATGTTTTGAATACTAAAATTAATAACGCATCTTCCATACAATTGGCTTTGGTATATAGATTTAACATACTTTTGATGTACGAGTATGTACAAGCACGGGGCCGGAACCCAAAACGGATGGACAAGTATTATAAATTTGTTTGATAGTTTTGGCTAAGGTGGATGGTGCTAGTGACGTGTACAAACGGAACTAAATAATTCGAGCGAATTTTAAAAAAATTTGCTACGAATATTTTACATAATATTTTCTATCTGTATCTATGATAATATTCTAAATTATGCATGTCCTCAATTTAAAATTTCCGGCCAGAAAAATATAAAGTCTAACAACTATGTAATATGTAAATATGTATCTAATTACTAAAGATAACAAATGTAAATACATTTTGATAAGAAAAATATTTTTGGGAATGTGTTCTTCACGGCATCATAAAAATGTACTATGACGAAGTGAAACAAAAATATTATTTTGGTAGGGGTCTTTTGGTTTGTAATAAAATAGAAGGGAAATGACCTGGTGCAATTGGTTTTGTTATCTAATTAAAGAGAGTGCATATCACATGACTTGTCACACATTTGTGTCGCCTGTATGTGTTAGGTAATATGTATAAGAGTAAGGTAGTATAGTAAATATAATTGTAAATAGTAGAATCGGTTTTTGAGAGTGTAATGAACTTCTTATTGTAGATGGTATTTCACAATATACTGGTTGGTTTGGTAACCAAGAATTATCACTAATATGAAACTTTTTCTAGCGGTTCTAATGCACCAGATATTTTTCAGTGTTATCAAACTTATTAAAAAGCAAAATAATTTTATATTTTATAGCAGTATATTGTAAACTCTGGAATGCTCTAGAAACTTTAGGGTCGTCGAGAGTCCAACAAATTTTTTTTTATTTATATTATGACTGAGCCTTGTACCCATTTAGTAATTTATATTGCATAATAAGTATTTGATTAGTCGGTGTAATCAAGTGATTATCCCCAGTTACGTGTAACTCCTCCTCAGATTTTTCACCTCAGTAAGATTACTGACTTCCTGGTCGCTATAAGTCCAGTGGTTTGGTTCTTTGCAGTCGTCTTGTTGGTGTGGTAGTCATTTTCATGCTGGTGCAGACATTGTAGATGTTTTGTTGCATGATGTATGATTTCATCCGCGACAAGCTCGATATTAAGATCTAAATGGAGGTTGTCGTTTCGAATGTACCACGGTACATTACCAATGCATCGCAGGATTCTATTTTGAACTGTTTGTATGACCTTGATATTTGTCTTTTTGGCACAACCCCAGAGTTGGCTACCATATGTTTATACAGGTTTCAAGATTTGTTTGTATAACAGCAGTTTGTTATGGTTAGCTAGTTCAGATTTTCTCGCTAACAGCCACTGCATTTTTTTAAATTGTATGTGTTCCTTCCATCTAAGTTAAGCATCTAAAGACATGCCGAGATATTTTGCAGTGTTTGCGTGCGGTACTACTATCGAGTTTATCTTTACTGGTATATGATAACTTTTAGATTTTAAAGTTCACTTTAATTTTTTTTTTTGCTTCATTTAATTTAATTCGCCATTTCTTTGTCCAATTACTTATCAGGTTAGTAAGTAGTCTACTGTAATTTTCTAGTGGAGTCATTGATGTTCTTTGATGTTGCAAGTATTGCCGTGCAATCGGTAAAAGCCGCTCAGAGATAAAGGATTGGCCTAAAAACACTCCCTTGTGGTACTCCTGCATTTATCCTTTTCAGTTGAGAGTATCATCATTCTCATACTTTACTCAGAAGTGCCTCTCTGATATGAATGATTTTAGAATTTGAAAAAATTGTTCCGGAAGATCTCGATGAAGTTTGAATTCTTACCCCTGGTACCATACTTTGTCGAATGCTTGCACTACATCAAAAAATATAGTTGAGCAAATTTGTTTGCTTTCTAGTGTATTCTCGACTACATTAGTAGTTCGATGTATTTGTTCTATCGTAGAATGTTTTTCCCTAAATCCAAACTGTTGTAGGGGGGATAAGATTCCTTTCTTCGATAATTGGTTTTAGTCTTTTAAGAAGAACATTTTCAAATAGTTTCAAAAGCTTTATCATTCGGAGGTTTGTTCGGCTTCAGTATTATAATTACTTCAGCAACTTTCCATTGACTTGGTATATATCTTAGTCGAAATCATCGCAATAATTATATGCACTAGTTTCCTCAACGCTTTCTCCGGTAACACTTTTATTATATGACCCATTGTAAGATCATATCCTGGAGCCTTATACGCGTTTAGATTATTCTTGATTTCCCATTTTAGTTCTTTCAATGTTACAGGTGTAGTTTTCATTTCATCCTGTTTATTTATCGGGGTGATATTTTCCTATTCCGTTTGTTTGGGGGTAATATTGGAATGTTTCTTAAAGGTTATTTGCAAACAAAACTGTTTTTTGTTTAGCATTTCGAGCCCAATTCTATTTATTTTTAATTGGAGGAACCTGAAGTTTGGGTCTTTTAAGATTCTTAGAGTGCTGAGGTATTTATTAGCTGACTGATTTTTAATGTCTTTTATTAGGTATTTTAATTTGTTGCACAAATGTCTAAATACCCTCTTATTTTCCGGGTATCGACGTTTTTGCCATTACTTCCGTGCTTTTAATTTATTTTTAAGATGTTCTCTCACTCTCTTTGGATAGCTAGCATTGCGCTTCATTTCTTTACTATTACCGGGTGACTGACACGAAGTGTTACCAACTTCAGACTGTCTTTGGTGTCAAACCAGTGATGACAGAGCGCTCAAATTTACACTAATGACAGTTCGTTCCATTGTTTACAAGCGTACAAAAGAATTTTAGTGGGAAATAGTCAGAAAAAAATACTTGCCTGGCTATTCTTCTGAAAATTTGGACCAACGGATTGCCACTCGAAACCAAGCGCTGCTGATGGTGATGGTTTGGGTGCCGTAATGGCCGAAAGCCATTCACCACTCGTTTTTTTTGGACCGAGGCATCAAGATAAATGCTCAAATTTATCGGGGTCATGTGTTGGAGGGAGCGTTGAAGCCTTGGGCACAAAAACATTTCGGCCGCAGAGCCTTGACATTTCAACAGGACTTGGCGCCGAGTCATAAAGCGCGCGTCAATGGCTGAGAAATAATGTTCCGAGGTTCATTTCTACTACCCAATGGCCATCAAATTCACCGGATGCAAATCCGCTAGATTCCTCTGTTTGGAGCATTTTGAAGAGCAAGGTTAGAATAAAAAAATACCAAAGTGTCGATCATCATCGCGGCGTTTTGTTTTGGTAACACTTCGTGTCAGCCACTCTGTATTATGAGTGCTTTCACAGGCAACACTTTGTATATTATGGATGAGCTTATCTAGTTCGTCTTCTATTTGGGCTGGTCCCTGTATTGGGTTCTGCAGACTAATTCTTTCTGTTAAATGTGTTTGGCAGAGATCCCAATTGGTTTTGGAGTGCGTTAATTTCGGGTTGCTCTCTTTCATAATCATTGTTTGGCTAAGTATCATAATTCTCTACAGGGATATAATTATCTGAAATTTCTTTTGTAATAAAGAAGTCTATAAGATCTGGAGTCTTACTGATATCCGTAGGCCAATAGGTTGGTGTACCGCCTGAGTGAAACTCGAATTTTAGTTGCTTGCCTGATGCGAACAGTTCTTTTCCTTTAGCAGTCGTTAACCATGATCACCAATAGATATATTTTGCATGCAATCACCTCCAATTAAGAAGACACTACCTAGTGTTTTGAGAAGATTAGTATAATTCACTTGTTTGAGATTGTATCTTGGAGGGCTTTATATTACTGAGATACTACAAGTTTTAATATTGTTTAATTGTATTTTGATTGTTGTGACTTGCATGGAGACCTTCTCGACTTTAAGTTCTTCGTTATGTTTTTTATGATCTTTTATAAGGATAACTGATCCACGTCTAGCTTTGTTAAACTTCTGGTGGTGATTGGCTCAACTTCTGGTGTTGATTCGGATTTCCTTTTACTTGGGTTGGTTTCTTTTCTTGGTTTCTTATTTGCTCTCTTGGCTTTCTGTAATTTGTTTCCCTTTTAAGCTCACCTTCATCCGTGTGATATTCGTCTAGATCTGGGAGTACTTGAAATTGTTTGTTCAATAATGCTGAGTTTCCTGCGTTATTTACTGTTTCCTTTAGCACGGCAACTTCATTGTTCAGCTGCGCGATAAATTTTCCCCTTTGTTTAAATTTATTTATTAACTCCGCGTTGTTTATTATAACTGTTTGTGCACTGGGCGTGGCTTTAGAAGTTGGCTCGAAATTTATATGCATCGCTTGATGGAAGAGGTGTTTTCCTACTAATTGTTACGTTGACACAGTGCGGTGCTCTCTGGTTGTGGAGTATATGGTGGTTTTCTATGAAGCGCCGTACTTCTTCTACCAAACGGCCATTCATTTATCGCTTGTTCCGTGCTTCCAGTAGTACTAGGAACAGGATCAGCCTGGCTATTTCTTTTGCCATGTCGCGTTGCTCCCTTCGGAATCCGTGGAGCAGCCCGATAAATCATGGTGGGAGTTAGAATCTGAGATCGGATCCTGGAGTATGTTATTGTTTATACCCGACATATCATTTTTTATTGTTAACTATCTGCTATACTGTTTCTCTACTAAGTAGGGATTGGATACCACAACCATTCGATCTACAGTACATTACCCAGGATGCGCCACGAGAAGCTGTCAACTAGCACCACTCCAACAAATTGGTATAAAAATCAAAATTAACAAAACAAATCTAATCATCTGTGCCGCTTAAATACCACCTCAATGAAATAGCGATAATAACGCAAACTGCATCGACACTATTGACCAAGTCATGAAGAAAGACAAAGTAGAAATTGCAATTTCGCATCTTCAAACTTTCGAAGCGCTTCAGGCCGCGGCTGGACTAGGTGCACTACAACTTGATTGCCGTGCTTTAGAAGCATTTTTTCCTTGTTGGAATTCATATAGAATGCAGTACCGAATGTGCTGTTTATCAGTTGTCATTGTAAACTTTGCTATTCTGAGAGGCTATGTAAGCAAGACCGTAAGCTATTCTGGGAGGTACTCGTATCTCACGAGGACTTGACTTTCAGTGTTCAAAAAATACCGTGAAAATATTTGCTTTTTAAATATAATTTTACCCTCGAAGAATAAATATGTAAAAATTAAGTCATACACCTAATAACACTGGCGTTAGACAGCCTTCTCCCTACTCGCAACAATTCGTCTTGCCTATTTTCGGAAAAATTGTACGAAATTTTAATTCGCTGTGTTTTCCATGGTGTATGTCAAATATTGCTATGCAAAAGACTTGCTGTGTTGAGTGTTACCTTTAAGGCTAAACTCAAACTGTCGTAGGCTCTTTGCTTGTCAGATAGCTTGGTGATGATTTAGCTGTTTTTTTGTAAACCTAACGATAAACATCATTCTATCAAATCCTGTTTGACGTTTGACTCTATGGTTCAAGTACTGAATGCGAATAATTTATTTGTGGTTTCTTCAATTTTGGTTGTAAGGCATATTCAAAAAAGTTTCTGAGACAGCTTCGTCCGTTCCTCTAGCATTGTACGTGATCCCATTGTACCGGAGATAATTCGGATTGAATTTTCTTTATCCTGTTTAATAAATATGTTTTAAATCTATTGGGTGGATAATTTAGTTGTTTGGATTTTCTAAGAGATGGCGTAACTGTAGTACTAAACATTCTTTTACAATGGCACCTACAGCGTTTTAAAGTGTTGGCACTCCACATTAAAATTTAGTTTGTCATTATTCGTGAAAGCGTAAACAACATATTTTTTAATACCGTTTAAACATGTCGAATTTCGTACCAACAAAACAGCTTTCGCGGGAAGCATTACTTTTTTGCTGTAATCAAAAGAAAAAAGCTACTGAAAGTTTTCGTTTGCTTCAAGAAACTTATGGTGAACATGCATCAACTCAGCAGACATTCGAAAACTGGTTTAAATGATTCAAACGTGGTGACTTTGATGTCAGTGACAAAGAACGTTCAGGTCAACCAAAAAAATGGAAGATGAAGAATTGGAAGCATTATTGAAGAACAATTCATTTTAAACAGAAAAAGAGCTTGCAGAACAGTTAAATGTCATTGAAACAGCCATAAGCAAGCGTTTATATGCCATTAGAAATATTCAAAAAGAAAAAATATGGGTACCACAAGAACTGACTGAAGCCAACATTAAAAATCGTTTAATGGTTCGCAATTCTTTGCTTACAAGACACCGAAGATGGAATTTTTTGTCTCAAATTGTGACAGGCGACGAAAAATGGCTTTACTACAGTAGCCCTAAACGCAAAAAATCATCACATCAGCAGCAAATTGAAAGATTCATGGAAGTAAGGTTATGTTGTGCATTTGGTGGGATCAGAAAGGAGTGGTGTACTATGAGCTGCTAAAACCGAACGAAACTATTACTATGGTGAACACTACCAATAACAATTGATAGATTTGAACCATGCATTGAACGAAAACCGTCCGATTAGGACGCCGTTCCGCCAAACAGCGTAAAGTGAATTTGCTGCACGACAATGCTCAGCCACATATACGTACTCAAATGGGAAATTCTACCGCATGCTCCCTACTCATTAGATTGTGCCCCATCAGATTACTATTTGTTCCGATCAATGCAAAGCGATCTTCAAGATCAGCACTTCCCAAACCACGAAGAAATCAAAAAATGCCTCAAATGCCTCGACGAATGGATCGCGTCAAAAGTTAAACAACTTTTTTTCGATGGAATCCATAAGTTGGCAGAAAGATGGTCGAATGTCGTAAAAACGATGGAAAATATTTTGATGAAACGTGTTTTGTCTGCAAAAAAATACAAACAAATACGCTAACGTTGCTATTGAATCCGTCCATGAAAATGTTTTAATATTCGGTTCTTGTAACGCTTGTTTGGTTTTCTTGATTAAGTTTGGTAGTAATACAGCTGCTGATAGATATAGCTTTACTTTTCTAATGTCTGCAATTGGATAGCCTAGGAAATCCATTTTGCTTTTGCGGCTCGAAGGACCATGTATTGCATTGAGATTAGTGCGCCTACCGTGGGTCGGAGCTAGTCCACTAGCGAGTCCACTAGAAGTGATATCTTGACTGGTTTTATAACTCCTGACATTATTATGAAACCGAAAACAGTTTTGCAATTTTTTGAAGAAACGAAGCAATCGACGATCAAGGAAATTCAACCTTAAATTGATAAGGGAATAAATTTTCCATCACTGTCGATAAGTAGGGTGATTTATAAATATAACGATTTATAAATCCGAATGAGTTCTAAAGTGTTTAATTAAGAGAATTCAGAGTCTGTCTTAGTCCGAGTGAACGAACCGATTGAGTCCATCACGAGGTCTGAGGTTAAATCACCATTGAATTGCCAAAGATGGTCTTCAACAGTAAGCCATTTTTCTGTTTTTTTTATTATTAATTCATGCAATAATTTCTTGGGCCGATGCACTTCCTGCTCTTTAGCGGTTAATTTTTCGCGTCTCACTTTACGCAATTTCTGCCAACTCGATGACGTATGGCTATAGGACCGATTTAAGTTACCATCTGCGCATTGCATAGCTCCATGCCGCAGCCTATAGTACTGTACATGGAAAATGGGCCGATGTTGTGTTATTTTTAATCACAGATCGCGATCTATTGATAAAAATTTCCTTTTACATCCGGCCCCTATCGGGATTCGAATCCGGTATCTCCCGATCCAAACGCAAAAGCTTTAACCACTATGCCATTTGGTTGGTAAGCCATTTTACTTTAGACAGGTTCAAAATTTTCACATAATCGAAATCAGGAGCCTCTGACCTTCTAGTTGGTTTGAGAAAGTTGACCGCATTCTATTGAATTGCATGGGAGCACGATTGAAGTACATCGAATATAATATTTTGGATGGTAAGCACTTTCTATGGGAAATCGATTGAAGTATTTATCTTTTTTAACGATATCATGGAACTGTAACTTTATGCATCAAAAATTTAGTTTTTCGAGAAAAAAAACTTACAATTTTGTTATTCTGTAAGTTGACGTAGACGAGCCAACAGCAGTGGATATTTTTAAAAGTTATATTCCAACATATGGAATATGAAGCAACAGAACGCTTGTAGATCGCCCGCACTCCGCGTTTGTCAACAGTGAACATTCGTATAGCAATCTAGTTGGCTTCTTCGCATTTCTGATGCTCTTGATCAGATTGACAATCTCATTCGTTGACGTGGAAAATATGTCACGTGCTTGATTTGAATAAACCCGATTTCGTTCACACGCTAAAAAATTCCAAGATCTGTGTATAATGAAGCTATTAAGTGAAAGAAGTTAAAACAGCAATATAAGGTTGTTCAGAGTGCTTCCGATCATTACTACTTCTATCTGTCGACGAGGAAATGATATGGTCATGCGAATTTAGATGATTTATTTGATATTCAATTTAGTTTTTGGTATTTGGTTCAATCAAAACACAAGTATTTCTATTGTAGCTGTCCGCATTATTTGGAAAATTATCTTTGTAAGCACTCTGTGGCAGAGCTTGGTTAAAAAACTGTTTCAAAGGATAACGTTCTGCTATCAAATATATAGTACACTACTATGTACGACCAGAAGTCCGTGTTGTTCGCTCATGAATCAAAGTTCAGTTTGCGATCACCGGACGAACGTGAAAGAGTATGACGGTGATCCGGAGAGCGATGGGCGCAATGTGAATTACAAGCATTGTTAGAAGAGGATGACGCTCAACGACTCAAACAGCTCGCGGATCCATTGAATGTAACACGCGAAGCCGCCTCCATACGTTTAAAAGCCATGGGAAAGATCCAAAAGCGGCACAAATTCCGCATAAACTGAATGAAAAGCAACATGAAAATAAAAAGCGCACTTGCAAAATGTTGCTCGCACAAAAGAAAGTCATTTCTCCTTCAAATTGTGACTGGCGATGAAAAATGGATCTATTTTGAGAATCCAAAGTGCAAAATGTCTTGAGTTGATCCGGGACAACCATCGACTGTAATGCCAAATCGCTTCGGACCAAAGACAATGCTCTGTAGTTGGTGGGAGCAGACGAGTGTGATTTATTTTTATCTGCTAAAACCTGGTGAAACCGTAAATACTGCACGCTACCAACAACAAATGATCAATTTGAATCGACCTTTGCTTGAAAGCCGACCAGAATATGATAAAAGCAAATACAAAGTGATTTTGCTTCATGATAATGCACCATCACACGAAGCAAAACCAATCATGGAAATGTTGGAAGCATTTAATTGGGAAATACTTTTACATACGGCTTACTCGCCAGACTTGGCTCAGTCGATTATCACTTATTTGCATCGGTGGGCGATGGGCTTGCTGAGGAGCACTTCACTTCCTACGAAAATGTATGAAAGCCTCGGTAAGGCATAAATTCTGAGAACTGTAAGTTTTACGCAACAAATGAATCAAAAGTTTGCTTAACAAAGTAAAGAGACGCAACAAATGAAACAGCCCCAGCAAGAAATTAATCAAAAGTTTGATCAACAAGGTAATGAATTAACAGAACACGTGGATGGAGGGTTTAAACAACAAAATCAAAAGTTAGAGCAAAGTGCAAGGGCTGAACAGACTGAACGAGGAGGTTGAATAGAAAATTGATTTCATACAATCGAATGTTCAGGAGGTGCACTACAAGTTGCAGTCTGAAGTTCAACATATCGAAAAAAAAAAACTGTCTTAAAGGAAATCGAACAACATCGGTGGTAGCCTAAACAGTACACTCGAATAACGACATTTGATGGAACAACTTCTTTTGGGATATTCAAATTCCAATTTGCGACGGCTCCCAACAGAAATGCAGTGGATAAAGTGGGACATGTCACAGAATTAATATTAGCTCCTTAGGGCGGAGCAGGCATGAGGGGATGCTACTTTATATCGAAAGAGTCAAAATGGGTAGTTTATAGACGGCATTCGATAACCAGAGACACAGAGTACGGTAATATTGTCACCGAAAACAATAACTTTTGATTTTATACCAAGAGGAATATCGAGCGGACAGCACCGAAATATCGTGACAATAGGGTTATTTCTTGGACATATGACAAGGTGGATCACATCTCCCGAGACTGCTGGAGAAACCGCGATCATCATCTCCAGTAGAGCACAAATCAAAAGAAGACAAAGCATTAGAAAAGGGCGAGGAGCCATCTTAAGGGTAGTTAAACTCCAACGAATCAGCTTAAAGGGGAAGAATATATCTTCCCTTCCAAGATGTAACTTCGACTCAGCGGTTTAAATGTAACAACCATCAGGCGAATAATGATTGACCTCCAAGAGAAGCTGTCACCAAATACGGCAACAACTATTTGGGGACGATTAGAGAGAAGTTCTGTGTCACCCAGGTAATTGGTTGTAGAAGTCACTGAACTGGAAGAAAGAATTAGAAAAATAATGATCGAAGTCTTTGTAACACCAAATAACGGTAATAGTGTTCCAATTAGACTTTCATCACAGCAGAGCAGAAGGAGTTAATAGAATAACTTATACAGAATTGAACCGGAGATCTTACTAAGGAGAACGATATATGTCCGTTTTATGTGGCACACTAGAAAATAATGGACGAACCAAATGGTAAAACTTCGAATTAAAACCAAATGACCGACCAAATGACACAGTGGTTAAAGCTTTGGCGTTTGATGCAAAAGGAAATTTTCATCAACAGATTACGATCTGTGATTAAAAGGAACACAACTACGACCCTCTATCGGCGTGCAAGACTCATGGGCCGACCCATCTTCCATGTCCAGTACTATAGGCTGGCATGGAGCTATGCAATGCGCAGATGGTAACTTAAATCGGTCCTATAGCCGTACGTCTTCGATTTGGCAGGAATTGCGTAAAGTAAGACGGGAAAATCAACCGCGAAAGAGCAGGGAGTGCTTCGGCCCCAGAAAAGATTGCATAGATTAAAATAAAATAAAAATAAAAAATAAAAATTAAAAAAAAAACAAATCGGATCAGACACTCTAATTCAGCAAACATCTCGAAGATTGTCTTTGGCGAAACAAGAAGAAGTGGATATAATGGTTAAGGTTATGCGAGCATCAGGAGTTATCGAGCCATCGATCAATCCGTGGGGATCACCTGTGATATTGATCGAAAAGAAGAAAAGCAGCATGAGATTTTGCGTAGATTATCGGAAACTAAATGCTGTGACGAAAATGGATAGCTAGCGATTACCACGAATAGATGACATATTAGGTATCTTATCGGGAGTTAAAATGTTCTCCGTATTGTTTCTTCAAATTGGCTATTGGCAGGTAGAAGTTAAAGAAGAAGATCGTGAGAAAACGGCAATTTTGTAGGCAACGGGTTATGACAATTAGATTATGTATTGTCCAGAAAGATTTGGTCTTCGAACGAAGATAATCCACCGCGTTTAAGTTACGTCCTAGGGAATGTTTTCTCTTCAGAACAGAGATAAAATATTTGTGTCACAAAGTAAACGTCAATGGAACATAGATTGCGTTCATCCGCCAATGTTGCAAAAAGTCTACACGAATTAAAGAGGAAGAACAATAGATTTCGTTAAATTATGGCTATGCACAGCACCAGTACTTATGTACCCTAGACCCAACGTGAAATTTAGTTATTGCATATTACTAAAAAACCTCTTATCTAAACCAGAGCATAACTATTGCGTGACCTCAAAAGAATTCCTGGCTATAGGGGAATGCGTGAAATACTTTCATAAATACCTGTTGTTATAATTCAGGAATCCAGAGGGACGGGTGGCACGTTGTATCGAACGTATGCTTATCGCATATCAAGGCAATAATGTCAAGTTGAATGTAAATTTTGTGAACGAATGAAAATGCTGCCCGATGAGGAATGAACATCGCGTTCCGGATGTGATTAATGTTCTGCAATAAAGAAGGCCTGCGAAAAACCGAGGATCAATGCAAGAGTACAACGTCAATGCATGATTTGAGATAAGAGATATTTCACAAACTATATTTTACCTTTATGATTGCAAACAATAAATTACAAATTCGAAATAAATTACAAATTCGGCATTGATAAGAAGGATACCCGTTCAATCTTGTTACAAAGTTAATTCACACTTTTTCAGAATTAGCATCGAACAACATATGTTGCCCAAACAACAAGATACCAGTTTGTACTGATTTCTTAGAACAATTTCTTCGAACTGTATTATATACTGCACTCCTTTGTACAAAGCCAATAATGCAATAAATATTGGTGGGCAATGAACTGGCCCAAAGTGTTGCAACACCCATAATCAAAGTTTATTAAACCGACCTAAATAAATCAACATAACTCAAATATTGTTACCCAACAAATGTTTGTTCACTTTTTGTCATTAAACCTCCACTGAACACATTCAATTGAGAAAAAAAAAACTTTCACGTGTCCAAAGACCAGAACAATAATAAAAAAAACTATAAAATCTATAACATCTGTATCGTTTTGTCATTTTTTTTTTTTTTTGGAACCTGAACATCAAACATGATGACCGAAGCAAAAAATTCACACTGTTATTTCCTATTAGTCGGAAAGTACTATCATTATAACAACAAAAAATATTTAATTTTCAATTTGCAGATAATCTTGGGATTTTTATTCTTACCTTATTTTACTTTACGGCTTATCTCATCTTACAGCTTTTTTTTTATTTATTTGTAATTTAAATTGAATACCAAATCAAATTTGAACCGACTACAGCAATAACAAACAACAACAAAAGGTGTAAAAAGTTATGCCATTTCAATTAGTCGCCTTGCTTAATTTTACAACTTTTGTGTGTTTTCTTCGTGTTCATTAAAATTACATTTAAGAAATTACTCGTACCTCTCATTTTTCTGTGTACCGTCTTAACGGTAAAAATTTGTTAGAATTCATTATTATTAAAGTGTGACAAATTGCTTTCCGATAAATTTGATAATTCAGTGATCAATGGCATTAAATCGAAAATTCGAATCGTAGTAGTAGTAGTGTGTAGTAGGAATACGGGATAAAGTCTTTAAGAAATAAAGTAAATACAAAAAAAATTCTTCTACAATATCGTAACAAATCTCATTTCAACATGACAACGTCAAGATAATTTTTTTTTGTTTTTGAAACGGACTTCTCATACCATTAAATGACACCTTCAAATTAAAACAATACACATTTTCGTTCACTCGGTGAATTGAAACATTTTTTTTTTGACGTCAATCAAAAATGAATAAAATCTTATCTTTAAAATGGAATTACAATTTTTCTTAATGTACGGTAAATTACGTATACAGAGTGACCCAGTTTGGGATTCTAATCAGTTAGTTAGAGATTTCGAGATTCCATTTGAAAATAAATCGGATTTTCCTTTATTAATTACAACAAAGACTGTGCTCATCTAGCAAATTATCTTCCGAATTTTTACAAATTTTACATTTCTTAAATAATTCTGATTTGTTGTGATGAAACCCAACGGTTAGTTCCAAAATTAATTGGTATGTTTTGGTATGTTTACTAGGTCAAGTGGCCTCGTTCTTTGAAGTCTTCTTTCAACGACAGAGTTATCTGTTTGGTGTATTCCATCCATTCCATTTTGAAACGTCTGTATCATTTTGGCGTTTGTTTGCTTAGTACATAACCAGAGTTGAATAACGTAGGTTCATATCGGTTTCAGTATTTGCCGATATAGCAGCAGCTTGTTGTGTATTGTAAGCCCAGAGCTTCTACCTATGAGCCAATACATTTTTCTGAAATTAATATTAAGTTCCTCTTTTTCTTTTAGACATGCTCTCCCTATACTTGAGCTTGGCATCGAGTGTCATGCCAAGATATTTAGCTTTGTTTTCAAATGGCACCGGTCGTGAGGTGATTTCTATCGGTAGATGGGAATTTTTTTGATATGTAAATTTAATATGCGTGGATTCTTCTAAAGAATTCATATTACAATTGGAGGCAACAAATTTGATTTTCGCGTGTCTGGCTAGGCACGTTGTGCTGATGCAGCATTGCTGAGGATTTAAACTCTGGGCACGTTGTGCTGATGTAACATTACTGATGATGTTAACTCCTCCCTTCTTAAAAATTCACGTCCCGTGGATCAAAAATTTAACTGGATGGGTTGAATTCCAGGTTGATGAGTGGGAAGTTCCTCCTGGACAGATGGTTTTGGGAGAAACAGATGTCCCCAGCGATGCGCGAGTCTCACCCAATGTGGCCAATAGTGGCCGCTTCCTTGTGTTCGTTGAGTTGTTCTTGTAATTGTGCAATGATACCCAGATATAGATTGTGTAAATATCCGGAATCACTTTTGAACCCCTTTTCCGTGATGTTTGTGCGTAACACGGAGGGTAAAACTTGGATTGTCTTAGCATCCTTTTACTCACAACTGTGAAATTGTTGATTTGGACCGTCTCGTTAGCATATTGCACCAAAAAAATTATTTTCAAGAGTTGACTAATATGATCATTGAAAGGTTCAATGATTTGTTGATTGTGGAATTGGTACACGCATCTAGCGTTGAAACCTTTGATCAGTTTGCAGATACAATGATCCATTTTTATTTTCTTTAGTCCGCTTAGGTCACAAATAGTCGTCTCGCCGAATGTATGATATTTTTTGACAATTCCAAATATCTCATCTTGGTTGAGAAGAAGTTCTTTGCATTCCATGTATACGCGCTTGTCGTGGCTGGAGGTTCAGAGTATGATGATGTGATTGTAATCCTGTCTGCTATTTTTCGGCATCGAAAGAACGTAAAGGATTGCCCCTATCTCGTTGGCATACGGCAGGGTTTTAATTTCAACGATTAAACGACTAATTTCACCTTTATTGAACAAGTTGTTGTTGATCATGTTTTCCTTGGCTAATTAAGCAGCTCGGGCTACCTCGTATATTTTGTGGATAGTGAGTCGATTAAACAATATTTGGTGCAGTTTCTCTTCCGATTCGTCATTTAAGTGATCAATGAGTTTATTGTACTCCGCAAGCAATTGTTGAGTTGTATTTGTTAGGGCTTGTTACGAATTATCTCGCTATGACTAATCATTATCTGGTCCCAATCCGTAGCATCAGGTGATCCTGCCATCCATTTCCAGGCACTACTGATCCAGTTTATGGATCTTTGGGTGCGCGAGTGACTTTTCAGTTCCGAAATTAGCTGCGTTATGACTCTCGCTTGATGGATTAATGGCGGTTAAAGGGTGTTGTCTTGGTGAATGCGGGTAATTGAGGTGTGATTCGAACTATGACTTCTTCATATTCCTTCAGATTGATGATATGAATCAGCTTGAAACTCCTACGGATCATTCGTCCATTTCCTTGTTTAAATGTTACGAGTGGAGTATTATACTCATAGTTGCTCAGTGACGCAGTAAATCGCCAGAGCCAGGAGCTAGAAAAGAGGAGAGCGAATATTTGTTATAGGTATTGTGGTAATAATGGAGAGTTAGTGCGGTAGGTTTTTTATTTGGGCTTTATGGGTGCGTTTTCCCGAAGTGGTTGTTACAGTGACATTGTTATCTTGTACCACTGTTTCTTGTCGGAATTTCGCCTTATATTTTTCTTGGAGTTGTTTAATTGCCATATAAATAATACCACGAGCTTCAAATTGCTTCGGACCGACTATCTTACTATTTTCTCTTGTAATGGTGGAGTCCTGATTTTTGCGAAGTCTCTCTATCAAATACTCATGAACCTTTGTCTTCAAATCTGCGATATGTTGATAATTAGTTATTTGTATTCTTTCGAAAAAGATATTGTTAGGTTTTTGTTGAGTAACCGAGTGTATAGAGTCGTTGTAGCGGTCCACAGCTATGTTGATAAGTACTTTTGTGGACAGTTCCTGGTACTTGTTCTGGAGACATCGAACTATTTCCAGTATAGTAGAATGAACTCTCTCTATAGGGCCATTTACCTCACTTCGTTGGGAGGGTGTTAAATAAATTTGGATACCCAATGTTTTTAAGTAGTGCGTTATGATAGGACTCACAAAACTTCGCCCATTGCCCATTACGATTGAAGTGGAATAATGTAGAGCTTTGATGATTCTATCTCGTACATGCAAAATTGATTTAGTCTTGATGCGAAAAAATTTTACGAACTTTGAAAATTTGTCCACACAAGTTAGAAACGTTTCCTTTTTGATTTCCATTATATCCATATGAAAAAGAGAGCAACTCGGTGAGGGTGTCGATCATATTTATTTGTGTTGCAAGTATCACAGGTTGGCGTGTATTTTTTGATCAAACGGCCATCTTTGGAAATTAGTAGCGTTTCAAAATTTGCTTTCGGGTTTCCATGTGATTCGTGTGTGCCCGCTTGTGTTCTTCTTTTATGATGGAAAATTGATTTTCCTCGTTCTGAATCTCTTCAACAATTCTTTGCGTATTTTCTAGCTAGAGAAGCTCTCCTTAACTATTTCTTGAAGAAATTGAATACATTCCTCCGGGATTTTGATTCCGTTGTAGATGCTTGGGTGCAATTTTTCCTGTAGGACCTTGCATAGAATATTTTTGTTTAGCTCCGGCAGGCAAATATAGTCTGTGGTAAGCGGGATGAGGTTCATCATAAGCATAGACGTCCTGACCTTTCTGAAATATCAGTTGGTTCCTGAAGACATTGATGGTTGCATCACAGTATTGAATTAAGTCGGCAGAATCCTCCTCTGCACTTAAATGGTTCCAGTTGTGAACAATGTGTTCGCTTCAAGTTCCAATATTGACAGAGCGTAGAAATGTCAGCCTCTTTCATCTTGATCTGAAGAAATCCTGAAGTCAGATCGATGGTGGTAAAAAATTTGGAATTCCCGAGATGCGAGGCATCCAATTTTTTCTCCACAATCCAGATTGGAGAATTATATGGGCTTTTTGAGCGTCGCATAATTCCATCTCCGAAGAGTTTTGCAATTTGCTTGTCCACTTACTGCCTCATACTGTATGGGTACGGGTATGATTTAGTGTATATCGGTTCCTCGCTGGTGGTTTTGATTTCAACGCGTAAATCGGTATCGATGTTTTCGAAGTTATTAACAGGTCCAAATAGCATTGTGAATTTCGAGATGACTGAGTGCAATATTTGTTTTGTGTCAGGTGAAAGATAACCATTCCGAATTTCCATATTGTTAACTTGGCATGATGGTTTTTCTGGATGGATTGATAGATTGGCATAACAATTTTAGTAGAGGAAAAGCACATATGGAAGCATTTTAAATGAACATGAACAACAAAAAAATACTTCCATTAGGCATAAAAACCTCAGTGGTCCACTAATTTTGTGATTAATTTTGATTAGTGATCTGATTTGGAATTGATCTTCGGTTGGTTTGGCATTAACGGCCAATACGGGTTTTATAAAATTTTTATTGGCTCCTGTATCGCTGAGGAACTTAAGTATATTTCCGTTTATAAGCCGGTACTCTAGGTATGGTATGCTAGAAAGGCTTCTGTCATAAAATTTAACTCCGAATTATCTTCTGTATCTTGCTCGTCAATGGATATCTCGTTTTCGATGTTGTCGTATGCCAATTGGTTATAGTAGTCCTCTGCCGTTTGCGTTTCCAAGTGGTTGATTCGTTGCTGTTTTCTTGATTCGTGGAAATGAGATTGTTCCCGTTTTGCTATCAGGTTATGCTGAGGAGTGGAACGGTTGATATAATTTATTTGTTTCGTTTGCATTGATGGTTCCCCATCCATTGGTGTTGGTGGTTTAGGATTATTCGGCCTTAGTGGCGGTAAGTTGTTTGAGTTCTGATTACCATTAGGAGTACTGTAGTTCTGATGTTGAATGTTGTGTGCCACGTTTCTCCATTGAAGTGGTAGCGCGTTATTATTCTTTGGTGAAGGCAGTGCGTGTGTGTATGAAATTTGATTTAACGGGGCTGCTACAACATTGTCATTCTTGAAAAGAAAAATATCATTCTTGTGTATGGCCATGTTCCTGAAATTCAGGTTTTGAATTTCTTAGCAGGATGTGTACGCCCCTGGTAAAGTGGCTGGTTTCTGGATGATTAGCATCTTGGAGAGGTAACCGTTTAATCTACGGATGAACACGTCCAATTATACATTTATACATTTTTGTGTCAGACATACATCATGGCTTGTGCTAAGTGTGAATCTTCTGTTTTTTGTCGATGGAAGTTTTTCCATTACGGTTGAGTTAATGTTGATCGATCGGCTATTAACTTTTGTTTTAAATACTCCAACATTTTTTGGTTTTGTGATGAGTGTCGTGGTCTTATGACCAACCGATCATTTTGTAATATTATTGTGGACCCCTCTGCAAATACTGCTCAGAACTCATGTTTTGAAGTTTTATAGGAAGAGATTTCATCCAATAAGATGCTAATAGCTGAGATTATTGAGATACTGAATACTTCAGGCATTAGGTGTGCTGGAAATGTTGCTAAGTGTCCTACCGTTGGGTTATCAGTAGCATCAACATCAAGCAATTCTGCTGTAGTGGGTGCTTGTATGACGCCTACTGTTGATGTTTGAAAATTTGAACCAAATTTGAGTAATACCTCGTTACTAAATATGACTTCAACAGTATCTGTTGAGTCTACATCACCTTCTGCTGTACCTTTGAGAACTATAAATACATCTTCGTTTTCATCACCTACATCATTACGTACCATATCATATGCTGAAGCTGATGCATCTATAGCACCTAGTTCTGTAATTCCAATGACTTCCTCTGGAACCTCGAGGCCCCTTGTATCTATTCCGATGGTTAGTCGACCACAAATTGATAATACATCTTCCGTTGCTCACGTTGCCAACAGTTCCTCATATAATTTTGACATAAGAATTTTTGGGGCTGGAAACTTACCTATGGATATTAATATTAAACCAGTTTCTCCAAAGTGTTGGTGGCACCTCTAATGATTTGCTCCGGATACTGCTGAGAGTAATATATTAGCAATGGCTAATGAGTGTTTGGGCACGGATTACTGTAGTGTTTCGAAACTGATTCCTAAAAAGTTCAATGAGAATAGTTTAGAGTACTCGTGGTTTAAATTGGGTATCAAAGCAGAGTTACGTGTAAAGGCGATGAATCCTGATACTTGGCCGCAATTGGTGTTTTTGTTCGTACCTATATTTCGTGAAAATTTTGAAAGCTTGGGCCTGTACGAGCCAAATTTTGGAGTCCACAGTTAAATGCCACAGTAATCAACGCCACATTGACTTAAAGAAGATGATTTGATACGAAAAACCTTATCCAATTATCAATTTGTGGATAAATAGAAATTATTCATTAAAATTTGCCCATTAAACATTTAAATGATATTAATATTCTGTTACATGAGACTTGGCTTCACGGTAGTATTACAAACAAGTCGCTCCATATAAATAATTGTCAGTTTATTGAGAGGTGGTCGAACTAATGATCGTTGGGGTGGCTTTAGTGCATATTGTTGATGATCTTTCTAATACTGATAGTTCTAATACGATAGTGTGAATCATGTCCATTTGCTACAGAAACTTTACTTGTATTATAAATTTTCTAAATCTGCCGTTAAATTAATACATTCGTGTCTGAGTAATCAGACGTGTGGTGCCGTTTGTTCAAGCATTTGTGATTTGGTTGGTGTACCTCATAAAGCATTGTAGTTTCAACTTTTATGCAGATGATTTACAGCTTTACATGGTGGGTATGTTCTCAGGATAGATGAGACCATCTCTTATCTTAACTTTGATCTAAAACAGATTTCCTTTTGGGCTAAAAATAATTCACTTTCTCCAAAGATACGAATTTAATTCATACAGTAGATTCGTCCATTTACAAATATTTTCCTATAGCGCCAATTCTAACATATACGGTTCTAACCAATTCTAACATATACAGGATCCTATGGGTTTGTAATTTTTTTTTTTTTTTTGGTTTTGGACATTGTGTCGTGTATAGAAATCAGGAAAGAAGGTGCTTCATGTAGGTGTATTATTAAAATAATCTTACTTACCAGAAGTAAATAAAATAATTACACCAAACTTGGTTAGGCGACGGCTAAGTTCTATTAAATTTACATAACCCTTAAATTTACATAATCCCCTAATCTGGGTTTTACCTCCTTCAATTGAGACATGACTTAGTTCTATTGTAAAACTAGCATAAAACAAACATAACGGTTAAACCGAAACACCCCTACAAGTTTTCGGTATCATGAGCCATTACAGTCAATACCTGACACTCGAAAATCCCTTCTTTAATTTTTTAACATTCGAGCCATTTTTTTAAATGAGGACTTGGATGCCATCTGAGAAGAACCATCTTAACGAATGTTTAACTAATGGTAATCAATTCTTAGCACTCGAAAATCCCTTATTAGTTTTTATAAAAATCGTTCGTTTCGAAAAAACCTTAAATAAATTTTCCGAAAATCCTCACTCAACGCAATCCATTCCTGGCAATCTCGAATAAGAAAACCATTATCAACCGCAATTGTTATGAGAATCGTTCGAGTCGAAAAACATGTAAAGATGCACTCGAAATGACCTCTAATCAGACCAGAGTCCATCGCAATCGATGTCTGGTACTATAAAACGTCCTCTCAGCTATTTAAGAAAACCGTGTGACCATAAAAAAATTAAAGCTAGGAACCCGGGCCCACTAAACTACATCAAAATCATTTGACGCGGATGAATGTGTGGAAAGAGTCCAAGCTCGTAGCATTAATTAGATAGTGAATGCTTTAAATCAATATTGTTACTCATAACAACGAACATTTTGAAAAGACGCGATTAACGAAAACATACAACATATCATCATAAGTTAACGCAACCAGCGCAACATGGCGCAACATACCTCAATATGAAGAAACATAACGCTAGACATCTAATTAGCGCAAAATCCAACGCGAAGCAACTTGATGCAACAAAGTGGAACATCACGCAACATGTAGCAGAATCACTCAACATTCTACAACATTGTGCAACATGACACACCATAGTGGAAGATCACACAACAATCCTAAACAAGATCCAACATCAACTTAAGGTAACAACACGCAACATGACACAACAAATTTTAACAAAATCGTCAAAACCAAATAAAGTGTTAAATGAAGCTCCCAAGCGCAACCAACAGCCCCTTTGTATATAAGGATCCATCGTAATCTATTTCTGGTACTCGAAACCGACCGCCCTCTCCCCCCCCTCATTAATATGTATCGGAATTGAACGAATATTTTTGACTCACTGACTTACTCACTCCCACGCGGCTTTAGTTAGCGGGCTAATGGCTGCTACGGGATCAAAGTTCCTCGACATTCTGTTAACGGTATTATTTCACAATAGTTCCGTTACACATTGCCTAAGCAAACCCGTATTTGACACTTCAGATAATTCGTTCTACAAAAAAGGCATCGTAATGTTAGAGAAGCGTTGTAACGGCTCTTGAAGAAAACTTTGTTTAATAATAAAGTCGAATTTTGCAAAATGTATGTTTTTTAGTAGTTAGCCTCAGGGTTTATTGAGCGATGTAATAACTACTACCTTTAGTTACTATTTGATAAACATAAATCAGTTTAACTGTATTTAGTGCATTTCGTGGCCTTCATCTTCATTTAAATGTTTAAAATTTGCTTAAAAATTTAAGTATTTGATGCTAAGTATTTGTTGATCACTTTTCTTTAAAGTCCAATTGATTTTGTTAACAACAATTAATTAATTAAGTAGACAATCAATTAATAGCTTTTAACAATGTTGCGTACAACATGTTGTCGGATACTTTGCTTTTTTTGATGGAGTTTGCTCCTTTTGTGTTATTGATACAATTTTCCAAAATATCTACTATGCTGTATTGCAAAAGTAAGTCGTGCCATTGAACCACTGCTTTTGTAATCAATGAGAGTTACGATTCTGCACAATATCGAAATCAATTCTTACAATGGGAGTTGCCAATTAAATTGTTTGAAAACCCATAAAAATTCCAATTGAGAGATTTATTTGTACCTAAAAGTACCCTTTGCAAGAACGTGGTACTCTGGTTGTTCATGACCGAGGCCACTTCTAATTGAAATTTCCTCATAAACAATTCTTGGCAGTTGCCTAATTTTGGTAATTCGTGTAGCGAGACAACTTACTCGTATAACCGGTATAAAAACTCCACTTGCTCTACCAATAAGATACAATTTTTGGGTTTTGAGTACTATTTGTAAACCATATCCAAAACTAGATCACCCTGTATACATTGTTTTAATAAAGACGAGTCGAATTAAACGAAACGGTTGTTAAATATAAATTTTACTTTTTTTTATCTTTACTATGCGAGAGTGCTGCTTTAATAAGCGCGCACAACATTTATTATTACGTCGAATGTCAAATAAATTATCTCATTAGTTGAAGACAAGTTAACACTTTGTACATAGTGGGATAAATTAAATAAGCGTACATCCGTACATACCCGCATAGTAAAAGATAGTTTATATGAAGGGTGGCAAATTCGCAATATGACACATTTCATAAAAAATAAGTTTTTGCACCCCTTTCGCAATACGTCTAAATTTAAATGAATTCCCTAAAGGTGTGGATGTGTTGTCATATTTTTTAAATTAGAATAAAATATAAAAAGGGTTATAGAAATCTTTCGATTGTACGGCAAGTGCTCTAAATATTTTTTTTCAGTTTTGATATCTCTAAAGTAACTACGTTGTAGTGTTCTAGAGTTTAAGGCTCAATTAATATTTATTTAATGCTCATTCGTTTCTGTAATCTACGGCAAAAAAATTTAAAACTTGATTTACTCTCCAAAAGAGATCAGATTGTTTACCTTTGATTTCGTTTTACCTTTGGTTTACTTTTACTAATAGTAAGCAAAGCCTTTAAAACAAAATTTTGTTCGATAACGCCGCACCGACACAATCTTGCTCTGGAAACCATTTCATCATCATTCTATCAGATAGGGCACCACATATGAGGGGGGTAATTGTTCCGAAGTACATTTGTAATTTCTTATATTCAGTTGTAATTTGTTCCAAGTAGTCACAATGATTGTCCTTGAGACCTTGAGATGTATATTGATGAATTTGATTTTCTTTTAATAACTCTGAAACCAAGTCTGCTCAACAAACGTAATAGTTGGGAGGGCACCTCCTTATCGAACACCTCATCTTATAAGGAGTTACAGATGGTACAGTTGGTAGTTTATACAGGGCTATGAATTATTCTGGAATTCCAAGATATAATAGCGAGAACCGCAAGGTCACAAGATTAATGGTGTCATATATGCTGGTTTGATTTCGACGAGAAGTTTATGAATATAGGTATGCATGCCCGAAATTTTACTAAAATCGGGTGGTTAATTGATTCGGGCGAAAGCCACACAAATGATTGTCGATATTATCTTAAGCCATAAAAGTAAATTTGGTCAACACAACATTTATAAAAACTTGGGCTTGTTTAACAGGGCGATGTCGCGGTAATACTAAACGCAGCGGTTTTATAAACTTCTGACGGTTGCTCTTAAACCCAAATTGCAACGATTAGGTCGTACATCAGACGCCAGGGCTCCGATTTAGTACCCACTTTTTCAACGGGGTATTTTTTCTTTACTTTTCCGCCACAGAGGTATTTTCTGAAAGCTTCTTTTTGTTCTCCGTTCTTCGCCGATTACGAGGTTTTGGGGATTTTTCCAAAATTGGTTAATGGAGCGTCAGTTATACCCAACATGAGAGCTTCCAACTGCTCATAACCACTAAAGACCAATTAGTAGCGTTGCAGCAAACTATTTTCATTCAATATTACTTTTTTGTCCATTAAATAACAATTTACATACTGATATTTAAAAACGATTGACAGTAATTGCTATCCAAAACGGCTCCTTTATTGTTGCTGACGTATGATTTTCCGGCAGATCATCACATTCAGACTGAAAAGTGATCAACTATATTTTCCATAACTTCCACGTTGATATCTGAATTTGTGTATTAGAAAATAGTCCCTTGCAAAAACCATTATAAATTAACGCTTATTCCGTGGCTCGAAAGCCAATAAAATTACTGGTTGCATGAAGATTGTTATGTCCCACGTGACTCTATCTGCATTATGACCAATTTCAGATTATGGATTATTTCGATTATCTTAATATTACGGTAAGGAGTAGACGTCCGTCAATGACGTCTCTCTAAGTTCATGCACATAAACGATAACTATGTTAAATTTCTTAATGTGGATCCTTATCACTGAATGTTATGTTAAAAATATGCTTTTCACTGGTCTGGGTTTAAGAAGGTCGAGTTCAATTTCAAAGCTAAGCATATTCCATGTTCCTAGAATTAAAACGTTGTCTTTGCACAATTTATAGAGCCGAATTAAATTGCAATAAAATTTTTCATAGAACCACCACGACCACTTTTAAATGTTAAGGCACATTGTATTCTCGAGTTGTGGGTCTATTTTTTAATTCAACAGGCTGTGCATTGTCATAATCAGCTTTGTCTTTTTTATTTATCCTGAGCAATTTTACTCTGCACACTGCGTTTTTATTTGTGAATTGAATTTCGATAGCTTCAAATTTTACTCTGAAATGAAATTGTAATTTCGATTGTTAATCGTTTCTTTGGTCAACATTTTATATATCAACATGGTAGCAGAGCGTAGTTTCCTGAGGTACGGGAAAGTCGACCACGAACACCAGGGTTTTCTACTAAATTACATACAATAGTTCCTTCGCGAATTTGAGCAATTGGCATAACATTTCCCATAAATGGTCGGTACACATGCTGGTACAATGAATAATTCTTTCTTTGTTTTATACTCTCTCCGGGGTCATGGACAATTTCCTTAACTACTCCGTTGATGTATCCACGACGATCAGCATTATCGAGCGATCTCAAGCTGCTCCCTTACGCTTCTTCATATGCGGTACGAATACTGAACCAGCTCACTTACGTTGTGCAATCCGTGCCCCATATTTTAAGCGTATTTTAAGTCCGAATGTGGCGAAAGTTAACTTAAAAAATTAGGCGATTAAGCCCCGTCAGTTTCCAGTCATTAAAAAAGTGCGATGGTGCGGTCATTGGTATCAACTTTGAATATGACGATATCGAAATAAACAAATGTGATACGTGCCCGACAGGAAAACAAGCGCGTTAATCGTTGAAAGCAAGTGAAACACGACCATCAAACATTTTAGATATAGTACACTCGGATTTAATGGACCGATGGAGACCATGCCTATAGGAAAAGCTAAGCATATTTTAACCTTCATCGATGACTTTTCCAGAAAAACGTTTGTTTATTTTTTGAAAACAAAATCTGTGGTTCTAAGCACTTTTATAGATTTTAAAGTATTCAGCGAGAATCAGACCGAGAGAAAAATAAAATCTTTTAGGACTGATAATGGGACGGAATACGGCTCCAATGAATTCCAAAAATTCTGTCGGATTAACGGAATACAGCACCAAAGAACTACACCATACACTCCCCAACAAAACGGTGTAGCGGAGCGTATGAACAGAAATATCGTGGAAAAGGCGAGATGTCTTCTATTTGATGCTGACCTGCCAAAAACGTATTGGGCAGAGGCATCCAATATGGTGGTCCATACTCTTAATAGAACTATCAGTTCAGTTCATAGCCAAGTACCAGAGGAGGGGTTCAGTGGAAAAAAGGTAGATTTGCTGGTCTAAAAATCTTCGTGTCCGAGGTAATGGTGTATGTAGCGAAAGAGAAAAGACAGAAGTGGGATTCAAAATTGGCCAAAATGATTTTCGTGGGATATGACAACGACACAAAGGGTTTCCGAGGCATAGATTGGGCAACTAGAAATCTGCACATAAGTCGAGGCGTTAAATTTTTTGGGAGTATTTTGGTTAATTCTAGAGGGTAGATTGACGCAAACACGCCTATTGAAGAAGAGGAATCAACGGATTTTTCTCCGCGATGCTGAGATGACCTAGGAAGAAGTTGGCAACATCAAAGTTGATGCAGTGAATGGTCGCAAGGAGCCAGAATACGTGCCCATGGGAAAAATTGACAATATCCCAAAACCAGGCGTAACTACTCGTAGTAAAGGTCAGTTTCATTTGTTGTAATTAAATAATTTTGCGTTCGTTCTTGCTGTTCTCGATCCTATTTCAGTGAAAGAAGTCATTGACTGTCCTGAGTGGAGAGAAGCAATGACGGAGGAAATAGAATCACACAAGATTAACAACACTTGAATTTTCGTCGATTTACCACTAAAAAAGAAACCGATTAAGGCCAAATGGGTGTTCAAGGCCAAAAGAGACTATAAAGGTAATACGATATAAGGCACGTCTACGTACTGACGTACTCGCCAGTCGTAAGGTATACTTCTATTAGATTTCTCAGGACTCTGGCTGTGATAGAAAATCTGAAAATTCATCAAATGGGCGTGATTACAGCATTCATTCGAAGACGATACTAATCGTGAATATAAGTTGAAGTGCTCAGTGTATGGTTTGAAACAGGCCGGATGACAATGGAATATTAAATTAGATGCCGCTCTAAAGAAATTTGGCCTCAAGAGAAGTCGACTCGACTCACGTATTTACTACGATGAAAATCTGATCTTGCTAATAGCAATCTATGTGGACGATTCTCTGAATTGTTATAAGATAAAAAGGCATTGGAGAATCCAAAGACTTTCCAAAACCATACATTACGTATGAAAGCCCTGGGCGAGGGAAAAAGCTGCGTAGGAATCAAAGTTACGAACGGAAAAGGCTAAATTGAGCTCGATCAGATCAGTTATATCAAGGAGATACTGAATAGGTTCAAAATGCATGAGTGTAAACCGATTGGAACGCCAACCAACACTTCGATAAAATTATTTGTCGAAGATGTTACTGCAGATAATTCGTTGGTTGGTAATTCGAGACGTTCATGTACCGGATATATAATTAAAATGTCTAATGGGGCTACCAGTTGGTGCAGTAAACGCCAACTGATTATTGCGTTGTCAAGCACTGAAGCGGAATATATTACACTGTCAACAACAACATGCAAGAGACTCTGGCTAAAAGAACTGCACAACGAGATAGTAAATAAACCATCAAAGACTGTAAATATTTTCTGTGACAACGATATTGCTATCCAGCATGGAAAAATTGAAGGGTATCGAACTCGCACCAAGCATATTGCCATCCATCATCATTTTTTGCGTCAACATATCGAAAAAGGGAACATCAGTGTTGAGCATATTTCAACACAGTGAATGACTGCTGACTCGCTTACAAAAGCGACGACCAAAGAAAAGCACCGATATTGCAAAAATAGTGTTGGACTGCGGTCTAAGTCGGTTGCGAACGCCATTTTATAAAACGCTACTGTGGATTTTTACGTCACTATATTTAATAAATGCGGATGCTCAGCAGCAGTCGGATATCGCGTTATTTCATATACATGCACTCCGCGACATTTGATTACCCTCACTTGAAATTTTTTCACAAAAACCTAACATAATGCGACTCATTATTTGAAATTTTTTCATCACCTTAACTAACTTTCCAATGAATAATACATACACCTGCATGCAAGGCGAAGTGGAAACACTCCATTTCGATTATATGGCTTATTTAAACTGCGACACTTGATTACCCTCTTCAATTTGTTTTTGACGGCGAAGGCGTAAGGTGCGTGTAAATAAATTTAGTTGTGCTCAGTTTAATAGTTTATCATCAATTTATTAAGTTTATTACCAGCTGCAGTTAATAGTGGTGTAAATGGACCGAGAAAAAACCTTAACAAAGGTAGAAAATGGAAAGATTCTTGCGCTTAAACAAGAGAATTATTCCAACCGTCCGATTTCCAAAAAATTGGCCGCCATTCTCGGACCATCAACAACTATCTCAAAGATCCAAAAAATTAGGTAAAAAATCGAAGAGGTCGTACAGCAAGGGCGACAACAAAACGGAAACATAAAGCTATTTTGCGCGAGCTTCGAATTCGATGGTATCTGCAAAAAATAAAGCAGAAATTTGGAGTCTCAGCAAGTGTCCGTACTGTTCAGAGAATAATAAAAAATTGTTCACATCTCCGGTGATAAAAACTTATAAAACACCACTACTGATTTGGTTGTCCTGGAAGGCCGTCAAAACTCGCAAAGCTACATGGAGCTCCTAGAAATGCAAAAAACAATTTTGACAAAATGTTTGAAGGCCATTGCTTGATTTTCCAGCATGATAACGCAGCAACCCGCACAGCTACACGAGTGAAACAGCGGTTTGATGAAAATATTGTGGCTGTTTTGAATTGGCTGGTTTCGTCTCCGAAACCGTCTTTTGTTGTCACAATAAATTTTTTCGAATGGAAGACAATACGAATGCCGGAATGACCTTATGGCAGCTGTCTATGATACTTTCGAGAAAGTATCGATAGAATTTAAACAAAATTTTTATAGGTCTTGGCCTAATAGAATTTATAGTGTTGTAAGAAAAAATGGAGGACACACTAAATATTAAATAGAGAAAAATTGCAAAACAATTGGTAAGTTAGATAAGATAAAAACAAAGGTGAAGACAAATTTTCAAATAATTAGGCGTATCTTAGGTTTATATGGAAAATTTTCAAGTGAGGGAAATCAAGTGTCGCGGAATGTATGTGATAAGCTTTTATTTATTAAATATATTAAATTTAAAGATATTATAAACGTCTTAGTCATTTTTGTTGGACGTAAAATACAAACTTTACGTAAACGAAATTCCCAATGAAAATCTCATTTTTGTTTTTTGCTATTTCATTATTGCAAATGCGATATGCGATAATCGCATTTCATAATACCAACGCATCCGCAAAATCCATTGGGTTTCATAACAGGACCCCAGTGCAAACGTCATCAGCAGATAAAATACGGAAACGATTCGACTTTGATTAAAATATCGAGAGAATTTTAACAGCTTACCTAAAGCATTAAAAAAGGCCAAGATCAAGAATGAAATGAACGTTGATGAAATATGAGAGCGAATTATGGATGACGAAATTACGTTAGTATAGATTTGCCAAAAGCCTAATTCAAAGAGGATAGGACACTTACACAGTAGGCAATGATTTCGACCAAACGACGAAAAACTCATTCACTAAACTTGCCTCTCTCTCTCCAAGCTTCAATATCTCATGAAAGTATTGCCGCTGCATAGTGGTCCTCCAACTGCCTCGGTTCATCCCTCGCTTATCGTTCAAAGATTTTGTTCGACATCGCGCCAGCGCAGTCCAGGTTTCCTTGATTTTAGGTTTGTTGATGGAACATTTTTCGTATCATTCGTTCTGACCTTTCAACGTGGTCCAGCCATCTAACTCTGCTGGACTTAATGAATCCAATAATATGGCAGTTTTCAAGAACATGCTTAATTTTGTGATTTATTTGAATCTGGTACTCGTTGTTCATAACCTTATTGGGACCATAAATAAGTTAAATAATCTACCTTTAGAAAGGAGACACAGTAACCTACAATCATTGCTGGACAAGCCCAACTCTCCCGTCCAAAAATTTGCACAGGTCTTATTAGTGCTTCGTAAGTTGCTAATTTACAGGGCAGTTGAAGATATTTTGATCATCGCAATCTTGATTGTGTTTAAAAGTTGCGATGTCCGGCCTTACTACATGCATGTGAAGCGTCCAACATACCACGAAGCCCCTCATTTACGTGTTGATGAATACGTTTCCGTTGTCCATGAATTACTGTAAGTTGTTTTTATTTCTTCTGGAACTGTCTAAGGTACCACGGAGCGTTAAATATACTACGTAGCACTTTGATTTGAAAAGTTTATATTATTTTCGAGTTGGTTTTCTTTGTATAGCCTCAGAACTGAACTCCGTAAGTCCATACAGGCTTTAGCACCTGTTGATATAATAGCTATTTATTTTCGGTTAACAATTTCGAATTTTTCCAGAGCAGCCAATACGTTTTCGATATTAGATATTAAGTTCATCTTTTCTCTTTTTAACGTGCTCTTTCCATCTGAGTCTGGTATCTAAGGTCATCATTAGGTATTTAGCCGTATTTGCATACGGAATCTGCTGACCGTTAATGAATTCATTTATAACCAGGTTTTTGACTTCATAAAAATTTCCAAAATACCACAATCTTCTTCGCGTCAAATTTAACGTATCTGCCACCATGTAACAATTTCATGCACCTTAGGTCATGTTACAACTTTACTAACCTCGTTTCTGTTTTACAATGGCCCAATAGTTCGATCCTTGTTAGTAAATCTAATCTTCGCGCCCCACTGTGGGTACAGCTCAATACGATATTCCAAGAGCAAAAATCGATAATGTAAAATTTTGAAAAATCAGGAACAAAAATAATTGCGACTACTGGACGTGAAAAGCAAAGCTAGGTCATTCCGCATCACGGACAAGTGAAGTAGTATTCAATTGACCTTGTTATCATTTTATCTCCAGCCACGAAGCACTTTATCATCTGCATATCCAAGAATTTATGATAATTTATTGAATATGCAACGCAAAGAGTTTTCCTTATTATAGGTAGTCGAGTGCCAAATTATTCAAACAGTTTCTGCCAGAGGTTTTTGTAGTTTGTGTTGTCATATCTCTGTCGAACGTTTATTTAAAATGAGCGAATGGCTATATTGTGGTCCCTAGATTTTTCCATGAATATATTAAAACAAAAATTTAGGTATGTAGCTGAAAGGTTGGGGCAAGACTCACATTGATAGTTACCGATAATATTTTCGATGAGAGGATCATTCTGGTCGTCTTTTTTATATAGCGAAATTAAAAATATGTTCTTCTTCTTCAGAAAGCTTATCTTGGTCTTAGATCAAAACAACAGGATCATAAAGTGCACATACTTCCGTAACTGTGAAGCAACAGCTCGAATAGGGGTCACTTCCTTGTTTCTAATCTATAGTAGAATTTGGAAGTATGTTTGCCGTACTGACGACAGAACATCAGGCCTGATTATCTTCAACTCTACAATTATACCTTGGATAGCTGTTGATCTCGGATGGAAAACCTAAGTAAGATTTATGGCACTGGCAAAGCACCCTTCTTCTTCTGGAAGCCTCATATTTCCTGTATAGTGCTACAAGCTAACGATATTTTCGCAGCTTCCATTTATTTTCAATGATTTAAAGGCATTAATTTTCGAACCTATCATTTTGTGATTTTAGTCATTTTCTTTCAAATATACCTCCCACCAAATATTGTGCCGGTTTAAATATTTAGTGATAGCTGATTGTTAAGTTAAATTGCAGTGACTTTTCTCATATTCTTCGCTTCTATAAGATCTTTCGTCAGTTATATGCAGACGAAATGACTCGATGAGATCATGACGTGTTCAATTTGATTGATACGACTAAAGGCCAATGTAAGGGGCCAATCAATATTATAGTACAATATTATTGTGCTAAATATTGCTCAAAAATTATTTTAGCCTAAAGACGGCTCAATATTATGCCACAATTTTTTCTTATTTTCAATAATAAAAAAATTGCCAATTTAAATCATTTGTGATTGAAATTTAATAAATCGCTATTTGAGACGAATAAATAGTTTGAAAAATTAGTAAATTTAAAATTGAAATTATTTTCATTCCCATTTCATTTATGCGGCGATTGAACAATTCAGATTTAGCGTGTATCATAATAGCGCTATCATTTGGGAAAAAGAAAAGAAAAAACGAAGATAGACCAAAGGCTGGTTGAAAAATCGCATTACACATGGCCATCAGTATTTGATGAAAGAGTTGAGAATTAAATGTATATTCTTCATATTTTCAATCATATCTAAATAAAATTATTTATATGATTGAAAATATGAAGACACTGTACTTGTTTCATCGTACTCATGGTCTATTAATATTTTCTTGTCCGAGGCTGCAAAGCTAGGTGAGATATTTATTGTTATAGAATTTCTTTGTAATGTGCCCACCCGCCCCTCAAATAATATATCGTTTATAATTTTTTTTGCTAATAACTGTTGAGTCAACAATTACGTTGAGTATAACAATTGATCATGTTTACCACCGGGATTATTAAGCCCCTCAAAAGCGTCGGTATTTTTTTGGGATTTCCTGGTTTGACGTCACTTTCATTTCCTGGCGATCTTGAATCCCGAAAAAAAAATATTTTAGTAGGTTTGCTAAATTTGAATTAAACTAGCTAGTGCAATACTTTAAATTTAAAACCATTTCAACATTGACATTAGTTATATCTTTTTTTTTTCATTTTAGATACCCAATACCCCCGATGAATAAAAAGAAAAATCGCAGGTGGATTTAACGACCCGTGTTCTAAAGGATGGTACAGTTTTGGGATACAGCAAATTTGGGGAAATGATGATGAAAACTGTCTTGGCATTCCAGGTAAGGAAGTTTTGCCAACATATAACAAGAAACTGTCTTAGTTAGTTGAGAACACGTTCAGTATAATAGCAGCGAGATTTGGCGTATTTCTTAGACCATTCCCAGTTTCACCAGAAAAGGTAAAAACGATTGTACTAACATGTTGCTATTTGCATAATTTTTTAAGAATCGTTAACTCAAATAAATATATGCCTAGAGGGTCAGTGGATATTGACAATGAACAAAATAGCACAACAGAGCCGGGTTTATGGAGCAATGATAATGTCGAATTATCCGAATTGCAAACCATAAATAAAAATTCTCCAGATCGAGCAAAGATAGTAAGAGACACCTACTGCGAGTATTTTAATTCGGTAGGGGTTGTTCAAAATATAAAATAATCAAAGCCTACATCATTCCGATCGTCGATAAAATGTTGCTTCTCGAAGCGGCTGGCTTGATCCACTAAAAACAAGATGTTGCCGTAGTACTACAATGTCGTTTGGTATATGTTGTCAAGTCAAGCGCCAGACTTCTTGGAATCGTTTATTTTTTTAATTCTTTTCTAAAATTCGTACGAAACGAATTAATTTTTTTGTACGTCTTCTTTAGTGACAGTGGGGAATTTATTCTTTACGGACCTTAGAAGCTCGTTATATGCTTCATTTTTTTGTCCTGATTTGTGTATTTCTCTGACTTTATTTTCCAGAGGGCTGGAAGTGACTTGTAAGTCTGAAACATAGAATATAACATAAGTTCTCTGAAACTCATAATCTTGGTTGGTTTTTTTTATATAAACTACATTGGATCAAAATATCTGTGGCAATTACCTGCCCAAAAGTACATACATCGATAACGTGGGTTTTGATATAAATTAGAGATTGAAGTTTAGATTTCTCGGGAAGAAATTGTAACTGCTCAATTTTAAAATTCAATTAAAAATGTCTCTTAGCTCGATGCATTTTATTATACCGGGTGACTGACACGAAGTGTCACCAACTTCATACTGTCATTGCTGTCAAACCAGTGATGACAGAGCGCTCAAACTTACACTAACGAGAGTTCATTCCATTGTTTAAAAGCGTACAAGCATTTTAGTGGGAAATATTCAGAAACAAAGTTATCCGCAATGGACTTCAAGCGTAATAGCGTGATTGCTCTATATTTGGCTGGAAAACCACAGCCGCAGATTGTTAACCAGTTAAAACATCTCCATGTGAATAAAATGTTTGTGTATCGCACCATAAATCGTTATAACGATACTGGCAGCATTGCAAAACGCCATGGTGGTGGACCGAAACGCACTGTAACATCGCCGGATATCATTCGGAAGGTGAAGGCTAAATTGGCTCGGAATCCGCGCCGTATGCAGCACATATTAAAAGATCATCTTGGACTAAAGGCCTTGAAATTCCATAAAATGAATGGTCTCACCGATGCTCAAAAAAAGTTAGAGTGGAAAGAGCAAAGGAGTTGTTACGCTTGTACGAAAGTGGCGACGAAAATGGCGATTTGCCGAATTTGGTATTCTCCGATGAGTCACCGTTCGTTATTGAGCAATATGTGAACAAGCAAAATGACCGGATTTACTTGCCCGACCGTTCTACTGAAAATTTAGACCAACGGATTACTACTCGAAACCAAGCGCTGCCGATGGTGATGGTTTGGGCCGCCGTAACGGCCGAAAGCCATTCACCACTCGTTTTTTTTGGACCGAGCCATCAAGATAAATGCTCAAATTTATCGGGGTCATGTGTTGGAGGGAGCGTTGAAGCCTTGGGCACAAAAACATTTCGGCCGCAGAGCCTGGACATTTCAACAGGACTTGGCGCCGAGTCGTAAAGCGCGCGTCAATCAAGATTGGCTGAGAAACAATGTTCCGAGGTTCATTTCCACGCGTTTAACGTTGTTACGCTTGTACGAAAGTGGCGATTTGCTGAATTTGGTTTTCTCCGATGAGTCACCGTTCGTTATTGAGCAATATGTGAACAATCAAAACGACCGGATTTACTTGCCCGACCGTTCTACTAAAAATTTGGACCAACGGATTGCCACTCGAAACCACGCGCCGCCGATGGTGATGGTTTGGGCCATCGTTACGGCCGAAATCCGTTCACCGCTCGTTTTTTTTGGACCGTAGCATCAAGATAAATGCTCAAATTTATCGGGGTCATGTGTTGGAGGGAGCGTTGAAGACTTGGGTACAAAAACATTTCGGCCGCAGAGCCTGGGCATTTCAACAGGACTCGGCGCCGAGTTATAAAGCGCGCGTCAATCAAGATTGGCTGAGAAACACGTTCCGCGGTTCATTCCCACTTCCCAATGGCCACCAAATACACCGGATGCAAATCAGCTAGATTTCTCTGTTTGGGGTATTTTGGAGTAGTTTGGGCCAAAACACCGTAGAGCTACTTTCGTGCTGCATGCAATAGCTTTGTCGGCCGTTTGAAGGCCGATCGCGGCTAAGGGTGGCCAAATCGAAAACTGCTAATGCAATCCGAAAATTTAAAATTCATCAAAAAATAAAAATTGTGTGGCGTTTTTTTTTTTGCAACACTTCGTATCAGCCACCCTGTATTATCATTGTTAAGGTCAATTTTATTGTGGAATGCTCATAATTGCGTAATAATAGTGATAGTGTAAGAGTTAAACATTACAGCCAGTTCATTGACGCGTTCCCCATTGTTGTTACTCAGCTAGCTACACGCAAGCTGGACAGAAAAATATGTGATGTAGTTTCGGTTTTAACGAATTTTGCGTTGAAGTGGCCACGATAATTTTAATATCATGGGACGGGATGTTTCGCGCGGCGAATGTCAGCGCAGCCAAGAATACATTTCTGGCATCATCTGATTTGACAAATTGATATAGATTTATTTTATGTGGAGTTTAATCCACCTTGTTAAAGTTAGCCGAAAGTTGCCAGCCGAAAGTTAAAACATCGATAATGCAGATAGTGTCTTGACTACTTGAGCCGAAAGTTAAATAAATTATATATTAAATTGAAATATGGTAGTCGAAAGTGACTAATCTACTTAACCAGCCGCAAACATATGTATCGTAACAAACAACAAATACAATTTGCAATTTAATCGATATTAACTTATAGTTTCATGTGTTTAGTATACGAGTAGCAGCATATGGCCAACTTTCAAAAATGTATTTTATATAGATGTTATAGATTTAACCAGATAGATACCAACATGACTATACCGATTCGATAGCCCATGACCAAAGGTAGATTTTGATTATAGGTTAGGGGTAAGTCTGATGGGGTTATAGGGGTGAAATTTTTATTTTTCCTTTATTCTGACGATAAAATCGTTCATCATTCCAGATTTTGCCACATGGATACCAATATGACTATGCCGATTCGATAGCCCATGACCATAGGTAGATTTTGATTATAGGTTAGGGGTAAGTCTGATGGGGTTATAGGGGTGAAATTTTTATTTTTCACTTATTCTGACGATAAAATCGTTCATCATTCCAGATTTTGCCACATGGACACCAATCTGACTATGCCGATTCGATAGCCCATGACCATAGGTAGATTTTAATTATAGGTTAGGGGTAAGTCTGATGGGGTTATAGGGGCGAAATTTTTATGTTTCCTTTATTCTGACAATAAAATCGTTCATCATTCCAGATTTTGCCACATGGACACCAATCTGACTATGCTGATTCGATAGCCCATGATCATAGATAGATTTTGATTATATGTTAGGGGTAAGTCTGATGGGGTTATAGGGGTGAAATTTTTATTTTTCACTTATCTTGATGATAAAATCGTTCATCATTCCAGATTGTGGCACATGGACACCAATCTGACTAGGCAGATTCGATAGCCCATGACCATAGATTTTAATTATAGGTTAGGGGTAAGTCTGATGGGGTTATAGGGATGAAATTTTTATTGTTCCTTTATTCTGACGATAAAATCGTTCATCATTCCAGATTTTGGTACATGGATACCAATCTGACTATGCCGATTCGATAGCCCATGACCATAGGTAGATTTTGATTATATGTTAGGGGTAAGTCTGATGGGGTTATAGGGGTGAAATTTTTATGTTTCCATTATTCTGACAATAAAATCGTTCATCATTCCAGATTTTGCCAAATGGACACCAATCTGACTATGCTGATTCGATAGCCCATGATCATAGATCGATTTTGATTATAGGTTAGGGGTAAGTCTGATGGGGTTATAGGGGTGAAATTTTCATTTTTCCCTTATTCTGACGATAAAATCGTTCATCATTCCAGATTTTGCCACATGGACACCAATCTGACTATGCCGAATCGATAACCCATGATCATAGGTAGATTTTGATTATAGGTTAGGGGTGAGTCTGATGGGGCTATAGGAGTGAAATTTTTATGTTTCCTTTATTCTGACGATAAAATCGTTCATCATTCCAGATTTTGGCACATGGACACCAATCTGGCTATGCCGATTCGATAGCCCATGACCATAGGTAGATTTTGATTATAGGTTAGGGGTAAGTCTGATGGGGTTATAGGGGTGAAATTTTCATTTTTCCCTTATTCTGACGATAAAATCGTTCATCATTCCAGATTTTGCCACATGGACACCAATCTGACTATGCCGAATCGATAACCCATGATCATAGGTAGATTTTGATTATAGGTTAGGGGTAAGTCTGATGGGGTTATAGGGGTGAAATTTTTATTTTTCCTTTATTCTGACGAAAAAATCGTTCATCATTTCAGATCTTGGCACATGGACACCAATCTGACTATGCTGATTCGATAGCCCATGATCATAGGTAGATTTTGATTATAGATTATGGGTGAGTCTGATGGGATCATAGTCAGATTGGTGTCCATGTGCCAAAATCTGGAACGATGAACGATTTTTTCGTCAGAATAAGGGAAAAATAAAAATTTCACCCCTATAACCCCATCAGACTTACTCCTAACCTATAATCAAAATCTACCTATGATCATGGGCTATCGAATCTATCATCTCATATTAGTGTCTATCTGGTTAAATCTAATCGTTCACTTAAATGAGACTTTTCCGAACTTTCGGCTGAAGTAGTCAAGATACACTTTGTATTATCGATTTTTTCATTTTCGGCTGGCAACTTTCGGCTTTTTTCTATATATGTCTGTTATTTACATTTTTCTTTTAAGAAATTGATGAATTTTTTGTTACTTTAAAATCTGCATTGGCGGGATTTTTCGATTGAATATTGAAGTTAAACACAATCTGCATTATCGGCCAATCACGGCATTTCAACTTGGGGTGGGAATACAATAACTGCATTACCACCTTTCGGCTGGGTTGTCAAAGGCACTATCTGCATTACCATCTTTCGGCTGGAAACTTTCGGCCACCTTTAACAGTATGTTTAATCCGGATAAATGACAAAACCGATTCCTAATATTCTTCCAATCTGGAAATTTCCGCCTGGTTCGAGAAGTTTTGAACATCTCCAGGTCGGTCGTAATACCGAAATGTGAACCAGACTCGTTAGTGGTCGACATTTTTATAGCGTTTGCCGTGTACATTTTTAAATGTCGTTATTGTGATGAATCCGATGAATTATTCTGATGCCATTGTTCATGATTCAAAACTAGATGTTTTCTGTGATAGAAGGTAGTTGGCCCACCTGAACCCAATTATTTCGTGTATACTGGTGATAGGTCATAAGAATCTTGAGACATCCGGCCCTAATTAAAATAAGTTTAAAATCGAGCCACATGGCAATAGGTAGAAATCCGCTTCAACCCCCCTAACCTAGAGAACATGCGCGCTGATGTGCTATTAATTTTTAATTTCAACCAAACCGGATTGATTGAACAGATCAATTAGTCCTGAAAGGCAGTTTCAGTTTTACCATTTTACGCAAGAAAATAAATTTTGTGGTACTTATCTGTTAAGAAATTCTCACAATCCGACAACTGGCAATTGTGAGTGGGTGAATGAGTTCAAGAATTTTTTTAATTATCGAGCATAAGGAGGCGCTTAGTGCGATTTAACTAAGTGTTCGAACTCACGGAGTCATATTAGCAAACAAAAAAACTTTTTTTTAGATTGTTGTGTTTGCTTATTAACGGAATAAATTAAAATCAATTTGACTACGCAGGATATTGACAATTTAGAAAAAATTGAAATACAAACTACTTATTTCAATAAGTCAATAAGTATTTTGCAGCTTTAACACAACTTCGTGAATTCTGTGTAATATTTAGAATATCAACAGTTTCGTCAAACTAACTGTATTCGTCCATTTTATAAATTCAAACCGTTTTCAATTATTTGGGTGCGGCATACGAACTTGTCTAAAAGATGACTAAAATACTTTTAAACAAAATTAGAAATAATATTTTGACCGAAAAAAGCATAAATAATCTCTGACCAAAGCGCAAACTAAGCCGATAATGGTGTCCCATTGATTTAATGACACTGCAAATTCCTACAAACCGACATCAATCATATGATATGCTTTGTACCATTTTTGGCCAATTATCATTTATTTAATCAAACACATTATGACTGATTGGCAAAAGCTAAACCGTCAAAGATCAATGACACAATAATTTTTTGCTCATCCTCATTAACATACATGATACGAAATCCATCACCATACCAAATTGGTATTTACCTCAAATAATTTGTTTTGTATTGGAAAAAAATTATTATTGATTTGAGTAATAATAAAATAATAAATAATTTATTTATTTCGTTAAATTAAGTATATTATTTACATTCAATTAATACACAAATAAAAAAAATTACGTAAAATGCGCATAAGACAATAATGTTTAATTTAAGTGGATGCTGCTTGTTGTATGGCCAAGTACTGTAAATACAATTTGGACACAACAGTTTCTATTTAATGTTGAGTTTCCAATAAATTTTAATAAGATAATTAAATAAAAAGCAATAAATAATTTCTCAGAAATTTTGGTTAAAACAAATATGCATTTAATATGAGCATTATATTTTACTACCAACTGTGCCATAAAGTAAATCAAATAATTATACAGACAATAATGGTATTACAAAGAAAGTTTACTTTTCGTTCGAATAATAAATTTGTGACCGTTAAATCAATAATTGGTAGTACTAAAATAAGTAAATGTGGTGTGTGAAATATTTGTATACTCGTATCGTGCATTTCTGTGCAGTGAGTATAAGTGTGCCAGGCATTATCATCTTATGGGAATCAGTGTCACATATAACATTGTGGATGTACACCTTCGTACACATAAAAATGCTGACAGCTCGGTGCAAAAATCATTTTTCATTTGATAAATAGTTAATTTAAGTGGTTCTAGGTTTTCATTAGGTTAAAATAGTTTTATAGTGGTGTAAGAACAATTTTATAGTATTTTAGCTTTTTATTGGTATTTAACTCAACGTACAAAAATTATATATTTCTGCTTTAGCTTTCGACACCCTTTCGGTGCCATTTTCAAAAGCAATATAAAACGAAAAAAATGTATTTTTATAAAAACAAAAAACCGATATCTCAGACACGTTCAATAAAATAATTTTAAAAACCAATTTTTGGAAGTGCACTCCATAGACGAACTCTATGAAAAAACGTGGTACAAATAAATTTTAACTTAATGTGTAAATAAGACAAAAGCAACAATAATTAGACAAATAAATTATAACAAATGCCAATAAAAGCACAATCACTCACGATATTAATGGAATTAGTACTACGTTTACAAAGAGACTTACAAAGAGAATTACAAAGAGACTTAACAAAGCAGTTTTATGAAATTCTAAAATCTCACATATCTAACCGACACTTTCGAGTAAAATTAGATGGCGAATACTCAGAAATAAAGAAAATATCCGCAGGGGTACCACAAGGTAGCGTTCTAGGGCCAACTTTATATGTTCTATACATCTCGGGCCTGCCAACGATAGAGAATACTAACATAGCGACGTTTGCGGATGAAACGGCCATCTTAGCAGTTGCTAATTACATAGAAAAATCTACAAGCAAATTGCAAAGAGCTACTAATATTGTCAGTACCTGGACCAAGAGATGGCGAATAAAACTTAATGAAACAAAATCTGTTCACGTAAACTTTACCAACAAGAAGGTCAACTGGATACCAGTAGAACTGAACTCCCAGCAAATTCCCCATGCAAATACGGCAAAATATCTAGGCATGACTCTAGACGCGAAACTAAAATGGAAAGAGCATGTGAAAAAGAAAAAAGAAGAGTTAAACATCAAATACAGAAAGATGGATTGGCTCTTAGGAAGAAATTCTGAGCTAACTCTACACAATAAATTGCTACTATACCGGCAAATCCCAAAACCTGTGTGGACTTACGGTATTCAGCTCTGGGGCTGTACAAAGAAAACCAATGTCAATATGTTGGATGATTCAAACCTAGTAAGACGACTGCGAAGGAAGAAACCGCATGATCTACAAGATCCAATCAGGATCGACTAAAAATATAATAAAATTCTAAAGGGGACTAGCCAAAGGGCTACAACCCTCCAAACAAGAATATAAATTATGAAAGATAAATTACTAGATGATTTGTAAATCAGTTGTAATAAATAAAATATATATAAAAAAAAAAATAAAAAAAAGTACTACGTTTGATATTTAACATTTATAAAATTAATCTTTTTTAACAAATTTTTCTTTTTTGAGAATTTTGATGTTCTCCAATGTAATTATGTGATTAGTATCTCTTAGATGTTGTGTGGGTGCACTGCAATTTTGGCCAACATTACTTACAATTTTATGTTGGTATAACTTGTTTTCAATCAATTGTTTGGTTTGGCCAACATAAGTTAACTTGCACATGCTTAAAGGAACAAGATCTTTTAATTTCGAAAAAATGTTGCTGTTTAAATTTGTCGCTGAACGTCCAATAACTTTGAAATTGTAATTTTTGAATAAATGTTTAATTTTTTTCGAATAAATTTTTAAAGTACGGAATTCACAAATAATTTGAAATTTCATTAGAAGTGTGTATCGAGTGTTATATACGGGATATTAAGTGAAAAGTGAAATAAAAAATAAATACTTTAATTGGACGGTAGTGATTTAAACTCGCTGAAACGTTTTCGATTCTATTATACTCGTTACTTTATCGTTTTTCCTTGCTTCTACGTTTGGCTGTGTGATTTTGTTAGTGATCCAAGTTGTACACTCTTGCATTGGTTGTTGAAAATGGAAATGCTAAAAGGAAAAAGAACTTATATTAAAGGTCAGATTACTCGAATCGAAAATTTTGTGAAACTTATTAGAAATGAAACAAGTATAGATGACTTAAAGGTGCGACTAGAGAAGATAAATCAGTTATATCCAGATTTTGTAGATGTGGAGTGCCTGATGATGGTATCTCGGATGACATTCAATCTGATATAGAATTCGTGGGTGCCCAGTATTATATGATTATTCCAAAACTGCACGGCGAAATACGGAAAAGAACTGAAATTCATACTTCACCTATTAATATAGATCAAACACTTAATTCGACGCAAACACCTTCGAGCGATTTTCGGTTACCGCGAATTATTATTCCCACGTTCAATGGGAACTATAAGGAATGGCAATCATTTTTTGACCTTTTCGGATCCACCGTGCACGAGGGGGGAGGGTTGAAACACTGGCTCTAGTTCGGCACTATCCTATCAACGACGCAAATTATATCGAAGCACATCATAAGTTACGTAAAAGATATGGTAAGAAAAGATATATCGAAACATTCATTGAAACGTATTTTGAGCAACCAATAATAACGCAAGCGACATCACAAACGATAGCACGTTTACACGGCACATGTGATGAGGTGGTACGTGGATTAAAGGCTCTTGGTCCTGAAGCAGAAGGTCGAGATGCTTGGCTCATTTATATCGCAACTCAAAAGATGGATGCTGAGACTAAACAGATGTGAAAGTTAGAGATATCGTATATTGAATATCCAACTTTTGATAAACTTTTAGCAGTGCTAAATAAGAGAATGGATACTTTGCAAAGGGTTAAACCAGAAACATCAAAACGCTTATCAGGAAAGCAAAATTTACAAAACTCGAAGTCTAAGCACACTGCAACGGCAGTAATTTGTGCATTTTGTGCTAAAGACCACAAATTTGTTGAGTGTATCGATTTCCGTGCTTTGGATGTTCAACAACGCAGAGAATACATAAGGAAAAATTCTCGATGTTATAATTGCTTGAGTGATACACATTTGGTGCACCAGTGCCGATCAAAACGTAAGTGTAATTTTTGCCAGAAGAAACATCACGAAATCCTACACTTAGAAGTCTCTACAAGCATCCCGCAAACAACAACAACATGTGTTCACGTTATTTCAGTTGCAAATACGATGCTTTCAACTGCTCAAATAGAAGTCGAAAGTTATAGGGGCGATTGGCAACGGTGTCGAGATTTACTTGACTCTGGATCACAAACCTCGTTTGTAACTGAAGAATTTTTTCAGCGACTCGGATTAAAGAAAACTGATGGAAGGATATTTATTCAAGGTCTCAATGGTGTCACTTCTGGAGTATCAAAAAGTATAGCGAACATATGCATCAGATCTAGGTTTAAGAATGCTCCTTATAAAATAACAGCAAGAGTGTTAATTATTTCTTCCATATCGTCGTATCAGCCTTTAATCGACGATTTTAGAAGTCTTAAGGGATTGAACAATGTAAAGCTAGCAGATCCTGACTTTTTCAGGAAAGGCAAAATAGACATGTTACTGGGAAGTGATCTATTTTTTGAAATTATATTTGATGGCAAAAGGTATATTCCCAAAACGAAACTTATTGCACACAGCACGCGATTTGGATGGATAATTGGAGGAACGCCAATTCATAACGAAAATGGCAATAATGTGGTTCCAGTCAATCTAAATCGTTATGTCGATCTGGCTTTACGAAGATTTTGGGAGATCGAGGAGATTTCAGATGCCGTTCTGAATAGTGAAGAGGAGAATCTTTGTCTGAATCATTATCGAGAGACGGTTCGGTGAGCAGCAGATGGGAACGTTGGCACGTGCCAATATCAGCCTGGTTCTTTGTGACATACCGCGTTTTGAGCACATTGAAGTCACCGCAGCCAAAACTCGGAATCTGGACAGAAACTTGTTATTTGTTAGTATCTACGCAACTCCAGTGTTGTCTGAGAGAGAGAGAGAAGCCAACGAGATTTTCAAATTTTGTTTGAATGGGTGGAAAGCAAAAGCGACGTGCTTCTAGCGGATGATATGAATGCGCATTGACCAGCCTCATTCTGGATTCCGATCTCGTAGTCCTGAATGATGGCGGGTCGACTAGAACGGCGAGAGTGGGGGCGACAGCCAGCGCGATAGATTTAACTTTAGTATCTAGCGGGCTGGCGGGCCGAGTCACTTGGAATGTCACAGATGAGAACTTGAGTAGTGATCATTATTTGATCAGGACTTGTTTAGGTGGTATAAATGTTGACATAGACCGTAAGGTCATCATGAATGGTAAGAAATGGGTCGAACGTATGAATGAGACTGTCATAATGAAAGAAGCAAATGAGGTTAACCAACTTGAGGTTGAAATAGAGAGAGTGAATGAAATGTGTACTATAAATGTCAGAGGGAATGAATACAAGATGAATGATTTGTGGAACAATGAAATCCAGTATTAATATGAAAGAAAACGGATAGCATTGAAGAATAAATTATGGAAGAATGAATGCAAGATTGAAAAAGGCTATCCGTAGAGCGAATAGGAAAAGTTGGCGGGACTATGTGTCCAAAATGACATATTGAACCACAACTAAGGATGTATGGGATAAATTTAATAGAGTAAAAGGATATAGAGCGCAAGGCATAAATGCAGTGTTAGATGACAGAGCGAATGGAGGTGTCTTTTTGCAAATGATTACGGACTTACGTAGCAATTTGAGCGATAGATATGAAGTTTTGTTACCTGATATTGAAAATAAATTTATGAACGATATGCGTAAGGAGTTTGAATGTGAAGGGTTCCGAGGGGTTTTAGATCAAAATCTACTACCCCCTGGAACTAACAGAGTGAGTTATAAAATGATTGGTAGATTAGAATTTGAAGCCAAGGTGGCCTTGCTTCGAACTCTCAATCAAGTATGGATGAGTATTCAGATACCGGAAAAATAGAAGGAAAACAGAGTGGTACCTATTCCTAAAAGGGATCGGGATAGGAATCTGGCAACAAATTACAGGGGAATATGTATGTTGAATGTATTTGTTAAAATTGTGAATGGTATGATGAAAGGTCGTATAGATAAATTTGTGAATGAGGGAAATTTGTTGCCGGAAACCACCTTTGGGTTTCGTCACAACCACTCTGCTAATGAATGTGTAAAAAAGTTTGTGTGGGAAGTACAAAAGGAAAGTAAGTATGTTGTGGCGGTATTTTTGGATACAGATTACGTGGTTTCAGGGAAACTTTATCAGACCCTTATGGACTTGGGGTTTCCTTGGAAAATTTGCAAATGGGTGTATGAGTTCATGAATGAGAGAAAGTTAGTTTTGTGCGGGAGAGGATATAGGTTGGAAGGAGTGGTGACTATGGGCCTCCCCCAAGGCACTAAAATCTCACCGACTCTCTTCAACATGTACACGAGCTCGATACCTAGGTCTAAATCCTCAGGAAAAGTCATTTTGCAATTTGCAAATGACTTTCTTCTAATAGGCAAGGGGAGGACCATCGAGGAGGCCTTGAGTCGGGCTCAAGAATGTGTGAATCAGGTAACCGAATGTTTGAGTGAATTGAATTTAAAGGTAAATTCGAGTAAATATTGTATGGCTTTTAGAACGAATCGGATGGTTGATATGCGAGTATATAATGAGCGAATTGAGTGTATGAAATTGATTAGGTACTTTAGGTTACGAAAGGCACTAGTGTCAACTTAAATTGCGTATGGAATAAGTATATATGGTGATGGGTCCAAGGTTGGGTTTAAAAAGTTGATGCTTGTGGAGAATGCGTGTGCTAGAGTGGTATTGGGAGCAATCAATTCAACACCAATGCCCACCCTGTGGTCTGAATTGGGTGATTCACCTCTTAATTATAAGAGGGAATAGATCACCATGCGAGAGACTGTGCGAATGTTAACAAAGGACAATAAATTGGTGAATGAAATGAAAGAGAGATTACAAAGAGGGACGGTTTACAGAAAGACAACAAGGTCACTGGTAATCTTGGAAAATATTAACATATTCTCCAAGATTTGTCCGGCAAATCTGAAAGTCCCTCCGAGCAATGTAATAGCGCGGTTGAAGTTTGGTGACACAACAAAAGCAATGATGAATGAGTTGCCGGTTATGAGTGATTTTTGCAAAATGCGAATGAATTATGTTGCACATCGAGTAGGTGTGGGAATTTATATTAAAGGAAAGAGAAAATGGTAAGAGTGCATGACAGTATCTGTATAATGAATGCAGAATTGATAGGAATTATGGAAGGGATCAAGTTGGCAATGACACAAGGAATAATTAGAATAGTATTATTCTCTGACTCCCGCAGTGGGTTGGTAATTAATTAGTAAGGGTGGGGGAACTCATGACAATGTGTATGTGAAAATTCTGTATAAGTATCTTGAATATTGTGGGAGGGAAGTCATTCATCAATGGATACCTTCACACCTACAGATTGAAGGTAATGAAAGTGTCGATATGCTTGCGAAACGGGGTTGTCTGATTCAGGATGTAAATGAATATGAATTCATGGATGCCAGAGACGTACTTCACATGTTTCAGGTGAACCTGTGGAGAAAATGGGAAAGAGAATTTGTTAAAAAATGTCAGATGAAAGGTAAGCAGTACCTTGAGTTGGTTAGGTCTTCTTTGAGGCAACCGTTCTTTAAGGTGCCCAAAGAAGATACTAGAATGGTACGAACTATGGAACGAGTGAGATTGAATCTTGGAAATTGGAAACAATGTTTGAAGAAACGCCATTTGGTTGTGTGTGAATTATGTGAAAGCTGTTTGGTTGTGGAGCACATCGAACATTTGATTCTGAAATGTTTTGCATTTAACCAGAGCAGACAAATGGTCGATGTTATATTGAGTGCAAGTAGTTTGAATTAGAATTAGAATTATGTTAAAAAATAGCTAGTGCTAGAATACAAAAAAAATTAAAGAAAGGGAATCTGTATAAACGTTATACAACAAATTAAACAAGGTATGGCACAATAATACACATTTCATGTATACATACGTGTATGATCATAATAAATACCATTAATCAGGTCGATACTAAACAGTTATTGTATGTACTCGTACATATAGATGAGAAAAACCACTAACCAAATTTGGCAATCCGTCTAGCACGTAAATATACGTAATACTCTCGTACCTAAAATAGACACATTGCATTTCTGGTTAGTCTAAAATAAAACACAAAATTCCATTACACATCCATAATATAGTGTGGATTTTTGATTAATGCTCCAAACATAAAACACGTAAACTTTCAGTTTTCAAAACAATAACAACAAAAAAAATAGAAATAAATATCATAAACAAAAACAAAACCAAACATTAAATATAATTAAACATTACATTTATTACATTGTTTTGTACAAAATTGCATATACGAGTATGTGTAATGTACTCGTATATACCAACATACGAGTACTATACCAATTCATAAACATTACTAACATAAAAATAATACACGGTTTTTTATATTCCTATAAATCAAGCATAATACATAAAACATAAAAGCACTGAGAGAGCAAAACCAACAGCAGCAGCGGCAGCAGCAAAAAAAAGTTAAATGTTTTTTTTTACTCTAAACCAGCGTATAACCGGTAATTGACAAAGTCAATTTAATAACTAAAGTAAACTAACAGCATGAATTTGTTTTAATTTTTTTTTTTTCTATGCACAACAAAATAAAATTAATTAAAATTATACGAGAAAATTTTTAATTATAACAAAAAAATTATTTTTACCATACTTTATTTTATGTATTAGGTAGCATAGCATTATGATCAGCTGGAAAAGCTTTTGTTTAACGTAAAAATGAAAATCTTTTTACTTCGGGGATTATAATGTAAAATCAAAATATTTGGGTCACATTAAGCCATAAAAATGCCGAAGTTATGGAAACAAGGAATATATTGCCAGAGGTTTTGGACGTAAATACGTAATGTTAATAACGAATATGATATTTATCCTAAACTGAACAATAACGAATTATTGAATCGTAATATGTCAGAAGTTCCGATATACATATGTAATTAATTATTGGAGTACGGGATTAACAGCCGCCACGAAGTATTCATAAATGGATACGGGCATAGTCTGGGCAATATTCTGTAGAACAAACGGTTGTGGTACCTAACCCCTTCGTAGTAGTGAAGCAGAATAGCTTATTAGTCAATAAAAACTATGCAATGGTACTAACGCAAAAGGAAACAATACCCTAGGTGGTACACCAATGGGAAGGGTCACCTATTGCATTATCAGGGTACATCAAATCTGTTCCAGAGAAATACAAATTTACAAAGATAACCTATAAAGAAAAATAGAAGCATATCGGTAGCTGACCAAGCCGATACTTTTTCTAACGCTATACCTAGACAAACATTACACGAAATAAGTGATGCCACCGGTAATTTTACTTTGCAAATAGCCGAATCTAGTAAAACAACTTTTAACCCAGAAAAGAATAATATGGATCTCTTGGCAAGACTAGAGCATATGGAGCAATTATTTGTCAAGCTAAGTGAAGAAATGGAGTATCTAAGCGAGAAAATGAAAACCTAAAAATGAATCGGGATTCAAAAGAAGATTGCGATATAGGTAGCATTGAACCAGACAAACTCGTCTATTCCAGTAATGAAAATGAATTACAAAGAAAGACGGACTGGATCCTAAAGAAGAAAAAACAGTCCAGGAAGAGCAATTATTTGGTAAGGGACAATCTAGTCCAGATTCAAAAGATGTTCTACTCAAAGTCAGAAACATCACCCCCACCAATAAATATTGTGGGTGTAACCAGTTACCCAGAAATTCAGTCACTGATGAAATTGATTATTGACAAAGACTATAAGGTAACAGCGCTAAACAATGTCGTTTGGAACATTAATAATCTAGACTCATATACTTATACAACCTTATCTATGAAATTCTACATCATAATCGGTTAAGAAATTGCCGAGTGCCATCTCAGATGGCTATATTCGGAACTTCATCCAAAATTTATTTTAGAATCCCATTTCCATCCGACTTACCCAACTTCATAAAACCGGTTAAAAAATAATCGAGTTCCATCTCAGATAGCCATATTCAATAACTTCTTCCAAAAATCATTTAAGAATCCCATTTCCATCCAACATAAACAATCCCAACATAATCGGCTCCTTCCAAAAACCATTTGAGAATCACCATCCAACATTTCCAATACCATCTTAATCGATTAATAAATGGCCGAATTCAAAAAAAAAATTATAAATCCAAGACACTTTAATTTTTTATTTACACATAATTTTGTTGAGGGCCAATTTTACAAACTACGATAAACTGGCAGGCATACAATATATTAGAGTAAATCATTTTCTATGGTAAAAATCGGATTTAGAACAGATTTTTCTATCAGTTTCCCAAACTGAAAAATAAATGGATTTACCGAAAAATTTACTTATAATTGACTTTTACCCTACTATTGGCCCTCAGCCTATAAATTGTTTACGATAAAGCGACCGTCATCCATTCTTTGTACATTTTTTCAATATAATTTTCGATTAAACTTTTAATGTCATTTTAGTTTTCGATATTTTCGTTCTCTTGATCTTTTTTGATTGACTGAGCTGTGCGGAATTGTCTCAGTAATCTGTTTTTAGACAGTATACTGTGGAAGATGCAGAAAATAATTTTTGCGTGCAGCTGAATTTGACTGGGTCTTCTCTTAGCGGGTTAAGACTAAATTTGATTCGGCTAAGGTGAATGGAGGATAATTCCTTGGCTGATTATTTTCAAATTTATTTTGTAGAAAATCCATAACTTCATCCGGGATTTATGTTGGAATCTCGATTTAGCTCAACATACCAGATTCGAGCATAATTAGTTGAGAAATTGCCTAGCTCGGCCGAACTCCAAAATTTCTCTAAAATACATTTTAAAATCGCCACCCAATTCTGAATACCTGATTTGACAATTTTTTTTCTGATATGATTCTACACTTCATCAAAAAAACACGTTAAAATCCTAAAATAAGCTGACCGACCGTTTTATTAGAATCCTACCTCAGCTCTGCAAACTAACTTGGAAAGTTATTGGTTGGGAAACGGCCTGGTTCCTTTCATTATAGCCGAATCCCAAAAATTTTGTCAAATTCGGCTTTGCACACCGAGTTTCACCATCATTTGTTGAGAAATGGCCTACCAATTATACTTGGTAATAAAATGAATATTCTTTGGTGATCAAAGTTAATAAAACATTTGAAATTTTGGCGAAATAAACTAAATTTACTTGAAATAACCAATCTGGCATTGAATAACACTGATAGTTTTCCGAGAACTATTGCCTTTGGGATGCCTCACATATTTTTTGCAATTTTTTTTAAAGATATTTCGTGGTTGCCAGTTCAAGGGTTAAATACTAATGAATTTTAGAGTAATTTTTAAAATAATTTAAATAACTATGGTTTCAGGAAATTCTATTGCGCAGCCAAACTTAAGGTAAAAGTCGATTTTAAGTAAATTTTTTGGTAAATTCAATTATTTTTCGAAAACTCTATGGCAAACTGATCGAAAAATCTATACTAAAACCGGTTTTTGGTGGTAAACGATTTACCTTAAGTTTGGCACACAGCCGAAGTGTGGAATTGCAGGAGGATTAAATTAATAAATATTTATATTGTTTAGGAAGTCGGAAAAAATATTATTTATAATTAAATCTCAGGAAATTTCCAGATGTACGTGAAATAATAATATGTTTTTCTCAGATTGCTGATTTAGAGAAGCAATTGTTGAAGACCAATACCCTCGTTATCCATTAAACCTATATTAAGCGTTTTTCCATCCTCTAGTAGATTAAAAGTAGATTAGAATTGTGTTGAGCCGTACGATCGCTAGGTGTCTGAAACCGGGTCTTTCTGTCCCAAAAAAAACAACCTTTCGTGTCCTTCATATTGTTATGTGTAAATAGGCTGTAGGAATAGACCCGGTGTTATCCGGGACACTTGTCCAGTACTTGGTCCTAGTCCAATCAATCGATCAATCTGGATTCATATACTTATAGAACCTTATCAATGAAATTGAATGCTGGAAAGTATCAGTGGTTCACTCACGAGAACAGACAGGTCCAACCTATAAAAGTCATGGTAAGAGGTTTGCATCACACTTGCTCATGCAAAGAAATAATGGAAGACTTACAAAATCATAAATATTGTTAAAAAAGATAGAACTGAAATCCAGGAAGGAGACCAAATTATTAGTAAAATGGGACTCACTTTTTTATGCTAGTACTTGACAGCAAATAGAATGTTCAAAACATTTATGGAATAAAAGGAATCATTCACATGAAAGTGCAAATCGAACCAATTAGGAGAACCACAACACGCATATCTTAATGCAAGAAATGTCAGGCATTTAATCACACCCAAAGATATTGCGGCCGAGATCCAAGATGTGTAAAATGCTCAAGTATAATCATATTATCGAAGCATGTGCAGCAAGGAGAGATGTGCCAGCCAAGTATACAATTTGTAAATACCAACATCTAGCAAATTACGGAGACTGTGAGGTTGCTAAACAACTACAGAAATTAAGAGATAAAACGAGAAACCGCAAAATCACGTAAATCGATGGGTTCAAATATAAAACCAACCATAGATCAAAATCCACAACCAAGCAACCCAGGGCAAAGAAGTTCACTTGCCCAGGTAGTGAAAGGTTTGGATTCAACCAAACATATGGGCTCCGAAAATAACGAAATTATGGAAAATGTTATGAACATAACAACATGACTTGCTGAATTGCAGCTAATACAAAGCGGCTAGATGGCCAAAGAAATCTGAACCACATGAAACATGATCTACTGAAGAAAATGCAACTCCATCCACGCAATCCAACAAAAAATGTTAAGGAAGAACACAACTTTCAAAATAGCAATCTGGAATGCGAATGGCATTATGCCATACAAAATATTCCAGAAATAGAAATATTTTTAAATTCAGAAAAAATCGACATTTTCTTAATATCTGAAAGCCATCCAATTAAATCTTCGTTTGTCAAAATACGGGGTTATAACTTATATCACTCCATTCATCCAGCGGAAAGAGTAAGAGTTGGTTCAGCATTGCTAATAAAATAAAATATAAAACACCATTTAGAATCAAATATCGAAGAAGCAACAATGCAAGTCACTACTGTAAGGATCCAAATTAAACACAGACAGCTTACTGTCTCTGCAATATATTGTCCTCCCCGGCATAACTTGAAAATAGCGGACTACCTTAAACTATTTAAATCGCGAGGATGTGATTTTATTATTGGATGTGACTTTAATACCAAAAACACATATTGGGGATCTAGACTTGCAACGTCAAAAGGTAAAGAATTTCTTCAAACAGCGCACTGTGAATTTTACTCTGGTGGTTCCCCAACGTACTGGCCCAGTGACGGAACGAAAATACCTGACCAAATAAACTTTTTTGTAGCAAGAGGTATACACCAGAACTACATTCACATTGAAGACAGAAATTCTCTAGTATCGGATCATTCCCCGGTTATCATGACAGTGAAATGGTAATTCAAAGGGAGAGTGCACCCAGATTAACAAATTAAAATACAAACTGGGATCTGTTTCGTGAAGTAATGGAGGAATAAATCAATCTTCAGGTATCGATAAAGAATTATCACCAGTTGGAAGTTGAATTAGAACAACTCAATGAAACAATTCACTATGATGGTTGGGCAAGTACCCCCATTATACAAAATAAGAAGAGCTTAACATATCCATTCAATGGAAGTTAGAGAGTTGGTTAGAGAAAAACGACGGACACGTAAAACCCAGCCAATAACTAGAACAACGGAGAACAAAACAATTCATAATAATTTAGGTAACAGTCTCAAATCTCTTCTTATAGAATTTCAAAATGCATCAATCACCAGATATCAAGTTAGCCTAACCGATGAAAAAAATTCTAATTATTCACTGTGGAAGGTGACGAAGGGACTCAAAAGACCCAAAATGCAAGTGCCTCCACTTAAACAGGAGGATGGAACCTGGGCAAGAGGTCCTAAAACGGAAGCTGATCTGTTTCCAGAGTATCGCGAGGATACCTTTCAACCAGTGTTGTACCTTATTGTCTACACCGCGTAGATAATTAATATTCTACACGTGTAGACAATGTATGTAGAAAGTTACGAAAAAGGCGTCGACAATGTAAAGAATGTAGACAAGTTCGAAAATTACTATTTCTGTTAGAAATCATCAAAATTCTATGATTTCTTTGTTAATGGAACCATTTCAAGATGGAGTTTATTCTTTCTTGATATTTAAAAATATAACCCCAAGATTTTATTCGGTAATTCGGTAACCTACTACAATCTTCAAGATTATCACCACGTAATAAAATAGTAAAGCATAAACAAAAATTCGGGTAAATAATCATTCAAGCTTCTAGGTTCATAATCCTAATTAATGTCAAAATATGACCGTTGGATCAATGGATATTATTTGTTGTCTCTTTCTCTCCAAGTTAGAATGAGCTGGATCATCTATAAATCTGGAGCTAGCTGGATCGTCTACTGAGCTTGATCAGCTAACACTGTTGGGTGCTATTGCTTTGATTTTTATCCATCCCACTTTCCGAGTTGTCTTCATAATTCGGTTCCATGTTAGATGATCGCCCGACTTTCCTTTTCCCTTGTGGGTTCCATGCCAGAGACCTTCTTATCATATCATTCTTCGATTTCCTCAAAGTGGACAATTCATTTCCACTTGCGCTTTCTTATTTCGATCCCAGCGACTGCTTGATTTGTTTGCCTAACATTTTTAGTTTGGTGTGGCGGGATAGGACAGATGTTTTCCAGACTTTATGTAACATTTTGAATGTTATTCTGGCTTTATTGACTTGTTTCTTTATATCATCATCTGTGCCACCCATTTTTGCTAGAGTACAACCAAGGTATATTAATTCATCGATATCTTCTATTTCTTCTTGGTCTTGGTTTCCCTGATATTTATGTTGGGGCCGACTTCTTTTGCTAGATCTGATTGCTTCTGTACTCTATGTTGCCATATTCATCGCGCCCAGAGTATATAATCAGGTAATTTCCTTGAGTTGTGTTCATTTCACAACAGTTTTTTCATCTCACTTCACTGAGGCCGAGGGTTACGAATTTGTAATGTTTGCTGCTTCTGTCAGAGTTTTGCTGTTCCAATTTCCGATTCGTGTCCGTGTACGAAAGCCGAGGATCGATATTTGCCGGTTTATCATTTTGAATTCAGATTAATGGTCTAATCCTAGCAAGCTCTCAGGGCTTCCGAGCAAGGTATACCAGGAGAGGCCTCATTACATTCCAAGTGGTGACCCAAACTTGTACTAATCCAAGCAATGATTGCTTGATGTTAGTGACGAAGTTGTAGTTGTTTTATCTATCACTATCACTGACTTGAACGTCGAGTGATGATGAATTGGTGAATTTCTCGGACAAATGTAAGTCTGGATTAACCTAAACAAAATGTATATCTCTTACATTAAAAAATACCCACCTGTATTCTTGTTCCAGACAAGATTAATCACAGTTATTAGACAATATTAGCCTGGAAGAACCACATTATCTGTAAGGCACATTTTATTTTTGAACCAAAAACAGTAACATTTATCAACAAAAAAACGTATTTACCCTATAAGTTTTGCAGTAATCCCAGCTGTACTTTGCTCAAGAAAAATGGACGTCTGTTAAAATGTTCATGACATGCGAAACATTTTGCACAGCGAATTTCTTTTAAATCATGGTCGAATTAGCCACGTATAGCGTTATGATAATCGACTAAGGTCCCGGAAATTACATTGCAAACCGACATTTGATTTGGTCTCGTTACAAAACTACCTCGATTTGAATCATAACGCAAAGTTTTATTTAAATAACTCCCGCTGGATACAGAAAAAAACCTTACAGATTTCTTCTAAACGCCTGGTATGGAAGTTACGGGAGATACCAGTATACGCTAAAGAAATGCCAACTATTTATAATTAAAACCTGCAAATTATTTGATTTTGTTCCACGAACGAAAATTAAATCGCTTATGGTTGTCAATATCGCAGTCATCGATTGACCAAGATATATCAATCTCACCATTTGTTTTATAAAAATTCAATTTTAACTCCCAAAATGTAGGTAAAGCCCAATTTAAACCGGAAAACTGTAACATGACGACCTGGTAAAGAAAAACTATGGACATAACAACAAAACATCAATAATCTACATTGTCTACGAATTGTCTACATATTCTACTAATTCTAGACATTGTCTACTCAAAAATCAACTGTCGACGCTATTTTCGACATCAATATGTAGTCAATTCGGGAATACACGTAGACGCCCAACACTGCTTCCAACCACTACCAAGATAACCGGCCAATGAAAATATAATGTCAATCCACAAGCTGGAGAATCAAGCTTTATGACACGAAATCTACCCATATTAACTTTACATATCAAAAGGCTTCCAAACAAAGCTAAATAACTTGGCATGACACTCGATGTCAAGCATATTAAGTTCAGATAAATGTATTGCCTCATAGGTAGGGGCTCCGGGCTTACAATACACAACAAGCTGCTGCTATACCAGCAAATACTGAAGCCGATATGGACCTACGATATTTAAATTTGGAGATGTACTAAGCAAACAAACAACAAAATGATACAGACGTTTCCAAATAAGGTTCTCCGTAGCATCGTAAATGCTCCGTGGTACACAAGAAATGAAGACCTTTGCAGGGACTTACAGATGGAATACATCAAAGATGATGACCACCGTCTTCGTTGTAATAAATAAAGGAAAAAAATATGTAATTAATTTCTAGATTTATTCAACAAATTTTCGGATAATTCTCACATATTGCTATAAAATGATGAACACGCAACCGACCCATTTTATTATAGAAGATAAGAAGCTCACGTATTCTAAATTAATTGACGCGCAAGTGACCACTTTCCAAAGAAGCTTGAGTGCTACTGCTAATCCCTTGAATTATAAAATAAAGAGGTCCCACGGAAGTTAGGACAAGACCCACAACTAGTATTTTAACAATTCGACGAGTCTGGTGGCTGTTGGATTACTCACTCGTAGAATAATATTTCAAAATTATAGTTGCATCACCAAATGATTGAATAGGAAGTAGATATATCGAAAATATTTTAAACAACACCTAAATTAGACTTAAACTTCCATAAAGGTAGAAAAGATGAATGATGATTATTCTTAGATGAGAAATCGATTTTGATTAATTTTAGGGGGAGCTCTGGAAAATCTCAAGGTTTTTTTTGTGGGAGACGGAAAGTATAAAATGTAAAATCTATATCAAATTGACTAAAGAATTCATATTTTTGTGAAAAACGTATAAAGTAACTAATTTCTTTATTCTAATTTTAGAAACTATCCAAATTTTAACTATTCCATTTTCTACTTGATCAACAGATCCAAATACTGAAAAAAAAGTTGTGGTTAAATTTTACCTTTCTTTGCAAAAGAGAAATATGTAAATTAATCTTCGTTGAGCCTTTCTTTTCTTCCTTCACTTTCTTCCGCGAACTGTTAAAACAAATATAATTAAATTTAGCGTAATACAATGCTTGTCGATTTTACTGTTTATATGTTTTTAAGCTGAAATCGTACATGCATTCACAGAATAGATTTCTTTAAAAATAAAATAAATAAATAACTACACTATTTTTAGGCGAAAAATAAGCTTAACAAAATTATTACATGCAGGAAGTAAATGCTATTATTTTTACAAACAAAAACGTCTTAAAGATAGAATCGAAATATGAAATGCATCAATTGAGATTTAAAATACATATGCATTGAAGTGGCATTGAGTTATTCGTCCGTATTCTAAACATTTATTATTTTAAATTTATTTAGTTGTAACTGAACACAAGAAGTGTATGTATATTGGTATTTAAGTAGCAAAACTAAATAAAATATCACAAACAAGGTGAGGAATTTTATATTTCTAACGTCAAATCAAATGCCTGAAATTATCATAAATTTTTAAAGGAATAAAAATACAAATTAAATATTACATGCAGGAAGAGAATATTTTTCTTATTACATGCAAATATGTTTTAAAGTTAAAATCAAAGAGAAAAACCATTTTGTTAAAAAAATAGTAACTCGAAGTAAATATAGATATTCATTTAGAAAAATTATGTAAAATAATCACAAACAAGTTAGGTAATTACATGTGTAAAAGTTGTTTTTTAAATGTCTTATTTGATTACATGCAGGAAGTGAATACTTTTGTAACAGTTGAAAAATTATTTTAATAATAATGATCAAAATAAAAGCGTTTATTGCGTTTTAGAATTCATATTCATCGTTATGATATTGAATTATGCTGACAGCCAGCAATCTAAATATTTATTAATTACACGCAAGAAGTAAATTATTTTCTTGTAAAAGACAAATTATGGTTTCACTTTAAATAGATTTAAAGTTAAACCAAAATAAAAAATACATCGATTGCATTTAAAAAATTCATGCTCATAGATGTTATATTAAGTTAACCTGAATATAACGTGTAGTCCGAAAATCTAATATTTTGTAAAATAATGTAAGTGTCCCATGAATTTAAGTAAATTAATCACAAACAAGATAAGTATTTACATATGTTATGGGTGTTTGTTAGTTTTCTGATATGTTTAATATGTTTAAACAAAAATAAGTAGGACAAATATTTTGCATGCAGGAAGTGAATACTTTTCTGCATACAAAAAATTAGTATTTAAATTAAAATCAATACAGATCCATTCAATTAGTATAGTAATTAAAATCCATTCCATTAGTATAAAAATTTATATTCATCGATGAAATATTGTATTATACCTAAACTAGGCTGTCGTCTAAATATTTCATATTTAGCTAAATAAAGCTATTTTGCATGCGCGAAGTAAATAATGGTATTCATTTAGCAAAATTTAACAAAATAAATATAAAATTCACGAGGTAAGTAATTACATATTTTTCAGTTGTTTGTAAATGCCTCAAACTATTACAACAAATATAATTAGAACTAAATTTTTTCCTACGGAAGTGAATGCTCTTATTTCTACAACTAACGAATGAGTTCCGAGTGTTGTAGTCGAGATATTAATTATTTGGTATTCACTAAGCAAAATTGTGAAAACTAATTAAGAACAATGGGAGCAAATACATATATTTGAAACGATTTTTAAACGCTAGAAATTATTAAAATATTCAGGACATAAATAATTGAAACACAATTATTACATGCAGGAAGTAAATTCTATTATTTTACAAACAAATACGCTTTAAAGTTAGAATCGAAATAAAATATGCATCAATTTTTTGATATATTGATATTCAGTTATCAGCCCGTTTTCAAAATATTTACTATTTTGTTAAATATATGCAGAAGAGCATAATGGTATTTATTAGAAAAACTAAATAAAATACCACAAACAAGACAAATTATTTCATATTTTTAAAATGTTCTACAAATGCCGAAATTAATCCAAACTTTTAAACATGTATAATTAGAACTAAATATTTACATGCAGGAAGTGAATCCTTTTATTGTTACAGCAAGTATACATTGATATAATATTGTACTTTGTTGCATTCGGCCTGTAATCTAAATATTTAATATTTAGTTAAATAAAGCTATTATTGCATGCACGAAGTAAATATTGGTATTCATTTTAAAAAAATTAAATAAAATAAACATAAAATTAACAAGGTAAGTAATTACATATTTTTCAGGTATTTGTAAATGCCTCAAATTATTACAACAAATATAATTAGAACTAAATTTTTTACGTGGAAGTGAATGCTTTTATTTCTACAACTAACAAATGAGTTCTGAGTGTTGTAGTCGACATATTAATTATTTGGTATTCACCTAGCAAAATTGTGAAAACTAATTAAGAACAATGTGAGCAAATACATATATTTGAAACGATTTTTAAACGCTAGAAATTATTAAAATATTCAGGACAGAAATAATTGAAACACAATTATTACATGCAGGAAGTAAATTCTATTATTTTACAAATAAATACGCTTTAAAGTTAGAATCGAAATAAAATATGCATCAATTTATTGATATATTGATATTCAGTTATCAGTCCGTTTTCAAAATATTTACTATTTTGTTAAATATATATATGCAGAAGAGCATAATGGTATTTATTAGCAAAACTAAATAAAATATCACAAACAAGACAAACTATTTCATATTTTGAAAATGTTCTACAAATGCCGAAATTAATCCAAACTTTTAAACAAATATAATTAGAACTAAGTATTTACATGCAGGAAGTGAATACTTTTATTGTTACAGACACATAAGTCTTAAAGTTAGAACCAAAGAGAAAATTCAACGATGCATTTAAAAATGTATATGCATTGATGTGATATTGTGATATGCAGAAAATAGTCCATAGTCTTGTCTAGTATTTTGTAATTAATTTTATTATTGCATGCACGAAGTGAATATTAATATTCAATTCAACAAGATGACAAACAACTTTAATAGCAATAATCAAAATAGAAATTGCAATGATTACGTTTTGAAATTGTATGCATCGATATGACATTGTGTTATGCTGAAAGCCAGCAATACAAATATTTATTAATTACATGTAGGAAGTAAATTTGTTTCTTGTTACAGACAAATAAGATATAAAGTTAATCCAAAAAAATGCATCTTCGTCGTTCAAATACAATTTTTTTGTTGCCTTTACTTGTAGGGAAATCTATTGTTTCTGAGACAGCCTTAAACCATTATATTCTCAAGGTTAGTGAGCATGTTATATTTGGGCGCCCAACGTGGGGTATTTGATGAAAGAAAATCGGAGAATTTTGGTTGACTTGAGAATATAAGAGTCTGTGGTGTGCACGTTTTTAGTTAGTTTCGATGAACGATTTTGTTAGGAAATCATCTGAAATTAAAGAAACAGATTGGTTTATTCCGAAATGCTCATATTTTATTCTGTCATCAGTGGATGGAGTTAACGGTTGATTATTGATTTATGATTCATACGTTTTTTCGGTGGCTGTACATATACTATAAATAAGCAAATACGCAACACTTAAACCATCGAAACAATCAACTGTTGACAGTTTGTAAGTACAAGATCGAAGTTTTTGTATCTACCACAGTTATTCACCTAACACCTATTCGATATTTATTTTAATTAAAAAACAAAAAAATGTGGTATTTTAACGCATCGGTCAACGACACTTACAACTGAACTTTAGCACTAAAAACGTTGGAACTTAAGATTAAAAATTATAAATATCGTCCTTGTTGCTTACCAAACCAATAATCTAGCTAAAGAACCCAAAAAAACCAACAAGTAATCTTCATTAAAAATCACCTAAAATATATTTGTATGTCATTTACTCGCAGCTATTCCTACCGGGGCAAACACTAATTATTAAACTAGCTGAACCTTGTTAAATAATTATAAGTCAGTGTATAACTTATTACTGCAATAAATAAATAAATAAATAAGAAACATTTAAACCATCGAAACAACCAACACATATAAAGCCACCAAAAAAACCTATGAATCATAAATCAATAACCAACCTTCAACTCTATCGGGACTGATGCCAGCATTAAAAATGAGCATTCCAGAATAAACCAATGTGTTTCATTAATTGCAGATAGACCACGCGTTCGACGCAGTTCCTTATATTCTCAAGTGAATAAAGGCCCCATGTTGGGTGCCAAAATGCAACACGCTTATTCATCTTGAGAACATAACGGTTTGTAGCTTCAAACTCCTCAAAAGGACGCCAACGAAAGAAAACTGATTTATTGCTGTTGTTGACTGATTTATTGCTTTCGTCTGAATGGATGTTAACATTACAAAGATGCGGCTGGTGAAAATTCAACAGGCTTAAAACTTTTGTAACATGTTGGGCGCCACTTCAATGATTATGCGTATGAGCGTGTTGTGGTTGTCCTTGATTTGATCAATCGAGCAACCCACTCGGCGTGAGTTGAGGGAAAATGCATCAATCGGAACAGTTTATAGCAATTGTATCTTCTGCCTCAAAAATATGCCCTTCACTGAAACGCCCTCCCATGATAGTGGTGATATTCTTTTTCTGATAAAGCCTCAAACCATTTTTGTTTCATCTTTTTTTGGCCACTAAACTAAAGCGTTATAATGCATATTGTCATATAGTTAATTTGTAAATTGATACCCAACATTTTAGCAAACATTAGTTTGACGAAGCAAATTTTAATAGCTTGGATTACTTTCGATGAAATATAACACTCCGATATTTAGTATTGAGCTTTATTGCGGCTCGTACACAGAATGCGGATGATTTTTCTGGTTTGACACTGGGATCAACTTCCCTACTATGAAAATATAATGATTATTTGGTACATATCTACATAGCATACTCTATTTGCTGAGATAACGATAGTTTTGTCAACGAAACAGCCCTGAATCGGCCCGCTCTTCTTTATGTTACTATTCCATCTTAGAATGGAAGAACTAAAGATCCCTGCTTGTAAACATGTTGTGTGTGCAAGCCTACATGTATCTTCGATTTCAGCTGCGTAGAGCTGTATCGGTAGATTTGCCGAACTGCCTCGCATGTTGACTGCGATTCCATGGATAACGTTTGAGTGTAATGGGTCTTCTTCGCTGATCCATTATTTTCCCCATACTTCTCTACATAGTAAAAGTATCTAGAATTAATAGTACGTCCCTATAACATCTTGGAACGTGCTGCAAACTATGCCTGGTTTTGTTCCCATTATAGCCTAATAAGCAGAAATTCTATTAATTTCTAGCATTGTTGTAAAAGTATGAGATGTTTCCATTTCCACTTGGAGATTTGAGAGCATCAAAGTATTTATAGCCTCGCAGAGTTCTTTCGAGTTGGAAATGATAATTAATTCCCTGGAAGCTTTTCGTTGAATAAAAAATAAGCGCGGTTTAAAGTTCTTATCAATTTGATAATTGTTCAGACACATGAAGTCGAAGAATTGACTTTTGCGTGTGACTAATGTGCTTAGATTCTCCTTTTCGGAGAGGATTTCGGGTTTATTTCTTGACTGATCCCAATGGATTTTTGTGTTCAAGTAGTGGGTTTTGCGTAGTACTGCCCAGGTTTGGTCGTATATTCACAGCTTAAAGATTCTTCTGGTATTTCCTAGACCCTCTTAAACAGTTTACAAACTTCTTTCCTCTTGATCATGATTCAAGCAGCGAACACCCCAAGCGCTTTTCATGTCAATCGGGAGGAAAATTGTGTAGCAGGTGCCTAATTTTATCGCAATAATAAGATTTGTGAACTTCAATTGTATTGAAATCTATCGGTAACGAATTACCACTTATTGAGTTTTGGTTTAATTAATAAGATTTCTACTTTTTGCAGTATTTTGAAATTGAATCTAATTTACAGATGTCGGACAACGATACCTCCATTAGTATGTACCAGTCTAACATGATGTTGGTCGTACCTATGAAAGTCGCATCAATCGCTGTGTTAATAACCATGATATTATTTGATGAAATGGAATATTGCATAAATTACCTCCCTCTTAGGTTGGTGTCGGCGCTTCCAAATATAGAATAAATGATGCGAGCTCGCGTACCATCCGCAATGACAATTTTTTTACCAAAAGCAATGACAATTTTTTTACCAAGAGACTTCAACTCTAAAAAGGTCGCTGCTAAATGTTTCGAAAAAAATGATATATAAGGAAGACATTGAGTGAATGTAGGCAAAGAGTTCTTTTCATTGGCCTTACAATTCCCATTTTTTAGATAAACGCATACCTATCACTAGTTAAAAATTCTGCGAATATAAGTCATATAAGAGCGTAGTACTAATTATTCGATGAAAACAGGCGGCAGAGGTTAGCAATAGCTATATTTTTGACTTATAAAGGTTAATTAAATTGCTCAACTCTGTCCTAACTGTACTAAAGGGAGCAATTAAAGTTTTGAAGGAGATAGCCCATGTGTTTTAGTCTACTTTTCTTTGCTTTGTATGTGCTGTTGTATCCTAAAGTCGAGAGAGGCCAGATCTTGATACACGAAGGAGAAGGCGGTTGTTGACTTATTCGGACCAGACACACTTTACGTTTCTTAGATCTATTTTAGAGATATTTTCTTTTCTATTCTCCCGTTTTTAAACCGTCTTTGGTATCTGTTTTGCTCCGTACCTTCTCTATTTTTTATTAATCGAAAATATACCGACTCAAAATGACATTTATTTTCTAATTGTAAATTAGAAAGGTTCTCTACTGTTGGTTGAGGTTTAAATAAATTATGGAGTTTAAATACGTAGGATCCAACGATATGAGACGCATTACTGTACATTCACCCGCGCAGTAAACCGTCACCTTCTCATTCCACAGTAAAAAAAGTTTTGACTTACACCTTCCGTGTGGCGCTCCTCCAGTTCATCCGCATGACTTAGTTATATCTCGAGAAAACTTTGTTTGGCTATTAACAATCTGATATGTTTTCATCGTATCACTGTAATGAGACTGTTGTAGGTTTTTGGTCCCGTATGGGGAAGTTTTTTTTATCCCATTTGAATGGGTTTAAGGCATTGGATTGCATTATCGGCTTCGTTTGCCCTTTATTTAAGAGATTATGTTATTGATTTTTACATTTTTAATTTCTCCTTACCCTCCAATCTTCCGTTCTAAATTTGTCAGTTCATCTCTAATGAAAGTTGTATAAGATTTGAAAATCATTAGCTTAGGTCACATAATTATAGTGTCATGATTTATCTGCAGTTCCATACTAGCGATAAAAAATGCTCACCTTGAATTAAAAATTGTTGCTATGTGAGTTTATCTTCAATATCTGATAAATTTTGCTACAAAGCATAGCCCGACTAAATGGTCTCGAAACGAGAGACTCAACTTTGCATTGCCAATTTTGTATCCACACAAGAGCCCAAAAAATCCCCGCACTTCTAGGATTTGTAACGCCAGGCACAAATTAAAAAATTAAAAAGATCCAGTATAGAAATATTCTGAATCTGACTCCTATGAAAAATATAATTTGTGTATTAATATAAAATCTTGGTACATAAGACATTGTTTAACGTCGCGATATAAAGAAGGTATGGCAATTTCCTCGAATCTTATAAATTTTTCCCATAACCCGGTATACAATCATCTTGTTAGCATAACGATGTGATAATTATTAAAATTGTGTATACTAACCTACCTTCACCATTATACCTCGAATACGTACGACAAGATGAATTGGGTGGCATATGAATATTATATAACCGATGTTGTTCAAAGTAAACCAACAAGAAAACATTGTTAACCTATAATTTGTCACAACCTATTTCGGTGCGGCACACACAAAAAATTATCTCGTATTAAATTCAAACAATACCACATTAACCAGCTCATAATAAGAATAATGACAGGTTTCAATAAATACGTTTTTGGGTAGAATTTAAATTTTTAAGATGAAAACAATTTGTTGCCCCACATACGAAAGTAAGAAGATGTATTTTTTTTTTGTATAAACAAAGAAATTATATGGTGATGCCGCTTTCTTCTAATTGGTAATGTTGACGAGGAAATTTCCAAAGGGAGTTTCTAAATAACGTTTTAGTTTTTAAGTATACGATTTTGACGAGTTTCCGATTTGCTTAAGCATTTTTTTTTATTTTGGGTCAACGAAATATAGAATTACTGTAATTATTGCGAAATTAGAAATTTTTAATTTTAGTTTTACAAAACTATAAATGCGATACGTAAACAGTAAATTTTATAATTATTTGATATCTTAACAATACATTCCCTGTCAGATACACCTTTGTCATACAAATATAATAAAATATATTAACAACAGTATCGTATAGAGAAAATGTATGGAAATCTGGTTATTCATAACGTACGAATATAGACAAATAAAGAAGTTCAAGGTTCGGCTTGCATCAGTACACAAGAATAATATCCAGCATAACCCGAACAGACATTTAACATATCCGGAATTGTAGTTTGTCTAGGGCTTACGTCTTATATGCTCAATTAAATACGTTACTGGAATGAAACTCGTTTTTTATATCTAAATCGTATAAGAATCAAAGTGGGTAAGTCGTTTGATCCACAGTGTGTAACTGGCTCTGTCAACTTTTCCCATTTTATTTGCAATAAAGAGGAATAATTTTATGGTAAATTATTTATCTGCTTATTTGTAGTAGGTACTTGACAAAGCTGTATAATGAATTAATACTCGTTTGAATGTTATGGTTTTTGAATGTGCTATGCACCGCAATTGATTGATAAGTTAATTAAATTATAGAGACGTCATTATTTGTACGCATGCAGATGCATTTAACTAGAATGCAGTGCATTATTGTGGAATGTGATGTGGAACGTGGGTGCTGTTATAATACATAGAGAGTTAGATTTATTTAGTTAGTCTCTAATATTGACATCATTTATGCATATTTCAATAATATGTTTTAATGGGACTACCTGTGGCATCGCTAACTTTACAATTAAGGAGCGTTTCTAGTTTGTCCTTCCCCTGGGGAAAATTAAGACCCGACCAATACAGCATAGAATAAAACGAACGATATGTTTAGCTCCGCCTATTTAGCACCACATCCAAAGGTTTTGATTCAAATGTTGATTAGAATGGTTTGGTCATGATTGGTCACTAGTTCTCATCGTTTGGCCCATTACGATGAAAATTTGAAAAAATAATTCCCGGGTAGCATCTCTTTGCAAGAAAATTATATCGTTTTCATTAAATTTCGTTAATGTATTCATAAGGTCAGGACTGGTCAACACATTTTAGCGTTAGTTGGGATTTTAATTTTTATTTTACAAAATTATCATCAAATCCAATTGGAATTAAAGTTGGAGACATAAAATTAAAATTAAATTCAAATGTGTGGTTCTTCGTAACTTGGCAACATCTGAATGCAAAACGTCAGTTACCTAGATTAATATGCGGGAACGCACTATGGGAAACAATTTACTATAGATAATCCTAATATTATCACAAATCAACTATCACCAAACTTGTTGTTTTCTTTTTTACCTCAACGAAACGATTTGTGGCGAAAATTCGTAAAAACTTATCTTTGCATCGGATTCGGCCTGTTTGGGTCTGGAAATCGTTTGGTCAACTGTTATTGAGGATCGATCGATTGTTGTATTCGATTGGTCATCAATCTAGTTTTCGCAATAAATCCTAACGTAAAGTTGACCAAACGAAAACATCTTGTGGCCAATTTTTAATGACATAGTTGACCAAACGATTTCAATCGTTGGATAATAAAGTAGAATTGGTAAACTTTTCAGACCCAAAAATTCCAAATCTGATGGAAATATGAGTTTTAACGAATTTTTGCAATAAATTGTTACGTTAGTCATCAAGCAATCTTTCAAGACAGACTCCATCATTGTGTTAGATTGGCTATTCATGCCTGCAACAAAATGGAATTCAGTTGTTGCAGTTCCGCAGTACGCAGAAGACTGCGCCTTTAGAGGAATCGAGCCTGACAAACTACAAAATTTTAGACTTTGGTGGGACGGTCCAAACTGGATTGCAAATTATGAAGCCAGCCTAGTGACAATGGAACCAATTTTATCGGAGCTCGTAATCACCTTCACGAATTACAAGTTTCTCAAACAAAATAACAACTAAAGCTTATCCTATACCAAGTGCACCCCATTTCGGCGGACTTCGAGAAGCCGCGGTAAAACGAGTTGAATTCCACCTGAAGATAGTCACCGATGGTCATACAACTACCACTGAAGAAATGAGCACGCTGCTTGCTGAAATCAAGGTATTCCTGAATTCCAGACCAATACGTGTATTTTCCAGTGAAAATTTAAATTATTTAACCTCGCAGCCCATTTCCTGATCGGTCGTCCCACAACACAACTGCCAAGCGAGGATCTACAAGACGTTAAATTGTCCAAACTATCCAGATGGCAACTTGTGCAAAAGATGAATCAGGATATCTGGAAGAGATGGCACCAGGAATACTTAAACAACCTGCAACACAGACGTAAAAGGTACAGCAAAGAAGAGAACATCAAAATTGACGATATTGCTCTCGTAAATAAATATAACCTACCTCCGTCAAAGTGGGGCATGGGCAGAGTTACAGAAGTTCACCCCGAAACAGATTCCATCATCAGGGTTATAACGTTAAAAATACCAAGCGAAGTAATAAAACGGCCAGTACACAAATTATGTCTGCTTCCAATCAATTGAATCAACCGATTCAAGGCGGCCGGAATGTTGGAGCTTCGAATCAAATCAGCAACATTGTTGTGTACAACTTTGGACATCTATTTAGAGTTAATAAAACTAAACCCAATTATGTACAGCTTAACAAAAATAATTAAAAGAAAATAAATTTTACTTTACACCAACCATCAAGCTGTTCGCAAGTGTTTTACAATAAACCCGTAAAACAATTTTCTTAGTATTGTCCGAAAAATGACCACTATATGGTTTATGACCTTTAGAGGCAAAAATCAGTCTAATGGCTTACAAATGATCAGTCATTTGGGCGTCTAATCCTTGCCGGATATTGGTCGAAAACCATAGTCAATTATGGCTAGGTAAATCCGACCAACTTCGGTAGGTCAAATATACTAATCATTATAGTAGTTGATCAAATTTGACTGCATAGAATTTGGTTGTTCAGACCAACTATTGTCAGTCATAATTGACCGACATAGGCAAGACCATTCCTGATGGTAAATTAAAAGCGAAAACTGTAAACATGGCGATGTAGGCTACATAATTTGTCAACAGGTAACTAACAATTTAATAAATTACCTGATTTTCCAATAATTTTTAGATAATATCATTTAGACAATTTATAAAGACGTATTTAAACTCCTTTAACAAAATTGTCACCTTTTGGATATAATGTAATCGTTCGTATTTTGAGTGACTAAATTTTGAAGGAAATATAATCTTGACTAACGAATAACTGATAATTTCTGGCCATTGAACATAGAAACATATACACAAAGTCAAATCGTATAGCGGTGTTCATTATGACACATTTAGAAACAATGGTCGTTGCGATAAAACTACGTTGCTCTTATCTAATCACACGACCGCGTGCGACCCCGAAATATACACTCCACCAAAGGACCTTAGTTGTCTTTATTAAGGCATTGATCGAAGTTGATGAAAAAATTCCACCCAATTTTTATTTCCTGGCTCTGGTGGGATTCGAACCCCCAACCAAGTACCGAAACTTTGTATCCACTACACGACTTTATCCGTTCACCACCAAAGGAACATAGTTATGCACAAAATTAAATTCGACTATGCAATTGTGCATACAAAATAAAATCCCACGGCCTTCAGCTGAGATGTATAACTGAAACATCATTTTGTGGGTGGCACAGGATTTATGTTAGGGAAGAGTAAAAGACCGTATCTTTGGTTTTTTTCTCGAAAAAAGTATATTTACTTACTTGATTTAAGTAGGTTGCCCATTGAATTAAATATAAAGGTTGTTCTCTCAGTTGTGTTTTGTTTGGCGTACTCGCTGCATGATTCGGGAAAAGATTGGTGCTACGTAAGAAGAAACTGCTAGATCTCTGGAAGGATCTGCGTTCATATTAAAAGTTCACAGTATCAATATGAAATTATAAACTTAATACTTTTAACAGCGTTAAACAATTTTATCTGCGAACTTCATTCTAAGAACTTCACTGAATCAGTTTTGAATTTATGGTTTATTAAAGCATATAGTCAGTTATACCTTTGGCAATATTAATTGCGCCTGTCCAAATTGTTTGTTGGTCAAAAATCATATTGACCTATCTATCATATTAATAAATAGACACATTGAAAAAATCCCACTTATTGCAACCCTTTCCTCCTGCTTATTGAAATACCGAAATCGTTGACGAAATAAACTCATTACTCAACATCTACTGTCAGTCAGTTTCAGCCGCCGAATGGAAGTCCTATGTATATGTTGAGACAGAATTGTCTATAAAATTTCGTTCATTTTCAGGCAAGGATTAGACGAACAATTGACCAACATTTGACCTATTTCGTCTTCAAATGGTCGAATGTCGAAGATAGCTGGGCTTATGATATAAATTGGTAAATTCTCGGCGTTGAACCCAGTTCTCCATACACATCAATAAAACATATTTGTAAAAACGTTTGAACACAAACGTTTTGAAATTTTATCCATTTCATTGTCAAGGTCTACAATAAAAAAAAGAGAAATCAACAAATCTATTTGGGCTCCATTCCTTCCAACTAAAACGATGGGTTCTGCTAGCTTTAGAAAAAGATAGCAGAACCCATATCAAAAAATGATTTAAAAACAATTGGAAAGTTAAAGTTTTATTTTAGGCTAATTAAATGCCTTATTTATGTTTTTTTATTCTATTCATTCTAGAAAAGACATAAGGCTTTATCACTTCAAAGCTAGCAGAACGTAAATCGAAAATCGGACCACAAACGAAATTAGAACGAAAAACAAGATCAATTGGCATACAAAAAATTTTATATTACGGAAAATGTCGGATGAAGCAATTTATACGAGGAGAACCTATACGGTTTGGCTATAAATGTTGGTGCCTAAATACAACAAATGGGTATTTGTTGCGATTTTTACCAATACAGGTAGTTTTAAATATAAAAATTAAACGTATTTGTACTACTATAACCTTTTTGTTTTAGGCAAAACCGATTGAGATAAAAATATACCATTGGGCTCAAATGTTTATGTCAGCGATAAATGTATGTCAAGACCTGGTGCCTAAACAATCAATCGTTTTTAAGGATAAATGTTTAACTTTTTTGGGCTTATGGATCCCCCCCCCCCCACTATCGCCACCGCCTCCAGGTTCCAATTCTTGAAAACAAGAAGGGGTGATTAAGTAACCTAGGCGTGGGGCGGGTCACGCTTATCGCTGCACGGGCGGACCATCACATTCTCCGTTACTCGTGGGAAAAAGTATGGATAGAAAAGTAAATAAAAGTAAAGAAGTGGCCAGCACTTCTCAATGCTAGTGAAGACGGGGGGATCTAGGATTCCAGCCGTCAGGATGGCAGAGACTGAGACTGGTTCCGAGGCTTGCAAGCCAAGAACTAGCGGTAGTGGGAAAAAGAAGAAATTCATTGCTCCTTCGGTTCGGAGATACAGGACCAGGCGTTTGACCATCCGTGCCTTGAACAGACTGGCTACAGTCCCGGAGGAGCAATAGAGGGAAGCAATGCACGTAAGGAGGACCTTGGGTCAAAAAGTCAGAGGTCTAGTGAGGAGGAGCATGGAGGACTGGATGCCAGAGGAAACAGGCCAAGATCCATGTGGGAAAGTCCCCGAAGGGACGTTAGCTCTCCATCGACATCGTGAAGGAAGGGGGAGGTGGTGCTAGCCACCGTCGTAGACGAGAGCCATGAGTTGGGGAGCATCAACGTGGAAAAATGAAGGATCGTTTTTAACGCACTGAACCTAGATTTCCTAAAAGTCCTTGAACAACATCCGGGACCCCCGCCAATTTATAGGGAGGCGGGTTGGAAGCTCAGAGCTGTTCCAAAGAAGGAGAATCCGAGCAGAGCTAGGGCAATGGTCTGGATTCCCCCTCCTGATGGGGAACTGGAGGATTGTCAAGCAGGAGGAGTCCAAAGACAGTTTCAGATTATCTATTATGATAATCAAAAAGGAATCCCTGGCTCCTCTGTCAAAAACCAAAGGGATTATAAATTTCAGCTCTGTCACCCTTAAGGTGTTTAGAAAGGGCTAACTAGGGATCTTAGAGATCGATAATCTATAGACATAGGAAGGGGGACACATCGGACTCTGAGGGGAAATGTCTAGCACAGCTGTCGCGATAAGGTGAGTAAATACTGTTACTGATGATCATGTTTGTGCAAATAAATCCACATCACTCCAAGGCTGCTTCGGGGGCGCTAATTCTCAGACTTGCTAAGTCAGGGGAGGAGATAGTTCTGATCCAAGAACCTTGGATTAAAAACGACAAAATCTGTGGTCTGCGAGCGAAGAGGTACACCCCACAGAAAAGTGCAGATCATGTATCCTGGTGAAAAATAATATAAATGTGTTTCTTCTTCCGCAGTATTGCAATGGGGACACGACTGCGGTATGTATAGAGACGGAGCGAAGGAGATTCTGGTTTGCAGCCGCATACAAGGACCGGAAGTAGCCTGTGCCACCAGATTTACTGGGGGCCCTTGTTTGAGATGCGGGTAGGAGGAAGGTGGGAGTTATCCTAGGGTGTGACGCGAACGCGCATGACAATCTGGGGAAGCTCGGACATCAATGATAGGGGTGAGTTGCTTTTCGATTTTCTTTTAAGAACTAACATCATTATTAGTAATACAGGTCGGGAACCCACTATTTTATTATTAGCAATAGACAGGAGGTTCCGGATGTTGGTCTAGTCTCCGATTTTACTTCACCTATGATCAGGGAATGGAGGGTGGCGAAAGAGCATTCCTTCTCTGACCATCGGTATCTAAAGTTTAATCTCAATCTCCAAATTACAAATTGGTGCATGTTCAGAAATCCCCGGAGGACAGTATGGCACGTATATAGGGAGGTATATTGGAGGGCAGGATTCCATCCAGAGACCCAGCACCCCCCGACACGGGCAGTGATCTGAATTCAATAATGAACACTCTTACTAGGGCTTGCAATCCCTCTATGAGAAAATCTTGCTCATGAACAAAGCTGGAGGGAAAACGAAAACTTGTTTGGTGGACCTCGGCACTTGAGGAGTGCCGGAAAGTCTGTGGGTATGCTTTCAATAGAGCAAAAAGATCAAGAGAAATCCAAGAATGGGAGTTCTATAAGGAAAGCCTCAGATTATACAAAAGGGAAACAATAAAGGCGCAAAGGAATTCGTAGAGACTCTTGTGTGATAGAATGGAAGGGGTCTCGGATACCTCGCGCTTAAGAAAGATTTTCTCTACTAGTCCAGCTGTTCCAGACTGTCTGAAAAAAGTAGATGGAGAATGAACGGTTTCTAGTGAAGAGACTCTTGATATTTTGGTGGAAACTCACTTCCCGGGTAATGAGGTTGTATCGATGGCGAAGCCTTTGGTTCACTGCGGGTCTAGGGATGACTGCGGCATCCAATTGTTGTGTACGGAAGATATCCCGTATACACGGAAGATAAAATGGGGTATTAAAAGTTGTAAGCCCTTTGTCAGTTGGTCCGGATGCGATTGTGGCAACAGAAATTCAGAAGAACTCAGAGGTCTTACTTCCCTCGGCTGGAAGTTACCTTCAAAAGGTGTCTGAAGCTGGGGTACATCCTGAAGAAATGGAGAGAGGCTAGGGTGTTCCTTATCCCGAAAACGGGTAGAAGCCCGCATAGCAACCCTAAAGATATATTAATATCTCAGTCATCTTTGGTCATCTTGGTTCGGAAAATTTAGAAGTCACTGGGTTTGCAAGAATACTCGTTGGTGGCGTTTCTCGATATCGATGGCGCTTTCAACAACGTGAAGGTGTAGGCAATTAGAGAAGGATTGTTACCACTTGAGATTGAATATCCCGAAGAGTTATAGCGGAGATGGGGTAAGTCTCCATTAGAACGCGGGTTGTTCGAGAAACACCCCAGGGAAGTGTCTTATCTCCCCTTGTTTTGAATTTGGTAATCAATGGATTACTATTGGAACTGGAGAGGAAAGGAATAGGTGTTGTTGCCGATGTCGTAGCGAAAGCTGTCTCGGGGAAGCACCTATGCAGGTACAATCAGAAATGTGATGCAGAATGCATTATAAATCAATGGGGGTTGCGCCAGAAGATCTGGATTGGGAATTAACCCATCTAAAACAGAGCTGGTTCATTTCAATAGCAAATATAAAATTTCGGTAATGGTCCCACCCAGTTTAAATGGTATTATGCTGACCCTTACTGATAGGGTGAGATTTCTGGGGATCCTTTCCGACAGTAAGCTCAGATGGAAACCGAACACGATAGAAATAGTAAAGAAGGCCACTGTGGCAATTAATTCTTGCAAAAATGCCATCGGAAGGAAATGGGGTCTGAAACCGGAGCTGGTGCACTGGCTTTACACGACAGTGGTAACGTCCCGTACTATTATATGTTGTGAGTGTATGGTGGCCAGCTCTGGAGAAATTATCGTACAGCAAAATGATGGCGAAGGTGCAGAGGGCAGCCTGCTTGCTTATTAGTAGGGCGTTGAAAACAATCCCCACTAGTGCCTTGGAGGTTCTGCCTTCTCCTGTTGGACATTATCGGTAAGCAAATGGCGGTTAATATGGCCGCTCGGCTATCAGCGGGTTCGTGGTAGAAGTGCCTGCAAAAAGGCCACTTAATTATAGCCTATTCTGTGAGGAATGACTCGGTGAATTTGGATTAGATAACACCTTTTGTGTTCTAGCAAGCATTTCAAAGTGATTCTCCCTTCTAGGGAGGATTGGAAGAGTGGTCTCAATATGGAAACCGGGAGAGTTAAATTCTTCACCGATGGCTCCAACCTCGATGGTAGAGTGAGAGCTGGTGTATTCTGTGGGGAATTAAATGTAAATTTATGTTTTTATGATTAAAGAGGTCATGAACTGGCTGAGGAACATTGTAATATCGTTGTCTGATATCACGATCTGTGTGGACAGTCGGGCGGCCATTTTTTCGCTGAATTCAGTTTCCCTGGCATCGGGGGTGGCTTTGGATTGTCACACATCTCTTAACGAGATGAGTGAACATTTTAATATTCAGTTGGTCTGGATTCGGGGCCACTCTGACGTTGAGGGAAATTGCATGGCAGTCGAATTAGCAAGGTACGGTACGAGTATCCAACTGGAACCAGGGAGAGAATGATTTGGAAGGCCTATGTCTGGGCTGAAAGCAGCTAGTCATAGGAAAGCGTTTGCCTTGGCAAATGCTAGGTGGCTCGACAGTCCCACTGGAAGGATAGCAAAGTAAGTATGGCCTGAGCTGAGCTTGAAGTGATCCAAGATCTTGATCACACTAAGGAAGCGTGATTTAGGTAAAATTATGACTTCTGCAGAAGCTACAAGGACAAAGAGAAGGACGAGATTCTTGTTCATTTCCTACGCTCATGTCCTGCGTATGTTGACAGAAGACATGATCACTTGGGCAAATATACTATGGACAGCCTCTCTGATATCGAGAGCTGTAATGTGCGAGATCTCTTACGCTATGTGAATAGCACTAGATGGATTTAAAGAGAGTTTAATGATGTCGTTTAACTGGTCTAATAAGTGTGCGATAGCAACCACTGGAACCTAACAAAATTTTCTTACTTCTTTTTATCAGATCAATTGCCCAAAGCTTGGGACGTGGGAAAAGGTTGTAAAGTCAGCTCTGAGATTCGACGGTATACCACTGGATCCATTTGGGCGAAACCCAACGGCGGTGTGCATTGTCGCATTAAGTAGATATTTTTTTTTTGTTGGAAAAAATAATATTGTTTTTGTCACTGTTTCATTCCCAGCGTTTAAACTTACGTCCCCCAGAACGGAACCCGTTGATACTAGGTCAACCAGCTTCCGGAATTTTCCTCATTACTTAGAACTCAAAATGGGTTAATCTGCTTTCGATATTAAATAGTTTGAATTACACGAAACCAGTTATTAGTTACAATTCTTTGCAACCCTTTCAGAGCGAAATCGATGCCGCTATGAAATATAGAGACGAAATTACAAATAAAAACTCATTGTTCTCGTCCAGTCAGGTCAAATTATAGATGTTTAAGATGTTTGATGCCCACGCTAAACCATAAAATGCGGTCATCGGTCGGTAATTTCATTTTACACAACTTGTACCAATTTCAAAAACATAATCGTAAAATACAAAAAAAAACACTAACATGAATTACCGTCCGTCACCTCAAAAAAAGTTTCAAATTTACAAGTTCGGTCATTAACAGAACTAATCAACGTAAAGGTGTGACATATTTCAAGTCTACATATAATACGATTTAACATTTCAACTATGGACACATTGTCTAGATACTTAGACGTGTACTTAAAACAATTTTGATACAACATTTTGTTGTTTGGGTGAACGACAAAAGCGCTTTATTTCTATTCCTATTAAATTCATTAATTTCGAAAAATTATTTAGAATTTTTGTGCTGTAATTTTTGGTTGATTGCTTTTCAAATAGCACCGCTAATTGTATATAAGGTTCAAGCAAGAAGATGAAGTATGAAATAAAAAATTGTGATAATGATCAAGACGAAAATAAATATTTATTATTTGTTATTATATTCTATTATTATTATTATTTTGATCATTGTTGTTATTATTGTTGGTGGCCATACATAATTTCCCGAAGAATCATTTTCGAAAATAAATTATTAAAGAATAATTTCACTTGAATAAATTATAAATTCGTTATACTTAATACTCCGCGTACACTTTAAAATTAATAATAATGAAAATAAAGAGGAAAAAAAATTAATTAGATAATTTAAAATTTGAAAAAATTCCGTTTTGGAAAATTATTTAAAATTATAAAAATATTTTAATTTTATTCGTTTCATTGTTGACTAGTCGGCTGGAAGAATATTTTTAAAGATTTTTATACAAAGGTTCGTCGATGCCGCGTCACGCATGGAAGCGCTGTTAAAGTAAGATGTTCAAACATAAAAACAAGACCTACCTTTAATGATGGGTGTTATCGGGGGAGAAACGATTTCTATATACTTAGTGTGTTTATATATAAATTGCACGTGAATTTCAAGATAATGTATATAATTTATAACTGTTTAATCTTATTATTATTGTTTTTTTTGTTACAAACGTTGATATGATTTATGTTAATAATCTTAGCACATTTATATGTTTTAAAATAAATTACATTATAAAAAAATAATAATCATATGCCCGTAATCCTACATACAAAATGTATATGTATATTGTAATGTGCCATATATAGTGATAAATGTCATCTCGAAAAAAGTTTGATTTATTCGCTGAAATCAAACATCATTTTTTGTTTGTTTGGTAAAATTTATGTTTTCATTTGGTTTTGCCGCAAACATTACATTTAAATGTCGGTTTTCGTGTTTTTGTTGTAAAAAGGCTTTAAAGTTTCTCATAACACAGTGCTTTATTGATTTCAGATGTTTTAGTGTGATTTCGAAATACTATATAAACTGAAAAGCAAACTAACCAAGGCGAATATAACAATTGTCATCATGAATTTAAAAGGTGTTTCTATACATTGACACCCGGCATCTTATTTATGAACAAAACTTTTATGCTTTCCAAATCTGTGCAATTTTTAGAAAATTTTAAATAAATTTCGAGGTTTATCAATTTAATAGAATACCTTTAGGACACTGTTAACGTTCGCCGAAAGTTTCCATCCGAAAATATGGTAACCCAGCAGAAGAAGTTATAGTATTGATTGAATATCTTCATATTTGGAACTTCTGTTTCCGGACATTCTAGCTAATCGAAATTATTATTACGGTTACTCCTTTTGAGATATTAAGATATTAATTTTGCATTTGCGAGCCATTTATTAAACAAAAATTGCTCATTTAAGGTTTAAAACATTACTAACATTTTTGTTGAGATACTGGACACATCTGGGGTTCAGTAATAGCAGCGTAAGATTTGTTTGTTCACTTTGCAGCACCAAATTTGATGACGTAAAGTTACATTTTAGGATTTCGATAGTGAATAGCTCGAAAAAATTGTAATTTTTTGAAACGGTTTTCATTTATATACAGTGCTGGGAAAAAAAATTGGGCAAACATATTTTATTGCAAATTGGAGCCTTTTTTTGCCAAAATTACAAAACTTTTGAAAGCAATTGGATTATTTTTTCATTTTAAATACATGTATGATGTAATTTTTTGAAAAAAATAATTTATTTGCAATTTAGGGGAAAAACCCCGAAAAATGCCAAAATATTCAAAATACGTTGATTGGAGTTAAAGTAATAGAATAATTTGAGCACCTATTTTTTAATTTTAGTTTTGTTTTTTATTGATTTATAGAAGTTCTATCTTTAATATTAATATTTTGTTGGACCGCCATTTACTTTTATTACAGCGATACACTTCCGATTCATTGAATTTGATAAATTTTTCAAAGTCGTAGGAGGTATGGATTTAAACAAACTTTTTAAAGCTTAAATAGATTCTGCGCTTTCTTGCTACTTCTAGCCTCATTATAGGCCAAATATTTTCAATTGTATTTAAGTCTGGACTATACGGGGGCCAGCTCAACACATCGATACTTCTTTCTTCGAAGTACTTTTTTAACTTTAAATGAAGAGATAAGAAAAAAACAAGTTTTTAACAAATTATTTATGTATATCTGAAAGGCAATTTTTCTATCTACAATTCAAAATTAATAACCCACAACTTTGGCGGTATGGCACGGAGCGTTGTCCTGTTGAAAAATAAATCTGCAAGTCTCGCCAAAAAGCATTAACACAGTAGGCTCAAATTCGTTGTGTAGGGCCTGCAAATAAATAGCTACTGTAATGGTGGGACTAATGAAGCCGAATCGACCGGTTTCATTTCCAGAAAAGCATCCCCAGACCATAACTTCTTCAATTTTTGGTGGAAGTCTTAAAAGACATTCGTTGCTAAACCTCTGGCCCGGTTTTCTTCTTACGAGAACTCTTCCATCTCCAACATGCAGCTTGAATTTTGATTCATCGGAGAAAATCACATCATTCCACATCTCTGGAGTCCAAGAAACATGATCCTGGGCCCATAGCAAACGTTTTTTTTTCACTAGTAATGTGAACTCAGGCTTCTGGACTGGTTTAAGTGCTCTTAAACCAGCTTTAACAAGGATTTTTCTCACTAAGCTGGCTGAAATTTATTTTCTCGTTGCTCGCTCAACATCTCGTCTTATGTCCGATGAACTTTTACAACGGTTCCAACGACATTGTAACATTATGAAACGATCATCCACTGGCGTTGTCTTTCTGGGCCTTCCAGAGCCTTTCTTTCTTTGTGTACTGCCCATCTCTCGCATTTTTTTAATATTCCACGCGACATTACTTCTAGGAATGTTTAATCTTTCTGCTATTTCACGCGTGGTCAAATTTTCTTTTGCCAAAATCAACATATTGCTTTTAGGTTGCTCACTAACTTTTCCCATTTTTTTAAACTAAAATTGCACTTTATTCTTTATTTGACTAGGGTCACGTGCAGAATAACTTAATCTTACAAAATATGCACTATTAATACTCAAAAAATAATTACAGGCAATAAAACATCTGCACCCTAATGACGGCCAAGAACGGTAGGCATAAAATAAAATAATTGCTTGACCAATTTTTTTGCACATCAGTTGCGGGGTTGTACCGGTGTAATAAAAACAAAATGCGGTCCAACAAAATATTAATATTAAAGATAGAACTTCTATAAATCAATAAAAAACAAAACTAAAATTAAAAAATAGGTGATCAAATTATTATATTACTTTAACTCCAATTAACGTATTTTGAATATTTTGGCATTTTTCGGGGTGTTCCCCTAAATTGCAGGTAAATTATTTTTTTCAAAAAATTACGCCATACATGTATTTAAAATGAAAAAAAAATCCAATTGCTTTCAAAAGTTTTGTAATTTTAGCAAAAAAAGACCCCAATTTGCAATAAAATATGTTTGTCAAATTTTTTTCCCCAGCACTGTATATACGGTAGTGAAGAATTTCCTAACACCTTTCTAAAATTAAAATCGTTTGATAGTATCAGTGAATCTTTCAATTATTGTTTATAATAGCATTCAACAAAATAATTGAAAATAACAATTAAAAAATTACTGGTTATAATTATTAACAATCGAGAGCTTTCATAACGAAAATCATTGTTAAAAAATTAACTTAATCAATTTTATTCTAAAATTAGTATTCAAACTAAAACGTAACCGAAGAACTTAAATAACACGTAGTTCAATTGAATCGTTTTCCGTTCATAATTTCACTTTCCTAAACTACTTTAGAATTCGAATGCATCAATAAGCGAATATCTCTTGATAGGTATTGGTCAGTTTAAGCTCTGCATAAAGTTTCAGGAAATTCCCTTGAGGATTTGGGGGTAAAACTTGATACAAACCTCAAGAGTTGAATTGTAGATCAATTGAATAGTTTTTCGTTAATAATTTTGCTTTCCTAAACTGCTCTAGAATTCGAAGGCATCAATAAGCGAATATCTTTTGATCGATATTGGTCAGTTTAAGCTCTGCATAAAGTTTCAGGAAAGTCCCTTGGGGAATTGGGGGTAAAACTTGATTAAAACCTCAAGAGTTGAATTGTGCATAGATCAATTGACTCGTTTTCCGTTCATAATTTTGATTTCCTAAACTACTTTAAAATTCGAAGGCATCAATAGGCGAATATCTCTTGATAGATATCTGGTCAGTTTAAGCTCTGCATAAAGTTTCAGGAAAATCCCTTAGGGATTTTAGGGTAAAACTTGATTAAAACCTCAAGAGTTGAATTGTACATAGATCAATTGAATCGTTTTCCGTTCATAATTTCACTTTCCTAAACTACTTTAGAATTCGAAGGCACCAATAAGCGAATATCTCTTGATAGATATCTGGTCAGTTTAAGCTCTGCATAAAGTTTCAGGAAAATCCCTTAAGGATTTTAGGGTAAAACTTGATTAAAACCTCAAGAGTTGAATTGAGAAATTCTCCGGTGAATTTGGTAGCCATTGGGCAGTGGAAAAGAACCGCGGAACGTTGTTTCTCAGCCAATCTTGATTGACGCGCCTGTACAATGTGGAAATTATGATGTAGCGAAACATCGTTGGGTAAATTTATATTAGTTGGGCACAACGCCAGGATTTCTAATGATTCCGAAGTTATTCCCTTCATAAAAACTTTTAAATTTGGATAGCACAATTTATCTGGTTTTATAAGATTCTTTTTTATAACGCTTATGTCCGCACCGGTATCAACTAAGAAAAAATGAGGCTCTGTTAAAATATCTAAAGGAAGACTAACAAATTTCATGTCACTATTATAAAAATTTATTGAAAACGAAAAAAGGTTTTTTTGTGTTATATTTAAAGGTAGAATGTAAGGTGAACATGAATCATTTGGTCCGAAATTATCTAATGAATTAGGTACTTTAATATCAGAAGTTTTATTTTGAATGGGATGTAGATTTATAGGTCTTGAACCCGAACCGCTACATCCTTGGATTCTCGGTTAGATTCGTTCAAGTTTTTCGGGGCATCTAAATTCGGTTGTTGTAGATTATTACGTTGTTCATTAACCCATTTTCTAGAAAGACATACACTAATGTGATGGCCTTGTTTTTTACAATACGCACAGGACAAGGAAATGTGACTAATTCGCGAGGAACTATTTGTATTCAGTCTGGAATATCGGTTAGAACTTGATAGAGTTGCATACTTGTAATAGTTATTATTGAGTGAACTCGACGATGCTGAATTGCGACTGTAACAAGTTATTGCGGTATGTCCTATCTTAGAACAAATTTGACATTTAATTTGCTTGTTTTGATGTTGAGAATCTATTTCGGGATTAACAGATCTAATTTTATTAGCTAAACTTATTTTTTCTTCTTCAATACCCTTGGCAATAGCATCTTTTAAATTGTTATATCTGCACGCTTTTATTATTAATTTAATTGGTTCTCTAAGACCATCTTCGATGGACCTCAAGGCTGTTTTTGAGTTCAAGAGTTGAATATTTTGGTCCAGCTGACCTTGCTTTTTAGTACCGAAAGAAGATTTATTCAATTCTGTTAATAATTTTTCAATTCTGGTTGAAAAATCTTTAACTGATTCTTCATATCGTTGTCGAGCTTGAACCAGTTCGACCTGGACATGTTCAAAGGCTCTAACTTTATCAAATTTTGTTTTAAGGTCATCCTGTAATTCCTGCCAGGTATCATAAGTATTAGTTAATACAGTTTGATGGTATGCATCGTCCACTAATTTTACTAGAACTAATTCCATAAATATTGAAATATCATCCTTTTTCACATCTTTGTATACTATGTTGCAACAATGGAGGAACCTATCTAACTTATCTTCAGTTCCATTAAACTCAGGGATTAATTTGAAAGCTCGGTCGAAATTGAAATCCATGTTAGAGTTGTGCAAATCGTTTGAATCGTTTAAAGTAGATTGTAGACTTGATAATGTCGAGTTTTGTTCAATAACTATTGGATATGTTAAATTATAGTAAGCTAAAAGCGATGTTGTTGGTTCACGAACACTAGATGGAATGGACTGTTTTGTATCAGTACGCGCTTCGTTATCGTTATTTCTTGTAACTTTTCTGTTCCGTAAATGTAACGAATCACTAGAATTTTGCGACATTTAATTTAAAACAACTCAAATAAAATCTTTTCAGAATTTGAAGATACAAATTAAATACGATAAATTATATTAATCATTAGATAAAGGCATAATAAATTAATTGCGTAAATTTAATAATGCAAGAAATACATATTTAAATTCTTAAAATAAAATAACTTACAAGTTGATCAATTGATAATGTTGTATTTAATCCATATGGCTGTCAGCGTTATTAGGCAATGAAGTTTTAAGATCCCGATATTGGTATATGATGTTTGTAAATTTGTGTTTAATAGTGGTAAATTCCCGTAGTATAATTTATTCAATGAAATATACGTAGCTGTTGTATAAAACGCGATCAGCGTGCTTCCTTGTAAATTAACGATGAAAAAACAGCATTTTGGAGCGTATTGACCATTTATCAATCATTAAGGTCAAATGATAATACTCGTAAAGATCAGGTACATAATAATAATATTATGTTATACGTATTCATACGCTTGGATTATTCGGTTAAACTATTTACATTTTTCACTATGTATGATTCAATTTTATAATTTATTGTTTATTTTACTTGGTTTTTAATATGATTGGTAACCTTAAATTACACGACCGAATCGATTTTAATAATTGAATGCGTTATTAATCGATGAAGTATTTTATCTTTGTGTCACTGTTAATCACTAAGAATGTTAACTTTTAGTTACGTTATACGAACTTTAAATTACGTCACGTTTTTAACACCACTCTTATGACTTAACGTTACATCTGCACGTTTATGGACTAACGATTTCAATGTTCACGGTACAAATTATTTTCACTTCATACAATATTTATGTGCATATATGTAACGGGTGTTTTTTTAGGAGGTTTGTTTTTCCGATAGATGTCGTTTTATTTTATGACAGTTGTTTTGACAGCTCAAAGTGGCATTTCTACTCAGTATTGTTTGGCAAATCATTATGAATAGGTTAACTCCAGAACAACGTTTTCAAATCGTGGAAATTTATTTTCAAAATCAGTGTTCAATTAAAAATGTTTATAGAGCACTTCGTGAATTTTATGGTGCACATAATCGTCCGTCAGAGACCACCATAAAGAACGTAATTACCAAATTTCGGTCTACATTCACTCTTTTGGATGCCAAGCCACCGACAAGAATGAGAAGAGTTCGTACAGAAGAAAATATTGCTGTCGTTGAGGCCAGTGTCGAAGAAAACGACAATTTATCGATTCGTCGTCGTGCTCAGCAAATTGGACTTTGTCCATCGACTTTATGGAAAATTTTACGTAAAGATTTGGGTTTGGTGCCATACAAAATTCAATTGGTGCAAGAATTAAAGCCACACGACCATCGTTTGCGCCGTGAATTCAGTGATTGGTCGTTAAATCAATTGAACGAAGATCCATTTTTTTACCGTAAAATTCTCTTCAGTGATGAGGCGCATTTTTGGTTAAATGGATACGTCAACAAACAAAATTGTCGCATTTGGAGCAAAGATAATCCACACGCCGTTCTAGAATTACCAATGCATCCTGATAAATGTACTGTTTGGTGCGGTCTATGGGCTGGTGGGATCATCGGTCCATATTTCTTTAAAAATGAGGAAGGACGACGCGTTACCGTGAATGGAAATCGATACAGAACCATGTTAAATGAGTTTTTGTTGTCAAATCTTGAAGATATGGATATGAATGAAATGTGGTTTCAACAAGATGGTGCCACTTGCCATACAGCACGTGAAACAATCGACTTATTGAAAGAAACTTTCAACGACAACATTATTTCGAGAAATGGTCCGGTGAATTGGCCTCCGCGTTCGTGCGATTTGACGCCACTCGATTACTTTTTGTGGGGATACGTGAAGTCATTGGTTTATGTGGATAAACCTCAATCGATTGACGCTTTGGAAACCAATATTCAACGTGTCATTGCTGACATACGCCCTCAAATGCTTGAAAAAGTGCTGGAAAATTGGACCTCCAGAATGACATTTGTGAAAAATAGTCGTGGTAGCCATATGCCAGAAATTGTGTTTAAATGTTAATTGCCAAAAAATTATCTACCAAATAAAAAAAAATTTTGGTCATTTCATAATTTTATATGTGTTTTATTCAAAAAAAAAATCGGCAACCTCTTAAAAAAACACCCTTTATATTCTATTTTAGTTTTAGAATCTTTTTTAGATAATCTAAAATTTTACTTAAATTTATTTTTTGTTGTTGTAAGCGTTTAAACTGTCTTGTAGTTCCACTCAAAATTTATAAAATTCAAAAGTTTACCACATTATTTTAAGATTAACTATATAAGAATCATTTTGTCGTAATGGATGCTTAATTGCTATGCAATTTTATTTTAGTTTTCGCATCCATCCCACCGCTGCCTCCAAGTTTGTTACAGCAAACCTCAAAATAGCGGGTTACGTTATTAAAATCAATCACTTGGTCCATCTTTTAACTTTTTAATTTATTATTTATAAAAGTTCATTTATTATTTACAACATTTTATTTATTATTTAATTAATAATTTATTTTTATAATTAATATTTATGTTATGAAATGTGGAACAGAACTGCTTTTACAAAAATATATTTTATATTACAAAGGGTCGGTGTATCTATGTATTAGCTGATTTTACTTTATATACAATGTACAATATATAATAAAATTAGATCGAAAGAGAAGATCAAAATTAGTATACAAATCAATATTATTATATTATAATTATTATATACAATATACATGAGTGCAGGGCTATACAACACTTTTCGGTTTACCTAGTTTCTATTTAACTTGGATTTAATTTCTGACCCTTGTTAACTCTACAAAAGACACACTCAATGTTTCGATTAGTTATTTATTTATATGTATATATATATATATATATATATATATATATATATATATATATATATATATATATATATATATATATATATATATATATATATATATATATATATATATATATATATATATATATATATATATATATTTATATATATTTAATTTTAATAAATTTTTTATGAGATTTGAGCATTTGATAATCCTGAAATGTCTTATAATTAAAAAATGTTAGTTTCTCGAAATAACATCTCTTATATATACTTCGATTATTTCAAAACAATTGAATTCATTTTTGTGTTTAACTTTAATTTGATTAAGAGCTATTGTTATAGTGCCACATTACATTAGCTGCAGCACTAAATTGTATTAAATGAAATTCTTCCGAAGTAAAAACATGCTTGTACTCTTAAAATAAATTTCAAATCTTCAGATCAGTAATGTTGTACACCAATTTGGTGAATCATGCATGGCTGACAGCAACCCTAAATTTCCAAATGCGTTTATCCTTGTCTTTCACAAACTCAGTTGGCACCAATACTGCGTGTAATATTTTTAAGACGTAAAAGTCTTTTAAGCCTATAATAAAAATTAAAATTAAAGATTAGTTTAAAACGAAACTATTATTTGTTTAACGCATCGCATATACTGTAACGTATTTTGTGGATTTTTGGTTTATTGTTAAGGGAAGATACACCTTATATGGATGTTTATGGACCTGAGTTTCAGCGCATAATAACGTTAAGTTTTCTGTTCAGTTATCTGAGTAAACCAACTGAAATCAATTAATTGTGCAAAACATAGAAGTAACCGCTAGTCAAAAAAATACTGGTTTGGACGATACATACTCCGTGACCACGATGTACAAAGCATACCTGTAGTTTCCAACAACAATACGATCTTATTATTTATATTTTACAACAGTAATTTCCACTTGCATACAATAAAATTCCATCGACATAAATTAGGACGTTACAATACTGAAAATTAATCGGGCTGATAAAATAATTAACTTGATCTGAAACTTATAAGATATTGTCGGTAACGTTAAGAAAACTGATGTAAAAAAAATAAAAAAATTCCAAGTGATGATGTCGAGTTGCGAGTCTATGGTCTTAAAAAAATGTACATCTGCGAATTTCTTAAAAATAAATTAAGTAAAATATTAGACATTGAACGGGTTTGAACCACCCAATATACATTGAGTTGGCAAAAAAATTGTATTTAATAATATCTACTGTCTTCTCAGACTGTCAAACAATTAACATTCGATCTTACATTGGCCCAGTTTTGTTATCACACGAAATGAGTTACGTAAAAAGCACGAAATTCTCAGACAATAAATTTATTCAAAAATTGTTAGTTACTTTTTAGTAAATAACTGAATTTAGGAGACTTTTTTCATTCGCAAAGGCATAACAACACATTCGGAATGTTTTATCAAAGTTTATATCTCAATCTGTAAAGTAAAATTTGGTACTATTTTACATTTTACATCATTTATCTGAACAAAGGAATGGCTTTCGATGCTTGACCGAAAATCGCAAGAGAAAAAATATAACCGTTGATCCCTGAGATATGTCCCTTATGCGAGACGCGACCGCCGTGAATGAAAAACAGAAACATATGGTTCCATAATATCACAGTTATGCTAGATGCGATGTCCACTCCAGTCTTTAGGACGCTGTAAAAATAAGGTTTCTGATATTATTGATAAAATGTTAAGTCTAAATCAGCGAACACGTGCGAACTTAAATTGTACTCAGTTTAGAACATTTACTCGAGCGTACTGACCACTAAAATTTTAGAGGTTAGTTTTTTATAGTTATGACTAGAAGCCTATATAATTTTGGTATTCCTACCACTAGCCGGAACAGTTCAAACAACATGTAATTTAAACACTTATGCCATTGGCTGAAGTATGAGTTACATCGAGCATATCGAAACGATACGATATACTTCATGTGAGTGAGACTTTCGAAAATAACTGCGGGGGTCGTAAAAAGTCATATTTTTTTATTTTTCAGTCAAATTGTTTCTGTTGGGCATATCTCAGGCGTAACTTCTGTTCCGTTCTTTTTATACCAGTTTAAAGACATTATAATACGTAATTTGTTGACCAACTCTTAAAAATTTGACAACATACATACAAAATTGTTGAGTATGTGTCCCTCTGGCGTTTAGAAATGTTAAATTATAAATTATTTATTTTTGTTTATTTGATTTCAAATTCCGCCAATTAGGTTTGAGTTTAATTTGTCTTCTACAGATGGCCGAAAAATAGGAATGACGTCTGCGCAGAACTGATCCCATTTTAAAAATAATTCATTACCTCTTCCCGGAAACAAATATTCAAAATCGATATCGATCTATTAAAAAAATGGATAAGTAAGTAATAAAAGATTTTAATTATTAAATTTCTTTTGAACTGACCATTTTGACTAAGCCTCTAAAATTTTTGTAAAGTATCGTCTGGCAGTTTCAATCTGTGATTTACCATCGGTAGTATCTGCCCACTTTGATAGCACAGTATCACAGAATAGACGTTGCACCAGGTTTGGTTTTGTTCGCGACAATCTAATTCCAAAAACTTCATCTAAACATTAAATTTTGAATTTTATTTTAAATGTTCGAACCTTCTTCTGTCCGCTCTAGAGTTTCGTTTGCTACTCGTTTTTTAGGTTGCTTTTCTGCCGGGAATAATCTTTGCGTGAAGAGCTGATACGCAGTTTCTAAAAAAAATGAAAAAATGATTTATAATTGTAAAAAGAACAAATTACAATTAATTATAGAAATGAATTATTGCCCTGTGAAGTTATAGTCGCAGTATACGTGATGGTGCCGATGAGGCATCGGCAGGTCTCGTTCTCAGACTGACTAAGTCAGATGAGGATATGGTGTTAATCTAAGGACCTTGGATTAACAATAACAGGATCTGTGGCCTCAGAAAGAAGGTGTATAAATTATTATTCTTAAGTAACTCTGAGAAGATCAGATCGTGTATTTTAGTGAAAAGTAATTTATATTTTTCTTCTTCCTGAATTTAGTTGCGGGGATGCTACAGAGGTGAGCGTTGAGGTTCGCTGTGAAAAATTATGGCTACCAAATTTAATAATATTAGCAATTTTTGAAAAAGAAAAGTAATATTTTACAACGTATATGAGTTATGATGACTGAATATATGATGAATATTTTATCTATTCAAATGAATCGAATGTTAAGTTAGAAAATCGTTAAAATTTCTGCATCAATAGCACAATAAACGATCCGAAACATAAATATTACTAAACTGCTTCATTTATAATCGCATGTAATGGTACGGGTAAGTAATACACATAATTATACACAAATAATGAAAACATGAACTTTCTAATTAAAGTTTAGCAACTCAATGAATCTTGATAGGTGCACGAACAATTCTGAATACCAACGGTCTACAATATAAAATAAAATATCAAATATGTATATTTACCATATAATTTTAAAATACTGAAGCCAATATTAAAAATTATTCTAAGATCGAACAATGTTTACACAAGACGTGCATAAGCATAATATAATTACAGACAGATTAAATTATTTATTTCATTTTGCATAGCAACAAACTTTAATCCGTTAAATATATACGAGTATGTAGCTATATCTGAATGAAAATGTATATTACACTCGTAGTCACATATACCAAAGATTAACAGAACATTCCATAGCCAACAACCGAACAGTAAACATGGAACTCTTCAACAAATTTTACAAAACCAATAAATTTAGCATAAAACATAATTCGCAAACAAATCATTACTACATAACTTCTCTTTTCTACGGGAATACAAACAATACAACAACAATGGCAAAAATTATTATTTATTATAAATAAATAGAAAATATGTAATTTATAATTTAAAGTAAAACAAATATTTAAATAAAACAAAAACGAGAAGTAGCTTTACGCTTTGCATGATAACAAACTATCACGAAGTTCACTAAATCATTTTTTAATCGCGCAAATTTTGTTGTTGCCTAGTTTTTATTTTTATTGCTTGTAGGATGTATTTTAAATTAAATATTTTATGGCTATATATCTAAACTATTATAGCAGCGTCTTACATACAACACAACATATTATAATAGTTTAACACGATTCGCGCGGTCAATTCCCGAAATGCCCGTAATGCATATTAAATATTATACTTAGGTTTTAACTAGCTCGTTTCATTTCAAATTCATAACACGATAAACGTGGGTGCCTAATAAATATTTTTGTCTTAATGTATTTATTATGTATCGTTTGGTGAATGACCAGATTAAATTATAGAATAAATTTTTAAGTGCAAATCTTCTTCTCGGTCGTGCTTATTTCAAATCAACGTTGTGCCGTATTGTCTACACTACAGTGACGTCGATAATGTAGAGTCTGTTAGAAACCAGCAAAATTCTATGATTTCTTTGTTGTTGGATTTCTTGCATATGCCTTAGCGAGGTTACCAAGACGTTGGAAGTTTGGTTTCGAACTAATGAAAACATTGATTTTATTGAATTAAAATATTCGGTCATCTCATTAGACTGCAGTGGCCAAACTACAAAAATTCTTTTGAACTTGAATACAAAGTATAATCACAATGCCTTAGCGAATTATTCTGCTTCGCTACACAATTGTTAATCCCTTCGTAGGCACGAATTTTATTGTAATTAAAGCATACATCCCATCTGTATATGAAATTTTGGGTTATTCTGGTTGATAACCAGATACTATATTTACATCGAGGTGAGGTAACCAAACTTCCAACGCCTTGGTAACCACACCTCGATGAAAAAATAATGTCTGGCTATCACCCAGAATAACCTAAAATTTTAAAACATTTCGATAAAAGACAAAAACCTATGTTAAAAATTAGAACTTTACAGACAGGGTACTCAATGAACAAAATCACTACTACGCAATAAAATATTAAAGCACAAATTCATGAAAATATGTATTAATAATGGCTGTCACACAATACACATTTTATGAAAAATCCGGTAAAGTCACTCAAATAGCCCAATATTTATATGAAGCTTGTAAATCCAACGCCGTATTTGTATGCTACCCGTTTGCATAAGAAATGAATGCTGCATTTGGGTAATGAAGGTAGATACAGCATTCGTTTCGAAGATGTATATAACAAACGGCATTGCACAGAGAATTGCATTCATAGTCGCGGCGAATTGTGCATCGTACCGTATTTTATTTGATCTCGTTAAAATCGATCTTGGAACTCGATTCCGACTATATTTAAAAATTTGAATTTTTTAATGTACCTCTGGATGCAGAAATATTCTTTCAAGATACCTAGATTTTCCGAGTTCCTTGACTAGACTCGAAGAGGATTACATAGAGGATAGTGTAGTATCGATAATACAAATACCATGATCGTGTGAAACGAAAAGTTACAGGATCATGAGAAACCATAATAGGATATATATTACCTCCCCAGATGTTACCGCGGACAGTTTAGCCGCGAATAACACATCTCTGCTATTCCCCCCTCCCCCCATTACATCCTGGACATTACCCTCCTCGCCATTACTCTCCAGTCATTTTCCGTCCGTCATTCGCCCCAATTATTAGATGATTTAGGGATCGTCTGATACCATTTCTTCGGCAAAAATATTTAAAAAATTTGTTTTCGTAAATACGTAAGTTTTGATATCAAACCTCAAAGTCGAAACAATTTTTAAACCATGAAAACGTTTGCAAAAATTGGCTGATTACGAAACAATATACCATTTCGTCGATCTAGCTCGATCTAGAACTACAACATATTATATGCCGCAAAAAATTGTAAACCTGTGTTAAATGAATTCCAATTATCTTTCACTCGACGGTTCGATCTCCCATTTTGTTATACTCAGTGTAAATTTCAGGCAATGTACATAAATATGTTATTTAACATAGTCGTGCTATGGGTTGTGCTTAATCTGTCTAGAACAGTAAGCCTTTACATGATATTTTCACTTGGAGCTGAGATTATGGTTATTCTCGTCAATCGATGCTTCAAAATCTAAAAGTACTCTTCCACAAACAATTACATAGAACATCATTTTAAACTATCCAATCTGGGCCATCAGCTAGGGCATTTTTGTTATTATACCATGTGGATTTGTATGACGATTAGAGCATTTCTAGGAAATGGGCATTTGTATCGGAAAATATATTGCTCCATAGTAATTTTCGATTTTTGAGCATCGGTGGGAGAAAACCCCTATAAAAAAATGATGGGGTAATGACGAGAGGTAATGACTGGGATGGCCGAGAAGGGTTTTAATCGGGTAGATAATGGTGGGCAAGTAATGTTCGGGGTAATATGCGGAGGGTAAAGACTGAGGGTAGCGCTGAGGGTAAAGGATAGGTTATTGTCCTCGGAGCTAATATCCGGGTAATAAAGTCCTAGATGTGCAAATCGCACGAGCTAATTACCTAGTGGTATACGCGAGAAATAAGTATTGAACCAAATCGAACAAATATTGGTTGAGGTAGTTTAGTATTGCATTAGCCATTAAACGTAAATTTGAGCATAGTAAAATTCCGTAAATTCACGGATAAACTTAAAATCATTAGAAATTGATCCTGACCAGCAAGAAGTATACTAATATAGCTAGATACAACTTTAAGCAAGTCAACGGTGATCATTTGAGCTTTTTGAAGGTGCATTTCAATGGAAATAAGCAAATTTTAGTAGACATAGATGTCTATGAAAATTTCGTAAAATATTGCGTGCAGATGCTCGATATCGAAAGTAAATGAGTCCCGGAAGTGGTGCTACATGTAATAGGATGCATAATAGGTACCATCATCATTCGAAAGTTAGGTGAATAAGAAAATTTTAGGCAGATCTAAGCCGAACAGCCTATTAAATAAATTGTACTGCAAATATTTAAAACTAATAGTTCTGTTTTTGCAGGTGGCGTTTAGTTTGGTTCTATTCTATTGTCGAAATTATCATGTTTTCTAAAAGAAATGTCCAAATGGTGACAATTACAAAGTGGTAAAAAATTAAATTTCTCTAATAACAGCAAAAAAGTACCCATTAGCCCATTAATGCAATATAATATGTGGCGCTAGAGTACCAATCTTTCACAATATTGAATTTTTGCAATTGAACTGCAAAATTGTCAGTTCCAGTTGACAACCTCGTACTGAAAAAAATTAAAAAAACGATAAATCAAGTAATAATCTACAATATCAACGAATATTCTACATTGTATACGCCAAAATTAATTGTCTACACTATTTTCGACATCAACATGTCGACAATTCCGAATAATACTAAATCGTCTTACTTAATCTAAATTTATTATGAGAATCGCTGTACCATATACACTCAACGGTGCTAAATATACGTGATAAATTGATAATAAAAATGAAAAAATTGAACCTTCACATTGTGCTTCATTGAACTTCAAGTGCCACTCAAAAGTGAAAATAAAATGGAAGTGGAACTAGACAGGCTCCTTGATGTATCATTTATTGACCGGTTTGGGAATGCACCCCCAAATTGTCATCCAGGAAAGAAAACTCCGTTATTGACCCAATAGAAGTAAGAGAACTAGTGCAGGAAAAACGAAAAGCCCGAAAGAAATGGCAGACTAAACAACTTTTGACTCAAACTTAAGGCTCTCCTAAAAGCAGTGAACAATTAAGCAATTGGAAAATACCTCTGTTCTCTAGCTCCAACTAAAGATACCGACTATTCCCTCTGGAAAGCATCAAAAAGGTTAAAACGATCAAAAAATGAAAATCCCCCAATCAAAACAAACGATGGAAAATAGGCTAGAAGTGCGAAAGATAAAGCTGACCTATTTGCTGAACATCTCGAAAAACATTTCAACCTCTAGAATGGCAGACCAGTTACGAAAACACTGCTGATACTCCCAGAACATCTGATTTCGAAAATATCAGTCCCGTAACATTGAAAGAACTAAAAGCTGCAAAGAAAGCGCCTGATTACGATCTAATAACACCCGTAAATTATTGCACATAATCAATGCGATCCTCAGGAAAAAATTTGTGCCAACAAACAAATCTTACGTGTCCACTACTCAGCCATAGATGTCACCAACCACACAAAAAATGTTAGTAATTTTGTAAACGTTAAATGAGCAATTTTTGTTGCATAAATGGCTTGCCAATGCAGAATTAATATCCCAATAGGCAAGACCGTAACAATAATTTTGAGTAGATAAAATCTCCGGAAACAGAAGTTAAAATAATGAAGATATTTATTTATTTAAAGAAATCTATTCTGTGATTTACATGTACGATTTCAGAATTTAATTTAAAACAAAAATAAAAATAAAATAAAAAAAATTAAAACACAAAAATTTAAATCAAATCTTGATTTAACAAGTAAAAATTTAAAAACTAATTCCTAAGGATATTTTGAACTTGTCCTTTGTAAATTAAAGTCAAGTAGGTCGTCGACGATGTTGAACGATTTAGACGACCTATTAATGGGGTTATTTTCTCCAGAGTTTGTGGAATGGTGTTCTAGAGCTAAAAACTCATGGTTTCGAAATGTTCTGCAAGGAACATGAATTGATATGTTTTCCTAAACGAAACGTTTGAAACGTTACCAATGAAAGCCGCATCTACTCGTAAGAGAAGTCGTCTATTTTCAAGCGTGCATATTTTGTAATCCGTGCATCTTGTTGAGTATGGAGGTAATCGGGCCACATTTTCATGGAATGGTAAATTCCAGTCACTTTTCTTTAACAAGAAAATCAGAAACTTCTTTCACTCTGTACAGCATAGTACGGAATCCAGATCGGTACAGCGTATTCAAGTTGAGATCAAACGTAAGGGAAATAGGGTGAACATAAGGTTTGAATATCTTTAAATTCATCTGTCCATCTTTTAACAAATCCAAACATGACATTCGCTTTCGCAATACAATTTTCAATATGTCTATTGAAACTGGCATTTTCGTCAAATGTAGCACCTAGATCTATGATCTAATTGACTCTTTGGAATATTTCGTTGTGGACTTTGTACGAAGTAATTAACGAATTTCTCTTACGATGAACGAGTTTTGATCAACACCACTCACTTAATCTATCGATGTCTTCTTGAAGGTTCCTCGTATCTAGCATTCCATTTATAGTTAGAAAAATTTTCACGTTATCAACAAATATGTGCACGTTTGAGTTTTTGATTATCTCGGTTATTTGATCTATGACAACAATAAATGCTCATTCCCATTATTACATATTGTCGCCGGTTTGATAGATAAGACTTAAACCAATTTAAGTACTCGAGTAAAAACCGAAATTCGAATAAACTTCGGAGTGCTTTTTCATGGCAGATGGGATCAAATGTTTACTGAAATCCGTGTACGCTACATCAACTTGATGATGGTTTTCTATCTCATTAATTATTTTACTGGTGAATTCAACCAGATTAGTTGATGTGGATCGGCCAGGCATAAACCCATGCTGGTTTATTGATATATGTCGTGCAATTGTGGATTTAAAGTTGTTGCATAAAACTAATTCAAACAATTTTGGAATTGATGATGTAGTTGATATTCTTCTGTAGCATGTAACGTCATCTCGTGTGCCCGATTTATAAATTGGTGAAATTCCAGAAATTTTTAATTTTTCGTTGAACACCTCGGTGCTTAAGGAGTGGTTAAATAGGTAACATAATGGAATTGCTAAAATGTCAACGTACTCCTTCAGAATAGAAGACGGTATATTGTCAAGACCACAACCGTCTCCAAATCCCTTTAGAGCCAATAAAATGTTATCCTCATATATAACCGGAGGAGTTATTGATACGTTGGTATTGCTGGGTTGTTTGTACAATCCACTAGTAACGCTTGATTTATAGACTGATTGGAAAAACTTCGCGAATATCAAGCTATATCTTTGGAGTTTGAGGAGCTGGTATTGTTATATGTCATATTTGCAGGGTATCTGTCAATTTCGCGTTTATTTCTAAAGTATTTCCAAAATTGTTTCGGATTTGCTTTGATGTTTCCTTGAATTTGATCTAGATACGACGTGTATTATGATTTGAAGCAAATTTCAAACTCGCTACTATGTTGTAGAAACATTGTTTTGTCGGCTTCTAACCCGCTTTTCAACATTTTGGCATACGCTTTAGACTTGCCATTTTTGAAGTTAACTAGTCTATCATCGAACCACTGAGGGTGAGCATTTTGTGGTTTACAGCACATAGGTACATAAAGTTCAAAGCCTTGCTGCATAATGTCATTAAATTTATCAACATTTTCGTTTATATCATTGGAATTGAGAGTTGTTTGTCAGTAGATGGATTCTAGGTAACTTTGAAGCCCCGCACGGTTTGTTTTTTTGAAGTTGTATTTGATTGGTTGTAGGTGTTCCGAATTCGCCAATAAATTAGTTGAGTCATATACAATATCTAAAGGCTTGTGATTGATATTACTTGGAACAATACAATTTAGTTCCGGGTCCAGATTCCATATTATATTTGTAAGATTAAAATCACCAAGCACAAGAACTAAATCAGACGAGTTTGTTGTTATAATAACTTCTTCAATCGCATCGATGCAAGTTGCGTAATGATCACTATTTGATTGAGGTGGTAAATATGCTGCATAGATGAATAGATTGGTTTGGCTAATTTTGATTTTTTCCTCTCGATGGAGCTAAAGTTACTGGGGCATTCCAGAGTTTAGAATGTACTGCTATCAGTACACCACCACCCGATTTCTTTGAGCTAGTTTCGAGAGACCGATCGCATCTGTAAACAACGTAATCATGGCCATAAAATTCATCGCTCATTATGCCGGGTTTTAATGAAGTTTCACAAACAACATAGATTTGGTAGTTTGATTTTAAAACGAAGTTATAAAACTTAGATGCTTAAGAGACTCAAACCTATAATAGAAGAGAGATGCTTAATTCCACCATACAAATTTAGGTTTTGAGAAAATCACTCTACAGTTGAACAAGTTCACAGAATAACGGATGTCACTGAGGATGCACTTGAGAATAAGTAGATATGCTCCAGTATTTTCTTGAATATAGCTCTAGCTTTCGACAAAGTTTGACACAAAGGGCTTGAATTTAAACTCCATCGAGATCTGCCTAAGCAACTTTATCAAATTCTTAAATCCTACTTAGCAGATCGTCACTTTAGAGTCAAATTTGAAAATGAGTGCTCTGAGCTAAAAATAATATCAGCAGGTATACCACAAGGTAGTGTACTTGGACCTATTCTGTTTATTCTTTATACGGGAGGCTTAACGAATATCCAAGGTACTACAGTAGTAATATTTGTAGTCGATACAGCTATTCTATCAGTCGGTAAAGATAATTCGGAAGCAACAAGCAAACTTAAAAATGCAGGTAACACCGTGAGAAACTGGGCTAAAATATGGCGCATCTTACTAAATGAAGCCAAATTAGTGCACGTCAACTTTACCAATCAAAATAACGTGCTGCGATAAATTGCGAATGCTTCATGGTACATTAAGAACGACAACCTTCATAGAGACTTGAAGATAGAATACGTCACCGATGAAATAAAAAACAAGTAAGAAAACACGTACAGCAATTAACTCGACATGAAAATGCAGATATCCGTCGTATGTTGGACACCACCAATGGAGCGAGGAGACTCCAAATACTCCAAAGGCAGATACCGCTTGAGCTGACCGGATTCAAAATACGAAACTTCCAATAAATACGCTTTCCTTATGTAGCCTACCGTTAGTTTCTTGCTCAACGTTTTGTTCTTATTACTTCTAATCATTTTGAACCGGAATTTCAACAATAAAATGTTTTCAATTTTTTGCGTAAATCTCTGATGGTAAGCTGGGTGAGGTTCACTGGCATACCGAGTGGGGGGATGATTGCGTCTTTTCTACCACGCTACCATTTCTGTTCCCCCGCTCTTATGCGGCAACCCAAACTCCAACCAGGTCTGTTATTAAAAAATTGCATTTATACTCAAATTAATTTTTAAAATTTCTAATACTTTAAACCAGATACCATTTTTTTGTTGGCCAAATTATTGCATTTGTATGCAATTTAGGACTTAATATTAGGCTTAGTATGTTTTATGGATGCAGTAACAACTACAGGGTGTCCGCCGGGAAGGTATACCACTTTGTTTGTTTATGATTTTTGATTAAATGAAAGAGATCTTATATTGATAAATGTTTTATTTAATGTCGGCAATTATGTATGGAATAGAATATCAGATAAATGTCCGCCTCTGTTAGCCTCACAAATGCGAGCCCTTTTGAGCACATTTTTCATTACATTCTCACACATTTCACGCGTTATTTCATTAATTTCATCACGAATATTTTGTTTGAGTTGCTCAAGCGTTTCTGGTTTGTTTGCATAAGCCTTGCTTTTTAGATATGCCCACAAAAAGAAGTCCGGAGCAGTCAAATCAGGCGACCGTGGAGGCCAATCAACATCATCATTTTTTGAAATAACTTGTTGTGGAAAGAGTTCTCGCAGTAATTCCATTGTAATCCTGGCTGTATGTGATGTGGCACCGTCTTGTTGATACCACATGTTAATCAAGCCCAAAGTATGCAGTTGTGGCGTTAAAAAGTTTTCAATCATAACACGATATCGCTCCCCATTCACAGTTACCGTTACGCCGGGTTTTCCATTGCCCAGAACCGACTATTCTGTTTATTCACATATCCATTTAAATGAAAATGTGCCTCGTCACTCATTATGATTTTTTCATAAAATCGGGGTAGTCATGGGCGAGCTGTAACATCCTATTGGCATATGTACAGCGGCGTAAATGGTCTTGTGGAAGAAGCTCTTGTGTCAACTGAATCTTAAATGGAAACAAATGCAAATCCTCTCACGGCGTCGAATTGAGGTTGATGGATTATTTTGAACACTTTCTTGAACAGCAGTAATGTTTTCAGCCAATCTTGCAGTACGTTGTGGCCCATGCTTGGGCCTATCACTTACAGACCCTCTTTCTTCGAAATCATTCACTACACGATAAATAGTGCGTTTTGTTGGCATGTTGTTTCTCCCAAAAATTTCACGTAACTTTCTCATCGTCACAGTAATCGATGATTGATTTTGATAAAATGTTTTAACGATTAAAACACGATGGTTTATCGAATATTTGTCCATAATAAATTTGCCACGTGTCTACTTCACGACTGTCAAGTATGAACTGTCAATACTATTATTCGCCTAAATGGCGGCAAAACAAAGTAGTATACCTTCCCGGCGAACACCCTGTATAAATCACTAAAGTACAAACTAACTGAAATTCAATTTAATCATTAATTTTGAATTGCGCGCCTCACGTCAAGTGTTTTATCTATTTCCGACTAATAGATGGCCAAACAAATATTTGTGGAGAAAAGCTTACAATTATGGTTTGAAATATTTAGAAAATATAGATATAACACTTGACATGTTGAAAACAACCAAAGCCGTAAGTTTTTATCTGCCCACCACCATGAATCCCACCTGGGTTTCTCGAATAACAGAGCAAGAGCACTACTTGCCCTGCACTCGTTTCTAATTAACCGAATTGGAGATACTGTAACATTACCTTTGTAGGTTCGTGTAACGCAAACCATTTAAGCTTCATCTTCATCCTTGACTCCCGATGCCAAATAATCTTGCCGTTACTCTTCACGGTTCAGTGTATCTCAATCCCATCCTTGACAACAATCTACTCCATCACCACTGCAATGCAATGCGCCTCTTCTCTACTCGACACCATCTGCTCATCCATTTCATAATATTTTCCTTACAAATAGCCAATGCTCTGTGTCTATCGAATTTGACCGACATATGCATAGCCCGTTCAATCTAATATAATTGTAGCACCTGTAGCCATTTCCTACAACTAGTTTGGGAGATATTTTCCACGCATCTTCTATTTTTCCGATAACCCTTGCTGCCCTAACAGTCACAACTGATGGACCATCGGTGATTTTCACTCGCCTTCTTTTCAAAGTTATATTCAACGAAACTTCATTCTTCACTATAGACGACCGCTTTAAAAATTCCATATCGATGCGGCAAGCATTCGTTCAAGTCATGTTTCTTCAGCCCGTCTAAACGTTGCTGGCACAATTGCTCGCCGGCATCAAACGAGAGCATCGTCGCACCTGCAATTAGTATTTCATTTTTATGTAAGTCATACTTACCGACATCACCGTTGCACTGCAATCCGTGTTTGATTTTTGCGTTGACCTACACCTCCAGCATCAGTATCATCACTTTCATTCAGTATACTTCACAACACTGAGTCACTGTAGTTCTCTGTTACATAATCAATCCCTGCGGCAAAATCATCGAAATTATTTCGCTTATATTAGGCGAATCTTCATTTGCGTTTGTAATTCTGTGTCCTTGCTGTGTCTCTGAAGCCAAATTGATGTGGTTTGAGTCTCTTTAGGAGTAGTTTCTTGAATAATTTTGAAATTATCGGGAGTAAGGAAATCGGTCTTTACGAATTTTTGTCATTAAGTGGTTTGTTTAGGTATCATACTTGTTTCTGCGACTTTCCATTGATTTGGAACGTGTTGAAGTCTAAACACTGCGTTGATTATTTGGAGTAGCCTCCGTACTGATTTTTCAGAAGAGCTTTTAATATTTGTCCTGCAATTAAGTCATATCCTGGAGATTTATTTGTATTTAGGTTAAGATTGATGTCCCCTTTTCATTTATGTTTTCCTCTGCAGTTTGTCTAGGTAGAGGCTGGAACATGTTCTCGAGGTGGGTTGCAAACAACAAAGCTTTTCGCTTTGCACTTATAGCCCATGTGCGCCATCTTCATTTTAAACTGATGGAATCTGTAGTTTAGAACGTTTTAAACTTTTTGTCGCATTCCAAAGGGAGTACTCGGTGTCTTGTTTCCCAGTAAGGCCACTCAAGTGTTTATTAATAAATTCATTTTTGATTTCCTTAATTAGCAACTTTAGTTTATTGCTCAAAAAATTTAGAGTTGTTTTATATTCTGACGCTCGATTTCTTTGCCAGGTCTTTTTGCTTATCGTTTTGCTGCAACCAGTTCCCTATGGTTACCATTTCAACATAATACAAATCTACCCTAATACGAATGAAGAGTCGACGAAGAAAGTTTCCTGTATGGATTATTACGCAAACCGCATTATGATTCGTCCAAATGAATCCAACTACATACTGAAATGCCGTAAACTATTCCATCAGTTCATTGTAGACATATATGCAAAAATTGAAAGTGAACGCCTTCTATTTATTCGGTTAAATCAACAGAAGCATTGTGTTGAAGAATACATTCACTTGCGTGATGTGCAATTAACAATGATCGAAACGCTGCTACACAGCACATGCATACGGCACATGCACGAATATGTACAAGATGCCATAACATATGTTCGAAAGTATGGACGTCCAGATCTGCTCATCACCTTCACATGCCAAACAAGGTGGAGTGAAATCGAAGACCTATACTGTTCACCGGCCAAAACTGATCACACAGACAAGATCTACTCGCACGGGTATTCAAACAAAAGCTAGTTCGATTGATGGACGTCATCACTAAGAAAAAAATTGTTGGAGAAACCCATTGCTGGATGTATTCAGTTCAGTGGCAAAAAGAGTACTTCCACACGCACATATTTTAATATGGTTGAAGCTAAAAATCGTCTCAACACAAATTGATAGCGTGATATCTGCTAAGCTTCCCAACCGAGACGAAGATCCTATTCTTTTTGAAACAATCAAGAAAAATATGATCCATGGACCATGCGGTGCACTTAATACAAATTCACCATGCATGAAGGATGGCAAGTGTACAAAGCGAAATCCACGTGAGCTGATCAATGAAACTCAAACTGGAGGTGATGGTATCCTATACATAGGGAGAATGAGAGAAGGAACACCGATGATGGTGGATACACAACCACAAGCAGTATGCGAGATGTAGATGTTGACATAGACAACAGATGATCGTGCCATATTCACCGCTGCTTTCAAAAATGTTTGATGCCCACATTATTGTTGAGTATTGCAATTCAGTGAAGTCAATAAAATACATTTGGAAATAGGTCCACAAAGGCAGTGACATGGCAGTATTCGGATTATCAAACCAAGGCGATGAACTCACTCAATTCCAGATGGGACTCTACATCAGCAGCAATGAAGCAGTTTGGAGAATATTTGCATTCAACATCGTATGCTATCCAACTGTTCAAAATCTCGCTGTTCACTTAGAAAATGGCCAGCTTGTCTACTTCACCGATCAAAATGCACAAAATAGAGCTGATCAACCACTCAACACAACACTCATCGCCTTTTTCCAATTGTGTGCGTCTGATAACTTCGCTAAAACGTTGCTGTATCACGAAGTGCCCAAATACTACACTTGGAACACATCGACAAAAAAGTTCATGAGAAGAAAGCGAGGTGCAATTGTTCTAGAGAATGCTGATGAACGTTCATCAGATGCTTTAGGACCCGTATATACAGTATATCCAAACAACGCTGAATGTAATTATTTAAGATTGTTATTGCATACAGTCAGAGGTCCAACATCATTCGTTGCATTGAAAACCATCGATGGCGTTGAATGCCAAACGTATAGAGAAGCATGTCTCAAGCTTGGATTACCTGAAAATGACAATCATTGGAATACAACAGTAACAGAGGCATCTCTTACGTGTCATCTAAAACAAATACGTACTTTGTTTGCGATCATTTTAACAACGCGCGCACCATCGAATCCACAAGAACTCTGGGAAAAGCATCGTGAAAGTCTCGTGGTATGCCGGGATCCACACGGTACAGAAATGATGTACAAGACAGAGATCTTGTGCGAGAACAGCATTACGATGTAAACCAGCAACATCATTTCGTGGAAACACGAAGGCGGAAGTAGCGGGATTGATTTTCTTGATGCTCTTGGCGGCACCGGAAAGACATTTCTGGTCAATTTAATACTGGCGTCGGTTCGAATGCAGAATGAAATAGCACTCGCCGTAGCATCATCGGGAATTGCATCAACGCTCGGCACTCAAGCTACCCCTAAATTTGAACCAGACCAAAACACCAACCTGTAACAACAGCAAAAATTTAGGAATGTCCGCAGACCTTAAAGCGTGCAAAACCATAATTTGGGACGGATGTACCATGGCCCATAAAAAATCGCTAGAGGCGCTTGACCGGACTCTGCGAGATATCAGAGGTAAAAACCAACCAATGGGTGGTGCATTTATACTTATTGCAGGTGATTTTCGCCAAACCTGATCCATTATACCTCGATCAACACCCGCTGATGAGCTAAACGCATGCCTCAAAGCATCTTATTTATGGAACTCTCAACGAACATGCGTGTGCATTTGTTGAAAGAAGCCTCTGCCCAAACATTTTCCAAACAACTTTTGGACATTGGAAACGGCAAAATTCCAATTGATCACTCAACAAATGAGATTACATTTCCGCAAAACTTTCGCCAAATGAAGCCGAGTGTTCAGGCCGTTGTTCACAAGGTATTCCCAAACTTGACTTACCACTACAAAAATCCAGATTGGCTATGCGAACTAGCAATTGTGGCCCCAAAAAATAATAATGTGAACAAGCTGAATGAACAAATTCAATTGAAATTGCTCGGAGAACCAATCAAATACAAATCAATTGACACAGTGATGGATGCGGAACAAGTAGTCAATTATCCAACCGAATTTATAAATTCAATGAAGTCACCTGGAATGCCACCACACATATTAACATTGAAAGTTGGTTCTCCGGTCATGATCATTCGAAATTTGAACGCACCAAAGTTATGTAACGGAACCAGACTGACCATAAAAAAAGTAACACGTGCTGATTCCACGCATACCGATAATTTCAAATGATTTACCCTTCTATTTCAAGCGGCTACTTGCATAAATTCCTCTTCAATTTTAAGGTCTAAAAAGTGTTTGATGTTTTCTTTTATTACCACTGACGATCCTCCCCTTGCCCTTCCTGCTGGATGAATGGCGTGGTAACAGCTGTATCCATATATTTTAAGATGTGAAGTTGAAGTCTTGCTGTTGCTTAGAGCTTGAAGGCATTTCTCTTGTTTAGCTAGAGGAATGTTAAGAGCTTCAATGCTTGTTAGTATCTTTTGGGGCACTGCTGTACCATAGTTAATGCGCTCCGAAATAACAGGTTTTGTCATGACTATTTTCGAGTGTGAGGATGGGGTCCTATGAGGTTTAGGTTCCTCTTTGGTGAAAGTTTGGTAATTTTCCAACGATATTTCTGGACTTTGTTTTCGCGATTTATTTCTTATTCTTTGTAGCTCCTTAGCTATTTCATATCCCCGGTAGTTTTCGGGATGGGGCTTATTCCAGTTCACACATTTCGCAGCAATATTTTTACTAACCGGGCATACTTGGGCGTGATGCTTTCCGGCACGTTTCACGCATCTAGTCTCTAGTCAACCCGTTATTTTTTTCCATGGCTCTATTTTAACTCTCATGCTAAGTATTGCCTTGAAATTATACAAATTTTCCACATTTTATTTGTTATTTTGTTAATTTGAACTCCTTGTTCAAATCTGTATTTTCTATTTGATAACCCCTTTGAGATCCTCAATAATTTCCTCCTATGCGCAGGTTGGGTGGAGACCTCTAGCCATAACTTTGATTGGGTGATCATTCTTATCCTCATAGGAAAACCATTGATACCCATTGGAATTAAGCTTTGTAGCCAAAGCTCTATAGGTTTCAGAGTCGGCAACATTCAGTTTCTAGAAGCCACTGTTTAGAGATACGAGTTTGTACTCGGCTACCGTAATCGATTTCACAATCAATTGTATATTGGAGAGCTAATTGTTTCTTGATGATTAACTGGTTTCTATAAATCACTTTTGAAACTGATGGTAAAGTTACTGTTGTTGCTGGTGAGTGTTGCGCTTTCCTTTTCTGACTTGGTCTTTTATTATGGTTCAACATCCAATTTGTTTCTCTTTCTAGTTCGAGTACAGGACTAGGTGTCGTCCCAAGTTCTGCACGTGGTTCAACTGCTTTTTCGAGTTCTTCATTCTCTTTCTTCAAAATTGTAAATTCTTCTTTCAATTTAGTTATAAAAAGAAAGTTAATGACAGAACCTATTAATGTTATATTGTTACGAGTACACAAAAATCGTATAGTATGATAATCGTGAGTGCCTAATAAATATTTCCCTTAATATATTTATTATGTATCGAACGGTGAACGACCAGATTAATAATTATAAAACCAAAATTGCTGTGCAAATCTTCTATTTCAAATTTTAATCAAAAATCCTATTAATTTTAATTCTAATCAATTTTCTAAAAACAAAAAGATAATCAGATTATTGATTTGGAATTTTTATTGTAATATATGCGATATAGCCTCATCCCACACAAGTAGGTAGTAATAGAGATGCCGCCTTGCTATCTAATGTCTATATATATTCGACGTATTAACAGAGAACGCGCACATACTTATCGCTTTACGATGTGAATTCATTTTATTATTCTAAAACTCTTTAAACCGTTGACATGTGTTGAGGAGACCCCACACATTATGCAACTCATTAAAATTGTATAAACGAGTATCTATACAAATCCACCTTAGCAAATTTATATATTTTTATGTCTCGTCATCCCAATTAACTCGCGCGTTTTAACTTGATATTTTTTTATTTTTGTGGAGTTGTGTATTTTGATCCAAAAGGTTAATAACAATTTAAATAAACAATTAACCTTCCACGAACTTACACTATTTATACGAATATCTGTATTTAATTTATATCGAGCTGGGCATCTCATTAAATCAATTCCGTGATGGGAAAAACAAAGTCAACAAATGTTTCAACACCTTGTTTGTATGGTGTTGGGGAGGCAAACGTTAAAATGTAATTAGCAAACGTTTACAAAATGATACAAAACTCCATAAACAGAAACGTGCACGCCGCATAGACTCGTAGTTAAACAAAAATCATAAATTACAGTACATAATTGATTTTGAATTGCATTATGTCACCATAAATGTTAAAACAATGAAACAAAGTATTAAAAAGAATTTATAATTGTAAGTTTTATTTGTCGGAATTCACACTTTTGTAGTGTTATTTTATGTATTTCAGTTTCTTTATGCTGATGACTTTAAGGTTCTTAAGAAATAATTTTATGTAATAAAATTTTTGTTTTATCTAATTTGTATAACAACAAAAACGTAAATTGTTTGGTTGGTTGTGGTTCGTTGGTAAACGGTGTGTGATAATCGAAAGTATGAAACGGTGCGTTTCGTATGTAAATTGTGAGTACACAGCAGCTGAATTTGTCATTGGCAATTAACATACGTTCACAGAAGTAATTTTGTTGGGCACCTTTTTGTAACTGGCTCTAACTGCCCCCCAATTGTGTATGTATGTTACGCCATATACAAGACATTACAATAAATAAAAAATTTACTCACCAAGTTACTTATCAAGGACTAGAAGAAAAAATTAGATTGTAAAATTGTAAAAATAAATTCCACTGTCATGCTCTAAAGAGTAGAGAGGAAAACCACTTGTGATTCTATGGCATGTTTAAACCAAAATTATTCCACGCTTTATGCATTTTATCCGTTTATAGATAGTTTGGCTACTACTAAAATGAGCATGTTTTGAGCCTCGTCCACTGCCCAAAACAAACTATTTGTTGTTAATAATTTAAGTTATTTTTTTATTCTTTCAGCCCTACCAAGAAGTTACTGCGTGCGGATATGGATAAAAATGTATTTGATAGATCTCTGAACAATCCTTTCCAGATCTTGAGAGAATGTAGGTGACAACTAACAGGTCACTGATAAATGGTGAAAAGAAGGACAAACGCAGCGCTAGCTCCGAAAAAGTCAACAATGGATTTGAAAAACTTAGGTGCAATATTATACAAGCCAACCAAGGTATCAACCAGGGAAGTGGACAGACACAAGATATCAAGCCAAATTACATCGTTTATTTCCCGAGTTCAGTTAATATTTTATATGACAGATATTCTAAAGATTTGGTCGCAGATGCAAAATAAAATATTTGCATTAGGCAACACTGACCAATAATCAATGTACTCTAGCGTCAAGTTATTCCAGTTCAGAAATATAATAAAAATTAATGAAAGAAGCCATAACTCGAGCCATTTTTTATTTTTAGGAGAATAATGAGATTGAAAAATGAAATTTCTAGTTCAGAGTTCATTTTTGGCAACAAGGTCTAAACTAAGGTATAAGTGTATGCATTTTAAAAGCAAACAGTGATAAGCGACCTTATTTGTTATGTGATTAATTTTATTCAAAATTCTGGCAAATAAGTAATATTCCAGATCAATCAATATTGTTCTACATTTTAATAAAATTTTCCAGATGCTTGCTGATTTTTAAAACAAAATTTTATCTTAGATCTTAAAACTAAAGCGATATACGTTAGAGCTAAAATATCGCGTCGTTTCGCTTTAAACTACATTTGAATTTGAAACATGTTTTGCTTCCAGTGCAAATTCCGCGCTTCCAATACATAATTTGCTCAATATTTCGTTCCCAACGTGCCAACATTTTGTTACAAAAATTTTTTAACGTTTTTTGCAAAATTTTCCTGATGGTTAGCATTACTTATTTTCAGGATGCAAAAATTTTTGGTTTTGATCTTAAAACTTTTGATAATTTGCGAAGTTAATGGATATATTGAAACGATCCACGTTTAAACTGGGCTACGATATTGCGTCGTTTCGCTTTAAACTATATTTGAATTTAACACATGTTTTGGTTCCAGTGCAAATTCCGCGCTTCATATACATAATTTGCTCAACATTTCGTTGCCAACGAGATATATTAATGGTCGTTCATCAAATTCCATTAAATTTTGTTACAAAAAAATTTCAACGTTTTTTGGCAAATTCTCCTGATGGTTAGCCTTACTTATTTTCAGGATGCAAAAATTTTTGGTTTAGATCTTAAAACTTTTGATAATTTGCGAAGTTAATGGATATATTGAAACGATCCACGTTTAAACTGGGCTACGATATTGCGTCGTTTCGCCTTCAACTACATTTGAATTTGAAACATGTTTTACTTCCAGTGCAAATTCCGCGCTTCCCATACATAATTTGCTCAATTTTTCGTTGCAAACGAGATATATTAATGGTCGTTCATCAATTGCCATTAAATTTTGTTACAAACATTTTTCAACGTTTTTTGCCAAATTTTCCTGATGGTTAGCCTTACTTATTTTCAGGATGTAAAAACTTTTGGTTTAGATCTTAAAACTTTTGAAAATTTGCGAAGTTAATGAATATATTGAAACGATCCACGTTTAAACTGGGCTACGATATTGCGTCGTTTCGCTTTAAACTACATTTGAATTTGAAACATGTTTTACTTCCAGTGCAAATTCCGCGCTTCCAATACATAATTTGCTCAATATTTCGTTGCCAACGAGATATATTAATGGTCGTTCATCAAATGCCATTCAATTTTGTTACAAAAATTTTTCAACGTTTTTTGCCAAATTTTCCTGACGGTTAGCCTTACTTATTTTCAGGATGCAAAAATTTTTGGTTTAGATCTTAAAACTTTTGATAATTTAAGTTAATGGATATATTGAAACGATCCACGTTTAAACTGGGCCACGATATTGCGTCGTTTCGCTTTAAACTACATTTGAATTTGAAACATGTTTTACTTCCAGTGCAAATTGCGCGCTTCCAATACATAATTTGCTCAATATTTCGTTGCCAACGAGATATATTAATGGTCGTTCATCAATTTCCATTCAATTTTGTTACAAAAATTTTTCAACGTTTTTTGCCAAATTTTCCTGATGGTTAGCCTTACTTATTTTCAGGATGCAAAAATTTTTGGTTTAGATCTTAAAACTATTGATAATTTGCGAAGTAAATGGATATATTGAAACGATCCACGTTTAAACTGAGCTACGATATTGCGTCGTTTCGCTTTAAACTACATTTGAATTTGAAACATGTTTTACTTCCAGTGCAAATTCCGCGCTTCCAATACATAATTTGCTCAATATTTCGTTGCCAACGAGATATATTAATGGTCGTTCATCAAATGCCATTCAATTTTGTTACAAAAATTTTTCAACGTTTTTTGCCAAATTTTCCTGATGGTTAGCCTTACTTATTTTCAGGATGCAAAAATTTTTGGTTTAGATCTTAAAACTTTTGATAATTTAAGTTAATGGATATATTGAAACGATCCACGTTTAAACTGGGCCACGATATTGCGTCGATTCGCTTTAAACTACATTTGAATTTGACACATGTTTTGCTTCCAGTGCAAATTCCGCGCTTCCAATACATAATTTGCTCAATATTTCGTTGCCAACGAGATATATTAATGGTCGTTCATCACATGCCATTCAATTTTGTTACAATAATGTTTCAACGTTTTTTGCCAAATTTTCCTGAGGGTTAGCCTTACTTATTTTCAGGATGCAAAAATTTTTGGTTTAGATCTTAAAACTTTTGATAATTTGCGAAGTTTATTGATATATTGAAACGATCCACGTTTAAACTGGGCTACGATATTGCGTCATTTCGCTTTAAACTACATTTGAATTTGAAACATGTTTTACTTCCAGTGCAAATTGCGCGCTTCCAATACATAATTTGCTCAATATTTCGTTGCCAACGAGATATATTAACGGTCGTTCATCAAATGCCATTCAATTTTGTTACAAAAATTTTTCAACGTTTTTTGCCAAATTTTCCTGATGGTTAGCCTTACTTATTTTCAGGATGCAAAAATTTTTGGTTTAGATCTTAAAACTTTTGATAATTTGCGAAAATAATGGATATATTGAAACGATCCACGTTTAAACTGGGCTACGATATTGCGTCGTTTCGCTTTAAACTACATTTGAATTTGTAACATGTTTTACTTCCAGTGCAAATTCCGCGCTTCCAATACATAATTTGCTCAATATTTCGTTGCCAATGAGATATATTAACGGTCGTTCATCAAATGCCATTCAATTTAGTTACAAAAATTTTTCAACGTTTTTTGCCAAATTTTCCTGATGGTTAGCCTTACTTATTTTCAGGTTGCAAAAATTTTTGGTTTAGATCTTAAAACTTTTGATAATTTGCGAAGTTAATGGATATATTGAAACGATCCACGTTTAAACTGGGCTACGATATTGCGTCGTTTCGCTTTAAACTTCATTTGAATTTGAAACATGTTTTACTTCCAGTGCAAATTGCGCGCTTCCAATACATAATTTGCTCAATATTTCGTTGCCAACGAGATATATTAATGGTCGTTCATCAATTTCCATTCAATTTTGTTACAAAAATTTTTCAACGTTTCTTGCCAAATTTTCCTGATGGTTAGCCTTACTTATTTTCAGGATGCAAAAATTTTTGGTTTAGATCTTAAAACTTTTGATAATTTGCGAAGTTAATGGATATATTGAAACGATCCACGTTTAAACTGGGCTACGATATTGCGTCGTTTCGCTTTAAACTATATTTGAATTTGACACATGTTTTGCTTCCAGTGCAAATTCCGCGCTTCCAATACATAATTTGCTCAATATTTCGTTGCCAACGAAATATATTAATGGTCGTTCATCACATGCCATTCAATTTTGTTACAATAATGTTTCAACGTTTTTTGCCAAATTTTCCTGAGGGTTAGCCTTACTTATTTTCAGGATGCAAAAATTTTTGGTTTAGATCTTAAAACTTTTGATAATTTGCGAAGTTTATTGATATATTGATACGATCCACGTTTAAACTGGGCTACGATATTGCGTCATTTCGCTTTAAACTACATTTGAATTTGAAACATGTTTTACTTCCAGTGCAAATTGCGCGCTTCCAATACATAATTTGCTCAATATTTCGTTGCCAACGAGATATATTAACGGTCGTTCATCAAATGCCATTCAATTTTGTTACAAAAATTTTTCAACGTTTTTTGCCAAATTTTCCTGATGGTTAGCCTTACTTATTTTCAGGTTGCAAAAATTTTTGGTTTAGATCTTAAAACTTTTGATAATTTGCGAAGTTTATTGATATATTGAAACGATCCACGTTTAAACTGGGCTACGATATTGCGTCATTTCGCTTTAAACTACATTTGAATTTGAAACATGTTTTACTTCCAGTGCAAATTGCGCGCTTCCAATACATAATTTGCTCAATATTTCGTTGCCAACGAGATATATTAACGGTCGTTCATCAAATGCCATTCAATTTTGTTACAAAAATTTTTCAACGTTTTTTGCCAAATTTTCCTGATGGTTAGCCTTACTTATTTTCAGGATGCAAAAATTTTTGGTTTAGATCTTAAAACTTTTGATAATTTGCGAAAATAATGGATATATTGAAACGATCCACGTTTAAACTGGGCTACGATATTGCGTCGTTTCGCTTTAAACTACATTTGAATTTGTAACATGTTTTACTTCCAGTGCAAATTCCGCGCTTCCAATACATAATTTGCTCAATATTTCGTTGCCAACGAGATATATTAATGGTCGTTCATCAAATGCCATTCAATTTTGTTACAAAAATTTTTCAACGTTTTTTGCCAAATTTTCCTGATGGTTAGCCTTACTTATTTTCAGGTTGCAAAAATTTTTGGTTTAGATCTTAAAACTTTTGATAATTTGCGAAGTTAATGGATATATTGAAACGATCCACGTTTAAACTGGGCTACGATATTGCGTCATTTCGCTTTAAACTACATTTGAATTTGAAACATGTTTTACTTCCAGTGCAAATTGCGCGCTTCCAATACATAATTTGCTCAATATTTCGTTGCCAACGAGATATATTAACGGTCGTTCATCAATTTCCATTCAATTTTGTTACAAAAATTTTTCAACGTTTCTTGCCAAATTTTCCTGATGGTTAGCCTTACTTATTTTCAGGATGCAAAAATTTTTGGTTTAGATCTTAAAACTTTTGATAATTTGCGAAGTTAATGGATATATTGAAACGGTCCACGTTTAAACTGGGCTACGATATTGCGTCGTTTCGCTTTAAACTACATTTGAATTTGACACATGTTTTGCTTCCAGTGCAAATTCCGCGCTTCCAATACATAATTTGCTCAATATTTCGTTGCCAACGAGATATATTAATGGTCGTTCATCACATGCCATTCAATTTTGTTACAATAATGTTTCAACGTTTTTTGCCAAATTTTCCTGAGGGTTAGCCTTACTTATTTTCAGGATGCAAAAATTTTTGGTTTAGATCTTAAAACTTTTGATAATTTGCGAAGTTTATTGATATATTGAAACGATCCACGTTTAAACTGGGCTACGATATTGCGTCATTTCGCTTTAAACTATATTTGAATTTGACACATGTTTTGCTTCCAGTGCAAATTCCGCGCTTCCAATACATAATTTGCTCAATATTTCGTTGCCAACGAAATATATTAATGGTCGTTCATCACATGCCATTCAATTTTGTTACAATAATGTTTCAACGTTTTTTGCCAAATTTTCCTGAGGGTTAGCCTTACTTATTTTCAGGATGCAAAAATTTTTGGTTTAGATCTTAAAACTTTTGATAATTTGCGAAGTTTATTGATATATTGAAACGATCCACGTTTAAACTGGGCTACGATATTGCGTCATTTCGCTTTAAACTACATTTGAATTTGAAACATGTTTTACTTCCAGTGCAAATTGCGCGCTTCCAATACATAATTTGCTCAATATTTCGTTGCCAACGAGATATATTAACGGTCGTTCATCAAATGCCATTCAATTTTGTTACAAAAATTTTTCAACGTTTTTTGCCAAATTTTCCTGATGGTTAGCCTTACTTATTTTCAGGTTGCAAAAATTTTTGGTTTAGATCTTAAAACTTTTGATAATTTGCGAAGTTTATTGATATATTGAAACGATCCACGTTTAAACTGGGCTACGATATTGCGTCATTTCGCTTTAAACTACATTTGAATTTGAAACATGTTTTACTTCCAGTGCAAATTGCGCGCTTCCAATACATAATTTGCTCAATATTTCGTTGCCAACGAGATATATTAACGGTCGTTCATCAAATGCCATTCAATTTTGTTACAAAAATTTTTCAATGTTTTTTGCCAAATTTTCCTGATGGTTAGCCTTACTTATTTTCAGGATGCAAAAATTTTTGGTTTAGATCTTAAAACTTTTGATAATTTGCGAAGTTTATTGATATATTGAAACGATCCACGTTTAAACCGGGCTACGATATTGCGTCATTTCGCTTTAAACTACATTTGAATTTGAAACATGTTTTACTTCCAGTGCAAATTGCGCGCTTCCAATACATAATTTGCTCAATATTTCGTTGCCAACGAGATATATTAATGGTCGTTCATCACATGCCATTCAATTTTGTTACAATAATGTTTCAACGTTTTTTGCCAAATTTTCCTGAGGGTTAGCCTTACTTATTTTCAGGATGCAAAAATTTTTGGTTTAGATCTTAAAACTTTTGATAATTTGCGAAGTTTATTGATATATTGAAACGATCCACGTTTAAACTGGGCTACGATATTGCGTCATTTCGCTTTAAACTACATTTGAATTTGAAACATGTTTTACTTCCAGTGCAAATTGCGCGCTTCCAATACATAATTTGCTCAATATTTCGTTGCCAACGAGATATATTAACGGTCGTTCATCAAATGCCATTCAATTTTGTTACAAAAATTTTTCAACGTTTTTTGCCAAATTTTCCTGATGGTTAGCCTTACTTATTTTCAGGATGCAAAAATTTTTGGTTTAGATCTTAAAACTTTTGATAATTTGCGAAAATAATGGATATATTGAAACGATCCACGTTTAAACTGGGCTACGATATTGCGTCGTTTCGCTTTAAACTACATTTGAATTTGAAACATGTTTTACTTCCAGTGCAAATTGCGCGCTTCCAATACATAATTTGCTCAATATTTCGTTGCCAACGAGATATATTAATGGTCGTTCATCAATTTCCATTCAATTTTGTTACAAAAATTTTTCAAAGTTTCTTGCCAAATTTTCCTGATGGTTAGCCTTACTTATTTTCAGGATGCAAAAATTTTTGGTTTAGATCTTAAAACTTTTGATAATTTGCGAAGTTAATGGATATATTGAAACGATCCACGTTTAAACTGGGCTACGATATTGCGTCGTTTCGCTTTAAACTACATTTGAATTTGACACATGTTTTGCTTCCAGTGCAAATTCCGCGCTTCCAATACATAATTTGCTCAATATTTCGTTGCCAACGAGATATATTAATGGTCGTTCATCACATGCCATTCAATTTTGTTACAATAATGTTTCAACGTTTTTTGCCAAATTTTCCTGAGGGTTAGCCTTACTTATTTTCAGGATGCAAAAATTTTTGGTTTAGATCTTAAAACTTTTGATAATTTGCGAAGTTAATGGATATATTGAAACGATCCACGTTTAAACTGGGCTACGATATTGCGTCGTTTCGCTTTAAACTACATTTGAATTTGACACATGTTTTGCTTCCAGTGCAAATTGCGCGCTTCCAATACATAATTTGCTCAATATTTCGTTGCCAACGAGATATATTAATGGTCGTTCATCACATGCCATTCAATTTTGTTACAATAATGTTTCAACGTTTTTTGCCAAATTTTCCTGAGGGTTAGCCTTACTTACTTTCAGGATGCAAAAATTTTTGGTTTAGATCTTAAAACTTTTGATAATTTGCGAAGTTTATTGATATATTGAAACGATCCACGTTTAAACTGGGCTACGATATTGCGTCATTTCGCTTTAAACTACATTTGAATTTGAAACATGTTTTACTTCCAGTGCAAATTGCGCGCTTCCAATACATAATTTGCTCAATATTTCGTTGCCAACGAGATATATTAATGGTCGTTCATCAAATGCCATTCAATTTTGTTACAAAAATTTTTCAACGTTTTTTGCCAAATTTTCCTGATGGTTAGCCTTACTTATTTTCAGGTTGCAAAAATTTTTGGTTTAGATCTTAAAACTTTTGATAATTTGCGAAGTTAATGGATATATTGAAACGATCCACGTTTAAACTGGGCTACGATATTGCGTCGTTTCGCTTTAAACTACATTTGAATTTGAAACATGTTTTACTTCCAGTGCAAATTGCGCGCTTCCAATACATAATTTGCTCAATATTTCGTTGCCAACGAGATATATTAATGGTCGTTCATCAATTTCCATTCAATTTTGTTACAAAAATTTTTCAACGTTTCTTGCCAAATTTTCCTGATGGTTAGCCTTACTTATTTTCAGGATGCAAAAATTTTTGGTTTAGATCTTAAAACTTTTGATAATTTGCGAAGTTAATGGATATATTGAAACGGTCCACGTTTAAACTGGGCTACGATATTGCGTCGTTTCGCTTTAAACTACATTTGAATTTGACACATGTTTTGCTTCCAGTGCAAATTCCGCGCTTCCAATACATAATTTGCTCAATATTTCGTTGCCAACGAGATATATTAATGGTCGTTCATCACATGCCATTCAATTTTGTTACAATAATGTTTCAACGTTTTTTGCCAAATTTTCCTGAGGGTTAGCCTTACTTATTTTCAGGATGCAAAAATTTTTGGTTTAGATCTTAAAACTTTTGATAATTTGCGAAGTTTATTGATATATTGAAACGATCCACGTTTAAACTGGGCTACGATATTGCGTCATTTCGCTTTAAACTATATTTTAATTTGACACATGTTTTGCTTCCAGTGCAATTTCCGCGCTTCCAATACATAATTTGCTCAATATTTCGTTGCCAACGAAATATATTAATGGTCGTTCATCAAATGCCATTCAATTTTGTTACAATAATGTTTCAACGTTTTTTGCCAAATTTTCCTGAGGGTTAAACGATCCACGTTTAAACTGGGCTACGATATTGCGTCATTTCGCTTTAAACTACATTTGAATTTTAAACATGTTTTACTTCCAGTGCAAATTGCGCGCTTCCAATACATAATTTGCTCAATATTTCGTTGCCAACGAGATATATTAACGGTCGTTCATCAAATGCCATTCAATTTTGTTACAAAAAATTTTCAACGTTTTTTGCCAAATTTTCCTGATGGTTAGCCTTACTTATTTTCAGGATGCAAAAATTTTTGGTTTAGATCTTAAAACTTTTGATAATTTGCGAAGTTTATTGATATATTGAAACGATCCACGTTTAAACTGGGCTACGATATTGCGTCATTTCGCTTTAAACTACATTTGAATTTGAAACATGTTTTACTTCCAGTGCAAATTGCGCGCTTCCAATACATAATTTGCTCAATATTTCGTTGCCAACGAGATATATTAACGGTCGTTCATCAAATGCCATTCAATTTTGTTACAAAAATTTTTCAACGTTTCTTGCCAAATTTTCCTGATGGTTAGCCTTACTTATTTTCAGGATGCAAAAATTTTTGGTTTAGATCTTTAAACTTTTGATAATTTGCGAAGTTAATGGATATATTGAAACGATCCACGTTTAAACTGGGCTACGATATTGCGTCGTTTCGCTTTAAACTACATTTGAATTTGACACATGTTTTGCTTCCAGTGCAAATTCCGCGCTTCCAATACATAATTTGCTCAATATTTCGTTGCCAACGAGATATATTAATGGTCGTTCATCACATGCCATTCAATTTTGTTACAATAATGTTTCAACGTTTTTTGCCAAATTTTCCTGAGGGTTAGCCTTACTTATTTTCAGGATGCAAAAATTTTTGGTTTAGATCTTAAAACTTTTGATAATTTGCGAAGTTTATTGATATATTGAAACGATCCACGTTTAAACTGGGCTACGATATTGCGTCATTTCGCTTTAAACTACATTTGAATTTGAAACATGTTTTACTTCCAGTGCAAATTGCGCGCTTCCAATACATAATTTGCTCAATATTTCGTTGCCAACGAGATATATTAACGGTCGTTCATCAAATGCCATTCAATTTTGTTACAAAAATTTTTCAACGTTTTTTGCCAAATTTTCCTGATGGTTAGCCTTACTTATTTTCAGGATGCAAAAATTTTTGGTTTAGATCTTAAAACTTTTGATAATTTGCGAAAATAATGGATATATTGAAACGATCCACGTTTAAACTGGGCTACGATATTGCGTCGTTTCGCTTTAAACTACATTTGAATTTGTAACATGTTTTACTTCCAGTGCAAATTCCGCGCTTCCAATACATAATTTGCTCAATATTTCGTTGCCAACGAGATATATTAATGGTCGTTCATCAAATGCCATTCAATTTTGTTACAAAAATTTTTCAACGTTTTTTGCCAAATTTTCCTGATGGTTAGCCTTACTTATTTTCAGGTTGCAAAAATTTTTGGTTTAGATCTTAAAACTTTTGATAATTTGCGAAGTTAATGGATCTATTGAAACGATCCACGTTTAAACTGGGCTACGATATTGCGTCGTTTCGCTTTAAACTACATTTGAATTTGAAACATGTTTTACTTCCAGTGCAAATTGCGCGCTTCCAATACATAATTTGCTCAATATTTCGTTGCCAACGAGATATATTAACGGTCGTTCATCAAATGCCATTCAATTTTGTTACAAAAATTTTTCAACGTTTTTTGCCAAATTTTCCTGATGGTTAGCCTTACTTATTTTCAGGATGCAAAAATTTTTGGTTTAGATCTTAAAACTTTTGATAATTTGCGAAAATAATGGATATATTGAAACGATCCACGTTTAAACTGGGCTACGATATTGCGTCGTTTCGCTTTAAACTACATTTGAATTTGTAACATGTTTTACTTCCAGTGCAAATTCCGCGCTTCCAATACATAATTTGCTCAATATTTCGTTGCCAACGAGATATATTAATGGTCGTTCATCAAATGCCATTCAATTTTGTTACAAAAATTTTTCAACGTTTTTTGCCAAATTTTCCTGATGGTTAGCCTTACTTATTTTCAGGTTGCAAAAATTTTTGGTTTAGATCTTAAAACTTTTGATAATTTGCGAAGTTAATGGATATATTGAAACGATCCACGTTTAAACTGGGCTACGATATTGCGTCGTTTCGCTTTAAACTACATTTGAATTTGAAACATGTTTTACTTCCAGTGCAAATTGCGCGCTTCCAATACATAATTTGCTCAATATTTCGTTGCCAACGAGATATATTAATGGTCGTTCATCAATTTCCATTCAATTTTGTTACAAAAATTTTTCAACGTTTCTTGCCAAATTTTCCTGAGGGTTAGCCTTACTTATTTTCAGGATGCAAAAATTTTTGGTTTAGATCTTAAAACTTTTGATAATTTGCGAAGTTTATTGATATATTGAAACGATCCACGTTTAAACTGGGCTACGATATTGCGTCATTTCGCTTTAAACTACATTTGAATTTGAAACATGTTTTACTTCCAGTGCAAATTGCGCGCTTCCAATACATAATTTGCTCAATATTTCGTTGCCAACGAGATATATTAACGGTCGTTCATCAAATGCCATTCAATTTTGTTACAAAAATTTTTCAACGTTTTTTGCCAAATTTTCCTGATGGTTAGCCTTACTTATTTTCAGGATGCAAAAATTTTTGGTTTAGATCTTAAAACTTTTGATAATTTGCGAAGTTTATTGATATATTGAAACGATCCACGTTTAAACTGGGCTACGATATTGCGTCATTTCGCTTTAAACTACATTTGAATTTGAAACATGTTTTACTTCCAGTGCAAATTGCGCGCTTCCAATACATAATTTGCTCAATATTTCGTTGCCAACGAGATATATTAACGGTCGTTCATCAAATGCCATTCAATTTTGTTACAAAAATTTTTCAACGTTTTTTGCCAAATTTTCCTGATGGTTAGCCTTACTTATTTTCAGGATGCAAAAATTTTTGGTTTAGATCTTAAAACTTTTGATAATTTGCGAAGTTTATTGATATATTGAAACGATCCACGTTTAAACTGGGCTACGATATTGCGTCATTTCGCTTTAAACTACATTTGAATTTGAAACATGTTTTACTTCCAGTGCAAATTGCGCGCTTCCAATACATAATTTGCTCAATATTTCGCTGCCAACGAGATATATTAACGGTCGTTCATCAAATGCCATTCAATTTTGTTACAAAAATGTTTCAACGTTTTTTGCCAAATTTTCCTGATGGTTACCCTTACTTATTTTCAGGATGCAAAAATTGTTACTTTAGATCCCATTAAACGATCCACGTTTAAACTGAGCTACGATATTGCGTCGTTTCGCTTTAAACTATATTTGAATTTGACACTTGTTTTGGTTCCAGTGCAAATTCCGCGCTTCATATACATAATTTGCTCAATATTTCGTTGCCAACGAGATATATTAATGGTCGTTCATCAAATTCCATTAAATTTTGTTACAAGAAAATTTCAACGTTTTTTGGCAAATTCTCCTGATGGTTAGCCTTACTTATTTTCAGGATGCAAAAATTTTTGGTTTAGATCTTAAAACATTTGATAATTTGCGAAGTTAATGGATATATTGAAACGATCCACGTTTAAACTGGGCTACGATATTGCGTCGTTTCGCTTTAAACTATATTTGAATTTGAAAGATGTTTTGCTTCCAGTGCAAATTCCGCGCTTCCAATACATAATTTGCTCAATATTTCGTTGCCAACGAGATATATTAATGGTCGTTCATCAAATGCCATTCAATTTTGTTACAAAAAATTTTCAACGTTTCTTGCCAAATTTTCCTGATGGTTAGCCTTACTTATTTTCAGGATGCAAAAATTTTTGGTTTAGATCTTAAAACTTTTGATAATTTGCGAAGTTAATGGTTATATTGAAACGATCCACGTTTAAACTGGGCTACGATATTACGTCGTTTCGCTTTAAACTACATTTGAATTTGAAACATGTTTCACTTCCAGTGCAAATTCCGCGCTTCCAATACATAATTTGCTCAATATTTCGTTGCCAACGAGATATATTAATGGTCGTTCATCAAATGCCATTCAATTTTGTTACTAAAATGTTTCAACGTTTCTTGCCAAATTTTCCTAATGGTTAGCCTTACTTATTCTCAGGATGCAAAAATTTTTGGTTTAGATCTTAAAACTTTTGATAATTTGCGAAGTTAATGGATATATTGAAACGATCCACGTTTAAACTGGGCTACGATATTGCGTCATTTCGCTTTAAACCATATTTGAATTTGAAACATGTTTTGCTTCCAGTGCAAATTGCGCGCTTCCAATACATAATTTGCTCAATATTTCGTTGCCAACGAGATATATTAACGGTCGTTCATCAAATGCCATTCAATTTTGTTACAAAAATTTTTCAACGTTTTTTGCCAAATTTTCCTGATGGTTAGCCTTACTTATTTTCAGGTTGCAAAAATTTTTGGTTTAGATCTTAAAACTTTTGATAATTTGCGAAGTTTATTGATATATTGAAACGATCCACGTTTAAACTGGGCTACGATATTGCGTCATTTCGCTTTAAACTACATTTGAATTTGAAACATGTTTTACTTCCAGTGCAAATTGCGCGCTTCCAATACATAATTTGCTCAATATTTCGTTGCCAACGAGATATATTAATGGTCGTTCATCAAATGCCATTCAATTTTGTTACAAAAATTTTTCAACGTTTTTTGCCAAATTTTCCTGATGGTTAGCCTTACTTATTTTCAGGATGCAAAAATTTTTGGTTTAGATCTTAAAACTTTTGATAATTTGCGAAGTTAATGGTTATATTGAAACGATCCACGTTTAAACTGGGCTACGATATTGCGTCATTTCGCTTTAAACTACATTTGAATTTGAAACATGTTTTACTCCCAGTGCAAATTGCGCGCTTCCAATACATAATTTGCTCAATATTTCGTTGCCAACGAGATATATTAACGGTCGTTCATCAAATGCCATTCAATTTTGTTACAAAAAATTTTCAACGTTTCTTGCCAAATTTTCCTGATGGTTAGCCTTACTTATTTTCTGGATGCAAAAATTTTTGGTTTTGATCTTAAAACTTTTGATAATTTCGCGAAGTTAATGGATATATTGAAACGATCCACGTTTAAACTGGGCTACGATATTGCGTCGTTTCGCTTTAAACTATATTTGAATTTAACACATGTTTTGGTTCCAATGCAAATTCCGCGCTTCATATACATAATTTGCTCAATATTTCGTTGCCAACGAGATATATTAATGGTCGTTCATCAAATGCCATTCAATTTTGTTACAAAAATGTTTCAACGTTTTTTGCCAAATTTTCCTGATGGTTAGCCTTACTTATTTTCAGGATGCAAAAATTGTTACTTTAGATCTTAAAACTTTTGATAATTTGCGAGGTAAATGGATATATTGAAACGATCCACGTTTAAACTGAGCTACGATATTGCGTCGTTTCGCTTTAAACTATATTTGAATTTGACACTTGTTTTGGTTCCAGTGCAAATTCCGCGCTTCATATACATAATTTGCTCAATATTTCGTTGCCAACGAGATATATTAATGGTCGTTCATCAAATTCCATTAAATTTTGTTACAAGAAAATTTCAACGTTTTTTGGCAAATTCTCCTGATGGTTAGCCTTACTTATTTTCAGGATGCAAAAATTTTTGGTTTAGATCTTAAAACATTTGATAATTTGCGAAGTTAATGGATATATTGAAACGATCCACGTTTAAACTGGGCTACGATATTGCGTCGTTTCGCTTTAAACTATATTTGAATTTGAAAGATGTTTTGCTTCCAGTGCAAATTCCGCGCTTCCAATACATAATTTGCTCAATATTTCGTTGCCAACGAGATATATTAATGGTCGTTCATCAAATGCCATTCAATTTTGTTACAAAAAATTTTCAACGTTTCTTGCCAAATTTTCCTGATGGTTAGCCTTACTTATTTTCAGGATGCAAAAATTTTTGGTTTAGATCTTAAAACTTTTGATAATTTGCGAAGTTAATGGTTATATTGAAACGATCCACGTTTAAACTGGGCTACGATATTACGTCGTTTCGCTTTAAACTACATTTGAATTTGAAACATGTTTTACTTCCAGTGCAAATTCCGCGCTTCCAATACATAATTTGCTCAATATTTCGTTGCCAACGAGATATATTAATGGTCGTTCATCAAATGCCATTCAATTTTGTTACTAAAATGTTTCAACGTTTCTTGCCAAATTTTCCTAATGGTTAGCCTTACTTATTCTCAGGATGCAAAAATTTTTGGTTTAGATCTTAAAACTTTTGATAATTTGCGAAGTTAATGGATATATTGAAACGATCCACGTTTAAACTGGGCTACGATATTGCGTCATTTCGCTTTAAACCATATTTGAATTTGAAACATGTTTTTCTTCCAGTGCAAATTCCGCGCTTCCAATACATAATTTGCTCAATATTTCGTTGCCAACGAGATATATTAATGGTCGTTCATCAAATGCCATTCAATTTTGTTACAAAAATGTTTCAACGTTTCTTGCCAAATTTTCCTAATGGTTAGCCTTACTTATTCTCAGGATGCAAAAATTTTTGGTTTAGATCTTAAAACTTTTGATAATTTGCGAAGTTAATGGATATATTGAAACGATCCACGTTTAAACTGGGCTACGATATTGCGTCGTTTCGCTTTAAACTACATTTGAATTTGAAACATGTTTTACTTCCAGTGCAAATTCCGCGCTTCCAATACATAATTTGCTCAATTTATCGTTACCAACGAGATATATTAATGGTCGTTCATCAAATGCCATTCAATTTTGTTACAAAAAATTTTCAACGTTTCTTGCCAAATTTTCCTGATGGTTAGCCTTACTTATTTTCAGGATGCAAAAATTTTTGGTTTAGATCTTAAAACTTTTGATAATTTCCGAAGTTAATGGATATATTGAAACGATCCACGTTTAAACTGGGCTACGATATTACGTCGTTTCGCTTTAAACTACATTTGAATTTGAAACATGTTTCACTTCCAGTGCAAATTCCGCGCTTCCAATACATAATTTGCTCAATATTTCGTTGCCAACGAGATATATTAATGGTCGTTCATCAAATGCCATTCAATTTTGTTACAAAATTTTTTTAACGTTTTTTGGCAAATTCTCCTGATGGTTAGCCTTACTTATTTTCAGGATGTAAAAATGTTCGGTTTAGATCTTAAAACTTTTGATAATTTGCGAAGTAAATGGATATATTGAAACGATCCACGTTTGAACAGGGCTACGATATTGCGTCGTTTCGCTTTAAACTACATTTGAATTTGACACATGTTTTACTTCCAGTGCAAATTTCGCGCTTTCAATACATAATTTGCTCAATATTTCGTTGCCAACGAGATATATTAATGGTCGTTCATCAAATGCCATTCAATTTTGTTACAAACATTTTTCAACGTTTCTTGGCAAATTTTCCTGATGGTTAGCCTTACTTATTTTCAGGATGCAAAAATTTTTGGTTTAGATCTTAAAACTTTTGATAATTTGCGAAGTAAATGGATATATTGAAACGATCCACGTTTAAACTGGGCTACGATATTGCGTCGTTTCGCTTTAAACTACATTTGAATTTGACACATGTTTTACTTCCAGTGCAAATTTCGCGCTTTCAACACATAATTTGCTCAATATTTCGTTGCCAACGAGATATATTAATGGTCGTTCATCAAATGCCATTCAATTTTGTTACAAAAAATTTTCAACGTTTTTTGTCAAATTTTCCTGATGGTTAGCCTTACTTATTTTCAGGATGCAAGAATGTTTGGTTTAGATCTTAAAACTTTTGATAATTTGCGAAGTTAATGGATATATTGAAACGATCCACGTTTAAACTGGGCTACGATATTGCGTCGTTTCGCTTTAAACTACATTTGAATTTGACACATGTTTTACTTCCAGTGCAATTTTCGCGCTTTCAATACATAATTTGCTCAATATTTCGTTGCCAACGAGATATATTAATGGTCGTTCATCAAATGCCATTCAATTTTGTTACAAACATTTTTCAACGTTTTTTGTCAAATTTTCCTGATGGTTAGCCTTACTTATTTTCAGGATGCAAGAAAGTTTGGTTTAGATCTTAAAACATTTGATAATTTGCGAAGTTAATGGATATATTGAAACGATCCACGTTTAAACTGGGCTATGATATTGCGTTGTTTCGCTTTAAACTACATTTGAATTTGAAACATGTTTTACTCCCAGTGCAAATTCTGCGCTTCCAATACATAATTTGCTCAATATTTCGTTGCCAACGAGATATATTAACGGTCGTTCATCAAATGCCATTCAATTTTGTTACAAAAATGTTTCAACGTTTTTTGCCAAATTTTCCTAATGGTTAGCCTTACTTATTCTCAGGATGCAAAAATGTTTGGTTTAGATCTTAAAACTTTTGATAATTTGCGAAGTTAATGGATATATTGAAACGATCCACGTTTAAACTGGGCTACGATATTGCGTCGTTTCGCATTAAACTACATTTGAATTTGAAACATGTTTTACTTCCAGTGCAAATTCCGCGCTTCCAATACATAATTTGCTCAATATTTCGTTGCCAACGAGATATATTAATGGTCGTTCATCAATTGCAATTCAATTTTGTTACAACAATTTTTCAACGTTTTTTGCCAAACTTTCCTGATGGTTAGCCTTACTTATTTTCAGGATGCAAACATTTTTCCACGATTAAACTGGGCCACGATATTGCGTCGTTTCGCTTTAAACTATATTTGAATTTGACACATGTTTTGCTTCCAGTGCAAATTCCGCGCTTTCAATACATGATTTGCTCAATATTTCGTTGTCAATGAGATATATTAATGGTCGTCCATCAAATTCCATTAAAATTTGTTACAAAAAATTTTAAACGTTTTTTGGCAAATTCTCCTGATGGTTAGCCTTACTTATTTTCAGGATGTAAAAATGTTCGGTTTAGATCTTAAAACTTTTGATAATTTGCGAAGTTAATGGATATATTGAAACGATCCACGTCTAAACTGGGCTACGATATTGCGTCGTTTCGCTTTAAACTACATTTGAATTTGACACATGTTTTACTTCCAGTGCAAATTTCGCCCTTTCAATACATAATTTGCTCAATATTTCGTTGCCAACGAGATATATTAATGGTCGTTCATTAAATGCCATTCAATTTTGTTACAAAAATTTTTCAACGTTTTTTGCCAAATTTTCCTGATGGTTAGCCTTACTTATTTTCAGGATGCAAACATTTTTGGTTTAGATTTTAAAACTTTTGATAATTTGCGAAGTAAATGGATATATTGAAACGATCCACGTTTAAACTGGGCTACGATATTGTGTCGTTTCGCTTTAAACTATATTTGAATTTGAAACAAGTTTTACTTCCAGTGCAAATTCCGCGCTTCCAATACATAATTTGCTCAATATTTCGTTGCCAACGAGATATATTAATGGTCGTTCATCAAATGCCATTCAATTTTGTTACAAAAATGTTTCAACGTTTTTTGCCAAACTTTCCTGATGGTTAGCCTTACTTATTTTCAGGATGCAAATATTTTTCCACGATTAAACTGGGCCACGATATTGCGTCGTTTCGCTTTAAACTATATTTGAATTTGACACATGTTTTGCCTCCAGTGCAAATTCCGCGCTTCCAATACATGATTTGCTCAATATTTCGTTGTCAATGAGATATATTAATGGTCGTTCATCAAATGCCATTAAAATTTGTTACAAAAAATTTTAAACGTTTTTTGGCAAATTCTCCTGATGGTTAGCCTTACTTATTTTCAGGATGTAAAAATGTTCGGTTTAGATCTTAAAACTTTTGATATTTTGCGAAGTAAATGGATATATTGAAACGATCCACGTTTAAACTGGGCTACGATATTGCGTCGTTTCGCTTTAAACGATATTTGAATTTGAAACATGTTTTGCTTCCAGTGCAAATTCCGCGCTTCCAATACATAATTTGCTCAATATTTCGTTGCCAACGAGATATATTAATGGTCGTTCATCAATTGCAATTCAATTTTGTTACAACAATTTTTCAACGTTTTTTGCCAAACTTTCCTGATGGTTAGCCTTACTTATTTTCAGGATGCAAATATTTTTCCACGATTAAACTGGGCCACGATATTGCGTCGTTTCGCTTTAAACTATATTTGAATTTGACACATGTTTTGCCTCCAGTGCAAATTCCGCGCTTCCAATACATGATTTGCTCAATATTTCGTTGCCAACGAGATATATTAATGGTCGTTCATTAAATACCATTCAATTTTGTTACAAACATTTTTCAACGTTTTTCGCCAAATTTTCCTGATGAATTTTCTTAGCCTTACTTATTTTCAGGAAGCAAACATTTTTGGTTTAGATCTTAAAACTTTTGATAATTTTTAAATGTAAATTGTTTGTATCGAACCCGTTTGCAATTCAACTTATTGTAAAGACTCTTGCAATTAAAATTTAACCGAGAACTCTTATTTGAATAACCTCTAGTTGTGACCACTAATGGACACGCCCTCCCTAAACAATAATCAATTTTTATATCAATAATTTAAAAGCTGCAAGTAAATATATAATTTGCTCTCTAAAAGCTTTATAGCATTAGTTCTAAAAAATATAAAATTTATGCTAGCCTGACAGAAAATCTAGCTCAACCTTGACGATAAAACAAACAAAATCCATACACATAAATAGCTCGCTGGCGCCAATCTTTATCGATGAGATTGTTACCGACTTCAATTCATGTATTACTGTCAAATTTCAAGTCATATGAAGAAGTGGTAATACGAAAAAACGTGTAACGGTTGTTTGTGATCTAATCGTAAAATACGACCTTCTTATCAAGAATAATTGTTAAGAAACCAATAAACTTCCAAATATCGAACGGAATCTATTACACTGAACTAAATTGGCACAGTTTCAAAAAAACTCTCATCTCAGAATATAATCATAATCAATTTTAATGTATGTACAATTGCGATACTTACATATATCCATTTTACATTGATACGAGTGAGTTGTCCCACTTATCTTCGAAGTAATAATACCAATTTTAATATTCAAATCAATCAATTTCGGTTTTTTAGAAATTCTTATGGATTTCTTCTATTAAATACACGAGTATAGAAATCTTCTTTTCTCTCTAAGTATATTCGTATATGAACATATAAGACTTATAATAGTAATATATACCAAAAAAAAATATTCACAACAATTTGCTTATTCACAAATCCACAACAACAAAATTATAAATAATTGCAAAGTATAGAAAAAAAATATTTCTACATTAGAAATCCAAATTCGAAATTATCTCTCGCATTTTATCTTTCTAAGGAAATATAAAATAATACAATATTTATGATTGTCTAAGGTCAACACAATGAGTAATAACAGAAATGATCTGTCGGTTTGTTCGATATAGAGCTCATAGACATCAGTTCATGATCATTTGAATACGCCGCACTCTACACACAAGAAATTATTTTCAATCAATGGTTCAAAGGAAATTGCGGAGAAATTGTCGAATATAGCACACAGTTATAAATTAATTTCCTTTGGGCTAAGAAGTATTTTTTTTGGGTAATTTATAATATTGTTAATTATAGAATTGGCAATGTATATGTTGAGAATGTGTTAATAACAAACGATGGTTTATAGGTAGCATTTCACACCGTCTTTTAAAAATTGTGAGCCCTTAGCGATTCGTTACCCTGTTGACCTACTAACAATTGATGGTCGAAAGCAATTATAAGTACAGCTAAGTAGTTTTTGATACATTTTTATTATAGGCCGGCTAAAAATTTTAAAACTTCGTGCGTGGTATGTGAAGACATAATCTCGCAATTTTGATCAAATGTACTGTGCACTGGTCGAAATTCCAAAATAACTCTGAGTATATTCCTCCAATTTTGTTGAAACTTTGTTTTTTCTAACGATATACTGCTGATAAAATTAAATTAAATTTACCAGATCCAATTACGGCTATTCAGCGAAGTTCATAAAGCAGCATACACTTTGCGAAGTTTAGACTCTATCTCTACCCAATCAACCTTCCAACTCCAATTCATTGAGGTCGGCAATATTGGCCGCAATATTTCTGTCCTGGGTGAAAATTCTTCCGTGAAAATATGAAAAGATTTTTTTTCAGTATCATTGATTGCTCGAACGTAATTTTAAATCACACAGTTTAAAATCAAAATACTTATGATCAAATCAGACGTACTAGAATATCAATGAAATAAATTTTCAAATTCAAATTTTCACGGAACGCAAATTTACCCCTGATTGGGACATGTTCTTTCGAACTCATGTATGGGGGCCTTGCAGGCTAGTTAAATTTGTTTACTCCGACCTTAGACAAAAAGTAGTTACAGGGAAGGCAGTGTGCGCCATCATCAATTACGAATTCTGTGTACGAGCATTTAACGATATCTCAGCCGAAACCAATTTAATATCCACCATAAGCGATGGTCATAGTGATATTACATTGAGAATTCCGCTCTCCTGGTCACCTCCATGCTCTATTCAGTCTCTACTTTCTATTTCGTTGGTCGAACTAACACAGAGACAACTCTTGTTTGAGAACTAAACAAGACTCGACTGGTGAACATCCCAAAATCGATATTATTGGTATTAGTTCTGCCTGTTAGAACTTTTGGGTTAGATTTTTCGGGATGGTCATACAAAGCAATATTTTCAAAATGAAGTTTCTTTAATTTGAGTGTTATTTTAACTTCATGCCAGCTAAAATTGATTTGATTGTAACTCTCCCTATCAACCTTCTAACGCCAATTCATTGTGATCGACAATATTGGCCACACTGCGTACGGTTTAAGTTCCGTTTGCTGATAAAATGAAACGCATTCGTAATTCAAATAAATTCGAAGTTTATTTCCCGGCGCGTAAACAAATATAGTGGCTTGGCGACTCGCGAACACACGACATACAGTTATCCATGCGCGAAAAACGGAAACTCCAAGTTAGTCCCACAAACTTCCAACGACTGGTCCTTGTGATTTGTTGATGTTCATCGCGAATGCCAGACGCACGGGGAATTGCAGCAGTTTGAACCAAATGGCAAATCCGTTGGAATCATTGGGTTGAAATCAAAACATCCTCTCCTTTGTACTTTCCTTTAATAATCGTCGCCTCGATGATGTTGTTGAGGAGCATGTTCACAGCTAGTCTCGTTCCATTGCACAGTCGAGGTTGATTGATGTTACGCAACATGATGATGACTGAGCCTCCTTTCAATTGCAAATTGTGAGGTGGTAATCCGGGTAACTTCAGATAATTCAAGAATTCTGTCGGATAGTTGACTACTTCATCCTGGTGTCCCGGAATAAAATTTTGTATGGTCGCGTTGAGATCATCGACATCTTTATTTTTCGGCTTCAAATGGCTCGTTCGCTCAGCCAATTATGGTTTTTTAAGTTTTGCACAATGTTCGGAAAAACACTTCGAATGAGCTCTACCTTTAATTCGGTCAAGTGGCAAAAATCGATGGGCAATGTGATGAATTCGGTCGAGATGTCAACTGCGATTTTCCCAATGCCCAATTACCAATGCGCACAACAATTGCTTCGAAAACACATCTACAGTTTGATCTTGTTGCAAGCACACTCGCATGTTCGTCGTCAATCGAAAGGTCTTCACATGCCACCACATATTTGATGATTTCAAGCACGCGTTTTATTCGTCAGCTGCAGTTGAACGTGGAATAACAGTTGTCCAGTGATTTTGGTCAGACTCTACCAAAATCACTGGACAACAGATACATGGTTCCACGAAAAATGTTTTGACGTCTCAAACGATCAATTTGCATCTCTGTAGAATCTTCGCCATTGCGCTGTTTTGGCGATGTTGCAAGTTGGTGTCTCGTTTATTTGCATGTTCAGTGACAATTTCGTCGTACGCAGTCTTTTGTTGTTGATTCAATTGTGGAACACACAATAAATGCCTCATTGTGTATTTTTGCTGTTATTTGCAATATCGGATTTGAAGTTTGGCGACGCACACGATGCAAAACATCCTCAGACATGTCGTTCTAATAGTTCATCCACAAATCGCTTTAATTCGAAGTGGAATATGTGGATATGATAATCGCAAACAATGTACGAATTTGATGCGGTGTTGAAGATATGACAAGCAACTGTAAGAGTTGAACATTCACCAACAACAACCGTAGATGCGAACCAGAGCGTCTGAAGCAAATACATTTTGATGTCTTTCAACTGATGTTCCTTGTTTCCGACACTTAACGATTTCGATGATGCGTTCCATTTGTAGTAACATGACATTTGAAGATACAGCAAAGTGGAAGCGAAATCATCTGCTTGACAAACCGAGATTGTCAATGTTGTCGACAGCGGCCGTGTCGCTCTGTCCGCTGCGTTCTCTGGATTGAAATACACTAGTTGCCCGTTTTCCAGATGCACTGCCAAATGTACAACTGTAGGTGCCTTTCATGGATCGCAAAGGAAAAGATGCTCCAGATCGCCTCGTTGCTGCCTACATATCGACCCATCTGATACTGATATACTTTGTCGTTTCAGACTTGACGGAGTTACAGTATTCCACATTAATGTGAGTCTCGAAAGCTTTGGACAATATCGGCGAATATGGTACAATCCAACGATTGTTCACATAAACATCTTCTCCTTTGACATTCATAACTATAGATCGTCCATTGTCTGCAACTGATCGCCTGCGATACAATGGGTAACAGTCATTGCCTGTGATGCTGTCGGCTATCAGGTCGCTCGGGAATCGCGTGGAACACTTGCCATCGATCATACAGGCGACAAGGGTCCATGGGCCATATTCTTCTGAATAAATTTCACCCGGTCTAATTTTTTGAACGAACCGCTAATGTGCACATGAGGCAGACCACGTTTCTGCCATTCAACGGAGTACATCCAACAGCGAACTTGGCCATACACACGATGCTTTACGATGAAATCCATTACAGATTTTAATTTTTATTTAAAAACTCTGACAGTAATGTCATGTCTGTCAACTTGCGTTTGGCTGGGTAGCAGTTCCATCTTGATTTCAATCCAGTGAGGGTTACAGGTGAATGGTATGAATATGTCTGGGCTGCCACATTGTCTAACATACGACATTGCATATTGCGCGTACTCGTGCGTGTGCCGATGGCTTCCGATTTAAGTGGCCGGCAAAATTGTCATTCTCCCACATCGTTCGAATGTATTCTTCAGAACGGAGCTGCTTTTGGTTTAAACGAATATATGTCAGTCGTTCAGTCTCAATTTTGACTTACATGTCAACCGCGAAATGAAAGATGGATGCACTTCAAAATATAATTTTCTTCATCTTCACGGATCATAAGTCTGTATGAAAAAAAAATAATAATAGCACTGACTTTTTTATTGGTTTCGACGCCTGCAATAGCAATCAACATACGGTTCGTTGTAAGAAAATCAACGAATAAATTATTGAAATTGTTACATTTACCTACGTGTTAATGGTTTAATCATTTTGAAGTTGAAAAGGTAACCGTCCTCCACCTGCCAAAAGATCAATAGATATTGTAGAGCATCGTAAGTCCTGTGCGTTTCAGACACGCATTTAAATTCATTGTTCCGACGATGAAGCATGATATCTCTAGATTGTAAATTTTCTCCGGCAATAACAATAGCCACTTTGTCGATTGTTGGCGAAAAGAATCTTCTTGCGTGCTCACTCGCCAGCGTTTTGTCAGCCCTGATCGGATGACACCCGATCCAACGCAATTTTGAACAATTTGATCAATTCGTTGTTCTGATGAAGGAGCGTTTGCAAATCTCTGACAATGGCTCGCTTCGTTGTCGGATCGTGAGCACAACGCTGATTTACTTCAGCATCCGAATTGCCCATGCAATAGATTTGTAAAAATTGATGGTCCTCATCCGATGGTGGCAACAGCGCTCCTATTAAATGATATATTTGCCCATGAATTGGCAATGAAGATGAAAAATTGACTGTGTTAAATGATTTCAATATGTTTTCTGACGCAACGATGTATGATGCGGAAGACAATTGTATTTTAATTACCTTGAAAGTGGGCTTAATATTGTCCCATACAATATGCGTTGCGTCAAACGACGTCATTTGGAAGCAACTGGAGGCCAGGCCAATCAATTGTGGCAATTTCACTTTCCCACCTGAGTAACACAATACAAGAGTTTCGCCGCTGAATTTAGGCCTTACAATGTAGACAAACGACTGACATTTCTCCAATTATTACTGATCTGACGGCACTGTAACCGATTTCTGAATCGTAATTGAATGCCGCTGGTTCCGTGTTTATAGAAGCACCGCGTCGGCACAATCGGTCATGTTCATTGTGCTGTGTTCGCTGACGTTGTGTACATGCGCACGAACTTGTTGCATTTTGAATCGATTCGCTTGCCGTTCATCTTCAGTCGCTCTCGAACGACATTGGGACATGCCAATACGAACATTTTCATTATCCGTCAAGCGCTGGGCATCAGTGCGGTTCGCATGTTAAGTAGATCGCCGCGAATTTGACTGATTGTGATGGCCTATGTTAGCTTTAGGCATTGTAATGTAATGGACACTGTAAACCGACACGGAATTATTTCCACAATCATTTGTACGCGAATCAAATCTGTCGAAATTACCTTGGTATTTTTTACTGAGAACTATACAATATTGAAATCCTCGTGTATCAAAATTATTCGAGCCTCACTAAAAAAACGTTAGAATAACTGAAGACTAACTGATCAAAATGATTGTTCGCAAAGTGTATTTAAATTAGGTTTAATTAAATCTGTTCTCAAAAGCCACTAACTTTTTTTACGAAAAAAATAATTTTTAATACATTAGATTTCACAAATTTTCGCTGAAATGTATGAGCAAAACCGCACGGCGTGCATAATCGAATCAGAAATAATGAATGCATCGCGCAGCTGTCAAACGATAGACCAGCCACCAATGCTATCTATTGAAAATAATCCGAAGTGACTATATACGTCGGCATTAATCGCATCGCCTATCCTTCAGATCGAACCTGCTTTTAGTTCAAACGGAAATTTGTCAGTCGTTCAGTCTCACTGTTGACATACATGTCAACCGCTGAACCGCGAACCGATGAAAAAGACGGCTACCTTTTTGTTTATTATCCTTGCAATCTGGTCTGGCCAAGGCTCTCCCAACTCTTTCGCGGTTTGCTTTTCCCGTCCTTACTTTTACGCCAGCGTTAACCAATTCGAGAAAAAATGGTTATATTTCCGATTTTATCACCATCTGCATATTGCATGGCTCTATGCCAGCCTTTACTGGTATGGAAGATGGGTCGGCTCATGAGTTTTGCACTCTGATAGGAGGTCACAGATGTGTTTCATTTCATCACAGGTCGTAATCTGGTGATGAAAATTCCCTTGGCATCCGGCCCCCTATCGGGATTCGAACCCAGTACCTCCCGATCTAAACGCCAAAGCTTTAACCACTATGCCGGCTACACTTCAAAATGTGATTTTCTTCATCATCACGGATCATAAGTCAGTATGAATAAAAATTCACAGCAATCACTTTTTATTGGTTTCGGCGCCTGCATTAGCAATCGACATACGGTTAAATGTAAGAAAACCAACTAATGAATTATTGAAATTGTTACACTTACCTGTTAGTACTAATCCTCTGGTGGGATTCAAACCCAGTATCCACCCGGTCCATATGACGAAGCTTTATCTACCAATCCATGTCCAATCAAAATTTCCATACAAAATTCATATAAAAAAAGCCTTTTATTCGATTTTTCAGGTTTTCCTTTGGGGTTGTCCATTTTCTTTTCACCAAAACCTCCAGGCTTCGAGTTTTTGCAAGACTTGCACGCCAATTGATTTTTATATAAATAGACAGATAGATAGATAGATTGATAGATCCCAAGCGCCGAAGCTTTAACCACTGCACCACTTGCCACATACAAAATGTCCATACAAATTTCATTTAAAAAAGCCTTTTTATTCGATTTTTCGGGTTTTTCTTTGGGGTTTCCATTTTTTTCTCCTAAACCACCACTGTATTGAGACGAACAAAACAAAAAAAGAATCATTCAAATCGGTCGAGCCGTTCTTGAATTTTTTCGAGACTAACGCACGGCAATTGATTTTGATATAAATAGACAGATGGATAGATAGATAGATAAAATAAATAGATAAAATAAATAGTTAAAATAAATAGATTGGATAAAATATAAAACACTTTGCATCCAATCCGGTGGGATTCGAATCCAAGACCTTCATGCCCAAGCGCCGAAGCTTTAACCACTGCACCACTTGTCACATACAAAATGTTCATACAAAATTCATTTAAAAAAGCCTTTTTATTCGATTTTTCGGGTTTTCTTTGAGTTTTTCCAAATTTTCGTTTCTAAACCACCACTGTATTGAGACGAACAAAACAAAAAAACGCAGGCTAATTGATTTTTATATGTATAGATGTATAATTCAGATTGGAAGATCTCAGTGAAATATGGTGGAATTTGGTCTCTTGGAAAATACCGTTATCATAGCAGGTTGTCCGACATTTTCTAAATAAATTTTAAATTAAACTTGCACCAGAACTAGTCCATTTCATTTTAAATCAGTTTAGGCGGAAACGACAAAAAAATTATATGAGCTTTGTCAGGTTTTCATATGAACTTTTTGTTTTTCTTTCTAAATATACTGAACCACAAAATCGTCTCACACCCAAAATTCACTTTAACCATTAACCATTTTTGTCCGTTACCGTTAATCGATTTCAAAATTTTTTTGACATAAATTCTTTATCAGTGGTTTAAAATTTGTGATAAAACCTACTTACCTGCAGTTATCAAATCAAAATATCCTGTGGATTGATGCTGTATAAGACAGCGGAAAATAAGATAGCGGGACAATCACAAAACCAAATGTTGTTGCGGAATTTATTTTTCTTTTATTTTCGTTCCTCTTGTGAGTCTTCATGTAATAGATCTGATTGATTGATTGATAGAAAGATCTTGTATTGTTGGTTGCTATTTAAGTTTGACTTTTAATTATGTGATCCCAGTCTGTGGTGTGTAGGGAGGGATTGGACTGTGTCCAATTCAGTTGAAGTGTCAATGGGGTCTACCATTGAGTTCTGAAATTAACTGTATAATTTAGTTTGTTTGGTGAATCAGTTGAGGTCAAAGACTGCTTTACAGATCAATATTACTGAGTAAACTTGTAAAACTATTAACTATTTTATAGCGAAAGATAGCGTGAGCGATTAAATTGCTCACTATATTTCATTATTATTAATATTGGTGAGAACACAACATGCAAAATAATCAATCTACAATGTTTTCGGACACTCGACACCATCGCAACCACAACGTGCAGTTTATTGTTACATCTCACCAGTGGTAATTGTTGGAAAGCGAGTAGCTGTCTAAACCGAGCTACAACTATTTTAATTATAAAACATTGTTTTATAGTTTTAAGAGTGAACGATTGTGGGGCACTATTTAAAGCTGCGTGCGTGTATAAATGTGTAAAACTGTGCCTCATGAACTTTTAAAATGCAACTGTCCTGAATTTGTAATTTCTCTTCTTAATTTCGATCTACTGGTATACATTCTCGATATTTATCGAGATTAGGCAGTGTACATGGCGAAATAGTTCTATGCAGAAGAACGAGCAATGTCTCGAAATTAAATGGCGTGACGTATAAATATGTCTGCTACGAGAAATGCCAAAAAGTGAAAAGTGTGTTTTAGGTTTTTGCCGCTACAATTTCTTCACAGCAAGCTAGATTAACCACATGAATTTACTTTAAGCTTCTTTTGAGGCTCCAGTTGCGTATATTCTAGTAATTCGGTTTCTGTTTTAATGAATTCCGGACATGAATACCGGAAGATGGCACTGACCAAACAGCGCAGTGGATAAAGCTTTGGTGTTTGGTGCGGGAGAAACCGGTTTGGAATCCCGATAGGGGCAGGACGCAAAAAGAATTTTTCTTCATCAGATTATGTACTGTGATGAAAATGAACACAACAATGATCCACTATCGGTTCAACTCGATTGAATTCATGGCGGGTGACTAAACAAGCAAATCTATACATTCAGAAATGTGTTGTAATTACCTATTCTAGGAGAAATAACCCTGAGCTACATGACGATTATATCTAATATAGATAATATTACCGATCATTTAAAATTTTTTGTTGGCTTTTCGGCCGAATGTTTACGACTTTTGTAGTCATAGAAAAACAAAGAGTAGACCAACTTTGAATCAGTACGAAACCAAGCTGCCAAGAAGAGACTTAAAGAAGTTCACATTTTTGTAAGGGTTTGTGTATTCTTACACTAGAACCCTGGGGTTTAAAAATGGAGGGGAGTAAATGTTTCTACTTTTTGTGGTAGATACCGGATTATTTTTTTTTAGCTCAAACTTTGAAATATCTCGGAAAATACGCATTCTTTGAACAAAATATCCATTATCGAAATTTAATCATTCCGGAGGGGAGCGGGGGGCATACATTAGTGTTAAAATTAGTACCCTTCCTCCCCTTCTTGTAAGTGGGGCGAGGGGTAACTTTGAAATTAAAATAGGAACCCCTCTTTTCATTGCAGATTCGGATTCTACGACTCAAACTACGTAGGGTTTTTTTGAAACATTTTTTTCGATTGATAGATGGCGCTGTAATAACGGTATTAAATTGTTTTCGATTTCACCTACTGAGAACCTATGCATACGATTCTGCAATACGTTTCAATTAAAATTAACTGTTATCGTAACCCAGGAACTTGCGATTAAATCTGCTGTCAAATAAATGATTTTTTTTGCATTTTATAAATTTAATTTGACAGCGCCGTCCATCATGGATCGAAAAAATTCTTTTAAAGAAATCCTACGTACTTTATGCCGTAGAATCCGAATCTGCCATAAAAAATAGGGGTTCCTGTTTTAATTTCAAAGCTACCCCCGCCCCACTTACACGAAGTGGTAGGGGTTAATTTTAGCACTAATGTATATCCAGCCCGTATTGGTTAAATTTTGATAATGGATTTTTTTTTTCGTAGAGTGCTAATTTTCCGAGATATTTGAAAGTTTCAGCTAAATAAAATCACCCGCTATATTGTGAGTAAATGGCAACTTTGTTTGTCTATGCCTAGAAAAGTCGTAAACATTGTATACCATTAAAAATAATATTTTATCAAAAAGCCGAAAAAAATCCTAACTAAATTAATATCTCGAACGATTATAAAAAACTTCTTAATTACTAATCATATTACTGACTTAACAGTTACCTTTGATTCAAAATTATAATTTGAAGAAAAAATTCATCAGACTTGTTCTAAAGCTCACAAAATTCTAAACCATATTTTTCGCATCGGTAAGGATTCGTGATCCGGCGTCAGTCATAACACTTTTTGGCTGCCTAGTTAGGAATGTCCTCGAGTATGCAACTCAAATTTGGTATCCATTTTACGATAAATATATTGACCAATCGGAACGCATTCAAAAAGTTTACTATTGGGTATACAAATAAGTCTCGGCCGATTTATCAAAAATTGGGTATTTATTATGAAAGGACGGTAGCTCATGTTTTATTCAAAGTACCATCGCTAGCCGCTACATTTTCGCAACATTTTGCCAGCTTACAAATACCAAGTCGGAAGAATGCTTCATCTTTTGAGGGTACCCATGAATCAACCAAATTTTTGGTATCTTCATATAAGTGCTGTTCGGACAGGTCATGTGTCGTATATCAAATTTCCCAATTGAGAGCATTGTCATGCAGGATAATAATTTTGCCGTGTCTGGAGTAGTAGTGGACGCGTCTTTCCTTAAGTGCTCGGCTCAATCTCATCGGTAGAGAGTGTGTTCGATAGAGAGCCCCAATAATGGCTTCATTCGGATTTAGCAACTCATACCACACGACACCAAATACACAGCATGAGTTTTTTCCATAAATATTCGGCTTAGTTGTCGATACTGAAGCATAATAACCTAACTGGCGTATTATTATAGCGGAGAGAAATCCGTTTCAAAAAGAGGAATTCCTATGTTCATACTAACGTTTGATAAATCCGAGCAACTAGAAAAAATTTACAATATAACTGGCATACTCAACATGCGAGTAAAGATCGAAGCTGTTAATAGCGGCAGTACAAGAATAGTACAATGTAAAAAATGCCAAGGCTACAACCATACGCAACGATATTGTGCACGCGAACTAAAATGTGGCAAATGTGCCGGAAAGCACCCATCACAAACTTGCAAACTATCTAAAGAAGTTCCAGCTAAATATATAAATTGTAATGGGCAGCATCCAGCCAGCTACCGATGTTGTGAGGTTGCCAGGCAGCTACAGAAAATGAGGGATCAGGCACGTAAACCCCCTCTAAGCTACCCAAACAAGGATCGAGCAAGAAATGAAGGACATTTGCGTAGGGAGAATTATACATATGCGCAGACCTCTTAAAATTCGAAAGAAAATGTCACCAACGGTACCGAAAAATCAAAAACACTGTCTAATCAATTTTAAATAGCCTTGAGGAACAGAATAAACTAAATAAGTTAATTCTGGATTGACTCCAGCAGAACGAGCAAGAGAAGGGTCAGCAATATTTATTAGGGATAATATTAATCATCATGAAGAAGTAAAAATAAAAAAAGAAATCACGCAAGTAACCACCGTAACGGTTAAATTTGGTTATTACAACGCCTATAATGTATCTCTAATATATTGTCCCCACGATATAACCTAAAGAAAGAAGACTACATTAACTTGTTCCACAGATTAGGAAGTAACTTCATTATCGGAGGTGACTTTAACACAAAAAATACCTCCTGGAGTTCAAGGTTAACCTCTCCAGAAGGCAAAGAATTACTTGCAGCTGGCCAATTCTCAAACTGTGAATATTACTCTGGAGGAAAACCAACGTACTGGCCATCTGATCCTGACAAAATTCCAGACCTTACAGATGTCTACATCATTAAAGGCGTATCGGAACGCTACATCTTCTTAAAAAATGATGAAAGTCTAATATCTCATCATTCTCCTGTTATTATGACGGTTGATGAAAATTAGAATAGAAAAAAGTACAATGGGAATTGTTTAAGCAGCTAGTAAAGGAAAAAATAGAACTTCAAGTGCCAATCAAAAGTGAAAATGAAATAAAAGAGGGACTAGACCGACTTCTTGATGTTATACAATGGACGATTAGGGAAGGTTAGGGAACTCACTTTTAAAAAAAGTGAATTCCCTAACCTTCCCCAACCGTCCTAAACTATCATCCAGGAAAGAAAACTCCGTTATTTCCCCCAATAGTAGTAAGAGAACTAGTACAGTAAAAAACGAAAAGCACGAAAGAAATAGCGGAGGCTCTAAGGCTCTCATAAAAACAGTGGAAAATGGAACAATTGGAAAATACATTTGTTCTCTAGCACCAACTAAAGGTAACTACTATTCCCTTTTGGAAAGCAACAAAAGGGTTACAACGACCAAATACACAGATCCCCCCAATCAAAACGAACGAAGGGAAATGGGCTAGAAGTGCAAAAGATAAGTCTTACTTGTTTGCTGAACATCTTGAAGAAGCATTTCAACCTCTGAACATCTGACTTCGAAGATATTAGGCATTTAACATTGAAAGAACTAAACGCTGAAATAATGAACATAAAAGCAAAGAAAGCTCCTGGTTTTGATCTGATAACAGCGTAATTAGTAAAGGAGCTGCCTAAAAAAGGCACTCGTAAATTATTGCACAAAATCAATGCGATCCTCAGGAACAAATATGTGCTAATGCAGTGAAAAGTAGCAGAAGCAATAATAATTCCGAAACCGGCCAAACCACCGAATAATAGAAAATCTGTACCAACACTAGCGAAAATGTGTGAGAGCCTAATGCTCAAAATATTGAAAAGGACCATAGAATATCAGTTTGGTTTCAGAGAGAAACACTCAACTGTTGAGCAGGTGCATATGCCCTCAAATGTCATTGAGAATACATTAGAAAGGAAAAAGGTTTGCTCTAGTATCTTCTTAGATGTGGCGCAGACCTTCGGTAAGGTGTGGCACAGAGGTTTACTGTTTCAATCACATAGAGATTTACTAAAACCAAATTATACGATTTTAAAATCATACATAGAGAATCGCCATTTTTGGGTGAAATATGAAGAAGAATACTCCGAACTATTATTTACCCGCTCTACACCAGAAATTCACCTCAATTAAACGATGTTACCATTGCAACATTTGCTGATGATACTGAAGTTCTCTCGGTGTGTCTCCACACTATCGAGGAATCGACAACAAAACTTTTAGAAGCATGTGATAAAATCATAAAATGGACAAAAATGTGGCGTATCGGGCTCAATGAATTGAAACCCACGCATGTGAATTTTATTAATCTAAAAGTCAGCTACAAACCTGTAATCATTAACGATCAGCAGATTCCGTATGCAAATAAGGCTCAATACCTAGGGATGTCCTTAGATACTAGACTCAGATGGATATCAAATATCGAAAAATGTATTGGCTGCTCGGGAAAAAATCAGCATTGTCAACCGAAAATAAATTGCTATTATATCAACAGGTGCTAAAGCCTGTATGGACTTACGGAATTCAGCTCTGGGGCTGTACAAAGAAAACCAACACCAAAATAATACAAACTTTTCAGAGCAAAGTGCTACGTCGAATAGTATACGCTTCGTGGTACATTAGGAATGATGACCTGCAAAGGGACCTAAATATTCAAACAGTTCAAGAAGTAAACTTCACATGCAGTAAGGCGATTGCAGAGAACAAAACCAATTGATTTAATGGATTAAGGACCCCAGTGCAAAGACTGTTTCAGTAAATAACCTATAAATGGAGCTGGCCAATGGGCCTCTTCCCATTCACAAGTGACTAAATTAGGAAAGAAAAATTACTAGGTGAATTGTATTCAGTTTTAATAATTTAAATTTAAAAAAAACTGCGATGCGATGCGATACAAAAAACAACATCTCCCGGCTGCAGTTCTTAGGGAATTCAATTTCCGTGATTTTGAATCATTCAAAACAATTTTAAACGATATGAAATGGCTTGTTGACTTCTTCTTGCTTTTGGTACGAATCTTCATACAATAATGCCAATTCTGCGTTTTCATACACTTTCGGCCTTCCACTACATTCTTTGACTTTGACATCAAGTAAACTTTTGAAATCAAGTAAATTTATTTAGTTGACATTCTGCCATTTAAGAATATGGAGCATTTAACAATCGAACAACGCGTTAAAATTATTAAATCTTATTATGCTGATTTTTCGAACAAAATTTTCTTCAGTGATGAAGCTCATTTTTCGCTTGGTGGATACGTTAATAAGCAAAACTGTAGAATTTGGGGCTCAGAAAATCCACAATTGATTGTAGAGAAGCCATTACACCCGGAAAAAGTCACTGTTTGGTGCGCATTGTGGTCTGGTGGTGTGATTGGGCCGTATTTTTTTGAGAACAACCATGGACGAACCGTTACCGTCAATTCTGAGTGCTATGGCCGCATGTTAACCGATTATTTTTTTACGAAAATCGAAGATTATGATCTTGACGATATGTGGTTCCAGCAGGATGGAGCAACCAGTCACGTAACACGAGCAAATCGAGATCTTTTGCAAGAGAAATTTCCTGGACGTTTGATTTCGCGATTGGCTGATGTCAATTGGCCTCCAAGATCCTGTGATTTAACGCCTTTGGATTTCTTTTTGTGGGGCTAACTAATATTCGTAAGGTAATGGCCGAGATACCGCCCGAAATGTGCCGAAAAGTCATTGAAAATTACCGCAAAAGAATCAAGGCCTGTAAGAAGTCCCGTGGAGGACATTTGAATGATATCTTGTTTAACTAAAAATGGCAAGGATCAATCTGTAAAATGAAATAAAAATTACAATACATTCCGAATATTTTGTGTGTATTTTTTAAGTTTACTTTATCAAGCTTGAATTGGATAACCCTTTACATCTTTCTTAAACTTTTGAAACTACTCTGGACAACTTCTCTCACTTAAGGCAGCCTTATCCTTCTCATCGTATACTTTTATAAGCAATCGCCGCGTCTCACCTGCAGGTTTCTTCAAATTAAAGAACTAAATCAAAAGTTCCAGCAAATGACGCTCATTCGGCTGAAACCTCGAAATGTTCAAAAGAAAAAAAAATATGATCCTGATACAAAATCGCTAATATTTTAAAATTATGTTGTTGACAGATGTCCAACTTTAGGATATGACGATTTAAATACAATTAATAAAAAGTAATTAATAACTGTCAAGCGTGATAATTTTACGCAATTTGTGATAATTCAAACAATCTGTATCAAACCGTGTTTTTTTGCTGACATTCAATTACAATGTCTTGCAAATCGTGCAAAAAAAAAATGTCCGCTACTTTTACGGACATCGCTTCATGTAATCTCTGCGATTGCCAATTTTGTTACGATTGTAGTGGGCTTAACCGTGCCGCGATAAATTCAATTAAAAAGTACACAGCATTTGCTTTTTTGGCAACTGCTGTATTCATCATTGATCATTGATCACAAACAATGACATGTCCAAGATTTTGAGAAAAATTGACGTGATAGTGGACAAAGCCGCTGACAATTTGGACTTAAGGAAAATTGAATCGGAGGTGGCTGAAAACCGTAAATTAATCAACGCATTGACTAACAAACTCGCTGATGATAATTCCAACCCGACAACATCTGCAAAAAGTGTCAAGCCTAGCTCCAATATCCATCCTGTTAAAAAATATTTCTATGTCAGTCATATAGATCCATCCGTCACAACCGATCAGATCGTCAGCTATGTCTGTGATAAACTTCAAAAATGTTCGCCAGGTGACTTAAATTGTAGGCTATTATTACCCAAAGACCGCGTCCTGGACAGCTCATTAACTTTCGTCTCATTTAAAATTGGTTTGAAGGATGCTGATTTTAACCTACTAAACAATTCTGACGTTTGGCCTGCTGGTGCTTTAATCCGCCCATTTACAAATTATCCACGCATATCAAAAAAAAAAAAGACCGTGACCGCGTTTCAACAGCCGAAGTAACTACTGCGTTAACCAGCCAGTTTAATTTATCAACGGCCTTCGCTTCATCCAATACCACCCACGCCTTCACTTCTATTTACTATCACAATTCCTCCAGTATCCGCGGTAAAATCAGGGATTTCCGCTTAGGCATACTTGACAATGATTTCGATGTTATAATAATCAGCGAGACCTGACTTACGATCAATATGTTATCCGAAGAGTACTTTCCATCAGACTATGTCGTTCATAGAAAGGACAGATACGGTTTTGACACCAGTTGTAGAGGCGGTGGTGTTTTAATTGCTGTAAAGAATTCAGTCTCCAATGAAGTGATCGCCTAAACAGCAAGAAAAAGGTATCAGGTTTTCCGTCGAATATGTCTTGCCAGACCTCCACCGCTAGTCAGCCATCAGACATTTGCAATTTGTTTGCCAAATTCTTTGCATCGGTTTACAAGCCACTTCGGTCAACAGACCCCGGGTCTCCTACTACTTCCACCTCCATTGTACTCGATCATTTCAAACTTACAGAACAGGAGGTTCTGGATCAACTGTTCCTTCTCGACGTTAGCAAGGGAGCGAGTTATGACGGTCTTCCATCGATCCTATTCAAACGTTGTGCCGTAAGTCTGGCCCCTGCAGTTACCTTCTTGTTTAACGAAAGCCTTCGTCGTGGTATTTTTCCAGATCCCTGGAAAATATCATGCGTTCATCCAATTTTCAAGGCGGGTAAAAGAAGTGAGGTAAGTAATTATCGTGGGATCGCCATTCTCTCTGTCTTACCCAAACTGTTTGAGTCTATGATTCACAGAGTATTGCATGGATTTTATCCCGGTAGGTCTACCGTGTCTAACTTGTCCTCATTTTGTGGTCATCTCTGTATTTGACAGCCTAAACTCCAAGCAATAGTTTGACGTTGTCTACACAGATTTCGCAAAGGCTTTCGATGTGATTGATCACTCCATTTTTATTGGCAAGTTGGAGAGTCTCGACAGTGATTTCATTCCCATCGACTGGTTCCGTACTTATCTCTCAGTTGGCAATCTGTTAGGATTCTTGATTTTTTCTGCCCATTATTTCGAGCGCCATCCGGCGTGCCTCAAGGTAGCCGTATGGGCCCACTGTTATTTTCATTATTTATTAACGACGTTGAAAAATGTTTCAAGTTTGCCAACTGCCTCTTCTTCGCAGATGACATAAAGATTTTCGCTCGGGTCTTTAGCGTGTTAGACTGCGAAATGTTACAAGATGAATTAAACCGATTTGGCAGCTGGACAATTAACAACTTACTCGCTTTAAACGTGAGTAAATGCAAAACTATTTTTTCTTCCGAATCCGCTCGCCTGTTTTTCATCAATATCAACTGTAGAACGAAACCATTGATCGGATTGAGTTCATTTCGGATCTTGGTGTGATCTTTGAATCTGATGCTACATTTACCAGACATGTGAACGCCATCGTTTCAAAGTTGTACATTATGCTTGGCTTCATTAAACGAAACTGCAAGGACTTTCGTGACCCGTTAACTTTGGCATCATTATACGTATGCTTTGTTCGGTCCATTTTGGAGTATGCATCTCCTGTTTGGTCACCCTCCTACCACTGTCATTCTGAGAGGATTGAGAATATCGGGAAAAAGTTTAATTGTCGTGCGATGGACTACGTTCTTCCGCCTTATCAGAATCAATGCAATCTTTTGAAACTGCAACGTCTAGACAATCGTCGAGATGTAGCTTCCCGTGTCGATTGTATGTACGCTCCCGAACGTCGAATGCGTCAACGCGATGGAGCTTTATTCATCGATCGAGTGGTAACGAACTACGGTCTTTCTGATCCAATTCCGAGAGTATCGCGAGTGTTTAACAAGGGCTACGGAGCTTTCGATTATCACTTGTCGAGAAATTCATTCAAGAAAGCTTTATATAATCTTTTGTAGTCGAGCTCATAGTTTTTGTTTTTGGTTACCAATTATTTGGTTGCGCCTGATTGTAGTCACTGTAAGCACCATTTATAAATAAATAAATAAAGGAACGCTGTATCCAATTGCGGGGGAGGCTTTTAATATCCAGAGAGTCTGAATACACTGGAACATTGGGGTAAAGCAGATATGTGACATATATTTTCTAATTTTATAAAATACACAAACAGGTATATGCGGGTTCCAAAACAATTTTATTCTACTAAATTTAAATTAAAGATATTGGAGAAAAGGCAAAAAAATTACAAATTCGATTTCATTCCAAACCAAATACGTATCTTATTTTTCGTTGCCGTCGTCGAATCGGTATACATACGAGTATTCCCATGAACTCATGTAGTTTACGTACAAAAAAAAAACTTTTTGTTTATTTTTCATTAAATTGTAAATTTGCTGTGAACCGAAACAAGAAAACTTTCACTTACCATTTTTTACGGAACAGAAGAATTTTCAAAGAATTCCTTCTAGGTAAAAGAAATATGCTCAATACACAGTGTTATGTGATATTTATCTTAACATGATTACGATAATCTTATTTATTTATTTTCTTATTATTATTTCATCGTCAATACAAAATAATACAATCGATCTATTTACTATGTACCTAGCTATGTAGATCTATTCAATTATATACCTCCACCTAGTCTAGCCGTATTGAATACTCAACTTAACGAATTTCACCACAGAATTGTAAAAATTAATTAAATTTTCAGATTTTCGTAACAAACAAATAGGTTTGCAATAAACTGTCATATATTTTTTTTATTGTGTACAGCCAGACGCAATGTACCCAAGACTCAATGCAGTAGCCACCAACAACAGAACATCGTCTTAATCTTTTCTCCATTAAAAATGAAAAAGGAATATGACACAAAAAAAAATTGGATAATCGCATTTTTATTGTACAGATTTCGTTTTTTAATTTTTTATGTTTGGCGAAGATTTTCATGAATTTAAAATTGTCAAAAAAAAATATTAAATTAAATTTTAATATTTCCGGTTCAAATAAATACATATTTTTTAACTTAAAGAAATGTTAGCAGCAGCAAGCACCCAGTCATATAATGTACTCGTATACATACACAGTACAGTTTAAAATGAGCAACAATAAAAACTGAATTTTATTTTTATTATTTTGGGATTATAAAAATACCAATTTTTATGTTTTTAAGAAACTTTCATCCTTAAAAAATATAACAACAACAAAAATAGCATGTCAACAGATTATGCAAAATTATTGGATGTGTGCTTCTTTCTTTCGACATACTCCCGTTTATTTCATACAAGTTAAGCCTTTTTTCCCAGTAAGTTTTCGTATTTTAGTTTGGGTTTATATATCCCAGTAACTGCAGGGAGAGATTTTCACAATTTTTTTCTGTTATATTCTCATTAAAATTTCATTTTGGATTTTGTATTAATTTTAAATAAGGATTTATTGGTGGATTTTTACCATTCCCAGATTATTAATTATTATTATCCTTATGATGTAAAAGTTTGTTTGGATTCAACTTTATACCAATTTTAATTATTAAAGTTGTTCTGAAAATATGTTTAAATTAAATTTGAATCGATTGAACTATGGCAACGATAGGCCGTCAATTTGAATTATTTAAATATATTAATTTTTTAACAGTAAAGGATATACTCAAAATTACGCTACGCCCTTCCATATCTTCTTACCAGAGTAACTGGTATGCCAGGTCTCTAAACAAATGGTACAGTACTTCGAAACTTTACCTAGTTATTAAATGTAATTTCCGGCAGAGGCAGTAGTAGGATAGAGGGGTGAGATTTCCGTCAGAGACAAAATCACATTCAGTCTTTTTCCATTCACAAAAACTCTGAACAGGGTGATTTGAATGGTCCAGTAAATAAATTTTACAAAACTGCCATTTTTCTAAAATGCGTTTGTTATGGATTCGACAAAGAATTCCATATTTATGGATCATAAGGTAACAACAACCGATTTTTCTGTGTCATAAATATTGGTCAATCGAGCCCGGGATAATTATAATACATTTCTGATAACTTAATACGTTTGATGTTAATCTAAAACGTTAAGTGAAGCCTTACACCCTACGGAACGTGAAGACTATGAAGGCCTTTTCGCTACCGACACAGACCGTCGAGTTCGACAAAATTGTGAAATATTTCAAATATTCACCCAACGTCACAAAAGTCTCGTTCAACCAAGGAAAACAAGTAATTGTAGTTGGACAAGATAATTGGCCTGTGACCGTTAATCGTAAAGACATCTATGGTCCCTGGAATGGTCCTGCTTTTAGTCCAGCAGTAGCGTATCAAAAACGAATAAAACCAAAATACTAGAACAACCAATCAAAAGTTAAGGGATTTTTAGTAACAATACATTATGCAAACAATGTGGTGGACCACATTGTATAACAACATGCAAAAAACTTCAAAAGTATGTCGTGTTTAGAAAGGAATCAATTAGTAGATCTATTACAATTGTGTAGCGACAATTTCTCTGGAAATCATTCCACACGCCAATGCACTACACCAACATGGTGCATTAGATGCAGCGGTAGCCATCATGAGCTACTGCATAGCTCAGAAGGAACAGATCAAGCGAAAAGTAAAACAACAACTTTAACACACCGACCAAATGGCACAGTGGTTAAAGCTTTGGCGTTTGGATCGGGAGGTACCGGGTTCGAATCCCGATAGGGGCAGGATGCAAAGTGAAAGTTCATCAACAGATTTCGATCTGTGGTGAAATGTAACACATCTATGACCCCCTGTCGGTGTGCAAAACTCATGGGCCGACCCATCTTCCATGCTGGTATAGGCTGGCATGGAGCTTGCAATGTGCAGATGGTCTTAAAATCGGTCCTATAGCCGTACGTCCTCGAGTTGGCCGCAAGGCGTAAAGTAAGGACGTTAAAAGCATAACCGCGGAAGAGCAGGGTGAGCCTTGAGCCCCAAAACAGATCGCATAGTTACCAATAAAAAAAAAAATAAAAAAAAAAAAAAAATAAAAAAAAAAAAAAAATAAAAAAAAACTTTAACAACACAAGTAGCAGTTAAGATCATGGGAAATGATAAAGAAAACCCATCAAATCAAGGGCTTACACACAAGAAGCCGCCAAGAGACTTAATCTACAGTATAAGAAAACGCATGTAAAATTAGCAGGGATTGGAGAAACTAATGCAGGAATAATAAATAAATACATAACTTGTAATTTAGAACCAAGGTTGCCGTCAAATTTTTCGCTACAAATAAAGGCGTTAGTCATTAATAATTTGACGAAAATATTACCAGATCAACTAATCAACGCTTGGCAATGGAAACAATCGACCTGGAAAAATTGACATACTTTTGGGAGCAGACTTCAATCCAATGATACCGACCGCACAACGAACGGAATTTGTATGGATAATATTCGGTCCAACAAATCGCAAAACTGTCAAAATTCATTCATTGATAACACTAGCAGAAATTGATGAGAATATAAAAAAATTCTTGGAATTAGAAGAAATCGCAGATCAAAAGGGAATGAACCACGAAGAGCAACTAGCAGAAGAACATTATAAAACAACCCATCGCAGAGACTCAACAGGTAGATATGTGGTTAGTCTGCCTTTCAAACAAAACTACACTCCATTAGGCCATTCCAAACATCAAGCCATAGCCAGATTTTTGCAATTGGAGAGGAAACTAAACAAATCAGAAAAGATAGCAGTTGACTATAAGAATTGTATACAAGAATACATAGATTTGGGTCACATGAAACCCTGTGAAGAAGGTGGGTCCAATGTAGACGAATATTATATTCCTCACCATGCAGTAATAAAAGATAACAGTTTAACAGCAAAACTAAGAGTAGTTTTTGACGCCTCCGCAAAGACGTCCAATGGTACAAGTCTCAACGACAATCAACTTGTGAGTCCGACAATACAAGACGACTTAATGTCAATTATATTGCGATTTAGAAAATATAAATTCGCATTCACTGCCGACATCGAGAAGATGTATCGCCAAATCAAGATATGTGAAGACGATCAACGCTTTCAAAAAATTGTATGGAGGCATTCACCAACAATGCCTATCAAAGATTACCAATTAACAGCTGTAACATTTGATACAGCATCAGCGCCATATTTAGCAATAAGAAATTTAAAACAATTGGCTTAAGATGAGGCAGAGACACTCCCTCCCTGATCCTTTAGGATCGCCTTCTCCAATAGTAGTTATAGCAAAATTATTAATGCAAGAATTATGGCTAGCAGGATGGTCATGGGATGAAGAACTACCAACAGAAATAAAAAAACACAAAATAGAACAAATTAGGGTCCCACGTTGGATAAAACACACTAACAACAGTGCGGGACAGATACATAGATTTTGTGACGCATCCGAAAAGGCATACGCGGTCGTAGTTTATTACTCCGTTATGGATGTACATGGTAACATTACAACAACCTCACTGATAGCAGCAAAAACAAAGGTGGCTCTCGTCAAAACCAAGGTATCATTACCAAGACTAGAATTATGTGGTGCTCTACTCCTGGCCAAATTATTCCAATCCATTTCACAAAACATGGGGTTTAACAGGACAACCCTGAGCTGGATAAAAGAAAATCCACACAAATTCAAGACATTTGTAGCAAACAGAGTGTCACAAATACAAACAATGATCCGACCATCGCAGTGCAGTTATGTACTTTCAACTGATAATCCAGCAGATTGCGCCAGCAGAGGCTTAAAACCAGAACAACTACAAGCTCATTCACTATGGTGGCATGGGCCCAAATGGTTACAAACTTCAACGATACCAATTCCAAGCTACCCACTAAGTTTAAGCAATCCTCCAGAACAGAAAGCAACGACAATTAGAGTATTGATTACCAAGAGTAATTTAACAATACTAACGCACCTGCTACAAAGATGTTCCACTTCGAGTAAAGTACAAAGAGTACCGGCATTCGTGCTTCAGTTTACAAGGAGTATGTAAAAGCAACACATACCGAATTCCTTAACAATAACAGCAGAAGAACTCTCAGTAGCACTAATATACATTATAAAGGATTTACAAGCAACAGAGTATAGTGAGGAGATAAATCACTTGAAGAAGAACAAAGAGATCGCTACTAAGAGCAGAACACTCTCGCTAAATCCATTTGTAGACAAAAATAATGAGTTACGAGTTGGAGGAAGATTACAAAATTCTCCAACACTGTCATATGAAGAAAAACATACAGCAATATTACCTTAAGGGCATCCAGCAGTAAAATTAATAATAGATGAAGCCCATGTGAAAACCATGCACGGAGGAACTCAGCACACTCTGGTGTACATTAGAAAACGTTTTTGGATTATTAACGGTCGAAGGTGCGTTCAACAACAGATAAGAGCATGCATTAGGTGTCATCGATTCAATAATAAAATAAGACACCAACTTATGGGAAATCTACCGGAAGTGAGACTCATCCCTGCTAGACCATTCACCAGAACTGGGGTAGATTATGCAGGACCTTTTCAAGTAAGAACTACTAAAAGCAGAGGTCATAAATCATATAAAAGGTATCTAGCCATATGTGTATGTATGAATGTGATGTGTATGTATTGAAGTAGCGTCAGATATAACGGGAAATGTCTAAATGATTTCTTGTTTGCCGGACCGGACTTGTGTAATTCACGACTGAACATCTTGATTAACTTCCGAGTCAAGACCGACCAGCCCAGCGAATGATATGGAGAGGAATGGATTGACATCGAGAACGACACGTTTTTGAAATTCAGGTGGTGTTTTTCGGTTCCACTTGTGGTCCGTGTTTAGCTCAGGAAGCCAAAATCGAAATACCCGAAAATTCATGTCGGAATATCCAGAAAAATGTAATAACATTATTAAGAAGCATTGCATGAACGACTATTTGAGGGGGGAGGGAGGGGTACAGCAGATGAACAAACGCCGATTCAACTAATTCATAACGTCATTGAAGTTCATAAAAAATGTAACTTTGCGATCTGCAATTGGGTTTCCAATTCAGCAACTGTTTTGGAAAGCATCGACAGCAATTTGTGTACCAACATCGAAGAGAGACTGAATTTCGACGATAACCGACAAACGAAGCGAATTTTAGGAATGTGGTGGGAATTCAAAACCGACAAATTTGTGTATCCTCTAAACTTCAATAAAATACCGCCAGATAATTCTTCAACCTGTCAGGACGACCGACGAAACGAAACGTATTGAAAATAATCACCAGTATGACTCGTGGGAAACTTGGAACATAAATTTACAAAGGGTGAGGACTACAAATTTCACGGAGATACACGACATTCTTGATAAGCTACATTCAAATCAAACTTCATGTTTTTGTGATGCGTCTGCTTTTGTGATTTGCTGCTGTTGCATTCTTATGGTTCAAACACGAAGACAATATACAGTGTAGAGTGAAGAGAAGTACGTCAACATCACGTCGGTTGAGGTCACCATCGTTCCTTCCAGACGTCAACAAATTTGGGAAGAATTGGGGAATCGTACGAACAACAGCCTGGATACTACTTTTCATCGACAGATTCAAAATAAAACAAAATACACATGGCGTTAAATATGCTCTGAGACCCGATGAAATTGCCAAAACCGAAAAACTATACGAATCCAAGCCGACAGCCATTTTTGCGAATATCAACTCTTACCAACTGGTAGGACGATTTGTAAATTTAGCCCCTTGCGGACATATTCCGTGTATAATGGATACGGACAAAATTATTCGTTTAAACGGTCACCTGAACAATACGGACCTTAAAGACGACAAGACAAATCCGATTGTTTTGGACCCGAGCAATTCCATCACTAAATTGATCATCAAATGTTATCATGAAAAAAATAACCGCATGGGAACCAACACAGTCATCTGCAGTATTCTGAAAAGATTTTGAATTCCTTGATTTAGAAATACCCTCAAGAAAATCTCCCGGGAGTGTCAGCACTGAAAAAACAAAAAGGCAATGTCACAAGTTTCATCCATTGGACAACTGCCGTTATGTCGATTGGACAACCACCAGGCCGTTCATCAAATGCGTTGTTGATTATTTTAAACGCTTTGAAGCTACTATTGCACGAAGCAAAGTGAAGGGTTACGGTGTAATTTTCACTTGCAAGGTCACACGTGCTGTGCACCTGGAAATTGTACACGACTTGTCAAGTAACGCCTTCATGTTCGTGTTTCGGCAATTCGGCAGTCAACGTGGGTATCCTGAAGAAATGTATTCAGCCAATGAGACAAACTTCAGGAAAGCCGGAACAGAAATAGCCGATGCAATTGCCAGTTGGAATTACGTGAAAAAGTAGCAGACATTCACCATCTCACATAGGAGGCGCTTGGGAGCGGCTAATAAAAACAATCAAACAACATCTATTCGAAATGTTGAAGGAGAGGCATCCTCATGAATATGAGATCGAAAATATCTTGAACAGCCGGCCATTAACAAACATGCCATTGGACTCAGCTGATGCGGAACCGTTAACTTCAAATCATTTTTTGATTGCGCTATCGCATACCAGTTTACGGTTTGCAAAAACTGATGACAGAGACTTGATTTTCTTAAACCGCTAAAGAATACTTATCGCACAACATCATTTCCTACAAATGAACAACTGAGTCACCAAACATTGATATCGGAGACTATGTCATCGCGATGGATCCTAAAATCCTCGAAATTGTTGGCCCAAGGGAATTGTCGTTCAAGTGTAAGTTGAAGACATCAAGACAGAGACAGGCGTATTCAAAAGATCAGTAACGAAATTGGTCAAATTGGATGTTCGACGAGAGTAATTCAACTAGCCAGAGTGAATTACAGGGCGGAGAATGTTATTGATTCGACAAAGAATACCATTTTTATGGATCATAGGGTAACAACGACTGTTTTTTCTCTTCTCTCATTCTCATTTTTTTTAATTCTTTTATAACTGTATTATTATCAGTTTTTGTTCTTTTTTAGGTATTGTTACTTCATTATTAAAAATAAAATGGGAATTTGTTCACGAATCTCTCATTAGATTATTTTATCTAAATTGCTGAAAATCGGTATACACTCAGATTTGTTCTTGTGGACTAAATCCGATTTTCGCGGTTGCATACAAATTGTAAAGTTGAATGAATGTACTTCTAGTGATCCTAAGTCCACTTCTGATATTCCTTAGATTTACGAAACGAAATTACTTAGATTTACTAAACGGATTTTTCGCTCTGTTCTGAAATGCCATGAATAAATTTGACAAAGCGAGCATTGCGAGCTGTTTCAGTTGCAACCTATTCATCATCGGCGAACCATTAGTTCCGCGTATTTTGCATTTAATTTATTAAATAATTACATTAACTCGAATAATTTATTACCTAAATTAGACTTTGTTACAGGATGGCACGCAGCAAACCCGCAGATTCATCTAAATATGCAGAGGCCTCTTTTACGGTGATTTTTCCGTCTAGATCTCAGGGTTTTGGGTCGTGGGGAAGTTGAGGCTTGCATATTCCTGGCCTACACCGTGGAACAGAGCAAAAATAAGAGAGTAAACTACAAAAAAACCGAAACTAAATTAAATTTACATCAGAATTAAATCGGCTGAAATTTTAGGAAAGCAATAAATATAATAATAACCGGGTATGTCCAACCAAGGACGAATGGATCTCCCCGAATGACTAGTACAATGTATGCTGAAGAGACCCCTCGAATGATCCATCCACCTCTAGAGGTCGATGCCTAGACACAACGAAGCAGCATTAGAAAGTAGGGTCGTCTCTCCAACAGACAAAGCCTCTCTTCAACCGGAGAGACCTCTAGGTAATCCCATATTACACACTCCGAGAGGTGGAGGCTGTCGAAGTGCCACGGAGAGACCATGTAGATTTTACGGTCGTCCCTGAATGAATGACACATATGCTGGACTCACCACACCGACCCTGTGGATGTTCTGCCAAGGTGATGAAGGAAAGTGACAAGCAAAACCGAAAGAAATTTAGTAATTCATTTTATCACAACAAAAAACATGACCAGGAAGATAACGGAAGAATAAATCGAGGTCGATGAGGGGGAAACAAAATAAAGCCGAATACCAGGAAACGCCGCGCTGTTGTTTTTTAGTTAAATAGATTTTCACCAAACGATCAGAGGCGGAAGGAGGGGAAAAAAGAAAGAAGATGGGGAAAAATGAATCAAACTAAAAATGGTCGTGGAACGTAAATAATTTCGTAACGAAATGAAACAAAAAATAACAATTTCAGCAAAACTGGTCGCTGAACTTGAATAATCCGTGAAGCGGCAAAAATAAAAATTAAAAAACCCTAATAAAAAAATGATCGTTGACCTGGAATAAATTGTGTAGCGAAACCAATGTGCACCCTCTCGCGCGTGCCAAGTAACCATTATAGCCCTCAATTACACAAAATATATTGAATAAAAATACGAATTTAGTTTTATATTTAGTAATCTCAAATCTTTCTGGCGGCGGCACAATTACTGTAAAACTTTTAATTGTATTAGAGTCTTGACTATTTCACCTACCGCACTTAAAGAATTTCCACAAAACAAAAATAAAACCTGCCACGTGTGTTCACTCACAATATTATTAATATAACACATGATCAATATTCAGCACAAGTCTTAAAACCCATAAGTTACTTCATTTAATACATTGAGATTATAACCATCTTATAACTTATTTGATATTACGATATAATAAAGAATTGGGTATCTTCATATTGTACATGCGGTGTATTTCCAAATCAAAAATTATATATTTAGATCGATAAAGCAACAACACCATATACTCATACATGATACCAACGTACACACATAATATTATGTACAAAGAGCCATATTTATATTTCAAATAAATAAAAATAAAAACTTTCTTCAAAAAATCAATTTCTTATCAAATATTTAAGGACTTATGAATGTATCTATATCTGTATAAAACTTGTGATAACTTGCTTTTTGCACACGATATAAGAAAATCTCTAAAGTTACTAAGAAGTTCCGTCTTCCGTTCTTCCGTTCTTCCGTACCTTTTTGTTCAGCTTTCATCTACTGTGTATATTACAAGAAAAGTCATGTATCTACTTAAAATCCCAATCAGTAGTTTTGTGCTTAATTTTATCATATAAAAGGTGATCAAAAAGTTTTGATGAAACGTGCAACAGGAGACGAATGAAAATACCAGTGACGTTAAAATATTTATTGAATTTAGGAAATAAAGTTAATATTTACTTGTCAACAGCTTTAACTATTATGCAATTACAATCATCTAGCATAAGCAATGGTCTGTCTTTAATTTTAATAAACCGATTTGAATTCTAGGAACATTGCATTTTATTTTAAATTACGTAAGTTCTCTTAGGTTTCCAGGATGAATTTTGCTTTATCTAAATTATAATTTTTTTTTTAAATTTATCAAAAATATTTGGTTTTTTTCAATTTTCTTTTATTTATCTATTTGAGTACGGTGTCAATACCGTAAATGAATACTCTGGGTGTACTCTGGGCAATGTTCTGTAGAACGAAAGGCTGTGGTACCTAATCCCTTCGTAGTAGTGAAGCAGAATAGCTAATTAGTCAATCAAAACTATGCAATGGTACAAACTAAAGGAAATAATACCTCAGGTGGTACACCAATTTCAACATTGGTAAATCCACTCTCTGTGGAGACTGGCCCTATGGATTCTGGGGAGTAAGAATTTTTTAAAGACAAACGATGGATTTTTTATATTAGCTAACTTCAAAATATTTGTTTGTAACAAGAAAAGAATTCACTTCCTGCATGTAACAATTTAGTTTTATTATTTTTGGTTTAAAAATATAGCAGTAATATAAATCATTAAACAAACATCTATAACCAATGAAATTACTCATCTTGGATGTGATTGCTTTAATCAAATTAGTTAAATGAATAACAATATTCACTTCGTGCTTGCAATAATAAATTTATTAAACAAAATAATTAATATACAGACTAAAGACTATTTTCAGTATAACGCATAGTATTTTTAAACGCAACGAATAAATTTTCTATTTGGTTTTAATTTTTAAATTTACTCGTCTGTAAAGAGAAAATTCACTCGCTGCATGTTAAGATTAAGTTATCATTATATTTGTTAAAAATTGTAGTAATTTCAGGCATTTGACAAACACCTTAGCATTATGTAATTCAACTCATCTTATTTGTGATTTTTGGTTTAGTTTTGCTAAATACACACCAACATAAACTTCTTGCATGCCATAATAACTACATATATTTAACAAAATAATAAATATTTAAAGAAAAGGCGGATAATTCACTACCACACCGATCCATATGCATTTTTAAACTCAATCGATACATTTTCTATGTCGATTCTAACTTTAAGACGTATTTGTCTATAAAATTAATAGTATTCACTTCGTGCTTGTAAAAATCTTGATCTAGTTATTACTGTCCCAAAAATTGCAATAATTTCTAAAATATGTCAAACACGTAATTATTTTTCACATTTTTGCTAAATGAACAACAATATTAAGTTCGTGTATAAAATTATAATTATATTTAAACGAAAATATATTCAACCAATTTCACAATAAGGAAACTAAAATATCTTGCATGAAACTGCATGAACAAAATAAGTTATAATTATATTTGCTTAAAAATTGTAATATTGTAAGCATTTACAAACACCAGAAAAACATGTGATTACTTAGTTTGTATGTGTTCATTTTATTCAATTTTGCTAAATGAATACCGATTTTCACTTTAACTTTAAAAGTTATTTGTCTGAAACAAAAAAAAATTATTGTACTTCCTGCATGTGTAAAATTAAGTTTGGATTATTTTTGTTTAAAAATTGCAATAACATTATGCTATAACAAATATCTATAATATACGATTTTATTCATCTTGTTTATTGTAGGGCCAAGACCAAGCAGGGATCCCCGATACGCCGGGCTTACCATACACTCCTTTTATATATAACAAGGTGGAGGAATAGGAAAGGTTAGTAGATACGATAGACTTGACTCGGTTACAGACACCTAAGTAGTCAATAGTTAGTAAAGCACAAGACGGCAGAATAATAATCAGCAATCACCATCCTAGAAAACTATTAATTGGTAAATTCCCTGAAATAAAACTAAATTATTATGAGTGATTAACCATTTCCTCCAACCACATAATTGACAACCAGCGATAACTATTTATCCAACTTAGAACAAGCTAACCAAAATCTTTACCAATTAACAGTCTCCCGAACAACCTAGAAAATAATTTAATAAAAGAAGTGCCATGAACCCCGAAAATACAAAAACTATCTAAGTACAGCAATATTTGTCTGCATTTAAATTTTATTCTGTAGTTTCCAAGCCATCTATAATTTCAAAATTCAAACATTATTAGCAAACCCGGTTTTAGCCTTTGTGATTCCTACCTTGTCTGCTTCCATAAAAAGTGATGAAAATTGGCAAGCTTTTTAAAAAATATTAATTTGAAATAAAATTTAATTTCAACAGGAATCGGGCAACACCACTGTTATGTAACTTTATAAAATTTCAATACTTCAATTTTCCATGCAATCATATTCGTTTGATCTATTAAAAAAAATTTTATTAAACCCATTGACGTATTCTTAAATTCTCAAATAAACTAAATCAATAATTTGAATAGTAATTATCAATTAGTTAGTTAAATGAATTATTTTAGTGTTATTTTAGTTAAATGAATTGTTATTACTAATTACAATCAATTGCAGCCGCATTGATTGACTTTTAAGTTAAAATTGTATTTTTAGCCGTAAGTAGTACGGCTTCAAAGATATTATTTAATCAAAAATCTTCATTAGAACTAAATAATTCACAGGAACGGCAATGAATAATAGTATTAATAATGCACACCTGATAAACCTCGACAACTCTGCTGCTAATCAAACTAAAATCTAATAAATATAATAATTTATTACACCGAAGCTGAATAATTAGATACAGGTCAAAATACGGCCGAGTAGAAGTCGAACAAAAAAACACAGTCAAGATCTTCATACAAATACCATGAAAACTTCCTTCTGTTAAGATCTTCCCTGACCCCACTCATCCATATCTCGTAGCTATACGTTTCACTTTCAAGACATTCCTCATTCAGAACTTCACCATTCCTCGCTAGGACGTCCCTAATCTGACGATCACCGTACAATATACAGAGCAAAACTTGTGTGTATGCACGTAGAGTAGATGACGAATGAGATTACCGCTCTTCAAGCATACACCCCAACGACGATCCTCAAATCAAAGACACCACCACGGAAAATTTCAAATTTCTAAACGAAAACTATCCTAAAAATAAAAAACAATTCAGCAAAACCAAAGATAAATAACCAAAGTTCATACTCAGGTGAATAAAAATTCATTTCTCCGCCGCATTTAAAAGAAACGATCAATTAAAGTGAAAAAACTCCTCAAAAATAAAACTCCATAGTACTTGTATGAAAGTTTCTTCTCGAGTTTACGTTTTACGTTCATACATACAAAGTGTATACATTGCGAGACGGCCGTATACACACACATAGGCCCTGATTTATCGTTTATTATATATTCATTGCGATCATCACACATACACACATTGAAAAACCTTTTAACAAACAACAAAAGATGTTAGCGAGTGTAACAAAACAGAGCAACGGAATTGAAAAACACTTTGTCGTGCAAACAATAATCGGTAACCCACTACATGAGAATTCTAGAACTCTACACCTTTAAGAGTTATAAAATACAGTTAAAATATATCTGTAATATGTTTATATACTTAAAATTTATTTTGGAAAAATACGAATTAATATGATTGATATGTGTTAAAGAATGTATTACAACAATGAGAACAAATGAAAAAATGAAAAAAATGAGAAAATTGAAAAAACACTTATCTTATGCATTTTTTGGTATCAAAAAGTTAAAATATTGAAGGTTTACATGACTATATTATACAATAACTATTCACATTACTTCTTAATTACACCAATTATTATTAATATTATTATTATTTATTTATTTATTTAACTATCAACACATATATATATATATTATTATACTATTTAGATAATTAATTAAATAATTATTATTTATTTATTTCGAAGAGAGACAAAAACACGTCTTTCCTCGACGACGATCAATCGCCGACCAAAAATAAATATTGCAATTTAATCATATTAACTTTCGCCACGACTAGAATCGATCTCAGGTCTTTAGTATGATACGCATCTGTCTTGACCACACCACTACGCCAATTACAATTTTCCTCATTTTGTTTTTCTGATATTTAATTCAATTTTGTTAACAAATAAATATTTAGATCACAGGCTGACACAATATCACATCAATGCATATGACAGGCATAACACAATATCACACATGTATTCACTACCTGCATGTAATGATTTTTGTTTTAATTATTTTTGTTTAAATATAATAAAAAATTCAGGCATTTATACCAAACAATTATAACATAAGTAATTAATCATCGTGAATGTGATTAATTAACTCAATTTAACTAAATGGATATTAATATTCACTTCATGCGTTAAATAATAAATTTACATATCTAAAAAAAACGAAATTAAACTGGCAGATTTGCAGAATAACACTATCATATCGATGCATATAAATTTTAAAACGAAATTAAATAATGTTATATTTGATTTTAACTGAAAAACTTATTTGGCTATAACAAGAAAAGTATTCACTTCCTGCATGTAATAATATTATTATATAATTATTATTGTTTAAAAATTACACTATATTCAGCATAACTCAATATCACACCGATCCATATGTATTTTTAAATACACTTAATGCACTTTCTATTTCGAATTTAACGTTAAATCGAATTTGTCTATAAAAATAATAGAATTCACTTCCTGCATGTAAAAAATTTGTTTTAATTATTTCTGTTTTAGAATTGTTAGACTTCCCAGAATTTAACAAACGCGTAAAAATATGTAAATATTTTCCATTTTGATTTTAACTTTAAAACTTATTTGTCTGTAACCAAAAGGTAATCACTTCCTGCATGAAAAATTCAGTACTAATTATATTTAATTGTGGTGGTTTTACTCAATTTTGCAAAATGAAAACCAATATTCGCTTCACGCATGCAATAATAGCTATATTTAACAAATATATCAGGCAATATTAGGCATTTAACGTACTCAAGTTTACTAAAAAAATATAAATTTTCACTTCGTGCTTGCAATAATTTTTTAAAAATATTAAAGATCTAAACTACTCCCTATTTTAACCATAACACAATATCACATCAGAAAAATAAGTATTTCTAGACGCAATACATAACTGTTACAAAATAAGTATTCACTTCCTGCATGTAATAATTCAGTTCAAATCATATTTCTTTAAGAATTGTAATTAAGTCTGGCATTTAACAAATACCCTTAACATATGTGTTATTGGTGATTATTTTACTAAATATTGCTATTTGAATAACAGTCTTTACTTTGTGTGTAGTTATAACTTTATTTAACACATTAATAAATATTTATTTCTAATCTAACCTATAGTATATATTCACTATAGCACAATAACACATCGACGCGCAAAAATTTTTTAAAAGTAAATGATTTTTTATTTTGAATTAAGTTAAGAACTTATTTGATAAGAAAAGAGTTCACTTCCTGCATGCAAACATTTAGTTTTATTTATTTTTGTTTAAAAATAGCAATAATATTAGGCATTTAACAAATGTCTAGATATAACCAATGCAATTACTGATCTTGTTTGTGATTATTTAACTTTTTTTAATTTTCAATTTTGTTAAATGATAATACAGTGATGATGTCTCGCTGCTATTTAATGTAGTTTATTTTCATATAGTTGTGCCTCACAATAAAAACAGCTTTTCATTTTCAATTACGATTTAATTCGCCAAATCGAGAATTAATTCACACAACTACCTAGTTTACGTTAATTACTGTAAATTGTAAAATAATTTTAATTTCTGTATAAACAGGCGCAGTAAATGAATTGTGTGTGTGTTATTGACTTTGTAATATATGATATTTTATTAATATGCAAATTGGCCAATTTGACACAAGCTTGGCGAATCTATGCAAAAAGGGAGATCAATGAATAATTAAAAATGAACAAATCACAATATCTAGAAATGATAACAAAAAATGATTAAACGTAGATTTAAAAGTAGTGTGTTTTGTTTGTAGCTCCCGAAAAATTATGATTAATGGCCATACATATATAAATCAATAATACAAAAAAATTTAAATTTGGAAAATCCGTTTAACATTTGAAAGATTGCTTAAGAAAATGAAAGAATACTCTAGACTGTAAGAGTGAAGGCATGTTAAAGTAACGTCATTAAAAAAAATTCTGCCTGCAAAAATTATATATTATCTAATGCGTATCTAAAATAAATTTGACACAACCTTTCTTGAAGGATTTGGATTCAAGCTAGTTCTTGTAAGCTAGTTTAGAATTCCGGATAATGCGGGCTCTATTCCTACAATATAAGGATATAATTTCATATATTGCAAACTACCTAATTAAGAAATTATTTTCTGATACATATCTGGAGATGTACATGAACATAATTCTCAATTAACTATCGACGGCAGCTAATCATTCCATATATTTATTAAATTTATATTTCTATCATAATTTCATACACCTACTAATCAATAATTGGTAGCTTGTTTATCAAATCAATAAGCTTAGAAATATTGGCAAAAGCCGAAATAAAAAACTCGAGATTGCTAGCAAATTTGTAAATGTTTCTTAGTGTCTCGAACTCAATAGAATTTAATTAGGGTATATTCATTGAGTTCTGCATAATTGCCGTCAAGAATCTGCAACCGTTCCGGCTAGGAGCCTTAGTTAGTTCTAGTGTTGTCCTGAGAAAATTAAATGCAAGCATTGATTTATTTATCAAGAAAACGATACAAACTGGAGTTATATGAAAGGATATGGAAGGATACAATTTCATGGTTGGCCCGATAAAGCTTGAAACTGGAAGCATTTAAATTATAAATAGGGTACCGAAAAAGATCGGTGAACATAGTACCCGATGCGTTATCTCTTGTATTTCTTGAAGTACTAGTGATTGTATCCTCCTTTTCTTCCGTCAATATAAAACCACTTCTCGCAGTGACTTGGAATCGCTAGCTTTTATCAATCTGCATATCAAAGTCGTATTGCCAGGATACAGGAACTGAAATCTAATAGACACAATTTCCGCATTCAACGACATCTATTATGAATTACTCCATCTTTCGGTAAGGAATATGACGACACTGATTTACAAAATTGAAAACTGGCTATTCCTGTCTGTTTAGTTGGCGGTTTGATTAAACAAGCCCAAGTACCAACGTCTTTGGATCATGCGGGTAATACGAAGACTCTGAACATACTTTACTCTGTGAGTTCTGCTGACAACGAATGGCAATGGATGTGAAGGAATTTGTCTCACACTGTGTCACGTGCAAAATGACCAAGCCGATGAATACTATTAACAAGCCTGAGATGGTATACCAGTTTCTCTTGCGGCCTTTCAAACGCGGCAACCCGTATATTCTCATTATTCTGGATCAGTTCTCGAATTATATTATTTTAATGCTACATTAGCGCTAATATGCCACTTGCATGAGAATGAAGTTTTTCTATTATTTTCTGTTTCGGAACATATTAATAGCAACTGCTTTCCATTGCAGTTTACTTCGAAGTTGTTTAAGGTGTTACTGGAAAAATATGGAGTTTCTCAAAAACGCACCCGAATATATACACAAAATATTCCGCCGAAAGAGTCTACCGTTCAACAAATCGAATGGGACTTACATACTTATGAAGTAGCCGCTGCACTTTGAAATGCCATACATGGCACAACCAAATATTATTCGCATTACTTAGTATTTGGTTAACACGTGGATCAGAGTATAAATTACAACGACTTCTATTCGATTCCGAAAATAGCGTTGTCCGTGTCATATTGAATCCTGGCAAAGATGCGTACGAACGATTATAAGAACACGAATATAATACACCAAGCACTATAATCTGCGCAGTTATAATCGTGTTTCTTCGGCAGGTCAATATATTTATTTCGCAATTTTTCCCACAGCGATGCATCCAATAAATTTTAGGTTAAAATTTCTCCGAAGTTTATTTCTGTTGTTATTGATAATACAGTAGACAACGTTGCTTTTCATGTAAAAAAATTGGAAGGTAAACCAGAAACCTTTCACACCAAATGGATCCGTTCATAAGCTCTTGTTTTAAATTCATCATTTTGACTGCGTGTCCGGACCAAGAATAATTAATAGAAGTTGGTTGGCTTAGATTTGCCCGGCATGAGACAATTTTAGAGTGTAGGTCGTGCCCCCCAACTGTAACCGTGCATTTGCGCTTTTTACCTGGTCTTCATTTTATATTCGGTTCTACTTAATTTTGTTGAAATGGTTAATTATTTTTATTCTTTCTGTCGAGTGAGTGTAATTTAAACCTTATGAATTAAGTTGATACAATGCTGAGGATGGAATAGAGTAAGTATCTCCAAACACAGATAAGTAGGAAGTAGGCATCATTCCTTTCCCAGCAGTTATACCAAGGATCACATATACTCTTGAAACCCCACGCAATACCCTGAAGCTTAGTTCGCAAAGGCCGCTAGAAATTACGAATACTTTTCCCGTTTCATGTTATATTTGGGTTTTATTTAATCTTTTCATTTATTTTTTTTCGAGTAGATTCTCCAGATTATACAAATTGTTAACTTAATTAATTAATTACGTTTTAGTGGTTTTGGCCAATTAACAAGTGGTCTAGACAATGGTTAAGGATAATTTATAGGAAGTTTTTGTGATGAACGATATGTTCGCACGATATATTTAGTAATATTTCGGTTATATGAAATTAATTTTCTTAAATGTATAAAAATATTCACTTCGTACTGCAATAATAAATTTATTTAACAAAACAATAAATATTTAGAAAACAGGCAGGAATTATCATTCAATGTCACAGCAGGAATTATCATTCAATGTCACGCCGTCAATCAATGCATTTTCTATTTCGATTAACTAACTTTAAAACGTATTTTTCTGTAAAAATAATAGTACTCACTTCCTGCGTGTAATAATTGTATTTTAGTTATTCCTGTTCTCAAAATTGTATTTCTAGCATTTATCAAATACGTATAACATATATGTATGCGTTTGCGACATCATTATATAGCTCGTGCATACAATAATAAATATATTTAACCAAATAATTAATATCTAGACTAAAGCACATAACTCATTTGTTATTTGTCTGTAAAAAGAAAAGTATTTACTTTCAGCAAGCAAAGCTTTAGTTTTAATCATATTTGTTTTAAAGTTGTAATAATTAAAGGCATTTACAAACACCTAAAAAATATGCAATAACTTAGCCTGTAACCGTTTATTTTACTCATTTTTGCTAAATAAATACCAATATTCACTTTAGCCATGCAATAATAGTTTGATTTAACACAGCATAACACAAAATTACATTAAATCTACGCATTTAACTATAAAATATATTTGTCTCACTGTAGCAAGAAAAGTATTTACTTCCTGCATATAAAAATTATACCTTTATTATTTTCATTTGAAATGGTAATAATATTATACATTTAACACAAACCTATTACATATGTCATCTTGATTTTGTTTATGTTACTCAAATTTGCTAAATGAGAATGCTAATTTTCACTTCGTGCATGCAATCATATTTTTAATTACACAGTATGAAATATCTAAACCACTGCCTATTTTAAGTACGGGATAACATCACGTCGACGGGAATGAATTTTTATTCATTGGTAGAATTTTCTGGTTTGAATTTAACCTCAAAATTCTTTTGTCTGTAAAAGAAAGGCATTCACTTCCTGAATGTGTCCCAATTAATTTTGATTTATAATAGTAAACACCTATAACATATGTAATTACTCATCTTGTTTGTGATTATTTTAATCAAATTACTCAAATTTACTAAATGAATATCAATGTTCATTACGTCCATCCAAAAACTAACTAACTAACTAATCTTTTAAACAAAATAATAAAAGTCTGGACTACAGGATAAAGGCGATGCTACATACACATCTAACTACAGACGATTCGTGCGTTAATTTGTTTTGTATCGCCATATACAAGAAAAAAGTACAGACCATTTTTACAACAACAATTCTTTACAGAGAAAAAAATCATTTAAAATTTTTGGATGAGTTCGGAATCCGTTTTTAGATTTTTGGGAAATTATATCATTCAGAGCAAAAATCGTTTCTAGAAACGGCTAAATAGAAAAATTATTATTTTTCAATTAAAATTATTGAATAATTGCAAATTTATTATTTTGGCTACTAATTTGAGTTATTTTACATATTATCTCATTAATTTACAGCATAACACAATATCACAGCGATGAGTAAGAATTTTTTCAATCCAATCGATACATTTTTAGTTTGGTTTAACTTTAAATCTGTGACATAAAAAGAATTCACTTCCTACATGTAAAAATATAGTTTTGATTATTTTTGCTTTAAAACAGCAAACATTTCAGGGGACTGCTTGCACGCAATAACTACTTTATTCACCTTACTAATCAATATTTAGATTATAGCACAGAAATTTTAAAACGCAATCAATGCTATTCCTATTTTAATTTTAACTTTTAAACGCAGCTGTTTGTTGTTAGAAAAATATTCACTTCGTGCATATGAATGCTTTTTCCAAATGACTTTTGTTTAAAATCAGACATTTCACAAACACCTATAATACTAATCTGGTTAGTGACTAATTAATCATATTTGCTAAATTAATTTACACTTCGTGAATACAATATTTAACTAAATAATAAATATCTAGACTACAGCCTAGCTTAAGTATAACACAATATAACATCTATGTATAGTTTTATGCTCATTGCATGAATTTCCTGTTTTCATTTTAACTTTAACTTAGCTATTTGTAACAAGAAAAGTATTCACTTCCTGCATGAAATTTTTCTTTCAAATAGATTTGGTTCAAATATAGTAGCAAAATCCGGAATTTAACAAATACCTGTAACATACGTATTAACTAATCTTGTTTGTAATTATTTTACTCATTTTTGCTAAATGAATATCAACATTCACTTCGTGCATGCAATTAAATATTTATTTAACAAACCATTTTCAGCATAACACAATATCACATCCATGCAAATATAAATTTTGAAATGCAACAGATGAATTTTGTATTTGATTTTAACTTTAAAACTTATTCGTCTTTAACAATAAAAATATTCACTTCCTGCATGTAATACTTTTGTACTAGTTAATTCTCTCCTAAAATTTGTAATAATCTTTCGGATTAAACAAACACGTTTGTGATTAGTTTTGTTAATTTTACTAGATAAAAATATATTTAACAACATATTTAATATCAGGGCAGAAAGATGAAAAGAAAAACATTTACTTCGTGCATGCAATAGTCAAGTTCTAATTATATGTGTTTAAAAGTTGTTATAATTTTGGACATTTACAAACACATGTAAAATATGCAACTACATCTCCTGTTTGTTTGTATTTACTCATGAAATAATAGCTTTATTTAACAAATTATTAAATATTAAGATTATAAGCTGTGTGCAGCATAACGTAAAAGCACATCGATTTTTCTATGACAGGAAACGTATTCACTTCCTGCATGGAAAAATTTTGTTTGTAATTATTTTACTCAAATTTTCTAAATGAATATAAATATTCATTACGTCCATGCAACAAAAACTTTATTTAACAAAATAATAAATATCTGCACTGCATGCTATAAGCAGCTTAACACAATATCAATTAGATGAGTATGAATTTTTTAACTGCAATCAATACATTTTTTGGGATTAACTTTAAAAGTTAATTTACTTTTAAAAAATTCACTTCATTACATGCATAAATTTAGTTCTGATTATTTTTGTTGTGCAAATGAATAACAATATTCACTTAATGAATGCAATAACTATTTTATTCACCTAACAAATAAAAAATTCGATTACAGGTTGGTAGCATATAGTAACACAATATCACATAAATAAATATGAATTTCAAAACGCAATCAATTCAATTTCTATTTTGATTTTTACTATTAAACTTAGAGTTGTCTGTTGTAAAAAAAGTATTCACTTCCTGCATGTAAAAATTTCATTCTAATAATACTTCTTTAAGAACTGTTATTATTTCGGGCATTTAACAAACGTGTAACTGTAAAGCAATTTGAATAGTAATTGTTAACGCCACAGCAGATATTCGAGTCCGTCATGACATCATCATTGCCGCAAACTCCAATAAACCTAAAAATAATAACAATTAGACATAATTAAGAAACTAAATTTATATATCTTATCTTATCATCCAAAGTAGAAGTTTGTAGCTGTAAGAAAATATTGTAATTTGACTTATATAATTCATCAATTAATTCATAATTATAATACTTATCTCATCCGTTAACATAAACACACAACATTAATCAACACTGCAAATCATAGTAAATGATAGATGCGGTCGATAGTATAGTGATCTGTATTGTCAACTGGTGTCGATCGTGTGGTAACCTATTTTAATTATGTCAGCAAACCAGCAAGGATCTTGTTGAGAATCTCACCACCAGTTGTAGTTATGTTATGCAAAATAAAATAATTTTCTCGTCACTTTTTGCACAGCCATTACAAACTTCGCATCAAATTTAACCCGAATAACAAATAAAATAAAAATATTATTTAACATTAAATATATTAAAGTTTTTTATTACAACTTTAACAGTAATATTTACTTCGAGCATGCAATTATATCTATATTTAACAAAATAATAAATAATTAGATTACGTGCCGTAGTCAGCTTAACATAACATTACACGATGAATGAATGTAATTTAAAAAGGCCATCGATGCATTTTCCTTTTAGATTTCAGTTATAGAATCCATCTTTCTGTAACAAGAAAAGTATTCACTTCCTGTATGTAAAAAATGTATCCTAATTATTTTTGTTTTGAAACAAGTAAACATATAAACATTTAACAAACGTCTGGAATGATTCCAATATTAACTTCGTGCATGCAATTATAACTACATATATTTAATAAAATAATAAACATTTAGGAAACAAACAACAACAGAAACAGTAAAATAACACTAATTCTTCGTTACATCAAACCGACAATTTTGAAAACTGTTCCATACCACTCAAATTTATGATTTTTTTGACCCGAGCTGTATACCTCAAAATCTGTTTTGCAAAACGTTAAACAATTCCATTCCATAATCGTTTATAAAAAAAATTTTCTGCATATAACCGTTTTCGTTGTCGGTGAATTCCCATTTTAGGTTAACCGTCCTTAAATAGATGCTTTCGCCAACTAAATAAACACTTAGAGTAGATTAGTGCTATACTAATCTAAGGAGATGATGATAAGAATATAAAATGTACTATGTATGAAACATTACCTAATACCAAAATCACGTTTAAGAATGCTTATTGGACAACAAATCAATACCAGGAACTTAAATGTTGAAGAGTATACAAATCAATGTAAAATTGTTGTATTACAAGAACCAAAATACTACTTAAGTATACTATGGCCTTGTTCTTGATGAGAAAAAAAACAATTAATTACATTTAAGAATTATAAAAATTAATTAATTCGTAATTTCGAAACAAATTATCTACAGTTTGTTTTTGTACGGAGAACGTTGCTCCAAAAATCATTATTTAAGTAGTTTCCCATACTGCTTATCGGTAAATAACATTACTTTACTTTTTGTTTAAATTAATGTGTATGTTCTTAAAATTTGAAACAAATGTAAAAAGTTTTACAAAAATTTGTATTAATTACTATACATATATAAATACGACTACGTATATGTACTTATAAATAATTAATCGAAAGTAGAATCAAATTAAATTAAATTTACCCATCAAAAAGACGAAACAGAAAATATGTTAGACGATTTTTACTTATTTACTTTTTTCGAGTTAATTGAATTTTACGTTTTCAATTTATTTGAATTATCTAATATGATTTTTAAGCTTTGGAATATGAACAAATATAAATTAGCATTCTAAACTAACTTGAATGATTAACCAAATTAAAAAAACTTAATTGAGAAAATAACAATTATGTAGCTTAATCGATCACGTTTTACAATCAATTTTGGTCTTATTTTAAATTCAATTTTAGTTGCGTCTTACGTAATAGTAAATTATTTTTCTGACGATCGTAATATATGTAGTGACAATTAAAATTCTTTTTTCTCGTGTAACAAGTCGAAATTTGCTAGATTGCGAATTATAAAATTGAACATATAGAACATAAAATATAGAACATAAAAAGCACCCTGTATTGCAAATAAAAATTAGAGTGGTAAATGTGTTGTGGAATACATCATACAAACTGTATTGGATAAACAAACATTATTCCTGGTGAAATTTCAGAAAACCGAAAAGATCAACCCTTGTTAAAAATTGAATCTTTAAATGAATGCTAAACTTTTCAATATCATTACAAAAATTTTAAAAAGCTGTTACTTCCAGTATGCAGGTTTTCAACAAATTTCGCAACAATTTACAGTAAAAACTGTAAATAGCGGAAATTACGAAAACCGGAATCCTACCATACACGGAAATAAAAATTTAGGTTCTATTTGTAGTATAATATCAACCTCCTGACGCGGAAAACTTGCGACGAAAACCTTTTTCTCGTAATTGTTAATGTAAATTTAATGAACTTTAATTTGTCAAAGACGGAAACAAGATTTATGTAATTTTTTATTTGCTCATGGTAAAGAGGGTTAGATTTTAAAAAACTTGTTTGTTGGATTTTTTTATTGTCAAAGTTTGAGGTTATGAATTTAGTGTACAGAAGATTTTCAAATGATAAGTTGTGTAGAACGAAAGACAGGTACGTAATTTTTAAATTTGTTGAGTTTGCTACTCAACGAAAAATGAGTAAACGACCGCATTGCCTATCTTTAAAAGAAAAATAAAAGTTTCAAATATGTTACCGAGAAATTTAAATTCGGTAAAACGCAAATTTATAACATCATGCAAAATAAAGAGGAATTAAAAAAAATATTTATGTTCAACGGAAAGTGAAAAAGACGGCAAAAAGTCAAGATCATGTACGTACGAAACATTAAACATGTTAACATTCGAGTGGTTTTGCAAAGCGGTCGCAAAAAATATAAAAATTTCTGGACCAATTTTACAAGAAGCGGCCTTAAATATTGGACGAGAATTGAAATTGACGGTCGAGGTATAACTTTACATTCAACATTGCGTGTGGAAAACCAAAAGAAGTAAATAGCCGTACCTTGAGGAGCGGAAAGGAAAATTAGGGCGATTATCGAAAACTATAATATAAAAGATATCGCCAATGCTGATGAAACAGCCCTGTTCTATAAAGCTTTGTCTAATAGAACATTTCACCTAAAAAGACAGAAATGCCCACGCGGCAAATTATCAAAGGAACGATTAACGTTGCTTCTGATCGTATTCGTAGGTGGAACAATCGCAAAATCGGCCATAATAGGTAAACGCCTTAATCCAAGGTGCTTCAAAAATTTAAAAAATCATCTTTTCCCGTTTCTTCTTTTTACTACAATAATTCAACAGCATGGATGTCTTCAGAAATTTTTCAAACAGTTTTTACCATTTAGTTGAATGCCAAAATGAGAAACCAACAACATTTTGTTATTTGTGGACAATGCTGCCTGTCATCCACACTTAACGTTTTCTAATATATAATTGATCTACCTAACACCAAATACGACGTCTGTGCTTCAGCCACTCGACAACGGCATAATTCAGGCGGTGAAGATTTACTACAGAAAACTATGTGAAAAGATTTGCTTAGTAAAATTGAAGAAGGAAACACAAGTTTAGCTTTAATAAAAAAAATATCTATTCTGGATGCGATAGTTTTTTGGACGCTGCAATTAAATGTGTAAAACCAACCACTATTCAAAAATGTTTTAAAAATTGTGGCTTCCTTGCTAATCTAAATGAAGAAGCCAACGAAGAATCAGAACAAGTAGTTGTCGAGATTCAAAACCTAATAGGTGCCATTTATAACGATCATTTGCACGGCGCAATAAATTTTGGTCAATATAGATGTTGAAACCGTCACTGAAACCAGTATTATCGACATAGTTGGACTGGTACAACAACATACTTCGGAAGATGTTGAAAATAATTTGAACAGCGATGATGGTGATGATGACGACAGAAATCAGAAATGATGAAGAGCTTAAAAAATTTGGAGACATTTGCAAAACACAAAAATGACTCGATGACGTTCGCGAAAATTTGTGAATTGAAAATTCATTACCTTGAACTAATGAAGGTAGAACCAAATTTAATTCAATCGATACTTCAATCATACTTTACACCAGTAATAGATGAAGCGTAAATACTAATGGATTAGGACAGAAAAACGTCTCACTGTAGATAACTCTATCTACTAAAAGTCCAGCTTACCACAAATTACAGGTACATGCTACATAATTTTATTTCGTTTAGTTATTGAATAACTAAATTATTATTATTATTATTTATAATGAATCTGTGATGTTTTTATGAATTTAAATAAAATGTTAATTTAATAGTAAAAATTGTTTGGTTTTTGTTCAGCCAAATAGATTTTCAAAATATCCAAAATCCAAAAATAACTCTGAGACGCGGAAAACTTGTAAATGGTGGAAAATTAGATCGGTCCCTTGAGATTCCGGCTTTCGCAGTTTTTACTGTATAAGGGAAATATACTGGTTTTAAATGGCTACACCTCTTAGAGCGTTTTCATTGGGAGTTTAAAAGTACCAATAATATGTAATTAATTTGTAAAAAAAATCCAGTACCACCCCAATACAATACAATAAATATAAGCACAGTGTAATTAATGGAGCAATATTGTTTTATAGTTTTATAATAACACTGTGCTAGTTGAAAAAAGTGATAAGCTGGACACCCAGAGGGTAAACTTAATTCGAGCATGCTGAATTCAATGGTGCTAGTCCCATTTCAAAGTTAGTCCCCATTTTTGAGGTATCGCTTTCGTCATGTTTGGGCTCTGAGTCAAAAATATGACAAAATAAACACTCATTTTCACGTTGACAGCGCAACAAACAACTTTACCGAACATATCAAGATCGAAAAACCACATCCACCATATATGTCTGTTTTACTTAGGCCAAAGTTAGGTTAGGTTAGGTTGAAGTGGCTGTTTACGGACACTTAGACCAGGAGTGGCCCGTTGTGATACGACAGGATCCTATCCGCCCTAGGGAAGCTCATTTTAAATAAGATACAAAGAACACATCAATGACATAACCAAATTTAAAAAAAGTACATAAAATCAAGTTTCGGACAACACTAAAAATTGAAAATCATAGGTACACTAAATTCAATAAAAATTTAACCATTTTGCACAGAATCAAAAATGCAATAGGTAGGTTAAAAAATCTTGGTATACATTTTTAGCACAATTTGACTCATGAGTCATGAGATATTTGTATACTGTACGTATGAGCCAAATCGCGGCCAAAATTCACACCCTGAAAATATACAAAAACAGAAACACCAACAATTTACTTAACGACAAAATCAACACAACAACCAATAAAATTTACGACTAATTATCCATCATTTTAAAACAAAGGAGGTGCCAAAGAGCAGCACCTAGCAACAGTATATAAACAGCCTCAAAATAAATTATGTAATAGTGGTAAAAAATAAACCGAAGAAGGGATTATTCTCGAAATCGACATTTCTAAAAAATTTAAAAAAATTGGCACAATAAGTAAGAACTAAAAACTACAATAAAAAAATTTTAATTTAAATATAATAACAAAAGAGGGCTAACACTATTTATGATCACTTTTTTTTTTTTTTTTTATTATTGCTGCAATCTGTTCTGGGGCCAAGGCTCGCCCAACTCTTCCGCGGTTAGCTTTTACCGTCCTTACTTTTACGCCAGTGGGTAGGCGAATTCGAGGACGTACGGTCTACTGAAGGTACAGCAGTGCTCCAAAAGATACTAAGAAGCATGGAAGCTCTTAACATTCATCTAGCTAAACAAGAGAAATGCCTTCAAGCTCTAAGCAACGGATTAGATAAGCAAGACTCTCTAAATGAAATGAAATCCATGCTCTATTAAAATGATGCAAACAACAACAAATAAAACATTAAGAATAGTAACCTGGAATGCAAATGGGATAAAGCAACATATTCCAGAATCCATTATCGGAAACCAATTCTACTTCAACTTCATATCTTAAAATATATGGATACAGTTGCTACAACGCCATTCATCTAGCAGGAAGGGCAAGGGAAGGATCGTCGGTGGTTATAAAATAAAACATCAAACACTTTATAGATCTTAAAATTAATGAGGAATTTATGCAAGTAGTCACCTTAAAAGTATTTATAAATAATAACAAAGAATATAATGAATCGTCAATATATTGTCCCCCAAGATATAATTTAATTAAAAAGACTATTGCACGTTATTTAAATCACTTGGATCAAGTTTCATAATCGGAGATAATTTTTATGCAAAAGACACCTACTGGGGATCAAGAGCAACCTCTAAAAAATGAAGAGAGCTGTTTGCAGCAGGAAGACCATGCAATTGCGATTTTCATTCTGGAGATCAATTAACTTATTGCCATACGGATAGAAACAAAATACCCGATAACATTGACTTCTTTATCACCAAAGGTATAGACGAAAACTATATATATACAGTAAACCCTGGTTATAAAATCCTCGGATATAACGAAAACCTCTCTATAACGCTCAACTGTATCGGTCCCAATGTTTTTCCTATATAACATACTGAAAATTACACTCACTATAACGAACCTCGTTATAACGATATAATGAACAACATTTCTTGTTCAAATTAATAAAACACTTGTAGATAAAATATAGATAAAATCTGTTATTGATGAAAATTAAATTTTTGTAATGGATCATTTTTTAAATAAGGTTTCAAAAAACGACATGATATTTGTTTTAAAACTATTTCTGGCGAAAAGGCATCGGCGTCCGCAACACAAGCTTCAGATTGAGTGCAAAAATTTCCTATAATTACGAACGGTTATCAATCAGATGATCAATATAGACGAGACCGGATTATATTATAAATTTATGCCGGATAAGACCATGGCTTTTAAACACGATGCTTGTTTTGGAGGTAAGCGGAGCAAAGATCGACTTACTGTGCTCTTAGGGGCAAACATTACTGGAAAGGAAAAGCTACCGATACTAGTTATTGGTAAATATAAAAACCCAAGATGTTTCAAAAATATTCGCATTCTACCGGTGTTATATAAATCAAATTTGAAAGCTTGGATGACTTTCCAGGAATGGGAATTTTCTCTTCGTCATATTGATAAGCAATTCTTTGCCAAAAAACGCAAAATTTTGTTGATAGTGGATAATTGTCCATCGCATTTAGAAGTTCAAGGTTTAAAATCTGTAACAGTTAAGTACTTACCTCCAAATTCTACAAGTTTAATACAACCAATGGACCAGGGTATTATACAAAACTTTAAAGTATTTTACAGAAAACTTTTGATCAAAAAAGTTATACAGAGTCTCGATGATAACGGTATCCTGCCTCATTTTAATCTATTCGATGGCTGTGGGATGATAAACTTTGCATGGGATTTGGTACAGACAAACACTATTTCTAACTGCTTTAAAAAGGCTTGGACTGGCGATGATGAGACGTCTACAACCATTGAAGAGAATTTCAACAGTGTTTGCCTTGAAATGGATGAATTATATTGGCAAAATCCATTAATGCAAACACTAAATGAAAATGTCGATTTGCACGAATATTTGACTGTAGATGAAAATGTTATCGTTACAGACGATAGCGATGAAGTAATTTTAAGGTCCATAGAAACTAATTCGGATGAAAATGTTGATGACGATAGCGACAATGAAATGGAAGTGCCCTCGATGAAAGACATAGAAAAACATTTAAATTCATTGCGAACTTTCTTAAGCTGCAATCCGGATTGTCAAATTGAACTTCAATATGTTAATAGTATTGAAAGAAAACTGGAGCAAATAAGACGTTAACTTTAAAACAGAAACAAATTACCGATTATTTAAAAAAATAATTGAATTAATATGAGCTATTTTAAAAATTAATTTTTGAATTAAGATGATATGATTTATGTTATTTATTTTTAAGTTATTACATATTTATGTATGTATACATAATTAGCGAAGACATATTCGTGGTCTTTAAAACTTATGTAACTTGACCTAATAAACTAATGTATTACTGTTGAAATATAAATATTTGTTTTTCATAAATATAATATTGTTAAAATAAAATATTGGTTTTAATAATTCCTCCTTATAACGAACAATAAATTATCAGACTTTTTATAACGAACCCTCTTTATAAAAAAGCACTGGATATAATGAATTAATTTTGCGGTCCCGAGAGTTTCGTTATAACCAGGTTTTACTGTACCTAGAAAGCAGCGAGGGGGTTATGTCGGATCACACGCCTGTTATTATGACAATCAGTGCAACGATTGTTAAAAAAACTAGTCCACCTTCGCTAACGAAGTAGCTAACGCTACTGGGAGAAATTCCAGAAACTTGTTGAGGATAATCTGGATCTTCAGGTGCCAATCAAAAACCCGATACAGCTAGAAGAAGAACTAGAACACCTCTACAACAGTATACAAGAAGCGGCGTGGAGTAGTACCCTCTCAAGTTCAAAGGAAATGCGCGAAAATGCTATTTATCCTTTAGAAGTTAGGGAACTTGTTTGCTGCAAAACAAAAAGCAAGAAATGTCTGGCAAAGAAGTCGAGCGCCAGAATATGAAACAACTCTAAATTTTTTATCCAATAAACTAAAGTTGCTAATTAAAGAAATCAAAAACGAATCCATTAATAAATACTTGAGTGGTTTTGCTGGGGAACAAAATACCGAGTACTCCCTTTGGAAAGCGACAAAAAGTTTAAAACGACCTAAACTACAAATTCCACCAGTAAGAAATGTAGATGGGACATGGGCTATAAGTGCAAAACAAAAAGCTTCGATGTTTGCAACCCACCTCGAGAACACGTTCTAGCCTCTACCTAGACAAACTGCAGAGGAAAACATACCACCAATATATAAAATGGATAACTGCAATATATTTCCTGTCACATTACAAGAATTAAAAGAGGAAATCAATCTCAACCTAAATACAAAGAAATCTCCAGGATATGACTTAATTACAGGACAAGTAGTAAAAGCTCTTCCTGAAAAAGGACTACGTAACCTACTTCAAATAATTAAGTAGCAGAAGTAATTATGATACCTCAACCAAACAAACCACTTAATGACAAAAGTTCGTAAATTGGCCTATTTCCTTACTTCCAATAATTTCAAAATTATTCGAAAAACTACTCATAAAGAGACTCAAACCAATAACAGCAGAAAGCAATCTCATTCCTCCACATCAATTTGGCTTCAGAGAAAACCATTCAAAAATAGAACAAGTACACCGAATTACAAACATAATTGAAGTCGTACTTGAAAAAAATAAAGTATGTTCAAGCATCTTCTTGGATGTAGCACAGGCCTTTGACAGAGTATGGCATAAAGGTTTGGAATATAAATTACAAAGAGACTTACCAAAGCAGTTTTATGAAATTCTAAAATCTTACATATCTAACCGACACTTTCGAGTTAAATTAGATGGCGATTACTCAGAAATAAAGAAAATATCAGCAGGGGTACCACAAGGTAGCGTTCTTGGACCAACTTTATATGATCTATACACCTCGGCCCTGCCAACGATAGAGGAGAGTAACATAGCGACGTTTGCGGATGATATGGCCATCTTAGCAGTTGCTAATTGCATAGAAGAATCTACAAGCAAATTGCAAAGAGCTTTGAAATAAGAGGTTTCATTTTGAATAGCCTGCAATTTGGGCAGCTGTCAATTTTGAAGCTGTCACCTTTTGACATTTGACTAGTAAAAACTACGCCATTACTAAAAATGGCACAATACACGCTTCAACAACGCATTGAAATTGTTAAAATTCACTACAAAAATGATGAAAATTTTGCAGTCACAGTTCGCAAAATTAAAGCACTTTTGGGTCGTTGTGGAAAAATTTGAGCTGTTGGGACAAGTTAGTTACGTGAAGAATCGAAACCGTGTGTGTCGCTCAAGAACAACTGAGAATATTGCTGCTGTAGCCCGTAGCGTTGACGAAAACCCAGGTTTGTTGATTCCTCGTCGATCTTTGGAATTAGACATTCCACAAACGACATTGCACCGTTATCACAAACGACATTACACAGGCTTTTAAAGTCCAGTTAACACAAGAACTCAAGCAGATCACGGACTGGATTTTTATCGAAAAATCATCTTCAGTGAATAGACCCATTTTCACCTCGGAGGCTACGTTAATAAGCAGAATTGTCGCATTTGGGGCTCAAAAAATCCAAGAATGATTGTTGAGAAGCCTCTCCATCCTCAACGTGTCACGGTTTGGTGCGGTTTTTAGGCTGGCGGTGTGATTGGACCTTACTTATTCGAAAATAATCCTGGTGCAACTGTTACGGTGTATGGATCGCGCTACCGAGCTATGATTAATGATGTTTATTTTCAGCAAGACGGCGCTATGTGTCACACAAGCAACGAAACAATCGCAATTTTTCAAGAAAAGTGTCCTGACCGAGTTATTTCTCGTGGAGGTGATCACAATTGGCCACCGAGATCTTTTGATTTAACACCTTTACACATTTCTATGGCACCGCGTGAAAGATAAGGTCTATTCCAATGCTCCACAATCGATTCAAGATTTAAAGATGGAATTCGTGAAGTTCTCGAAGACATGCAGCCGAAAATGTGCGAATTGGTCATGGAAAATTTCATGAAAAGGATATGATGCTGCAAGCGTAGCCGTGGCGGCCATTTGGCTGATATCGTTTTCAAATGTTAATGGCATACCTTCCTCTTTACAATGAAATAAACGTTCGTTGATTTCTCTTAAAAAATACTCGTGTTTTTTAATATCAAAATGAAACCTCTTATTAGAAAACCCTTTAATATTGTCAGTACCTGGGGGTCGATTCTTGTTCAGTGAAAACTACAATGAGAAGTGTTTTCAGTGAAAGTTAACTTTTCTGATTCGCATTACATGAGAATGAAAAAGAATCTTTTTATATGAAATTTTTTTTTTCATCGATGCTTATAGTCGTGAAAAGAAAAAGGAATTTTTCAAGTGGGCTTACTAAATATTAAATATACAATTTAAGTATTTTAAATGTATTTTAAGGATAATTCGTTCCATTTAAAAATGAAAATTCAACATTTGCAAACATTTTATTAGTTTGTTTTTTTCTTATTAATTTACAAGCGCAACTAGCGACACTTTAATGAACTATTGGTTATTTTATTTATGGAGTTTCCCAATTTCAAATTAGTTGACATTTACATACATAGTTCCTCTAATTGAATTAAAATGATTGATTTAAAATTTTATGAATATTTTAGAAAAATGAAAAAAAGGTAAAAGGCAAACGACCTAGTGAGGCACAGAAGGCATTCTTAGTCAATTTCCTAGAGTTAAATTTAGAGTTGGCTCATGACAGGTAAAAATAATTAAAATAACGTTAATAGTAATAAGTTCATATCAAAATATATATTTATAATTTTATTTCAATTATTGGTTTACGTCTATTGATGGAGCTCGGACGCGAGACAATGCCTGGAATAATTTGGGAAATGGATACATTAGGTGGAGCTAATAAGGTCGGTTAAAAACTGCGAAAATTCTGAAACGACCAAAGGTTAGTTTATAATATACAACTTATTATTTTGAGATTGTTTGCAAAAGAACGCCACGCGCTCTAGTTGCGATCAAAAATAAAAACGGGATTAATGGAACCAAAGTGCCAAAACCCCTAACAGAGATTGAGGAGAGAATATTATCAAGGAGTATATATTGCCAATTCGCTAGTTAGTTTAGTTTCGGTCGAACTAAATAGTGTGTATATAGAGCAGATAAACGAATCACCTTCTTAAATTAGAAAACCATTTACAAGATGCAATAAATATGGACCATATGAACTTGGAAGAAAAATCGTCGATAACAAAAATTTGTCTCGAATATAACGATATCTTTCATCTACCTGGAGATCATCTCACTACAAGGCTGGTTGTCATCATATTCCCCTTATAACTAATTCACAAGCCGTGGATATAAAACCATATAGGCTTGAACACTCTAACTAAAGCCGAGATTGACACACAAGTCAAGGAAATGCTTTCGAAGGGTATAATCGAGAATAGCAGTAGTGTTTTCAATTCCCCCTTGCTTGTAGTGCCAAAAAAATCTTGCGATGGTAATAAACGTTGGCGTGTGGTTGTAGATTACAGACGTTTAAATGAAATAACCGTAGATGATATTTTCTCACTTCCAAATATTGTCGATATATTGGATCAATTAGGCGATGCAGTCTATTTCACTACCTAATTTAAGCAATGAAGACAGACCAAAGACAGCTTTCAGCACCCAAATGGGTCATTATCATTTCACGCGAATGCCGTTTGGACTGAAAGGTGCACCCGCCACGTTTCAGAGAATAATGAACAACGTGTTATCTGGGTTGCATGGGTTAAAATGCTTTGTATATCTGGACGATGTGGTTGTTTATGGATACAATCTCCTAGATCACAACAGAAAACTCCTTGATGTATTTCAATCACTAAGAAAATATAATTTAAAACTCCAACCTTCCAAATGTAATTTTTTACGAAAGAAAATTTGCTATCTAGGGCATATACTTACCAATTACGGAATTAAACCAAACGCTTCTAAGATAAAAGCAATTCAAAATTTTCCTATTCCAAAAACACAAAAGCAAGTTAAATCATTTCTTGGTCTTATTGGATATTATCGTAGATTTATTGAAATATTTTCTGAACTTGCTCAACCTCTCAATTCACTTTTAAAGAAAAATGTACCTTTTATGTATTTGGAATGCCTTTTGTCAAAATAGTTTTGAAATATTGAAACAAAAATTAATAACCTCACCCATTTTACAATACCATAATTTTAATAATAGGTTTTACGTTACGACTGATGCAAGTGACGTTGCTCTTGGAGCTGTTCTTTCACAGAGAACGATGACTTGCCCATAGCTTATGCTAGCCGGGTCCTTAATAAAGCTGAGCGAAATTATTCTACCTCTGAGAAAGAACTTCTGGCAATCGTTTTTGCGGTTAAACGCTTCCGACCATACTTGTCCGGAGTCAAACTTAGCATAATCACTGACCATAAACCGTTAATATGGCTCAACAAAGCTAAAAATCTCTCATCTCGCCTTATGCGTTGGAGAATAGAAATGGATGAATACGATTACGATGTAATATATAAACCTGGGAGGTACAATGTAAACGCGGATGCTTTGAGCAGAATTTCATTAGATTCTGTCGGTCAAGATAAGGTCAAAGTCATTACTCGATCCCAGTCAAAAAGAAATAATGAAGAACCAAACGCGAATGAAAATCCTAATAATTCAGAATCTTCTATACAAAACTTCTCTGGTCCCTTACAAACATCGGGTGTACCCATTCGACAAAATCCTAACTTTGATAATGGAATCATAAAACTTGAAAATATCTCGGATATAGACAAAATAATCAAAGAGTTTCACATTTCAACATTAGGTGGGCATCAAGGCATCGAAAGAACATTTGAATGACTAAAATCCTATTACTATTTCCCAAAAATGTGGAGCACTATACGTAACTTTATATCCAAGTGCGAGTCATGCCAGAAAAACCATGTTTCGAGAATTACCAAGTCTCCCATGATAATAACCACCACTTCAAAACGAGCTTTTGACAAAATATTTTTAGATATTGTTGGGCCTCTTAACCCTTCGTATAATAATAATCGATTTATTTTAACAATACAGGATGACTTGTCAAAGTATTCGCTGGCAGACCCTCTAGAAAATCAACTAGCGGAAACAATAGCTAACGCATTTGTAGAGAACTTTGTGTGTAGGTTTGGAGTTCCTTTATGCATATTAACTGACCAAGGGACAAACTTTTTGAGCAGTTTATTTAAAACCCTCTGTAAAATACTAAAGATAAAGAAAATCCAAACTACCGCTTATCACCCACAAACCAATGGGCATTGGAGAGATCCCACCGAACATTAGTAGAATATCTTCGTAACTACATAGATAAAGATTTAAATGATTGGGACAGGTGGTTATGTTTTGCGATGTTTACTTATAATTCTACCCCTCATACATCCACAAATATTATGCCTTTTGAAATTATACATGGATTTAAACCTCATATACCTACAAGATTAAAGAGCAATACCAGAACCTTTTACAATCAAGAAGACTACTTCCAAAACCTAAGAACAAAACTTGCAAATTCTTACGAGATAGATAGCCCATAACAATTTACTAAATCAAAAGGAAAGGCCAAAATTATATTACGATCGAAGTATTAACAACGTTCAGTTTCAAATCGGTGATAAAGTGTTCATTCATTCGGTAAAACAACCAACATTCAATAAAAAAATCATTCTTGATGTGCGAGGAAAAATCATACCTAGCGATGCTCTCTTCTGTTGCTCGTATAGATTTGTTTGTTCAACAATAGTTTCAACAAATTCAATTGGGAAAAATAGTTCAAAAATATCTGTAGGTTCAGTTTTCCCTTTTGCTTAACTTTAGTTTTTTTTTTCAAAAATATCTGTTTCACGGTGTCTTGTTTTGTATTTTGTTCGTATTTTGTAATGACGTACACGTGTACGTCATTCCACGCGGACTATTAAATGTCAAACTTATATTTAAGTTACGTTTTCATTGCCACCTATTTCGTTCCAATCGTTCCAAAACAAATTAAATGGTTTGGCATTTACACACTAGGATATGTGTTAATCAAATCAGTGCAGTAATTTAGGCGCGGAATCCAGCTTCATACTGTCCGCACTAGTAGACAGTCGGACTACCATTTTAAAAATATTTTCCTTTGCATATCATTGACTGTGTCAACAGGAACATTATTTTTATACTTACCTATCCACATCCCCTCCACTCAATAGAAACATACTTATAAATAAACGCACCATTCTGCGCGACAATTACAATTTTTTTAAATTTTCGAAAACAGATCACTCATAAAAATTATTATAAATATTTTTTGTATTAAAATTTCCACGAAACACGAAACACAATGGGTGGAAATTTATGCCTCGATTTATATAAAAAGTTCAAAAAGCACCCAATTTGTTTCCCAGCAAAACGTCGAGATATTCATTCACATAAAGAAAACAAAAGAAAATTAATTTTTCAATAAAGTTTTTTGAAATATATTTTTTTGTGTAATTTTTGATTTTTTTTTTTCGTTTGTATTTTTTTTTTAATTTTTCCTTTTTATAAATAATTTAATTATAATATAATAATTATTATAATATATATATATATATACTTTGCTTTTTTATTTTATTTATCTCATATAATAATAATTAATTAGTAAGTTTTTTTTACTTTTATTGTTGTTTGTTTTTTTTTGTTTTATAATAAAAAGATATTTACAAATTATATTTATTAAAAATTACAATGAGTTTTATAGTTTATTATTTACTTTATTTATTTATTTTAATTTGTATATTAATTTAGAAGATTTTTTGTTTAATTTTTTGTAGTTTTTTTTTATTTATTATTTATAATTATATATCAATCAAATTTTATTATTTATTTATAATATATTTTCAATTCAGTTCATTCTTAATTATTTGACAAAAATAAAATTTAAAATAAAAAATTCGTTCAGTTAAGTTATTTATTTATTTAATTTTAACGTTATAATGATATGTTTATTTAAAACGAAAAATAAAATATTTTAATTAATCGGGTTTCATAAAAAATTATATTATTTGTTTTGTTTATGTGTGCCTCCCTAATATATTTTACTTGTCGTCGTCTACCGAAAAAAATAAATAAATAAATAACTTTTTAATTTATTTATTAAATTTATTTTGTATATATTATGGAAAATGAGATATTTAAATAATGAAAAACTTATTAAGAATTTAATATCAGAATATTACTTAAATGCGAAAATAAGCGTATTTTTCTTGTTATTATTATAATTATTATAAATTTTTAATAAAAATAAATAAAATAAAAAAAAAGTTTTTCTTAAATATAATAAAAAAAATTATTATGTTTACACTTAAAAAATAAACTATAAAATAAAATTAATAATAATAATAAAAAAAACTTGGATACCAAGAATGTTTATGTATGTATGTATATATTTGTATGTGATGTTTTTTATTTAATTTAATTTAATTTACAAAAATCTTAATAATAAGAGATTAAATAATATTAATAAAAATTATGCAATTAAAAGCTAATATCACGTTTTCTTATATATTTTTCAAGTTTTCTTTTTTATATATTTTGTCTATAATGAGGAATTGAGCTTTTCGAGATTTTATGAAGCTTTTGTTGTGTCGAATTTTACTACTCATACATTTTTATGTTTTGTAAATAGTTTGAATTGACGTAAAACTTTTTATGTCTATGGTTATTGATGGAAATATCGATTCGTTGTTTCTGCCCTTCATAATGTGACTCACAACGGAAATTCACAACCCCAAAAATATAAAAACGGGTTTGTTTACAAGGGAAAATTTTATTAATTCGTTTAACCCGACAAAATACCAAAAAGTTATTCAACTTGAAATTCTAATTTACATTAATTCTGCCAACGAACTTTTTCAAATAATTTGGACGTAATATAAGATCAAAGCTATAAAATACCTAATAAACTTTAGGCAAATAGCCGCGCCAGATAAGTTTCACACCTCCATTTTATTTTTAAATGTCAATTCCATCACAAATACGTAATCAATATTCCATCAATTTTAATTTAATTTATATCAATTTTACTTCTCCAAAAATAAAATTAAATTTGAAAATAAAATACAAAAAAAATCTTTTATATTCACACAAAACTCAAGATGAATAAAATAAGAAATAATAGACAAATGATTTCGATTTCGTTTTATATTTCTTTAAGTCTTTTCATTTCTTGAAAATAAAAATAAAAATAAAATTAATAATGATAATAATAATAATATATACAACAAAAGAAATAAATAATAATAGTAATAATATTTACAGTATTTTATTTTACTTTACGTTTAGAGATATTTTTTTTTAATATAAATAAATTAGATTTTTAAAATTGATACCTTTTCTTCATCATCTTAAGATATTCCGTTCATAATATTGGTTTTCTTCTTTTTTATCAAATCAAAATGAAAAACTAAACAATTTTATATAAATAAACTAAAAATTAAATTTAATATTATACAAAATAAGCTCGTCCACCACGACCCATTTGTGGTGTTTCGGGTATCGTTGAATATACATGGCCTAGCGACGCCTGCGACCGTGACATGTAATTTAAATTAGGCGCTGCCTCATAATGCTGTGACGATATGGTCGACGATGATTCATCTTCTGTGTTGCTCGTGGTTTGCGATGGTGTTACATTTGTTGTGGGCGGCTGATCAACAATTTGTACCGCAATACCAGGATGCGCCAATTTATTCCACGTATCATAGTTTAATGGACCCGGTGTATATCGTAAATTTGGATTATTCCTACTCAAATCGTTGCTACCTAATTTTTTAACCGTATCCTTATTGATATTCACATCGGGCAACGCAAATCGCACCTTATCCCAAAATCGTTTCTCGCCCCAGCATATTACAGTACATGTGCGTATTAGGATCTGCATTAGTGGATCCATGGCGATGAGCTCAACGGGCGCCGTGAGTATTAGTATAACACGATTTCGTCGCTGCGACGAATGTATATTATCTAATACTTGGTGTAATGCAACTCGGAATTGCGGTTGTGACCAATCCGATTGCAAAAAATTCATCGACAGCAATAGCATGATTTTGCGTGACGCATCGCACGCACTCTGTATCGAATCGGTCAAAAATGCTGATGCATGTATATCACGATGATGCATATATAAATTGTAACCGCTGTGCTGTAATTCGTTTGCGATTACTTGTGACACAAATTCTGTGTCCTTTATACTGTACACCATATAACAATCGTACAGTTTATTTTTATCGTCTGGATTCGATACCGCAATGGTTGGATCTTTAAATAGCCGGATACCGTATTTTGCGTGTGCCCACAATCGAACATCTTGTCGGAATACACACGCAAGTGCCACCAAAAGTGCCGTTCCAATTATGGCAACCAAAATGGCGGCCAGTAATGGTACATAACCACCCCCAATCAAACCATTACCTAATAGAACAGTTCGTTGCACAGCAGGCGTGGCGATCGCATGCTCATTATTAGCATGACAATTATTTATCGCACCACTAATAAATTGATTATCCGTGCATAACATTTTGTTCACATCGAATGTGTTCATTGTGTTTAAATCCTTGAGCCATTCTTGCAGTTTCCGCAATGACATACAATCACATTTCCACTTGATATCATTCATCTCGATTTCAATTTCGCCCGATTTCTTAATCACCTTCCATGGCACAAACTCTATAATACTGTTATTACTTAACGTAAGTATCTGCAACTCGTTCAACGACGAAAACGTATTTTCACCCACATAACTAATCATATTATGATTTAGGAACAATTCATTCAAATTCTTAAGCTGGTCGAATTCAAATCCACGCAACTCTTTAATTTTATTATTTTCCATATGGAGTACTTTTAAACTGGGCACCCCATTAAACGTGCGATTATGTAAACTTTGAATATTACTATTGTTTAAAAATAATATTTCTAGCTTCTTCTTACCGATAAACATATGGCTCGGCAGTTCTTGTAAATCATTGCCATCCAAATATATTGTGGTGGCATCCATTGGTATACGCTCGGGCACCGCATTATACGATGCATTACCGCAATCCACAATGTTAGAACTCCACGCGTGATCGTGATAACAGTTGCAACGATCGGGACACGTCATTTTACAATCACACGCATCAAAATCACAACAGTGACATAGTGCAAAACAGTGACTTTCGTATTTGCACAGAAAATCTTTAGAATTTAGTTCCATTAGCGGCCGTACCGATGCGCCACGTTTTAATTCCATTGTACACATCACCATATCTAGGTCGGGAACACGCGGATGTTGTCGTAGTCGGCTCAATTCATTTATCCGTTGCAACCATTCCATGTGACAGTCACAGTGGAACGGATTATCTCCAATAAAAAATTGTGGTATATCCTTGATTTCGGGTACCGGTGTTAGCGCTAACGATGCAATTTCCAATTTATTTAGTTCATTTTTGTTGAGCACGACCTTTTCGAGATTAGGTTTTTTCAAAAACGTACCCGGCTCAATCGTCGTGATTTTATTATTGTTTATAATAATTGTTTCGATACTATCCGGAATACTGGCCTCATTAATCATTGTTAGCTTATTCTGCGAAACATCGAGCCACCGTAGTTTTAACGTATTCCGGACATCATAATAATTTCCGAGCTCCGTAATATTATTTTTATGTATATCGAGCCATTCCAAATTCGCCGGTATATGACTATAATCAAACCAATTCAAATTATTATCGGACACATTCAACCATGCCAATCCTTGCAACGAATTAAATATACCCGAGATATCCTGCAACTGATTATTATCCAATCGTATGATGCGTAGTGTCGGATTCGAGTTAAATGCCATCTGATCGATATGTTTAATTTGGTTCGAGGCCAAATTTAGCACATGCAACGAAGTCAATTTGATAAATGTATCGCGCGTAATATTTGTTATTTGATTATCGACGAGCCGGAGCCCGAGTAATTGTTCCAGTCCATCAAACGATTGATTTGTTAGGGCCTTAATTTTATTTTTTCCCAAGTCGAGACTTTTCAAAAAACGTAATTTCCCAAGGCCAATCGGCACTTCCGTTAGTAAATTATCGTTTAAACTTAAATCATTTAGATTTGTTAAATTTTCGAAAACTTTTGGATTTATGTGCTCGATTAAATTTGCCTCGATGTACAATTGATTGAGGACATACAAATCGGACAGGTGATATGAATCGATTGATTTTAGTTTATTATGCGATAGCGTGAGGGCATGCAAATTTTTTAAATCACTAAAGGCATTATCGGCAATTTGTTCAATTAAATTATTTTCAAGATTTAATATTTGCAAACTATATAAACCACGGAAGACAAATTGATCAATTTTGGTCAATTGGTTAAAACTTAAGTTCATCACGATTAGGCGTACTAGGCCGGCAAATGTATCACGCGTTATCCATGTCGATGTCAATTCATTTTGTGATAAGTCAATTACTTCTAATCTATCTAAACCGTCTAAGAGGCCTTGTGCTAATACTGCTAAGGAATTGTTTTGTAGGTATAATTGTTTCAGTGATCGATTAATTTTAAATAGTTCGGGTGGTAGCGCTATTAAACGATTATTCGAAATGTTCATGACTTGTAACGATTGTATTCCGTTTAGAGCACGGTCACCGATCGACGTTAGTAAATTGTCCTGCAACATAAGGGTGCTAAGTGAGCGAAGCGCTGATAATCCGTTATCTGGCAGCACAGTTAAATCGTTATCACTTAAATCGAGCGCTTCAAGTCCTGTATTGCACGCCTTTCCCGGAATACTTGGTCCCGTGTTGCTGTAGTCCGAAAATCCCAATTGTATTATATCGGTTAGTCGATTTTTCGTTAGATTTAAACTTTTGAGCGAATACAGCGGGCAAAATAGTTCAGTCGGTATGCTCCATATATTATTATCGGTTAAATCTAAATATTTTAATTCACTCATGCCACGGAAACTCTCCGGATGAAATTCCAAATTCATCGCATTCCAATCGGTGTTATGCGTCCGCAGCGATAACGATTGCAGATCTCTGAGCGCTGATAAAACCATTGAAGGCACATATCGTATTTTACAGTATTCTATTCGCAAATCTTTCAATCGTTTTAAGGAACTTAGAAATCCTCCATTATTACTATTACTACTTGTTTCTAGTGAACTCTCAAAGAATAGCACATCATTGCATTCCAGCTTCAATGATGTTATCTTATCAATTTGATATGAACTTAAATTGCCTAATAAGCTATCGGTGCCGCCGATAGTTCGTAATTTACACGCTAATATACTTGTAATATCGTTTGCATTATCACCTAAATCACCATCACTAATAATTCGTTGCCATTTGCAACCTCGCGGAATTTGTTGGCCGCCTCCATTCCCGCCCGCACTTCCACCCGTTCGTATTGTTAGACTAGATTTTGCATAGATCATACACCAAAATATTGTCAATATAGCAACATTTAATGCATTTTTAAGCGACATTTTTTCTAGAGTTCAAATTCGCCTAATTTTCACTCACAAAACCCAAATGGTACCAAAAAACACTGTGTCTTTAAGATTTTATAAATTTCTTACACTTTTTATTATAACATAAAATTCTTTTGTCTACACATAAAATTATTTTATTCTCATCGTTATAACAAAGCATCATTTTTTTATGTGTATACATATATTCTTCTATGTATTAGAACCAAACATAAAAAAAACACTATTACAATAAAAATATTTTTTCCAACTTCTTTTCTTATTTATATATTTCTCGAAAACTTTTTTTTCTCAAAAACACTTCATCTTATTCTTAGCCACATAAATATACACACAGATAACATATTTAAAAATCACAAAATCAAATATTATTTATTTTTGATATAATTTTCACATTTCCAAAGCAAAAAAAAATCGTATCACTATAATCCAAATATCAAAACTGCAATATACACATAATCCTATAAATGTCTTATATTTTTTTTACATAATTATGTTACAAGAATTACAATACTACATAATATAAATATATTTATGCTTTCAAACCAAATAAAATTTCATCTTCACTTGATCGCGTTTCGAAGAGAACTAAATTTACAAAAAATTTCGAAGTTTACTTTACAATTTTTTTTATTTTACCTCGTCGTATTTCGTCGCGTTTATACGAAACCCGAAAAAATATACGCAACATAAATTCTCAATTCTCTTCTAGTATATATAACAAATGTTTGTGATTTTTTGGAGTGGGGATACAAATTCCATCATAAAAACCATAAAACATCTATTATTTACTCTTTCCGCTCTCTCGAGCATACTTTTTTTTTGGGTGGGGATAAACCATAACGCGTGATTCGCTACTCTCAAAATAGTAGGGATAAACATAAATTCTCTTAAAACCACAATATGAATGAATTATATACTCTCTTCTCATTCTCTCGATTCATTTTGATTGAATTAATTTATTTTTTTGTTTTCTGTATGTTTACTCATCCATTCATTCGATTCGAACTGCTCCTCCTATATTTTTTTTTTTGGTTACTTTAATATTTATTTAAATTTTAATTAGACAAGAAAAAGAAAATAAATAAAATTAACATAATGATTAATTTGAATAATACCAGCCATTTTCTTTTATTTAATTTTATTTATATAATTATTCTATTATTAGAAAATTTAAACTAATGAAAAATGGTGACACAATGTCAAGGTCATTTTATTGTTTACGTTACCAAACAATTAATTACTGTAGCAAAATTTGGCGACCATTTTGTCGTTAGCATATTATGAAATGTGTGCGATTTTGTTAACCGTAATTTATAAAAGTACCAACCCAAAGCAGGTGTGAGCATATCAAAAAATTGTTCGAGTGAACCCTAATTTTATATGAAATGCGTGTGAGAACAGAAATATGTGTATTGACTGGCAATTTGATTCGCTGAAACAAGTTGGTAATTTTATTACGGTACAAAATAATTTTATTGGAATAGTATTGTATTGTGTTTGTAATCGCCTAATGGACTGTTGTGGTAGGTGTCACGGACAATATCAAATTTCGTATTGTTTAGTGTTCCTTATATACAGACCGCTGACAACTGTTTGTTGTGGGTCTGAATTATCGACGCATATGCCCTTCTTAAAAATGTATCACAATTATAAAATATTGGGTTATCTTCTGCACACCAACAAGACAACTTTCAACGTCGAGGTGAGATTATCAATAGATTGGTAGAAATCTAGGATTATAATCGGAAAGATGACCAAAGAATGTATGAGACAAACAATTATTTTTCATAACAATCTCTACAACAAATCATGAGGCAGCTTACTTTATAAATGATTAAATTTGACATAAAAAATAGTAATCGATTCTTAATTAACAAAGTAATAGTTTTATTATATGTAAAGCAATTATTACAATATTTTATGAAAACTAGTACGTTTTAAAATAAACTATTTAACTAACTATTTAATGTTTACTTTATAAATAAGTATAATTATATTACCCACATAGGGGTTTCACTGATCTATCTGACCATGTAGGTGAGACCCCGTGAACATCTCTAGGATCGGTGAAATAAAATTTGAAAATTTATTGAAATTCATGAAACTTCTAAGTCATATATGGTCCAGTAAATATCATCACAATTGAACCCTGTTCGGAACTATCGATAGTCGAAACTTTGAACTATCTAAAAGTATAAACGTGACCTTGTGAACATCGTAGCTTATTTGGGAATGTCAATTGGGTAAAAATCCTATTGGAGAAAATACCAAAATTTCCAATTGAGAGTAAAATTGCAAACGAAGAAGTTGTAAATTATGGAAAACATGATGAAAATTATTATTCGTGCTCCATTTGCACGATATTGATAGAAAATTTTCTGACCTATTCGAATATATGAAAGAGATCACGTGAACATTTCTGGTATGGGCGATATAACCATAAACGTAAAAATGTCTCTGGACTAGTTAAAAATCATCATAATTAGATCCCGTTCATTACCCACATAGGTTTCACTGATCTATCTGATCATGTAGGTGAGACCCCGTGAACATCTCTAGGATCGGTGAAATAAAATTTGAAAATTTATTCAAATTCATGAAACTTCTAAGTCGTATATGGCCCAGTAAATATCATCACAAATTAACCCTGTTCGGAACTATCGAAAGTGGAAACTTTGAACTATCTAAAAGTATAAACGTCACCTTGTGAACATCCATAGGATTTTTGTTATTTGATTGTTTTCACAATAAATCGGGTTCGTAGCTTATTTGGGAATGTCAATGGGTAAAAATCCTATTGGAGAAAATACCAAAATTTCCAATCGAGAGTAAAATTGTAAACGAAGAAGTTGTAAATTATGGAAAACATGATGAAAATCATTATTCGTGCCCCATTTACACGATATTGATAGAAAATTTTCTGACCTATTCGAATATATTCATCACGTGAACATTTCTGGTATGGGCGATATAACCATAAACATAAAAAGGTCTCTCGACTAGTTAAAAATCATCATAATTAGATCCCGTTCATTACCCACATAGGGGTTTGACTGATCTATCTGACCATGTAGGTGAGACCCCGTGAACATCTCTAGGATCGGTGATATACAATTTGAAAATTTATTCAAATTCATGAAACTTCTAAGTCGTATATGGCCCAGTAAATATCATCACAAATTAACCCTGTTCGGAACTATCGAAAGTGGAAACTTTGAACTATCTAAAAGTATAAACGTGACCTTGTGAACATCCATAGGATTTTTGTTATTTGATTGTTTTCACAATAAATCGGGTTCGTAGCTTATTTGGGAATGTCAATGGGTAAAAATCCTATTGGAGAAAATACCAAAATTTCCAATCGAGAGTAAAATTGTAAACGAGGAAGTTGTAAATTATGGAAAACATGATGAAAATCATTATTCGTGCCCCATTTACACGATATTGATAGAAAATTTTCTGACCTATTCGAATATATTCATCACGTGAACATTTCTGGTATGGGCGATATAACCATAAACATAAAAAGGTCTCTGGACTAGTTAAAAATCATCATAATTAGAACCCGTTCATTACCCACATAGGGGTTTGACTGATCTATCTGACCATGTAGGTGAGACCCCGTGAACATCTCTAGGATCGGTGATATACAATTTGAAAATTTATTCAAATTCATGAAACTTCTAAGTCGTATGTGGCACAGTAAATATTTTCATAAATTAACCCTGTTTATTTCATTGTTAAAACTTTGTTTGTGCTATCCTAAAATACATTTTAAATATTATGAATATCTCAAGGAGCGGTAACAGTAAAATTTGAAAATAGATTGATATCAAAAACCACTATTGTTTAAAATACGCTGCATAAGTTAAAAATCATCATATCTCAACCTTATTTACCACACACGTGAGGTTTTGACTTAGCTATTCACCCATATAGGTGAGACCCCGTGAACATCTCTAGATTCGGAGATATAAAAGTAGAAACAGTGTCTAAAATAACCTTCTTTAGAAATAAAAAAACTTTAGTAAAATGTATCACAATTTTCTCGTGTTTATTTAAAACTGTTAGAAAATTATCTGTTCTTTACAGCGACACTATTAGGGATTCAAGGGCTTCTCTAGTATAAATGTTAAAGATTATCTAAAAATGTTTCAATTTCACTACAAAATAAATCCAATTGGAATATTTTTAAATTTAACAGTGTACATTTTTGGTATTATTTTTGGTATGTATTTCACAATCATTAATTATCATAGCAAAAGGAAATAATTACCATATAGTTTTAGAAAAATTCCCTATTAAAAACAATTAGTACTATACAAGATAATGGTAGATTCAGATAAGTGTAACATAATTTGTAATTTTATATTCCAAGCGATACCATAATTTTAGAATTGATGCTTATATAGTATAGTGAAGAATATAATAATGAATTATGCGAACTATTAAGAGAAAAAGGCATATGTACCATATAAATAGCACCCTGTAGATGCTGTTTCGGCAATATGTGGCGCACTTTGTTAAATTTAAAAATTATTAAAACACAACTTCTTTAATTTTTAATTCAAATAAAAACTTTTATATAATTAAAATAAACTTCTGTTGTTTGTTGGCTGGTGAGTGATCTGCGGCGTGTTGCTCCGGCGATGTCCAAAAATTGAATAGGACGAAGATAATTTTTTCTTCGTCTGCTTGGATAAATTAAATAAACCAAAAATCAAAACCTGATTTTCTGGTTTTTAATATTACATGCACCAAAATGTTTTTGGTGCACCCTTTATAAAATATGTTTTCATAAACATAGATGATTGCCATGCCATCTCTTGTGCGATGGCATGGTGGTGTATAGGTGCGTTTTACAATGATATGATTGTAGAGGTACGTATTGTAATTAGATTGTTATGTAACCAAAATACAATTTTTCAATTCTATTTTGCTTACACCAAATTCGCTATGTACAAGTGCTGTTGTACGGTTATCTATGTACATAATTTGTGTATACAAGTTTGTTGTATACTTTGGAATAATTCTTTATATGGAGAATTGTCCATTTATAAAGAATTATGTGAACGGAGGATTGTCCGTTGAGAACAATTGTGCGGAGTTTCTTATAGTTGAAGAAACTACTCGCTACAACCCTCTACGATTCAATGAAGCTCTAGGTCCGTTGCGTTATAAAACTACTTTCAATTTTATTTTCGTGGTTTATGCGAAATAAGTCAGTTTTACTTACTTTTCTATAGCTTCTAAATTCGTCAAAGCAATTAATCGAATATACACTTATTTCATAGTACATGATTTTTATTAAGTTAATTTCAGTGTTTATATAAGTATTATATAAAGTAAATTTAAATAAATAACAAACAAATTTGGTTAGTATAATTATGCAAAATATTATATTATTATGGCACGATATAAAAAGTGTTTTGTAATTTTAAAAGCGTTGATTTGATATGCATATCATTTATATTAATCCCAATGTTGTAATTGCTCTTGGAAGGATCAAACGAATATTTATCCAAATCCATATTTTCTTTTACGATATATGCATATCTATGAAAATCAAAATACTATATACGAGTACTATATCATACTCATGCCCTAATATCGTTAAACAATAATTTTCATTTGGTAAAAAACCAATTATTTTAAAGAAAGTTGGTTCGTTGAATAACGTCAGACTCAAAATATTGCATAATGCCATCAAACATTTTTTTTCCAAGTGTATAATGATTTTCATGATCATCATTTTTTGCGTGCCAGAGAAAGTGTAACGGTTCGTCGTACTCCTGTGCAAACAAAAAAAAAATCACGCGTTTTAACCGTTAACAGACTCTTGGTATATTTTCTGGTGGTGCAGCATATTGCCGGCTTGGTGGCAGTCGTACGGGGTGAGTTTTTTCCACCATTTCCCAAGAGCTAGTTATGCTGCTTGACTTATCACACTATATGGGCACACATTAATTTAACACTACACTATCATATTTGAATGTAACTAGTTTGAGATCGTTGTTCTTGTGATCCCGTTCTTAACCCACACCTTCCTTAACATTTGGTTCTCCTAAACCCCCTTTGTTAGAGTGTGGTTGCACTTACTTCACCATTTTTATTTTAGCTTTAACTCCACATATTTAATTTTACTTTACTTCACGAGAAAACTGTTAACCAACGTCACACTCAAATAATTACACCCTGAGGAAAATACTATATGCACTTTAAGTACAACTCAATTTAGAGAACCCAGAAATGATTCGAACAAATTAGCAAAATAACTAAATTGGGTAATTGAATTAGTTGTAAAAATCACTTTTCTTTAATAAATAAATAACTTTAACATAAGTAGTATTTGTACCAAGCCATGTATATAAAATAAATATAATATAAATAAAAGTTCTTGTTTATGTTAATAAATTATGACAATAGTGTTAGTCCATAATAATTTAGTGTATATGTAAATATAATATATAATATAGAATGTAATCAATGTGTTTAATATAAAAAATGTAAATATGTAAATATATAAATAAATTCAATAAATAATTAATATAGTAATAAATAAATAAATAATATTTTGTTTTAAAACCACCCGCGCATAATTCGAACCATGGTTCATATAGGGTTAACTTTGGATTTAAGTTTTATATTTTCATTAAATTGGCAAACGCCCTTAATAATAATAATAACAATAATAAATAACAAAAATTTGCTAGGCTTATAACTTAAAATAAATATTCATGCAATAAATATAGTATGAGTAATGATAATTAGAACATTTTTTTGTCTAAACAGTTTTATTAAACGATTCTTGAAAACATCACACTTTGTCATATTTTATGTAACCACCCGTTATGGTTGTACATGTAATTTTTACGCGTCCGAGGTCACTTTTGGCTGTACCCGTAATTGACGGTTAACCGTGATTGTATTGGTACTCGATTGGTACTTATAATAATTGTAAAGGATAAATACTAAATAATATAAATAACACGCTTACCAAGAAAAACGGAAAAATTTTAAGGTGTGTCTCAATTTGGGTTTTAGAATCTTTGATCCGTTTCTAAAAATTTACGAAATATACCAAATCATTAGTATATTATGCGTTTGTAAACAAAATTAATTAAAATATAATACGAAAATTACCTCGGTAAGCGAAGAAAATTAATGAAAATCTTCAATTTTAATCCAGCTGTAGATAAACACTCGAAGCAGCTATACACAAAATCTGATGAAGTACCACAACTTTATTTTAGCCCGTTTATTAAAATCACGTTATTACTCGATAGATTTAAAAAAATTATAGAATGCTATCTATTTCACTTTTGTGCCTAAATACACTATGCACATTCACTGATGGGTTGGGTATACTTCACTATACCGTGGTTACACAACTAATGATTATATTGAAGATTTTAATTAACTTTTCAGTTATTGTCTATTGTCGATGGTAAACGCAACAAATATTTATGCATCAATTTTATCTATTCAAATCTAGATGTCTCATTTTAGAGTTGTGCGTCGTTGTCATCTTGATATACAGTACTCGACAAAAGTGTTTACCTACGCACGAAAAATTTGAGTGTGATGCTCGTGATTTTTTTTTTTTTTTATTACGCGGTAAATTGTAACAGGCTACTGTTACAAAAGTCGCTGCGAAATAGTTTTACAAATATTTTTTCGAGACGTAGTACTTCTTGCAATCGCTTTTAAAACTTTATATTTCCCTTCAAAACTCATACACCAAAATTGCTTTAAGTGACCCATCTTTTTTATTATGTAAGGATAATGGCACAACAAATAGTGTTTTGGTCGGAGAGTTAAACCAAATGTTTCGCTGATTCGTGAATGATTCGTGATGCAAAGTAATTAAATGATCTAAGTAGTCTATAGTATTGTTATCTATGTGATTTTGAAGAACAATTTCTAGTACTTGCCTCAATAGTAGAAATACTTTACCCTTTTCATCGTTTTCAGGAATAAATTCTCGTAAAAATTGCGCCAAATACAGCGTTTCTGACGACGAGTACTTTAATTTGTGACTCTTTAAATGATCACTCGAAAGGCTTTGGGGTTTGTTTATATTTTCATATTCACCAAAATCAAAATTTAAAATTCTGTTGTTAAGTTGTGCTAATTTAAAATATTTGTTGGTACCTATGAAGCTTTCTAATATCAAGGCAATCTCATAATTCAAGATGCCTTCAAGCATGTCATGCATTATATCCACTGAAAAGTTCTTAGTTGTATGGATATTTTCTAATTGATTAAACAGGCAGTCTTCGAGAATTCCAGTTTCTGAAACGTTGTTTTTATATAAATCATCTGCATAGTTTTGTCTATTTCTTAAAACATTTGAGCTCTGCTTAATACAATTTTGTGTTTCTTTTTGCGGCATTTTGCAAAATCTACAATGGCCTTTATTATCGCCTACACATGCTGTCACTAAGAAAACAACATTTTTTTTATTTATCTCAATACACGTAGTTTCAAAATATTTCAACTCATCTAATACTGGTTGAAAGGAGAATTTCCATACTTTTTTCGATCTAAGCTATGAAATAACATAACTTAAAATATTTTTTCTAATTTTGACTGCATCAATTTTGGAATGAACGGTAATGCAATATAAACAGAACCCAAATTTTGTAAGCCTTGACCCAAAGGCATTATTGGTTTCAAACTCGTCGAAATACAAAATAAGGGGTAATACTATATTTTCTTTATCATGCTTATTAATTGTATCTTTCCAGAAATTTGTTTGAATAAAACTACTTACGTCAGTAGCTGGTAATTCTAAACTTTTTAGGTAACATACTCGTAACACTGAATTAAATAAACGGTTTTCTAATATTGGTTTCATTGGAATCAGGGATGCTTCGACGTTAATTGTTTGCAATAAAAGATTATTGTCAAGTCTAAAGCTGTCTTGTCGTTCTCCAATGATTACACTTTTGGGTTGAACATATGAAACGGCTTTAGATAATTCCATTTTTCTTTTATGATCTGTCGCAATATTTTTAAATAAGTTTTTAAACTTTGAAGTAATGTTGAGGGCGAAGCTGTGCATTTCAGCATAATTTTCGTTAACTTTATATTTACAAAAAATTGTAATAATCGACTGCACATCTTTTCTGTTGATATTTTTCATTCCATATAAATCTTTTATTAGAACAGAATTTTACTGTTCTTTGATATCTTCCGTGGTTACACTATTTAATCCATCAGTCATTATTAAAATTTTCACAATTTGCGCTTGAATAAGGTACATGAAGATTTGTACTCGATTTCTCTTTAACAGGATCAATAATCGAATCTATAGCAAACGATTCTTTGGTATGTCTAAATATGTGCTTTCTAAAAGTTTTATAATTAGAATAACTTCGGCTTCTGTCGCATATGTTGCAACTAAACAAATTATCAAATTTATGACAAAAATTTAAATGATCTAAATATTGTTTAAAATCTTTTATCTTATCATTACAAGTTTCATTAAAACATTTCATGTTGAGTTTTCTTGACGTCCAATTATCAACTGTTGAATTTTAAAAATGATATCTACAACCACAGTTTTTATATGATCTATAAATGAAATATTTCGTTTATTGCAAATCATGAATAGTTAATAGTTAATAATTATAATGTAAGGACATATCATTTCATGTATATGTATATCTAAATAACAAGCATCTGGAACATTGCATAAACTCTTCGACTTTATTTATCCAGCTACTAATCTATAAAAAGTAAAGTAAATTTCAAAGAATACCACCTAATACAGTTTCGAACTGATAGTATTAACCTAAAAGGGTAGAAGATACAATTATAATAAACAATTATTCTAGCGTATAAGGAACTGCGCTAGATGGTCAAAAAATATTTAATAATTGAGTGTTGCTTAAATATTGTGATTTAATGCATAACTTCTCGTTACGAGCGTAATTACAAAGTAAAAACTATTAAATAAAAATATGGCAATGCCCAGACTTTTATATCTCAAATATTTTAGCAACGCTACACGATGATACAAAACTCATCAATCGGGTGAACCGGTACGGTTTACCTTAACAAAGTTGTGGTCTCGAAAAGACGAAGGATAAGAGTTGTATTACCTTATATTTGAACGAATAAAAGATCACTTTATTTGTGAAACAGATTATCTATTTCCTGAAAATTAATCATGCATGATCATACTTTCAGTTTTAAACTAAAATAATTGCAACTAACAAATTGGCTTTCAGGTAACTATTATTTAATGCGGTTTAATAATACGATAGCTAAAACTATCAATATACAGTTTTTATAAATATGGTGACTATAATTATTTCACAGCTCCAGTCACAAAATTATAAATGCTTAAAATTACTTTATAAAAATTCAAATAAAAATAAATGTAAACATAAAAATAACTATAAATAAACTTTTCATTTAAATTTAACAATATTAATTTGGAATTTCTGTTATTAATGAATTTAGGCTTATAACGGGTTATCCAATTCGAGGTTGATAAAGTAGAAATCTGTATACCGACATCTGTCAAAGATAAACGTCAAGTACGCTGTCATTTATTTAGTTGACATTCTGCCATTTAAGAATATAAAGCATTTAACAATCGACTAACGCGTTAAAATTATTAAATCTTATTATAAAAATAGTGATTCTGCCGTATCCACAATTCGCGCTTTACGAGCAGATTATGGTCGTCATAATCGTCCAACAAAGCAAACCATATTGAATACAGTGAATAAATTTGAACAAACTGGATCTGTTACTGATATTGTAAGGTCTGTGCATCATCGAAACATTCGCAATGCTGAAAATATCGCGTCTGTAGCTGAAAGTGTGGAAGAAGATCCAAATTTGTCAATTCCTCGTCGAGCTCAACATTTAGGCCTATCTTATGGCTCATTAATGGCGCATTTTGCATCTGGATTTGCATCTTCATCCGTATAAAGTCCATTTGACACAAGAGCTAAAGCCTGCTGACCATGGACAACGAAGAACATACGCAAATTGGGTGTTGGAAAAACAGGCCGTCGATGCTGATTTTTCGAACAAAATTTTCTTCAGTGATGAAACTCATTTTTCGCTTGGTGGATACGTTAATAAGCAAAACTGTAGAATTTGGGGCTCAGAAAATCCACAATTGATTGTAGAGAAGCCATTACACCCGGAAAAAGTCACTGTTTGGTGCGCATTGTGGTCTGGTGGTGTGATTGGGCCGTATTTTTTTGAGAACAACCATGGACGAACCGTTACCGTCAATTCTGAGCGCTATGGCCGCATGTTAACCGATTATTTTTTTACGAAAATCGAAGATTATGATCTTGACGATATGTGGTTCCAGCAGGATGGAGCAACCAGTCACGTAACACGAGCAAATCGAGATCTTTTGCAAGAGAAATTTCCTGGACGTTTGATTTCGCGATTGGCTGATGTCAATTGGCCTCCAAGATCCTGTGATTTAACGCCTTTGGATTTCTTTTTGTGGGGCTACGCGAAAGATCGTGTTTACGCAAACAATCCTCAAACTCTTGACGAATTGAAAACTAATATTCGTAAGGTAATGGCCGAGATACCGCCCGAAATGTGCCGAAAAGTCATTGAAAATTACCGCAAAAGAATCAAGGCCTGTAAGAAGTCCCGTGGAGGACATTTGAATGATATCTTGTTTAACTAAAAATGGCAAGGATCAATCTGTAAAATGAAATAAAAATTACAATACATTCCGAATATTTTGTGTGTTTTTTTTAAGTTTACTTTATCAAGCTTGAATTGGATAACCTAGTATAAACAGGATCGAATTTGGTTGTTATTTAATAGATAACTTAGGTAGTTTCCATTCAGCACTTGAAATGCCTTGAAACATAAGTCCACGGCCGCCAGTGAATTGTTTGCCTTGTATAATACACTATTAATTATTACGTAGGATTCAACAATTTTATCTGAAATGAACAGAAACCATCGTTAGCGTTAAGCACTAATTAATTTTTGATTAAGACGATTACTTACCCAACGAATATCACCAACAAATACCACGGTGGGTTGAAATGATAAATTGTATTTGTTTAAGTTCTCCATATGTGTCGTAATGCTTTCAGTAAGCAAATTACCATCCTGTAAAATTTAATTATTGATTAATTAGAAAAACATAATTATGGTAGAATATATACATAATAACTTACTTTTACGTGAATAAAAATATTTTCTAATATCTCCTGATTAGTGAGTTTCATTCTCTTCGCCATTGAAATTAACAAATTAACAAAAAACAAATTTGTTAAATTATCAAAAACAAACAGACGGTAAAAGCAATGTTAACAATGGAAACCTGACAACAGACGAATTTCTTTTAAATAAAAACTGTTATCAAAACTTAATTTTGATTGAAATTTAAAAACTAAATTTAGAATTTAAAAATATTTACATAATAATAAATAAATTGTAGTATCCATAACCGGTGTGAAGAACTTAACAAAATTTGTTATTTTAAAATTTACGCGAGTGTGCATTCAATATTTTAACAGTGTAATTCAACAAAAACTTGAACAGAAATGATTGAAAACCGCATTAAAATAGTTAAAAGTAAACTCATTCAATTGTTTGTGTTGTTCAATACATTTTACGAGCCCGATTATAGATCGTCCCACGCATTTATATTACACACATTAAATAGTTTACTTAATAGGCTTTCAAAATACAATGTTAAGAGTAAGGGCGACGACTCATTCAATTTTATGTGTTGACACCGGTTTGTTGTTTGTTGTAAGGAGCTAATCCTAGACATTTCCACGCGGTTTCATTATATACGTTAAATCACATAACTAATAGGCTTTCTAAATATCATGGTAAGATTTAAAGCTAAGGAGATGCACTATGAATTAACGTGTGTAATTTAAATGCGTGGGACGATCTATAATCAGGATCGTAAAATATATTCAACAACACAAAAAATTGAATGAGTTTAGTTTTAACTATTTTAATCCGATTTTCAATCATTTCTGTTCAAGTTTTTGTTGAATTACACTGTTAAAATATTGAATGCACACTCGTGTAAGTTTTAAAATAACAAATTTTGTTAAATTCTTCACACCGGTGTATCCATATGAACTATTAAAGATTCAAATGTATGTATATTGCCACATCAATGAAATCGAGTTGCATAGACGTACAGTCACTCACAAAAAATTGCGTACACCCTAAAAATCGAACAGATTTCATTTAATATCAAGAAATAATTAACGAATTCTGTGTCTTGTGTTTACTTAAGCATAAATAACAAGAAAGACTGTGTTTGTTTAAAAAAAAACATTTACTTCAATAAATTATTCATGTACTAAAACTGAGTAAAATGTCTATGCATGAATTAGTTGTATTTAATTCATCTACGTCAGACAACAACTTTGTCGATTTTTCAAATTTTGAATGTGCATTGACAAAATGCCTTTCATAAAACGAAAAACGTCAGTCAGTAGAATTACGAAATCATACAGGGAAATTGGAGCAATCGTTAAGAGAACGCATTCTACAATCCAAAAGGTTGTTAATAATTTCAGCCAAAAGAAGCTTATTTTCCTCTGAAATAGCTGATGAACCGAAAGAATCCTTGGGGATTACTATTCATCCAGAAAATGTGCGTCGTATCCTTAGGAAAAATGGATATAATGGGCCTACCATGCGCAAAAAAATCATTTATATCTGTTGTAAATAAGAAAAACGGAAACAATTTGCAAAACTGTAGCGAGACAAAGATATAGAGTTTTGACAAAATGTTTTATTTTCCGGCGAAAGGATGCTTAAAATTTATGGATCACATGAGCATTGGAATGTGTGGAGAAAGCCCAAAGCGGCGTTTGAGGAAAAAATGTAAAACCAACAATTAAACGTGGAGGTGGGTCTGTCATGATTTGGGGCTGTAGGGCTACAAATGGTGTCTGAAATTTAGTCGGAATTAGTTTATCGACGGAAACATGACTGCTGAGTTATATTTAGATATTTCAAAAAAGACATCCCAACTAGAGTCGAAAAATTGGGTCTTCCATCTGCGTGGTAAATCCAACATGACAACGATCTAAAACATACGGCGAGATTAGTAAGGAAATGGTTACTATATAGTGTCCCTAAACAACGAAATCACTCACCTCAATCACCGGATTTGAACCGTATAGAACATTTGTGGGAAGAACTAAGAAGAAGAGTCTATAAGCATAGGATTATTACAAAAAACCAATAAAACTGGCTTTAAAGCAGGAATGGAATAAAATAGGTTATGTCACCACCATGAATTTCGTGAATTATATGCCTTCCGAGATGAGAGCTTCCATCAAATTTTTTTTTAATTATTAAATTTGCGCAAATTTTTGTGACCATGTCACAAATTAAAGAAAAACGTGAATTATTTATTCAAGAATTTTTTTTTTAAACAAACGCAGTCTTTCTTATTATTTATGTCTAAGTAAACACCAGGTACAGAATCGATTAACTATTTCTTGATCTTAATATGAAATTCGTCCGATTTTTAGGTTGTACGCAAATTTTTGTGAGTGACTGTATATCAATAATGACAATATCAGAGATGCTCTTTGAAATAAAACATGGTCGCATCAAAACGAGATTTGCCCATTTGTTAATGCGTTGGAAAATCAAAAAAAATTACTAGGCTTTCCCATTTGTTAATGAGTTGGAAAATCGAATCGCATAGAAAATGATGGCATAAGAAATGATCTTTGAAATAAAATTGGCCTCTTTAAAAAACTACAAGACTTTCTCATTTGTTAATGCGTTGGAAAATCGGATCGCATAGAAAATTCTGGCGGTTTATGGGTATTAATTATTGGCCAGAGGGTAGATTCTGATAAAGTGACAACTTGTCATGACTTTTTTTATTAGAACAAAATATTGTCAAAGAAAATTTCCGATTCTAATGAAATGACTTATGGCTTTTACAGCAGTTTTTAGTAGTTACAGTTGCTTAGCTAAATTGAACTCAACTTTTAACATTTTTCGAAATGCAAATTTGCAATAATCCATTAAACAAATTTTATAAATTTTTTATTTAATAATTTAGTTTAGAATTTCGTAATTTCGATTTAATACAATAAAAAAATGGTTTTAAAATTGTATTCACGCTAATTTTATAGGAAAATTTAAAGCCACGGAAAATTTGTGGCAATGTTGGACCATTTGTCACAAAAATTTTCGTGACATTTTGAAAAGGTCATCTCATCAGCAACGCTTTTTAGAACTCACAAGTAAATTGTCATTTTGTTGCAATTACAATTTTAGCACAAAGTTACAAAATTTTAATTTGTCATTTGTTAATTGGTCCCGTCAAAAACTACGCAAATTTCTCATTTGTTAATGCGTTGGAAAATCGAATCGCATGGAACATTTTTGCAGTTTTTGGGTTTCAGTGTACTAATCATTCGCCCGATTACAGAGATACTACCGAGTAGTGACCAGTATCAAATGATGGTGTAAGATGTACCAGGATCGATTGCGATGTATCCTCATTTCGGGTAAAATATGTTTGAGGTTTTCTGGTGGGTCCCGGTATTATTTTAAATTTCTATGCTCAGCTCAATTGATTTTAATGAAAATTGATGCATGGAGGATTTTGAGTATCAGGAATCAATTGCGATAGATCCTCATTTTGGTGGAATCCGTGTAACAAGTACACAAGTAGTCTAGTAAGCCCGGGTTCATTTTTCATTTGTTTCTCCGCTCAAACGATTTAAGTTATTTTCTGGAAAATTGTTTTCAAGTACCAAAAACCAATTACGATGAATCCCCATTTCGGGAAAAATCGTGTTAGGGGTTGCTGGTGGGCCTCAGTTTAACTAATTGGAAAATCTCGTAGTTTTTTGACAAAACCAATTTTATTTCAACGGGCACCTCTCTTACGCCATCATTTGAGTATCTCTGTGACCTGGCCAATAATTATTATCCTCACATCCAAAGATCCGCGTGTACATAGTCTATGCAATTCGATTTCATTACTGTGTCAATATTTAGCTGAATCTTAAATATTGCATTCTATAATTCATTAACATTACTAAATCCTTCGTTTTAATTTAAGTTTCGATAATAGAATTAAAGTAAATTCGTCTGTTGTCAGGTTTCCATTGTTAACATTGCTTTTACTGACTGTTTGTTTTGTTAATTTAACAAATTTTATTTTTTGTTAATTTTTTATTTTGTTAAAACCTTTACATTCGTTCAAATTTAGATAAATTTGGATTTGGTTTTGGATTCAGAGCGAGTGAATCGGATTTGGGTGTTTTCGTCTGCGGCTGGAAAATGGTATGTTAATTCTTGCAATTTATGGCGACGGCAGTTTGATTGCAGTGGCGAGACAAGAAGACATTACGCTGGCCATCTAATATTTGAAAAAGGATTTCGAGATCAAGGTTTTCGAGATGAATTGTTTTCTGGGACTTGAAATTGAAAAGTCATCGATCGCTTCAACATGACGAATTGCAATGCATTGTCTACTTCATTGGAGAATTCACAAAATCTGGGAGATTTTGAGGCCGACGAGAAAGTGGATTTTCAGTATCGAGAAGCAGTTGGAATTCTGATGTATTTGGCCGTCGCCACCAGGCCAGATATCAGCTTGGCAGTTGGAAGTGCCAGCCGATACTTGGAAAAACCAGCTGCAGCACATGTGAATGCAGTTAGACGCATTCTGAAGTACATTCGAGGCTCGATGGACATGGGAATTGGCTTCGAAGGCAAAAACGATCTGAACTTCTGCGGATGCGAACTACGCCGGCGACAAACAAACGCGACGATCGACGTCGGGCTACGTTTTTATGTTTGGAGGTAGCGTTATCAGCTGGAGATCGGAATGCCAGAAATCAGTTGCGCTTTCGACAACGGAGTCAGAAAACAGGGTGGCTGACACAAAGTGTTACCAAAACAAAACGCCACAGAATTTTTATTTTTGATGAATTTTATTGAATCAAAGTAAAAAATGTTTACAAATATTTAAATTTTCGAATTGCATTAGCAGTTTAAAGGCGATAAAATATCATTACATTATTGGAATTATCTAGCTGATTGTTACAATTCGCTCTATGAATGAGTTTATCCTTTATACACATAAAGTATTCAATTTCATTTTTCTAGTTTGGTCAGTGCTAAGAACTATTAGAACTTGGCCCGTAATTCAACCTAAAAAATGTTAAGAAAACTCTAAAATTAGGTTTTCTATCATATTTTATTTGTCAAAAAAATTGTATGCCATGACATTTTAATAGTATCAGTCCAAAAAATGGATTTTAGAGCCAAGCCAAATAACATTTTTTACTTTAACTTCCATTAAGATATAATGTATGCTCTCAAACTGGCAATATATGGGCCATTCTATCCATGCGGAGGTACCAAATACATCGTCCTGAAACTTTGCACTGGTTAAGGCTAGAACCAAAACTACTTGGAAATCATAGTAAGACGTACTCAATCATATGATATGTAGTAATTATCTATATAGAATTGAGATAATATACGCTTAAATTTTTGGTGTGCTTCTTCATAAGTTCTTTGTTTCTATCAATTCTTCAGATATTTATTCAACTTTTCAGAAAACTAATTTTCATCAGATTCTTGTCAATCGCTCCACAAAAATTTTGCACAATTGCATTCGTGAAATAAGTACTTTACTCCATTTTTGGAATTCCTTCAAAATTGCTGGTACATTCTTCCGATTCTATAGAGTTAAATATTTCAATCGAATTTAATTTAAATTTTGTTTAGTCCAAAGATATTTAACCAGCCCTGGCTAGTGATTTTTATTAGTGCGAGCCATAAATTTGTATATAGCTCTTACAGTACTTGCTCGTACTATGAAGGGAAATTTTATTAGAAATACATAAGAAAGTCTGTAACATGCGAAAGAGAAACCTGTTCTGGCGAAATTTCTAGAGAACTACCAGACCCGGGGCAATTAATTTGATTTAATTTTGACAAATTAGTGAAGGTAATACTACACCTGTAAGGCAACAATTAAGTCATTTCCTGTTACTTCATCATGTCCGGGTCACTAGCTTTTCCAATAGAAATTATTCGTTGCTCCATCGCTTCAGCAAATTCCATTATAGGGCAACAAACGGACACCTGGTGAAAATCAAAACGTTTCTATATATTACGACAGCCGCGATTAACAGCAGCAGTTGATGTTTTACCTGACTTGTACACAGCTCGTGGTGAAAATTCTACCATTTGCTCGAAAATGTGTTATTTGGCCGTACTCTTGAACAGTTTCGACAATATTAACGCGCAAAATTATTTCAATAGTGAACGTGGTAATCAGCCACGTGGCTATTCAGCTTGAGTTTCTTAAATTCGAACCTTTTGGAAACCTACAAAAATCGATATCGAAATGCACCGTAAACAAGTTCTGGATGTATAGGATAAGGGCGAATATTTAAATATTCTTCAATAACCGTCCTTGCCAAGCATGGATGGCATTTTTCGACGTCATCGAAACTGGTCTCCAGAGTCGAGTCGGCCGATCAGGATTAATTAAATCTTGACTTGGTTTTAAATATCAATTAAATTGATAATTTAAGTATCAATTTTTGATAACGAATTCCCGCCTCGTCATTTCCCGACCACATAAACCTCTACGAATGTTATTTGAATTATGTTCACTGATATGAAGCACTGATATGACAGCACTGAAATTATTAAATATTGTTTGAAGCCTTTTATTTTCTATTACGATACAGAGTTAAATTTGATGATCCGAAAAGCACTAAGCTTGCTAAAGATGAATCTGGTTTGTAACACCATTGTTCTTTGGCGAGATAAGACCATCCAGGTGTATCGTATTCTAAAAGTCTTACTCATTAATCATGCATTAATTTTTAGTTGGTATTCTGCCGGCTCCTCCCTTGACTAGTAGCAGCGAGTGAGCGGGATACTGGAAAACATCAAAACGGTCCTCTTGTAATTCGGTAAAAATTGGATTATAAAATGATTTTTGGTGAAGTTAGTGAATGTGAATCTATTACGATGGAACTAGGCCCAACTATTATTGGATTATTACGGAATTCGGCTTGTTCGATGAAATTGAGTTGATAAATGTTGTGGAATATTGCTCAATTGAATGTAACTAGGCATTTCATTGTCGAAATATGATAAAATCGATAAAACAAATTTAATCAAGTTCATAAATATCGGAACACATTTGGTTAGATATTATTATGAAATCGGGTATGTTCGATATCAAAACACACCACTGCTGCTTACATGCGCTGCACTTACAAGCAGAGAACTTACAGGGGATTTGTCCTGTTCCAAAAAAAAAATTGTACTGGGTGAGTACACTTCGAAAACGGCGAAGCAATTCTTATTGAGGAACATACACAGAAAAAAATAACTTAGTAAAATTGATAAAATATTAGTATTATTGATAAAAAACGCAACCCATAAGTAAAATTGACAAAATTGATAATTTTTTTCATCGGTTTAAGGGGAAAAGCAAATGTGGTAGAAAGTATGAATAGTTTATAGTGTTTATAAGAAAATTATGAATATGATAAATAATTTTTTTTAAATAAGTACTAGAGGTTCATCACTTTGATAAATCGATTTATGCGAATGTTACTAATGTTTTCAAACTGAAGTTCAGTTTCAGTAATCTATAATAATTCTGTTTGCTTATGATGCAAAATTAATCATTTTAAAGAAGCTCCTTATTGATTCGATAACCTGATTTCATGAAAACTATATCTTTCGTTTTCTAGTTTATAAAAAATGTATTGTGAACATACAAACCTCTTTCGATTTAATAACTCAATCTTAATGAAAATATAGATTTTTTATTTAATTTTATGAATTTATTTTTTATAATAAACTTAGATTTTTTTCAAACAAACATAACTTTTAAAATTAATGAAATATTTTTGGTTGATAATTGCAACAATTTACGCTGGATTTCCAGGAGCACCTTTTGTAATGAAAAATTCGGCCGGCACTAGTTTCCAAAAACCTGAAAAGTGAAGTGATTAAACTATTATCGCAAACTAATAATTATTTTTCATTAAACTCACCAGTTGGTTGAGGCATTTTCGAGTGCTGAGTGGGTTGATAAGCATCGTACAGGTATACACTAGATGCTCCAATCTATTTTTGACCAAATGGATCGGGTTACTCTAATTAGCGATTTTACATGACCCTCATTATTCTCGGGTATTTCTGCATCACCATCTGTAAGTGATAATTTGAATGGATATATTAAAATATCTCGAAATTATCGCCGATGTTTATTTTACCTGAATATTTAACCTCCAATATGGCGAAGACAACAACTTCAATGTTGCATTTGTTTAGAAGAACCAACCATTTTTTCGTTTTTTGGCGTCAGCAAACAGTTTTTGTTCACTTATCACTTTTATCACAGTTTTTCTTAAAAACTACTAGAATCACACAATATTTTTCAAAAACTTTATAATTTATATTAATTATAATTAATAAAAAAACACAAACTTAGTTAGTGACATCCTGTCGGCATACAATTTCGATACTGAATACTAGAATAAATGTGCTTTTGTACACGCCAATATTTCGGTTTTCTGATTTTTACAAAATGTATGAAAATGATAACTTATTTTTGAAAGCCATAACTCGATGACATAAAAATATGTAAGTCATAAATTCCTGAGTCAAGTTCATAACTCGACTTATGATTATTAATATTTTTACCAATGGTTTTATAATTTATGAACGATTTTAATAAAATGAAAACGAGGTGTATAATTTATGGAAAAAGGAGGAACTCATTTGCCTTAATGCACGGTTAAATGATACACAATTTAAGAAACCGATCAGCGTGCGTGAATGCTAACTCTGACTCAATTTCTCCTAACTAATTCTAAACAAAAATCCATTTTCTAACACGTAATTTGGGACCTCGTACAAACAAATACTTATAAGTCTATCAAAGCAAAACTGTAAGATGAAATAGTGATCCATCTTCGAATTACTTTGCAGAAGTTTCGCGTTTTCCAAATAAACTTTTGCATGTAATTTGTATCTGTTTACTGAGTCCGAGTAAAGTCTTAAGCCAGTCAAATTTGGTTTTAAAGGGTTATTTGTGTGCCTTTAATCCACGGAAGAAAGTATACCTAAACATACCTGATGGTTTTTTGTCAGCTATTTTTTTAAGAATTGATCTTATGATTGAGTGTTTAACAGTTTTGCAATGTCTTGAAAAAAATTATAAATTTTTCTCTGTAACTACAGGAAAAACGATGAAATTTTTAAAGTAAGATTCATACAACGATAACTCTTAAATTTTCTCATGTGAGCCTCAAGTGTGAACTATAAAAAATTTGGAATTCTGATATTATATAAATGATAATAAAATTTTCTAGGAGCAATGAGGTATTCTTACAGTATATAAAAAAAGTATAAATTATTTTTCAAGCCAGTACGTAAATTTTATAGGCATAAAAGCAAATTTATACATTTCTTACATTTTGTATAAAATGGCTAATTTGAAAATCATATTTTGCACATTTTTACTTAATTTGTCAAATAAATAACTTTAATTAAAGATTAATGCTTTTTATACAAATAGTTATTGCAAGCATTACGAATTTTATCAAGCATATAAAAAAAATTATACAAAATTGAAAACCAGTAATTTATCAATTTAACAAAATTAATTTTTTTCTGTGTATGCGCCACACGCCCGATGCGGCATAAAATCAGGTAGTTCGTTCAATGAACGCATCGAAACAGCTTGCCTTAGAATTCACCCTTCGTTCCAAAGAGTTTAAAAAAGAAATTTATCAGAACTACAATTGTGTCAGCTCGATATATAGGTGATGGGCAATGTTTTCCTTCCTGTTTTTATTACTTCTTCGGTAATAGACTAGAGGCAGTCATAGAATTAAGTCATGCATAAAACGAACCTATACCCATACCCAGAATGACTCTAAAACAAAAGTAATAATATTGGCTGTTTTATAACAACCTCCGAAATTTGCTACGAAATTAGAGTGCTAATTCCATAGTTTAGAAAATAACATCGTTCTACATGTCCGAGAAAAATGTTTAGTAAAAATTTCTCGAATCTTTATTATGAAAACTATTCACTTAGCCGCATATTCCTTTATATGTATTAGTTATATAACCCTGTATAAGACGAAAAGCCGTGCATTTGATTATAAAATTTTATTTTATTTCAAAAGACCGTTAAATATGATTTTACAAAAATTCAAGAAACATAATGACATATCAAAGATTGAAAAATGTACAAACAAATTATAAAGATTTGAAATGTCGTTCTGCACGCATGTATGTTGCTGTGTGTCAAAATCTTCAGCACCCGCTCCACAAAATTTCGAATTGCGGACAACAACGAGTCAAAATGGAGCACCATGACGGTCCGCATAGACATGTGGCGTATTTTGCGATGTTGAGCAGCTTCAGTCTTTTGTACCATGTAAATATGTGGCTATGTTCCAAAATTTCCAGTATTCGCTCCACAAAATTTTCATTTGCGAACTTTTTCGTTCTAATTATGATAAAATCAAAGGGCCAAAATGGAGCACCCTGACGACCGCATAGACATATGGCGTATTTTTGCGAAATTGAACAGTTTTAATATATTGCACTATGTATGTGGCTATGTGCCAAAATCTTTAGGATTCACTCCACAGAATTTCCATTTTCTGATTTTTCCGTTTGTTTAATTCTATACGTTGTGCCAATTTTTTTTTTACTTCTCGAGTTTAGCTCAGGTTTCGTCTTACACAGGGAATAACACTAATATTAATTAATACATATGCAATTGAAACAAGTCGCAAACGATTCGTAAAACCTTCCAATACGTTCGCTCGACTCTACCTAAAAAATATTTTATATTAAAATAACAAAAGGTAACTATTTGATGTTGATGCTTATCTTTAACATAACGTATACCTACTAAACAATATTACAATTGACACAAAACGATTCAGTACATTCCAGCATTATTTTCGTCTAAAAACGTATGAACTGATAACTAATACTTACTCGTATACATAAAAAATGTATCGATTTCCAGAATACTCTCATCCTTTCGTATATAAAAATAAATAATGAACCCAACAAAAAATCGTCCATTCAATTCAAAAATAATAACAAAATATCAAATTTTATATAAACGAGACACAAAATGACAAAAAGGATCTATTATTTTAAGCATTACGAATATGACTGGTGGCAGTATTAGCAGACGAACAAGTATCCAAAATGTGTAGATAAATTATTTATCGAAGAAACAAATCTTCTCGAACACAATAAAAATTACACAGTAGTTTTAACATTGTTTAAGTCTTGCGGAAATGTTGATTATTGTGTGCCTATAAATGTGTCCTTTCTTTGAAACAAACGTTCGCATATACACAAAAGGATATACTGATTGTAACACAATGATAAGAGAAAATTAATATTCTTCATTTTTGTATTTACTTTTCCGCTAGATAAATGTAACATAATATTGTTACATCAGTAATTTTTGAGGATGGCAAATTTTGCCATTTTTTGATTGGCGGTTGCGATAAGGATCTTTTTCGTATCATGTATTTCATTTCACCAAACCATATAAAATAAATAATAAAGTTCAATTGTCGGTCGGCCTATTATTTTTCCTGCTACTTCAAGGGTATCCAGATGGCGGGTTTGATTTAAATGGTATGTCGGTTTTAGTTTATCTCGAGTAATGTACTAGATTGGTTTTTAGAAGAGTACCGCTTTTGTTTCCATGAAATTGTGCGAAAATATATTATATTATACGCCTGCGTACTTCTCGTTTTCAGGTAAACATATGGATCATTCGAAAGAGATTTTATTTTAGCGCGCCCCGATTGAAATAACGCGACCCAATTGAAATAATATTATAATTTATAGAAAACACTATCTTCCATTTGCCAAGAGTTGTATTGCTAATTGTCGGTATCATCGTTCTAGCTTCAATGTGCTGAGTGTACTATTTTGACTCCAAGGTGTTGTCAATGCCTATCGATAAAAAACCATCACTTTCTTCTCTAAACTGAAAGTTCGTGGCAAAGTTAAATCATCGATTGCTTTACCAATGATCACCATCACTTTTAAAATTATATTATCTTATGTTCCCTACTATATGCCGTTTTTTAATTCCTATACTATTACTCTCGGCAGAAATATCAATATTCTTCTACTCACCACCCCATTTATCTTGAAAATGGTTGGCTTCACAATTCATATCTGCCCTCAATGTCACTGTTCAGCTTAGCTTATATATATATATATATATATATATATATATATATATATATATATATATATATATAAGTTAACACATGCCACAAATAGGGTTTCATATACACAATAGCATCGTGTTGCAGAATTGCAATTGTGTCATAAGCGCGTGTGAAAATATCGAGGAACGGGCATATTCCAATAAGTTAGTTGTTAAGTTAATTAGAATAAAAAAATTCAGTTGTAATTCGGTTGTAAAATAAATAAGTTGATCCCAATAAAAATAGGAAATAAAAAATCAAAGGATAAAAATTATTTTTTATAATTAAAATAGTAACAAAAGATTAACTGGCGCCGAAACAGGGACCCTTCCTTGTAGTAAAGTAAATTGTCTAGCGCAAGTTAAAGTGTTAATAGTGTTAATTAATAAAAGAGAATTCTAAACTTAGATAGAACTTTATGAGTGAAGTGAAACTATTTAAGGTTAACTAAAAAAGCAGAACTGAAAAGCAAAGTAATTAATTAATAAAACAAGGTGAAATTGTTTACTTAAAGTTTAACCTAACGGAAAAGTAAAGTAGCGTAACCACTCCGCCCCTTTAACACAAAGTTACCATAAGTGTTGATAAACAAAGCACCTTAGTATCATACAGTACCCACTATAGGAAAACGGAGTTGATTCAATCCAGGATAATCAGGCCAGATTCCAATCAACAGCGGTTCAACCGAGTCAAGAAGCGGTTGCACGAGTAACAAGGACAAATTTAAGCAAGCAAGAGTCGCAAGAATTACAGCTACAGATGCTAACGACACATCTGTTAGTTTTAATGTAAGTCCATAGATAATTTTTTTTTTAAGTTTGGTGATTAAATTTCTCTCAAGAACTCTAAATTGAACTGAAGAGAATTACGCGACCAACGAAAAAGAATGTCCATAATATGGGCATTAATGTCTTTGATAAATATCATTCATTTACGGATCAAGGAAGGTGAAAATATTTACCGACCATCAACCGCTGACGTACGCCCTCAGCAATAAAAACAACAATTCTAAGATGAAACGCTGGTAAGCCCTTTTAAAAGAGTATGATTACGAACTAAAATATCAACCGGGTAAAACAAGTCTAGTGGTAGCTGCGCTATCAAGAATACCAACCAATTCTGCCATAAACGAAATATCGTCAACCCAACATAGTGACAACAGCTCATCACCCTATATCTGATCCCCACAGTTAATCGTTAAACGTTTTTAGGCATCAAGTTGTTTTAAAAATTGGCGAGGGTAGCTCATGGGAGACAGGTCCACAAAATATTTCCGATGCATTTCAGAAACGACAAAATTCGATTTACGCAAAGGATAGTAGAAGACCTAACGGACGAAAATGAACAAGAAGAAAAGATTTTGCCAGTTCACCAACGCGCCCATCGGAATGCCGAAGAAATTAAAAATCAGATTATATTGTAGAAAATTATTACTTCCCCAAAATGAGTTGGAAGATTAGATTCCTAGTTGATGTTCTATTTGTAAAGAAAATAAATATGATAGACATCCTAACAAACAGATTAAATCCCACGCCCATTAATAATTACTCAGGGCACACTTTGCACATTAATATCTATTCCACAGAGAACAAGTTAGTAGTAACATCCATTGACAAGCATAGTAAATTCGCTGTTTGTAAACTACTAAAATCTAGGGCGATCGAGGATATTAAACAGCCTCTTAGAGATATCCTGTTTTTCTTTAGTGTCCCTGAAATCATTGTAATCGATAACGAACCATCTCTTAATTCAGCTACCATAACATCAATGATGGCAGATGCATTGAAAATCAGAGTATATAAAAGCCCACCATATAAGAGCGAGATGAGCGGGCAAGTCGAAAAATTACACTGAGTCTGAGACATATGGCTCCAGCAACCGAATCAAAATTTTATAAACTACATCATGCATTCTTAAAGAAACAAGCTAGCTGTTGTAACTAAACTTTGTGTGGTTTTTGATAAAACATCTTCTTGTATCTTCGTGTATCTGCCGTTTGGTTCTCTGTTTACATTCGCCTTGAAATGTTCTTCTACTGCCTTTTGGTTGGTCTCTCCTAACAGTACCCATCAAAAAGCTGTATTTTGTGCTATCCATCATCTCCTTTCAATCGACCGTTTTCTAAAATTTCAAAAAACTTGTTAGATCCTAGCACAATGTCTATTTCATTGATTTTATCAACATTTGGATCGGCTATATTTGTAGATTTTTCAAATAATCCTAACTTTATATGTTGGAGTTCGCCACTGACGGGATTGGGGTTAATTGTTTCACAGCATACATTTTTCAGAATTATCTTTCACCTTAGCTACAGTGGTTGGTAATAAGGTAAAAAAACATGCCAGGTTTTTTATCTCTTATTTGACCTCGTATATCATGTTGCTTTACTCCAGATTCCGAAGTCTCATCCTCCGTTTGAAATATCGGGACTGCCTTTGACTTGATTATTGGACGAAGTAACAGAAGTGAACGCATTGTCATGAAATAATGTGTGATGGCATGTTTTACGTAGTTTACAGCAAAATTTTGAAGTGCATATAGTTACACGATGGTTCCGCGATAAGTAATTGTAACAAATTCTGTTGTTCTGCACATATTCCTCTCTTACTTGTACAGTACATTTTTTGAATTTCTGACATTTAGCTAAATGATGAGGCTCACGACAACAAATACAAGGTGGCAATTCAAACAAGGCCGCGTGGAGTTGGGTGGTTCTGGGTATGACATTCCTCGTTTTGTGACCTGTGTGTGAGCTCGTTCGCTAAGAATTTTTTAAATTCTTCTTTCGTAGGGAATTCCTTTTCTGAAGAGATTTTTGCCATCCTGCTTTCGTCTTTTGGTCTGTTCTTTCTAATAACCAATGAATCAAACTAACGATCGCGCCTTTGAGCGTTACTGCCTAATGTCCTTGTCTTAGGCAGTTACTTTGATATATTGGACATTTTCTTATCAAATCGTTCAATTAATATGGTCCAAGCGTCTTCATGCTACCTTCCAATTACTTTATCGGTAACATTAATATGTCGAACTAAAGTTGCGCAGCTTCTCGTTTTAGTAATATCCTTTTAGTAGTAACTTCCAACGTCTTATGGACCAGGTTACAAAAGGTTAAGATTTCGTTTACGTCTACATCGACGACATTTTGGTAGGTAGCAGAAACATATCGGAACATTAAGAACATCTCCATTCTTTATTCGATAGACTAACATATTGGAATTTGGTTTAACAATCAAATCTTCTAAATGTGAATTTGCAAATTGAATTCCAGCCACACAATCCTTTCCCCAACCTACTTCAATTAGGCAAGTGTAGCGTTAGCCGAACAGATCGCACCAGTACACAACAATGTCAGCAAACTTGGCAAGGTAACTAAAAATAACCGACTTACATGGCCACCTGAATGTGAGGCGTTTTTAAATAATACCAAGGTTGCCCTCGCTCAGGCAACTCCAACATAGAACACTACGCATCAACACTGATGCTTCTGGTATTACTCTAGGTGCTGTATATTAGAACAGCGTAATCGTAAAAATTGGGGCCTCTTAGTTTCTTCTCTAAAAAGCTTTCTCCAACCAAACAGAAGTATTGTGCTTTTGACCGAGAGAGGCTGACAATTTATTGTGCCATTAAACATTTTAGATGTTTTGAAGAAGGCAGAATATTCTCTAATCAATACAGACCACAAGCCGCTCACTACTGCGATCGCGTCTAAATCAGAAAGAAGCCTGAAAGATGAACTAAAAAGCTTCTTAAAAATTCCTGAATTGGTTTCAGGTTTATCAATTGGGTGTGAATCATCGACCCGAATTAAGCGTCTGTACATCCCTAGCGTAATGCGTGAAAGTGTTTTTGAAAATCTGCACGACTTGTCACACTTAGGAGTACGTGCAACACGAAAATTGATAGCATCAAAGTATTTTTGGCCAAGTAGGAGCGTCGATACGAGATACCGGCCCAAATCTTGCCCCTGTTACCTCCTTATAATGGTAATACGTTCATTCTTACAATAATCGACCGGTTTACGCGCTGGCCGGAAGCGATACCACTGACGAACATGAGAACATCAACGGTAGTGAAAACTTTCGTGAACACATACGTCTCAAGATTTGGAGTCCCATCGGAAATCACCCTAGGTTCGCTGCGAATCAGAATGCCAACGTATCACCCTCAGGCAAATGGGATAGTGGAACGTTTGCACCGTTATTTAAAATCATTCTTGTAGGCCAGATCTAATACTTTAAACTGAAGCGATGAACTCCTATTGTAAATGGCTGTACAGGCATTTTACACATCCCGAATCCCGCCTGCAATATCTTTGGGTGTGATTAAATGCCTGATATTTCTTGAATTGAGGTATGCGTGTTGTGATTCTCATCATTGGTTCGATTTTCACCTTCATCTGAACGATTCCTTTTATTCCATAAATCTTTTGAACATTCTTTTTGTTGTCAAATACGAGCATAAAAAGAGGGAGTCCCCTTTTACTGATAATTTGGTTTCCTTCCTGAATTTCTGTTCTCTCTTTTTTAGTAATATTCACAGCATCTAGTATTTTAAGACCTTTATTTTGTAAGTTTTCCATTATTTCTTGGCTTGAGAAAGCGTTATGCAAACCTCTTGTCATGATTTTAATACGTCGGGCCTGTTTGTTCTCGTAAGTGAACCACTGATACTTTCCAGCATTTAATTTCATAGATAAGGTTCTATAAGCATATGAGTCCAGAGTATTAATTTTCCAAACGTCATTGTTGAGCACTGCTATCTTAAAGTCTTTGTCAGTACCCGATTTCATCAGTGACTGATTTTCTGGGTAACTGGATACACCCACAATATTTAATGGTGGGAGTGATTTTTCTTTCGGTTGCATCAAATTTGGTGTAATTTTCTTGGTAGATTTACTACATTTTGGTTGATTGGCTTTGGGTAGAACATCTTTTGAATCTGGACTAGATTGTCCCCTACCATTTAATTGCTCAGCCTCAGGTGACGATTCAGCTTTTCTTTTCTTACTCTTCCTGGACTGTTGTTTCTACTTTAGGATCCAGTCCGTCTCTCTTTGTAATTCATCTTCATCAGTGCAATAGATGAGTTTATCTGGTTCAATGCTTCCTATATCGCAGTCTTCTTTTGAATTCCGATTCATTTTTAGGTTTTCATTGTTTCGCTTTAGATACTCAATTTGTTCACTTAGCTTGGCAAATAATTGTTCCATATGCTCTATAGTCTCGCTAAGAGATCCATATTCTTCTTTTCTAGTTCAATAGTTGTTTTACTAGATTCGGCTATTTGCAAAGTAAAATTTCCGGCGGCCTCACTTATTTCGTGTAATGCTTGTCCAGTACATCTAGTTATCTAGTTATAACGTTAGAAAAAGCATCGGCTTGGTCAGCTACCAAGTTGCTTCTATTTTTCTTTATCGGTGATCTTTGAACGGATTTGATGTTCCCTGATAATGCAATAGATTGCCCTCCCCAGATATTGGTGTACCACCTGCGGTATTATTTCCTTTTGTTAGTACCATTGATTGGACACCACAACCGTTCGTGGAACCGTTCTACAGAACATTGCCCAGAGTACGCCCGTATCTATTTATGAATATTTCGTGATGGCAGTCAATCCTGTACTCCAATCCGCTTGAACTAACATTAGTTGATGGTTTAAAACACTTAGCCTTGTATACTCGTATTGCAATTAAATATAAAACAGTTAAAAATAACACCAGCGATGTTTTAAATAATTATAAATGAGGGACCGATAAGTGAAAATAGTAAATTTGCATAATAAATCATTATAGAAAATAACAAAAATATTGCTTCTAAAAATAAAACAAATAAAGCAGACATATTTATTATTTAAGAAATTGCCTCCCCTATAAAATAAATACTCGTCGACAGCTAAAAACAAACTGTAACTAAAATAAATTATTAACTTACCAAAACTATGAAGTGTGTACCTATTTATCCTGATTTTTCCATACACATCATTGACTGTGCCCATATATGAAATTTGAGCCAATAATTATTTAGCATTTATTTAGTTAAGTGCCTGCCATTCCGCTTTACTTGTGTCGTTATATTTAACACGTGGCTAAAACACTTATTGATTTAATTTAGAGACATTTAAAAATATAACAATTTCAGAGTCGAGGGATATCACATTTTATTACAGCGCTGTTCACTAATCTTGAAAATTGTTGGTTTTATATTATTAGGTGATATGTACATGAGACACTTCTTATCTTCTCGAAATAAAAACAAAAAAAAATAAGACAACACCGAAAGTTGATACTCCAAAATGGGTTTAAAGGATTTCAAATTTCAAAATACAACTATTTTTAGTTTTAAACTTACTTTGAAATACACACGCAGATAAAAATAAAAACAAGTATTTTGTAATTTTGTTAAGTGATAAATGTTATTATTGGTAAAACTATAATTTGTTTTCAAACAGCTGCAAAAAATAAAAAAAAAGTAAATTATAAATAACAAATTTTAAGTTTGACATACTCGAATCTGAAAAATACGGGGACATCGAACATGTTAGGGGTATGTTTTTAACTAAAGTACAACGACTCAGTAATATTTGTGTTAGAAGAGACGATTTTGGTGTCAAATTTTAAGCGTTGCCTCTAATCCACTTGTTCCATGCCGCACTTTAAAATTTATTTTATTGAAATCGAATTGAAACACATAACACGCTCTCTATATACGAGTATGTATATGAGTACATAGATGCAGATGTGCTTGCTGCTAGAGTCGAAATTTTACATAACCAAATTGCATATTCCTACGTACCCTTTACCGATGACTTAAATATCTTCATGATTCATTTAGAAGTTAAAACCATTTACAATCCAATAGACCCAACACATAAGGACCTTAAAATTTGTTAAGTAAATTTTATTTTTAGTGGGAGGTAATCTCGCATCATCTGCTGTTAATTATTGAAAATAGTTTATAGAGTATGATAAGCCATAAATAATTATCGAGATTGATTATGATCGAAAGTTGTTATATCACTGGTTCAATGTGTGGTGATGTGGTAAAACTGATATGTTGATAGGTGGCAACACGTGTAACAAAGAGTAGATCGTCCACAGGTTCATAAAGATGATGGAATTACTCCATGGAATTTCGTACAACTCATTGACTGATTTTTTCATACGAAATTATCTTTATTGCCGTAGAAGATACGATGACACCACATAGAAAGTGTATTTACTGACCGCGAAACTCTCTACAGCCGACAATCAAAAGTTACCAATACAATTCTGCCCCAGGAAAGACACCATTTCTTTCTGTGACGCCAGTGAAAGAACTCAAGCGCATATCCGCCTAAAAGAATCACAGTTTTCGCTGAACTAAAAGTATCTGAAAGTGGAAAAGAAGCTGGTGCAAATTTTTGCGACACTGAATTTAGTTGGACAGATAATAAATGCAATACGAATCAGCCGGAATGGAAGCTACAGTGGCCCCAAAATCTATACTGCAAGACGTAGTCAATGTTGCGACACTATTAAGCAGCCTAAAAGTCGATTAGTCGATGGTTCTATGCCAGGCAACTTGGATAGTCAAGTGTTGTAAAATGTTAGAAGAAGAGGCACCGAAAGCGAAGCCAATTGGGGAAGGGTAATTCATTTTCAGAGTGATTGTCACCAGGTCGCTCAAAAGGCATGTTAATGCGGTTGATTCGATTGCAAGTTTCCTTGGAGAACAGAATTTCAATTTAAGTCGAAGCCTTACTGTGGACGCTTTAACCGCCCCAACAGGAACGCTTGCTGAGAAAACAGTCGACAGCAAAGAAAGAGTAGCTTGACCGAGAAGACGTCGTTACGGCTTACTTTAGATAATGACAAAAATGAACAAGGAAATAAATCAAAAATTTCCGTTGCTTTTCATTGATTCAAATTGTTTCTGCAACAAAATGAAAGCATCTTTTTCATTGAAAGAAGGGACCGAACCAATGCCTCGCAATAGAAGCCCGGTGTCTTTTGCAGCAACTGAAGCTAAGGTGAGATCAAGAGTTTAAAACTATTTATAGTAATCAGTCCGATCGTTTACTCGCCACACAACTGGTAGCCGTCAAAAATGAGGATCGACGAATACGACCTTATACCGATTATTCACCAGAGTTATATAAAACACTGGAACCAAACAAGTACTGACTGTCAACGCCGAAGAAAAGATCTTGAGACTGGGCCAATACCGAGCGTCCAGTAAAATCGACGTGACCGATGCCGATTTGCAGGTGGGTATGGATAGCGAATCAAAAAAATTTTACAATCAACACTCAATGTGGCCTATTTCGATTAAACCGCCTGCAACCGAGTGTGGACACTGCATTCGGCATTTTTCCACAGTTAATCGATACCAATATAACCGGAGCTGAAGGTACTTTTCCTTTCATCGATTTTGTTGTTGAAGGAAATGACGAAAAAGATCCAGAAGCAATTCTTTGGGCGGAAAGAGTAGGAGTTTCCGAGCCTAATGGTCAAAGCAAATAACTTACGACTAAATCCCCCACCAATTGAAATCAAACAATTCCAAGCGTTCTTTGGAGCAGTAACATGATACGAAACGTTACCACGAATCTTACGAAACCACGTAAGATTTGATTGGCAACCGGCTGACCAAACAAATTTGAGAACCATAAAAAAGGGTTTATGTCGAACTATACGTTGGCACACTATGACTGATATAAGATGGGGCAGAATTGATGCACGACCTACCCGACAGAACGAAGGGGCTCATAATACACACCGCACCGTCATTACAGTACACCGAGAAAAACTACCCACGGTGCCCGGTGCCTTTTGCAGCAATTTAAGCGACCTAAGGTGATCTGTAGAGTTCAAAACTATTTATAGTAATCAGTCCGATCGTTTACTCGGATTCCGCCACACCACTGGTAGCCGTCAAAAATGATCGACGAATACGACCTTATGCCGATTATTCACCAGGGTTGTATGAATCACTGGAACCAAACAAGTACTGACTGGCAACGCCGAACACTGCATTTGACATTTTTCCACAGGTAGTCGACACAAATATGACCGGAGCTAAAGGTAATTTTCTTTTCATTGACGATTTTGTTCTTTGGGCAGAAAGAGTAGGAGTTTCTAAACCTAATCGTCAAAGCAACTAAACGACTAAATCGCTAGAAAATCGAGATGGTTACCCCCACCAAATGACATCAATCAATTGCAAGGATTCTTAGGAGCAGTAACATGGTTCAAAAAATTAGTAAAACAGCTAAAAGACTTTTGTGAGCCATTGGACGGACTGTTGTGAAACCATACGTAATATTTGATTGGCACCTTTGAAAACCCAAAAAATGTGTTTACGTCGAACTTGGCGTTAGCACACTACGACCTATATAAGATAGGGCAGAATTGATGCACGAAGTGCCCGATAGAACGAAGCGGCCCATCATACATATCGCATCGTCATTAGAAAACACCAAGCAAAACTACCCACAGATCAATGCGAAAAGCTTCGTCATTTATGTTTGATCTGAAAAAGTTGCATCGATACACCTTCGGTCACAAGTTCTACACAAACAACTGCATTCCGATTTACACGGCTAGCCGTTCGCACTACCAAATACGTGAACATGAACGAAGAGCTTTGCGTACACAGATTTCATATCGCAATTAATTACCGGTCATGAGAAACCGGATGAAGAAATTGTTGGAAGTTTGGAGACAGTAAAGTGAATCGATGGATGTTTCTCATTAGATAATACAAACCAACTGCCAGTAACGCTTAATGCTCTGTGTTACAAAACCAGTATAGGCGAAACATTGTTAAAGATATCTGCCCTCATCGAAAACGGTGGACCACGATTACCAAAGCAGATAAGATTATATAGAAGGAAGTCGTTGTGGCTTATGGTAAATTACAGAAATCTCAGAGATTGACTCGCATAGTGGCTATATAGGTTTGAAAGGGCATGCATTGTGGAATTAAAATCACCTAATGCCATTTCGAAATGAGCCGTACGGCTCTCGTATATAATTTTTGAACATTCACGCTTTTCGCGATTTTTATATGGAAGGAAGTCGTTGTGGCTTATGGTAAATTACAAAAAACTCAGAGATTGGCTCGCATAGTGGCTATATAGGTTTGAAAGGGCATGCATTGTGGAATTAAAATCACCTAATGCCATTTCGAAATGAGCCGTACGGCTCTCGTATATAATTTTTGAACATTCACGCTTTTCGCGATTTTTATATGGAAGGAAGTCGTTGTGGATTATGGTAAATTACAAAAATCTCAGAGATTGGCTCGCATAGTGGCTATATAGGTTTGAAAGGGCATGCATTGTGGAATTAAAATCACCTAATGCCATTTCGAAATGAGCCGTACGGCTCTCGTATATAATTTTTGAACATTCACGCTTTTCGCGATTTTTATATGGAAGGAAGTCGTTGTGGCTTATGGTAAATTACAAAAATCTCAGAGATTGGCTCGCATAGTGGCTATATAGGTTTGAAAGGGCATGCATTGTGGAATTAAAATCACCTGATGCCATTTCGAAATGAGCCGTACGGCTCTCGTATATAATTTTTGAACATTCACGCTTTTCGCGATTTTTATATGGAAGGAAGTCGTTGTGGCTTATGGTAAATTACAAAAATCGCAGAGATTGGCTCGCATAGTGGCTATATAGGTTTGAAAGGGCATGCATTGTGGAATTAAAATCACCTAATGCCATTTCGAAATGAGCCGTAGGGCTCTCGTATATAATTTTTGAACATTCACGCTTTTCGAGATTTTCATATGGAAGGAAGTCGTTTTGGCTTATGGTAAATTACAGAAATCTCAGAGATTGGCTCGCATAGTGGTTTAAATTTGTATATGATTCCAGCACAAAAGTTAATCGTTTTTAGAAGTAAATTTTGCATCATAACAAAAGCGTTATATCTATAGTCTGCAACAAAATATGTAACCAAATACATTTAAATCAAATGCATGATGCATTTCAAGACTAATTGTGAACCTGGTGTACATTGAAACTGTAACGATACAAGTTACATCGTAAAATGAGTTGAGTTGAGTGTGAGATTCAACTTTGCTTTGAAATAAAATTGAACAATTTTTTTTGTTTCAATCAAATTTGTAGATTTTTCTCCCAAATAAAATCTACGTTTTATAATACAACCTGTGGAGTTATATTTTATACTTTACCATATTTTAAAATCTCTATTAAAAAAATCAGATGTCTCGCCAAACTGTACTGCTGTACTGCTAAATCTACGGAAAATACTCTGACCTTATATACAAAGTATCAACACAATATTTTAGCGAATTATTTTAAATTCGCTTATCAATAGTTAACCTTGGAGTGTATTGAAATTTTGTTTTGCTATAACTATTGCACTAGTTTTAGACGTAACTGCATCGCAAATAGATTTGATGCAAGCTTCGTATCAAAATGTGATACACGATTCCTTCGTATAAGCCGAGATGCAAAGGTTACATCGAAAAACGCCGCAAAATTTCTGAGTGTGTATTATGTTCGTTATGTGCTGTTCTCATGCAGTCACGAAAATTTTTATTTGCATAATGTTCTTTACTGTTTAGGCCACCAGATCCTTTTTAATATTAGTTATTAGTTTTAGCAACTGATTGTTGACTGTAAGTGGTTGAAAATTACGACCCGAATATCCAAAAACCTTTTCCAGTTAAAACTACTTTTGTGGTCTACAATCCTTTCCACAATCTTACATGTCGTTAACCTGTTGCGCAAAAGAATGTAATCCTTCATATACATCGAAAACTTCAGGTGTATATACAAAAATATAAATCTTTAATTAAGAATGTTTAAAAACATGTTTCAATTTTTGCAGTTAATACAAAATGATGTTTCTGCTGCGATAAGCGTTTACAACAAAACAAAATAAACAAATAACATGAAATGTACATAGAGTATGATGTAATTTAATTTTATCTTTAAGGTATAATTCCATTTTTGTTTTTCATAACACAATCTTGAGTAGTAATAACAACACACTGATGATTACGGCGATATGATAATATTAAAATACAAAAAAAACGGGGTAATTAAATAAAAGTAGCAAAAAGATTGTGTATATGGTACACACAGATGACGATGGTGAAAATTTATGCATCTCGTACAAACGTTTCCATATGAAATATGATATCGCGTATGTGTCACGGAAAATTATGTGTGCACTTATATCAAGAATTAACCGAACGAGACTGTTTTACAGTCACCATCAGCAATAATCATGCGCCTATCTCTGAATAAATTAAAAACGAAATTTAACAGCAACAAAAAATGTGTTTTTTTTATTGATTTTACAACGCAGGCAGGCATACACACACATTATATACATGCACGGTGATTTGGTGGGCATTGTAAATCTTCCCACATTTAAATAATTCTCGAGTATAATACTTTCCCGTGTAACATAAAAAATGTTAAATTCGTAAGAAAAAAGGTAAATTATTCTTTATTTTGTATTTATTTTATTAATACAAGAATGTGATGTTGGTTATATTTCTTTATTTTTCTTTTATTAATGTCTAAATTAATTAAAATTTATTTGTTCATAAAAATAACGCGCGCGCGGTTTGAATGTGAAGTGGAAAAACTCGCGGTTCATAGAACTGTTGTTCGATTTGGTGCATTCGTTCAGTTATAACTACACGGGTGACGAAAGATTTTAGATATTTTTAAGACGCGCGCTATCATAAATTGTCTAGCTAGTACTGCTAGTACGTGGAATTTTAATTTGAAACCATTTGAACTCTAATTGGCCTAATAAATTGGTTTTGAATAAATTACCAGTATATTGTCATTATATAGATGACGTATGTTAACGTACGACTTACTGAACAGAAGCTATAGTGTTATAGCTTTATGGTTATAATGAGTACTGTTTAAATAAATAAAGAAATTGATTTAAGAAAGGTTGCTTAAAGCTTTAATTGAAGCAGCCAAATCTTCAAAACTACAAAGTTAGAATGTTCTTTAAATGGCTTTTACCGATGTCCTTTGATTTATTAACTTTTTATTTATATTCTGCTATGTTAAGCGAGGGAGGGGCAAAGTTCGAGATTCAAATGTACTCGCGGAACTCAATGGGAGGCCCGAGAATCAATCAAATATCCAACAGCAGTCGCTAGCTATTTAGTCACCAAGTCCACCAAGATCACATGAAAAATGAAGGGCTCGTAACACTAGGAACTTACAAACCAAAAATCTCCGCGCCATAAAAGGTGCGACCTAATACACCATCACATTAACAGTTATCTGAGCAAATAACTACAACTGTGACAATGTATAGAGATTTCCAATAAGAGTGATATAATTTCTTTAAAAAAAACCCACTAATTGTTAAGGAAATTGAAATGTTTTTTATTTAATGTGAAGTACAATCGATACAATTAAGTTCTGAATAAAATGTCAATCAAATGGCCTCCACGACTTCTTCTGCAGGAACGAATTCGATGAACCCAATTTTCGAGCACTTTTTCCACTAAATAAGCTTGAAGAAAGTTTGGTTTATTGCTAAAAACCAATGACTTCAAATAACCCCACAATAAATAGTCTAATGGTGTTAAATCACAACTTCTTGGACGCCATTCAATATCACAATTTCTTGAAATAATCGATTCTCCAAACTTTTCTCGCAATAATTCAATTGTTACACTTACTGTGTGGCACGTAGCCCCGTCTTGTTGGAACCAAATGTTGTAAAGATCAACTTCTTCCAATTTCGGCCATAAAAAGTGAGTTATCATCGATCTATATCGATCTTCATTGACAGTAACGCTGTTACCAGCTTCATTTCGAAAAAAAATACGGACCGATGATTCCACCAGACCAAAAACCACACCAAACTGTCAATTTCATTCACCTAAATTTTTCATGAATAATTTGTGGATTTTCTTCGCACCAGAATCGACTGCTTTGTTTATTTACCGCACCACTCAGATGAGAGTGAGCCTCGTCGGAGAAGGTGATTTTCTTAAAAAAATCGTTATCGTTTTCAAGTCGTTCCAAGGCAAAATCAGCAAATTCACGACGTTTACGTCGGACGTGATCCAATGGCTTCAGTTCTTGAGTGAGAACAATTTTATACGGATGAAAACCCAAATCCTTCCTTAAAATCCGCCAGGTTGTGGTTTGAGACAGTCCCAAATCTCGAGAACATCTTGGAATCGACAAATTGCGGTCTTCAGCAACACTTGCCTGAACGGCAGCAATATTTGCATTACTTCGAGCGAATCTTTGTCTTATTGGCACTTCAACATTATGTAAAGAAAATGTTCGCTCAAAATTTTCAACAATTCGACGAATAGCGAGCAAACTTTTACGATTATTACGACTATAAAATGGCAAAAGCACACGAAAAGTTGCAATTGGAGAACGATTATTTTGATAATAAAACTGAATAATTTGTAAACGTTGTTTGCAAATTGTAAACATTACTGAATACAATAAAACAAAAAATGACAGATCATGAAACCCTATACAAACCTTTAAATATCACGACTCAATTGTAATATCAACAAATGATGTCCATCAAGCTGATATATGGGCCCGCATCGCGGAAACTTGCGCTTTACAAAGAACTAAGTGCTCTACAAAGTTTCGAATATGAGAGTTCAACCTATAGACCACCAACTATTATTGACTTCTATCTACTATTAAACAAAAAATCATTCGGTCCATTTATGATCCAGTTAAGGTTTCAAACAAGCAGTACCGGTTTCAATTGAACCACAGACCGAGTAATAAGAAAAGCGCCATTAACAATCAGTGGAGGACCACAGTGGAGGTGGCAAAACTCAGCCATGTGAAAGTTAGAGTGAGATGTTGAGTGATTTGACCAATTTGTACTATGGCCAGTTATGGCTTTTGTTATTTTAGACTAAGTATGTAACGATTTTGGCTACCTGGGATTCCAAAAATGTTACCCGATTTCTATAAGAGCTGGAAAGCCGGATTGACTTAGTCTCATTTTATTTCAATTTTTCGTTTTTGATAGCACTCGGGTTCGATTCCTGAATGTGACCTAGCAAAAGGCACCAGGTCATGTATAATATTGTGCATTGTCTAAATACTTGAAGCCATCATAACTGTCGGACTTTAACTGCATAAATATTTGAGTCTTTTTATTTATGTAGCGTTTTTCACAGGGATTGCCTAACACTTTGGCCAATATTTTGAGGTAGTGTTGGCTATCTGATCCCAAAACTTCTTTCAGACTCAACGATTTTAAACAAAACATTTTGATGGGATGGCAAAATCTCCTTAGACCCCAAAAGCAGACTGATGACCAACACTGGTAATTTTTTGGAAGCGAGATGGTGCAGTCTCGGAACATTTCTTAAATGTTCTTAAAGTAGCTGGTTGGTTTTCTTCACAAAATTACAAACTTACAGGGTGGCTCAAAATTCACAACACCATTTTAAAATGGAATAATTTTTTATTTTTAATAATTCACATTTATTCATCGACCTATTGTAATGTTTCTTGGCTTATTCCTTCAATTTCACTTTACAGGAAGAAGTCTGGTGCAGTTAAGTCAGCTGAGCGTGACGGCCAAGTAATTTTAGAATTTCGCGAAAGTATCATTCTCCCAAAAAATCTGCCTTAAAAGTTCTGTTGATCGGTGAGCTGACTGGGAAGTAGCAGCATCTTGCTGCCACCATATCTGTGGTGTGTCCAAGACCGCAGGATGCACGAAATTTTCCAGCATTTCTCGATACCGTTTGTTAGTGATGGACTATTCTTGGACTTTGATCCCCCAGAATCGCATATTTTGTTTGGTAGCAAAGCCGTTTGGATGGAAGTGGGCCTCATCGACCATCATCGTTTGTTTTCTGTATAGAATTCGAGTATTTTAAGAAGTTACCCAGACGTGGGTTTCTCCATAATTAATCTCCAAAGATGACGCTTTAATAATTTTAAATTAGATAAAAACTAATTAGTTGTAGAAAGTTATTTGAATTTTAAATGCTGTGGTGACTTCTGGGCCACCTTGTATATTCACAATATAAACAATTATACAAGTACTCGTATAAGCCCGTTTAAAGGGATTGTAAAATTTTTTTTGTTGGTAAGTTGGCACAACTGTCCTTCATTGACATGAAGTTTGAGCGTAATCAATGAATAAAAATTACGAACCAAAAATTTCTCTCAAATTTTGTATTGCAAATCCAATTTTGTAATTTTATTGAAAACACGCAATGTAAGTGGTACAGTGTATTCAAAAGTGGTCGAGATGTAGTAGAAGATTTGCCCAGCTCTGGTCGGTTTCACCTGAAGTTAATATCAATAAAGTGAAGGTAATGGCGACGAAAAATCGTCACTTTCGTTTGAGAAGGATAGCCGCTGAACTTTCTGTGTCTCACGAATCAATTCGTACCATTGTACACGATTGTGTGGCCATGAAACTCGTTGCCACTCGACTAGTTCCGAAAGACCTCAATTTTCTTCAAAAACTCAATCGCATAAAGGCCGCTGAAGACTGTATAACTGATGATGATGAGTCATGAGTTTGACATACAAAGCAGTCAACAAGCTTTGGAATGGCGTCTTCCAACTGAGCCGAAACCGAAAAAACCACGCCAAAGTCGGTCAAAGTCAAGGTAATGTTGGCTTTTTTATTTGATTATCGTTGTGTTGTGCACCCGGAATTCTTACCAGAAAGTCAGACGGTCAATAAAGAATATTATCTATGCGTTTTGCAGCGTTTGAAAAAGAAAACTCATTGATTTTACAACACGACAACGCACCATCTGACAAGACTATCATTGTGATCGAATGGTCAAAAAGTCAACAAATATCATCGAACAACTGCCGTATTCACCTGATATGGGCCCGGCTGACTGTCTCTTTCCACAACTCAAATCACTAAGTCGATTCGAGAAAATATGTTTGAAAAATGCTTTGATGATTGGATTATTCGTCGGCCTAAGTCTATTATTTCGGAGTGGGCCAACTTTGAGGGCGATACAATAAATTTGAATGAATAATAAATATTTTATGTTTTATTGACCAATTCCCGTTACTTTTTTGACAGAATATACATTATTTACACAATCAATTAGAAATGTGTTTTGCTATATACGAGTACCCCTATACCTACTTTTATTCGGATTAATGGAAAGTGAATTGTTTTTGGACCACAACAATCTCATCTAAATCGGAAAAGTCACCACCAATATTAAGTTGCAAATTATCAGCATAAAAATGAAATCGCCAGACAATTCAGAATATGCCAGGGAAGGTCAATATAGAACTCTCAGGCACTCCAGTAATTATCTTGCAAATATCTTCATCATGCTTAACAAATTGTTAACGATCGCTCAAATAGGAATGAAGCAAACTAATGGCACAATAGGTAAATCTATAATGTGTAAGTTTTGAAGCAAGGGAGGGATAGCATGGGTTTGATTAACCCATTCAACAATATACACAAGAGCTGTAGTAGTGATATTGTTAGATTTGTATCCTGATTGGAATTCACTTAAAATTGTATACTTATCTTCTAGAGCACCTTCGGCCGAATATCTCATCCTAACAGTTTGAACCGCATTTAGTACCATAGGTTCATATACACAAGTCTTTGACCAGAGTATAATTCACTGGTCATAGAAATGAGTTAATTTACGGATCCTAGTAAATCCTGATTTACTAGAAATAACCAGTGTTTTATCCTATCTCATGCTGCTTTAAAATTATTACCATTTCCAACATAAAATAATTGGTTAGCTAACCTAATGGATTTGTGTGTATAACCCGAGATATTTGAATACTTCTGCGGTATCAAAATTATGGTCTCCGATTCCGATATTTTCCAGAGAAATGATCCTTGGTTTTGAGACGAGTTTTGTTTTACTGCTGTTTACTTTGAAATTTAGTCTTCTTGCGTAGCGACCGAGGGATATGAAACTGTCCTTGATATCGCTAGGTCTACGGTCAAGAAGTAACATAATACCTACATATCCAAGAAATTAGCCCGACTTATTAAACATTCCAGCGCCAAATTAAACAGCAGAGGCGCGATTGCAACACCCTGGCGAATACCACGTCTCTTTTTAAAGGAATCTGATACAGTTGTTGTAATTGATGCTGTTATATGCCTGCTGAATGCAGGCATATAAATTTTTTTTAAATGCAATAAAACAAAAAGTCTCAATATTTTTCCAAATTAATTTGTTCATTATAAAGAACAATCCTTCCGATTAATTATGGAATACTATTTCATTCATATGACTTCCTCGGCTGGCCTTGACGTACCCCATACGGTCGGCCCAATTTTTGAACACATTTTCGATGATACGCAGCATTATGTCTTCAATGGCAATGTGAATATTGTTCTTGAGAGCGTCAATCGTTGCTGGTTTATCGGCGTAACACTTATCTTTGACGGCATCTCAAAGATAATAGTCCAACGGCGTCAAATCACAGCTCCGAGGCGGCCAAATCACATCAGCATTTCGGCTAATAATTCGATCTTCGAGGACAGTGCGCAAAAGATCAATTGAAACGTGTGCTGTGTGGCACGGAGCGCCGTCTTGTTGAAACCAAATGTTGCCTATGTCCTCCTCTTCAAGTGCCGGGAACAAAAAATCGTTTATCATGGCGCGGTAGCGCTCACCATTGACAGTAACAGCGGCTTCTTGCTCATTTTCAAAGAAAAATGGCCCAATGATGCCACCGGACCAAAATCCGCACCAAACAGTCACTCGTTGCGACAATTCTGCTTGTTTACATAGCCGCCAAGATGGAAATGCGCCTCATCTGAAAAGATGATTTTTTTGCCAAAATCTTCTTCAAGCCGATCGCAAACCCACTCAACGAACCGAAAACGCAATGGGTGGTCTCTTTGCTTCAATTCCTAAACCAATTGAAATTTTCACGGTGTCATACCATGGTCTTTATGCAAAATTCGTCGCAATGTTGTGCGTGAAATGTTCAATTCTTGAGCACGATGACGAGTTGACGTTCCCGGCGACTCACGCACATTCCCGGGTACAGCATCAATATTTTCGGATGTACACTTGGGTGGCTGCTTGGTTCGTGTTGGTTTATTAATTAGCAAGCCTGTTTCTTTAACTTTATTTACAAAATAACGCACATATGGAGCTCCCGGCGCCTCGTTTCTTCCGAAAACCGCACGCAATGATTGCACACATTCTGCAACATTACCATGATTTTCGAAGTAATGTTCCAATATTTCCCAGCGTTGTTCAAGCGAATACACAACCATTTTCGTTAAAAAAAGTTATATGATCCATCCAGTATAATGTATGCTAGTATTGCACTCCCAACGTTTTCCCGAAATAGCGACGATCAGATCGTATAGATTTAATGCAAGTAATGTGTCTCTCCTTGTTTAATTAATTGTGCGAGGATGTTGTCCAGACCATGTGCTTTCGCAATTTTCAATTATAACAGAGGCTTCTTGTTTGTGGGATATTCTACAAAGATCAGAGAAATGTGAAATTTTTCCTTAAACTGAAAATACATCTAAGTATTAGTGAATATGTTATACAAAAATAGATCAACCACACGATGATGAACGATTCATTCAATGATGAAAATTTGGCATTCTCCGCCTAGGAAAATTTGAAAATAACCATTTCCGAATTATTGACTCAGCTATACAGCTTGATTTTTTATTGTGTACCTTAGAATTCGAAGGCATCAATGGCGAATATTTGTAGTTATAGATATTGGTCAGTTTGAGCTATGCATGAAGTTTGAAGAATACGTTTTGGGGATTTTGAAGTAAGGTTTGATCAAAACTTCAAGAATTGAATTGTATGAATGCCACACGATTTAATTGATCTACAATTCCATTATTGAAGTTTTAATCAAATCTTACCCCAAATTCTCAAGAGATTTTCTTGAAACTTTTCGCATAGTTTAAACTGACGAATACACAAATATTCGCTTATTGATGACTTTGAATTCTAAAGTAAGAAAGCAAATTCATGAGTACAGATCGATTCGATTGAACTACGAGTAAGTTCAGTTCTTCGGTGACGTTTCCGATTGAATAATAATTTTAGAATAAAATTGATAATGTTAATTTTTTTTTTTTTATTTTTTTATTATTTGGTTAAGTAAGATTTTTTAACAACGACTTTCCTTTATTAAAGCTCTCGCTTTAAGTAGTAATTTTTTAGTAATTTTTTAATTGTTATATTCGACTATTTTGTTCATAGAATTTTGGCTATAGGGTATCTTTACAGAATTTCTGCTGTCATTTCGAAAGCGTCTGATAGTTTGCCGTAGACTATCATCCTGCTTTTAGAGACATCCATTAATACCTCGGCCATGGTTATCAATTTTGAAGAAATTCATTAATGTGACAAGACATTCCATTTTGGATGCCCACAAACGATTCCTTACGTATCACTTTTCTAACATAAACCTCATAGCAAAAGTTTTATTATACATATTGGGGAGAAGGACGCTTTTTTCGTAATTTCCGGAAAGTGGTGAAAATGGATATTGGCGCTCGTTCGGTCTTTATACCTTTAATGCCACAAAAATCCCTTTTGAATATCGTGATGTGGTCGATTTGAGTGACCGTAGCTTCATCGTCTGTACCCCACTTGTCTATAGATTTGCTTTTGTGGACGTGGGAATTTTATGTTAATGAGCTAATTCATCAGGTAACCATTTTCAATCGTCTTAGAGTGTAACTCTTATACCAGCAAAACAATTTCGATTTCTGAGCTCCACTTGACTCTAGCCTTAAGAGGTGGGTTTAGCTGCTGGTGGAAACGTTTGACCATTAAATTGGGGATAGAAAGTTGTTTTAATGCGAGCAGACTTTTGTTTAGTCCGAGAAAACTCAGGACTCGAATTGACTTCCTTGATCGATTGTGGTGTTATCCGGAATTCCAGTTCCAGATATGTATAGCGTTCTACACACATCTTGGTTTTGGTTGTTGCAAGAGAATTTTACATAGGAATAATCATTGGATAGAGAAAGAGCTCCCATGTTATCCAAATGGATATGTTCGAATCGACCATATATGGAACATAGAATTACCTTAAGTTATCCTACCAAGATAAACAAATTTTGTTCAGAGATTAAATTTCTATTTATAAAGCACCAAAACTAACGTAAAGTAATCAATTTATGCGTGGCACGGATACTTGTTTGCGAAATATTGTGAACAGAATCGAAGATGGTAGATTTTGCTGCTATATAAAAGCGATGTTTTGCACTAAAATTCTAATCCTGGCAAATTAAAAAGATCTAATTCATGTTCGAGTATTTGTTATGTTGTTCGGACTCAGAAAGTAAATTCTGAAAATCTATGTTAGTTTTTTGCTTTCTAAGTATTACAGTCGAGATCCGTGGTATGTTGAGAAATGGAATCCAGGTGATATGCCTGCCTAGGATATGGTGTCTCTCAGAGATCGCGAGAAATTTTTTAATGCTTCCTGTTTTTCAACATCATACAATTTTTTGGAATAAAATTCCAGTGGAATCTCCACAATATTAATTGTTACAGCGGATTATGTGTCCTTCAGGGGATGTGCTAGTAGTGTTATGTAGATTAATTCATTTTTGAGCTGAGCGAATGACCTTTTACATTTGTAAAGTCCATAAAAATGTTTGGCTGACTTGGGCTTTTTATTAGTATTGCCAAGTGTGAGTGAATAGTAGTTTACCAAATCGATGAATTTATGAATTATTAGATTGAGTTTGGAGCTGGAAACTTCTAAATAGCATTAATAGATGGTGTATAAGACATCAGAAATTTACCAGCAGAAAACAAGAGATAACGCAACTCATCACAAGTAGCAGCACTATCTCAAATTAGAATTTCTGTTTATTTTAAAACCAGCGGGAATTTTTTATTCGTTTGTACCTCTTTCTTCACAAAATAAAAAGTTCTAGCGGCCCTATTCTGGTAATTCTCTGGGAATAGGGAATTACGAAAAGAATTTCATAGCTTTTCGGCCTTCTGAGGGAAAAAGGTTGAAGTAATTTTTAATAAATTGGGAATATATTTCCATAGCGAAACTGGCAGGGAAAATTAAATTCCCAATTTTACCCAACCTTAATATGTCAGAAAAAAATAATTTAAACAGAAATTTACCAGAAGGAAGAGGAATTACCAAAATAGGGCCACAGCGAAATAAAATGTAAAAGCCTTCCTTAAAATACCAAATTGATTGCCCTCCGAAGTAAAGCAACTTGGTGTATGAAATTTTGATATAGTAAAAGGTTCCATATGTCTGCGCCATTCCTTAACGAATTATGATGAAATTTGGCTAGGGATACTAGTGAGTTTTTGGCAAAATTTTAGGTTTTGTTTATGTCGGACTAAACTTGGCCATTTCATATCCAATCCTTATGAAATTTGGGTTGCAGATTGATTTTCAATTGAAATACATTTCTGGTTATATGAAGTTCTGGTATCTGTCCATTCCACACGAACAAATGGATTTTAACAATACTACAGTTAATGATCGGCGCTTCTCATCCACTTCTTTACAAATAAATATAAAAATAGTTGTACAGGATTGCATTTGAATTTTGGATTTGCAACTTGCGGATTAATTAAACAAATTAAGGTAGATTACTGTTTGGAATGCCCTAAGTAATATTATGGTTTTTTCGGCCAAATAATTAAGTTTCCGATGTTACGGGATGGCATGAGGCCAACCCGCATATTCTTCTAAATATGCAGAGGCCTATTTCACGATGATTTTGCCGACGATATCTCATAGTTTTGGGTCGTGTGGAAGTTGAGGCTTGCATATTCCTGGCCTACACCGTAGAACAGAAAACAAAAAAGTAAAAAGAAATTAAATGCTAAACCTAAATTTAATTTACACCAGAACTAAATCGGCCGAAATTTGAGGAACAATAAGGTAAATATAGTAATAACCGAGTGTGCCTACTCAAGAACGACCGGATGACAAGTACAATGTCTGCTGACGAGACGCCTCGAATGACACATCGACACCTAGAGGCCGATGCCTAGCCACAATGCAGCAGTATTAGAGAGTAGGGATGCCTCCCAAACAGACAAAGCATCTCTTTCCGACAGCTTCAGACTGACGGAGTGCCACGGGCAGACCGTGTAGATTTTACGGTAGTCCCCGAATGGACGACTCATATACGCTGGACTCGCCATTCCCTGTGGATGTTCTGCCAAGGGGATGAAATTCATTTTAATTCATTTTATCAGCAAAACAGTCCAACGGGAAAAAATTCCGAAGCGAAAGAAATAAATCAAATAAATCGAACAAAAATGGTCGCTAAACATGAGTATTAATATGGCGAAACCAATGTGAACCCCGATTAATTAAAAGTTTGACTCAAGAAGAAACAAATATAAAATAAAAAAACATTTGGTACCTTTGATCTTCAGTTAGGTCCCGCTAAAAGGTTGCGGCGTCTCCTCACCGTTAATAAAAATTATAAATGGCCACGAATTTCACCACCCGTAAAATACCGTTGGGCGTCTTCCCGCCGTAAACCAGAAAATGAGAATGTCCACGTTGTTAGCCACCCGTAACCGTAAAAGTTGGGAGTCTTTCCGCCGTTAACCGTAAATATTCGTTGGGCGTCTTCCCGCCGTTAACAAGTTTGGCCTCGATAGGCTGCCGTAAATGTTGGACGTCTTTCCGCCTTTACTCGAAAATAATGTTAGACGTTTCTCCGCCGCGAACCGTACATGTTGGGCGCCTTCCCAGCTTTACTCGAAAATAATGTTGGGCGCCTCTTCGCCGCGAACCGCATAATCTTCGTTGGGCGTCTTTTAACCAAAAAAAATGTTGGGCGTCTTTCCGCCGGTAAACAAATTTGCGAGTGTCGTTGGGCGCCTCCTCGCCTTTAATCAAAAATGAGGCCAATTTCCTAGAAACAAAGGATTTTAATAGTAATACCATAGAACAGATGGTAATGTCGTCAATAAAAGGCATCATTCATTCGATTGCCATGGAACTAAACATTCAAAAAGAACAAAGGAAAGGAAAAAATGTTATGACCCCTCAAGGTGTCGTAATACCGATTATGGCTATTATCTGAAAAACGCCCACGGGTAACCGATTATTTGATAACTTAAGTCATTATATTACAATTAAATATTTTTGTTTATTATGTCAAAAAATTATTGTACCAATTCTAAACGAAAAATTTTCTCCAGATTTCCCAGATTTCCCAGATCTTAGCTATTAGAAAAAAACGAAAATATTCTATATTAAGAGGTTTTGAAATATTAGCCATCATCTGAAGCTTAATTATTTGGCCGCAAAATATAATAATATAAGTTTGGGGAAAAAGAAATCTTTATTTAACATGGCTACAATCATTTGTCTTGCCTTAAATATGCGTGGCTTTTTTCAATTGTAACGTGCGTTCCAGCTACGCAGCAAGCCAGCAAGTATCTCGGCTTCAACTGTAAACTATATAAACCATATTACGCCTGGATGCTTGCTGAGTACAACATACTGTACCATTTGAATTGTGGTTGCGCCTGCGATGCTTGCATACTGTTGGTGGTGTATACTTACGGCGAAATATCATTATTGTAATGACTTGCAAATTGGTGTATGCACCATACGCTGTCCGCAAATCATACGATATTTTTTTTTATGGGGCTAGCGGATTTTTTCTATATACCGAATTTTTTTTTTGAGAAGAAAAATAATATTTGTTTTTAATCGGGCATTCGATGGTAATCTTTTAAATAATAGACTTGCAACAGTCAGTGAGAAGTTTATATGAAAAAGGCACTAACAAAGTTTGCAATTGATAATATAATTTACTAATTGGTGATAATAATAATTTTTTTAAAGTTCTTTTGTGTTTTTTTTTCGGTCAAGCAAAATCTCCAACAAAAAAAAATATTTTTTTTTGTGTTTGCGTTGGAATGTATTGACCATAAACTCAAAGTGCCAATAATTTAATCACCAATAAATTATGATAAACTCTTAGTTCGTGGTTGTGAATTAAATAATTATTATGTTTGGTGAAACGGTTTGTGATGAAGCACCGTTAACACATATAGTGGATTTGTGAAAAGACAATTCAAGATTGCTAAACAAATATTTAAGGGCAACACTTTGAATGCCTCGTACATATACCGATTTTCTCGTGCAAATTATCTTAAGAATCATTGCATGATATCGGTGTAATTATAACGATTCTGTCGTTAAAAATATTACGTATGCGAACCAAATGAGTTCTGTGCAGCTAAGATAGTAGAGTTTATTATAATACTCACTGAGTTTGAGGTGCGTGCAGGCAGGCGTAGTGTATAAATTACGCGTAACTACACAGAATATAGCGTATGTGCTTTGCGGGAGGTTTTGGTGACGAGTTCCGTTTTGTTGAGTATCCTGAAACATTGTACCGATCAACCAGTTGGCGAGGTCAGGACAAGGACGAGCAACGCAGGTGGCGAACGAGCGGACAACGGCAGTTTCCGGACTAAGTTTTGTTTTTGCTAAATTTTGAGTTTTGGTATCATTTTTCCTATTATACTTTTATATTTTACATTTTATATTTTACATTTGATTTTCTTTAAATTATTTTTCTTTTGGTTTGATTGTAATTGAATTTTAATTTTTTGTATTTCAAATTTAATTCTTATATTTTATTCAACTTAGCGAGTTGCATTCATAAAATTAATTAATTCATATGTTTCATTTTTTTTAGTGAGTAGATACCGTTCTATTTTCATGTGCCGTGCCCGGATGCTGGAACGCGCTTTTCGACATTCGCGGACCTAAGGTAACCTCTGTATGATATTTATCTTTATATAATTTTTTTTTGTTTTTTTAATTAATTAATTTAAAAATGATAAATGCTAACCGTTAATTTGATTATTTGAGTAGAATTCCTTTATTTGAATATAGTTTGCAAATTAAAATAAGAAATATTAAATGGATAATGATTTTTTTTTTTGTTTAAACTTAATTTCTGAAGTTACATAAATTAATTTGTCAATAAATATTTTGTTAACAATGAATTCAATGTGTTACAATATCATGAGTGAGTGAGTGGAGATGAACCGGATTGGAGCGTTGGAATGGGGTAAGTAGTGGAATGGAGTGTCGGAGTGTTGCGTTTAGTTTATTTTTGTTTTCGGACCGGGTTTTCTTTCCAATGTGATCCGGAACACCTTTCGAGTGTACCACCCACGACCATAGACACCTTCACCGATAGAGCTAGCGGCGAAACAAACAGGAGTCTGTATACTCGGCGGGTCACATTCGACTCCAATGGTAATTTGGAAAATATTTTAATATTTTTCACTTTTGGCAACGGCATCCCTGAACCCGGTGTCGTTACACAATAACTCGGTGCCATTTAGAAGGCAATTTCATTACGCCGCTTTTCAAAAACAACTCATCCCTATTAACAAAAAACTGAGAGATCCAGTTTTCACAAGTCTCTGTTAAGCATATTTTACAACTCCAACAGCATTGGCCATGGACAAAAAGAGATGATAATCGCTTGGTGTCAGGTCCGGACTATAATATGGATGCATAATAACCTCCCAACCAAGCTCCAGAGCTAATAGCGGGTCATCATGGATGTGTGAGGCCTGGCGTTCCCTGGTAGAACACGACGTCCCTCCAATTGGCCAATTCTGGCCGCGTCTGGTCGATTGCTGCCTTCCGTCGGTCCAATTGCTGGCAGTAGAGCTCCGAATTGAGCATTTGGCCATTGGCCAGCAGCTCATAGTAGATGATTCCCAACTAATCCTACCAAACACAAAGCTTGAATTTTCGACCTTGATCGTTTCCGCTTGACATTTCGTATGTAACCCATTCCTTCGTCCATTCCGTTTGACCAAGGATTCTCAGATGGAAATACAATCGCAAAACTCCAATATCAAGGTTCGTTTTGAAACCAGCTTTATGTAAATAATTTAAAACTGTTTTGTGGTCGATCTTCAGCTTCTGGGCGATGCTGCGAAACTAAAATTACGCGTGATTGACTGTGCCAGTATCGGGACCATTAACACCATTCTCAATTTCAGCCACCTGACTTGCGTTTTCACCTTTAACGCAAAAATGGAAGTAAAATTGTAAAATATAGCGAATTGAATCGATCAATCAAAACACTGCACATCTATTTATCGACTTACTTGTAAAGAAGTGGCCGAAAAGCACCCATCATTGATTCATGTTAGAACCTCGTACAAAATACCAAGTCAAAATCCATTTTAATCGGGTAGAAAGGACAGGTACCAGAACTTCATATAAAATTTATATTGTAATCCAAAATCAATCTACCAACCGAATTTCATAAGGATTGGTTATGAAATGGCCAAGTTTTGTCTGGCATGAACAGATCCGAGAATTTACAGCTAAACTCATAAAATGAGCAACGTGTTTTTTTTTTAGATGGCATCACACACACCCACACATTCCACAGCAAATGGTAAATCTGCAAAAATGTCTAGCTCGAATATTTTCATGATTACCATTATTTTACAAAAGAAAGTAAGTGTTATTGATTAGTGTTACTGTACTAAATTAAAACTTCATGTTCAATTTTTCATAATATAAATGATGATGATGAATGAAAGATAAAATAAAATACGCGGAAATAAACAAAGTAAGACGAGAAAACAAATAAGAAAACCAAAGATCTTGTCTTCTAGATCATTATCACGCACAGGCGTTTTAATTGCATTTGTTTAAATAAAAATTTTAAAATATATTATTGTTTTTGCAGTAATAAATACAAAAAGGCTTATTATACGAGTACCTTACCCGCAGATGCATGCAGAATAATGCAATATTCAATGTACCGTGTAGGTGTTTTATACACCAAACACCAAAACGTACTTTGCTCTGTTCATCTGACGTTGGCTGAATAAAAATAATACTGTGCGAAATAATAAGCAACGGATCAATGTGATTTGTTTGGTAATGAATTGAAAATTAAATAAATTTTATTTAAAATGAAAATTAACAACATTACAACACCGAAACGATAACATGATACTTCATTTGTAATTTTGTGTTTATAATTGGACAGCGCGATACCTACCTATATGCATTTTATTGTGTACGGTTCTTAATATGCGAGTATAAAATAATCGCCTCAATAAATAAGATGATGCGAAGCTGCCTGCAAAACATTGTTGCGTGTTTTAAAGTGGGAACATAAATATCTATTGTCTATAGACATTGGTTTAAATTAGCGCTGGAATGATTACTTACTAGGTTACAGTAAATTTCTTCCACTTTCGGATTGTGAAAAGCGTCGATTACATTTGAGAGATGATGGAGCAAGTTCTAAAGAGGTTTGAAACTACGCCATACGTTTGCTGAAAAAGTTAACAATTTTAAACAAATACCGGAGTGAAAATGTTCAGAGATAAAGTTATTTGCGTTATCTGTTTCGCATTGGTGTGCGAATTTACGATACACTATTGTGGGCAAAAAGTAGTAAGACTTTTTAATTTAAATTTCGCGCGGAAAACTATTCGTCGAAATATCTTTTTCTATGTTACCATGACTGTCAGTGACATCTGTGCCAAATGTGACATCAAAATAATCATTAGTGTTTAGTATACGCTTGTCTTTCTGAAGTACAAAAAGTGCATTCGGCGATTTTTACAATGAGTGAAATTATTCAACAAAGAAGTTCCATTAAATTTTGTGTGCGGAATCAATTTTGTGGTGCCGAAACGTTCAGAATGTTGCAAAAGGCCTTCGGTGATAATTGTATGTCGCGAGCAAGTATTTTTGATTGGTACACATTGTTCAAAGAGGGTCGAGAACGTGTTGTCGACAAACCACGTCTAGGACGGCCATCAACATCAACTGATGATCAACACGTTAATAAAATCAAGTAATTGGTGCTCGAGAATCGACGATTAATAGTCAGAGATCTTACTGGCATCGTTGAAATATCGGAAGGATCAGTGAAAACCATTTTGAAAGCTCATTTGGACCTAAGAAAAGTGAAAACACGATTGGTTTCTAAATCACCCAATTTTTTGGAAACAGACGATCAATCGGCCGAATATCGTGCCAAAGGTGAGCCGAAGCCGAAAAAACTACGTCAAAGCAAGTCAAAAATCAAGGTGATGTTTTGACAGTTTTCTTCGATTATCGAGGTGTGGTGCACTCCGAATTCCTTCCGACCGGCCAAACTGTCAACAAGGAATACTATTTGAGTGTTTGTTATGCGTCGTTTACGCAAAGCTATTCGTAAAAAGAGGCCGAAATTATGGGTCGACAACTCTTGGTTTTTGCACCACGATAATGCACCTTCTTTGAAGGTGCATTATCGTGGTGCGGAACGATATGGGTGGAATTTTTGATGAATTTTTCATCATTCATTTTTTGAATTGAAGACATTAAAGGCTGTTCTGACATAGAGGCTATTCTGGAAATTAACTTTAACCACTGTTTCGAGGATTGGAAAAAACGATGACACAAGTGTATTGAGGCCGGGGAGGATTACTTTGAGGGGGACGAAATAGATTTGGAGAAATAAATAAAGAATTTTAAAATTATCAACAAAGTCTAACTATTTTTTGCCCACAGTATTACATCTTACCTTTCAAATAATCCCACAAAAAAGATCAAGTGGTGTTAAATCCGGGTTTCTTGGTTCACAATTTCTCCAAATTATGCGATCAGCAAACTTTGTTGCCAATAAATGGATTGTTGCACGACATGCGTGGCATGTTGCTCCGTCTTGTTGAAACCAAAGGTCATTGACACGCAATTCCATCAATTTGGGCCACAAAAACCAGTTGCGATAACGTTCCTCATTCACTGTAAAGGCATTTTCTTGTTCGTTTTCAAAGAAAAACGGCCCAATGATGCCACCATCCCATAAACCACACCAAACAGTGACCCTTGGATTATGAACTTCTGCTTCGTGAGTAACATGAGGATTCTTCGTCCCTCAAATTCGACAATTTTGCTTATTGGCGTACCCATTAAGATGAAAATGAGCGTCATCGCTAAAGATGATTTTTGATGAAAAATCTTTATTTGGCCTGGAGGCTTCAATTTTTGAGTTAGTTGAATTTTGTAGCAGAGTAGCGAAACAAGTATGGCCTGAGCTGAGCTTCAAGCGATCCAAGATCTTGGTCACACTAATGAAGCGTGATCTAGGTAAAATTGTAAGAGTACTTACCGGACACTGTCTTTTCTAAAATCATGCGAGAAGGCTGGGTCTGAATGCAAATTGTCTTCTGCAGAAGCTGCAAGGACGAGGAGGAGAAGGAGACTCTTTTTCACTTGCTTCTCTTTATGAATAGCACTAGATGGGTTTTAAACTGAAGGGAGTTTAATGATGACGGATCTTGTAGTGGCGATAGCAAACAAACTCTCCTATCTAAAATTTATTTTCATCAGGAATGACATTGGGCACTTTCAGATCCCCTAACATGATTAGTGAAATCATCGCCAATATGATTTGAAAATTTCATGGTGCTAGACATTTTCTAAACGTTGGCCGCGATCTTCGAAAGGGCGTCAGGATAAGTTTCTCAAAACTATTGGTTTAGGTCGATTTACAGTGGATTCTTAGGTTAAGGAACTCTCCCCCCTTCTCTAGAACTTAGTAATCAATGGACTACTATTGGTACTGGAGAGACAAGGGATAGGTGTGGTTGCTTATGCCGATGATGTGGCGATAGCTGTCTCGGGAAAGCACCTGGGAACAATCAGGGATATGATGCAAAATGCGTTGTCAATCACTGCGGGTTGGGCCAGCAGATGTGGATTGGGGATTAACCCATCAAAAACAGAGCTGGTCCTTTTCACTAGGAGATACAAAATTCCGGCAATGGTTGCACCGAGCCTGAATGGTACTACGCTGGTCCTTACTGATAAGGTGAGATTCCTAGAGATTCTCCTGGACAGTAAGCTCAGTTGGAAGCCAAACACAATGGAAAGAGTAAAGAAGGCCACTGTGGCACGCTACTCTTGTAAAACCGCCATTGGAAGGAAATGGGGCCTGAAACCGGAGCTGGTGCACTGGCTTTACACGGCAGTTGTAAGGCCCATACTGCTGTATGGTGTGAGTGTGTGGTGGCCAGCTCTGGAGAAATCATCATATACTAACATGATGGCGAAGGTGCAGAGGGTAGCCCGTTTGCTCATTAGTGGGGCTCTGCCACCCCCACTAGTGCCTTAGAGGTCATACTGCATCTTCTCCCGTTGGATATTATCGGTAAGCAAATGGCGGTTAATACGGCCGCCCGGCTATCAGCGACCTCTGGTTGGAAGTGCCTGCAAAAGGGGCACTCAACTATAGTCAATTCGGTGAGGCATGACTTGGAGAATTTAGATTATAAAATATCCATGTTGTGCTTCGACAAGCGTTTTAAGGTGATTCTCCCCTCTCGGGAGGATTGGAACAGAGGTATCCTTATCGAGACCGGGACAGTTAATTTCTTCACCGACGGCTCCAAGCTCGATGGTAGAGTGGGAGCGGGTGTATTCTGTGGGGAATTAAATGTCAATTTATCTTTTCGTCTACCTGATTACTGCAGCGTGTACCAGGCTGAAGTTATAGCGATCGAAGAGGTCATGAACTGGTTGAAGCATAATGTGATATCGTGCATTGATATCATTATTTATGTGGACAGTCGGGCGGCCATTCTTTCGCTGGATTCAGTTTCCCTGGCGTCACGGGTGGCATTGAATTGTCACACATCTCTTAACGAGATGAGTGAGCATTTCAATATCCAGTTGGTCTGGGTTCCGGGTCACTCTGACGTTGAGGGGAATTGCAGGGCAGACGAGTTAGCAAGGTACGGTACAACTCTCCAACTGGAATCAGGAAGAGAATGTTTAGGGAGACCTATTTCTATGCTGAAAACGGCAAGCCATAGGAAAGCAGTTGCCTTGGCGAATGCTACGTGGCTTGAGAGTCCAACCGGTAGGATAGCGAAGCAAGTATGGCCTGTGCCGAACTTGAAGCGCTCTAAGATCTTAATCACACTAGGGAAGCGTGATTTAGGTAGCATTTTAAGGGTACTTACCGGACACTGCCTTTTCGGAGATCATGCGAGAAGGCTGGGTCTAGATTCAAATGATTTCTGCAGAAGCTGCAGGGACGAGGAGGAGGAGGAGACTCTTGTTCACTTTCTATGCTCATGCCCTGCGCTAGCTGGCAGAAGACATGATCACTTGGGCAAATACACCATGGACAGCCTCTCTGATCTCGAAAGCTGCAATGTGCGAGATCTTTTACGCTATGTTAATAGTACTAAATGGGTTTAAGGAGTTTGATGATGTCGGATCCTGTGGTATCACAATGGGCCATAACTGGCCTAAGTGTGCGATGGCAGCCACTGAAACCTTACCTAACCTAACCTAGGTTAAGGAAATTGTAGGAACTCTCGTGTCAAATCTTATCATAGAGAAAAAGAGTTCTAGGTCAAATTTTTCAACAATTTGCCAAAATATCTTCCCATTATGTCAGAAATGACACAAACAAATTGATCAATATTTCGTGGCTTTAAAACAATTATATGGATTTTATAAAGAAAAGTGTTTTCATTGCACCAGGAACAATATCTTGGAATTAAGGCATTCAGGGAATTTTTCAAAGACAAAATTTTAGCCTATTCAGTCCTAATAAGGTTCAGTGCGACATATGTATGTACGAAAATAAAAATATCGATGAGAAACACGTTGAAAGTAAGGATGCAAGGAGTTCGTGAAATGCATTGCTACGACATTAAATGCTACACGAATTTATTCGAAAACCAATGTTGATGCCATAATTTCACAATTTACAACTGTGCTAGTCATCAAGCTACCTCTTACTGGTTGAATGAAATTGTTTGTGAACTATCAGCCTCAACATTTGCAACCTGTGTTATACACTATCTGGGAAGCAATTGCTTTATAAAAAATTCTCCAATATTTCAAATGCCAGTATATTTTAAAATCGCAATATTAGTTTGGCAAAATGCTCTACTAAACTTCGCTAAAATGCATGGAGTGCACAAAACCAACCAAAAGACCAAACTCAAGTAGAATGCGGTTTCGTACATAGTTGCATTGAAAGGAAGTTTAAAAATAGAGTACTGTTTACAGCCTGAGCCATATGAAGTAATTCAACTCATTCGTCTTTCAAATATTTCACTGGCTCAGAATCTCAACGCTGTACCACAATCCGATCAAGCAGAGATGTGACAGACATAAAAGCTATTGATGCTGATGACCACATACGAGATGCAGAAACGTGGCCCCTATATTAAATTATCCACAGTTGAGCAAACATCCGCAAGTACATGTTGTAGTTGCGAATTATCCAAAAAATAGAACCATTTCCAGGATTTAAAATTTATTTTCACATACTCGGGAAGGTAATGTTGAAAGAGATGAAGAATCGGACCTGATTGAACCTCCCGTGAAAAATCTAAACAAAAAACCAGTATAGAATAATTCTGTTATAGTTTTTTAGTAAGATTTTTTGAAATAAAATGTTCCTTTCAGTTCTTAATTTAAAAATGTTTAATATCTACGAGTAACATAAAATTATATTCAATACCGTATATCTGCATTTTCCGGCCAACAAAATATTTTTTTGAAAGTAACCGGCTAAAGTTGGTTTATTTTCAAGTGTCGAGCAAACTAAATTTTTTCGGTTTTTTGACGTATTGGAAGTTTTTACGAATCGTTTGCGACTTGTTTCAATTGCATATGTATTAGTATTATTACCTGTATAAGAGGTATAGAATAGAACACCCTGACGATCCGCATAGGCATGTGGCATATTTTTGCGAAATTGAATGGCTTTAATCTATTGCACTATGTATGTGGCTATGTGGCAACATCTCCAGGATTCGCTCCACAGAATTTCCATTTTCAGAATTTTTCGTCCTAAGTATGAAAAAGTGAACGGGCCAAAATGGGACACCCTGACGATCCACATAGCGTTAATCTATCGCACTATGATGTGGCTAGGTGGCAAAATCTCCAGGATTCGCCCCACAGAATTTCCATTTTCAGACTTTTTCGTCCTAAGTATGATAAAATGAACGGGCCAAAACGGGACACCCTGGCGATCCGCACAGACATGTGGCGTATTTTTGCGAAATTGAGCGGCTTTAATCTATTGCACTATGTATGTGGCTATGTGGCAACATCTCCAGGATTCGCTCCACAGAATTTCCATTTTCAGAATTTTTCGTTCTAATTATTATAAAATGAACGGGCCAAAATGGAACACCCTGACGATCCGCATAGACATGTGGCGTATTTTTGCGAAATTGAGCGGCTTTAATCTATTGCACTATGTATGTGGCTATGTGGCAAAATCTCCAGGATTCGCTCCACAGAATTTCCATTTTCAGAATTTTTCGTCCTAAGTATGATAAAGTGAACGGGCCAAAATGGAACACCACAGACTTTTTCGTCTTAAGTATGATCAAATGAACGGGTTAAAATGGGACACCCTGACGATCCGCATAGACATGTGCCGTATTTGGCTATGCTGGACAGCTTTAATCGATTGCGATTCGCATGTGGCTATGAATATGTATTTGGCAATTTTCGTTTTAATTATAATTATTTGACCGTATTTTTGATGGGTTGTAGTACTACTGTGGGTTTGAAAGTTTAATGTTCAGATTTAATAATGACGACATCAAAATCTTTAAAAGGTGTTTTTATTTTTTAAATATTTGATATGTCATTATGTTTGTTTAATTTTTTAAAATCATATTTAACGGTCTTTTGAAATTAAATAAAATTTAAAACCAAAATCTTGTAGTTTCGTCTTATACAGGGTTAACTAACTAATACATATAAAGGAAAATGTGGCTTAGTGAAAACTTCTCATGATCCATCCGATTCGAGAAATTTTTACTAAAAATTTTACTAAACAGTTCGTAAAGAAATTAGTAAAATTTTCTCGGACATGTTTTTTTGGTTCTCCTGAAATAGGCAATTGTTGTCAGATCGATGGCAATCTAACCACGCTTATTTGATTCGTAAAAATTGAGTTAAAACTTTCACAACATTTGAAAGGCGCAATTTGAACTGGAAAACTGAGAGTTGGCAACCTCGTAATGCAAAAATTAAGAAAACATCGAAAAACAATATTCTACATACTCTACAAATTGCCGAGATTGTATACGCCAAAATAGATTGTCTATACTATTTTCGACACCAACAAGTCAACAATTCCGAATTACTTGTAGACGCACAACACTGGCTGAAAAACAAAATTGGACTGGGGAAAAAAATCAGGATGACACTCACGGAATTGTTTTTCGGGTTAAATTAAGAGACATGACAGGTACTACATTAGAAGTATCGCGAGAAATGTTGATTCGATTAAAAAATTTAAAATTATTACATTCATATCGGGCGAGACACGCAGCTAGTATACTTATATACTTAGAACTAGTATACTAGTATACATCAACATGGTTAAACATCGTTGTGACGCTTATTATTTGAATTCCTTATAAGTAAATATAGACCAGCAGCAAATCCCACTGGATTCATAAACTTAATTCCATCTACTGAGATTATATCAGAAGAAAAACTGTTGTTGAACATAAAGCAACTACCAATTTTATATTATATTAAAATTCACTGGAAAACCACTAAACTATTTCAATTTAAAATAAATAAAATTAAAAAAAAAAATGTTTGAAATCCTATATGAAATTTTCGTGTAGTAAAACTATTTTTAGTTGAAAAACACCAAAATTCAACTCTCAAGAATAATAAAAGCAATAAAAAAAATCCATTTTTAGTCCGTATTCTTGTACTACACCATAGTAGTGCTTGTTTCTGATAAAAAAAAACTACCAAAAACACAAAACTAACAAAAACTTAAATCAGCGGTAGTTTGTAATTTTTAATCGTTTAAATTTTAAAGAACTAAGATTACAGACGATAAAAGGGCGACTCCCACATACCACCGCTACTATCATTTTCCACGTTTTTTATTTTCCATTTAACCATTTTGCGTCGTCTCCAATTTTCTATGAAGCGTACTGAAAATGAAAATTGTCATTGATTATCGTATTTGTGTTATAATTACATCAACGTTTGTTTAAAGCAGCGTACCCACTCAGTCACAATATATCTTTGTGCTGTTTTGCTCATTTACTATTGTTTATTTTGAATGTCAATTTGAGAAAAAGAAAAGAAAACGAACAACGTGAGTTTTTCATTTAGCGATTATACGAGTATTTGTTTCTGGTTCGTACGGCGCAACGAAATTAGAAAAATTTAACAACATTGGGAATGTTTATTTTAAGAAATAAAACAAAAAATTTAAATACATTTTAAGAATTTTCACATAACACACGAGGGAAATTCTTTCTTGTATATAGAAAATATGTTAAATCGATTATGGTACATAAACTGTAAATGGAACTGTAACGGGAGTTAATTGGCCTAGTAATATAATTCTTGGTATTCGGGAATTTTGTATAATAAATTTTGTAATTTGGTGAAAATTGTCGTGCATTACGATCATTATAAAATAAACCACTTAAGCGCAGTGGTAGAATACTGCTGTTCTAAACCTGGGGTCATGAGGTTATTTCTCATGGGAATTTTATATAAAATTACACCTTTAGCGAACCAAGTATAAAAGTTTGAAAGTATCAAATTTTATAAGGCTGTACGGCAATAAAATGTCATTACGAGACGACTTTGGTCATTGATACCAGTCGAATTCTGAAAAGCACAGGTGTAATGGCGAGGGTTTATTAAATATATAACGCGTTAAGGTTCAACGCTGCTTTCCCTTACCTCGTACACAAGCGCTAAATTGAACGGCACTGTCAAGCACTAGATGTTATTTCAAAGAGGTCTGATACATTACTCAATGCTACAAATTCTACGGAGATTTCATCGAGAACGTCTGTGAAGCTAGCACGTAATTTTACGCACGATGTTTGCGATGGTATAACACTCTTGGTTTGAATCTTGAATATTGCATTTTTACTACAAGATAACACGAAAAATTGTAAAATATGATATGAATTTATAAAAGTTAGCACGAAAAAATTAAAATAATTAATTGGTCAAAAAAAAATTATGATAAAAATTTATCAACTTAAAGTATGTATCCAAACAAAAATTAGAACGAAAAACGCAACGGCTGATAATAAATAAGTAAAATAAAACATTTGATCAACCTTGATATAAAAGCGATTGCAAACATTTGTCGGACATGAACTTGAATTTTAATTCAAATCGAATCTTTGATGAACTTCTTAGACAAATTTCAAAGTAATCGTATCGGCCAGACGGTAGTACTAATAGTTCAAGCTGGCCTCTTCCAAGCATTTGTCTAACATCTTTGAAGAATTTGTCGGACATGAATTTAATTTTGTAATGTAAAAGAATCCTTAATGAACTTCATAGACAAATTTCAAAGCAATCGTATGGGTCAGACGATATTACTAATGGTTCGAGCTGGCCTCTTTCAATGGTGTGTTGGACATGAATTTAATTTTGTATTTTAGAAGAATCCTTAACGAAATGCCTAGACAAATTTCAAAGCAATCGTATGGGCCAGACGGTAGTACCAATGGTTCGAGCCGGCCACTTCCAAGAATTTGTCGGACATGAATTTAATTTTGTGTTGTAGAAGAATCTTTATCGAATTTCTAAGACAAATTTCAAAGCAATCGTATGGGTCAGATGGTAGTACTAATAGTTCGAGCTGGCCTCTTCCAAGCATTTGTCGGACATGAATTTAATTTTGTATTGTAGAAGAATCTTTATCGAATTTCTAAGACAAATTTCAAAGCATTCGTATACCATACGATTGCTTTGAAATTTGTCTTAGAAATTCGTTAAGGATTCTTCTACAATACGAAATTAAATTCATGTCCGACATATGTTCGAAAGAGGCCAGCTCGAACCAATATTACAAAAGTCTGACCCATACGATTGCAATAAAATTTGTCTTAGAAGTTCATTATGGATTCTCCTCCAATACAAAATTAAATTCAAGTCCAACAAATGTTCGAAAGAGGCCAGCTCGAACCATTACTACTACCGTCTGACTTACGTGTAACGAATAACTTTACGTGCTATAGTTTAACAGCGGTCCATCGAGACAGGATGCCTTTCCTTTTTTCAACCTAATAGCTGCGACTACTTCACCGCTGTAGAATATTCGCCATTCCGATTTAACAGATTTTGGAAGTAGGTTTGCTATCCCGATCCGTTCTGGAAGAACGCTGATGTTTTTGATGCACGATTCTTCTCTGCAGTGTTGCTTGATTTTTATAGCATCAACATTTCATCGAACGGTCTTTTGTGCTTGTCTATGGAACGTAGACGACAGTTTGGTCTTTTATTTTATCCACGTTATTTTGCGGATCCTCTTCTGTTGAAGAATTGATACAACTAAATTGTTGTTGTTACTAGTGAGATGCAAACAGTTAGGGCCGATGTGCGATGTATTTTCTGCACTGCTAGAAGAGATAAGTAGAATAGATCTTTGATGTCATCAGATTTATCTTCGGTGGGTGCATGTACATTAACGATCGTGATGTTAAATTTCTTAAGAAGAAGTCTTGATAGGGCAGAAGTCGATGATATGCTGCTTCACGCGCTGCTGGATGAGGAAGACAACTCCAAATCTTCCCCTATTCTGATGGCCGCTGTAAAGAAGACTGTAACAATTGGTGGTGTCATGGACCTTACTCCCGGAAAATCTATAAGCTCTTGTAGTGCAAGTACGTCTAATGTGTAACTCTTTGCTTGGTTTGAAAGGTTCTGGAGATCTCCAGGTCTGAAGAGGCTAATCACGTTCTATGTTTCTGTGTGGGTCATGTATTGGTGAGAATCTTAAGGCATCCAGTCCTACCATGAACACATTTATATAGTGAGCCGCTTGGTACAAAACAGACCCCCGCTTCAGTCGCTCCTAACCTGGAAAACAGCCTTTGATTTGGTATTGGTTGTGGGGCGCCAATGAATCGCCCTGACAAGTAGTGTCTATGACTATAAACCTTGTTTCCCCTGCTCGTCTTTTTAGTAAATAAATCCGCATTTCATACTTGTACAATTGGTACATGGTACAACTAAGTTACATTACATTATTGCCAGGTTGGTGATGCTTTGGCCGTTGTTGTTACTAATTAGCTGCAGGCTGTTAATTTTAATATCATGGTGAGAGATGTCATTGATAGTTTCCTCCAACTCGACAAAAATAGATTTTTGATGTCATCTGATTTATCTTCGCTGAGTGCATGTACATAAACGATCGTGATGTTAAATTTCTTAGTGCGAAGTCCGACCGTGCAAATCCGCTTGTTGTTAACAGTAATGCTTACAGGCGAGAAATCTTTATTTTATTTACTTGGTATGCTACCATGTTGAAATTGCAACTTTGGCATTCATCTTCCATCACCAGCTGATTGTTATTGCATACGTCATGGGTGTACGACATCTATTGAGTGTTTAAGCACGATCTACAATTAAAGTTGAAGTCGTTTATTATAGTCCGTTCCGGGCCTTTTTTAATATTGTCGTTTTTGTAGTAGTTCTGTTTATGCTGCAGAGAGTATATTGCCGTTTTTATTCTAAATCGGTCCCCGTTGTTATGTTACTCGATGTAGGCCCGATACTACTCCTAAGCCAATCTGGGCCTGACCACTATAATTTATTATCACCCAGTTTGTCACGATCTACACCACGAGTTGCACAATCAGCGGGTTTTCCTTTGGTTTTCCATATTTCCAATGTGCAGGGCTGAGGATAGCAGGTTTCCTTAAAGCCAGGCCAGACCATTTGCGGAGTCGCTCCAAGCATGCATTTTAACGTTCGGAATTTCCATGGCCTCTGAAATTTGTCTCAGTAGTTTCGCCAATAATACTGCGCCACAAAGTACTAAGTTTCTGACTTATTGGAGTCACCTTACTTTTCGCGAACATATAAGTGTTATTGTTAATTCCCCCGCTCCCGTCATCTTGCAGTAAACCACTACTGCGTAAGCCAGCATTCCAATGCATCACAAAACCCATGCATAGCTCCAAAATTTCCCATTTGTCCTTGGTATAAGCAAATCGTGGAATCCTAATTTTTTGCAGTTCACTGATCGTAGTTTTATATTGAATCCGTTCTTTCTTCATTTCCTCAGGTATAGTTCCTTATCCCATGATAATCCCCTTATCCATGACTGATGAAATCAATAGTTTTCCTATAAAAATTTTTGGGGAAAACCATTCCAGCGGGTTGAATATTTTGGATACCTCGGTGATAAGAGATTGTTTTGTTGGAGCTATTGTCATGGATTCCATGTTGACCTAGAACTCAATTCCACAAGATTCTTAAATTTTATGGATTCACGGTTCTTATTTATGAGGGATGTTTTTAATTCCCTTTGTTCTTCAAAGTTACCCTTCATAATGGCTCTGAAGTTCGATGCCCATTTTCTCAGCTTAAAACCTCCATTATTAAGCGTTTTTCTTAACAGTTGTAGACCAAGTTTTAGTAGTTTTTGTTACCAAGATTTGCCTGTACATGTTCTCAATGCCTGCGATGAATACGTACCTGTATTGTATCAAAAACTGCCATCGCCTTGGTTGTTGTACTTGACTACTTGAATATAGTTGATGTGGTAGGTAACATGTTTGCGCTTTGGCATCTTCTGAATAATCCGAAACCGTCCCAGCTCTATGTATTCATGAAGTTATGGTATTCTTTGTTTACCTTTTTCTCTACTTGAAGAAGTCTTGAAACCGCACATTTCCTAGAGTCTCCATTTTTCACTTTATCTTTTAGTGGTATAAAGTGAACTCGTATCGTCCTTCTGGCAGCCCTTCTTTGAGTATTTGCGTAATGCTTCACACTCATCTCTACTTCTCTTGAGGCTGATTTTCCTTTGAGTAGCTCTTCCATTTTCCAAAATTGACGCAGCGGCACGTCCAGGTTGTTTCGCTCTATAAGAGATAGTGAATTTGACGTTAACTCTGATTTTGTCGTGAGACCCTGGAAGATCCACCCTAACTCACTTTTCTCAGCAACTGGTTGGTGCGGCGTTTTCTTTATTACACCGTCTACCAAGATGGTGGCATATACCCCTGTCCCTAAAATCATATTGATTGGACCAGTATTGGCGTTGTTGGTAGTTGCACAGTTTAGTAAGATAAAAGCTTCAACCACCAGCTTTTATGTTGACGAGTAATGAGATGAAGTGGTTATGTGTAAATTTATTTTATTAGTTTTCATTCCTCCAATTCCAATAACATGTCAATCTGCTCGGAATCTTGGTAGGTTGATTAGTTCGGCACCTACGTGCATGATGAATTATGACTGTGATCCTTAATCTATTAGTGCACCTAATTTCGCCGGATGTCCAATGCGACTTGTAGCACAGTACATTTATCATAGTTGTTTTTTGCGGAATGGAGAGTTGTAGATGTTGTCACTTGCTTTGTGTGCAGTAATGTGTTGTGTCTGCCCAGACACACCACACAGGTTTCCTTACTTTGACATGAAAGTTTGTTGTGCGTAGATATTAAACAAATACTACATAAAATGTTTGCTGCTATTATTTTGGACCTTTCCAGAACTTGTATCCTCTTAAAAACTGGGCCAGTTGCTATTTCGTGATTGTTGCGTGGTTGTTGTTCTACTTTGCTGTGCATCCTTTGTTGTTTGCGATGCTTCTAGAGATTGGAAACGACCTTCTATATAGAAAGTTAAGGAATTCGCTTAACGATTGAATTTCCCGAGGATTCACCAGAGTAACTTCATGGAGACGATTTGTCTATGCCAAAGTTGTTTATGGATGGCATGAATATTTTCATTTATTGTATCGTGCAGAGTGCTTTATTGCAATTACTGACTCGGAGTAGTCCGTTGGGAGGTTCAAGAGCGTATTTACGTGTTTGGTATCAAGTAATTCATCAGAAATTACTCCAGATATTACATCAAAAATTTTGATGGTAGAGGTAGAGGTAGCTTATTTTAACAGTTTAGTATAGTATCAGTAAGCATTTTATTTTCTTGTACAAACTTACTGAATCTAGCATAAAATGCTGCCCACTTTCTTATATTTCTCATTGAAGTGTGGGTAACTGCAGCAGGGAAACTTTCGAACTTCAAATTTAAACTTTGCAACGATTAAACCCAATTTGTGCTAATTAGTGCTCACGGGAAAAAATTAGTGCTAGTGTAGGAGCTGAAAAACGGGAAAAGAAGATTTCAAATTTCGCGTGAAACACGAAACACCTGAAACCCGATTTCTAGAAAAAACCAGAAATAATTTAAGCCTAATTTTAAAACTTCCTAAAGGCGGCTAAACTGATGAAATTTTTACTTATCATAGAAATATGATTTTCATAAATTTTCATTCGTAAATCGAGGAAAAATAAACTAGCCCCTAAAAGATACTATATCAAACAAACAAAACACAGAGGTAGAGCATTCAATTATCTTTGTGTTGAACAACAAATTAAGCAATAGACATAAATGTTCTAAAATCCAAGTCATACCCAATTCCATTGAACAACAACGACCAATTTTCTGACAAAAGTGTTCTTGAAACCAGTGAAGTTGGCACTTCTGATTGCATATTTCGATCAGGTATGTTCATTGCCATCCGAAAAATATAGTAGCTGAATTTGTGCCAATCCATAATAGGCCCGATTTCATTGAACATACTTGATAGGAACAAACCTGCTATCGATAGCTATCAGGTATGTTCCTATCAGGTATGTTCAATTGAATTCTAGATTAGCATAAATTCAGCTACTATATTTTTCGGATGGCAATGAACATACCTTATAGGTTTGAAAGACAGAAGTACAAACTTCGTTGGATTCTAGAAGACATTTTTTAAAAACTTGTTGATTCAAAGGTCTTTTTTGTTCAATATAATTGGGCCAATTCTGGATTAACACAAATCTGGCCACTATATTTTTCAGATGGCAATGAACATACCTGATCGAAATATGCAATCAGAAGTGCCAACTTCATTGGTTTCTAGAACACTTTTTGACAGAAAATTGTTCATGCAACGGCCGTTGTTGTTCAATGGAATTGGGCCAATTCTGGATTAGCACAAATTCAGCCCCTAAATGTTTAGGGTGGCAATGAACATACCTCATAGGAATATGTCACCAAAAAGCCAGCTTCATTGGTTTCTAGAACACTTTTTGTCAGAAAATTGTTCATTCAACGGTCGTTATTGCTCAATAAAATTGGGCCTATCCCAGATTAGCACAAATTCAGCCACTATATTTTATGGTGGCAATGAATATACCTGATCGAAATATGCAATCAGAAGTGGCAACTTCATTGATTTCTAGAACACTTTTTGTCAGGAAATTGTTCATTCAACGGCCGTTGTTGTTCAATGGAATTGGGCCAATTCTGTATTAACACAAATGCAGCCCCTAAATGTTTAGGGTGGCAATGAACAAACCTCATAGGAATATGTCACCAAAAAGCCAACTTCATTGGTTTCTAGAACACTTTTTGTCAGAAAATTGTTCATTCAACGGTCGTTGCTGCTCAATAAAATTGGGCCAATTCTGGATTAGCACAAATTCAGCCACTATATTTTATGTTGGCAATGAATATACCTGATCGAAATATGCAATCAGAAGTGACAACTTCATTAGTTTCTAGAACACTTTTTGACAGAAAATTGTTCATTCAACGGCCGTTGTTGTTCAATGGAATTGGGCCAATCCTGGATTAGCACAAATTCAGCCCCTAAATGTTTAGGGTGGCAATGAACATACCTCATAGGAATATGTCACCAAAAAGCCAACTTCATTGGTTTCTAGAACACTTTTTGTCAGAAAATTGTTCATTCAACGGTCGTTGTTGCTCAATAAAATTGGGCCAATCCCGGATTAGCACAAATTCAGCCACTATATTTTATGGTGGCAATGAATATACCTGACCGAAATATGCAATCAGAAGTGCCAACTTCATTGGTTTCAAGAACACTTTTGTCAGAAAATTGTTAATTCTACGGTCGTTGTTGTTCCATGGAATTGGGCCAATTCTGGATTAGCACAAATTAGGGAAATATATTTTTCGGATGGCAATGAACATATCTGACACGAATATGCTATCTGAATTGCTTATTACTTGGATTTTAGAACATTTTATTTCCATTGTTTAATTTGTTGTTCAACACAAAAATTATTGAACGCTATACCTCCGTATTTTGTTTGTTTAAAATAGTATCTTTTAGGGGTAAGTTTGTTTTTCCACGATTTATGAATGAAAATTTATGAAAATCATATTCTATGATAATCACAAATTTCAACAGTTTAGCCGCCTGTAGGAAGTTTTAAAATTAGACTTAAATTATTTCTGGTTAGAGTTTTATTTGTTCGACTTTCAGGCGAAATTTGAAAAAAAATTTCCCCGTTTTTTCGGCTCCTGGACTAGCACTAATTTTTTCCCGTGAGCACTAATTAGCACAAATTAGACTTAATCGGTATGCAAAGTGACATTTGGAGATTCGAAAGTTTCCCAGCTGCAGTTACCCACATCCCATTGAAGTATGATATTTCAAGTGATTGTAATTTTATTTCCGGTTGATAATTTTTGCAGGACTTTGCCGTGACTCTGCTCGTTCTTGAATAGCTTCCGGTAGGTTCGGCGACATCTCATCCACATTTTGACTCATTCTGTCGTATAGTTGATCGAGAAAGTAAGAAGTATCTTGTTGTACCTGTAGTATTTCAACGAGGGTTTCTTCAAACAGTTGTTATAATTTTAGAATTAAATGAGGAGTACCCTGATCCTCTACATACTCCAGCTTGCTGCAATAAACTGTTGAAATGCTTAATTTTTAAAGCAGCTCTTTCTAGTAATTCTGACACTCCATCAAGCCTGCTGATGTTGGTTTTATTATCAGGGTTTTTTACAGGTTGCCCTAATGCTCGATTACGTGGTGGTAGCAGAGGACGCCGTCCTTGTTGTTGAATTGCTGATGGTATTTTAGCGAGGTTGTTGCTAAGAAGTTTCCTTTTATTGAGCCCAAATATCCATCGGTATCTTTTTTCGAAGGGAGAACTTCCGAAACTAGTCCAAAATAAAAAATAAAAATAAATAAAAATTATCGATTATTCTCACCTTCTATTTAAATTTAAAATTAAATCTCGTGATAAAAGTACACAACAAAATAATGTAAAATATTAAAGTCATTGAAATCCTCTACCTTCTGGGTTTCAACTAGCTTATTTTCATGATGGCTGTGGCATAGACGAGCCTCAGGACCAGAAGATGCACGTGGTTGTTCTTCTAATCGTCGTCCGTCGGTAAGGTAAGGCAAGGTTGAGCTCACTGCCGGCTTTTTGTAAAGGAAATGAACCAATGTCTGGTTCTCTTCGAAGTAGTTCCTTATTTCCTTTTTATAATTTCTGATAAGCACATTCTGAGCTTGCTCCTCTACAAGTTCTTCGTTAACGCTCATCATTCCTTATTTGATGTTAAATTTATTAGTAAACTCTGGCGATTTTGTTGTTTGATTTATAACGTACCAGTAATATACAACGATTAACGAATCAACTTCCACGGGCGATCCGATTCGAAGGACCAATGATAATGCTTCGAAATTACTTCCGATTTGTTATTATACAGTTTTTAGTCCATTAATTAATGTACTAATATAATGTCTAACAAGCACAATTCACGAGTGAAGAAATTGTGGAAAACGATTCAATTTTTTGTAGATATGTTGATAATATTATGATGATGCGTCAATACTCGAGAACACTTCCAGTGTTCGATTAAAATATACAGACACCTGGAACTAGTTTTCACATCAAACCAATGTAAATATTTATAAATATGAAACCAGTAGATATAAACAGAATATCACCTTATCCTTATTCCACATACCTAAACATAAGAACAGTGGGAAAAAAATTTTCTGTCGCATCAAAAACTTGTAAATACCTTGTGTAATAAATTTTACAAAAAGGCGGTTAGTTTTCAATAAAATTAGACCGCCTTGTCTCTTTACCAAATCATAAATTTTCCACAATAAAGTTGATTTTACAATGACGAAAGAAAAAATTGATTGTCGATTGTCAAAACATCCGTAAATTAATTACGTTTAGTGTCGCAACAATAGGAAGAATGAACGAAGCATACATAGAAAAAACCCCGATGGATAAATTTTCTTTACCTAAAACGATAATATTTAAACGCTAAATGACAGTCGTCTTTCTCCATAAAATTATATTCAACAATGTGGTTTACCCAAAAATAATAATAAAAAATTGAATTTTATTGTTCATTCAAACACACAATAATATTTACAAAGAATTAGCTTCCTTTTTAGTGTTCAAAGTCATTTTTCTATTAGGGGTAACTTCTTTGACAAAAACTGTCTAATTTCTGGAAAAAAAACTTTCATATTTATTACGTTTAACACCTGGGCGGTCGGTCACCTATATAAACCTCATAAAATGTTTTTGTTTTTTATTTTTATGTTTTCTAATTTTGTTCAGTTTGTTATTATGTGCTTACTGCTTACCATGTACCTTGACTGGTTTTTTAATCGTTTTCCCATTTTCTGGAAAAAATAATTCTATTGTACGCTAGCAGCCAAAGTACCGTGATAAATTATAAAGTTTTTGTTACACCCCACTCGACACAAAATTCAATTTAAATAAATAAAAATATTTTTTTTATTAAGAAACAAAAAAACGACGTAAGAAATAATAAAAATAAATTTGTCTGTCCGTCCGTCTCAGTGGCCGCATAACGTTATCGTACCAATTGAAGATATTTTTCTTTTAATTAATTATCTTTTCTCACATAAGACAACAGGAGATCAAAATTGAAAATAATAAAATAAATTTTATTTGTAATAAGACGATACAAAATTTTAATAATAACATAAATATGTCAATTTTGGTTAAATATGAAAACGCGAACTCCTGCCACGTTCTTTATTGCAACAGTGCGGATAGAGCATAAAAATATACAAATTAATTTCATCACTTCAACTGATCATTTGCAATATACTCGTACGTACGTATGTGGAATAAATTGATATGTTCGCGTATCTCGTGTAAAAATATGTAAAAGGAATTTTAAATGTAATTCAAGTTGTTATTTATTAGTTTGCAATTTAGCGCGATAATTAAAAATAATCAAAATGAACTTTATTTTGAAATTTAAATGCTGTTAAGGGGAGGTACGGAGTTGAGACAGAGAAGTGTTGCTTTAATTACATATTACATTGAAAGATATAGGGTTTTCCAATAGGAATGATATGATTTTTAAGTGACGTTTCGGCCACTTGTAATATGTCATAATCTGTCATTTTTTGTTTCATTGTATTCAGCAATGTTTACAATTTCATTATGGTGAGATATACGCAAGAACAACGTTTACAAATTATTTAGTTTTATTATCAAAATAATCGTTCTCCAATTGCAACTTTTCGATGCCATTTTATTGTCGTAATAATTGGACGATTACATGACGTGTGCTCGCTATTCGTCGAACTGTTGAAAATTTTGAGCGTACATTTTCTTTACATAATGTTGAAGTGCCAATAAAACAAAGATTCGCTCGAAGTAATGCAATTATTGCTGCCGTTCAGGCAAGTGTTGCTGAAAACCGCAATTTGTCGATTCCAAGACGTTCTCAAGAATTGGGACTTACATCCATATAAAATTGTTCACACTGAAGAATTATCTTCTCCGATGAGGCTCACTTTCATCTGAGTGGTGCAGTAAATAAACAAAACTGTCGATTCTGGTGCGAAGAAAATCCACAAATTATTCATGGAAAACCATTACATCACCTAAATTGAGTTTGGTGTGGTTTTTGGTCTAGTGGAATCATCGGTCCGTATTTTTTCGAAATGAAGCTGGTAACACCATTACTGTCAATGGAGATCGGTATAGATCGATGATAACCAACTTTGTATGGCCGAAATTAGAAGAAGTTGATCTTGACAACATTTGGTTCCAACAAGACGGAGCTACGTGTCACACAGCAAGTTCAACAATTGAATTATTGCGAGAAATGTTTGGAGATTCGATTATTTCAAGAAATTGTGACATTGAATGGCCTCCAATAAGATGTGATTTAACACCATTAGACTATTTCTTGTGGGGTTATTTGAAGTCATTGGTCTTTAGCAATAAACCAAACTCTCTTCAAGCTTTACAAGTCAATACGACTTGATTTAGGGGAAAAAGTGCTCGAAAATTGGGTTCATCGAATTCGTTCCTGCAGAAGAAGTCGTGGAGGCCATTTGAATGACGTTTTATTCAAAACTTAATTGTATCGATTGTACTTCACATTAAATAAAATCATTTCAATTTCCTAAACAATTAGTGTGTTTTTTTAAAGAAATCATGTCACTCTTATTGAAATACCCTATATAAGATGTTAAAATTATGTGCGTAAAAGCTGCAAACAAAATTATGGTAATAATGGCGGATACAGCTGTGAAGTTTTCTTCATTCAAAAAAAAATACGTTAAGCTCCCTGCTAACGAAATCGTCTAATTAAAGAGAAGTTCCTGGAGCACTGTTGTGCCATTTAATATAAACATTTTAAAATTGGTACGTTAGTTTTTAATTATAATACCGTAGAAACGTCGAGACTATCCAGGGACCATGAAATGTCAAAATTTTTATTGATAAGAAAAGGTGGTTCTTGAGGCATATGAAGTTAGCCCAGTTTTTCATCCCAGAAAAAAAGAATATTTCTTTAAACAATACATTTCATCTCATCCCAGTTTTTTATATTTAAACTTGTATAAGACGGAATATTTAAGTTCAGTAAAAAACAACAAAATAACCGTCCCAGTTTATTCCATTTAATTGTTGTTTTTGTACTCTACAAATATGATTTGTCGGAAATCATTCCTTATGTTTTGAATAACTTATAGAACGGACTAACTGTAGCCAGTCGGGCAACACCAGCAATATTTCCGGCAAATCATATTTCTAGGAAAATGGCACGATTTTCTCATATTCTTATATGGGCTAATATGGAACTTGGTCATTTGCGCCAATGCTATCATACGGCTGGTACTGCCCTATTACTCATTGTAAGCTCTTACTAGTACCAATTATTAATTTTTGTATTGGGTCACATGGAATCTGGCTGATTGCGCCAATCCTACCAACGGCTGGTGTTACCCGACTGCCCACAGTTAGTCCGTCTTATAAGTTATATAGTTTCAACTTAAAAATATATTCCGTCTTATACAAGTTTAAATAGAAAAAACTGGAATGAGATGAAATGCATTGTTTAAGGAAATTTTATTTTTTTCTGGGATGAAAATCTGGGCTACCTTCATATGCCTGTCCTATGCCATTTATGTATGAAAAACTATATCGTTCATATGCCCATCATGGCTTCGTCTACAGGCCCACATCCGAACATCAAAATTTTCGATGACTTTTTGCAATAAAAGCGGATCAATGAGCTCAATTTCAGCTCGAATGTTGCTTTTAAGTTGTTGAATTATTTACAGATGTTTAGCATACACCTTACCTTTGAAATAACCCCACAAAAAATAATCAAATGGTGTTAAATCCGGGCATCTTGGTGACCAAGGAACTACGAGTTACTTGAAATTATGTGATCAGAATAAAATTTGCTAAGAAATGACAAATTTTTCACAAAAATGGATTGTTGCACGACTTGCGCGGCATGTCGCTCCGTCTTGTTGAAACCAAAGGCCGTTGATACGCAGTACATTCAATTTGGGCCACAAAAAAAACAGTTAACATGTTCCGATAACGTTCCCCATTCACTGTTCTCGTAAGGGCATTTTCCTGTTCGTTTTCAAAGAAAAACGGCCAAATGATGCCATCAGCCCATAAGCCACACCAAACAATGACTCTTGGAGGATGAACTTCTGCTCTGAATAACATGAGGATTCTCCGCTTCCCAAATTCGAGAATTTTGCTTATTGACGTACCGAATAAGATGAGAATGAGCTTCATCGTTAAAGATGATTTTTGTTGAAAAACCTTCATCTAATCTAAACAAAACGACGACGATTTAAATTGTCGTAATGTGGTTCGTGCAATGTTCAGTTATTGTGAACGATGCGTGGTTGATGTGCTTGGTTCATTACGAACACTTTCACTAACAGCTGCCCCTGCATCAGGGGTACGAACTGGATAAACATGTTGATACAGTAGGACGTCCATGTCGACCAAAACTCTCACGTAATAGTTACATGCCGTAATATTTTTTAGAAAATGGTAATACTAGTTTTTTATTTACTTCAAAAATTGAATTCAGTGAAAAAAGTGATGATTTTTTACGATTTTCGAAAGGGACTAACTCAACAACAGTGCTTCGAATCACTTCATTCGACTTTTGGCGACGAAGCACCATCCTTGGCTAGTGTTTATAATTGGTACAATGAATTTAAACGCGATGCTGTGAGAAAACTGATTAAAGAGGATTGTCATGTGACTTATCGTGAAATTGAGGCATGCCTAGGCATTAGTTATACCAGCGTACATACGAATATTTAAAGATGCGAAAGCTATGTGCACGTTGGATTCCACATTTGTTGATAGACACACAAAAAAAGGTTCGTGTCGATTGGTGCCGCCAAATGCTTCAACAATTCGTTGGTGGTTAAGAGATACTTCCAAAAACGTATAGAAGATCGTGACAGGTGACGAGTCATGGATACGAGTACATGCGTATGAGCCGGAAAGAAAAAGCCAATCGACCATTTGGGTCATCAAATTCGACGAAAAACCAACAAAATGTGTACGAGCTCGGAGCGATGGGAAGCAAATGGTAGCATGTTTCTTCACGAAAAACGGTCATGTGGCTACTGTGGCTCTTGAAAATCAAAATACAGTCAATTCAGCTAAGTATTTGTTTGCCCGAGGTTTTCAACAAATTGAGAGAAAACAACCCAAAACGGCGAATCATTTTGCATCACGATAATACGAGCTCACACACATCACATCAAACAAACGAGTATTTGAGCAGTTAAACGATCGAATTGATGCGTCATTCGCCTTACAGCCCCGACTTGGCACTCGATGACTTCTTCCTGTTCCCATAACAATCAAAGATAAGATGCGTGGACAACAATTTTTGATCGCCTGAAAACCGATTGAAGCGTTCAAAAACCATGTTTTGGAGCCATCATCTTCGGACTGGCAAAAGTGTTTCGATAAATGGTTTAAGCGTATGCAAAAGTGTATAGATCTTAAAGGCGAATATTTTGAAAAGCTATACGAAATGTTGTTGTTTTGAACAATTATTTTCCTAATAAATTTGGACAATCAAAATTCGTTGTTGTGTTGTTAGCGACTACATGATGAAATAAATGGCATATTTTTGACTTTTCATATGTCAATGAATTTTTTAGATCAGAAAACATTAAGTACTAAAATGTATCGATTGGAAAAAGGATTACCAGATGACCCACCCTTACAGAGTAAAGAGCCAGATCTATGAATTGCTCATGAAACATAATGTTGGTAAGAATAGTGTTGGATGCCTTTATCTTTGGTCTATATGTAGTTTCATCGTAGTTATGTGTTTTATTAAATTGACCTTAGATTCCAAAATCGACATTTGTTGTCTCTTTTTTTGGTATTGTTGGTTGGAAATTAACTTACCAATGCTCCTCTTTGTATAAGCATTGCCGGCTCGTTGAGAGACTACACCGAATAAATCGCTCGCGACCGTACCAACAAAGTCAAAAGGCGATCTTCTTCTGTGATTTTTTTTCCGCCTAACGTTTTCAGTACTCATTATGTTCCTTTTTATCGAGGTAAGATGCTTTTATTTGGAAAATTATAGATGTGCCATGTTTGAGTGTAGTTTGAGTACTTAGTGGTACATTTGAACATAACTTGTCTAGTAGCTGAGTACAATGCGTTACGTGATAAAATGTTGCCCAGTAGAGAGTAAGATTGTAACACGTGATGATATTCCACTCCCCGTTGATTAAACTTCCTTGTCCGATTTTGTCAAAATAACTACCAGAATGGGCAATAAACCTTGTTATGTTAAGAGGATAGCGCGTAAAGTACTAATTTTTGGTTTGTGAATCATCTTGTCATTCGTTTAGGTTTCTCGTTATTTCAATATTATCCATCGAGTTCTTACTATCATTATTTGCTGGTAAGACCAAATCCTTTGTTGTTGCTCGCTAGTAGAATGAATTTCCCGGGCCTTTTACTGAGACGACTCGTATGTGCCCATCTGTCTCGGGTGCGTTTCAACAATTCTACCTCGCACAAATTTCTGAAGATATTCGTTACCTTAACTTTTCCAGAAGTCTTGTTTCCTGTTTTCTATCAGCTGCCATCTTGAAAGTCTGTGAATATTTATATCCGAGAAATTCTTATCGGGAACTGTGGTTATTGATGAGCCTACTTCAAAATGTCCTGGGGTGAAAACTTTCAGATTGATTATATCCGGCTGGCCTTCTTAAAGCTGTCGTTAGGTCTCGTATAACCCAACATCTTATTTAAATGAGTCTTGACAGATTTCACACTTGCCTTCCATAGACCACCAAAATGAGATGATGTTGGTGGCTGAAAATGCCATGTTATTCCATCTGCAGTGAGGTGTGCGGCCACTGTATCATTGAAATCAGTTACTGCCGCCTTTTGCATCATTTTGAGTTAGTTGTTGGCTCCAATAAAACTTGTTGCATTGTCACTGTACATGTCGCTACAAAGTCCACGTTTTCGCGCCATGTAGCCCTTGTATGTTTTGTGTCCTCTACCTTTTCATGTTTTTATTTGTAATGGAGCAGCGTAGTAAATTTCGATGTGAGTGGACGGCCTAGATGGTTGCACTCGTGGGGAAGGTAAGTTTCCCGTCGGTTGATTACACCTTTGCCTGGTTCGGGCAGTTCGAATTTCGAAGTGAAGTGTCGCATTATTGATAATGTTGTTGTCCGCCAATTCCCATAATTCTCAGCTCTGTTTTAGTTGTTTTTAATTTTAAGCTGTAAGCTGCCTTTGAAGTAATAAAGCTCGCTTATGAGCATGGATTGACAATTGCATGTAGATAGTAGTAAATTTCGTGTTAGGTTGTAATTTTAACTATCTCCGTTGGTAATAGTACGTAGTGTTCACCATTCTCTTTTGGCTAGTTTCTTCGTAGTCCATAGGTCGCCGATTCATATCCGGCTCAAAGACCCATTAACAGGTTTAGACCACGAGCAGGTATATTTGCTCAGCTATGTCTAAGTGTTTAATTTGATCTACGTTGAAATTAAATTGTTTGCGATGATGTCTTGTGTCCGGAAGCATTATGCGGATAACCCGGATACATCCAAATGAATGTTCGCAAATTTATTCATCGCAATTCATTTCTTACATTAGAAAACGTTTATTATTGTAATTTTTAACTAAATCGTTCGAGTCGCAAAATACCTCATAAACGAGCTTTCCCGAAATTAATACCCATCGAAATTGATTCCTGGCATCTGCTTCCTTGGCGTTCCCTTCACCAATGTTTATCAAAATCGAGTTAGCCGAAAATTAAATAAAGATATCCGTTCCGCACCAGACGTAATGAAGCCAAGGTCATAATTTTAATTAGATAGCCAAGGCTACATGTCAATATATTGTTACTCGTAACAACCAACATTTTAAAAAGACCCGATTAGTGCAACCATCTAGTGTGCAACATTCCGTAATATGATGAAAAATAACGCCTCATATCTAATTAACGAAAAACACAAGACACAGATGGTCAAACATCATGCAACAGAGTACAAGAGGATACACATGACGCAGCATGGTACAATAATCAGCAACATCCCACAACATGATGCAACAACAGCAACAGTAAGCAACATCAAACAACAGTACGCAACATGGTGAAACATTAAGTAATATAGCACAACATGATCCATGACTTCTAAATGAATTATCCAGAAGTCAGAACTCATAATAATCCTTTCCATGCATTCGAAAACCCTGTAGCGTAATAACCTACAACAACATGCAACATGGTGCAACATGGTGCGGTGAACATGACGGCCGATGTGGGGAATCCTAAATGAATTATTAAGAACTCAGATCTCCTTCTAATCATTTAATTTCATTCGAGAACCCAGGCCAATTAATTTTTATCAAAATTGCCAAATGTCAAATAAAATGTTCAAAGACGGCTCCAAGCTTCCGGATCCTCACAGGATGACCCACTAAATGACTTTTTCCGAAGTAAGAACACATGAAAATCAGTTTTTGTTAATGGAAAGAGTCCGGGGCCTAACCGGACGACTCTCTGAATGAATCTTCCTGGCACTCGAAAACTCTACATTTTCCCGAAACGAATTTTCCTGAAAACTGGACCAATCTCAATCGATTGCTGGTAATTGAAAACCCTCCTTTGCCAATTTTTATTAAAAAAGTACAAAACGGAACCCGTTTACCACAAGATGACCACCTAAATGAATTTTCCCGAAATCAGGACCCATAACAATCGGTTTTTGTAATTTTGTAAATTTTTATAAAATCCGTGCGAGCCGAGAAAATTTAAGAAAGGAATTCGAGCCCACCGATTGACGCTCTGAACGAATTTTCTCGATATCTGGACCAATAGAAATTAATTCCTGTACAGAGGTGATCGTCGTAGTGTTGAATCAGTATTAGATGTAAGAAACAAATCTTGCCTAACCACATGCTCGGAAATCTCTGAAATTTTTGTTATGCGAGGGAGAATATCATTGAGTGTAATAAAAAAACTATTAAACATTTGAAATCGGCCAGGTCATGGGTTATCGACCGGAGCAAGTGGTAGTCGGAAAGAGGAATATGAGGCCGGGCGTTGTTGTGCTGATCACTTTATCATGTAATTTGACATATTGTGGACGTTTGAGCTTAAATGCTCGGATTAATTGCATCTATTGTTGTTGATAACGTTCTCCAGTGATGGTTTCGTTAGGCTAGAGTAGCTCATAGTAGATCACTCCGAACAGATCCCACCAGATGCACAGCATTTGCTTCTTGCCATGAATATTCGGTTTGATGGTTGAAGATGACGCATGACTGTGCTTACCCCATGATTTTATGCGCTTCAGGTTGTCATAGTGTATCCCGTTTTCGTCCCCCGTCACGATTCGATACAAAAATCCCATCCGATTTGATCTTTGGAGCAGTTGTTTGCACATGAAAAAACGCCGTTCGACGTCTCTTGGTTTGAATTCATACGGAACCCAATTTCCTTGTCAATGGTGCAAAACCATACCCATGATCTTGAGACTGTTTTGAATCGCTTGTTGAGTCACTCGCAAAGTTTCAGCAAGCTTCTCTTGAGTTTGGTATCAATATTGGTCCAAAAACACCTAAAACTTTATTGATAGAACATGTTCCCCATATGCTTCATACAGCAGTCGATGTTCATCAGCTGCAATTTTCTTCAAATTAAAACGAAAAAGCGTCGCTTCCCGCCAATTGGGTTTTGTTGGCACAAAGCTTGACATGGCTAGAGCACAAAAAAATATGTTGTCTATACTTCAGCGAAATGACACATACTGATTTTTAGAGGGAAATGATGACAATATTTTCAAAGTATATCCCGGTTGTAGTATTTAGCGTCTCAAATTTAGAATTGTTGATTATCGCTGAACATACCCCAAACACGCTTAATAATGGCATCATTTTAAACAACATAAATCTAGATTGAAAGCATGGTCGAATTTTCCTTTTTTTATCTGAGGTTGTGAATTGGGTTTGATGTTCTTTGCCCCCTTCTTTACATCCTCCTCTATATGTGTGATCTCTCGACCAAAGTTTTCATAGTTTTTTCTCTTTACGTGAGACGTCTTCATGTGAGAAGCGTTTCATGGAGTAGGATTTGTTATTAATAATCGTTGGCAATGCTGTAGTTGTTTAATAGGCTACTCCGTATCCTGGTTGTTTAGGCTATGATCAATAGGAAGAGGTACCAATTTTGTTATTCATAAGAGGCCAAGGAGTATTGCTACCCGAACAATTCCGTCTTGACCTGGATGAACCTTTGTAATACATCCAGTTATCCATCTTGAGGGTGGGATGTAGTTGTCTTCAACAAGAACTAATTATCCATTTGCTCGTTGTTGTAATTGATGCAGATAGTCTTGTGACCACCGCTTCCAGAAGTCGTCCTTCATTTTTTGAATTAATTTCCATTTGGATAATGAACTCATTCTTTCATCTGAGATGTTGGCTTCCGATTGTGTTTTGAGAGATTCGCCAATTAAAAAATGACCATGAGTTAAAAATGTAGGATCAGTCGGATCGTTGGTCAGTGGTGATGGGGGTATTGAATTGAGACCTTTATTTGACATGTTAAAGTTGTTAGTTCTTCAAATGTTAACGTTGCTTCTCCTATCACTCGATTTAAATGAATCTACTGAGGTGTGATGCTCCTGGTTGGACGAAGTGCCATTTCGTGGCATCGTCGGGGCATTAGACATAATAATGTTTGAAGCCGCTTCTTCTATTGTTTTAGATGTTTTAATTTCTATTACCTTACTAGCACCCACAAAATTGGTGCCGTTATCTCAAAAAATTTCCTTACATACTCCTCTACGCGAAGTGAAGCGTTTACATGCTGTTTTCGTTCCCATGCGCACAAAAATGGCGAAGTGACCCTTATACGATTTATTACCTCTTCCCTTTGATACTCTTACACTGAATGCTCCAGCGTCATTCACTCCTGTTTTTAATAATGGTCTTGTAGGAGTTATTCTTGCTTCTTGCTTCCTATTAGTTGGTTTTGAATGGAGTTACCGAAGCAAAGGCATCTTAAACATTTACCTATGTGTTGTCTGACAAGATTTCTACCATTAATAATCCAATACTTTGCTCGGATATGTGCTCCTTCATGGATTATCAGGTTCACTATTGGATGTGATTGTGGAAGGATAATAGAATGTTTTTCGGTGTATGACCAATCTGTAGAATTATGTAGTCTGCCACCAACTCTTAGTAGTCCATCCTTTAAGAATGTTGACAATGGTAACAATTCGCTTTTGTTGTTTATTGGCTTGTTACTAGTTACGTAAAAAATGTCAATTTTGTAATGTTTAAATTGAGCATTTTTAATTAAATGATGCAAAGCTTCTTGCATCTCTTCTGGTAACATTATGTTGTGTGTTTCGTATTTTATTAACTTCAACTTGTTAACAAATCGTTTTTCAATACGAGACTTGTGCTGTAAGTAGCTTTTGATCTGGAACATCTTCAAGTCTTACTTCCGAATTATTAGCTGGTCATCTATTTTGTTTGTTTGTTAACCAATTTGGTCCGTTCCACCATAATTTATGTTTACTGAGCTGTTCAGTTTCTATCCCCCTTGATGCATAGTCAGCGGAATTTTCAGATGATTTAACATAGTTCCAGGCTGCTGGGTTTGTCAAACTATGAATTTCGGATATTCGCTCCGCCACAAATGTTTTAAATCGATGTGGTTCCGATTTAAACCAAGTTACTTTTGCAATTAACCTAGAAAATAATAAGGCCCCACACACTTCTAGTCTAGGAATTGTTATTTTGGAATTGTTATTTTGGTTAATATATTACTACAGCATAAGCATTTTCTGATGCATCACAAAATCCAAACAGTTTTAGCGCCGAATTGGCAGTTGCTTCCATCCATCTTTGGACCTTAGTTTGTTCTAGCACACGTAACGATCTTTTATAAATTCTCCATTTTGCTGCTCTTTTTTCTGGAACTGGTTCATCCCATGATATTCGTGTTAACCCGAGTTGTTGTACTTAGTATTTTTGCTATGATGACTGTTAGAGATTCTACGGGTAGAACTGACGGAATCCCTAGTCAACTTCTCAATTGGAGTACGGGATTGACAGCCTCCAAGAAGTATTCATAAATGGATACGGGCGTACTCTGGGCAATGTTTTGTATAGAACGAACGGTTGTGGTATCCAATCCCTCCGTAGCAGTCAAGCAGAATAGCTAATTAGTCAATCAAAACAATGCAATGGTACAAACAACAGAAAATAATACCCCACGTGATACACCAATATCCACATTGATAAATCCATTTTCTGTGGAGACTGACCCCATGGATTATGGGGAGAGCCATCTATTGCATTATCAGGGAACATCAAATCCGTTCCAGAGAACACCAAATTTACAAAGATCACCGATAAAGAAAAATAGAAGCAACTCGGAAGCTGACCAAGCCGATACTTTTTCTAACGCTATACCTAGACAAACATTACACGAAATAAGCGATGCCACCGAAAATTTTACTTTGCGTATAGCCGAATCTAGGGAAACAACTATTGACATAAAAAAGGAGAATATGAAGCTCTTGGCGAGGCTAGAGCATATGGAGAAATTACTTGCCAAGCTAAGCGAAGAAATTGAGTATCTAAGCAAGAAAATGAAAACCTAAAAATGAATCGGGATTCAAAAGAAGATTGCGATATAGGAAGCATTGAACCAGACAAACTATAAACTATAAACAATAAACAATCAACCAAAAAGTAGTAAATCTACCAAGAACATTACACCAAATTTGGTGCAACCGAAAGAAAAATCACCCTACCAATAAATATAGTGGGTGTAACCAGTTACCCAAAAATTCAATCACTGAAGAAATCGGTTACTGACAAAGACTATAAGGTCGATTAAATCGATGAAAAAAATTCTGATTATTATCTGTGGAAGGCGACGAAGGGACCCAAAAGACCAAAAATGCAAATGCCTCCACTTAAAAAGGAGGATGGAACCTAGGCAAGAGGTCCTAAAGAGTCCTAAGGATACCTTCCAACCACTACCAAGGCACACGGCCAATGAAAATATAATGTCAATCCACAAGTTAGATGATTTTAATATACGCCCAGTAACTCTCAAAGAATTAAAAGAAGAAGTAAAAAGCAACATGAAGGTTAAAAGGCCCCAGAGTGTGACTTGATTACTTACCAAATAATCAAGGCTCTACCAGGTAAAGGATTTCGTAAGCTATTACACATAATCAATGCAAGCTTTCGGTTAAAACATGTTCCGTGGCAATGCAAAGTAGCAGAAGTAATCATGATAACATAACCTAATAAACCTCCTAACGATAAAAATTATACAGGCCAATTTCAATGCTGCCAATTATGTCAAAACTCTTTGAAAAATTATAAAGACCGACAACAAATTCCTCCACATCAATTTCGATTCAGGGAAAAACACTCCACAATTGAACAGGTGCATATAATCACCAACGTTATTGAAAGAACGTTAGAATGCAAAAAAGTATGTTCCAGCATATTTCTGGACGTCGCCCAAGCATGCGATAAAATTTGGCACAGTGGACTGGAATTCAAGCTGCACAGATATCTGCCGAAGCAATTCTATGCCATACTAAGATCTTATTTATCCAATAGACTTTTCCGTGTGGAATATGAGGATGAATACTCCGAACTAAAGAAAATCTCTGCCGGTGTCCCACAGAGGAGTGTCTTAGGACCAATCCTGTATTTATTATATACAAATGATATTCCATCAACAGATTAAGGAACCATAGCCACTTTTGCAGATGACACGGCAATCACGACAATTGGAAGTGATGTCGCTGATGCAACGAGCAAACTCCAGAAGATTACCAATGCGGTTTGTAGCTGGACTAAGCGCTGGGGAATCAAGCTTAATGAGACGAAATCCACGCATATTAACTTTACACATCAAAAGGCTTAGCATCTACCGACAGTAATTAACTCATAACCGGTGCCATATGCAAACAAAGCTAAATATCTTGGCATGACTCTCGTTGCCAAGCTCAAGTGGACAGAACATGTCAAAAAGAAAAAAGGAAGAACTTAATATTAAGATCAGAAAAATGTATTGGCTCATAGATAGAGGCTCAGAGCTTACAATATACAACAAGCTGCTGCTATATCGGCAAATACTGAAGCCGATATGGACCTATGGTATTCAGCTCTGGGGATGTACTAAGCAAACAAACGCCAAAATGATACAGACGTTTCATAAAATAAGGTTCTCCGTAGCATCGTAAATGATCCGTGGTACACAAGAAATGAAGGGACTCTTGTGTCACAGGGGCTAACAGATGGAATACATCAAAGATGAAATGAAAAAGCATGCCACCAATCACGAAATAAGGCTCCAGGAACATGGAAACCCCTATATTCGCCATATGATAGATAACCCTGTCGTTGAAAAAAGACTTTAAAGGACGAGGCCACTTGACCTAGTAAACATACCAAATTAAAATTAGTATTTTAAATAGGTTTAATTAATTTTGGGACTAACCATTGATTGGGTTTCACCCCAACAATTGTCTCAGTTGTAATTAATAAAGAAAAAAACGTCTCAATTGTAATTTTCATCGCGTCCAGCACTTTGCAGCAGAAACTTACTGACGCTTCAAGTGTGTCTAGCTGGTTTTTCATCGCTTGAAAGATAATAACCATATCGCTTAAAGCTGGAGTACCACTGTTAAATAAATTTGGATTGTGGCTGCCATCGCCAATATCATCTAAGACTAATCTCTCTAAGCACCTCGTCAGATATGCCGGCACATTTAACATGGAATAAACTCGCGCAAACACCACATTTAACACCATGAAACCGTGCTTTTGATGTTCCCTTGACACACTTCTCACAATTGGAATTCATTTAGAATTCGCACCAAGACTCGCAAAAAAAACTAAAATTTGCAATTAATTATTATTATTGTAGTTAAACGTTTTTTTAGAATAAATAAAATTAATTAAACTAATCACCCAAATTTATGTTTTCTTTATATATAAAGGGTGTCTCAAACAAACAAGCAAACATTTTTATTTCAACATAAAGAAAAATAGTTCCGATTAAACGTAAAATACAACATCAGGCAAATGGCCACCAAGAAACCTCTGGCACAGGGTTATTCTTTTGTTGAAATTTCGAATAACATTTTCGCATAAATGTGGCTGTATTTCACCAATAATGCGCCGCATATCCTCTTTAAGATGTTCAACTGTTTCAGGCTTATTCGCATACACCTTTTCCTTCACATAGCCCCAAAAAAGAAAGTCCATCGGTGTTAGATTGCACGATCTTGGTGGCCAATATTGATCGCCAAATCGAGAAATGACACGGCCTGGAAAATTACTCTGCAGTAACACCATTGTTCCACGCGCTGTGTGGCAGGTCGCACCGTCTTGTTGGAAAAACATGTCATCCACATCAATTCGGGCCACAAAAACTCCGATAACATTTCGCGATACCGCACAATTAGCGCATTTCCAACCGCATTTTCAAAATAAATACGGCCCAATTACTCCGCCAGCCCAAAATGCACACCAAACAGTTACTCGCAGTGGATGCATTGGTTGTTTGAGTATCACACTCGCACTCTAAAAAGTGATTGTAAAATATCACGAAAAAATCAAATTTTACCACTAGAAATAAATGTAAAATGCACAACGATGTGTAATAATAAACACACCAAGTGTGATTTATTGAAAAATGACGTAAATCACATAATCATTGTAATTTACATTTTTAGAGATGTAACATACTAAAAATTTGTGTAAATCGCCGAAAATTTTGTCGTATTTTACACTGCAGTATAGCGATTTACATAATATCTGTGCGGTTGTACTCAAAAATTGGGTTTCTCGCTATTTTTGGGGTAAATAACGTAACGTGATGCAGTTCGTTTTCTCTTAAAAAAAAGGACGCATTCTAGAAAAATCATTTCAGTCGAGAACAAAGCGGCGTACATGTTAAAAAATACTTAAAAATAAAAAAATATATTATGACAATTTGTATTGTAGCTATCATATAGATTTGGTATTAAAAAATAAAATCAATCCTAATAAGATATTGGAAATTATTATATTAATTGTAATTCGATTGGTAAGGTGCTTTTTAGTTTATAAATTCTAAATATAATTTTTAGTACAAAGATAAAAATGATGTGTAAAATTTACAAGGTTTTTCTAATAGTTTCAATAGTGGCTTATCATAAGCACCTGTGTTTAAAATGCCTCATGGCATTTCTGAGCTGTTGAAAAACAAATTAATACAACACTATTATGTAAAAATTGCGAACTTCCATATTCAAATGGTCGTTTATCGTTCGGTAGCCCAAAAAGCCGCCGAAAAGTATTCAGATTCGATAATCGAAAAAGATCTCGGACGGAAATTTTTAATTACTGAATCACTGACACTAATTATGAAAATGATAAATCATAACAATACGTCAAACAGACAACCGAATCAGAACACGTATTCACCTATGCATATTAAACTCAGGAAAATAACAAATGTATTAAAATCTAATTTATATTTTAAGAAAGATATTAATTTATTGCGATTGGAATTTGATGTAAGTATACCCAAGCAACAAAATGAAACCGAGATTTCAAAAAAACCTTTTGGTAATTCTAAAACGTTTATTGAACGTTTATGAAATGATTTTTAAACTCTAAAATAATTAATATTAAATATACTGAACCCAGTTTCTTTAAAATGGTTACGAAACTAAATTTTTGTGGTGTTCAAATTCCATTATTTTAATAATTTTGAAACGTTTTCTATCCGTTTTGTTGAGCCTCGTATAGTACTTTTTAGTTTTTTGAAAACTATCCAAGAAGTTTTAAAAAAACCGATTTGAAACCGTAGTTTCTAAAGCGAGTTTAAGACGTATTAAATACGTTTCAGAATCGGTATAAAAAAAGAAGTCTGAAACTTTGCCGAAGAGATGTGGTAGAATCTACTAGATCGTATAAAAATCATAAAATAATTAGTTTTTTCTGCAACTTGAGCAAGTTGGGATAAAATAAAAAAGTGTTATTTGTTTTAATAATTCAATTTTAGTAGTTCAGTGTTGGAAGAGATTTGTATTCTTTGGTGATAAAGTAAGTACATACTATAATTAGTGAAAATATAAAAATGTAATTTAAAAGTTTATGTTGGAGTTCTGTGTGGTAAGTTGATTTCCATTCGAATAGTAATTTATCAATTAAAGTAAATTAAAACCCAGAATTTAAAAGTGAAATGGTAAGTAATTTTGAGGAATATATCATTATCATTTAAATCTTAATAGCCTTAAATTTAACTTTTTGATTATTATTTGTTTCCCCTATACTTTAAATAGCCTACATGCCGTCTTTCGGCGGGCCGAATTTTAACGGATGTGCCAGTAGCATCTTACGGCAACTTATTAAAGATGACGTTTTGGTCAGCAGCAAAAAAACCTTTTTGCCATTTGGAAAAATACGAGCAGTGATCGTGGCTGCAAAATTTTTCTAAAGGTATATTTGAAATCTGCCAGTACCAGAATAGCCCGCGCTTCCGAAAAATTATTAAAATAATAATTGCCGTCTTTTAAATATGATTGAAAGAGAAGTCTGAAATCGAATTACGCTTATTATAATTTATATTATTAAATTTTTTATAATTTTTACTATTAAACTAAAACTGTTTTATTTGAATTATACTCGTACCCACAACATTATTTCATGAAAATAAATTAATCACGCAAAAAAGCTAGATAGAGTTTTAATCACAATCATTGAATCTTGTTACACCGATTTCAACGAATTTTTAATTTTCAAAAAATCTTTGGGAAAGAAATTTTTAAAATTTAACATCAGGAAAATTTAGGCAGGTGACCAAATTAAGTAATATTCTCTAAGAATGAAAGCGAAAAATGGCGAAAATTGGGGGGAAAAACAATAAATTTGATTTTTTTAAAATATACTATTTATGAAAAAGTTTAATAATTTGGTCCTATTAATGCCACGAAGGAAAGTGTAATTGGGTTTTATTAATAATTTTTATACAACTTCTGTAAATATTTATATAATATTTCATTGATTTATGCACCTGTTTTATATAAAATTACAACAGGATGAAATTGTAAATCGTAAATATGTAATCGTAAATATGTAATCGTCGCTGTAAACAAAATATTAAAAATTCGTGTAATAACCGCTGTTTGACAAATAAAGTTTGACTGAAACAGGTGCAACATAATTCCACCAATGGTTTTGAAAACCCGATCTAGTTTTTTTTGCTTATGTATTTAAAGTGGTTAAACCGGAACTGAAATTCCAGTTTTCTGTACCCCAATAAAATAGGTTTATGAATGGATTCTATAAAACCAAAAAGTTCCAAAAACCTGAAAATTACACAGGCTTTCAACCGCTTTGTAAAACTTTGGTTTCATGTAGAACGCCAAAATTCCGCCCAGGAAAGTTTCTATAAAACTATGGTTTTTTTAAACCATTTAAGCAAGTTTTTAAACCGATACCTAATTTTTCTAAAGTTTTTTTGAAACTAAATTTATTAGGTGTATGCACTGTTCTTATAAAACCCGAAAGTTTCAAAAACCACGATCAAACAAGGTTACCAGTTAGGATTCGTAAGGTGTCAGTAAAGGATTTGAAACTATTTTTGAAACTTTTTAGTTTTGACACCACAGTTACAAGCATTGAAACCGTATTGAAACCAGAAATTGTTACTTGGGTAGTTCAATAAGAATTCTTAACCTAAAATGTGAAAATAGTTTTAATTATTTATAAATATATCATTTTACTGCATGGAACACCACTAGAAGCCACTGGAAGTCAACTACCAACCACCATAGCTTGGGCGGCTATAATTAGTAGTGTGAATCAACAAGTATTTGGTTAATTTATTATGTATAGGTGTGGCTGTTAATCTGTTAGTTATAGTGGCACATTTTTGCCAGAGTTGCAGTAACCTCGACCTAATGTAAATTGTAAAAGCGAAACATTTTATTAGCTTCATGAAATGCGGCTTGCAGAAATGCTATTCTAATTCGTTTTATGCGGATTTGGAGAAATTATGGATTAATGAGAATATCTTTTGGATATGAATTTACGCTTGTTTCTCGTACAGTATAAGAATAGATGAAATTAGTTTGAAAGAGAAAATCTTAATGATTCTGGCCAGGACCATTTATCAATTAGATAATTTATGTTTCATATAGAATATCACTAATTTGGACGTTTTGGATCATTTTAGGTGAGTGTCGTACGCACTTGTTATATTACCGATTATGAAAATCGATGAATGACATACTTTAATAAAATGGGTTTAGTTTTTATTACAGAGAGTTTTGATCCAACGGAGAACAACTATTTGTATACATATATATTGAAAAACAACAAGTGAGGCACGGAATCATGACTCTTTCACAAATTTTACAAATTAAAATTTGAATGTATTAGAAAAGGAACGTTATGTATCCCAAATTTAACAACTAATGGAATTTTTAGTTCAATTTTTATTAAAACATTACCCAGAGTCAGTAAGAAGGACTAAGGATACAATCAGCAATTCAACCAAAATAAATAATATATATTAAATTATTAGCAAATACAAATTTTATATTACAAAATAATTTAAATTATAATTAATTTTAATTGTTAATTCACAAAATTGATTCGTTAGTAGTTGTAGAAGACAACAATTCATTACCAATTTGAATTTTTTGTATTTATTTCATATAAAATATTTTTTTATAAAACAAATGAATAATTCTACTTTTTATTATAAATAATTTTATCATTATTTATCATTACAATCCCCATCAAATTTTGAGAAATTTCTAACAATTTCGATAATTTTTCCCACCAAAAAATTGGTTTTACAACACCTAAAGTTTTAACCTTCACTAAATAATGTAGCTGATTTTCCAAATTTATTGAATAAAATTCACGCAGAAACAAGCGGCATTTTTATTTTAGAAGTAATCCACCAGTGATTTTTCAACAATTAAAATAAACATTTCACACTTTTATTTTGCGACTGATCACCTTTAAAATGTAAATTACATCGAATAATTCACACATTTTGTGTGTAGTTTTCTCGAGATCACGCTACGATGAAAATTTACTACATTAACGGTGGGCAACAGATAACCTCCAATAATAGCAGTGAATTTCATCTGAAATTTCTTAGAGTGCGGATTTTCAGCACCCCAAATCCGACAGTTTTGCTTATTTACGTATCCGCCGTATTTCTTTAATTTTTATTTATTTATTTTTCAATTATTATGACACTGAACGATGTTGTTAGTCAGAACGACGGACGTAGAATAAACTTGGCCATTTACTCAAATTTTGGGGGATGGGGTAATTTGTTGTTGTGTTTATAATGTAAATCGTCTTATAGAGGGATGGAATAGAATAGTTTCGTGTAAATAATAATAAAAAAAAATTCCTGTCAAATTTCCGTCAAATAATATTTAGCTTAGACGGGGTGATTAACATATTCGCACACTTATTGTTGCTGTAATTAAACACATGTGTTATCAAAGCCATGTTCGTGTGTCTGAACACAATACAATCATCAGGCCTTTCCAGATTTATAAAAACTAGATAATGAACATTTCTTTGCTAGATTAACCAAATATTTACTATCTAAGTGGTCTATAGTCATCAGCACTTAAACGTTTATAGTATATGATAGATAAGACCCATCAAGTAGTATTTGCATATCAACATAGTACAGTCACCTACAACTTTAAAGTATTTGGCAGTATTTCGGTTATAATTTGATTTGAATTCTCATGGCCTAATCTTTTGCCGATAATAAAATACGTTGCTAAATATAGGAATTTGTTTGTACCTGATAAAATTCTAATCTAATCAAAAATTGAAAGATTTTGTAAATCTATTGTTCGAACTTTAGTATATAGACCAATCTAATGTACTGGTATCGATAATTAAATTTGCAACGATTTGTTATCCTAAAAACCAATTCTTTAAGTCCAATCAATTCGACTTTTTGTGTGAATTATTGATAGCACGCGTTTGATTAATTAGCGATTGTATTGTTGTGGATCCATGAGTCATTTCCGTTCGGGTCTGTTGTACGAATTAGTACGACAAATTATTTCCAATAAAAGTCAATAAGCACTTTTATTGACTGTGTATGAAATAATCGTATAAAGGTAATTAATGACAACGTTCCGATTAAATTTGATAACATTTTATCTTTGGTTTTGTTTAACCGAGCAATTTATTTCATTTATCAAGTTTAGTAATATTCCAAATATTTACATGTCGAGAACAGTGTTTGATTTAGAAATATTTTATTAAACTTATCGTATAAAGTGAACGTGGATAGAACGAGTGCAAGATGAGGCACAAATTAGGAATATTATTATTTTTATTAATCCTAGTGGCGGTTACGTCCGAACCGCAGAAAGTAACAGCAGAGTTTTCAGAATTGAACCAAACCGTTACGTATGGCAGTTTGACTACCTCCAGTTCAAGAGGCATGTCACCATTTTATGGTTTTGCTAATTTTATACTGGATATTGTGGTTGGTGATGATTTAATACCAGATGGTGACTATATATAATTCAATGTGGCTGTGACATCGATCGATCAAAAATTTATAAATATTTTTTACAGACTATTTAATCGTCGAAAACGGAGAACTAATAAGTGGCCCTAAAGCGGACAATGGAGAATGGGGTGAATTATTAAGCGTTTATTGGGGTATTATTGTTGTGCTACTTATAGCAGCTTTGCTATTTGTACTAATGCCACTTATTGGTTGCTGCTTCTGTTTTTGTCGATGTGGTGCCCGTGACGATATTTATAATGGTAAACGCGACATGTGTAGCACTATATGTTGGAGTGTGTTACTCATTATTGCGATTGTGGCCCTTATTCTTGGTGTTGCCGCGACATTTGCCTCAAATCAATATTTACAAAATGGTCTCGAAGATATAACAGATGCCGTTGAAGTGGCAACAGATGATGTCCGATTGTTTTTTGAGGCTACGACGAACGAAATTAATCATTTATTGGTAAACAATTTTGATGAAATGATGAGTAATTTGAACGTGGTGCTAGACAGTACAAGTGAGACTGTGATCAACGAATTTGCAAACAAATCAAACGCCGGGTCACTTGAACAACTAAACGAATTTGTAATGTCCTTACCGGAAGTAGAAAACGACCTTGGACTCATATCAGATTCAATAACGGATTTACGAATAAAAGCATCACAACTGACTGATGGACTTAGAGGTGTGAAACGTGAGTTATTGGTTACGTTGGTAAAGTGTTCGGTACCGGTGTGTAGTGCATTTTTGCAGAAATATCCAATTGGGCAACTTGACGCAACTGGAATAGATTACAATCAGGTAAATTACATTGCAAATATAAGCAAATGGGAACCGATTATTTTTAAATTTATTTTGAACAGCTTCCCGACGATAAAATTACACTAATTCGCAATGATGTTCATGATATGGTGACAGGCGACGTAATGCCTTCAGTGGAGGAAGTAGAAAAGGGTCTTGAAAATGTTCTAGACCAATTGGAGTCGGATATAAACGGAAATGTATTAGTTGTACGTGATGCTTTGGTCGAAGCCGGTACAGAAATTAAAAAAGTTGCGGACGATATTACCACCCAATTTACGAAGATGCCGGATACAATCGAAAGTAATACATACGACAATTATGATACGGCCGATTGCTATATACGGGAATATGGGATGTACCGATTTTGGTTTGGCGTTGTAATTTCCTGTATTTTGTTGTTGGTCGTATTGTTTTTAATAATTGGTTTAGTGTGGGGTATTTGTGCGCCCCGACCTAGTGGGTACGACGACTGCTGCACCAAAAGCACTGGAAGTAGTTTTTTGATGACGTAAGTGATATTCAATAATGGTCTAGGCAATTTTTAAACTATTTTTGTTTTAGTGCGGTTACTATCATATTTGTAACCATCTCAGTGCTCTCATTGGTATGCCTTGTCCATTTCATCGTTGGATTGATCGCGAAACGCGTAGTGTGCGATCCATTAAGGTAAAAATAAAACTTTCTGGACCTTAAATTATATTTTAATTCAAACGGCGTATCAAACATACAAAAATATTAGCAAATTGCTATTATCAAGTCTAACAGGTTATATCAATCGACAATTTTTATCATTTTTTTTAGAAATCCCGAAAACAATAAATTGTTTACAGACTATATAGATAAGATAGTCGATTTAAATGATTTCCTGTACGATAATTCGTCATCGTCTGAGGCTAGTGATGATTTAAAACCATTTACAATATCAAATGTGATCTTTGAATGTCATCAACATAAATCAATTTATCAGGTGCTACGCCTAGAGAATTTCATCAATATTTCAGAAATTTTGAACTATTTAGAAGATTATGAAATCGAGAAAAAAATTACCGAACTAGGCGATATCAATATCAACGGTACCAATTTATTTTCAGACGATTTTGATAACGCGCTCGATCGTTTAGTAAATTCAATGCTGGATAATTTCGATGCTGACCAATTTACACAAATTGTATGCTTTATTGGTTCGTGTATAGTATAGACCATGTTTTACTAAAATTTTATAAAATTTGCAGCTATCTGATGATGTAACCGATTACGATTTAACTGATTTATCGAAGAGTTTAATTGAAACCGCAAACGATATTCCGACGAGTGATGCTGAAACCGAAGCTATAAAATCAAGTTTACGCACCCAAGCACGGCATTTGGAGACATATCAAGAGAAACTTGTGATACCCATGACTGCGGTGGCTCAAGAATTGATCGCAACGGCCACAAAATTGGATATTAAATTAAAAGCTGGCCATACTTCGTTTGGGGAGGCAATGGAAAAACTAAAGATTGAAATTGAAAATTCCGAAAAATTTATGAAAGAAAATACAACTGAATTTGTGAAAACGGTGGCCGAAGAGTTACTAAATGGTTTTGTAGATCAAGTTGGCGCATATTTAACTATGGTCGTTACTTCGGTTGAGAGTAACATCGGATCATGTGAACCACTTGCCAACATCTATGATGCGATATTGGTGGCTGGTTGTGACAACATCATTGATCCATTGGTATGAATATTTTACTATTCGCTTTAATTGTTTATGACATTTATTTTATGTTTTATTCGCAGAATGGATTTTGGATTGGAATTGGATGGTCAATTGCAATATTTTTAATTACGATTATAATCTGTGCTAAACTGGCGACAATTTACCATAAATCTGTTCCTTATGAATATATGTAGAAGAGTTAATATATTTTCAATGTAAACTATTTCGTATGCAGTTAAATTGTGTTTAATTTCTAGGAACCATGAACTGTAGATGAAATTTCACTAGGTAATTACGTCTGTGTTGCTTATCGGACATTCTTTTTGTATTTATTTATTTATAAAATAAAAAATAATTTATTAGTTTTTTATGACGTACCTGTTTTTATATTACACCAGCTAAAAAGTACTACCTAGTACACTAATTACGTACAAACGATTGATAATAAATCGAAAAGCCTTTCTCAGACATGACAGAGAATTTTTTCAACAAATTACCATCACAAATATTACGTAACTTCCTATACTAGGATTCTCCGAGTTTCTGCTTCAAGTCCCTTATTGTAGGTGTCAGTAGTTAACCGTAAACTGTAGCTGTCCGCTTTGATTTAAGGGTGTGTTGTCGGATACGTCTGTAGCTAAAATTGTGACAGCGTAGTTTATTCATGCCATATGCTACTTTCAATTTAATAATTTGAATATGAGGCAACTAAATGACGTATTCGCTTTGACACTTTTGAAGAAAAATCCGTCTCTCCCATTTCTGTCATTTTTCGGAAAATTGAATGTGATGTTTTCCACTCCACTTCAATATTAACGCTAAATCATATTTGAAATAACAACAATTTGCACCTATATAAATCCAATAAGAATACTTCAAAGCAAAACATCAGTTGTTTTTTACACTGTTAAGTATGACGTTCAACAAGGTAATTATAATCGATGTTAAAAGAAACAAACTGTAGGCTAGTTTTTTTTTCTAATTGGACTATCTCATTTCTATATCTCATTAAACGAAATCAAAGTCTAATATTAGCCCAATTTCACGTAACAATCTTTCTTTGTAACTTCGGTCTGTAAGACCAAGCTATTAAAATCCTTATAAAAATGATGAAAAATTTCCCAGGTTCAATACCACTTTTCTCGACGTTCTGAAGGTTCCTGCGTGCACTGAAATTGTTTGCAATATGACCGTATCTGTGGCACCTAAAGCGCCTAGTTAGAGTCACAATGTCTCTCACGCGGCATCATAAACAATATCCGTGCAGTCTTCCGCACTTTAGCATCATGGTTTTACATAGTTACTGGCTCAACTTCAACCATCCGCAATGAGCGGTCTCTTTATTCTCCAAATCAGTTCTATCAGTTCTATCTATTCGAGCCAGCGTTTGTTACAAAGTGAATCATTATGTTAATTCGCTGGGACGTATGACTCGTCATTATTTTGGTAATCGCTTCTGTTAACAGCTACTGGACTCATTATTTCTTGCTGAGATAGTTATGCGTTTTGTATTTGTCTTATTATACGAACGCTTTTCCTTTTTACGTTTCTTGCATTTTTTACCGACTACGCCAGTTTCAGTTTCCGCAACCACCTCGAGAATTTTTATCTTTATATTTTTAATTCAGTAAGTTTTGAATTTTTGGTTTAACTAGCATCGATCGAACTAGCAAACAATTTCTTTCATCAGGTTTTCATGGGGTCTTTCGCCGATGTTGCTATACTTGGCCAATCTTTCCTTGCGAAATAACAACAATGTTAGTCGTGTCCTCATCATCGCCGACAGGCTCGGCATCTGAGTTCGAATCGTTTAGATTCTTATCATATTTCCCATTATTTATTCTTGTCATAAGAAAGACAATAGCGATGAGACTAATTTTTCCATAATAAAATTTAAACTTTTTTTCGCAAATTTTTGGTTTTTTGTCATAAAATTACGAAAAAATGTATTAATCTCATTTCTTGAAAATTTTAGCCAATTGTGAACGGTTAAGTAATTTTGAATAAAACGGCGTTTAGATCGGATTGAAACATTGCCAAGTTTATCTATAATCGGCGATTGAAATTTTAACAAATGATCAAACTGCAAATGGAAATACCGCACTTCCCATAAAAAATTTGCACACTAATTCTTCGTCAGGTTGATAGTCATAACACTAGAAACCATAACTCATCTAATTTTGTCATAAAAAATTTCAAATTTTTTCGCAAGTTTACTAAACTGAACAAGAACATTCACCGATAAACATATAAAATGAAACCACCGACAGCTCCTTCAAAGAAAAGTTCGTATGTACCTTGGTACTGCAGCGAAAATAGACGTTTCAAATTATACTAATCCACGAATGTTCATTACCTGCGTAAAATTACCAAAACTTTTTGAACATGGAAACCCACGCAGTATTTATAAATATTAGGTGTGCAAGTAGAAACTCCGCATTCAAAAAGCCCGCCATTTTGCATATATGTAGCTTAGTCGTTTCTATTTATATGGCATAAGTTTCAGTCATTTACAAGCTGTCGTTCCATGTACATCAATTGTAAGAAATGAATGTCGCTAAACAACATTTACGTCATTGCATTCTATTCTATTTTCAAATGAAAAAACTGCTGCTCAAGCTAAGGAATTGAATTATTCGAGTTTGAGTGAACATTGTGTGAGTCATTCAATAGTAAAAAAGTGATTTGCAAGATTTCGTGATGGTAGTTTTAGTCTTGAGGACGATCCACATTCAGGTACAGTAATACAGTTTGAAGACGAAGAACTTAAAGTTGTACTGGATGAAAATACGTGTAAAACTCAAAAAAAGCTTGCAAAATAGCTTGCAGAAAATGGGTTATATTCCTGAACTTCCTTGATATGAATATTCCTATCAAGAAAGCGTTACTGTGTGTCTGGTGGGGTTGGACAGGAGTCATTTACTACGAGCTTCTGGAACCTGGTCAAACTATTACAGCTGAACGCCTCCAGGTCCAATTGATCAAGTTAAGTGATACTCTGGAGGGAAAAATTCCATTTGAGGACCAAGGAAGACGGAAAGTGATATTGTTGCATGACAACGCTCGTCCACATACAGCAAAATCCGACTTGACTCCCTCTGACTTATTCAGATCGATGTCATCATATTTGACAGACCAACGGTTTACTTAAATTAAAGATGTACAAAAATGGCTCGATGACTATTTTGCTTCGAAACCATCAAGTTTCTATCGCGAAGGCATTCATCATCTACCTAATAAATGATAAAAGAACATAGATAATAATGGCGAATATTTCGATAAATAATCTTTGTAACAATTATATTTTCAATAAAGTTGAATTTAACCAAAAAAAGCAGAGTTTCTAGACGGTTGATAAAATGTTTCTCGACAGACAAGATAACAACGCGAAAAAGACATCGAAATTGATTGTGACATTAGGAAACAAAATTTTAGATGGATAGAGCACGTACTGAGGAAAGGATCTCAAACATAACAAGAAGTTCGTTAAAAAATAAAAATTGTATTTTATTTACCAACCAACGCACGGTTCATCAGAATGGGGCAACGTTCCCCACAATTTTAGTGTACTGGACGAACTGTAGGAAACCATAGGCCAGATCCTGGATCGACAGTAAAGGGTGTTTTTTAGAAGTTTACATCTTTAAGTTGGCAATGCTATTTTGTTTGACAGCTGGCATTTGCTTTGCCATTAGTTTGATTTGCCATTTCATAATGAATAAACTCACTCCAGAGCAACGCTTGCAAATTGTTGAAATTTTTTTATCAAACTAATGGTTCTGTTCGCCAAGCTAATCGTACATTACGTCCATTTTACGGTCGGCAATTCGGTTAATAATGGATCGTTTTCACGGCAAACAGTGCGTACCGAACAAGCGATAGACGCTGTACAGCGTAGCATTGAGGAAGACCCAAGTCAATCAATTCGACGTCGTTCTTAGCAACTGGAGATGTGTCCATCCACTTTATGGAAGACTTTATCTAAGGATCGTGGTTTACAAGGCCCTCCCCCACCATGAAGCTCACTTTTGATTGAATGGATACGTTAATAAACAGAATTATTGGATTTGGAGTGAAGATAGTAAACGAGCCTTTGCCGAAACACCATTACATCCTGAGAAAATCACTGTTTGGTGCGCTTTCTGGGCCGGCGGAATCATTGGTACATAGGTCTTCAAAAACGATGATAGGTGGAATGTTACAGTGATGGTCCCACATGCCACACAGCGCGGGATACAACTAATTTACTCAAAGAAACATTTGATGAAAGACTAAATTCACGTAATGGTCCTATTGGCCACCGAGATCATGTGATCTAACTCCATTAGAAATTTTTTTTTGGGGATATGTTAATTCACTTGCCTACATCGATAAACCAGAGACGATTGGACACTTGGAACACAATATTCGGCGAGATATAGTCGCAATTGCTGCGAAGAGTGATCGAGAATTGGACCTCCAGATTACGCTATGTACGCGCCTTGTATGCGCCATGTTCGCGAACATATGGCCGAAATCATATTCAAGCGTTAATGGCATAAAATTATCTATCCAATAGAGCTAATTTCATTGATATTCAAAATTTATTTCTTTGTACCATTTTAATTTAAAATTGTGAATCTCTAAAAAAACGCTTTATCAACTTTTGAAATAATGGAAAATCGAAAAATCCTATAATCATTGAGTCACAATGATAGTAGTGATCATCAGAAATTTTTCGCATTCGTCACATATAAAGAAGGAAATGGCGAAATACGTCCAAACACACAGGCATTTCTAAAATCTATGAAGTTTGATTTCTGCCAACTCATGCCAATTATTAGGTATGCAAGTAGAAACTCTTTTTTGGTCAAATTCAACTTTATTGAAAATATAATTGAAAGATTATTTATCGAAATATTCGCCATCATTATCTATGGTATTTTGTCATTTATCAGGTAAATGATGAATGCCTTCGCGATAGAAACTTGATGGTTTCGAAGCAAAATAGTCATCGAGTTATTTTTATACATCTTCAGATTTCGTGAATCGTGAATTTCGTGAAAGTGGTCTTTCAAACATGATGACACCGATCTGAATACGTGGTAATCAAAGGGAGCCAAATCCTGAGAATACGCCGCATGCCGTAAAACTTCCCAGCCTGAGGAGAAGAATAGTTCCTGGGTTGATTTTGCTGTATGTGGACGAGCGTTATCATGCAGCAATATCACCTTCTACCTTCCTTGGCTGGTAAATAAGTCTTTTTTTCTCCAGAGCATACTTAATTTAATCAATTGGGCCGGATAACGTTCAGCTGTAACAGTTTGACCAGGTTCCAGAAGCTAGTAGTAAATCACCCCTTATCAATCCCCCAGAAACACAGTAGCGCTTTCTTGGCATGAATATTAATGTTTGCAACTGATATTGATGGTATTGGTGACTGATATTGGTTTGAAGCCAAATTGATGTGGAAGAATAAGATTTATTTCTTCTATAATTGGTTTGAGTCTCTCTAGGAGTAGTTTCTCGAATATTTTTCAAATTATTGAAAGCAAGGACATCGGCCCGTACGAATTTTTGTCATTAAGTGGTTTGTTGGGTTTAGGTATCATAATTACTTCTGCTACTTTCCATTGATTTGGAACTTGTTTAAGTCTGAACACTGCATTAATTATTTAGATTAGTTTACGAAGTCCTTTTGCAGGAAGAGCTTTTACTATTTGTCATGTAATTAAGCCATATCCTGTAGATTTATTTGCATTTAGGTTAAGATTGATTTCCTCTTTTAATTCTTGTAAAGTGACAGAAGATATATTGCAGTTATCCATTTTATTTACTTACTTAGGTCGTTTTAAACTTTTTTCGCTTTACAAAGGGAATACTCGGTATCTTTTTCCCCAGTAAGGCCACTTAGGTATTTATTAATGAATTCGTCCTTGATTTTTTTAATTAGCAACTTTAGTTTACTGGACAAAAAATTTAGAGTTGTTTTATGTTCTGGCGATCGACTTCTTTGCCAGGCCTTTCTTGCTTTTCGTTTTACTGCAACCAGTTCCCTAACTTCCAGAGGATAAATAACATTTCGGCACATTTGCTTTAAACTTTAGAGGGTACTAGCCCACGCCGCTTGTTGTATACTGTTGTTGAGTTGTTTTAGTTCTTCTTATAGCTGTATCGGATTTTTATTTGACACCTGAATATCAATATTATCCTCAACTAGTTTCTGGTATTTCTCCCAGCAGGTTCTGTTATTAATTAGCCAAGGTGGACTAGTTTTCTTAACAATCGATGCACTGATTGTCATAATAACAGGCGTGTGATCCGATATAATCCCCTCGCTGCTTTCTGTTTTCTATTTAGTTTCTATCAGTAGGCCAACAAGTTGGTTGATCTCCAGAATCAAAATCGCAACTGCATAGTCTTCCTTATTTGTGGCTGTTTCAGCTAAAGCTTAAAGCTTCAAGGCAATTCTATAGTTTAGCTAGATGAATGTTAAAAGATTTCATAGTTCTTAGTATCTTTTGGAGCACTGTTGTATCTTCGGTACCCTTCGAAGGGTACTTCGAAATAACTGATTTTGTCATTGCCACTTGCGAATATAGTTTTGGTTCTCCCTTTTTACTAGCATGAGGTTTGGGTTCCTCTTTGGTGAAAGTATGATTATTCTTTAAACATCATAGACATGCATAAATTGAAATACAACAAACTAACGACCATGTGTAATATTGTAGCCACCAACGTGTTTGGTAGATAGGAAATAGCAGATCTTATTTCCCTGGCACAAAACAATATAATATATTTTATAATTTGTTACTCGGCAGCACATCTAAGGCCGGATTAAACAATTATCTATTTCCGGTATTCCAGGATTTTGTTTTCGCGTTTCATTTAATATTATTTGTAGCTCCTTAGCTATTTCATTTCTCCGATAGTTTGCAGGATGTGGCTTCTTGCAATTAAAACATTTTGCATCAATATTTTTACTAATCGGGCATACTTGGACATGATGCTTTTAAGCACATTTCACGCATCTAGTCTCTCTTTGGCAATACGTTTGCGTATGATTAAAACCTTGACATTTTTTACACTGAGGTATTAAACCGCTATTTTGTAGTATGGCCTTTCTATTATAAACATCTTCCACTTTTTGTTTGTTATTATTTGATTTGAACTCCTTGTTCAGTTTCGATAGATTTTTTCTTTCTTAATGAAGTTAACAGCATTTTCTATTTGATAACTCTTTTACTTGAGATTCTCAATAATTTCCTCTTTTGCGCAGGTTGAATGAAGACCTCTAGCCATAATTTTGATTGGGTGATCATTCTTATCTTCGGAAGTAAGCTTTATAGCCAAAGCTCTATAGGTTTCAGAGTGTGCAACATTAATTTTCCAGACGCCATGGTTTAGAGATACGAGTTTGTACTCGGCTACCGTAATCGATTTCATAATCGATCGTATAGATAGTGTATATCCCGACGACATTTATAGGTGGAAGTGATTTCTCTGTTGGTTTAGCTGGTTGTTGTTCTCAAGCTAGTTGTATCTTAATGTTTAACTGTTTTTTTTCTAGAATTCCCTCCTTTCCTTTGCTTACTTGGTCTCTTATTCCGGTTCAACACCCAATTTGTTTCAATTTTTAATTCTTCTTCATCCATATGGAATTGACTAATGTCCCAAGCGCTACACGTGTTTCAAATGCTTTTTTGAAAATTCTTCTTTCAATTTAATTGTAAATTCCTTTTATTTCTCTTAATTGTTCACAGATTTCGGCATTTCCCTTCTCGTACTGAAAAATATTTCCACTTGAAGATCTTGATGATCTTGATAATTTGGAACTTCGTTCAAATAGGTTAAACAATGATTGGCCCATCCCAGAATCCGTTGAACATTCGAAGGCTACCTTAGACTGAGTGGCATAATGCATATTAAATATCATATTTTCAACAAATATAACTACAAGGCCCCGAATTTCAGCTGTACTTTTTAGATATGTCCTGTTAATATGATGCTCAAGTTGTAGTGGTGTTTTCTTTTGATGGAACGAAATGATTTTGCATTTACTAATATTTAGTTGCAATTGATTAGTTTTACACCACCGGCTAACTCTATTTAAATCGTCCAATAAAATATAATCGTTTATATTTTCATATCATCAGCGTATACCAGCACATCGGAATTTTAAGCAACATTGATTAAGTTATTCGTCAAAATGATGCAGATCCATGGACTTGTAACGGTCAGTTACTGTTAACTCACTAACACCACGCATAGCATTGCGGAGTATTTTCCTACTGTTAGAAAATACTTTGCAATGTGTCCCACAAAAACGGATTGCCAGCGACACGCTGATCATAGCAATTCATTTCAAAACAATATTTTCCAAATAATAATTTTCGTTTTTTTTACTTTTATATTAGAAAGAAAAACAGAATTTTTAAGTAGCAACTGGAACGCAGAACGTGAACAACGCAAGCAAGGAAGCAAATTTTATTTAACGTCATTTTTAAAAATATTAATAGTTGCGATCAGTGTTCAAATAATAAATATAATTTTATTATTATAAAGCAAACAAAATTGGTTTAAATTAATTTATATTGGGAATTAACGACAGGAAATTCTGTAGTAAAATATTCCATATTGGTGACCCAGACGTTCCTTTTTAGGAACATTTAGCAACATAAGCCGCAATATAGAGGCAGTGTTTCATTTCATTTTTTCCCGTAGTATTAACATTTTATTAGTGCATAAAATTATCCCCAACAGCGGCCAGTCTGCACCAGTCAAAAACGCGCTGTAAATTATCCGGCGTTCCATATTTGAGTTTTTATTTTTTTAAAGCGTTTTATAGCATTTGCAAATACAATAATACTTGTGTACTCGTATAAGACAGACAAGTTAAACCAGCACACACAGTTTAGTGATTTTGTGGCGAAAAATTAAAGTAAAATATGTCGGACAACGAGTCCGAACCCGGTTCCAGCGGTACCACGCAGCAACCTGAACATTCAAGCAGGACTACGGCGCAAGCACAAGTGGCAGCAACAACGGGCCACATCATCAAACTACCAGCATTTTGGGAGAGGAGTCCTAAATCCTGGTTTTTGTCAGCAGAGATCGCGTTCGACGCGAACCGCATCACTAGTGACAAAAGAAAGTTTGCTTACGTAGTCGCATCGCTCTCGGAAACGCAAGCGGACAAAATAAATTTTATTTTGCAAGATCCGCCGCTAGAAAATAAATACGAAGTGGTTAAGCGAGCGCTTATGGAGCGTTACGCTATATCCGAGGAGCGTAAATTGGAGACAATTCTCAGCAAAGTGGAGATCGGTGACCAGCGTCCTTCCGATTTCCTGCATCAAATTCGATCGCTAGCAGACCGGGAATTTTCGCCCAAAATCATTAAACAGCTATGGATCAGGCAACTACCTGATTTTATACAAGCAGCACTAGTTCCACAACAAGACAAGCAAGAGGAAGCTCTTGCTTGCATAGCAGATAAATTACACGAATTAGTTGGCAGTAGACAAAATCGTGTAAATGCATTACAGCAAAATTCCATTAAGACAAATTTGGAACAGACTCTTAATAAAGTAATCGACAGACTGGACAAACTGGAACACAATACACAATATCATAGCACAAAAAATATACACAACAAGTCTCCTAGGAGAAAAACATTTTCTCGAGGTAGACAACAACATTACCGTCTGACAACAAGTAATCAAAGCACTAACTACTACCAGCAGCAACCAGCAACAACACAACAAACAACTACATCATATCGACAACCACAAAACTGGTGTTGGTATCACAACAGGTTTGGTCCTAGAGCAACGAAATGCTCTAAACCATGTGGATTCAACGCTCCACATGGCGGAATTGCACATACTATTTCCCCAAACTATTAAATCTTAAGGTTTCAGCGGCGACCTTAAGAAAAGCAGCACCAAGCCGTTTATTCATCCGCGATCCAGTCAACAAAATGGAATTTTTGATTGACACTGGCGCGGATGTTAGTGTCATTCCACACACCAAATACTTCTGCTACAATACAAATCGGAGTTCTGATTTAGTATTGTCAGCAGCAAACGGTACTACTATCAACACGTACGGTACCAAACTACTCGACGTGGACATTGGTCTATGTCGATCATTCAAGCATTCATTTCTGCTACCAAGTGTTAATCGGCCCATAATTGGCGCGGATTTTCTTACGAAATTTGGCATTCTAGTGGATCTACGCAATCGTAGACTTATCGATCCATCCACTAGTCTTACAATTCACGCCATGACAGTACACGTGGATACACCAACTCCACTTAATTTTACAATCAGCAACGGTTACGGAGCTCTCATAAAGAAGTATCCTTCTTTAACAGCTCCACCGAATTACAATTTACCGGCAAGACATAACATCGTTCATCACATTGTGACGAACGGGCACTTACCTTTTTCTCGACCTCGTCGACTCGACTCAATTCGGCATAAATCAGCTTTCCTAGAATTCCAACACATGGTGGACCTAGGAATCTGCAAGCCCTCTTCTTCTCCGCTACACATGGTAAAGAAGAAGAACAACGACTGGAGACCATGTGGAGACTATAGACGGCTCAACGCGGTCACAATTCCTGACCGCTACCCCATTCCCCACATTCAAAACTTTTCCATGCAACTACATGGATGTAAAATTTTCTCCAAAATCGATCTCGTCAGAGCATATCATCTCATTCCAATTGCTCCCGACGATATTCACAAAACAGCAATTACTACTCCATTTGGCTTATTCGAATTCACTCGAATGCCTTTTGGACTTCGCAACGCTGCACAAACATTCCAGCGTTTTATCAATGAGATAGTAAAAGATCTCGACTTCGTCTTTGTGTACATAGACGACATTCTTGTCGCGTCACAAGACGAAAAGCAGCATTTTGAACATTTGAAACTACTCTTTCAAAAGTGTTCAGATTTTGGCATCAATTTTAAGATGGCAAAATGTGTTTTCGGAACCAGTAGTCTTGACTTTCTCAGTCACAAGATTACCGCTAATGGCATTCTGCCGTCTCAAGAACGTATTAATGTCATTAGCGATTTCCCAGCCCCGCAAACTATCAAGCAGATTCAACAATTTATCGGCGTGATTAACTACTATCACCGATTTATTCCAAAGCAAGTGGAGACTCTTGCTCCAATCCACACGCATTTGGCAGAGCTCCTTAAAAAACCCAAAACACCTCAACACTATTCTTGGACTGAAGATTGTCAAGCGGCGTTCCTTCAGCTCAAGAATAAGTTACAGGACATAACACTACTAGTGCATCCGTTAGCTAATGCAAAATAAAGCATTACTACGGATGCATCTGGTACAGCAACAGGTGCGGTCTTACAGCAACTTAACGGCAAGACCTGGGAACCTCTTGGGTTTTTCTCCAAGAAACTTACAGATGCGGAAAGGAAATATTCTGCATTCGATCGTGAGTTACTTGCAATTTATCAAGCAATCAAACATTTCCGTTACTTTGTGGAAGGTCGTGAATTTACCATTTACACCGACCACAAACCACTTACTAGAGCCATCTCCTCTAAAACGGAACGTAATCCAAGGCAAACACGCCACTTAGATTACATCGCACAATTCACAACTGACATACAGCAATTCACGGCAAAGATAACGTCGTCGCTGATACCTTATCTAGGACAAGGGACGACGAACTTGCCTCGGCTGAAAAGCCTTACACAATCGTTACTATCGCGGAGCAACAAGCTCGTGATACAGAACTTACAGACATACTGTCAAGTTCTTCCACTCGTCGTACAGCTAAGTGGAAATTGGAAGGATTGCCACTTAACGACTTAACAGTTTACTGTGAAACATCATCTACAGGCCGCAATCGTCCGTACATTCCAAAGACATTACGGCGAACCATCTTCGACACTCTCCACAATGTTTCACATCCAAGTGTTCGAGCTACACGCAAGCTTGTCTCAGCAAAATATTTTTGGCCCAAGATGAATCAAGATGTTACCCTTTGGACAAAGTCTTGTTTATCTTGCCAAAAATTAAAAATTCATCGTCACACCAAATTGCCACACGAGAATTTCAAAATTCCGTCAAGTCGATTTGAGCATATCCATCTAGATATCGTGGGGCCACTCCCACCATCTAATGGATACACACATTTACTCACCTGCGTAGATCGTTTTACACGATGGCCTGAAGCTTACTGTATAAAAGACATCTCTGCATCAACCATCGCAAAAACGTTCGTTGAGAACTACATACCTAGATTCGGCGTTCCCAGTACAATCACTACTGACCAAGGCACTCAATTCGAATCCAAACTCTTTTCTGAGCTTATGCAACTTTTAGGTTCACACAGGATTCGAACCACTGCCTATCACCCGCAAGTAAACGGTATGGTTGAGCGTTTTCACCGCCAACTTAAAGCTGCTCTTAAAGCAAGAGCAAATACCGTTAACTGGAGTTCGGAGATACCAATAGTTCTATTGGGAATCTGAGCAACAGTCAAAGATGACCTGTAATGCTCACCAGCAGAACTGGTGTACGGTCAAACACTCAAACTTCCTGGGGAATTTTTTGTGGAACATCCACTCACACCCCAAATTACCGCTGATACAGTGGTAAAGCAATTAAGGTCCACTATGAACAATCTTATACCAACGGGCACTCGCAAAACTAAACAAAACGACATTTTCGTACCCAAATCACTACAAACGTGTGATTTTGTTTTCGTTCGTACTGACAAATTCCGAACAGGTTTCGCTACACCATACGAAGGTCCATTCAAAGTGGTACGAAGACTTCGTAAACACTTTGTAATTCAAATCAAAGATAAACTTTTTAATATCTCAATTGACAGACTCAAACCAGTCTACGGGATATTGAATACACCTGAGCAATCGTCAGGAATTAAGAAAATCGTTCGATTTGACAACAACAGTCGACACACTCGAATGATTCCTTCTCAGCAAGCATAATTTCTATTTTTCATTTCTTTCAAAGGATGGAAACTATCAATATCAGCGATTTTAACGCCCAACACGAGGAGTTGATCAAGCAAATCGAAATGGAGCTAGATGCTACGGTTCTAGAATCGGAACTAGAATCTGCTCCATCAACATCGAAGCCGGGAGAAAGGGCTCAAACAAAATCGGTGGCAACGCAAACGACGACGCTACCATCTATCAACTCGAAAGCAACACGTCTTTTTGAGTTACGAATGATCAAGCTGGAAAGACGCATGAGCGCTCTCCAATCCGCAAGAAGTTCGAAGCAAACAAACAGTTCGAACAAAGCAAACATTTGTTGGTTCCACAGGAGATTTGGGTTTGGAGCTCAAAAATGTACAGTTCCGTGTGGATTCACCACAGATAGCAAAAAACAAAAAAATTATTAATTCGGTATGAGAAACTATCTTACAATAATCATTTCAAATTTTATTTCAGCATGCAAAATAAATACAGAAATTCTTCTGGAATTTATTAATACTACTAATTCCACCAGCAATGGAATTCCTACTCCATAACATTTGGAAAGGACGTTCGCACTGGGGAGGGAGTAATGTAACGGTCAGTTACTGTTAACTCTCTAACACCACGCATAGCATTGCGGAGTATTTTCCTGCTGTTAGAAAATACTTTGCAATGTGTCCCACAAAAACGGATTGCCAGCGACACGCTGATCATAGCAATTCATTTCAAAACAATATTTTCCAAATAATAATTTTCGTTTTTTTTACTTTTATATTAGAAAGAAAAACAGAATTTTTAAGTAGCAACTGGAACGCAGAACGTGAACAACGCTTGGAAGCAAGGAAGCAAATTTTATTTAACGTTATTTTTTTAAAAATATTAATAGTTGTGATCAGTGTTCAAATAATAAATATAATTGTATTATTATAAAGCAAACAAAATTGGTTTAAATTAATTTATATTGGGAATTAACGACAGGAAATTCTGTGGTAAAATACCCCTGGTAAAATATCCCAAATTGGCAGGAAATTCTGTGGTAAAATATTCCATAGACTTAAGCGAGAACCTTGTGGTACTCCAGAGTAAACAGTAATTGGTTTGCTAACTAATGCACTTGAGAACCCAACGTTTAATATGCAGTGTTTTACTTTATTGCGGCAAATTGAGTCATATGCTTCAGCTAAATCAGTATATACAGCATCCATTTGAAAGTTTCGTTCAATTGCTTTTATCGTTTTACTAGTAAATTAGGCCAAATTGGTATAGAAATGATTCCCCGGCAGAAAACCATTCCCCGGTAGTAAACCAACCTTTACTCTTCCAAATTTTCCAAAAATTAATTAATTAAACACCAATTCCATTAAGTTAGCTAGAATTTTATATTTTGATACATATCAAGATGTCGTAATGGTTTGGATATCGTTCCGTTTGAATCATAATAAACAATTAGCATCAAATTCAAAACGCGTTTAACTTCATTCCATAAGGCAAAAGTTAAAAGTGTAGTTACTTTTCCTAACGGCATCCACCTATCTAACGAGCAATTTTTTTTCACAAAATATTTTTCATACTTTTCTGTAAGGTAAAAGTCATGAATTTTATATTGGGCATTGCGTTGTAATTCTACATAGATGTTACCGCAACAAATAGTCTTCCACTCCTGATGATAATTCGATTTTAGAATGACATATATCGCTAGGTGCTATAAAAGGAATCTCCGTGAAAATTAAAAAGTGAAAAGTAAAGTAAACATTGCGAAAGTGAATTGGTGAGCAGTGAACGAGTGAACTTTGTGAATTGTCGCAGAAATTTAAAGGTGTTGGAAAACAAAGTTTGCAACTTAAACCGGCGGGTGTTTTCGAAATTCATAACATCACGTTCCATTAACAATGCCAATGTAATAATAGATAGATGCTACCGTCCACTTGTTCTTTTGGGTAATATAACATCGAAATTGTGACATAAAATGTTTTCTGCTTGCTTCTTTTATTTAAACCACCGAAACCTAAACAGAAATGTACATTGGAGCTATTGATGATAAAGAGGTCTTCTAGTCGTGGGACACTTGCAGCCACACAACGAGGGGATTATCTGGGCCACACAATTTATATCAAATGAGCTTGGCTCAAAATCAAAAGTGTACCCCACACAATATTTGTATATATTACAGTTAAATACTTATTCACAATATCAATCATAATCAAATTGCAATTGCGGTTACTTTTATATAGAAAATAATGATCGATTATATGTTCGATAAAGTCCTAAATAAACAAGTCGATTAACATAATTTAACGACTATTTACGTACAAAATTACAACCTATAAATTCTATTTATATGGCAAAATAATCCTAACAAATAAAATAAATTCCTTTTTTATGCTATTATCATTGAAAAACACACACACACACACACACAATTGATCTAAATGGATGCTCAACATAAATCGAACATTTCATTGTTCGAATATGTCATATGTTTGCAAACATAACTGATGAGTTTTAAAACGTTGGTTTTATACATTTTTTTTATTGTACTTGGCTGAATAGCAATATATCGATATGATACGAGTATATACGGGAATACACAGGATAGAGCGGTTTTTGTCTATTTTCTAACAATCGTACAATATAAATTGATATCTATTATTGTCTAATGTACCGGAACGGTGTGAGGTCTTTTTAGAATTTTTTCTACTCGTAATATTAAAAATATTTGTGACACTCTATATAGATTGAGCATATATAGTTTTTGGTGTGCGGACATCGGACAATAAAAAATAAAATTCTATGACTATCTATATCTATACACATATTGTTGCTATTTCTATGATAATTCTCTCAATAGTGAAATGCTACATGGTGGTTTTGGCTTATTCACACTGTACACATTTTTTATTATCTTATCGATATTGTTGTTATGTTGGAATAAATAAACAAAGCCGCATTTGACTGATATGACGCAATGGGTGGTAGCATCGAATTATTTTATTCTTAACATAATTTTGAACAGAACGTATATACCTATAACACTATATAGGAGAACTTAGGTACCAGTTTTCATGGTGTAATATTATAAATTTGGCTCCAATTCCACTTTTATCGTTTTTGGCTTCCTGCAGGACATAAACTAATAACAAATTTTTTTTTATTGAGATAAATTAATAATTTATTGTTTTTGAATAACTTCTGTAATTACTTAATAATACAACTTTTCTGTATTCGGTACTGTATACGGTTAAGATATGATTAAATATGGGATTCAGACGTATTGGAGACTAATATTTTTTTTACTTTATTTTAGTTGGTCATCTCTCAAAATTGGCTAAAATAAAAAAATATATTTATATAGTTTTAAAAACTAAAGCAAATTTTTTTTTGTTTGTTTTATGGCAAAACTATATTATCCTGATTTTTATTGTACCAATTTTAATTAAACTACTTTTCCAACAATATTTTTGTAATAAAATTTCTGAAATAAACTAACCAATATTTGTTTTATTGCATAATTGGGTTAATGAATTATTCAATTATATTGTATAAAACAATGACAGAGTTTTTATGATTTATAAAATTTTAATATCATTTGGGTTCTGTTCGACATATTTGTTTGTAGGTGTTCAGAAGACAAAACTTTCTTTTCCGTGGAAACATATCAATTATTGCATGTTCATTAAAGGGGTTGGGGTTGCTTGCCCGTATTTCAACGCAAAGTAAAGTCCTCATTTACATAATCCCGATTTTCAAAATTCGGATTACGAGTATCAAAAGTCCGCTTCAATTTAATTTTACTTTCTTTTTTTTATTTTATTTTGCTTCGTTTTAAACGTTTGCCATCCCTAAAACCCTAGGTTATACCTACGGTTTGCAAACCGGTTAAAACTGGTTTCTAAAAACCGAGTTTTTCAATGAAAACCAAAAACCCCTTAAACGCGGTTTTCTACAAAAATAACCGGATAATTTTTTAAACTGCATTTGAAACGATTTAACATAAATTTTACACAAGAAGTCAAACTACTAATTCTCAATTATTACTTAAGTTTTGTTTGTCCGAAAACCTCGTATAAAACGAAAATAAAAATGCAAGTAATTTATAAACTTTACTACTAGTTAGTGTTTATTGTGCACAGGGATTCAGGATTCGGAATTTTGCTACAAAAATTGAAAATGAACTTAAGAAAAAAATAAAATCAAAATAAAAAACTATCATCAACTTTTGACAAGTGGACATGCTTACCGGCCAGAAGATACCTGAACCTGAATCTTAATAATTCCGATTTGAAATTTATAAATTTGGGTTTAATCCGCATACACGGAAGTTGCCATTCATATAAAATGAGGGAACTAACTGATCAACGACTTAACAAATTTGGATTGGTTTTGATAAATGATATTGTGGCGACGGAGCATCAGTAAAAATTAAATTTGGCAAAGAATCAGAAGCTGAAATTATTATATGTATGAACCCTGGGTTAGATCTTGACGTTGACATTTTATACAAAAACTCACCCCGATTAGTGGAAGCAACAATAGAAACAAATGAATTCGACGTTACAACAAATTGTTACACAATTTTTCAAGCGTAGACTGAACTAATTTTAGACTCTAAAAAAAGTACTCGTTGGAGTACTTTACTACTTATATGATCCAAAAAAAAATTAAATATATTTGTGATGCTTTGTCGCCCGTATACAAGTAGCAGTGGAAGCTTTTGGACAACAAGACGCTGCAATAATTACGGCCGAAACCAATTCATTAAAAAAGTCGGTGCTAGATTGCAGAAATTTTAATTGAGTATCTTTGGTGAAGTATTTGAAAGATCCAAATACAAAAACCAAATCACTAACTCAACCGAGAGTTTCTCTGCCATATTCATCACAAACGGAAATGCTTAATTTTGGCAAGCGGAAAGATTGTTTCAAATAGAAGCAGATCCAGAAAGTTTGGTGAATGATGAGGATAGTGAGATTTGCATAGCAAATGTGAATAATGATGTTAAAAATAACAAGAAGTCGTTACTTATAGTTTACTTACTTATAGTTTCCCAACTTAAACGGACTCAGAAAGAACCTTTTCTGTGTCAGGGAATTTTTCCAAAAAATTAGAAGTCGTCTTGGTGATGAGTCGATAAATGCTCTAATATTTCTAAAATTTCTATTTAATTACGAAAACAGAATACAATTTTTCACTAAATTTATTTTGCAAGTTTTTTAGCAAAGTAATACAGTACGGGCCATCTCGGTTAACCGGTTAGAACCGGGTATTAGATTAAAAGAAACCGTAAAACCGGTTTGACAAGAAACACATTTTTTTTGCAAACCCTAGTTGTACCCTATTTCGTTTAAGAAGTTGATGAGTTCTTTGTATATGTTTATGTTATTTAACTTCAATATGTCGGTGAGCAATTCCACAATGTGATCGTTGGTCTCAATTATATTGCGAGTGTCTCACATTTTGTGGTCTTCTTTCCCTATGGTGTGTTTATATGTTTTGCTTCTGGCGTGGCCTGTTCTGAGTCTGATCAGTTGTCTTAGTTTGTATGTTTCCATTTTTATATTTTTGAACCAGGGGGTTTTAGGAGGTTTTTCGTTTATCAGTTTGTTATATTTTCGTTACTTATTATATTTATTATGCGGTTTTCGTATTGATTTTATATTACTTCGTTTGCATTTTTTGCTAATCCTGTGTGGGGTTTGCTATTACCCCCATCAGGCGCCTCCCCGGGTGGCGGATAGGGGAATGCTTGCCAGATATGGTAGGTACCGGGGAAATTAAATACTCGGGGCGGACCAAAAAATAGCACACCAAAGCTAAGGTGGTACTACATACGCCGATGGCTGCGTGGCTAAGAGGGTGCTTAGTCGTTATTATGTGAACTCCAAATTTGGCGTCATTCGGTTTAAACCCATAGCCTTCTTATGATAACGCAGAGCTTTGTCATAGAGGAACGTTAATTTCTCGTGCTACTCGTGGGAATAAAATAAAAATTTATGATGAAAAATAATGATGAAAATAATAGCCTAATAATATTAGGAAACGAGACGGATGCGTCTATAGAAGCCCCATATACTCTTCGGATTCTAGTACCACAGATTCTGGGGGGAACCAACCCTTGGAAAATAAAAGGAACAACTTTCCTAAGAGCATGAAAATGTTGAGATCACCACCTCCAAATGTATGTAGACGTACACTACAACTAAAGACAACTGTGCCAACAGCGACTGCCTCCACAGTAACTGCAAAAGACGCGGTCTCTACTGAAAAAGGAACTTCATTACAAATGCCGAGTGCATCAACAAACACTGTAACTAGCGAGAATCTGTTATCCAAGTTTCAGAAAATGGAGAAACTAATCGCGCAGCTGAGCAATGAAGTTGCTGAACTTAAGAGAGAAAACTCTACACTAAAAGAAAAGGTTAAAAATAGTAAAGCTGAGAATTCAGCACGAGCTAACAACCTGCTTGTCAACCATATTCAGCCATCAACAAGTCAACATCATTCAAATAATTCCAACTGGTTGCTGCAGCAATTTCCAGTCTCTCAACAGAATAATAGATTTAATCTCTGATTATAGAGGATTATTTCACAGATGAGGAAGAACTTGAAGAAGAACTTTCCAGAGCTAATAACAGAAATCCTAAGAAACGTAGGTGCACAAAAACGAAAACTCCCTCAAAAAATAATACACAAAGTGTGAACAGTAACACTGAACAGAAAAACCCAAAAATATCACTGCCTCCACCCATTAATGTGAGCAATATCAACAATTTCGAACTTTTTCGACAAAAAATAATAAAAAAGAAACACTAGTGAATCAACTAATTTTAAGGCGCTCTCAAATGGTGACATTAGAATTACCTTTCAAAATGAAAATGATTACAGAAATGTCAAAAAATTACTGGAAGAATTAAAAAATGAATCTAGCAACCAACTAGAAAATATTCAATATCACCAGCTGAAGAGTGAAAAGGCCTATAGAGTGGTTATCAGAGGCTTACCTTCTTCTATTAGTCGCGATGAAATTAAAGCAGACTTAGAAAAAATGGGACATGAAGTTGCAGGTATTACCAACATATACAAAATGGTCACAATTGATGGTGTAAAAGTCAGGAAACACTTTCCATTGTTTTACATCGACTTAAAACAAAAAGACAACAATAAAGAAGTATACAATATCAAGAATGTTGCGTACTGTATAGTTAAAATTGAGCCACCTAACAAGACAAGGGGAATTCCACAATGTACGAATTGTGAACAACTTGGACATACCAAGAGCTTTTGCTATCGTCAAACCAAATGCGTTAAATGCGCGGAAAATCACCACACGACAAAATGCAAGAAAACACCAGATATCGCGCCTTCTTGAACTCTTTGTCAACAACAAGGGCATACTGCAAATTATAAAGGGTGTATATCAGAACAAAATTAAAAGTTAACAGAATAACAGAACAAGCGCAGTGCAGCGATTACAAACCAAAGCTGCTAAACCACAAACAACAATCACACCATCCACAGTTGGATTATCCTATGCGCAAATCGCCAACGAGTCAAATAACACTGAAATTATCAAAATGCTTAGCCAAATTCAACAGTCACTTGGTCATTTAGCAGAGAGAATGGCAAAACTGGAAACCTATATCTATCCACCAAGTGAAAAAGTCAGCATACTCACAAATGGTTAACTCGTTCCTACGCATTGTAGCTTGGAACGCTAATGGGCTCAACCAACGAGCCCACGAACTGGAAATATTTCTTCATACAAACAACATTGATATCGCGCTGATTTCAGAGACGCACTTCTCCAACAAACGCTTTATCAGAATAAGGGGTTTTAATTCCTACTGAACAACCCATCCTAGTGAAAGAGCTAGAGGTGGTTCAGCTGTACTAATCAAAAATAATATCAAACACAATCGACAAGAGGATATTCGTGAAAACTATTTGCAAGCAACTGGTATCTCAATCCAATATAATAGCGCAGATCTAAATATTGCAGCAGCGTACTGTCCTCCACGGCATACACCAACGAAGTTACAAGTTAATAACGTCTTCAATAAGCTCGGTCCAAGATTTATTATTGGAGGGGACTACAATATAAAACATACAGCTTGGGGTTCCAGGCTTATTTCTCCAGGGAAAGGTAACACCTTGTTCAATGCCATTCATGAAAACAAATGCGAATATCTGTCCCCAGGGGGGCCAACGTATTGGCCAACGGATGCAGGAAAAATACCAGATCTACTGGATTTCTTCATCATTAAAGGTATTCCTCTAAGTTACACTAGAGTCGAAGGAATTAACGACCTAACATCTGACCACATTCCTGTACTGTTGTCAGTAAGCGCTACAGTAATAAAGAAACAGAAAAAGCAAAACCTTACTAATAGATTCACGGATTGTGACATCTTCAGAGAAAAATTGAAAGAGCTGGTTGAATTAAAAGTTAGTATCAAAAGCAATGAAGAATTGGAACAACAAACAAACAATTTTATTGAATACACTCGAATGGCTGCCAGACTAGGTACTCCTGAATCAAAGGACAAAGGGGAGATTGAAGTCAAATACCCAGCTGGAATCAGGGAACAAATCAAGGCAAGAAGAAGGGCGAGGAGAATATGGCACCTCACCAGAAATCCCGCTGACAAGACAACTTTTAATCGAATAAGTAACAAAGTCAATAGACTAATCAAAAATTTCAAACAGAATTGCCTCGATAACTACTTAAGCGGGCTAGGTCCAGAAATGGATAAAGACTACTCGTTATGAAAAGCAACCAGAAGATTTAAACGACCTGTAGTTCGAGTACCACCTTTAAGGAATGCTCAAGGCAGTTGGGTTCGACAAGACAAAGAAAAAGCGGAACTCTTTGCTCAACACTTAGCAGCAGTATTCCAACCCCATGACATTCAATCCAACATTGATGTAACACCTGTTTATCAACCAAATCAGGACTTTAAAAGGGTCACGCCAATGGAAATTGCTAAAGAAATCGACAAAAATCTTAATCATAAAAAAGCACCAGGAATTGATGAAATATCACCGGGTCTATTCAAGGAACTTCCACGTAAAGCAATTATCTTGATCACATACTTATTTAATGCCTGTATGAGATTGAAGTATGTACCCAAATGCTTCAAAATGGCCCAAATAATTATGCTAAAGAAACCAGGTAAACCAGATGAAGAAGTAACATCATACAGACCAATCTCACTTCTTCCGACCTTATCAAAGCTGTTCGAGAAACTGCTACTAAAACGTCTAAAGCCAATAGTAAACGTTCCTGATTTCCAATTTGGATTCAGGAATAACCACTCCACCATGGATCAAGTCCATCGAATAACTGCGGTAATAGAGCAAGCGTTAGAAGAAAAGAAATATTGCCCCGCCGTATTTCTGGATGTATCCCAGGCCTTCAAAAGAGTTTGGCATGAGGGATTGACATTCAAAATGAGCAAAATTCTACCACAAAACTATTGCCAGCTGCTAGAATCATACCTTTCTGATCGCCAATTCAGAGTCATTCATGAAGAAACATGTTCTGACTTTTATCCAGCGATTGCGGGAGTTCCGCAGGGAGACGTATTGGGTCCCCTCCTCTACCTTCTTTATACTGCGGACATACCTACAACGAATAAAACATTCATCGGCACGTTCGCTGACGACACTGTAATTATGCCAGTAGACGAATCTCAACCAAGAGCAGTGGAAAATCTTCAACGAGCAATGACCAACGTTACTAAATGGACAATTGACTGGAAAATCGCACTGAATGAGCTCAAATCAATATATGTGACATTTACGCTCCGACATAAAAATAACACTCTTCATATACACCTCAAAGAAGTGCAAGTGCCGCAGGCTGAATCGGCAAAATACCTTGGTCTACATTTAGATTCCAGGCTCAACTGGAAACATCACGTGAGACAAAAAGCTGAACAGATACGATTGAAACAACGTTAAATGTACTGGTTAATTGGACATCATTCCAAAATGAACCTGTATTGCAAAAGACTGGTATACCAGACTATCTTCAAACCAATATGGATGTATGGTGCGCAGCTATGGGGTTGTACACATAAATCCAATAGAGACATTATACAACGAAGCCAAAATAAATTTCTTCGAATGGTCACCAACCCCTACCGATTTGTGACTAACAAGGAAATCCACAATGATTTAGAAATACAATTGATAGACGATGTTATCCGCGAATGTGCTCATAAAACATGAGAAGAGACTTCTTACCCACACCAATTTTGAGGCCGTACAACTACTGGACAGTACAAACGAAGTAAGGCGGCTCAAACGAATCAAACCACATAAGCTAACCGTATGAAAATTATAAACCAAGGGAACTAGACACTGGTCCAGCAGACCCACACAAGTTTATGCTTATCTCATAAGTACTAATGTCAACCTTACTAATGAATTAATAATGTTTAAGATTGTAGTAGCCAATAAATTATCAATAAAGTTGTTAAAAAAAAAAAATTATAGGTAAGCTTTTTCGCTCCCTAATAGTCCTGAGTGTCGCGGTATCCACTGGATTACGATCATTTTTGTAGGGTGTTGGTTTGCCAAATACAAAATTTCACTTTCAAAATATTTGTCGTGTTTTTTCTTTTTAGCTGATATCAGCGACGTACAGGCGCTTTTAGAATCGGTTGAAATTAAAAGTTTTGTTACCTTCATCCTCAAGGCTTCCTCTATTGCTATTTTGATTGCTAGTATTTCTATCGTTTTGATTGTCGCTTCACTTTTTAATTGGTATTTGTGTTTTGTTTTTGTCGAAGTATATTCCTGTTCCTCCTTTATCATTTTTTTACAACCATCGTTTCCGTTTATTCCGTTTATCTATCCGTTTAGCTGTCTATTTAACAGCTCCATTGGATTTGGTATGTCTATGTCTCTGGTATGTCTATGTTTTTGTGTTGTTTCTGTAAGATGAGATGAAGGAAGGGATCTGCGTTGTATAACTTCCTGAACTTTGAGATAGTTGCATTGTTTATAATTTGGTTTGCCAGTTTGTTGTCTCTGCTTAATTGTTTTGCCATATATTTAAGCAAGAAAATATAAAACACCATTTAGAATCAAATATCGAAGAAGAAACAATACAAGTCACTACAGTAAGGATCCAAATTAAACACAGCCAGCTTACGGTCTCTGCAATATATTGTCCTCCCCGGCATAACTTGAAAAGAGAGGACTACCTTAAACGATTTGAATCGCTTGGACGTGATTTTATTTCATTTCAATCTAGACTTACGACGTCAAAAGGTAAAGAATTTCTTCAAGCAGGACAGACATCAAAATGTGAATTTTACTCTGGTGGTTCCACAACATACTGGCCCAGTGACGGAACAAAGATACCTGACCTAATAGACTTTTATGTAGCAAGAAGTAAATCCCCGAACTACATTCATATTGAAGACAGTAAATCTCTAGCATCGGATCATTCCCCGGTTATCATGACAGTCAGTGAAATGGTAATTCAAAGGGAGAGTGCACCCAGATTAACAAATTCAAAAACAAACTGGAATCTCTGTCGTGAAGTATTGGAGGATAAAATCTATCTTCAGATACCAATAAGAAATTCCCACCAGTTGGAAGATGAATTAGAACAACTCAATGAAGCAATTTACTATGCTGCTTTGGCAAGTAACCCCATTATACAAAATAAGAAGAAGCTTAACATATCCTACCCAATGGAAGCAACTAGAACACTTAACAATTTAGGTAACAGTCTCAAATCTCTTCTTAAAGAAGTTAAAAATGCGTCAATCAATAGATACTTAGTTATCCTAATCGATGAAAAAAATTCGGATTATTGTCTGTGAAAGGCGACGAAGGGACCCAAAAGACCCAAAATGCAAGTGCCTCCACTTAGAAAGGAGAATGGGACCTGGGCAAGAGGTCCTAAAGAGAAGGCTGATCTGTTTTCGAAGTATCTCGAGGATACCTTCCAACCACTACCAAGACAAACGGCCAATGAAAATATAATGTCAATCCAAAAGCTAAATGATTTTCATATACGCCCAGTAACTCTCAAAGAATTAAATGACGAAGTAAAAAGTAACATGAATGTTAAAAATGGCCCAGCATATAACTTACCTGCCAAATAATCAAGGCTCTACCAGGTAAAGGCATTCATAAGCTATTACACATAATCAATGCAAGCTTTCGGTTAAAATATATTCCGTGGTAATGGAAAGTAGCAGAAGTAATCATGATAGCAAAACCTGATAAATCACCTAACGATAAAAAATCATACAGGTAAATTTCATTGCTGCCAATTATGTAAAAAAAAATTCAAAAACTATTACTAAAAAGGCTTAAACTAATAATTGAGGACCGACAACTAATTCCTTCAAATCAATTTGGATTCAGGGAATAGTACTCCACAATTGCACAGGTGCATCACCAACATTATTGAAAGAACGTTAAAACATAAAAAAGTATGTTCCAGCATATTTCTGGACGTCGCTCAGGCATTTGATAAAGTCTGGCACAGTGGACTGGGGTTCAAGCAGCATAGAGATCTGCCGAGTCAATTATATGCCATACTAAGATCTTATTTATCCAATAGACATTTTCGTGTAAAATATGAGGATGAATACTCCGAACTAAAGAAAATTTCTGCCGGTGTCTTGCAGAGGAGAGTCTTAGGACCATCCTGTATTTATGCAACGAGCAAACTCCAGACGATTACCAATGCGGTTTGTAACTGGACCAAGCGCTGGAGGATCAAGAATAATGAGATGAAATCCATGCATATTAACATTACATATCAAAAGGTTTCCGGAAAGGGAGGAAATTAACTCACGACCGGTGCCATATGTAAACTAAGCTAAATATCTTTCCGGAAATATCTTCCGGCAATTTCCGGAAACCAAACCTAACCGTGATTTGCTTCAATAACTCCTGGAAGCAAAGAGTTCCGGAAACCAAACCTAATAGTAACAACTCGTCAGTATACTCGTCATTGTTAAACCTGTTTTTAACCACTTGTCATTACGTCTTTTACAAACGATACAAATTGCAAGCCAATACTACTGTTGTGACTAGCACTATTAACTCACATCTATTTTTAGTTTAATGTAATTAAATTTGAAAATTTTTCATTTAAATATGCCTGGGTGCTGAATATATTTTTTTCTTTCCGTGCAATATGTTTTATTACGAGGTTTTAATATTTCTTGGGCTGAATTAGTGTCAATTTAAAAAATTGTAGTGAAATCCTGCGCTTGTATAAACATATAACTTTAGTGTTGCCTGATGCAAAAAATGCAAAAATTATTTTTTCTGCGATGACTTTCTGGGCTAACATCACGTATATGTTATTTCACATGCGTTATCCACAAATTCAACGCAAGAGGAATTATTGGTATATTATCCTTAGACGTGTGCGTGAGAAATTTCCATAAATAGCTCAATACGGTTCAAGAATCGGGATGGACAAATCACAGATCTACAGAGGTATGATTATGATTAAATTAGCATGGTGGCTATTTCAAGTTGAATGTAAACACTAAGAACGAATCGAAGGACAGGTGGATATAATCGACATATGATTTATGAAGTAGTCGAACATAAAAAAACAGGTAGGGGAAAAAGTTTGTGGCCTTTTTCCCGGTATATGACTTTACATTCATATATCTCAGTAACCATTGATCGTATCGAACAATTCGTGTGTTTGAAAGGTGGCATTTTAACTTGTACTTTGACATACAAAACATTAAAATCGGTGAAGTGAATAAAAAGTTACAACATTTTAAACATGGAGATAAATAATGAAAAAATTCGATATATTTTACAATTTTATTACGACAAAGGTAAAAACGCGGCTCAGGCTTACGAAAAAATGTGTGCTGTTTATGGAGAAGGTGCTTTATCAAAATCAGCAGCAAGGAAATGGTTCAAGCGCTTTCGTTCTATTTGATCACAAAACAGTTTTAAACCATTTGAAATTGGCTGGATACAAAAAAAGCTTGACGTTTGGGTACCACATGAATTAACGGAAACGGAACGAATTCGAGCCATTTTTAAAGCGAATGATTACTGATGGTGAAAAGTGGATAAGATACGACAACGCTAGACTACACACATCATTGATGACCCGGCAGAAACTGAGAGAGCTTGGCTGGGAAGTTTTGATGCACCCACCATATAGTCCTAACCTTGACCCATCGTACTACTATTTGTTCCGGTCCATGCAGATCCGTTTTAATGGTTTTACATTAAATTCAAAAGAGGCTTGCGAAAATGAGTTGTCTCGATTTGCTGCCTCTAAACTACAGAAGTTCTACACTGATGGCTCTACAAGAAAAATGGCAAAAGGACATCGTTCAAAATATAACATATTTGGTTTAATAAAGTTCATTTGAAATAAGAAAAATGTTTGTTTCCATGTCACTCGTTAGTTTCTTCCTTACTCATTGAAACTATACAGAGTTTCCACCAAACCATAAAATTGCCATGACATTCAACCCACAGAGGTCCACCTGATTATTTAACAGGATAGCTTCCAGTTCCCTCTTTACTCTGGTTCCAATAGATGCGTTAATCGAAGTGTAAACCAATCTTTGAATATGATATCCTTGTTTTAGGTCCTTATGGACATTCTCATCTGTAACTGTTAGTAATTTTAAACATGTATATTTTCGAAGTTTCCCCTCTATCAAAATTTTCTTACACAACATTTTATTTTTCACTTGAAACTTTTTTATATTGTTGAAGGTATCACAATTTCCAACAATTTTCAAGTTGTAAAACGAATTTGGTTCTTACATTGCAGAGCATCTTTTAAAACAACTAAGGTATATCGATACCTGTAATTCGAAACGATTTTTCCAATTTTACTTATTTACTTATTTTACAGTGGATGGTTTTCGTATATTCCGATCATAAAGTTATAAATACTTTTTTCTTGTCACTTGGTATTCAGTCCATGTTATGTTACAAACAAAATTCTTTTATACAAAAATGTTATCTTTGGGATTTTCTAATCCTTGAAGAGTAATAATAATCTTAGGGAAAAAAAATCTTAACATCAAGATGAATTTTTTCTTCTATTAATTGAGATTTTATTTTAGTTTCAATTTCAGATAAAATATTTCTGTCAACATCTCAACCTAATTTAATACGGGCGATGTAAGTAAATAGACTAATAAATATAACTAAATGGATAATATGTTGGTATATATACACAACAGACAGACATGTTTGTCGCACTCCCATCACGAATTTGATGTTTGAAAAATCATTTTAATTTATTTACCATTTGGTGTATGGCGTAAAGTATACAACAGATGAAAATACAATTTTATCACATTTAGCTGCTTCTGTTAAACTAATTAATAGTTCATAAGTGTTTGTTGTATTAAGATTTGATTTTCAAGTACAAAATAATAAAAATTATTTGTTTAGCTTAAGAATAAGATTTAAATTGTTAGACGAATTCTAAAAGTGCCGTGTTGATTGATATCTTCGTTATTGAATTCAATCAATCAAATCAAATTAAGGCGCTATCAATAAATACTCGTAATACATTCTGACGTTTTCGTTAATAAAGACACATAAAAACGAGATAATTGTAAATTTAGGTCGATTAGTCAACAGTGTTGTTCATCTACGTGTATTTCATAATTATTTACATGTTGGTGTCGAAAATAGTGAAGACAATTGATTTTTGCGTAGACAATGTCGATAATTCTTAGAGTATGTAGACAGTTCGTAGAAAATGTAGAATATTATTTTTTGTAATTTTTCCGGTTGTTTCAGTACGAAGTTGCCATCTTATAGTTTTCAGTACGATTAAAATAATTCGGGAAATATGCTGTATAAGATAGCAGAAAATTTCCAGCAGAAAAAATGTGTTTTTGCTATTCACCGCTAGAGGCAGCACTATCACAAAAAGGAAATTTTTCAGCTGATATTTTTTGAAACCAGCAGAAAATTTTTGAAATTTTTAAGCAAATCAATAATTCTGATCAGCAGAAAGTTTGCTAATCAGTGGTGCTAATCAGTGGTTCTCCGCTTTTGTTCCTTGACCACGACGCAGGTAAGTGGTTTGGCGCTCCTTGGAAAGTAGATCTATTGGGGGCATTCCTTCAAGAACACCAGCAGCATCTTCTGACGAAATGCTCACAATACTCTCAGAGCACTTAACCTCTGAACTGTTGCTACTCTTTGTCTATACGTATTCTTCTCCAACGAGTTGACCCAAATTGGTGCCTCATACATCATTATAGATGTAACGACGTTGGCGAGCAGAACTCTGCCGATCATCCGCGCCCCTCTTGTATTCGGCATTATTCGTGCTAGTGCCGCATTAACTCTCCTTGCTCACTCGCTGGTAGTAATGAGATGTGTCTTATATGACAATCTGGCATCGATCATTACTCCTAGATACCTGATGGATGGTTGTCTAACAATTTGTTGGGCTCCAATCTCTAAGGTTACGTTCTCCATTACTTTTCGGCTAGTAATAAGGACAGCTTCTGTTTTATGTTCTGCTAGTTGCAGCACAGCAGATGTTAACCACTGTTGAATAAGTCTGACCGTCCTATTACAGATGTCCACAATCTCCTCTCTGTGTTTTGCGACAACTACCATCGCGATGTCCTCCGCAAATCCAATCACCTGTGCATCACTTGGTATGGGCAGTCAAAGTACACCATCATACATCACATTCCAGAGTGTACGACCTAACACTGATCCTTGAGGAACTCCACCAGTCACCTCGTAAGTTTTCTTTCCTTCCTCCATATCATACATCAAGATCCTCTCGCTAAAGTAGCTGGAAACTAGTCTCAGCAGGTACTTCGGTACGTTCATCAGCGTCAGTGCATTAAATGTGCAGCTCCAATTCGCCGTATTGAATGCGTTTTTCACGCCCAATGTAACTATGGCACAGTATTTTTTACTACCACGTACCCATTAAGAACCGGGTATCGCCTGGTGTACCGTATCTACAACCTCTTTAATCGCATCCACTGTTGAGCGCGCTTTTCGAAAGCCATACTGCTGCTCTGCCAGGTTTCCTGCTCTAACTATAGCCTCTTGTAACCGGTCACATACAACTCTCTCTAGGATTTTGCCTGCCGTATCCAACAGACAGACTGGACGCCAGGACGACGGCTCACCTGGTGGTTTGTCTCCTTTTGGCAACAATACTAGTCTCTGTTCCTTCCATTTACTAGGGAACACCCCCTCAACTAAGGATGAATTATATACTTCCGTGAATAAGTTTGGGTATGCTTTAACCGCCGACTTCAATGCAATATTCGGAATGTTATCCGGGCCAGGAGCTTTATTGTTACCCACTTTGACACATGCCTTCAGAACCTCCTCCTCAGTAACTGGTAATATCATCCTCCTTGTTGCCTAATACTTCTAACACACAATCGGGTTGCTGCGGGAACAGGTGATTCACTATGTCAGACAGCATTGCCGAGCATGTGGGAGCAGTCGCGTGATTGCTTCTGAGTTTTTTCATAACCAATCGGTAGGGTCTACCCCAGGGATCGCGGTCGTCCCCCTCACACAGTTCGCGAAAGCACTGTCGCTTACTTGCTTTAATGGCATGCTTAAGCACCGATCGAGCTTTACAGTATTGTTGTCGAAGGGGAGAGTTTTCGATTTGTCTAACTCGCTGGTACTGCCTTCTTGCGTTCTCGCGCTCCTTTTACGCAATTCAGAAATCTCGTCGTTCCACCAAAAGACTGGTTTTCTATGATTATCCACCACCCTTCTTGGCGTTGCTGCATCACAAGCTCTTGTAACATGTCTCATAAGCTGGACAGCTTTGTTATTTGCGGTAGTAGATAGGGTAAGATCCTCTATCATGAGACGGAAAATGTTCTCATCGAACGCTGCGGACTTCCATCCTATTCTCTTCCAGTGCCTAACTATGTATAGTCCTTTGGGGTTTACTATCCGCCAGTTCATACACAATAGCTTGATGATCACTATGCGTATATAGATCACTCACTCTCCACGCTACTCCTCTATCGGCAAGACAATGGCTCACAAACGTTAGGTCAACTATTGATGTTGCATTTCCTCTACAGAAAGTAGGTGTATTTCCTGTATTGATTAATACGACCGGCAATTATGCGAAGGCTTCTAACAATGCGGTTCCTCTGCTAATGGTTTCTCTACTTCCCCACTCTACGGCCCATGCATTAAAATTCCAGGCTATGAGCACCGGGTTAATTGATCGAGAAATGTTTCAAATTCCTCAATCGATGCGGAGGAACTATAAATATGAACGCCGGAGGTGCCTAGGAACTATAAATATGAACGCCGTTCACTTTGGCTCTGACAAACCTGGGTACAGAACTCACACCTACTTTCTGTAAAGGGTAGGTACCACAAACCCATACAGCAGCTCGATTCGATCTATCTGAAGCCCAACACCGTCTATCAAGGTTCCTATATTGCTCACACACAATTACAATGTCCACTTTCACTTCCTGTATGGATTGCTGCAGCAGGTCCTGGGCAGCCTCTCAGTGGTTAAGATTGACTTGGTTGACTTTCATTTCCAACGCTCTTTTTGCAGCGCTTTCTGGTATACCGGATATCTACCACTACCAGTTACGTGTTTGCTACAGCCTTTGGCCGTTTCGTCGCATAGCATACATTTTGAATCTTTTCGGCATGTCTTAGCAAAGTGCCCTTCTTCACCACATCTCCTACAGAGCTTTGATCTATCCGCTTCGCTTCTACAGTTCCATGACCGATGCCCATACCCGTGGCATTTAAAGCATCTAGTCAGCTCAATTTTTTCCGGATTCGGCAAGAAACCCAGCCGATTCTAACTTTACCCACTTCTAGCACTTTCCCAAGCATAGTGTTAGGGAGGTTAACAACCGCTGTCTGCGTTCCTCGGTAGGCCTTCGTGAGTGACTTAACAATACAGACACCTTTCACCCCTTCAAACTGTGCTTTCAGAACCTCTTCAGACGTGGTACCCTCGCCCATGTCTTTGATCACCAGTAACGCCTCCTGGGTCCAAGTTTAAAAAAAACTCTGTGTGTGTGTGTGTGTGTGTGTGTGTGTGTGTGTGTGTGTGTGTGTGTGTGTGTGTGTGTGTGTGTGTGTGTGTGTGTGTGTGTGTGTGTGTGTGTGTGTGTGTGTGTGTGTGTGTGTGTGTGTGTAGACGGCTCTCAGATACTATTTTGGGCAACTTCGAATTTTATCAATGGAGCCGTGGCTATATTGCGAAAACTCTAGGATTAACTTATACTTATGTGTGTATGATCGGCTCTGGAAAAGATGATGTGGAATATTCGCGAGCACAATTACATGAAAGTCGACAGATGCAAAAAAAAGAAAGATCTCGAACAGCGATCGACAAGTTTATAAGCGCGAGCAATATATCCCAATTTTGGGATACAGACCAGTTATAATTTAACCAGGGTAAACATGTAATTTAAAAAGTACACAGTGTAAAAAAATAGTGAACAGTGAAAGTGCATTAGTAAACAGTGAGCAAGTGAAACTAGAAAATTACTGTAGAAATTAAAGGTGTTGGAAAATGAGGTTTATCATAACTTAAAATCGCTGAGTGTTTTTATTTACAAAATCCAGTAAATAAATCCGTATAGAACGCCTGAAATTCGTAACATTTGGTGTCAGAAGTGTGATTTTACAAATACGGTCTTTTAACCGAAGCCAATAAGAGCGAGCAGCTTTCGTGGCTTCAGAGCGCTATAGAGGAGAATGCTGAAACAGGAGTTCTCGAAAATCATCACCGACGCCAGGATCAGGGACTCCACCAGTTACTCGAAACGATGAGCAGAAAATCTAGCCTTCCGAGGAAGAAGTTAAAACTGAGGCAACCTGAGCGATGGAATAAAAAGGATCAACCATATATGTACAGCCGCCTACTCCCGAGCAACAGCCAGGCTCTTTTGCTTCAACTAAGCGGGATAAATTAGTAGATAAATTACGGAGAAGGCCAGCTAGATAAAACGTTCCCAACATAACTAATTGCTGTAAGTTCTAGGGGAATTGTGAAACCTCCGACATTCAATTGCGAGATCTTATTTGAGAATTTTAAAGTGCAGTTTCAAGCGCCAGTGCAGCTCCAATTGTTGGGGCGCAGGGGAGCGGCTGAATACAGTCATTGTGGCTGGATATTCGTAGTAAAACATCAGATGTCTTGCAACCTGTCGCCGCAACAGAAAGAAGCTATGAGTGGGTTTTGACTGAGTTGGAGCTAAGATATGGGCAGCTATACGTCAGAGAACAATGCAAGATTCAATTCTAAAGCAAGCGACAACTACGTGAGGCAAGACTGCAAGACCTGGAGAGAGAAGTAACGAAATTGGGGCGTCAATCATATGTTAATGCATCTAAAGATGTGTTAAACGGACTAACAGTGGACACATTTTTCAGTGCTGTTTAGGACGACCATCTGAAACTTCATTTAAGAACGAATACTAGAGGTAAAACCAAGCATGAAGTATTGGCATTGGCATTAGCATCTGAGACAGCTAGAGCAATTTTAGACACTGACACAGTAAAGCTGTGCAAGTTGGATTACCAGGATATGGCGGAGATAAACGCTATAATAAGAGAGAAGTTAACGCTGACACTGAGCTATTGGAACCACAAAAAATTACAACGGTCAAGTGGTGAACCAGGTGACATTAAAAGTGAAATAAGATGCTTCAGATGCGGGACGTTAGGTCACTACATACGAGAGTGTGTAGAAGACCAGAGGCAAATGTTTAGTTCAAAACCGAAAAGTGAAGGGCGGCTAGACAAAGATATAAGGCCAGAAAAGTCCATGGATGGTCTGGTTTATCAAATGCAGCCAAGATCCTCTTAAATAACAGCAACAACAGCAGAGCCACAATAACCCCAGATACAACAAACACACCAACAGCACACATATCATTTACAATTACAGTTGGACCAGCTATACAATTGCAATTACGAGTTTTACAATCCAAACAATCCAATACCAAATAAGGAACAAAACCAGCAAGTCGATCATTTTTATCTGAAGAGTTAATGTTAGTATGAATATAAATGTATTAGGTGTATGACTTAATTTTTACAAATTGTTCAGCAAATTTTTTATGCCATGTATATGCCAAGTGCTCGTGAACCGCCTATGAGTCGAGATTCAAACGACTATATCCAGATAGTTTCAGATAGAATTTTTCTACAAATCTCCTCGTTTGTAGTCTGAACTTCAAAGAATCCGACGGTATATGCAAAGTGCTCGTGAATCGCCTGTGAGTCGAGTTTCAAACGACTATATCCAGATAATTCCAGATAGAATTTTTTTACACATCTCGTCGTTTCTAGTCAATATTTCTGTGAATCCGGCAGTATATGCCAAGTGCTCGTGAATCGCCTGTGAGTCGAGATTCAAATGACTATATCCATAAACTATATCCATAATTTTAAATTTCGGGCTGAAAGTTCTCGCTAGACTCATTCATAGTGATCAATCACGTAATGATAATTAAGTTTCTGCATTGTCGCTTTCAGGTTAGGTTTGGGCTGTCTAGGTTTTCCAACAATTGAAGAGATAATTTAAAAATATTTAAAAGTTATATTTATAATTTCGGGCTGAATGGGCTGAATTTTAATGTCGCGAAGATGCAATTTTTTCGGGCTGGGATATAAAATGTTATTAGTTATAGTTTAGTATTGCTAACCGGCTTTTCAACTGAATATTAGGCTAGCTTCATATAAATTAAGAGTCTGGCATAGTCACCAAGCAGAGCAATATATCTTAAAAATACCTAAAAGTAATTTTAAAATTTCGGGCTGAAGAATGTTATAAATGTTATAAGACACGACAGTGACATTTTTCGGGCTGAAATAGTAAGCTCTCACGATAGTGATAGTTTAGTGTTACCATCGTGTTTTTTTCGGGCTGAGTATCGGGCTAGCTTCATATACATCAAAAGGTAGTCTAGCTAACGTATATAAGGTTAGCCCAGCTTTCATCCCAGAAAACTGAAAAATGGCAACACTAAACTATCATGATAGTTGTTCCATGCCAGGATATTACTGTCAGCCCAGGACTTCTGCCATATCAAATTCTCATCCAAGAAAAAACTATAACGACACTAAAACATCATCCCACAAAATAATTTTGACCCAGCTATCACTATAGGGAAAGTTAACTATAGGGAAGCTAACTCCGAGGATAACAATGTCCTCCAAGTATCTGTCATTAAGATGTTAAAAACTATGTGTAAAAATCATACATTATAACAATTATATTTGAAATGATATGAAAATAATGCAACATTAAAAAATATACTTTATTGAACTCGCGAGTTAACATATATGTATACATGATATGATAGAGGCGTGCAGGCCAGCCATAACGGCGATCCTAGGTACGTTACCATAATGCTGAAATATCAACAATCAAATAACAAATTATATCTGAATGCGAATAACATTTCAGCATCATGCGGGCCCAGGTCCTGCCTTCATCCTTAACAGATAATGCTAATTAGAAAAGGATGTTAGTCACAGAAACAACTAGAGCGAACGCAGCAAACTCATTTTTCAACTACTAAAATATATTAAAATGTTAGTCTCAATTATACACTCTAGATTAGATTTTGTTAGTTTATTAATTTGGGTTAGTTGTGGTTGAGGTAAAGGATACTAATATTCATCATATGTATTCAGCATCAGTCATAATAGGCGGGTTAGGTTATTTAATTCACATCTACGGGTCATCTCATCATATACTGCTTGAGGGACTTCACGTTCGTAATGACTCGGCAGTATTACCATACAAATTCGTCGAAAAAGAACATTCTATAGCAAAAAGTCTTTGGATCGTTAACATATTTGATTGCATTAAGTTTATGCTAAAATCGTAAGTAATTAAATAGACCCCCTGATCAAGAATGTTGCAATCACAATGTTTCCTGACCTTCCGGTATGTTCAATTTTTTTTAATAATAATAAAAATAAATTGAATTATATTTGTCGACAACTTTATTGTTTTAAATCAGGACTTTCGACAAAATTTCAATTAAAATAAGGAACAAAAAATTATTGAAATATTTGATTGATTGATTGATCAGAATGTACGGCCAAGATCAAGCAGGGATCCCGGATACGATGGGCCAACCGCACACCCCCTCCCCCCCACACAACAAGACGGAGGGATAGGAAAGGTCACCAGACATGACCGACTCGACCCTGTCACAGACATCCAAGCAGTCAACAGCTGGTAAAGCACAAGATGGCACAATCACTCCGCCCTCTGGACACAAACAATCAGCATACAAGATCTTAAAAAAAAATGTTTAATTGGTAAATTTTCTGAAACAAAACTTCATTATTATGAGTGATCAACCATTTCCTCCACCCAACTCGAGAAAATAATATTATTATTAGTCAGAACTTGAATAGTTGGATAGAGGAATAATACTAAACTTAGTTAAACTCTGAAATAAAAATACGGCAAGTAGAACACAAATAAAAAATACGGTTTGTATGCATGCACGCCCAAACAACGCCACCACGAAAAAACACCACCACACAAATGCCATGGAAATTATGTTTTGTTAAGATCTTCCCCGACCCTACCCATCCAAATCCTGCACATGCGGAGGAGAAACAATCCCCCAGTCACTCGAACATAAACTCCGCCCATCCACCCCCAATCCCGACAAACTGCTTTCACCCTCAAATCAATCCTCATTCAGAACTTCACCATTAAAGTTGTGTCCGAGCGACACAATTAAGCTTTAAGCTCAAAAAATCATTAATTTAATCAAACTATCGATATTTGATCGCATCTACAGCCCGCACTATAAAAGGTTCGAATTAGGGTGAGTATTTATTAAATGTGACGTACTAACATCTTCACATTGGGTTAATTTCATTAAACTTCTATGCGTTCGAGCGCCTTAATTGAGCTTTAAGCTATAAAATTTATTAATTTACTCAAACTGTAGAAGCGATCAAGTATCGATAGTTTGGGTAAATTATGATTCTTTGAGCTTAAAGTTCAATTGTGTCGCTCAGGCGCATAGAAGTTTAATGAAATTAACCCAATGTGAAGATGTTGGTACGTTACATTTAATAAATACTCTCCCTAATCCATGCTGTAATAGCGGAAATTTCTCACCGGAAAATAAGAGATTTCGCTACTCGCCACAAGTGGTAGCACAATCATAAAAGAGAATTTATTGTGTTATATAATTACCAGTGGAAGTTTTTTATTCATTTTGTATCTCTTTTACACTAAATAAAACATCCCAGCGGAATAAAACATTAAAAGTGATCCTTAAAATGACAAATTGATTGATCTCCGAAGTAAAGGAACTCGGTAAATGAAATCTTGAAATTTTATCAATATTCCGTCTTTCCGCCATTCTAAAAGAATGACGATGAAATTTGGATAATAGTAATCATCAAAGGTTCAAAACTTAGGACAAAATTCTAGGATCTGTTAATTCTGGACTAAACTTGGCCACTTCATAACCTATACTATTGAAAATTTAAATTTTTTTAATAGTTTATTTTCAGTTTTTGGCAATATATCAAAAACGTCCACTAATAACCAACACTTTCGGTTGTTTTTCTAATAGCTTAGGTCATACTGAGACTACGAGGAAAATTTGGGGAAAATTGATGGATTAGAATTTTCACTATAATTTTTTGATTTTCTGCGGCCAAATAAGTTGTTTTCAGTTTTTGACCAATATCTCAAAAACTTCCACTAGTAACCAATACTTTCGATTGCATTTCTAATAAAGGGTCATATTGAGACTAAAAGTAAAATTTGGGGAAAATTGATGGATTAGAATTTTCACTTTAAGTTTTTGATTTTCTGCGGCCATATAAGTTATTTTCAGTTTTTGGCCGATATCTCAAAAACTTCCACTAGTAACCAATACTTTCGATTGTTTTTCTAATAGCTTAGGTCATACTGAGACTACGAGGAAAATTTGGGGAAAATTGATGGATTAGAATTTTCACTATAATTTTTGATTTTCTGCGGCCAAATAAGTTGTTTTCAGTTTTTGGCCAATATCTCAAAAACATCTACTAGTAGCCAATACTTTCGATTGTTTTTCTAATAGCTTAGGTCATACTGAGACTACGAGGATCATTTGGGGAAAATTGATGGATTAGAATTTTCACTTTAAGTTTTTGATTTTCTGCGGCCATATAAGTTATTTTCAGTTTTTGGCCGATATCTCAAAAACTTCCACTAGTAACCAATACTTTTGATTGTTTTTCTAATAGCTTAGGTCATACTGAGACTACGAGGAAAATTTGGGGAAAATTGATGGATTAGAATTTTCACTATAATTTTTTGATTGTCTGCGGCCAAATAAGTTGTTTTCAGTTTTTCGCCAATATCTCAAAAACTTTCACTAGTAACCAATGCTTTCGATTGCTTTTCTAATAAAGCTTCATATTGAGACTAAAAGGAAAATTTGGGGAAAATTGATGGATTAGAATTTTCACTATAATTTTTTGATTTTCTGCGGCCATATAAGTTGTTTTCAGTTTTTGGCCAATATCTCAAAAACTTCCACTAATAACCAATACTTTCGATTGTTTTTCTAATAGCTTAGGCCATACTGAGACTACGAGGATCATTTGGGGAAAATTGATGGATTAGAATTTTCACTATAATTTTTTGATTTTCTGCGGCCAAATAAGTTGTTTTCAGTTTTTGGCCAATATCTCAAAAACATCTACTAGTAGCCAATACTTTCGATTGTTTTTCTAATAGCTTAGGTCATACTGAGACTACGAGGATCATTTGGGGAAAATTGATGGATTAGAATTTTCACTTTAAGTTTTTGATTTTCTGCGGCCATATAAGTTATTTTCAGTTTTTGGCCGATATCTCAAAAACTTCCACTAGTAACCAATACTTTTGATTGTTTTTCTAATAGCTTAGGTCATACTGAGACTACGAGGAAAATTTGGAGAAAATTGATGGATTAGAATTTTCACTATAATTTTTTGATTGTCTGCGGCCAAATAAGTTGTTTTCAGTTTTTCGCCAATATCTCAAAAACTTTCACTAGTAACCAATGCTTTCGATTGCTTTTCTAATAAAGCTTCATATTGAGACTAAAAGGAAAATTTGGGGAAAATTGATGGATTAGAATTTTCACTATAATTTTTTGATTTTCTGCGGCCATATAAGTTGTTTTCAGTTTTTGGCCAATATCTCAAAAACTTCCACTAATAACCAATACTTTCGATTGTTTTTCTAATAGCTTAGGCCATACTGAGACTACGAGGATCATTTGGGGAAAATTGATGGATTAGAATTTTCACTATAATTTTTTGATTTTCTGCGGCCAAATAAGTTGTTTTCAGTTTTTGACCAATATCTCAAAAACTTCCACTAGTAACCAATACTTTCGATTGCATTTCTAATAAAGGGTCATATTGAGACTAAAAGTAAAATTTGGGGAAAATTGATGGATTAGAATTTTCACTATAATTTTTTGATTTTCTGCGGCTAAATAAGTTGTTTTCAGTTTTTGGCCAATATCTCACAAACTTCCACTAGTAACCAATGCTTTCGATTGCTTTTCTAATAAAGGGTCATATTGAGACTAAAAGGAAAATTTGGGGAAAATTGATGGATTAGAATTTTCACTATAATTTTTTGGTTTTCTGCGGCCATATAAGTTATTTTCAGTTTTCGGCCGATATCTCAAAATCTTCCACTAGTAACCAATACTTTCGATTGTTTTTCTAATAGCTTAGGTCATACTGAGACTACGAGGAAAATTTGGGGTAAATTGATGGATTAGAATTTTCACTATAATTTTTTGATTTTCTGCGGCCAAATAAGTTGTTTTCAGTTTTTGACCAATATCTCAAAAACTTCCACTAGTAACCAATACTTTCGATTGCATTTCTAATAAAGGGTCATATTGAGACTAAAAGTAAAATTTGGGGAAAATTGATGGATTAGAATTTTCACTTTAAGTTTTTGATTTTCTGCGGCCATATAAGTTATTTTCAGTTTTTGGCCGATATCTCAAAAACTTCCACTAGTAACCAATACTTTCGATTGTTTTTCTAATAGCTTAGGTCATACTGAGACTACGAGGAAAATTTGGGGAAAATTGATGGATTAGAATTTTCACTATAATTTTTGATTTTCTGCGGCCAAATAAGTTGTTTTCAGTTTTTGGCCAATATCTCAAAAACATCTACTAGTAGCCAATACTTTCGATTGTTTTTCTAATAGCTTAGGTCATACTGAGACTACGAGGATCATTTGGGGAAAATTGATGGATTAGAATTTTCACTTTAAGTTTTTGATTTTCTGCGGCCATATAAGTTATTTTCAGTTTTTGGCCGATATCTCAAAAACTTCCACTAGTAACCAATACTTTTGATTGTTTTTCTAATAGCTTAGGTCATACTGAGACTACGAGGAAAATTTGGGGAAAATTGATGGATTAGAATTTTCACTATAATTTTTTGATTGTCTGCGGCCAAATAAGTTGTTTTCAGTTTTTCGCCAATATCTCAAAAACTTTCACTAGTAACCAATGCTTTCGATTGCTTTTCTAATAAAGCTTCATATTGAGACTAAAAGGAAAATTTGGGGAAAATTGATGGATTAGAATTTTCACTATAATTTTTTGATTTTCTGCGGCCATATAAGTTGTTTTCAGTTTTTGACCAATATCTCAAAAACTTCCACTAGTAACCAATACTTTCGATTGCATTTCTAATAAAGGGTCATATTGAGACTAAAAGGAAAATTTGGGGAAAATTGATGGATTAGAATTTTCACTATAATTTTTTGATTGTCTGCGGCCAAATAAGTTGTTTTCAGTTTTTCGCCAATATCTCAAAAACTTTCACTAGTAACCAATGCTTTCGATTGCTTTTCTAATAAAGCTTCATATTGAGACTAAAAGGAAAATTTGGGGAAAATTGATGGATTAGAATTTTCACTATAATTTTTTGATTTTCTGCGGCCATATAAGTTGTTTTCAGTTTTTGACCAATATCTCAAAAACTTCCACTAGTAACCAATACTTTCGATTGCATTTCTAATAAAGGGTCATATTGAGACTAAAAGTAAAATTTGGGGAAAATTGATGGATTAGAATTTTCACTATAATTTTTTGATTTTCTGCGGCTAAATAAGTTGTTTTCAGTTTTTGGCCAATATCTCACAAACTTCCACTAGTAACCAATGCTTTCGATTGCTTTTCTAATAAAGGGTCATATTGAGACTAAAAGGAAAATTTGGGGAAAATTGATGGATTAGAATTTTCACTATAATTTTTTGGTTTTCTGCGGCCATATAAGTTATTTTCAGTTTTCGGCCGATATCTCAAAATCTTCCACTAGTAACCAATACTTTCGATTGTTTTTCTAATAGCTTAGGTCATACTGAGACTACGAGGAAAATTTGGGGAAAATTGATGGATTAGAATTTTCACTATAACTTTTTGATTTTCTGCGGCCAAATAAGTTATTTTCAGTTTTTGGCCAATATTTCAAAAACTTCCACTAGTAACCAATACTTTCGATTGTTTTTCTAATAGCTTAGGTCATACTGAGACTACGAGGAAAATTTGGGGAAAATTGATGGATTAGAATTTTCACTATAACTTTTTGATTTTCTGCGGCCAAATAAGTTATTTTCAGTTTTTGGCCAATATTTCAAAAACTTCCACTAGTAACCAATACTTTCGATTGTTTTTCTAATAGCTTAGGTCATACTGAGACTACGAGAAAAATTTGGGGAAAATTGATGGATTAGAATTTTCACTATAATTTTTTGGTTTTCTGCGGCCATATAAGTTATTTTCAGTTTTCGGCCGATATCTCAAAATCTTCCACTAGTAACCAATACTTTCGATTGTTGTTCTAATAGCTTAGGTCATACTGAGACTACGAGGAAAATTTGGGGAAAATTGATGGATTAGAATTTTCACTATAATTTTTTGGTTTTCTGCGGCCATATAAGTTATTTTCAGTTTTCGGCCGATATCTCAAAATCTTCCACTAGTAACCAATACTTTCGATTGTTTTTCTAATAGCTTAGGTCATACTGAGACTACGAGGAAAATTTGGGGAAAATTGATGGATTAGAATTTTCACTATAATTTTTGATTTTCTGCGGCCAAATAAGTTGTTTTCAGTTGTTGGCCAATATCTCAAAAACTTCCACTAGTAACCAATGCTTTCGATTGCTTTTCTAATAAAGCTTCATATTGAGACTAAAAGGAAAATTTGGGGAAAATTTATGGATTAGAATTTTCACTATAATTTTTTGATTTTCTGCGGCCATATAAGTTGTTTTCAGTTTTTGGCCAATATCTCAAAAACTTCCACTAATAACCAATACTTTCGATTGTTTTTCTAATAGCTTAGGCCATACTGAGACTACGAGGATCATTTGGGGAAAATTGATGGATTAGAATTTTCACTATAATTTTTTGATTTTCTGCGGCCAAATAAGTTGTTTTCAGTTTTTGGCCAATATCTCAAAAACTTCCACTAGTAACCAATACTTTCGATTGCATTTCTAATAAAGGGTCATATTGAGACTAAAAGTAAAATTTGGGGAAAATTGATGGATTAGAATTTTCACTATAATTTTTTGGTTTTCTGCGGCCATATACGTTATTTTCAGTTTTCGGCCGATATCTCAAAAACTTCCACTAGTAACCAATACTTTCGATTGTTTTTCTAATAGCTTAGGCCATACTGAGACTACGAGGAAAATTTGGGGAAAATTGATGGATTAGAATTTTCACTATAATTTTTTGATTTTCTGCGGCCATATAAGTTGTTTTCAGTTTATGGTCAATATCTCAAAAACTTCCACTAATAACCAATACTTTCGATTATTTTTCTAATAGCTTAGGTCATACTGAGACTACGAGGAAAATTTGGGGAAAATTGATGGATTAGAATTTTCACTATAATTTTTTGATTTTCTGCGGCCAAATAAGTTGTTTTCAGTTTTTGGCCAATATCTCACAAACTTCCACTAGTAACCAATGCTTTCGATTGCTTTTCTAATAAAGGGTCATATTGAGACTAAAAGGAAAATTTGGGGAAAATTGATGGATTAGAATTTTCACTATAATTTTTTGGTTTTCTGCGGCCATATAAGTTATTTTCAGTTTTCGGCCGATATCTCAAAATCTTCCACTAGTAACCAATACTTCCGATTGTTTTTCTAATAGCTTAGTTTTCGGCCGATATCTCAAAAACTTCCACTAGTAACCAATACTTTCGATTGTTTTTCTAATAGCTTAGGCCATACTGAGACTACGAGGAGAATTTGGGGAAAATTGATGGATTAGAATTTTCACTATAATTTTTTGATTTTCTGCGGCCATATAAGTTGTTTTCAGTTTTTGGCCGATATCTCAAAAACTTCCACTAATAACCAATACTTTCGATTATTTTTCTAATAGCTTAGGCCATACTGAGACTACGAGAAAAATTTGGGGAAAATTGATGAATTAGATTTTTCACTATAATTTTTTCATTTTCTGCGGCCAAATAAGTTATTTTCAGTTTTTGACCGATATCTCAAAAACTTTTTTTTTTTTTTTTTTATTTACCTAGTTTTTATTTCTATAAAAAATATAAAGCATATAATTACATAAAACGAAAAGAATCAGAAATAAAACTAGTTTCGTAGTCTCCTTATTAAAGATAATGTTTCGGAGCTACGATTCAATTACAAAAAATATTTAAATAATATTTAAATTACACTATTACAAATTTAAAATAATAATTATAAATTATTACTATTTCTATCTGGGTACTAAACAATAAAATTCACAAACAAAATGGTAAAATGTTCATTACAGATATACTTCCATGTTACTAATATTAAATAGCCAATCCTTTAATAATTTGCAAAAATCATTAACATTATTTGTTAAAAAAAGGTTGACGGTAATTGACTATATAGTTTAGGAGCGGTATAGTTGAAGAATTTTTTAAAATGTTCCTTATTAGGACGAGGAATATATATTCTATTAATGTTGCGCAAATTATATGATACGCTATTCAAATTCCTAACTATACGATTACCGCTAATTAAATAGAAAGCTTTTAATACTTTAAATACATATAGGTACCGAAGCGGCAAAATTTTGAATTTCACAAATAACGGGAAAGATGGAGTCGATCTTGGTTTAAAGTTAATTATTCTCAACACTGCTTTCTGAACGGACATCAACGGTCTAATATTGGATAGGTAAATTCCGCCCCAACAAGTAACTCCATATCTCAAATGCGAGTCAACTAGTGCATAATATATGCATTTTAGGAATTCCGGACTACAAATATTCCGAAGATAGTAAAAAGTTCTGAGTGTCATCCGTAACTTACTTTTTAAATTATCCACATGCCCCTTAAAATTTAATTGGGAGTCCAAATGTAAACCGAGATATTTAAAAGAGTACACAGTTTCAATTGGAATGCAAAGGGGGTCACAATTGGTATGATTGCAAGATAACGAATGATAAATTAAACATGAATTAAGTTCAGACGTTGTGCCACCAATGGAAAAATTCATTAGTTTAGACTTGCAACTCAATATCATATTATGCACAAAGAACCACTTTTTCAACAAGATAACGTCTTGCTTAATATTATGTTCTAGGGAATCTATATTGGAAGCAGAGTACAGTAATGCCATATCATCTGCAAACGCGACGATATTGCCACGTAAATCCAGGCTGAATATTGAATTACAATAGATTAGAAAGAGCAATGGCCCCAGAACTGATCCTTGTGGAACTCCAACATTAACTAGTTTCTCAACTTCAGAATGAACAGATCCTAGAATTTTTCCTAAGATTTGGACCATGGCTGATTACTATTATCCAAATTTCATCGTCATTCTTTTAGAAAGGCCGAAGGACGGAATATTGTTAAATTTCAAGATTTCATTTACCGAGTTCTTTTACTTCGCAGATCAATCAATTTGTCATTTTAAGGATCACTTTTAATGTTTTATTCCGCTGGGATGTTTTATTTAGTGTAAAAGAGATACAAAATGAATAAAAAAACTTCCACTGGTAATTATATTATTATATTGTGCTGCCACTTGCGGCGAGTAGCGAAATCTCTTATTTTCCGCTGAGAAATTTCCGCTATCTTATACAGCAGATAGTTCTAATTTTAGTTCTTCAAATTTCGAATTTTCTTTTAAACTAATAATATACATAAATTTAATTTATAATTGTTGTGAATTAATGATTATTGATATTTTTTATTATAATCATATCTGCATTATTTCGTGTTTTGTATTTACAGTGAACTGTCGCTATAGCTTATTGGGCTATGATAATTTATATTGTGTCCCATGAATTATTATTATCATTAAAAATTCCGTGTTAACTATTTTCGAATAGTGTTTTGCTATTATAGGGCTAGCTGCGCTAAAATTATGGGATGATAGTTAACTCTGAATAGTTTTTTCTGGGATGGTAAATACTGGGATGAAATAAACTATAGGTTGACAGTGCGATTGCCTGGGTGATATGATAAATATATCGCGATACTTTAGTGTTTCCACTACATTTTTCTGGGATGATTCCTGGGCTAACTTTTTATACGTGTCTAGCTAGTCTCTTGCTTTCTACGTCTACGCAGAAACAGTTAGTAAATAATCAATTTTTTCGTTTCAATTTTTTTATCTGTGATAAAGCTGTAGAGCAATTAAGCAGAATATAAATTAAATAGGTTATGATAACATTGAGTGGTTCGTTAACTTATTACATCAATCATTTAAGTTTTATGGAGCTCATATAGCCCAACCATATTTTCTACTATGATTCCATCACAGTCACCTCACACTACAAACTATATTATGAATTTCCATGTAATGAATTACCTTTCCTCCTATTATAACAAATTTTATCGTCTGGTTGCATTTTATGTACTCTAGCAACATAAACTTGTATATTGAAACGCATAGTGCAAGTTCAAGTGAAAGGTATATACAACAGACAATTTCAAATATTTTTAAATGATTATATCGTTTTATGAAATAATAGAAATATGTAGAAAAAAAATGTACGTTTAGTTGTAAACTGTAATAAAATAATACAAATTAAGACATTATAAAGACATTATTGAGTCATTATCTCAAATGAAAAAGGAATGGAATATAATTTATGGTTTCAGTTGCACTGCAGAAATTGCATTCCCTTAACATTTCACCATTAATTTGGTTTGATTATTTTGGTTTGGTAAATTGTCATGACTATTTGTAGTTTTGCTGATTATAAATATGTGAGGTTAACCCAGTATTTCATCTCAGTAAAATTAAAAAATCCATCAGGCAACACTAAAATTTCAAAGTCATCCCAGCCCAGAATTTAATTAGAAAACACATATTTAGGATGCGTAAAAGACAAACAAACAACTAACAAATTTTAATTTTTAAAGTTTTATTATGTAGGACAAAAATAAAATGTTAAAATTTATAAATGCCAAGGCGCAAATATGACCTGTGTGTTTTTCAACTGAAATGGAATTTTTTTACTTATTCTGTGCCGCTCGCAATACACAAACACCAACTTTTTACCAGAACAGTACAAATTTTTATTATATTTTAATCACAGCTGGCCAACACAAACTGCCAGTTGAATGGCTCACAGATTATATTGGGCCTCGGCCGTTTAAAGATTTGCCAGTAGAAATTCCATCGATACATTTGGTAATTGAAAGTTTCACTTACTCAAATCTTTATAAAGCAGCATACAACATATAAATCTTACTAATATTTTTATCAAAGCTAGTTAACACAGGTAAGGTTAGATAAAGGTGGTTGTCCTAAAGGATTAGCATAAACACAATCTGGTCCCTAGCCGAGCCACATTGTTTTCTCTCCTCATCTACTCATCGAACTATATTGAGCTCTCAACGAAGAGTAGGCTGTCCTTTACGTCCATTTTACTGAGATTCGTCAACATTTAGGAGGGAAGCTCCAAGAAATTTCAGTCTGCAAAGCGCTAGACGGGAACAAGTGCAAAGCAAATGGGTAACAGTTTCTTCCTCCTCTTTATCTTCGCTACTACGGCAGTAATCATGTGAGGAGACTTCCATGCTAATAGCACCCACCACCGTATTGACATGCCACCTCGGCAGCGATACCAACTGTCTGTCGTTCGTTGTTCTTCCAGCTTCCACTAAAAGCAGTAATTTGCAATGAGACAGGCTATGCCTTGTCAATCGAGCTCGAACGCCTTTTCATTCTCCGTATTATTGAAGTGCTTTGGAACCCATATCAGGTGGATGTTGAACTGATCTGTAAATCTCGTTAAGGAATGAAAGTGCATTCTTGGCTACTTTGGATGTTTAGGAAATATGGCTTGTATGTAAAAATGCGAATATCCTTCCATTGTCGCGATTAGTTCAACTTGAAAAAAGCTGCAGTAGTCCGGGAAACGGAAAGAGAGGTATACATTTAATTCTGCTTAAAAAAACTTTACCAAAACCTTCCAAGTCATCTTTGAGCCCTTAGTTAAGAAATTAACACATTCAGTATTCAGACATGCTTCTCCCAACCAGTCCTCTTTGGTGGGAATATCAATCCTAAACTAATGTCCAAAAGATGAGTGTGAAATGTAAGAGAATATCCAGGACTTTATGGGGATGTGCTTCTAAGAGCCCCACTAAAATGCAAGGCAGTTGTTTGTTGTACTTTCTCCTAGGATTTTAGAATGGTCAGAATATTTAAACCAAACAGTAACCCCATATAATAAAATATCCTTAATAGGAGAACTGTAGAGCCAATGTGCAATGTGAGGCCCCAAAATCCATATTTTTCAATTGGCAATTTTACAGGAAGTAAAGCGTTATTGCATAGCTTTCGTTACTCTTTCTAATATGTTAGGTTTCCAGTTTAGTTTGCTGTCCCAGCAATGAGGCCCAGACACTTTGCTTTATCAGTCAATCCAATACCATTTAAACTAGGGGTCGATCTGACGAAATTTGTATTACCTGGAGAACATTAAAAACGGCAAATATTAGCCCAATTGGAGAGAATGCCAAGCGCACTATGCGTGCGTTCTCTTAAGGTGCAAGGATATTTACCAAAAATACCGGTTGTAACATAACCCGCTTAAGCAATCAATTAAAAGACTCAAAGATTTAATAATAGGTAATTTATGATGTGCCCATCTGGTGTGCCTGTACTCAAAAATCGGCTATTAGATGATCCACTTAGACTTGCCGTCACTACCCAACTCTTAACCATTTGATCTAGCTACTCCCTAAATGACTCGTTCACACACAATGAGGAGGTGGCCTGCGTAATCACCTCTAATCTGACAAAAGGTCACATCAACATCTTAAATTTTATCATGGAGTATTTCGATAGCCTATTTGGCTCAATCGAACTCTTAACGTGGGCTTATGTCTGCCTTTCCAAAAAATTTAAAAGAGGATAAACTTAAAGGCCTAAGGCCCATTAGAACTCTAATAACAGCTTTTTCCCGCAGTTGGTATAAATATTACATTTACTTCAGTTCATTTACTAAGATTGTGACAGATATATAGGCTGCCCTTGAAGTAACCTTTCAGCCAGAGTACATCCGCCCGTATAATGTCATTGGGTCCTGCTTACTTATAAGGCTTAAAGCAATTTATAGTTCCCAGGACTTTTTTCCTGCCTATAACCTGGCTTACAATGCCTACAACTCTGTTGTCTCTAGACCTTTGTGGCGCAGATTCAGAGCTACATGTAAAGGGAGTTTCCAGTAGTAGCTCCAAGAAGTTGGCACTAGTAACGGTCTTAGAACGATCCAGTCGTTGGAGAATACTCGGAGTGGTGGGACTTAGAGATAGTACTTTATGCATAGATGTCTCAGAGGACTCGTGTATTTTACTACAGTATAGCCTCCAGGCGTATGTTTTAGCCTTTCTAAATTCGTATTTGTATGTTTAGAGGACTTCCTTTTAGCAGTCCAAGTCCTTAACAGCATTAGTTTTCAAGGCTGTTCTAAAGATCATCATGCAATTTTTAATGGGGTTTTAAAGTTCTTTCGATCACCACAGTCAGTTTTGAGTTTTACCCAGCCGTCTACTAGGAGAACACTCTTATGACATAGCCTTATTGAAGGCGTTGGATAACTGGTCCACTAGGACATCAAGCTCGTATGTAGAATCAGTGGAGTTTGGAACCGGCACCGGTAATGATTTACTTAGAATAGTTTTAAAAATATCCCAGTCGGTTTTCCTCCTGTTTCTATAGCTAGGTTTTTTGATGAGTTTTGTTTCAAATTCAAATTGGAGATAACAAAAGAATGGTCCTTTCCATACCTTCTAAGACACTAAACTATTCATAATGGTATCTGAGACAAGTGTAATGTCTAGTACTTCTTATCTATTTCTAGTTATAAACGTTGGTTTACTTCGTTGGAGCTTCCTAAAGTTACAGGTGGATATTTTTCCATCACGTGGAAAGTAAATTGAAACTAGCCAGAGATTCTGACCATCCATGCTTGTTGTGACTAAATCTGAATTACTGTAGTTTGATAATAGAAAGATATTCAAATTATTTTTAACAAGAATGTATTGACGCCCCCAAAATGTTAGCTGACATATAATCGGCATTTGGTTCTACCAACTTGACCACTCTCAGTCAGCGGTCACCAGTTCAAGAATGCTAATTTATAGCATTTTTAGAATTTTTTTCAGATCTCTGAACTAGACTTCTAGTCTAGTACCAAGCCAGACTTCACCTAGGCTCTCTACAGCCTTTTTGTACATAGTCAATGACCGTTAGTTGGCAGAGGATGTCAATCCTGAGAGCCTTCAGATGTACTCTCCTGCTTCATTTCAATAATCTGTTTAACCCATGAAAGCGTTTCTATATAGGGATATAGAATATGGTTCTTTCCGCCAAAGGAATCTTATTCAGCTTTGCTAGAGCTTTCCCGGCTCATTTCCTGGTTTTGTAAGTTGATCCGAAAGGACAATTTTTGATTGTGTTCATGTCTCGAAATTGCATTCAAGGAACGAGTCTTGTTCGTGCCTGTGTCCCGTTTTTCCGATATGTCTTTAGGGCCAGGTCTATGTTGTTTCCGTTTTCTTCGTTCGTCTAGCGGACCAGGCCTAATGACTAAAGCTCCGCTTTGGTAACCTACGCCTTGAAGACCAGGCCTAAACGCCAAAGCCTCACCAGCATTAGTTTCCGGTTTTTAACCGGACTAACGGAGAAATAAATAACCATCTGTGCAGAGATTCGCAGTATACAGGTAAGGCAATTTGGTCCGGAGTGTGCCAGGTATATAAGGATACTTCGTTATCAGCGCGGCATCCCATGAAATAAATTTGCGCGATTCCTACACGATGATAAATTGACCCGTGCACTTTGAACATTGGCATGTAGTTCTGGCGCAGAATATTTATTGCAACGAACGATGTCATTTGCAAACATGAATTGTACTTGTGTATGTTTGCCAAGAAATGTTTCGATTGGCTTGGGCCACCTGATACCATCGTTGATAATAGTTCGGGTGGTTATTGTAATTCTGGCAATTTCACTTTACCATCAGCGCTGTACATTTCTGATGTTTCATTTTGAAATTTAAGGGAACTGCAAAACACACAAAATTTAACATGTTTTCAATAATCACACTTGGGTGCATAATCGAATGCAACAAGATTTAAATCAGCGCGTAGTTTTCGTTTGGATCTAGGAATGCGTACTCGGGCGATTTTCAGTCGTGCTTCAGTCTGTTTGTGAAGCTCGTGATGCCCTTTTATTTCGTGCTTGACGTGAATATTGACCAATTGCTTTTCGTTTGGGACCCATGATTGATTTGACAGCGAAAGCAATGCTTTATGACGACTATTAAAAATTCGGCCGGTAATTAGAATTTAACAATCGACACTATTTTTTTGTTACACACAAACGGATATGTCGTTGTTACTACTTTATTCAATTCAATGTAGTCATGCGTGTGCACTCATATACCGAAAACACACGAGCTACCGCTAATCTATATGAAATACACTCATTTGAAACAAGCCGCGCGCCTCCTATTGTAAAATGATTGTGCTAAACCAGAAACTTTCGCAGGCGTGCGCATAACAACACGACAAAGTTTCATCGCAATCGGATGAATGGTATAGGAACGCATACGGGACAACCAAAGAAACATTCATTTGTATATGCATATGTATCGTATGCCGTATAAGATAGCGGACATTTGCTGTATATGATAGAGAGCGGAAAATAAAAAAGTACGCTACTCGCCACAAGTGGCAGCACTTTCGCAAAAGAGAATTTATTTTGTTATAGAATTGTGACGAGTCGGGGCTAACATGTGGTAGTGTGATATTAAAACTGCTTTCTACTAGAATATCCATGTTCTGTTCTCCAACTGTCGACAGAAACTCCAGCTAATTCCCGTTGATACCGCAGCACGTTTACCCGCTAGCAATCAGGCGGATGGGTTAGGTTCTTATATCAACATAACTGGAGCAAGGAGTGCTGCTTGATTAATTCTGGTACAAATATTTAAATGTAAAAACTCCCGCTAGTCTGAAAATGTTTCCGGATGATACCTAGTAGTGTAGTTTAATAACCGAAGATGGACTCCAGTTATTCATAGGGATTTAAGCAACATCTCGTGTGTCTTGAATATACCCACCCCGTGCCTTATATAAATATTTCTGGTAATATTAACGTACCATGTTCGAGTTACCAATTCGTAATGAGGTTATTTCGTTTCCAACCAAATAAACAAAATTTAATCTAACGCGTCGTTAATTCGGAGAAGCAATCATACGATAACACGAACTTAATTATAACCGAGCTGATGACGCTATCGATGTTATACTGTCAGATTCACCGAGTCACACACACATAACCACCGAGACGAAAACGGACCAATAACGACATTGCAGAGGCGGAGGAAAAGCAAGCGTAGTGAATCTTGGTAGCAATGCAATTGTTACAATCGTGGGGCTGTCCCACACCCTGAGAAAGTCTCAAAGGGCCGGGCTTACTCTGATCAAAAAATGTTTTTTTTTCTTTTTTTTTTTTTTAGCGTAATCTATTTTGTCTCTCCAGCAAATCCTGAGCATAGACGTAATTCTCTGGTCAGCGAATGTCCTTGGCATGGTATATACCAAGGATTTTTCCATTTTCCGACATAACTTCGTATGCAACATTTCCTATTCTTTTAGAAATGCGGCCTTTAATAAATCTGGGAGCTAATTTGGCCGAGTATGTCTTGGCTGCGTCACTCTGAGGAAAATTTCGTACGAATACTTGTTGTCCGGGGACAAAGATACGGTGACGTGCTCTTAAATTATATGTCGATGCATTCCGTTCATTGGCGGCCTTCAAATGTCTTAAGACTAATTCTTGGGTTAGAGTCACCTGCGAGTTCGCGGCCGTGACTTGATTGTCTCCCAAACAATTCAGTTTTCGTAACAATTCATACGTTGAGGCGTGTGCAACTTTATGCCGCCCAAAGACCAGGTAATGGGGCGAAAACCCTGTTGATGTGTGTACAACATTACGCAGAGCGCTGGAAATCTCATCTAAATGCTCATCCCAGGTTTGATGGTCATCCTGGATGTACGCCCGGATAGCGGATAATATCGATCGGTTCACCCGTTCGGACGCGTTAGCTTGGGGACTATGTTTAGGAGTAAATTTGTGGATCACTCCGTATTTTGACAAAAAGTTGGACAACAAAATGGATTCAAACTGTCTACCATTATCCGAAAATATGATTTCCGGAACACCAAAAATAGAGAAAACCTTATTTAAACACTGAACTACCTTTTCGGATGTAGCACTTCTAAGGGGTTCGATGATGGGGAATCTTGAATATTTGTCTAAGATTATTAAAATATGTGTATTTCCCTTTTTGGATCGCGGGTATGGTCCAAGGAAATCAATGTAAAGGAATTGCCATGGTTGTACCACTTCGGTGAAGGTTCCCATTTCGGGTCTAGTTACAAAGTTCACGGGTTTAGTTGTTTTGCAAACGTCACAGCCACTAATAAAATTCTTTACCTGGACCGCCATCCGTGACCAGTAGAAGTTCCGTTGCAGGAGTTCTAGTGTTTTCGCAAACCCTTGATGCGCAGAGGTTGGTGGTTTGTGTGCTCTTTCAACGAGTTGATTGGTCAATGACAAAGGTACAACGAGTTTCCATGTGGGCGGGTTAATGCCCTCGTTGTCTGATGGACTGCTGGTATTGATGTAGATCTTACCATCCAAAATTATAAAATTAGTTTGCATCTGGGGGTTGTCTTCCAAAGCCTGTATCATCGCTAAGTAATCATCCGCTTTAAATTCGGGAGAGTCTAAATTTAGGTGTAAGGGTGAATTGTCACAATCTAGAGTTTCCAGACATCGAGAAAGACTGTCTGGGACCACATTTTGAGATCCCTTTCGGTATTCAATGGTAAAATCAAAAGATTGGAGTTTAAGACTCCATCGAGCCAATCTTCCACCGAGATCTTTTTGATTCATGAGCCATTGAAGGCTGGAATGGTCGGTTATAATCGTAAATGCATATCCCTCTATATAGGGCCGGAATTTTTTTACGCTCATAACCGCTGCAAGGCATTCAAGCTCTGTAATGCTATAGTTTTTTTGGGCTTTATTGAGCTTGTGAGACATGAAAGTGATCGGATGCTCTTCACCATCCTCTGATTTTTGAAATAATACACTGCCTATTCCAGTAGTACTCGCATCACACTGGATATAAAATCTTTTTGTGAAATCAGGATTGGCTAAACAAGGGGCAGTAATTAAAGCGTTTTTGATCTTTTCAAAAGAAATTTGGGCTGACTCATTCCACGTAAATTTACATCCTTTTTTTAGTAGATCGGTTAAGGGTGCTGTTAAGGAGGAAAAGTTTAATATGAATCGGCGAAACTACCCAGCCATCCCCAGAAAACTACGAATTTGTTTTGGAGTTCGTGGAACGGGATATTCTGCTATAGCTCGCACCTTGTCGGGATCCACTCTAAGGCACCCCTCACCAATCACATAACCCAGGTACTTTGTCTGTCTTAGCAAAAATTTGCTTTTCTCTACATTGATAGTCAGATGAGCTGCAGACAGCAATCTGGCTACCTCAGTCAATAAGGATACATGTTCTTCGAAGGTTGCCGAGACAACTAGAAGATCATCGAGATAGACAAAGACCCGATCATGTAACTGATGAGGGATGACCTTATGCATCAGCTTACATAATGTTTGGGGTGCGTTGCACAACCCGAATGGCATCACGGTGCAGTGGTATAAAGGTCGCCCAGCCACTGTGAAAGCCGTCTTATCCCTTGATCCGGATTCAAGAGGAATTTGCCAGAAGGCATCCTTCAAGTCGATTGTGCTAATGTATCTGGTGTTGTCCAATCGGCTTAAAAGACCATCTATCAACGGCAATGGATAAGCGTCCTTCACAGTGACTGAGTTGACCTTCCGCGCGTCAAGACACAGCCGAATTTTCCCATTGGGTTTTCTCACAATACTAACTGGGGATGACCAGGAACTTCCGCTTTCTTCAATAACCCCTAATGCTAATAATCGATCCAGCTCCGTATATATGATTTCTTGTGTGGCAGGGGACACTGGATAGTGCCTTTGTTTGGTCGGATTTGATTGACCTACATCGATTTTATGCTCAAGTAAATGAGTCTTACCCAGGCCCATTACTTCGCTGGACGGAAATTCCTTAATTATCGCATCGACTTGTTTTTGCTGTTCTAAAGAGAGCTCATGTTTATTATTTGACTGTGTAGAAGCTTCCGGGAAGTCAACTAGCTCATTAATTATGACGGGAGCCAAACCGAATTGATTCCAGAAGTCAATTCCTAGATACAGGGATTGGGTTAAGGCGGGCGCTATGTGCAGAATCATGGTTTTTGTCTTTCCCGCGTAGGCAACCTTGGCTTGAATATGACCCAGTATTTGCAATTTCTGACCACTTGCCGTGGACAGAGATGATGGTAAATGACGGAAGGACGTGTTATTATTTTCTAAGTAACTCTCGGAACCCGCCCCTAAAACACTTATGCTGGCTCCACTGTCCAACAACCCTTTATAAGGCACACCATTAAGTAAAATGTGAGCGTACGGCCGATTATCCAGGTCAGTAGGTATGACGGTTTCCGAAATTAAGTTTTTTAAACCTTGACGGGATTTGAAATATTTAAGTGAACGATCTAATCTTGATAACTGGTTAGAAGAGGTTTGAGTTGACTTAGAAACAGATACCGAGGAAGGATGGGGAAGGAATGAGGAAGGTTCGAAAGTCAATTGGTTTTGTGTAGGCGAGCATAAAATTCTGGATCGGTATTGGAGGCTGCTTCTTCGACCGTTGTCAACTTCGTTGAGGCTTGGTGGGGGCGATTCTTGAAGCTCAGTACCCCCGGAACTCTGGCTTCGGGGTACGCGTTTCCCGAACGAAACTTTCCTTCACATCTTGGACAATCAATACTGAGAATGTTATTCGCTCCGCAACCGTAACAAAATATGCGCCTATTCCTTGACGGACATGATTTGAATAGATGGCCATTTCCAAAACAATTCCAGCATTGCACCGAAGGACTTGAAGTTTTCACAGGGTTATTGTGTGGAGTATTCAGAAGGACCTTCGGCTGGCGGTTATACCCGAGCTCACACATCGAACGGTTGAGATACGAATCTTGGCTGTCCAAGTCTAATTGCGCATTCATTCCACCGCCATACTCTCCACTGGTTACCTCAGAGACTTGTCGTTTATTCATCATGAAAACCTCTGGTGCCCATCCAATTCGGTTCCAAGTATCTTCCACCGAAACGCATTTTTTTACTAACTCCGTTACAGCATCGAAAGTCTGACCAGCTAACGCAGCTTGCAGACCCGATCTCATATTCCTAGTTAACAGATTTAATAGCTCGACTTCTGTCAATGGATTCTTTAGTGGGATACTCGTTTCTCGGACGGCATGATAATAATCCATGAAAGGCTCCTTAGGTTTTTGCCTACGAGTCTCAAGAACTTGCCGAATCTCACTATCGGAGCGCCTATCCTGAAACCGATTGGTCATTCCGTTCTTGATCGAATCCCAATGAACAAGGCCATAGTCCTCTCGTAGTACCCAGTACCAGTCCAAGGCCTTACCTTGGAGAAGTACACTAATGTCTACGGCCAGTTTGTCGTTGCTAACCCCATTAGATTTAGCCATGCACTCCACCCGGTAGAAAAAACGCTCAACACTGGTTCTGTCAGGATCACCGGAAAAGGATATGTTCCATTTGGTAATATCAAGACCCCGCGATTTTGTAACTGCAGTCAGAGAGGTACCGTTGGAATGGGTATGCATTGATTTTGCACTGTTGTCCCAACTAGGGATTACCCTTGGAGGTGGAACGTAAGGATTAAAAGGGGGCAGCGCCTTTGGTGTCGGAGAATAAGTATTAGTGTCTAGACGTAACTGGGAAGGTTCTGTAATTTTACTATTTACAGATAAACCCAATGTCATCGCGATTTTATTAACTAAGCGATCAACAAGAATTTCTTCGGTTTCGCCCGCAGGAAGCGCGTACGATACCTGTGACATTGTTTTACTAAGATCTTCAGTTGGTCTCTCTCTCGAAGAAACTTCGCTGGTTTCAGGTCTCTTACTACGCCCCTGTATCAGGGCCAGATCAGAAGATCCAGGAATCGCCAACTCAGGGACGACATTTAAGCTAAGGGAGTCGGTTTCTGCTTTGGTATTCACGGTAACACCCTCTACACCATCATCCTCCTCATCCGAGAGGTCTTCCACAAAAATATCCGTTTTTAAACCTTTCCCTGCTTCTCTACAAGATTCTTCTAAATCGGTCAGCACTGCATCATTGTTTTTAAAATCGGTGATGCATTTTAATAACTTGTCGCTTGATATTAATAGTTCAGTAACCGCTGGTGCGACAGATTTACTAGTCTTAAGACGGGACAACCGACCCTGTACGTGATATAGCATGGTCGAGAGTTCATCCGCTTTCTCCGCCTCAACCGGGACATTTTGTTTTAACACCAATTCAACATCATTCTGGAGTGAAGTTAATCTTGAGATTAATAATGTGACTTCGCGTTTGGGAAAATTGCGGGCTGATTTATGAGCCCTTGTAGGAGGATCAGCTGTGCCGTTTCTTTCTAACAATAACCTGTTCGTCAGGGATACCATTTTTTTAGAAATATTGCCAGTAATGTCTCTGACTTGGCATTCGACCGAGAGGTCTTCACAATCCAAATAATTAATATTCATGTTCTATCAGGTATTCAGTTATCACACTCAGACCAAAAAAATATAACAAACAAAAAAAAATTTAAATTTAGGAACCACAATCCACCAACTAATCAACACAATATTAATAATAATTATCACAGGTAAACCAAACAATTTGAAAAATATTTAACACGAAATATATTTATACATTTGAACTAAAGTTTAACTAAGAATACTAAACACACCAAATTTCCCCGAAGGAATTTCATTCACGATTAATAAAAAAAAATTCTTATAATTATAACGTTTATTTGTGAGCGATAATAAATGACGCCATATCCTTGATGTTGCCTAAAGTATGCATACCTATGTGTTAGCACACTTGATTCGAAAAAATATTACTTAAAACAATGATCCGGGTTGTTTAGTTTGAATAAATTTATATAAAAAGTTATCGTACTCGAGGATGAATTATTCATAAATGTCATAGATGACAGAAAACGCAACGAATCACAAATAAATCCAAACCTATGTCAATTTTATCTAATCTTCAGAAAGTCAAAACCTTTAGAGGGATAAACTGAAAATAGAATGAGAAATTTACTGAAATCACACTGTGGTCGAAATTGTATGGGATGCCTGTTATAGTCAACGATTGTAACTTATACAATCAACACTAACCGTATGTGGAAAGCGGATACTAACCTTGACCCCGTAAAATTGCGAATCGTAAAAATCGAATAAGATTACGGATACTAGTAATATTAAAATCTAAACACCTACGTGGCTATAATGTTATAAATCTTTAATTTACCGAAATCCACGATGAGTTCTCCAATCTAAATATTTGTACCATCAAAATGAGTTCTTAAAGTTTACCGTTTAAATACCGAGTTTGGGCGCCACTGTGACGAGTCGGGGCTAACATGTGGTAGTGTGATATTAAAACTGCTTTCTACTAGAATATCCATGTTCTGTTCTCCAACTGTCGACAGAAACTCCAGCTAATTCCCGTTGATACCGCAGCACGTTTACCCGCTAGCAATCAGGCGGATGGGTTAGGTTCTTATATCAACATAACTGGAGCAAGGAGTGCTGCTTGATTAATTCTGGTACAAATATTTAAATGTAAAAACTCCCGCTAGTCTGAAAATGTTTCCGGATGATACCTAGTAGTGTAGTTTAATAACCGAAGATGGACTCCAGTTATTCATAGGGATTTAAGCAACATCTCGTGTGTCTTGAATATACCCACCCCGTGCCTTATATAAATATTTCTGGTAATATTAACGTACCATGTTCGAGTTACCAATTCGTAATGAGGTTATTTCGTTTCCAACCAAATAAACAAAATTTAATCTAACGCGTCGTTAATTCGGAGAAGCAATCATACGATAACACGAACTTAATTATAACCGAGCTGATGACGCTATCGATGTTATACTGTCAGATTCACCGAGTCACACACACATAACCACCGAGACGAAAACGGACCAATAACGACATTGCAGAGGCGGAGGAAAAGCAAGCGTAGTGAATCTTGGTAGCAATGCAATTGTTACAGAATTATCAGCGGAAATTTTTTATTCGTTTTAAACCTATGTTTTCACTAAATAAAACATCCCAGCGGAGCAAATTGTTAAAAGTGGTCTCGGAACTCGGTATATGAAATTTTGAAATTTAACAATATTCCGTCTTTCCGCCATTTCTTATCGAATTACGATGAAATTTCGATAGGCGTATTGGTCAGGACTTTTAACGAGAGTTTTGGACAAAATTCTAGAATCTGTGCATGTTGGACTAAACTTGGCCATTTGATATCCAACCATTATAAAAGTTGGTTTCTAGATGGATTTTTGGTTGAAATATAAATTTTAGATGAAAACATGGTATCTGTACGTTCTACACAGGGATAATTTGAACAAAATTTATTGATTAGAATGTTCACTGTAATTTTTTTGTTTTTTTCAGTTTTTAGCTAATATCTCAAAAACTTCCACTAGTAACCAATACTCTGGGCTCTAAGAGCTAAGGTCATATTGAGACTACATGGCAGTTTTAAGGCAAATTTATGGATTAGAGTTTTCACTGTAATAATTTGATTTTCTGCGGCCAGATAAGTTTCATTATAACCTAAGCTATTAGAAAAACTACCCAAAGTATAGGTTAATAGTGGAAGTTTTTGAGATACTGGCCAGAAACTAGGACCACAGGAAATTAAAAATTATAGTGAAAAATTACAATGAAAATTCTAATTATTAAATTTTGTTCGAATTATCCCTGTATGCGATTCAAATTTTAGAATTATTAATTAAGAAGTAGCCGATTTCTCTCCAGCTCAAAATCGATTTTAATCGTGTTGAATGTAGAGATATCATATGTCCATCTAAAATTTATATTTCAACCAAAAATCTATCTAGAAACCAACTTTTATAAGGATTGGTTATGGAATGGTGAAGTTTAGTCCAGCATGAACAGACCCTAGAGTTTTGCCCAAAACTCACTTTAAAATTCCTGACCAATAATTCTATCGAAATTTCATCGTAATTCGATAAGAAATGGCGGAAAACGGAATATTGTTAAATTTCAAAATTTCATATACCGAGTGGAGCATTGACCTTATCTTTCACGTAGCCCCAAAGAAAATGACTGAAAGTGTTAAATCACAAGAACTCGGTGGCCAATAGTGAACACCACTTCGAGAAATAACACGATCAGGAAACTTTTCTTGCCAAATTGCGATTGTTTCGTTGCTTGTGTGGCACGTAGCGCCGTCTTGCTGAAAATAAACGTCGTCCACATCAATATCTTCCAATTCTGGCCATAAAAAACCATTACTCATAATCGCGCAATTCATTCTAACAGTTGCACCAGCCTCATTTTCGAATAAGTAAGGTCCAATCACACCGCCAGCCCAAAAACCGCACCAAACAGTGACACGTTGAGGATGGAGAGGCTTTTCAACAATCATTCTTGGATTTTCTGAGCCCCAAATGCGACAATTCTGCTTATTAACGTAGCCTCCGAGGTGAAAATGGGCCTCAACACTGAAGATGATTTTTCGATGAAAATCCGGATCACTTTGATGCATTTGAAGGACCCAATCAGCGAAGATACAACGTTTATGGTGATCGGCCGGCTTGAGTTATTGTCTTAACTGAAATTTAAAAGCCTTAAGACCTAAGTCAATGCAAAATACAGTGTAATGTTGTGGAATGTTTAATTCCAAAGATCGACGAGGAATCCACAAACCTGGTTTTTCGTCAAGTCTACGGGCTACAGTGGCAATATTCTCAGTTATTCTTGAGCGACACACACATGAAACCTCTTAATTGGAAAACCCCATATAACAAAATAAATTATATTTTGTGATAGTGCTGCCTCTTGTGGCGAGTAGCGTAATCTCTGATTTTCCGTAGGCATATTTCCGCTATCTTATACAGCATATGTATCGTGTAGGTAGCTTATCAGTTTTAATCGAAAGTTTAACGTTGCGGCCTACAGTATTACCATTAGCAAAACGTTGAGCCAAACATTCCAATATTTGGCATTATATTGATGAAATTGTGCTTTCCTCATGGTCAATTATCAATTGTGCAGCACTCTTAGAGCGCTTTAAAATGTATTCATTCCAAACAACGAGAAAACAGCAACAAACTAATAGAATATGAAATTCAGAAAAATTCCTTCCATCATCGTCGATTTAGAACTCAATCTGTTGTTTCACAAACTAGTTTGGTTAAAATATTAAGTCACAAAATATTCGAAACACATTGCTTTGGGATTAAGTATTCGAGTAGTTCTTGTTTAGCTTGTAAATCAAGATAAAATTTAGATAACGTGTCGCACAATAGAACAATAGGTTACCCAATATCGATAACGACAAATCGCCTTTGTCATATGCCCAGTGATATGTTATGGCTAATCGGTTTTCGAACACTCAAACATATCTATAATAATAAAGCCTATTCACACTTTAATTAATTATTGTCATCACGAAAAGATTCTTGGAGGTATTCTCGAATAAAGCATCACCATGAAATTTCTACCTAAAATTTCAATTTAATAAATCTTTCAACAAAATTATCTTAAAAATTAAAAAATAATTAATTTTATTTAATTATATTTAGTTTATCATTTTTATTAGCCAATCAATTTAATTAAAAATCTAATAAAAAACGAAATTTTTATTTGGCGTATATATATGTGTGTGTGTGTATGTCTTATTAAATTTTCCTCCTTTCGTCTCGTGTTTTTATTTTTGTTTAAATTAAAATAATAAATAAATATCTGAAACAAAAAATTTAAGAATTAACAAAAAAAAATTGTTGATTGACTAAATTAAAACGATTAATCAAAGTCAAATAGTAAATTAATAATTAAAAATATAAAATAACTACATCATTTGTCTTAATTATAATTTTATTTTATTTGTATTTTCCATATCCAATCCACACATATACCAAACACTTTAGTTTAGTTGATTTTTTTTTAAATAAATAAATATTATTATTACATTTTTTAAATAAAGGGAAACTTTTGTTCATTATTTTTTAAATTTTTTATAATTAATTACGTTCTGGTTAAAAAAAACTATCATATTCCGATATACGAGAACGAGATACTCTACATGCCCAGAAAATGTTGACGATGAAGAAGAAATTTGTTTTTTATCTGCTTCATAAAAAATGTGATATCTCAATTCATTTTTTATGGTTTAGATGCGGGTTTAATTGGTGGTCAAACTACCCTCGTTTATAAAATATGCGTACTCCACATTTTTTGTATGAGGTTCGATTTTATAATAATTTTTTTGTATAATAAGTTTTAAATTTTTGATAAATGAATGGTTAAATTGTAATTGAAAAAGCAAATGAATTACCAACTGTTGGAACTTGAGAGTTTGGTTTTCATGTTCACTCATCGATGTATATATACAGATTAATTATATGAGTTACCAAATCGGTTTGTCAATTTTGTTAACAAGGCTGGCGAATTAATTGACAGCTTAATTATTATTATTGATACCATTTACCATTTTAGAAAAGTTTACAAATTTTACTTGAGAACAATAAATTAAATACGGAGAAAATATATTTTTTTGTTAAAAAATAATTAAATAGTCGACTCATTATCAACTTACTTTTAAACGCGTCTTTGCTTAGGCAAAATTTAAAAAAATGGTCAATTTTGTTAAAACTCGTGCACATAATGCTCACCGATTCGTGGTAATCATAATTTGTTCTGTGTTTATTTACTTGAAGAAACTCAGAATTTCTGAAGGCGGCCACATTCATGCAAATAATTCATCCAAATATTTGTTTGTGTTTTTTTGTGAGAAAATGTTTGAGTTTTTATCGGTTGTTACTGATAACAAGTAGCACCGGCTAGTACAATTTAATCAAAATTAAATTAAAAATGATCAAAATCAGTTAATTTACAATCTACATATAATAAATACATTCCTGACCAGTACAATTTATATTATATACTTAACTTGTGATACACATTTACCTATTTTGCTTATATTATATATAATTTTTATTTCTTGTTCATGTTAATTATGTACTATTTATTTATTAAATTATTTGTATGTATTGTATGTAATTTTGTCAAATATCTCGCATTTGTAAAACATAATAATTTTAATTTTTGAGTGTACAGTCTATTCTTGCAATGGCTATAAATCAGTATAGTTGCCTATCATCAAAAATCAGCTGCGGTACAATCAGGAAAAATTATTCTTGTTTATTCAAATTCGACGGGACGTCAAACGCTTCGTCCTCATTATCATTGGTGTCAGAAGTGGGATCGGTAATTGAATTTTATACGGTATCATCATCTCTGGGAAGTTATCCCGAAAAACCATTATAGTTAAATATGGCAAGACTATTATATATTTACAGAATATTTTAATACTATCCTGATAGTCAAGTAGATATTATTATTATTGCTGCATACAACACAAACATTGTAAATTATTATACGAGTATAGTTTTGTAATATAAAATTAGTATGACGAAATTTTCATTTAAAATCATATGTACTACATAGCATTTCGCGACAATTGTTTATATCACCTCGAAAAAAAACACTAATATAATTCACATCGATATATAATCAAAAAAAATTTAATTTAAACATTTAATATTAGAAAAACACCAACTCTCTGAACGAAAATTAAACTATTTTAAGTAATAATAATTTGTTTTAAGGCTGTATGTCACTCAAATTGTCAAAAACGAAGATTAGTAAAACTAAGTTTTTGGCCATAAAATATTACCAATTGACCTAATTCTATCTTTTGCATAAACTTCGATGTATAATTGAGGGATTTCTACATGATTATCCAAATAAAATGTTTAGTTTGTCTATGGTATGGTTTTAAAGTTTATCGTTTTTTTTGAAACTCGTACATAACTTTTTCAATATTATAAAAATTTAGTTTAAAACTATTAAAAATTAAAGTTAGGTTAGTTTAAAAAAATTTCAATCAACATAAAGATCAAAAAATTACGTCAAACGACAAGTTTATTTGTTTTTACGCCGCAATGACGATCATTTTTTGAAAATTTACTGTCGTTAGAAGACGTGGGTAACTGCAGCAGGGAAACTTTCGAATTTCAAAATGAAACTTTGCATACCGATTAAGCCCAATTTGTGCTAATTAGTGCTCACGGGAAAAAAATAGTGCTAGTCCAGGAGCCGAAAAAGCGAGAAAAGAAAATTTCAAATTTCGCCTAAAAGACGGAATAAATAAAATTCGATTTCTAGAAAAAAACAGAAATAATTAAGCCTAATTGTAAAACTTTCTAAAGGCCGCTAAACTGATGAAATTTGTGCTTTTCATAGAAATATAATTTTCATAAATTTTCATTCATAATTCGAGGAAAACCAAACCAGCCCCTGAAAGATACTATATTTTAAAAAACGGAGATAAATCGTTCAATAATATTTGTGTTGAACAACAAATAAAACATTAGAAATCCATTGAACAACAACAACCGTTGAATGAACAATTTTCTAACAAAAAATGTTCTAGAAACCAACGAAGTTGGCACTCCTGATTACATATTCAGTCAGAAAATTGATCATTCAACAGTCGTTGTTGTTCAATGGAATTGGGTCAAATCTGGATTAGCACAAATTCAGCCAGACTATTTTTCGGATGGCAATGATCATATCTGATAGGAATATGCAACCAGAATTGCCAACTTCATTGATTTTTAGAACACTTTTTGTGAAAAATTGATTCGTGGGAACTATTTCCTAAACTATCCTAAAAACAAAATTAGGATTATTTAGGAAAAACTTCACGTGTTTGCTCATGACAGTGAAGTATTTCCTAAACTTTCTTAAAGATAAAATCCGCCATTTTGTTTCAATGTATGCGTAAAACTTCGTATTAACGAGTAAATTATAAATTATATGAAAAAATGCAAATAAGTACGGTAACTAAGTACTTGTAAAGAGGTTAATTTGCATATCGTAGGATTTCCCAATTCCAGAAATACCGCTACCAAATACTAAGCGCACTTTTGAGTTATTCTGGATCAATACTAACGGATAAACACCATTCCATTGAAAAATCTAGGGGCCTCGGGTGTTTTAGGAAACAAAGTTTGTAAAGAGAAGGTCAATTTGCATATCGTAGGGTTTTTCCGAGCAATTTTCCCAATTCCAGAAACACCGCTACCAAATACTAAGCCCTTTTTTGATCTGTTATAGCGGTGTTTTTGGAATTGGGAAAATTGCTCGGAAAAACCCTACGACATGCAGATTGACCTTCTCTTTTACAAACTTTATTTCCTAAAACAGCCGGAGCCTCTAGACTTTTCAATAGAATGGTATTTATCCGTTAGTTTTGATCCAGAACAACTCAAAAAAGCGCTTAGTATTTGGAAGCGGTATTTCTGGAATTGGGAAAATTGCTCGGAAAAACCCTACAATATGCAAAATGACCTCTTTACAAATTTAATTTCCTAAAACACCCGGGGCTCCTAGATTTTTCAATGGAATGGTGTTTATCTGTTAGTTTTGATCCAGAACAACTCAAAAGTGCGCTTAGTATTTGGTAGCGGTATTTCTGGAATTGGGAAATCCTACGATATGCAAATTAACCTCTTTACAAGTACTTAAGCACTACAAATACTTATATAATAATACAAATACTTATATAATTTATAATTTACTCGTTAATACGAAGTTTTACGCATACATTGAAACAAAATGGCGGATTTTATCTTTAAGAAAGCTTAGGAAATACTTCACTATTATGAAAATTGTTCATTCAACGGTCGTTGTTGCTCAATAAAATTGGGCCAATTCTGGATTAGCACAAATCCAGCCACTATATTTTATGGTGGTAATGAATATGAACCGAAATACGCAATCGGAAGTGCCAACTTCATTAGTTTCTAGAACACTTTTTGTCAGAAAATTGTTCATTCAACGGCCGTTGTTGTTCAATGGAATTGGACCAATTCTGGATTAGCACAAATTCGGGAAATAAATTTTTCGGATGGCAATGAACATAACTGTCAGGAATATACTATCTGAATTGCTTATGACTTGGAATTTAGAATATTTTATTTCCATTGTTTTATTTGTTGTTCAACACAAATATTATTGAACGATTTATCTCCGTTTTTTTAAATATAGTATCTTTCAGGGGCTGGTTTGGTTTTCCTCGATTTATGAATGAAAATTTATAAAATTTATATTTCTATGAAAAGCACAAATTTCATCAGTTTAGCGGCCTTTAGAAAGCTTTACAATTAGAAATTTGAAATTCTCTTTTCTCGCTTTTTCGGCTCCTGGACTAGCACTAATTTTTTCCCGTGAGCACTAATTAGCACAAATTGGGCTTAATCGGTATGCAAAGTTTCATTTTGAAATTCGAAAGTTTCCCTGCGGCAGTTACCCATAAGTGGTTATTAATTTATTAAATATGCAATGTTTAGATCAGCAATAATGAAAAATAATAAATTTATTAATAATTTTACACAGATAAGCAATATAAGTTAAGTTTAGTAAGCAAATCATACAAAATATAGTACTTAAAATTCTTAAAAAACACATCATTTGTATACATTAAGGGGCATTTAAATATCGATACTAAAAATATTTGTTTTTTTCAGTACCATAAAACCTTAAAAGAAAATAAACCTATTTTGAAATTTGTAGATAAAGAATCCACCTTTCAATCGCCAAAATTGTGGCTTGAGTCTATGAGTCAAAATTTAGATATAGCCGTGTGAAGTCGTAGTTGATATTAATTAACAGAGCAAGGTTGGTATGGAATTTGTAGATGAAGGATCCACCTTTCAACGGCTTAAATTGTGAGTCGAGTCTATGAGTCAAATTTTAGATATGGCCGTGTGAAGTCGTAGTAGATATTAATTAACAGTGCAAGGTTGATTTTCTCACATCTTAGAAAAAATATCTTTGAGGGTGAAATGGGAGCCAAATAGTGAATTCAACAGTAAAAAATGGAAAAAAATACATAAAAATATCCTAATTCTTGACTTAGAAATTTTTTAGAAAATTTAAAAATATGATAAACCACATCCCTTCAAAATCCACGATGATTTAAGTACTTGCAAATTTCTGAAGACGCTCCTCTGAAATCTCTTTATGATCACGATGTTTACAAGTCCTGTGTTTCGAGGCTAAGGCTGTATGCTAGTGAGAAACACAAATTTCACCGTTAGATCGATATTTAAATGCCCCTGAATGTACGCAAAGGGTTGAAAGTTTAATAAGTTTGAGTACCATAATTTTCAATAATTTGCTTAGTAAACTTTATTTATACATATTGTTTACTTCTATGTGTGTACAATTAATTAATAAATTTATTATTTTTCATTATTGCCAATGTAAACATTGCATATTAAAATAAATTTATAACCACTTGTCTTGGACACATTTTTAATTCGTGGTTTGCCATTTAGGGACAGTAAACTTACAAAAAATAATCGTCATAAATTTCTGCGCTTCAATATTTTTGTTGGTTTCGGAATGGTACGAACACCTGTCGTGACTTTTGTTTACTGAAATTTGCTCTTTTGGAATTTTTTTTCGGGACAACAAAAAAAATGTCATGATAATATGTCATGACAGTAAAAAATTTCGGGATGGCATTCAAAACTAGCGTAATATAGTACTGGCACTGAAAAATGTCGCGATATTCGTTTTATATTGTTGCCATCGCATATCGTCGGGATATTTTTCGGGCTAACTTCACAGACATGGTATCATCATACATTATTTTTACCGCTGCTCATTCAAGATTACTTGGCGTGTTACACTACTGCAGTCAGCTAAGTATCGATTCATTTACAAGTTTTAACTTTTTTATTTAAGTGTTTGTTGTGCAATTAATATATTCGCACATTATTAAAGTGATTTCGAAATCGCGTGATTAGTCAGATAACGGTCTCATTGTGCAACGGTTCAAGTGCCAGTTATACCTCGTGGTTGTGTTAGTTGTTTTGAGATGTTTCCTGTTTCATTATAGCAACTGAAACCCAATTAAAATTATGCAAACAGTGTAAGGCAAATTTCGATGAGTTTCTTTTTGAATTATCCGACTCTGTTAAAACTAAATTCGAAATGAAACTGCACCCAGGTCTCAGGTTCAGCTTCGAATTAATGATTTAATTCTTAATAATGAGAATTTTAGAAAAATTAAAGCCAATACGAATTGTTAGACGAAACACAGTTAGATTCGAAGGTCCGAACCAAGGTAGATCGATTATATTACGGATTGCGACCAGCATTATAAGATAGAATTGCAGATCTCGCAAAGAAGAAGGGAATTCCGGTTGCCAACACTATGCGGAGGAGCTCTCATTTATTCCGAAATTACCAGAAATCATGCTGGATTCATTTACTGGAGATATTACCAAATGGAAGGGATCTCGGGTTTCGCGGCCAAATGTTTCGAAAATTTAGATTTTTTAGCGGCGAATCGTGTTGAAGCTCGACGTTTATTGGTTGAGCGTTTCGATAAACCCGATCAAATTGCTGAAGAACAAATAAAAGCGTTGTTTGCTATTAAACCGATTGATAAGCCAACTTCCCAAAAATTGTTGAACTTGTTGGATGACTTCAACTCTCACGTTCGTTCTCTTAAAACTTTATGTCGTCCACTACAATATTGGGACGATTTTTAGTGTATTTAATTAAGTCTAAGTTCGATTTACATACAAAAACTAAATGGAAAGAAGCGACTTTGCGAATGTGCTTCCATCATTCGATGACATTTCAAGGTTTATTCAAGTTCGAAGTCACAAAATAACTGGATATAAATCGGAACTGCCATCTATATCAAACAATTTAAAACATTCAAAAGTTCAACAATATCAATCGAAACCATTTAAACGAACAGCATTTTCAGTACAAACGGGACATAATTGCGTCATTTGTAACAAATTCGGTCATTCTATTATTCGATGTCATTAATATATTGCAATGTCGGTTGATGAACGAAAAACGCGACAACCGAGCTAAAATTGTGTACAAATTGTTTGCAGTCATCACATTTAGTTGAACAACGTAATACTACTAATGTAAGTCGAGTTTGTAAGACAAAACATCACACTTTATTGCATCCGAATAGTTATGCTTCAGCAATTAGCGTCACGACCCCATCTCAAATCAACTCTGAATCATCAGCCTTGACCAGTATAACTACTTCTCCGAGCAATCCAAACTTAACAACATTTGTCGGGACATCCATTCCAAAATTTGTTTTCATTGCTACAGCACTTGTTGAAATTATTGATAAGGATGGTCTGAACGACACGTGCAGTTACAGCACGTGCATTACTCGATTCAGGTTCGCAACTGAATTTTATCGCAGAGTCGTTGATAACTACTTCTTCGTCGAAAAGTTCGACAATTACGATCCATTCTCAAATAAACCAGATTTCTGCCAAAATTGAAGTGCAATTATTGAATTAAATTTCTGATAGACAACCGTCACTTTGAATTGACCCGTCTAGATGGTCAATTCCCGCAAATATGAAATTAGCTGATCCATCATTCTATGAGCCACATGAAGTAGATTTACTTCTCGGAGCGGATATTTTCTTTAAATTGCAATCTATTGAGCAAATGAAAATTGGTGAAGATTTTCAGAATACGGTATTAGGTTGGGTAGTGGCATGTGGAACTTCATAGTTTCTTTACAGAAACATAGTAATTGCCATCTAGTTGCCTCTGAACCAAATCAGTTAGATGAATTATTGGAACGGTTCTGCAACGTCGAGGAATGCCACTTCATTATTTAGATCGGACTGCGACAGCCACTTTCTAGAGAATTTCAGTCGGGATACAGATGGTAAATTTACAGTAAGACTTCCGTTCTCTAAAAGTCCGTTATTGTTATGGGTGCTTATTCATTTTTGGCAAGGAGAAGATTTCTAATGATGGAAAAACGTTTCAATAATAATCCAGAGCTTAAGAATGAATACAAATCATTCATGACAGAGTACGAGACACTGAACCATATGAACTTGGTTAAAAATATCGAATCTTTAAATTATTAGCAAAATCAACCAGTGGTTATTCACTGAATGATCTATTGATAAACGGGCCGGTAGTGCAGAACGAATTATTCGCTGTGCTACTTCGTTTTCGCGCTCATATGTGTGCGTTAAGTGCTGATATATGTAAAATGTATCGGCAAGTTCGTCTCGAGTGAACTGATCAAAAATTCAAATGCATTTTTTGGCGGAACAACCCTTCCGATGAGCTTCAAACATTCAAGTTAATGAAATTAACTTATGGTACTAAATCAGCTCCATACTTAGCAACACGTTTCCTACTTCAACTTGCCCTTGGCTTTCAAGGTAGTCAGCCAGAAGCAAGCACAACTGTTCAAAATGACTTCTATGTCGACGATTTGCTAACTGGTTCCGACACGTTGGAAGAAGCAGTCAGTTTAAAATCAGACATCACATCGATCTTACAAAATGCTAAATTGCCGTTACGTAAATGGTGCTCCAATAATCTAGAGCTTCTTGCCGATATTACAGTTGAAGATAGGGAAGGTCGTTATCTAATCGATGATAAGACAGGCATACAAACGCTAGGTCTCTACTGGCACCCTGTCCTAGATCATTTTCGTATCAATGTCAACTTCGGTTCTGCGAGTACCTCTAGTCTTACGAAAAGAATCATCATATCACAAGTTGCTAAGCTCTTTGATCCCCTTGGATTAGTAGCCCCAATAGTAGTCGTCGGGAAGTTATTACTACAAAGGTTATGTTCACTAAAGCTTAGCTGGGATGAAGATCTTACCATGGAATATCATACATATTGGTTTAAATTTCATAGTGAACTCCCAAAATTAATCAATTTGACCGTCCCGCGTCATTTGTTCGACGGTAAGGAGAAATACCCTGACATTCAGTTGCATGGTTTCGCTAACGCCAGCGCAAAAGCTTTGGTGCCGTCATTTACGTAAGATTCTTGGGTCTCGTAGGCTATTGCGTTAATTTAATGTGTTCAAAATCTCGACTTGCTCCATTAAAGAAGGTTAGTTTGCCTCTACTAGAGTTGTGTGTAGCGCAACTTCTGGCCAAACTCATGCAAAAGGTTTTGGGTGTTATAAATTTCAAGGTCGATGCATGTTATTTATGGACGGACTCGATGATAACTCTGCATTGGATTAGGTCTCCATCATGTAGATGGAAGACATAGATCATCCGATTCTGGTAAATGGCTGCGTGTAGAATCAAAATTAAAACCAGCCGACTTGATTCCAAGAGGAGGTTTTCCTGAGATGCTTATGATGTCCGATCTATGGTGGGTCGGACCTAATTTTTTGCATTCGCCAAATGAATCTTGGAGTGATTCACAAGAACTACAAACACAACCATTTGAGATCATTGAAGAACGAAAAACGTTGACGGTTATGACTGAAGGGCGTGGAACCCGTTGATGATATTCGGATGGATCGATTACATTTAAAAATTCGTTCATTACAATTCAAAATACAATAACTTACGTCTTTCGTTTCATCAATAGTTGTCGAACATAACATTTATTTACACAACTTCATCTTATAAATCCAACGTACTGTGGGCAAAAAGTAGTAAGACTTTTTAATTTAAATTTCGCGTGGAAAACCATTCGTCGAAATAATTTTTCTATGTTGGTATGACTGTCAGTGACATCTGTGCCAAATGTGACATCAAAATATTCATTAGTCTTTAGTATACGCTTGTCTATCTGAAGTACAAAAAGTGCATTCGGCGATTTTTACAATGAGTGAAATTATTCAACAAAGAAGTTCCATTAAATTTTGTGTGCGGAATCAATTTTGAGGTGCCGAAACGTTCAGAATGTTGCAAAAGGCCTTTGGTGATAACTGTATGTCGCGAGCAAGTGTTTTTGATTGGTACAAATTGTTCAAAGAGGGTTCTGAATGTGTTGATGACGAACCACGTCTAGGACGGCCATCAACATTAGCTGATGATCAACACGTTAATAAAATAAAGGAATTGGTGCTCGAGAATCGACGATTAACAGTCAGAGACCTTACTAGAATCGTTGAAATATCAGAAGCATCAGTGAAAACCATTTTGAAAGATCATTTGGGCCTAAGAACAGTGAAAGCACGATTGGTTCCAAAATCACTCAATTTTTTGGAAAAACAGCGTCACATTGACGTCTGTGAAACCGACTACCAGGATGTCATGAAACGTATTATAACTGGCGATGAGTCTTGGATCTATGCTTACGACCCCGAAATAGACGATCAATCGGCCGAATATCGTGCCAAAGGTGAGCCGAAGCCGAAAAAACCTCGTCAAAGCAAGTCAAACATCAAGGTGATATTGACAGTTTTCTTCGATTATCGAGGTGTGGTGCACTCCGAATTCCTTCCGACTGGCCAAACTGTCAACAAGGAATACTATTTGAGCGTTATGCGTCGTTTGCGCGAAGCTATTCGTAAAAATAGGCCCGAATTATGGGTCGACAACTCTTGGTTTTTGCACCAAGATAATGCACCTTCTCATACTGCATTGGTTTTACGTGATTTTTTCGCCAAAAATTCCACCCATTTCGTTCCGCAACCACCGTATTCGCCTGATTTAGCTCTGTGTGACTTCTGGCTGATCAGCAAACTCAAACGACCGCTCCGGGGAAACCGTTTTGAGTCAATTGAATTGGAGGCTATTCCGGAAATTGACTTTAAAAACTGTTTCGAGGATTGAAAAAAACGTTGGCACAAGTGTATTGAGGCCGGGAGGGATTACTTTGAGGGGGACGAAATAGATTTGGAGAAATAAATAAAGAATTTTAAAATTATGAACAAAGTCTTACTATTTATTGCCCACAGTATTACGCATGTTGGTTAGGAGGAAGTCGATGATATACCCAAATTCTCCTCCATTCTGATGACCGCTGTAATGAAAAGTGTAACCATTGATGGTGTCAAGTACGTCTAATGTGTAACTCTTGGCTTGGTTCGAAAACCTATATGGAAATGTATCATGAATCACAAATTACAGAATTTTTTTACAATGGAAAAAATTGACTATTTTCAAAACAAATTCATGAACTATTGTTGAAAGTGTATTAGGACTCTTCACCTTCAGTTAGAACGGTAGTTCGATGGGTTGCTGAATTTAAACGTGGCCATACAAGTCTTGAAGGTAATCCACGTGAAGGACGTCCAAAAAGTACATCAACACCAGAAATCGTAACAAAAATACCACATATGGTTTTTGAATATCGTCGATTAACCGACAGAGATTTAATAGAAGATCTAGGAATCTCATTAGGCAGTGTGAGCAATATTTTGACTGAAGTTTTGGGGAATAGAAGGCTATATGCTCCTTTTCCGAATTCGCTAATAATGGAACTAAAACATAATCGAATGCGACTTTCCCAGCAACATCTGGAGCGGTTTAGAAAGGATAAAAAGGTATTTGTACGTCGTTTCATCACTATGGATGGGACTTGGGTCTACCACCATGATCCTAAATCAAAACAAGAGGCTAAAACGATAAACTAAGCTTATTATTGTAACCTTTTGGACCAGCTGAATGTAAAAATTCGGGAGAAAAGAACTGGTTCAAAAAACTATCGCAAAAATTAGTGAATTAAAGTACGAATTGTTGCAACATCCACCATATTCGCCCGATTTAGCTCCCAGTCTTCCGGATCCTCACTTCAGGGATGGAATCCATAAATTAAAAGAGCACTGGAATAAGTGTATTGAAGTTCAGGGAGATTATATTGGATAATAAAATGTATTTCATACCATAAAATCGTGTTTTTCTTATCGAACGACAAAACTGACTGAGCAACCTAGTATTTTTAGGTAAAATTATGAAACACTAACAAGTTTTTATTGCTTCCATGAATTGGTATATGAATGGCTTAAATGCACATTCCTTGAAATACGTAATCTCAAAATTTCAATCTATTTCTAATCTAATCTTTATGTTACTTTAAACTAAACGGGGCCAAACCGTACGCAATATGCGATATCGTACGACTGAAATGTTTATGTCATTGGTGCATTTAAAACTGATAATTAATTCGGAATTACGTGTATCCCCCTATTTTTATGATCGGCCATAAATAAATTAGTTCGCTTGCAAATAAAAAATTTTGTCAGAAGTGGGATTTGAACCCACGCCCTCAGAGAGGACCAGAACGCCCAATCAACTTGTTTTAACAAGTAAGATTTTATCTTGAGTCTGGCGCCTTAGACCGCTCGGCCATCCTGACATATAATATTCAATGTGTGTATACCCCAAGATACCATCATTCAAATTTGATTTATATCAAAAATATTCAAATGTGATAATAAATATTATTACTTGTTCTAGACATCATATACGACGCATGAAATGTTTTATTTTCCAATTTGCAAAGTTATAAATAGTTCGTATTCCACACAGTTAAATTTATGCCCCTATTATGGTTTTCGCCTACGCGTCACTAGGCGACGGTGAGTCGCCGTATATATATTTTTGTATTATGATTCTCGCCGTGAGAGCGATGTGAGAGAGTGATGTGTAAAAAACGATCGCCTAAAATTTGTAGGTGATGAATGTAATGTAGTACGAATAAAGTTTTTGAAGGTTACAGGACAAACAAGAACAAATAACAACCAAAAATAATGCGGCGACACATACTCTCTCTCGTCAAAATAAAGGTGAGAACCATAATACTAAAATATTGCTCACACGAATCTAAGTATCACGGCGAAAGAGTGGTGAAGCGATGGTGAGGCGAGAACCATAATAGGGGCATTAGATTCACACAATCTAATCGAACAAAAGCAACGAATTAGTCGTAATTTAGGCGGCTAAATTAACTTTTGATCATGCATACACAAAACATAAAAAGTTTACAAAAACCAAAGTAAAATAACTTGTCATTCGTTTCATTTTGATCACAAAATGTTGGTAATAAATTGTCACACCTAATTTGATATTCAAAAACCTATCAATATTTAAAATTTATTTTGACATTTAATAAAATTAAAAAAATTATTATGGTATAACATTTCACATAGAAATATCTTTTGTGTCGATACTCGTATATCAAATCACACACAGGGAAATTCTAAATTTGTATTAGACTTCGAAATGAATAATAACGTCAACATGGACATTTTCATTAAAATTTATTTTTATAGAAATGAAATAAACTAAAATAAAAATTTCAATACAAAACCAAATAAAATTTAAAATTGAGTTATAGAGTTTCTATCCGTATACAGGTAAATTTATTTACTTTGAGCTTTTAGCGTTTAACTATATTTGGGAAAATTTTATGTCACTTCCTCTATACGAATTTTTTGTTTTGAGGGTTTTGCAACAGTACCACTAACATTCGGTTAAAAGTTATAAATTAGAAGACACTGTACTGATAATTATTTTATCTCACACATATCAGCAATGCCCCTCAGCCTAGGGTACTCAGAGGGCTTCGGCGGTCTCTGTGTACACCTAGATAACACCAAGGTAGCCGCGTCCTCGTCGCGGGGGGGTTACTGCTTCGACAGTAGCAAAGTGCTACCGGGGACCAAATGCCAGTGGTATAAATTGGCTAAAACAAACCATGAGTGTAACAAATACGGAATGTAATACCCCAGGTGGTGCAGCAGCATATATGCTGTCAAATCCATACTGTTCGGAGGCAGGCCCAACAGATTCTGGGGTGTGCCAATCATTGTTTAACCCATTTGGACGAAGTTCCAAATTATCAAGATCACCAAGATCTTCAACTGGAAATATATTTCAGTACGAGAAGGAAAATTCCGAACTCCGTGAACAACTAAGAGAAATAAAAGAATTTACTACTAAATTGAAAGAAGAATTTACAATTTTAAAGAAAGAGAACGAAGAACTCAAAAAAGCAGTTGAAACACGTGCAGAACTTGGGACGACACCTAGCCCAACAGTCGATGATGACATTAATTCATTCCACACGGATGAAGAAGAATTAGAAAGAGAAACAAATTGGATGTTGAACCGGAATAAAAGATCAAGTAAGAAAAGGAAAGCGCAACACTCACCAGAAATGGCAGCAACTTTACCATCAACTTCAATAGAGGTTTCTGGAAAACAGTTAATCATCAAGAAACAACTAGCTCTAACCAGCTAAACCGAAAGAAAAATCACCTCCACCAATAAATGTCGTCGGGATATCAAATTTCTCCACTACAATCGATTATGAAATCGATTACGATAGCCGAGTACAAACTCATATCTCTAAACAACGGCGTCTGGAAAATTAATGTTGTAGACTCTGAATCTTATAGAGCTTTGGCTACAAAGCTTAATTCCGAGGGGCATCCGTGGTTTACCTATGAGGATAAGAATGATCGCCCAATCAAAATTATGGCTAGAGGTCTTCACCCAACCTGTGCAAAAGAGGAAATTATTGAGGATCTCAAGCAAAAGGGTTATCAAATAGGAAATGCCGTAAACATCATTAAGAAAGAAAAAATCGAAACTGAACAAGGAGTTCAAATTTACAAAGAGAGCTTCCACTATTTATGTTCACTTTTAATAACAAACAAAAAGTGGAAGATGTGTATAATACCAAGGCAATACTGGCATGAGAGTTAAAATACAACCATTGAAAAAAAATATCGGATTAATACCGCAGTGCAAAAAAAAGGCCAATGTTTTAATCACATGCAGAAATATTGCCAAAGAGAGGCTAGATGCGTGAAATGTGCCGGAAAGCATCATGCTCAAGTATGCCCGGTTAGTAAAAATGTCGCTGCAAAATGAGTCAATTGCAATAAGTCACATCCCGCAAACTACCGGGGATGTGAAATAAGGATCTCGGTAAAAAATTATCAAACTTCCACCAAAGAGGAACCTAAACCTCATGCTAGTAAAACGAAAGAGCGCGTCCGTAATTTATGACTGGCAAATTTTGGCGTGTCGTCCGTCCAGATCCAAAGTGTACTGCCTCAGTCCGTAAGAAAACGAGCGAGCATGTCATCAGATCTTTACTAATGAAAATTTTGTCCGTAGTATGTTGAGAAGCCGGTATAGGTTGAATTTCATCAAAGTGTCGTCTTAAGTTCGTAATAAAATCTGAAACCTCATGCTAGTAAAACGACAGAACCAAAGCCAAAACTGTACTCGCAAGTATAGTCATGACAAAAGCAGTTATTTCGGAGGGCACTACTGAAGGTACAGCAGTGCTCCAAAAGACTCTAAGAAGCATGGAAGCTCTTAACATTCGTCTAGCTAAACAAGAGAAATGTCTTCAAGCTCTAAGCAACAGGTTAGATAAGCAAGACTCTCTAAATGAAATGAAATCCATGCTCTATTAAAATGAAGCAAACAACAACAAATAAAACATTAAGAATAGTAACCTGGAATGCAAATGGGCTAATGCAACATATTCCAGAATTAGAAATTTTCCTAAATACTGAAAAAATAGATGTATGCCTAGTTTCCGATACTAGGCATATATCTATTTTTCCAGTATTTAGGAAAATTTCTAATTCAGTATTTCTAAAGGGTGATTTTTTTGTGGTTAGGATTTTCATGCATTAGTATTTGACAGATCACGCGGGATTTCAGACAAGGTGTCAAAGAGAAAGATGCTCAGTATGCTTTGACATTTCATAATGAATAGACTTACTAACGAGCAACGCTTGCAAATAATTGAATTATATTACAAAAATCAGTGTTCGGTTCGAAAAGTGTTTCGCGATTTACGTCCGATTTATGGTCTACATAATCGACCAAGTGAGCAAACAATTAATGCGATTGTGACCAAGTTTCGCACTCAGTTTACTTTATTGGACATTAAACCAACCACACGAATGCGTACAGTGCGTACAGAAGAGAATATTGCGTCTGTTTCTGAGAGTGTTGCTGAAGACCGTGAAATGTCGATTCGTCGCCGTTCGCAGCAATTGGGTTTGTGTTATTCGACGACATGGAAGATTTTACGCAAAGATCTTGGTGTAAAACCGTATAAAATACAGCTCCTGCAAGAACTGAAGCCGAACGATCTGCCACAACGTCGAATTTTCAGTGAATGGGCCCTAGAAAAGTTGGCAGAAAATCCGCTTTTTTATCGACAAATTTTGTTCAGCGATGAGGCTCATTTCTGGTTGAATGGCTACGTAAATAAGCAAAATTGCCGCATTTGGAGTGAAGAGCAACCAGAAGCCGTTCAAGAACTGCCCATGCATCCCGAAAAATGCACTGTTTGGTGTGGTTTGTACGCTGGTGGAATCATTGGACCGTATTTTTTCAAAGATGCTGTTGGACGCAACGTTACGGTGAATGGCGATCGCTATCGTTCGATGCTAACAAACTTTTTGTTGCCAAAAATGGAAGAACTGAACTTAGTTGACATGTGGTTTCAACAAGATGGCGCTACATGCCACACAGCTCGCGATTCTATGGCCATTTTGAGGGAAAACTTCGGAGAACAATTCATCTCAAGAAATGGCCCGGTAAGTTGGGCACCAAGATCATGCGATTTGACGCCTTTAGACTATTTTTTGTGGGGCTACGTCAAGTCTAAAGTCTACAGAAATAAGCCAGCAACTATTCCAGTTTTGGAAATTCCGGCCGAAATGCTCGAAAAAGTTGCCCAAAATTAGACTTTCCGAATGGACCACCTAAGACGCAGCCGCGGTCAACATTTAAATGAAATTATCTTCAAAAAGTAAATGTCATGGACCAATCTAACGTTTCAAATAAAGAACCGATGAGATTTTGCAAATTTTATGCGTTTTTTTTTTAAAAAAAGTTCTCAAGCTCTTAAAAAGTCACCCTTTAGTTCTGTTACGTGGGTAACTGCAGCAGGGAAACTTTCGAATTTCAAAATGAAACTTTGCATACCGATTAAGCCCAATTTGTGCTAATTAGTGCTCACGGGAAAAAATTAGTGCTAGTCCAGGAGCCGAAAAAACGTGAAGAAAAGTTTCAAATTTCGCCTAAAAGAGGGAGTAAATAAAACCCGATTTCTAGAAAAAACCAGAAATAATTTAAGCCTAGCTTTAAAACTTTCTAAAGGCCGCTAAGCTGATGGAATTTGTGCTTATCATAGAAATATAATTTTCATTCATAAATCGAGTAAAACCAAACTAGCCCCTGAAAGATACTATATTAAAAAAAACGAAGATATATCGTTCAATAATATTAGTATTGAACAACAAATAAAACAATAAAAATAAAATGTTCTAAAATCCATGGCATAAGCAATTCAGATAGTATATTCCTGTCAGGTATGTTCTTTGCCATCCCAAAAATATAGTGACTGAATTTGTGCTAATCCAGAATTGGCCCAATTTCATTGAACAACAACGACCGTTGAATGAACAATTTTCTGACAAAAAGTGTCCTAGAAACCAAAGAAGTTGGCAATTCATCTTGCATATTCCTATCAGGTATGTTGATTGCCATAGGGCTAATTCTGGATTAGCACAAATTCAGCCACCAAATTTTTCGGATGGCAATGCACATAGATGATAGGAATATGCAATCAGAATTGCCAACTTCATTGGTTTCTAGAACACCTTTGCACGTTATTTAAATCACTTGGATCAAGTTTCATAATCGGAGGTGATTTTAATTCAAAAAACACCTACTGGTGATCAAGAGTAACCTCTTAAAAAGGAAGAGAGCTGTTTGCAGCAGTAAGACTATGCAATTGCGATTTTCATTCTGGAGATCAACCAGATGTTATTATGACAATCAGTGCAACGATTGTTAAAAAAACTAGTCCACCTTCGCTAACGAATAAAAAGACCTGCTGGGAGAAATTCCAGAAACTTGTTGAGGATAATATTGATCTTCAGGTGCCAATTAAAAACCCGATACAGCTAGAAGAAGAACTAGAACAACTCAACAACAGTATACAAGAAGCGGCGTGGAGTAGTACCCCCTCAAGTTCAAAGGAACTGCGCCGAAATGCTATCTATCCTCTAGAAATTAGGGAACTGGTTGCAGGAAAACGAAAAGTAAGAAAAGCCTGGCAAAGAAGTCGAGCGCCAGAGTATAAAACAGCTCTAAACTTTATATCCAATAAACAAAATTTGCTAATTAAAGGAATCAAAACCGAATCCATTAATAAATACTTGAGTGGCCTTACTGGGAAGAAAGATACCAAGTACTCCCTTTGGAAACCGACAAAAAGTTTAAAACGACCTAAACTACAAATTCCACCAGTAAAAAAATGAAGATGGCACATGGGCTATAAGTGCAAAGCAAAAAGCTTCGTTGTTTGCAACCCACCTCGAGAACACGTTCCAGCCTCTACCTAGACAAACTGCAGAGGAAAACATACCACCACTATATAAAATGGATAACTGCAATGTATCTCCTGTCACATTATAAGAATTAAAAGACGAAATCAATCTTAACCTAAATACAAAGAAATTTCCAGGATATGACTTAATTACAGGACAAATAGTAAAAGTTTTTCCTGAGAAAGGTCTACGTAAACTACTCCAAATAATTAATGCAGCGTTCAGACTTAAACACGTTCCAAGTCAATGGAAAGTAGCAGAAGTAATTATGATACCTAAACCAAACAAACCACTTAATGAAGGCCGATTTCCTTACTACCAATAATTTCAAAATTCGAGAAGCTACTTCTAAAGAGACTCAAACCAATAATAGTAGAAAGAAATCTTATTCCTCCAAATCAATTTGGCTTCAGAGAAAATCATTCAACAATAGAACAAGTACACCGAATTACAAACATAATTGAAGACGTACTTGAAAAAAAGAAAGTATGTTCAAGCGTCTTCTTGGATGTAGCACAGGCCTTTGACAGAGTATGGCATAAAGGTTTGGAATATAAATTACAAAGAGACTTACCAAAGCAGTTTTATGAAATTCTAAAATCTTACATATCTAACCGACACTTTCGAGTTAAATTAGATGGCGAATACTCAGAAATAAAGAAAATATCACCAGGGGTACCACAAGGTAGCGTTCTGGGACCAACTTTATATGTTCTATACACCTCGGACCTGCCAACGATAGAGGAGACTAACATAGCGACGTTTGCGGATGATACAGCCATCTAAGCAGTAAGAATCTACAAGCAAATTGCAAAGAGCTACTAATATTGTCAGTACCTGGACCAAGAGATGGGAATAAAACTTAATGAAACAAAATCTGTTCACGTAAACTTTACCAACAAGAAGGTCAACTGGATACCAGTAGAACAGAACTCCCAACAAGCTCCCTGTGCAAACACGACAAAATATCTAGGCATGACTCTAGATGCGAAATTAAAATGGAAAGAGCATGTGAAAAAGAAAAAAGAAGAGTTAAACATCAAATACAGAAAGATGAATTGGCTCTTAGGAAGAAATTCTGAGCTAACTCTAAATAATAAATTGCTACTATACCGGCAAATCCTAAAACCTGTGTGGACTTACGGTATTCAGCTCTGAGACTGTACAAAGAAAACCAATGTCAATATCACCCAGTCATTCCAAAGCAAAGTCCTTCGTGGAATAGTTAATGCACCGTGGTACATAAGAAATGACAACCTCCACAGAGATCTGAAGATGAATTTCGTTAGTGAAGAAATAAGCAAACACGCGAAAAAACACATGCAACGTATTAGCCTACACCAAAGTGCTGAGATACATCGTATGTTGGATGATTCAAACCCAGTAAGACGGCTGCGAAGGAAGAAACCGCATGATCTACAAGATCCAATCAGGATCGACTAAAAATATAATAAAATTGTAAAGGGGCTAGTCAAAGGGTTACAACCCTCCAAAGAAGAATATAAATTATGAAAGATAAATTACTAGATGATTTGTAAATCAGTTGTAATAAATAAACATAAAAAAAACATATCAGCAATTAAGACATTTAGTATTCATATTTTTTAACTGACTCGTGAAAAAACTAAAACCCCTAAACTATTTTTTGTTGTTTTCTCTGGCTTGTTATGATCGAAGATTTTACAAAGAGTTGGATTTTACCAACGATCCATTCAGGTGCTAGCCAATTTTAGTTAATTTAAATGTTGCATTTATGATACAAGATGTGAAAATGCCACAATCTCTCCCCCACCCCCTCCAAGAGAGATGGAAGATCTATCAATTAAGCGATTAAGCAAGAATTTGGTATGAAGTCTGGATATACGACTCGCTCTTGTAGTTGTTGTAGGTTTAAGTAAAAAATCAACTTTCGTCTCCACGGTGGGTAATTTAGGTTCGTCAGCTGAAATAATGAGTTTTGATTCATGAGTTGGTAAAAGTAATCCAGTCTGAGTGTAGTTAGTGCGTCCGTAATTTATGACTGGCAAATTTTGGCGTGTCGTCCGTCCAGATCCAAAGTGTACTGCCTCAGTCCGTAAGAAAACGAGCGAGCATGTCATCAAATCTTTACTAATGAAAATTTTGTCCGTAGTATGTTGAGAAGCCGGTATAGGTTGAATTTCATCAAAGTGTCGTCTTAAGTTCGTAATAAAGTCTGTCGTAGTATCTAAAAATATTCCAGGAACTCGAGTCGTAGATCCGTAAACAGGTTCGGGTGGAGTAGCTTTCAGTTCGTTACTATAAGTCATTCGTAATCCTAGTAAGATCGAAGGAAGAACACTAGCCCAATCAGTTCAGTCATAGCACATAATGGCAGATTTGACAATACGATGCCATCTCTCGCTCATGCCATTACATTTTGGATTGTAACTAGTTGTTCTCCTGCGCTCAAAACCGTGTAAGTTAGCCAGTTCGTGAAAAATTTGTGATTCGAATTGCATGCCTTGATCGCAGCAGTTATATCTGGAACTGGAACTGCCTCGGGCCAGCGAGTGTATCTATCAATCAATGTGACGCAATACCGCTGATTATCACAAACTGGTAACGGACCAATGATATCGAGATGAATAATCGAAAAACGTTGAGAAGTTAATTTATAAATACTAAGCGGAGATTTTGTGTGTCGAGAGACTTTAGCCTTTTGGCAAGCTACCCAACTTTGAGCCATCTTCTGAACGTCTTTTTTAATTGATGACCAGATAATATTTTGAGTCGAAAGTTAGATGGAAGCTTTGATGCCAGGATGAGAAAGATCATGAAAACCCTCGAAAATTTGCTTTCGGAAATTTAGGGGAATGAATGGCCTAGGTGTAATAGTAGAAATATCTCAATAAATTATTTTTTTCGAATTGAAAGAAACGGACAATTTCTCGAATTTGAGAACAGAGTTACTCCTTAAAATTGTTTGAAGTTCTTCGTCATTGGTCTGAGCATCTGCGATGATAGCATAATGGATACTTTCGGGAATAGAAATGTGATTAATACGTGAAAGAGCATCTGCAACAACGTTTTCCAGTCAAGAGATCTAACCGTCATTCGAGAAGATGTTGAAAGTGTTTCATCTCCGAATAAGCCGCGAGAAGAAGTTCACGATCATAAGCACTGTATCTTTATTGCGTATCATTGAGACGTACTGAAAAGAACCCGATCGCCGTATCAGAAACATCAACCATGATGGCCAAAGGTGCTGACGACGATTGATGAATAAGTAAATTAGCATCTGTAAGTTTAATTTTACGGTTATCGAACACTTCGATAGCTTCAGTTGACCATTGTATTGGAACTCGACTGTTTTAGTGTAACCTTTTAGGTAGTCGTTCAACAATTCCGGGTCAGCACGGCACCTGGAATGAAGCGTCGATGATAAAAGTTTATCATGCCTATAAAAAGCGGTTCAGTTGTTTAACAGTCTGTGGTTGTTCGAATTTTTTGATGATTTGAATCCGTTCATGTGACGGTAATATACCTTGTCCAGTTACCAAATGGCCTAAAAATTTCGGGTTTTGCGAAAAAGCATTTGTCAACATTTACAACAAGTCCATGTTCTTCTAATTTAGTAAAAATAATTTTAATATGTTCGAGATGTTCGGCATAATTTCTAGAGGCAATGAGCAAGTCATCTAAATGTCTTACTGTAAAACTTTCCAGCCTAAGGAGAAGATGATTCCCTGGGTTGATTTTTCTCTATGTGGACGAGCATTACCATTCAGCAATATTATCTTCCGCCTTCCTTGGCCCGTAAATGGTCTGTATTCGTCCAGAGCATCACTAAAATTGATCAATTGGGCCTGATGCAACGTTCAACTGTAACAGTTTGACCAGGTTCAAAAAGTCGTAGTAAATGACATCTTTCTAATCCCACCAGACACACACAACACTTTTTTGGCATGAATATTCATTTTTGCAACGGAGGTTGATGGCTGGCCTGGATCAAACCATGGTTTTCTGCGTTTAGATCGTTTAAATCCATTTTTCATCAACTCTTCGGGTTTTGTTTTCCTCGGCCAGTTTATGAGAAGCCAGTTTTTCCTTCTATATTTTTCCCATTGCATGCAATCGAGGTAATATTGTTTGGTGAATAACTCCTAACTGTTCTGCAAGCTCCTTTTGAGTTTGACAATGGATTTTCATCCAGTAAAACTTTAAGTTCTTCGTCTTGAAATTGTTTTACTGCATCTGGACGTGGATCGTACTCAAAACTAAAATTTCCATCACAAAATCTTGCAAACCACTTGTTGACTGTTGAATGACTCACAGAATGTTCACTCAAAGTCGAATTAATCAATTTCATAGCTTGAACAGCATTTTGGAATCAAAATAGAATGCAATGACGTAAATGTTGATTATCAACATCCATCTCTTAAAATTGATGCACACGGAACGACAGCTTGTAAATGAGTGAAGCCTATGTCAAAAAACAGTAAAATGGCGGCCGATTTGGATGCGTTCAAGTATATTTTAATGCAACCAACTTCAGAGCTTTTAGTTGTACCACTATTTAGGAGTTTACACCTGTTGATGAATTTTTCCCATCCAATAATTAATTTTGTTCAGCCCCATAGAGCTAATACAGAATATTAAAATGCCTATACGTAAACTTTCGAGTTAATTTAAAAGCATATTCGTTATTGTCAATTTAAATAAACAATTATGTTTTAGAATTATCACGTCTTGATGAATTTTACTCACCCAATAATTAGATTTAGGTTAACTGGTGGTTAACCGATATAACTCGATTATTCAAATTGACAACTACATATTGTCAATTTGAATTACGAACATTCAATTTAACTCAAAATGAGCACTTCTCTAAGTTCAGTTCATTTTAGAAGTTTGGACTCAACGGAAGTGTGAGTAAAAATCAGTGGGTGCCCATCACCCCATCTCGATAGATACTGAGAAAGATTGCTTAACTTTAATTCCGTAAATAGTTTGTGAGTGAGCATGTTACTTTCTGGTATTAGAGGACCAGATTTGATCAAAATTAACCCATGTCGTGATGTTTAACGACGTAAGCCATTCCAAATTCCAATTCCCAAATAGTTTTGGAGGAATACTTGTCGCGATAACATGCTAAGAAAAATGATGGTACATAAAATGACTGCCTCTGGTTAAACTCGTAACATACACCTTTCTTATGGTACCACTTTGTTGTGTTCATCTTCACCACTCGCCCACCAAGTGTCATATTTGTGTAGAGTAGAATTCGTTATAATAAACGGTCACTTTTGAAACTGTGCTGTGATAAATTTTACGGCTATGAATTGCAGTAATCATTTTAGATTTTGGTTCAAATAATTTTCCTTTTATGTCAAGTATACAGAAAATTCGATACGAAGTAGAAGATCTGGGTCTTCTATGTTCTTGCCTAACCAGTATGCAACTCTTAGAAGCCTGCCAAAACATCTATATGAATTTTTTTCGAGAAACACTGGAATGCCACTGCTTACCAGGGCCATTTTATGCTTTCCTATCTGGGTTGTAAGTCTAACCTTTAAATTAACAACCATAAAACTAACATATTCGCGTAATTAATAAGGTTTCTGATTTTTTTTTTTATATTCTTCAACCTCAGAAGATAAGCCAAATTTCTAACAATCTCGAAGTTGTTACAATGAAAATTATAAAACAGTAAATAAATTCGTGAAAATCATCATTCGTCAAACTTCATATAACAAGTATTGTACTCCGTAAGTGACAGATATTGAACCACCATCTCAGATTATTGATTAAATTAGCTTACGGTCATGATTCAGTATAACCACTCCTGTTACAATTTTTTAACAAGGCCGTTCCTTATTGGGAAACATGAAGATCTTTCGATTGCTGATGTGAACCGTAACTTCCACTAATCAGTTTAGCACTTCAAACACAAATATTAGAGGAAACATAACAAACCAATTTATGATTAAGGTGGGAGATGCGAAGTAATCGAGCTTACTTTTGCTTCCGTGTCTTTAATTGATTTACTGCTAGCTGGCAGTATTGGTAGAAAACCTATAGGTGCGAAACTCTTCAGGTTTCTCGTCCTCTTTGTAAATCAATCAAGACCATCAACGAAAGAGTTCTAATAACCAACTTGCCAATAGAAAAGTGGTAAAAAGCTCTCTATAAAAGAAAAAATTACAGAATGAAGTAAATATTCAAAACAGTTAAGCACAGTGTATATCACGGATACAATTCTGGAACAGCGGAACTTTTTTGTAAACATCCAGATACTTCTTGTGTAGAAAAAAGTTTTGGTTTACTCTTCGAAACTCATGTTTCATGAAATGTTGCGATAGATAATCGTAATATTATCTCCATATAATACTTTTGCAGATTATAAGTATCCATTTCGTTCCAGCACTAAATTATTATACTTCATAATACAGTTCAAAGCATCATTTTATTTGAATTAAGTAAATGTACTAATACCGCCATTACAAAGATTACTAGAGCCATCTATAGAAAATGCTGTCAACATTTCCCCGGGACACAATTAGTTCTAAAAATAACTAATACTCAAACCTTAAAAGCACATTACATAAAGCACATCTGGTGATTAGCATACAAACCACATTTGAACTTTTCAAATTTATAACATTAATTAACCAATTTCACACAAATAATGCATATAAATAAATATAAATATATTGTTTTATGTGCCAACAATATTCATTTTATATCAAAAATTCAAAACTAAGAAAGAAACAAAACAAATTAGTATACTGCAATTCAGCATTTACGCAATTCAGCATGTTAAGAATTTCGTAAGAGAATCCCTCTACAGAAATACAGCAGGTAAATGATTTCAGGTCTAATACAGCAGGTAAATGATTTCAGTCGAAAGGATAAAATAATATGAAAATTTAAATTTCATATGGAAAATTGAGAACCAAATTTATAAAAATATTAATATTCAGAGAAATATTATATTTTACTAATGTCTGCTAATAGTATGAATAAACTGTTTACTAATGATAGAAATTGAAAAAGTACATAAAATAAGTTTCCTGGAAAGACTGGCAGATACAAAACCCATTTACATGTAAAAAAATTGTTTTGCATGACAATTTTTGTAGGTAAATAAGAAGCATCCGCTATATAAATATACTCAATAGCCTAGAAAGAAATAAACATATATATTAATGCCATATTTTAATTATTCAAAATCAGACAGTTTACCTAAGGCAAACCTAAGGCAAACATTTACAGTTTACCTAAGGCAACATTTACAGTTACCTATGGCGTCTGTTTTTTTATGAGTCCTTAACATTTATACACATAAAAGAATCTTTTTTTTTTGTTAATTTTGATTTTGCTACCATAAAACTACTAGGACCGAATATATTTTATGGTAACATTTTTATGGCGGATTTTACTAAAAAAATAATACAAAATCTTCTGTAAAATTTTGCAAGTTATGTTTCTTTTCTTGTCCCTCACATTCAAAAAGCAAATGTTTTTCACTCTTCATTTTGCAGAAGAAAATTGTTGGTCGGGACTAATAAACATGACCGGATCTATTGTGCGAATTGTTGTAGTAATCGAATATTTACAATTTTATAAATTTGTGACTTGTTTTTTGAATTGTTGTAGTATGACCGAAACAGTTTGTCAAATGGTTTCAATATCTATTATGTTAAATTCTTACAGAATAAAGCAAATAAGAACCACATAAAAAGCATTTATTAGCTTAAAGTTGACTGCATTTGAACTATTTGTATCCAAATAAATCGTAGCAAACGTATTGAATCACATCAATCTTTTCGAATCGTACCAAATCGAGTAAAATTGTATCCAATCATTTAAAATTGTATCAAATTATATCAAATCGGGCCAAATCGCATGTTATGTTTCAAGGCCCATGTTTTTGGGTAAATAAAGGATCAATCGCCATGATTATATATTTTCTAAATTAATTGTAATTTATCATAAGATTGGAGATAATAAAATAAATATTAAATATTAATACGTACATTTTACACAATTTCCTTTATACTGTCCCCATGCGGGCGTCCAAATTTGTTCTAACTCAAGCAACGGTTGCTTGCAGTTGATGGTGATGATGTTGTCGCATTATCACTTTCAGCCACGCTCGCCCCATTATTATTTTGTTTTACTACTACACCATTATTTTATGGTTGAGTTGCAATAATTCTAAGGAATATAAAATAGAGTTTGGTTATTTTGGTTATTTTGTTCGGTTTCCCAAATGAAATTAAATTTTTCAAAATTTAAGTGAAAATTGTAAAAAAAAATTGAACAAACGTTTAATATTTACAAGGGAGCGTTTTTAGTGATACATTTAATGAACGGAAACAATATTTTTAAACTATGTAGGTGAAAAATCAGTTAAGATTTACAATTCTATCGATTTGAAAAATGAGAAAACGAATTTTTTTAAAAGAGTAACTAAAAGCGTTTGAACAATATTGCAATTCTAGCAAAAAATATGTTATTTCAACGCTATCTATTTTATACAATAGATCAATTAAGGAAGAGCCATTTGATTTTTTATTGAAGAAAGAAGTTAAAAAATCAGTTAATGACGCAGAATTTGGAGAGCAATCTAAATAAATTTTACGAGACAGAAGTGTTACAAGCAAAATTAAATAAATTATAGGATGCATAAGATGTTTTGGACACGACAGTTGAATATTGCCGGACATCAGAAAAACGAGTGGTCAAGTATACTACTGGTACAAGGTCATAAATTGTATGATGTAAAAACAAACACGAAGGCGAATTTTGTAGATAATTCCGGTGTTTCGAAATTCGAATTTTTGTCTAGCAAAAAATCAATTGTATCGAAATTGTGGTGTTCAGAACAACCAACTTCGAAATGTACATTAAATTGAAAAGCGAAACAAGTTTTTCCTCTATGTACAAAAAATACAAACAAAGGAATTTATTAGTTGCAATCAGAATGTTTTTAAATTTATCAGTTGGAAATCAAAATATTGACTTTTAACTTATTAAGTAACGCTTATAAAAATAAATGTTTGACTTTTTCTAATAAAAATTTCCAAAATATGACGAATGATATGGCTGAAAATTCGAGATGTTTAAATAATTCCAATAATGTTACAATAAAAACTCTAAATTACATTAAAATGGTATAGTTATTGATTTCGATTTTTAATTTATATAATTATGCTTTTTAGACGTTTTGAAATAAAATTGAATTTTGTTATACAATTTTATAACTATTATGGTCTAAAGGCCGGTTCACGAGTCCGAATCATGCGTATCGCTCGTTACTGCTTTAATGCTTATAAAAACCGCCTACTGATTCGAAAATATTGTAATTATGATATTTTTTCAAATCAAACCACAGACCAATAATGAGTGGCGCATAGGCAAACTTGAAGCGCGAACAACTCGCAAATATTTAGGACCCAAGAACTCTATTAGAATCTGGCAAAACTACGTGCAACGAGTATAGATTATAGTTGAATATCAAACTTGCTTTAATATAGTTTATACGAGACCAGTTTCATATTTTTGTAACTGTAAGAGTCAAGAGATAAAATACCTTGTAAACAATTTAGACTCGGTTTAGAAAATTTAAAAAATAAGAAAATATTTCCAAACTACAAAGACATTCGTCTAAAATTAATATATTTATTTGGGTAGCACACCGAACAACAAATTTTGGCTTTTATTTTCAAAATTCGAAAGTGGACCTTAGTTAATTACTATTGACGCTTTAGTATGAGTTTATACATATTTCCACATGACAGTTTGTAGCACGTGACACTTAAAAGCCCAATTGGTTTTCGTTATTTATTGTAAAAAAATCCCTTCAAAATAAATTTTTAGTATTCTGGTAAAAATGTTACACCGGAAGAAACGTCAAAATCCTCATTCAGGCTTCGATTCATGCCAGTTTTAATTGTATTTATTTAACTTAGTTGGCGGTTTTGAACCAAACACCATATACAAATTTTGAAACATAATTGACGCCATATTTATAAAGCATAATCGACACGATTTAGTATTTGTACCAATGTTGTATTCACAGGATGCGAAAAATAGTAATTGTCAACATGAGAAATAATTTGGTACATTGAAAAATTATTATTTTACAGCATAGATTGGCATAATGGATTAAATTGGTTTTGAAACTAATTATTATTTTATTTTTATTATTTTTTAAATCCCATATAACAAAACCGTCATCATTTCCAAACAAAATATATCAACCATTTGTCAATGTTAGATGTTTCCTTTGATGTGTGTTTATTTACATCCTATTTTGCGAACGTTAATGAGTTGTACAAATATTGGTTCACATTGATACCAGTATCCGATTGTGTGCGGCCGGCTTTAGAGTTTAGTGATTGAAATGTTAAACTAACTAAATGTAATCTATAAAACATACACAATTATTTATACTCACTTAAAAGTAAAATTGAAGTAAAATTTTCTTGTTCAGTTATTTGCTCAATGATTGAAATATGCTACCTCTCAAATACACAGACGCCGCTAATAGTAGTGCAAAAGTAGTATACACATGTATAATACAATATAAGCAACTACAAACAAAGGTGTCAAAGCTGGTCAAAATGAAATATTTTCTATTATTTTGGACGATGAGTGACATTTAGAATCTCGTAAAATACAATTTTAACAAATCAACAAAAACTGACAATTCCCCATGTAATGTAAATTTACCAGCTCGTGCTCGTACAATCGTACTAACGAGAAGCGAGGCATGGTAACCAGCAGTTATGTGTTTGAAGTAAATGGTATAAATTTTTAGGAAAACTTCAGCCCACTCGATGCACTCGTTTGAAAGAGTCGTTCAAATGAATGAATGTTTGGAGTGAAAGTCGATTCCCATAACAAAATTGACAATATGGATGGAATACGTCACCCATTAAAAATGTTTAATACATTTTTGGTACATTTGGTAATTTTAATTGAAAATCCATCGAAGAGCCCATAAAAGATTAAGTTGATAAACGATGAAGATGTTCTCGCATAACTCTAGGGACTATCCGCTTTTCTTCATTGCTCTTCGTCATCGAACTTTTCGTCAGTAGGCAACTACAAAGGCGCCACTAATTTGTACTTTATTTTCATGGAGCATCTTGTTTTCAATTGTTATTATCAAAGTTGCAATTTACTACTGAGATTGTAAATTTCATCTCAAAAAATAAAATCATTTAGATCCAAATCGGTAGACCTAACTAAACCTTTTAGATCTCGTCACTAATTTTTAGAAATCGATGTTCGAAAACAATATTTTTTAAACGTAAATAAAATCTAATGTTGCGGTTTCCTCATCATCATTATGTTTTTGGTATTTTTAAACAATAATAAAAGTAATATGTAAATAAAATATTATTTGACAACATTTTAATTAACCCTTTCAGACCTGTTGTACATGAGTATGTACAAATTTTTCAAAGAGACGTAGTATTTACAAAATTCATTTTCTCCTCTATTGCATGTTTGTTTCAGTTCTTCCATCTCCTTTTCATCATTCTATTACAATAAATTCCCATCAAACTACAAAAATGAGATCAGTATTCAATAAAACGTCGAGGTACAATCACGTGTTTTTAGTAGTGGAAATCTTTTATTTTTTAGCCCAATTTTAGTGCAAATAAAAAAATCCTGGTAAGCCAAATAATGTTTTTTATACATTTAAATATCCAATAATGTATATTCTCAAAACAAATTGTTATTGAAATCATATTCAAATATGATTTTTCTCAATTTAATATGAAGTACATGTATACATATAGATGTACAATTATATAACCAACGGTCATGTACTTCCTCATGTACATTGTATAGAAACGATTTTTTCGTATTGCGTTTGTATTTATTTGATGGTTATCACTATTAAACTCTGTCTTTGGTTATAGATGGCTCGTAAATATGTAACGCATGACGAAATGTTGGCCATTCTCTATCAAGACAGTAACAATCCTGATGATTCTGAGGAGGGGCAAGATAAACCAATCTGTTTTCAGGATTACGATAATATTCCGGAACTTTGTAGCAATACAAATACGTCCAACAAGAATCGAAGTAGAACAGGCGGTTGGTGAAGATGACGAAAACGCAAACACCGATCCGAAAACAGTGGCTGCAACTGTTATTGTAGGAGTATCAAACGATGGACCTGTAACAGTTTTAGAAAATAATGATTTTCGAAATCGAATTAATCGATTATAGATGAGATGCAAAATGCTCCAGATTATTTTACAAATTCAAACTCGAATAAAATTTAAGAAAAGCAAATTTGTTGAAATCCAAATCAAATACCAAACGCCTGAGGAAATAAAACCTGTTCAAGAAACTCCAGGTCAATATTTCAAGAATTATTTAACTGAGGAATAATTCGAAACTATGGTAAGCTTTACAAATATATATGGGCTCCAAAATGCCCAAACTTTTAAATTGATGGATTTACATGAAATTAAAAGATTTAACGGAATTCATATATACATCGGATGTACAAAATTTCGCCAAATCAGAATGTACTGGAGCAATCTTATAGAAATCGAACACGTTATGCGAACTATGACCAGGGACTGATTTTTTCAATTGCGAACTAATTTTCATGTCACCAATAATTTGAACATTCCAAAAATTAAGAAAGATGATTTATAAGGTTCGTCCCATACTTAATTCTGTCAGACAAAGAGTTTTAAAGATTCCCTTGGAAGAGAACCTTTGTATCGACGAACAAATGCTTCCAGTTAAAAGGACATTATCCGCGAAACAATATATGAAAAGTAAACCATAACAAACCAGTTTATCTAGCATCCAATTTTATGGGAAAGGGAGATATAAACACAATATAAAGATGAAGCACATCCTTAAAGCGATATGTTGCTGTTTCACAACCGGAAATTGTAAATTTATATAACAGCGGTATGGGAGGAGTTGATCTTTAGATCAACTAATCCCATATTATAGGAAGTTTATCAGATCTAAAAACGCCCACTGCGAGTATTAATGCAGTTTTTAAATTTGCGATCAGTGCAACTTGGATTGAGTATAAACTACGTATCCAAAAACAAAACACGCCAGCCAAAGACATACTAACCGAGCAAATGGCATAGTGGTTAAAGCTTTGGCGTTTGGATCGGGAGTTACCGGGTTCGAATTCCGATAGGGACAGAATGCAAAGGGAATTTTCATCAACAAATTACGATTTGTGATGAAAAGGAACACATCTATGACACCCTTTCGGAGTGCAAAACTCATGGGCCGACCCATCTTCCATGCCAGTATAGGCTGGCATGGAGCTATGCAATGTGCAGATGGTAATAAACTCGGACCTATATCCGTACGTCATAGAATTAACCAATACAGGTGTAAAGGTAAGGACGTAAATAAGCATACCGCGAAAGAGTTGGGAGAGCCTTGGCCCCAGAACAGATAGCAGGGAAAAGAAAAAAAAGACATACTAGATTTATTGGAATTCCGGTTACATGTGTCACTCTTTCTGATGAATTCTTTCACTAATTCACGAAAACGAGGGCGTCCTCCAGCGGATATTACCAATACCGGATTTCCATCTCATTCAAGAAGAACACAGGGCAAAAATCGTCCAATCTCGGATATTCGGTATAATTGTATTAATCATTTTCCTGAATTTAGTGGAAATAAAGAAGCAACTAGATGCAAGTTGGAAAGTTGCACGTTTCACACGCACGTTTACTGTGGAAAATGTTCTATACATCTTTGCCTACTAAAAGAATGGAATTGTTTTTTAAAATTCCATAAAAAGTGAACGTGATGTTTTAAACTGTGAGACTGAAATATTTAAATTTTTATTTATTTGATGTTACTTTATTTACATTATTTTTTGACATTTTTTATATTATTAGTTACTTTGCGAGAAGCAATTTATGAGTATGTATTTTTAATTATTTTTGCATACACATTTTCATACACATATACACATTTTCATTGAACTTGAAATACTAAGTTTATAAACTTTTTCTTTATTACAAAAAATAGTTACTCTTGGCTCGATTTGTACATATGCCTCAACATTAGGAAAAACCTACCCTGACTCATTTTTTAATTTTTTTGCTTATTTTTACTTCAAATGGTACCCAAGCAACCCAAAACATGTTACAAGAAAAATCTATTTGGCCCATTTTTAAATCAGAACTGAAAGGGTTACCCTTGAGATATACTCGACGCGACCGACGTGACTCAAAAGTAAAAATATATGTATGATTTTAATCTACAGCGATTACATTCGACGCGATTAACGAGTCTTCAGCAGTTCACGTCGAGTATACCTCAGGGGTTAAAAACACAAGAAAAAAATCTATCATCAAAATTTGGTATAAAGCGTTGAATGTTAATGCAACACTACATATTATAGTATTTGTTTTAGCTTGGTTTAAAAATACCCAAAGAGTGACTTAAGTCTCAGATTTGAACCTTACATTTTGATACCGATCATTATAGTTACAATAAGATTGCATATATTGTCCTTTAGCGTTGCTATTAGCGGCGACTATGTGTTTGAGGGGTAAGATTCATTTTTGTGTTTTTGAAACGAAAAACGGGCTTCTTAACAATTTATACTACATTCAGCAATTCAGCACGCCCGTCAACAAAAATTATACAGCACTAAAATCAATGCAACGGCTTTACAGAATCCACCTCCTACAAAAGAAATCAATTCATGCCAACTTCACACCCAAAAAATATTTAATAAATTTATCTACACATCTCTTTTCCACTTGTGCATTTCATAGTAATTTTCTCGTTCGTCCGCCATATTCGTACTCCTCTCAACAAAAAAAAAATTCCGATCGCAAAATTTTTATCCCCGTGAAAATTGGCCGTCAACCTGTGTGTCTCTTCAAAAAAACGAAATCTTTTATAATTTTTTTTATTTGTTAATTTAAAATATATCAAAACTGAAAAGCAAATCAAGTTTCCTAATTAATTTCATTTGTGTGTAGTAATAATCGAAAGTTTTTCATAATTATATTTGTTTTAAAAAGATAAAAAAAAGAAGAAAAGTGTATCCAAAAAATTTTTCTATATAAAGTTAATTTTATTACAAAAAAAAATAAATGTGTATGAAAGGATAAAAAAAAACATAAATGATTTGACATTTGTGATTGTGTGTGTTTGGAAAAAATCTTATTTTTTTACATTTTATATATTTTGGAATACAGTTTTAGAAATTTTGTGGATTACTATATACATTTAACACAAAGGGTAAATAATTAAAGAAATTATGTATTTATATAAATGTATGATACAAGATTTTATATTAAATTTGCGTATTATATTGTAAATATAAAAAATCTTTTCCAATAAAAAAAAATATATCGCCTTCATATTCACGCATATTACGACAAAAAAAAATTTTTTTATGTATACATATATAAAACAGACAGCCTCTACACCTATTTATTACATATAAAAAAAATATTTATTTATATAAAAATATTAAAAATAGTTCTCTATGTCAAAGAAAAAATTATATTTATCCAACTTAAATCTAAATATATTGTATATAAAACTCTAAAATATATAGGATAAAAACTTCTCTACCTAATAAAATTATATGTATTTTAATTTATTATGTTTAGGAATTCTTTTGATATTCCAAAATAATCATGGATGCTTTTTTCATCTTTTCTGCTTTCTATATAAAGTTCTCCAGTAATACCTATTCTGTTTCGCCGCTTCGTAAAATCAAAATAATAATAAAATTATTATTTATTCTAATTTTTAATTATTACTAGAAATTTTTGTGTAATTAAAAATATTTTGGATTAACAAAAAAAAATTTTTTTTTTTTGACATATGGAGTTTCTTTTTCAATTACGGTTCAATGGACATGGCTAAATTTTATTTTATCTTTTTGTTTTGTAAATTAATTATTATTGTATTGTATTTAATCGGAATTAAAGGTTATTAATGTAGCCACAGGTATTATTAGTATTGCGAAATATGAACTGAATCTGAAATAATCAAAATCACAATATTTTTATTTTTGTAAATCTTTAATTGATTTTATTTTTACAGTGAGAGTTTCTATTTGCTACACACTGGATGAACGATTTTCTAATTCAACTTAGTTTGTTAAGCGAGATTATCGAGTTGTAGGATTAAATTTATTGAGCGTACATTAGTCATAATATTACACAGGTAAACCTTCATTCGAATTCCCGTTTCGGGAACCCGAAGCCCCCATTTCTGGCTTGTACTATTCTGACTTAATCGGTAAATTCATCAAGAAATAACGTGAAGATAAGATAAAAATGGAGTTGTATTGGCGCGTATCTTGTGTATAAACAATTCAATTTTACTTCTATGACATCCTACTTCTACTTAATTTTTAGGATGATGAAAATTAAGTGTTCGTAACCAGCTTTTTCGGATATTTCCCTTAGATTCTGAGTTCGAATACTCGTAATTGTTATAATCCGTTAAAACTCGGGCGCAAAATGTGAAGGGCCGCGCCATTTTCTATGCCAGTTCTATATGTTGAAACTAAGCAATGCTCAGATGGTCTACGCAAATCATCCCTATAGCCGTACGTCCTCGATTCGGTGCAAATGGACGTGAAAAGCGAACCGTAAAATTGTTGAGAATGTTTCTGTCCCAGAAATATCTATTTAACACCGGATTACCTACTAAATCTGATTATCTTACTTCACTTCGCGGTTTAAATTATAGCTATTATGTACTCAATATTTAAAACTGAACCACTAGTTTATAATTAAAATCCAAAACAAAATAATTTTTTTATTCGTTGTTTTTTGACGACAGTTTGATTGAGCGTGCTGCCCTTATAGGAATCTCAAATTGAATCATTTTTTAAATAGATAAAATGTGTTTACACGCGGTCTTGGTCGCGGTGCTGCGCCGCTCTTCGCCCGTAAAATTTTATGAAAACATATAGGCCCGTTGCACATCTGGGCTATGTTTTTTTTAGCGAAGTGAGCTTGGATTTTACATCAAAACTTCTTGTTTTACTTTTCAAAGTCGAAATAACTGAAACCGAACTCGTGGAGCACGTAAAACCTGTGGGATAGAAACATAGCTATCATCGCTCATTTTCTGAGCTAATTATTTTTTCAAAGACAAATATAAAACATTTAAATTTTTGCTGCACATATGGGGTTGGCCCTGAAATTTAGCAACAATGATACTCTTATTTGAGTTAAAAACCAAAACGGGATGTTGTGAAATTAAAACATAGCTCACATTAGTCAAAAAACATAGCTCAAGTGTGCTATGGACCATAGGCACCATTATTACGCGTATTCAATTGTAGTGAATTATCTGAATAATCAGGATTAACTGAGTGAAGTGAATTAAATAGTGCGTTTGATTTGTACTTTTCACTTCTGCTAAAATTTCGAGCTGAACTGATTTATCTGAATGAGAATTAAGCTCATATAGGTGATTATGTTTATTGTTGTTGTTTTTAAATAATAGGCCTACATTTATTTTGTGTTTTGTATAAGAGTGGGGGATGGTTGCGGAAAGAATTATAAAAATTACATTTATTGATTTTATTAAATACTAAAAAAACTAAATTAAATATTTTGAAAAATGTCGGAAACGGACGCTCAATTCACTTCAGTTATTCATTTATATAAATAGTTGCTCAGTTTATGTGAATAGTGCTTATTTTGAAAAATTAATATTCAGATAATGAAAATAACACTTGTTTGAATTACATTGCCAATTTAGCTTACCAACCTAAATAAAAATATGTGTCACGCTAATAGCGGCATCTATGTGTTTGGGGGTTATGCACAATATAACTATAAGCCGTATTCGATTGTACTCAATTCATTCAATCCTCTGAATTGAATAGTACGTTCGAGCTGTACTTTTCAGTTCAGATACAAATTTGAGCAACTGAATTATCTGAATAAGAATTATGCTCGCACACTTAATCCAGTTTATTCTTTATGTTTTTAAATGACGGTTTCTACATTGTGTAGAGTGAAGAGATGCTGCAAAAAATATTACACAATTTAATTTTATTAAATACACAAAAATAAAATAAACTACGAGTATTTCGAAAAATGTCAGAAACGAACGCTCGACCCGTTTATTATCTAACAAGTTACTCAATTTATGTGATTATAGCTTATTTCAAAAAATTGATATTCAGATAATTCAGTACAATCGAACATGGCTATATAGTAAGACGATCCCACGTAGCTTCTACATTCGGCATTCCTTTGATTTATTTGAGCGACTGAATAACTTGGAACATACATTTTACTATTACTAAGTTCAACTATTACCGAACTTAATCAACGAATAAATGCCTCAGTGACTACTCTAAATAATGAGGCTGATTCCGGAGTTTAAAATTTTATGTTTGTTACGTTTTTTTTAATACAAATTCCGATTGGAAGCGAGAAGCGGCCCCAGTATAATTATACTAATACCGATTCCAAAACCAAATGAGAATCCCCTCTAATCAACTGATCCTCTAAAGCTAATCAACTGTATCTTAATCGGTTTGTGAAAATGTTTATGCTAATTTATTATAATTTAAGAATTTTTTGTCATATTTAGTATATATTCAATTTATCTTTTTAGAAATTTCTCGGGAAAATTGATTTGAAATTTCTCATTTCTCAGGAAAATCAAAAATCCAGAAAATGGTACCTTTACTTTAGACTTTTATGGGGACATTTAATAGAAATTGTTTATTCATTTGAATCGATAATCATGATTAATAAATATAGGTCAACCACTGCCGTCTACAATTCGATGATTTACCTGAAAAAATTTCAACGCGAGCTTCTCTTTTGATCACTAGTTATGGTTAATGATTTTATTATGATTCAAGATGAAGTACAAAAAAAAAACAAAAACAATATTTTAATGGAATCTTCTTTATGAAAGTCACATAAATATCAGTACATGTCGCTTAGGTTTTAGCCGTGAACTCTGAATTATCCTGGATATTAAGTTTTTTGAATATTAATGTTTTATTGCACTTGATAAGTTTTGGAAATTGACTTTTCTACATTACATACATTTTCCCGATGTTGTCGATTTGAGTAATACTTAGAAATTGCCATTAACTATTTGTCGGCGGTGGTTAATAATGTGGTTGTTATTTATCCAATAGCGATTACGGATGATCTTTTCTTTGCGGAAAACGGAAACTTTAAAATATCAGTAGTGATTTAAAGCCAAAACGGTTTACAGAAATATTAAAAAACCCTTTCAAACCTTCATTTAAAAACCTAGGTATGTTAAGCAGTACTATGCCTGAAATTCGAATGGTGTATAAGCATACACTAGCATACTATGCAAATGTGACTAGATTTGTATGGAATCACGTGGTGAGGTGGCAACCATAATATGGGTATAAGTTTGATGACCAACCAAATTGGATGGTGTATATTGTTATCCGACGATAACAATTTTGCTCATTGTAGTGATCTGTATATAGCGGTCTTTAGAGATTGTTACGTATACCTCCAATTATTTAATACAGTTATACAATGTTATTATTTATTCGAATAAGGATGTAGCAAATAGCAACATCAGTGCGATAGTAGGAAATTCGTCCGTTTATAAAAACGCGAGATCAATTAAACGTGGACGTAAGTGTAAAATGGTATGACGGTATCTTGCAACCAATAATATTAACTATATTCACCGAATATACAAATGTTCTCATGAAAATCACTTTCCGCAAAAACCAAAGCACATTCTAAATTCAATATATTATTTACAAAGGAGATGACTGATTTTTATTAATGAAAAATTAAAAAAAAAACAAGAGCAGAGTCAGGGATTTTTTAATTCTCTATGCATCCGGACACAGACCAAATAAAAAATTTGTAAGATTTTTTCTCGCGTCTCTACGAACCAATTTTAATTTGTTTTCTCTACCATAGTTACAGCAACATGGCAGCTTATATTTATTTTCTGTCCGTTTGGGCTCATCATCGGACTTAGTCATCAGGGATTGAAACATATTATGTAATTAAAATTTTGAAACTGCTCCTTAGATGGAGTGAGTGATTTCGGAGATTGATGGTCCGATGTGGGATTATAATCAACTTCGACGTGGAATTATAATCGATTTTGCTGCAGTAATTAATTTATGTAGATCTTCGGCTTAAAATTGCCAACCGTGTTTATGAAAATAAACGAACCAAAATATAAATGAACCTACAGAGTTAATTAACATGTGTGGTAATAACTGTGTATGAGAAATAAACCAAAATACTGCGCACCTCGCTCAGAAATTTGGAAGTAGTAATTTTGTTTCTTTTACAAATTCATAAATTGGGCGCTAAAATGACGTTATGCGTGTAAATTTTATTTTAGTCTTATTTTTTATTGGTTAGAAAACATAAATTAGATTCGAAATTAATTGTCTATTAATAAGTATGTAGTAATTTAGTTGTGAAAGTGGACACAAAACCAAAATTAAATTCTTTATGATCAACACAAATTCTCGTTAATGTTCAGCGATATTGTTAAATTTAGCAAATTCATTTCAAATTTCAATATCAAGATATATTTTACAGTAATACAGTCATAACGGGTTACTGGTGAACAGGAAACAGGTGAAACTCCAGTTTGGCGGCTTCCGATTTATGGGATTGTAATTTGGATAATCTGCTTATCTCAAACAGATTTTTCTCGTCAGATGTTTTTCATGGTCATATCTGCTGCTTTGAATCTGTTTGTAATTGTGAATTTTGGTACATGGCACAACAAGAAATTGGGATTGAAATTAAGCATCAGCGGAACTCGTAATTATGTCATCTTTACTCTTAATATAGCACTACGCTCAGTTATTCTTCACAATCCTTATTATAGAATTTTGAAAAATTTCAATATTCAAAGATTTACGTTACATAGTTTAGTAGAAATCTTGCACAAATTTGGACAATTTCACGAAATATGGCATTAAGCTGGTGTTTCCGGCTGCAGAGGTCTACTATATGCTTTACAGTTACAGCTTTACAGTTTTATTTCCAAAATTTTTGAAAAATTCAAATAAGTCTCATCTCATGATTCCTGATGTAAATGTTTAAGAGCCAGTGTTAAAAAATAAATTACTACCAATATTTTGGATTTATTAGGCACACAATTACTTTTTATCTTTAATCAATACTCGGAAACGGGCTGTTATTAATAAAATAAATTCTTCCTAGAATACGAATTTATTTGGCAGCGAAGGGTCTTTGAACCTAATACTGGAGATCTAGCCGAATAATCTAATCTATAACTTCCATATTGTCTTATCCGGAGCGAACGTACATTGTCATATGCAGCGATAAAATTGTCGTAGTACGGAACTGCACAAATAACTTATACCGATTAAATTCCAGTGATTCAGCGGTCCACTGATTTATCAAAACCCACTTTTGACTGACCATAGTACATTCGTCCACTCCATATCAGAGCAATTTAAATGTCAACGCAAATTCGAAGCGGGCGCGGTATTTTATAAGTAGCTGTGATCCCGTGCCGAGCACTAAGAGTTTAATAAACCAGAGTTTTTCATTATTCACTTTACTTTCCATTGCCTCTTGTTTGAATAAATTATTATCGCAAATATTTTTTAAAAGAGGCTTGAATTCTCTTGAATAAAATTTTTGTTTTATTTTTGAAGGAAAAACTAAAATTTTTGTTACATTTGACTAGAAAAATTGACTCACTCGACTCGGCCCATTTCGATTGCGTGTATTGATTTTTGCTTTCTTACGAAATAAAAGGGAAACTCCATTAATTAATTGCATTAATAGCTTGTTAATTGCAACAAAACTGATAATTATTCATCTTTTATAAAATTATTCTCACAATTAGAGGGTTATTATATTATATTTTCATATTATTTTCCGCTGTAAAGTTCAGTCTCAAAAGATGCGAGCGAGAGTGAAAAGATTTAGATTAGGGTTTCACAGCAAAATTTCGATTAAGTTCGCGTTAGTCATGATGTTTAAAGAGTACGGTTTCTGCGAACAATCCAGGTTTTAAAACGACTAACGATGGATGATCATTTTTATCTGTCGCTAATAATAATTGGTGTTTCGGTTGTACAAATTAATGAAAACATTGAATTCGTAATACACCATTTTAGAACGAAAGAACAGAAACAAATTTGTTTATATTTTTCCAAATTTTAAAATATCTCTTAATCCAAAATGAATGATCAAAAAACGAGAAGTGTAGTGGTTAACTGTGTGTACATGACATCGAAAATAAAAAGGATCAGACTCGCTCTCGCACTCAAAACCAATCAAATTTCGTGAACTACTTTTTGCCTCGCCTACTAGCTCCGCACACGATTTAGGAAATATTTTTAACTTTGTTGTTTTTTTAGTACATTCTGTTCGATAACATGGTATTTTTCCTAACTAACTCCCGATGTCATGTACGCAGTCTAAGGCTCGTTGTACACTTGAGCTATGTTTTTTGACTGATGTGAGCTATGTTTTCATTTTACAGCTTTCCGTTTTCCCGCTCCCAAAATGAGCAATGTCAGCTGTGTTTCTATCCCATAAGTTTCAATATAGCATTTAAATAAATCAGGACGTACGGGTAGCTTGAGCTGTGCTCCAGGAATTCGGTTTCACTTATTTCAGCTTTGTAAAATAACCCGAGAAGCTGTGATCTCAAAACATAGCTCACTTCGCTAGAAAAACATAGGTCAACTGTGCAACGGGCATAAAGCTCGGCGAAAATCATTTATTGATGATAATGTTTTACCAAGTTTTGTTTCAACCATACATTTGAATCTTAAGTCATTCGTAATGTCGCTAGTCCCTGAAAATTTATTCGTACTTTTTAATTTAATCGCAGCAACACATGTAACATGATAATTTTAGGAAAAAAATCTATTGTGTTTAAACGTTTAAAGCCGTATTTATTATTATGTCGAACAGGCGTTTTTGTTTGTATATTTTATTAAAATTTTAATTAAAATTAAATTTAAATAATTTTTAATATTACGTTTTTAATCTACAATCACGGGTACTATTTGGGGATGTTTGCCATCATTGAGCAAATTCGAAGCCACAAAAAACATTACGGTGCAAAATCAGTAAATACGATAAATTAATGCGGCGCGGTCGGTGAGTAAAATTAACATCTCCAAAATTCAAAGGTCGCAATTAATCACATGATGTGGAAGGATCAAAGAAGGAAAGAGCGCAACTGTTCTGTTTAATTTAATATGCACTCCTAATTACAAATGAGCTTATATGTCCGAAATGGGGTGTTGGGTTAACACAATTACTTAACAAAACACTATTACAAGAGATTGTGAACATAGTCAGTAGAAGGGTTCTATAATGTATGACAACGCTATACTCCAGGTCACAAAGTTTGACAGTAATTATTTGGATGAGGTGAAAAATAAAGGAATGATATAGATAGGCTGCATCCCCTTTAGCACCTGTAGGATATGGTAGGCTGCCGTTTAATTAAAGGAAAATTGTTCGTTTAAGAAACCTTAAATATTTCTGTTAGTGCATTTAGCGTAATATATGCGAGATATAATATTCAAATAATGCAAAAAATTCGATAATTTATCAAATATTTACATAAAAGTTCAGCCTATCTTATATTTCTACGTTGGCCCCCACCATAGTATTTGTGGCTCCAACGTTCGTGTCTCAACTTTATGTTGTTCTACGAAATATGATGAGTAGAGTTGGATAGAAGATACGATTATTCGAATTATAGTCCAAATTTCATTGGGTATCACAAATTAAAGAAGCTAATTTAGAATATGCAATTTGTTATATTTTGGGTTGTAAATTTAACTGATTCAGAGAATGTTAAGAATTTAATATTTGGGTTAGTGTCATAATTTTTCTATTTTACGACAATAAATATCGGACTAAAAGTAACGCATTCATTTTGGTTGTATGTGAATTTAGCAATAAACGCAGACTTTGGAAACCTATAACTTCGTAAACCGAAGCCTTTATCCCGCCTTGCCGTGTTGACTGCTTCAAATTAAACTTCAAAATTTGAAATAGAAAAATATAATCTATTAAACACCAACCTATAACCCGGTATATTAAATAAAATGTACTCAAAACCTTGTATTGATTTGTTTGTTTCTAAAACATAACATAATATGAAGCAGTCCAGATATGAGGTTCCTTAAAAATTAGCATAATCGTACGGTAAACGATTATCGATAAAACGGAAGAATTTTAAAGATTAATTTCTTAGACCAAATAAAACTCCGTTTTTCATTTACTCTTGTACCACCTTTGGACAATCTCATTCGACCACCAGTAGATACAATGTAGCTGTCAGCATGTATATGGTGATTTTCCAAATAGGGACTTGTGTTTAATGTCATCATCATTTAAACTCAAACGATGAAAATTTTCATTTGCTACGGTTCCCAATGCAGTTTGCAGAGTATTTTTTTAGCTGAGCTGTATAGTTTGCCCATTTTCTGACGCTGACTGTAAAGTGATACTTATTATTAAACATTTATCCAATAACAAGATATTTGTTTTTAATGAACATCAAATCTAATTGTTGCAATTTTGAGAGATTTTATTAACATTATAAAAAATTGCAATTATCGATAAAACCGATAAACTATGCCTTTGCACGATTAATTGGAATCTCTAGGTCGGACAGTCTTGTATTGTGGAAGAAGTTATTGACCTTTAGTGGCCCTTCGTACCGGAGGATGTATTTTGTCTCATTCTGTTGTTTTTGTGACGTTTTCAGGGAAGACGTTATAAGACAGTCAAAAATTCAATGCGCCTAGTTAAAAATAAAAACTAATGAATATCATCATATGGTGAAAATAATAGAATTTACTGCGTTCTTATTACCATCCCCCCTACAGCTTAAAATATGCCTTTATTTTCTAGAAAAGGAAAGGAGTGAAATAGTTTTATAATTGCTTCTTGTTTCAGGGTTTCAGTTACTTCAGTTTAAAGCGTATGTTGCACTTGTATTTGTATAACAATTTTTGTTATAAGTTTAGTAAACATTATACAGAGTGTTCCATAATTACTTCCTTGATTATAGCGAAGTTGATTTTACAAAGGTCTTCTCGTTGATATATTATCATCCTGTGTTTAACAATTTCCAAAATCATGAAAACATTTTATTATTTCCAATGATAATATTCCTTAAAACTATTATGTCCTATAAAACTAAGTATGATAATTATTGTAATTTGAAATGCTATTATTTTTTGCTGTTAGATTTAAACATTTTCAAGAAAATATTTTACTCTGATACGCTATCGGCCTTAAATATTTTTCCAAAAGTTGTAAATGTTTTTGTCTAAAAATAATTTTATCCCTAAGCTAATTATTTTTCATACTTTTACATCATTATTTTATATAAAAACCAGTAGACATTTAGAAACATTTTTATTTTTTAAAATAAGTACTCTTTTCAGTGGCGGAACTGATCATTTTACTCATTTTTAAGTACATCGTGCGTTAACAAAGCCTGGCATATTTTGTTTTACCTATGTTTAAATACTGAAGAGTTAACTAAATAAAATAGTCGTTCAGTCAATTTAAACAAAAAATTAGTTGAAATTATTTGAACCGATCATATTTCCACCAGGATTAAATACATATATGTCATTATATCAAGTAGAATATGACAACGTGTTTTAAATGAGTAGCGGTTAATGATGAACATGTTGAGCATCAATAGCACTCCGTGCGGCGTGATTCATGTAAGGTAAAATTCGCTGTATTCAAAGAGTAGAACCAAACCACCTCGAATCGGACTGTTTTTCGCGCCAGTGCGTATTTTATGCAATGCCATTTAAAATGGTGTTATTATTCACTACTCGGCAGATGCGATGGCTATTGTAATTTACTAAATGTACAAATCCATAATTTGTTTATGTCATTTATTTTTAATAAATCAAATATTTTTAAATGGCATGGTTTTTAAGTATTTTTAAATTTTGTTCTTTTGTAAAGGGATGTGGCATATTTAAATAAATTTCATCGTAATTAAATTAAATTTAGGTTTAATAGAAAAGCGTTGCCAATTTTCTAATTTATTTGTTCTAATATACAACTACGATCGAAACCGAGATTTCGGTAATTGTTGATAAGTAATGCGTAAGTGGCTTACTAATATGTTTAGTTTGTATCGCGTTGGATGACCGATCTTGCTTGGAAAATTGCATTTTAAACTATATCCTCTTTTTCTTTAGGTTGTATTATTAAATAATACTATACATATATACTAGTTAATAACATTGCAGTTTTTCAATATCACAGCTTATCTGAATAATTACACCTCTTGAGACTACTCATTACGATGACTAGTTGTCCAAGAATGCTGTGCCGCCATCCCGTACTACATAATAATCAATTATCTACCATAGCGACTGTTTTTTATTCTAAATCAAGACTTTCAAAATGTATATTTAGGGTGTACTTGCTAGACTATTAGAGCAATGCCATTTAATTATAACAATTATCAAAATTTATTTTATTGATCTAGTTTTCTATTCAGAGAATGTCTTTATATTTTATATACATAGCATTACCATTACAATCTAACTTTTACATATTTTTTAACAAGAAATCTAGTAATCAACTATTGCAGTGTAAATAATAATAATTATTCAGCAATTAGATCTAATATATGTATGTATTATGAGTATCTCAGTATGTAGTCAATAGTTGCTTTTGTAATAATTCATGGTTAATAATAATTCATAGTTTATATGCATGTAGAATTTCTAGAGATGCAAATTTGCCAGATACCTTCTAGAGAAAATATTTTATGCATGTATCTTTTTTTAAAAAAATTATAAAGGAATGTTTATTTCTTTGATAAAATAGTATATTTTTGAGGCATTGTCATAATTGATTCAATTATTTTAAATCAAACAAAAAAGGGAAGCAAATTGAATTATGTATTTAGTTTAAATGTATGAACATATGAAAAGCAGCTATATGTTCATCAGATTTAACTTTAACATAATATAAATTTTTTACTTGTAAAGTACTTTCATTTCTAATTAATGTTCATAACCAGATATTTCGGTTTTGTATGTAATTTCCCAATTACCTAGTCTAGTATTACCGATTGAATCTAATAGTATATGTACGAAAAAAAATCCAAAATATTGTTAGACAATAGAAAATATGTGTAAACTATTTTAATCTTAAGTACAATGAATTACTTATTGTGATAATAATAATACAGGTTGTAATCAGTAATTTACTCTAAATATTGTATGTTATGTATGTGTGTACATATTTAAATTCTCTTCCTTCTATCGGTTTATTCTTTTTTCTCAAATTCATTGTTGTAAATGAATTTTCATTCATCGTATAATAAAGTATTTTAATATAAAGTATAGATTCCTACAAAATTAAACCGATGATGTGAACGATGGCCTAACGGTGGTGTCAAGTAATAGAATCTAAATATTGTGTCCATTGAATCATCTCATCCCTGTAAAATTATTCTATTAATTTTTAGTTAGCGCTTTACCCATATAAATAAAATCTTCATATGCCGCCATAATCAAGTAAAAAATAATGTAAGTAATTATGTAAATAACTCGTTCAGTTCAATTGTGTAAGAGCCTGTAATGTACTATATGTACATTGTACAATATAATACCTCTCTGACTATCTCCAAATTAAAAATTCAGATTAAATTTATCAATCGATTTTATTTATTTATTACAGATATATTTTTATATACAGTCGGTTACCTGTTATATAAAGGCCATTGAAATATAATCCGAACAAGTGACATACTTTTATTAAATTTGTGATTAGTATGCTAAAATTAAACTCGCCGTACCTGCAAATTGAGTATGACAATTTTCTAAAGCTAAATAACTTTTGATTTAAATTTTCAGATACCCACACCCCCAAACTAATTGATTGAGTGCAAACTATAATTTATTTATAATTTTTTTTATGTTTTGTTGTTGTGTGATAAAAAAGGAAATTTGTGAAACAAAGAAAAACAACATCATAAAGTAAAACATATAAACAAAAAAGTGAATGTTTTGTTGATTAATTTTCGTGTAAATAACTCTCATTAAATAAACCACACATAGTAAGTAATATGGATAAGTATTATGAATGAACTTGGGTCTTCGCGATGCCCGTTTTAATTTGTATGTTTATAAACATTGTTACATTAACTTGAGATAATGTAAGCAAACCAATTAGGATATGGTGGTGGTTGACGTTTGTAGACTTTTATATGTTGTCATTGGGTTTTACGAAATTTGAAGATCCTGCAAGTTATATGATTGCTTAAATGGCACAAATCAATAAGTAAGATTACTCTAGAAATAAAGCTTAAAAATCGCCCGGAACCATCCAAAGTTACGTTGAACGCTGGTAGTTTCCGTTCAATCTGGTAATTTTCAATTGCTTTATAACCTTACAGAAAATGTCATTATTTGTAAATACACAAAAGACGACTCGTATAAGTAGTTGTGTGAGGTTGTCTCTACTGATATCTGGTGGTGATAATGGTTGTCAACAGTCTGTTGATGATCCTCCATATTTACAAATATAGGGCTCAAGTACCCGATTGTGTCGACGATATGATCATTCAATACAAGCGCAAAGTTAAGAGTCAAGCATTTGTCAAGCTTTACTGACCCCAGACATTCTTTAAAATACGTATTAAAAAAGATTCTGAGTAAGATTTTCCCATATCCGTAGGTTGTTCTATTTGCTTTTTATCGTTTTCTTCTATGATGATGTCCATGATAATATAAAATAGATTAACCTACATCACTGTAAGTTAGCTTGTCTTGAGCTAAGGGATTTGCTTTTGTATCGTAAACAAATATCTGTCTAATTCGATTTCATTTTAAGAGCCACTCATTTGGCTTTTAAAATGGATTTTACGAAAAACAAGGGGACAAGTGAGGATCACCTTCCAAATTTGACCCCATGCATCTTGTTCAAAATATTAAATTGTATATCATGGTGCTGCGATAATTGAAGAATGTTGGTTTATATATGAAACTTTTGAGACACGTGGTGAGGGTGTATATCGATACACGTTAAAAACATTTAAACTATTCTTTAATAATGCTACAGAAAAATTTAAAACAATCCAGTATTAAAAATTTACATCAACGGAGTCCCACAAAAATGCATGAGGTATTATTAAAAAATATTGAATGTGAATACCTTGACTTCATTATCAGATTTGCCTGAATAATTTAGCCCTCGCATTGCTCTATTAAACTTGCTTACGCAGCGAGTGGTAAATGGCTGTGATTTTTAACTATTTTACAGTTATATGAGGGTAGTTTAGAAAGTTCAGAGAGTGACATATACAGAGCAGTAACAGAATTTTGTAAGCTACTACATTTTTAAGTTTTCATCGACTACATTTCACATGCTAGTGTTATTTCGACCTGTCATATAATTTGTATGCTGCTACAAAGCTTAAATTAGATTTGTCAGTGATATTAGATTACTGATTAAATAGTCAGCGATTACATTTTTTGTAAAAAAGGTTTAAATTCAATGGATATTCATGTCAAGATGGCAAACGTGTTAAGGGTGTTTACTCCTTAACAAGGAAAAATTTCAAAAATGGGCACCTGAATTTAGACGAAATTGTGGAAGCATTGAAATAACCACATACCTAGTGGATGCCTAAAAGACAGATCTGTCATTTAGTTCAGTTTTGACAGCCATTGAAAACACAACCCATTGTTTTTTTGCAAACATGGAAAAAAGTGAATTTCGTGTGTTAATTAAACATTACTTTTTGCGTGGAAAAACCATTACGCAAACCAAAACAAAGCTTGATAAATATTATGGGGACTCTTCACCGTCGATTAAAATGATTCACAAGTGGTTTACTGATTTTCGTTGTGGTTGTACAAGCACAACTGATGCCGAACGTTCAGGACGCCCAAATGAAGTCACCAGCTGAGATGAACGTGTGCGCAATATATTACACAAACATTTGAATATGAAAAGGCTGTCCGCGCGTTAGGTGCCGCGATTACTCACAATCGACCAAAAACGCATACGTGTGATAACTTCAGAGGCAAGTTTGGCGTTGTTCAAGCGAAATAAAAAGGAGTTTTTGCGTCGTTTCATAGCTGTGGATGAAACATGATCCATCACTATACACCGGAGACGAAAGAACAGTCTAAATAGTGGATTTCTACCGGCAAATCTGCGCCGAAGAAGGCTAAGGCGATTTTATCAGCCAACAAGGTCATCGCTACAGTTTTTTGAGATGCATGCGGTATAATCCACATCGATTATCTTCAAAAGAGGAGAACAGTCAACGGCGAATATTACTGCAACTTATTGGACCGTTTCAACGACGTTTTGAAAGAAAAACGACCGCATTTGGCGAAGAAAAAAGTTCTCTTCCTTCAAGACAATGCACGGGTGCACACGTGTGTAGTTGCCATGGCTAAAATCCATGAATTACGCTTCGAATTGCTTTCACATCCGCCATATTCCCCAGACTTAGCCCCCTGCGACTATTTCCTGTTTCCGAACTAGAAGAATTGGCTCAGCGGAAAGAGATTCGGCTCTAATGAGGAGATCATCGATACAACAAACGTCTATTTTGAAGGGTTGGAGAAATTGTATTATTCGGAAGGGATCAAAAAATTGGAAAAACGTTGGACTAAATGTATCGAGCTAAAAGGCGACTACGTTGAAAAATAAATTTTTCTTTTGGCCGAAAATATTATATATAACATTAAAAATTTCTCTTATTACACACTGAGAACAAAAGTGATTTCATTTTCAATGAAATCTAGCTCCACAGTAAAAGCTGTGTTCTATAATTTGGTTCAATATCGTTTGGTATCAACATGCCAGAACAAGCAAGTTCCTCTTCAACAAGGCCTTTTTCAAATATATTGAAATGGTTTCGACTTAGTCATGGGCATAAAAAAAATTATTGAATGTAACTCGTTAATTTCAAGAACTTCGCATTACCTAATTAAAATTTAACAGGTAAACGGACATAGTTCTCTCGAACTCCTTTAATTAAGCTTAAAAAATCCCGTGGCAGTTACAAAAAATATTTCGGATTCTGAGATCGCGATGCAAATATAATTTCGGCGATTTCTAAATATACTTGAATCTTGGTTTGATAATAGATGCTGTTTAACATAATTTATATTCACAAATATTATGTTGAATGGTAAAAGCAAACGCAAATTATTGACCTTCAGAGTCTAAATATGGATCTACGTAATTCGTAAATGTGTTAAATTTTGATATTTGTTTATCGTAAATGATTAAAATGTTATCTTCATGTGCAATTAGAGAACGCTAATATTGAAAAACAGCAAGATACATTTACACGTTTACAAATTATGCACAAGGATGTCTTGGCGATGGATGTAAAAATTACGAGATTTAAAGTACGAATTGTTGCAACATCTAGGATATTCACCGAATTTTGCTAGCCTTTCGACTTCCATTTGCTTGTAATCTTAAAAAAAAATTGGGGGATTGCGTGGAAAATATAAAATTTCTGCGTTAATAAAGAATAATCTAAGTAGCTTTTACCCCGCTCATTTTTATTTTTTACCCTTATATTCGTGGTGGGGTACGCGTGATCTCCATTGTGCAAATTTCCTTCACACGAATATAAAGTTTGTATTGGCTTGTAGTGTCGCTCATTTATAATAGTGGTGCCTCCGGCTCCTATATTCCCGACATGTTTATAAAACACCGCTGGTTTCAATTTTTTTCTAAACCCCTCGTAAATGCAGTCACCTCCTGCAACCCCGTTTTGTTTAGCTTTTTTCATAGTAAAAATTTTCAGTGCTTCACACTACATATTATTAATTATATACGCTTTATAATGTTGCTTCGATTGGATATTTACGAGTCACGTGCTGCAAGCTTGCCTAAGTATAAGCTGGCTTAATCAGAGTTGTACTGGTTTTGCTGTTGATAGTTTTTAGCGATATTGATACTCGGATGACATTTTACGCGAGAAATATTTTACTATTAGAATCCAAAAATATTCTGCAGAATTTTGTAGTGAGTGATTATGGTTTTTATATTTGAATGAGCGTAAAACATATTTCCGCCTACGACGTAAAACCAGTATCTGGTGCTTTCCCTGTGCTCTTCAAGCGATACGCGTTTTCGCTAGGGCGTAATAATCGTTAGAAAGCTGAGGCCGCGATGTACTGTTCCAGAAAATACCTGAATTATTTTGTGATAATGAGATGAATGGTAGAACGGATTACTCTGAAATGATGTTGCATATTATTGAAAGTTGAACTATGCTCTTGTAAACCTCACAAAAATTTTCTCTAAAGATTTAACAATTGCTAAATGCAGATGAATAGGATAAATTAAGCTTAAACTCAGTGTATATAATTATCCAAGAAGGCGTGTACTGATATTTGAAATAGCTTCTAAAATTGAAACTTTGATATAGCTGAAACCTGGAGGCCCATATTTATAATCAAAGACGTTAATGTAAAAAAATAACCAGCGGGTAAAAAATGACCCTAAATCAAATTATTGATTATATAAATTTGCAATGGCCTACTTGGTTGATACATTTTGTAGCAATCAAGGAGTTTAAATTTTGAAACAATTTTTAGCTTGTTTTAATCCAATTTCAACTCTTTTTCTCACTAACTCTTTAGGTTATACACCCAATATGAACGAACCGAATAAAATAATGTTTGTGAACCGATTTAAATAATTTTCGATTGAATCAATTTAAGCAATGTTCGAGTAAAACGCGCGGAGTTCGCAATAATTACAAACGCAATGATACAATAAATTCTAAAAATACTAGATATTTCGGATAACTTAAAAACCAAAACTAATGTTGGATTCCAAAATTAACAAATAATTTCTCAATACCATACATTTTTAAATCTCGCACGCTTTAAGGTTTAAGGCCACACACCAATTTTAATTTTTTATGATTTCATAAATCTGTCTTACGATTAAGACTATCAAATTTCCTCCAAATTAATCGATCATAAACATTTTTCTTTCCAATATTATGTTCTTCTGATTTCGTTCTTAAAATTAATGATTTTCTGAGGAAGTGATTTAATTTTAGTGGTATAGGAATATGCAAATGTTTTACTATTTTGAGATTATAGAGTAAACTTAAAAATCTTCGAGATAAGACTTGTCATCTCGGAGCGGATGATCAGGAAACTCACATACTATTGTGAGAGATTAACTAATTCAAAGTCTAATTGTTTAGTCACGTGAGGACACATTTTCTTCAATTAACATATGGTATATCCTAAAATAATGGTGTGTGCTATATTATTACTTAATTGTTTCTTATAGATAACAAAATACGTACATAATATTCGATTTATCTTTATGTCCATTATATACATTTTTACATTGAAATCTCTTAGAGAAGTATAAACATTTTTTATTGATCAATATACGATTAGCTTGAAAAGTATTTCATAAAATTTTATTCAAGGCAAATAAATCATATTTCCTTTAAAAATCGCGATATATATATATCATATCAACACATATGTATGTCGATTATAGTAGTAATAGCAATATATTATTTCCTATTTTCTATTTTTAACATCTATTTCTATTTAGTAAAGTAAAAATATCTAAATTACACCTGTAAAGCAAACAAACAAAAAATAAAACACAAATATATGTAATTCAATATTCTTATAAGATTATTGTATTATTAAATATGAACAGCTATATAAATATATGCATACATATTATATTTTATTATAATACTCAATTATACATATAAAAGTAATGTATTTGTGTTAATTTAATGATAAATGATTTAAATTTCTTTTACATATCTCAAATCCGGATAGTAGTTTGGATTTTATTTCGCGCCGCACATTTTTACTAATTTCCCAAATAATTTCAGTTAGTAATATGTATCTTGCTTTATTGATGTTGGAGTATAGACATTTTATAATTTTTATAAAATACATTTAAAATTTCTTTTGCTTGTACCGAAGCAGAAATATTTATATTGTAATTATAGATATTTTTATATCAGCACCGAAAACTAATAAATTGAAGCACGACACATGCTCATTTTTTTTTAATTCTAAGATCCGAAGTTGTATTCTCTGTCATCGTTCAAAATCTAAAATATAAAATAATAATAAAACAAATACAGCGCAGTCCGCGAACAACAAATACACAACAAAACTAAAGAAAAGAAAATTGTGGAGAACTTTTAAAAATCTTAATTTCAAATTTTATGCATACATATTTTGTGGTCGATTTAAAAATTTTCCACAATTCATGCATAATATACTTTACATATATATGTGGACTCGTATTTTTTATAATAAATTTTCGTCTGCTTGGTAGTTTTGGTTAATTGCGATTTTTCATTCCGATTTTTATCAATGATGTCATAATGGGAAATACACGCGACAGATTATTAATATGATATTTTTTGTCTATTATATTTAGGAATTCTAAAGTGGTGCTTCTATTAATATCCGTTCTAAAGATATTTTTCAAAATGAAAAGAGTGGTTTTTAGAGCCGAAAATTAATTTATTAAATTTGATTTAGTGTGTGGACATTAGATGCATTTATCTACTCTGAAAAAATAACACGAAAGTTTTATTAAACCAATTTCTAGAGCGCGGTCTGAACATATTTAGGCACTACAAATCCATTCAATAATCTATGTTGCTTTTCGAAACCCTCCGTCGTTTCGAAACCTAAACGAGTAAGAGTGAAGTTTAACTTCGTCTTAAAAAAACTGTATTTCTTTAGTAAATCTCGATTAGGTTATCTTTTGAATCCCAAAACAATAAATATATTACTTATACTGTAAGTAAGTAACAATCTACAAACAAACGACTCGTTATGATCTTTCTGATTGTGCCTCGAATTATAATTCGTTCAATTTCTAAAATGTACCGTTTCGTTGGGGTCTGTGTGAAAATGATCTTAGATAAGACTTTTTATCTTTGTTTTGAATTTAGTCTTAATTATGACACTTTTAATATTCTGCACATAGTCCTATACCTTCGTCATGCACAAAAATTATCGCGATAATCGCTGTTCACGAATTTAATTTTAATTTTTGCGATCGCGATCTTCAAATATTAGTTAAACAACACAAACGCGATTTATAAATTACCAAACTTTTTTCGACCTAATCTTCAGAAGGTGTAACAGCAAAAGTTTGCTAGAAATTGTAAAACTTACAGTGACATTTAAAATAAAATTCCTGGCACACTTACACATTTGTTGTCTCTCTCGTGCATTCCATAGTTATTGAGTTGTTACAACTAGGTTGCGATTACTTAGTTATGAAACGCAGTAATCATGTTTTGCCAAAATCATGTGCTAACAGACTGAAAAAAATAACTACGTAATCTCGAATTCGAAAATTAGCTAGTTTGTGTCGATCAAGAGTATTAGTTGGCATTAGTTTTCAAAAATATCTTATGTAAGACATGCAAATTAGTCAGAGTTCGACATTTCAAAAAATGCATTATGCTTGAAAATGGAGATTGAATGAAAATTAAAATTATTTTAAGTATTAAAATATATTTTGTATTTATTTAAACATTTGTGTGGCTATTAATTCTGCAGAAATATCTTAAATTTTGACTGAAATCCTATTTGTTTGTTATTTGTTTTCTGATTTATATTTTGTGTACCTTTCCAACAAAAATATTTTTGCATTTATTACTACATTACTTTATATGAACGAGAATACAGCCATTACATACATTTAACATAGTTTCTTAAATATTAACGCAAATAATTTAATTTTTCCTACAAACAACCTTCCCTACTAGACTTTCCCCAGCACAATTTTAAGATGGCTGTGCCAGAATATCAATTAAGACTTTGGTCTTAAAAATAGTAGTCTTAACAAAAATATTTCCATTTCCAGATAGTTTTATGAGTCTTAACGCCAGAATCGGGGTGTAAATCTCATTTATTTGTAACAAGTAAAATTATTTAATCGTAGATCACTCAGTAAGTCATTCAGTTTTTTATTTCGAAGAGCAAGGACGAATTGTTTCATACTGCTTTGTTTGTAGATTTTGTTGCACCTGGTATGTTTGTGCTCACTCAACTTACAAGAGATATTCAGCTAAAGAATTAATTGAACTTATAATTAATAAATAAAAAGATTCAGCATTTATCTTTGCGATCTGTATGATAATGTTGAGAAAGCTTTAGTCTAAGAATTAATTGACCATTTTATCTTTATTGATTTAGATTGGCGAGAAAATTGTCAGTCTTAAATTGTCATCTCTAGTTCATATTTTGCACGCAGCTATTACCACGTACAAATTGGAAAGGTGTTCGGCATCAACCAGAACACAGAAGCGCCATGCCCAAGCGTACAACGATTGAAGGTATCTCATCACAGTGTTTGAAATAAACTACTTAAAATAACACATTCTCTTTTGCGTGAACTATGTCTTATTCAGGCCAATTGTGTGCAGTACAGCGTGCACTGCAATCCGTACAAAATCTAGAAAAATTTCAAAAGAAATGCGGGCGGCTAGGAAGGAGGAATGGAATTTTTCCTGATTCAAGTTTATATCCCAGTGTATATGAATTCATAAATTCTAAGAATTCACACATTTATTATACAGACAAGTTATTTTGCCAGCAATTAGATCAATTTAATAAATAAGCTCTACTTTAAAAATTATTTTATTCATGTTTTCTGTTTTGGTTAAGATTATGAGAATAGCTCCTCTACATTTAGTATATTATTAAACTGAACTGAAATGAAAGCTATAATTATAAGTTTTAAGGAGTTCTTTTAGGTGAACTCAATTATTTTCTTGTGGAATCCTTAGCCATACCAACAAAAATTGGTAGGAAATATGGTATCCGCTTCAGGCTCACTATAATCGGTACGACATTTATAATTTCTATTGTTTATTAATTACATCTGGGCAAACTGGGTAAATTTCTTACGTGTTACATATTATCACCTTTTTGTATGGCAGCCAGTTTTCATAATGTTCATATATGATTTAACGACAGAATATAATCGTTTGTTGGTAATAAATCATAAGCAAAATTATGCAGTGCCTCGCTATAAATTTAGTTAAGACCGAATGATGCTTAGAATTATGCGTCCAACTTAATACGTGCAAGTCTAATTTATTTTTAATGAATCCTTCTCGAAATCCTTAATTACAAAGTTACTTTTACTAACCGAGTCATGAGGTACGGAAGTTCACAGTTGAGTAAAATCGTCACCATTTGAATAAGCTTCTACTTGTTGGTTTGCTTTAATCTGAATTAATATACTCCAACTATTTTAATCATCGCGCATAGATCGACACACTCCTTTATTTTTCAACCTACTTCGATGATACACTTCGGTGTTATATTACTATTATGTTGTGGTCATCAGCAAGCGGCGCTATATTAGACAGGCATTATATAACGTGCAAAACACGTTTAAAGTGAATCTGAACAGGTGTGCTTGTATGCATTTTAGGATAAATCAAAACGATATTGGTATTCGAATAAACGGAAATCGAATTGAAAATGTAAATATATACAAGTACATTGATATTTGGGTACGCAGGTGATGGAAAGAAATTACTGAACGTGAAGTGAGCAAACCAAAATGAGAGCCAGTACATAGCTGTAGTCGAAAATGAATGATTCACCTCTAAATTACAAGAGAGATTGAGAAAGAAAGAAATTAGTTTTAGAATACAATGAAGGTAAGATTAATCAGAGATAAAATTTATAAACAGAAGCATACAATAAAACTTCGTTATACTGAAAAGTTTAAGTAACTCTGGTCTGGCACTATTAACTTATAATCTTGCCATGTGAATTAAATTGGAGGATAGCAGCAAAGAATGGATTGGGATTTGGGGCTATGGTCATAAGTGAATATGAATATTCAGATGCCAGTGTAAATGATAGAGTGGGTTGGAAGTGCTTTTTACAAGTATCAATATTGAAAACTATGTCCGTATCGTGGATGGCATTTGTATACTGAATGGGTTATTTATAGGTATGCTGGAAAGTACCAAGAATGGAGGGAAAAGTTAAATAGTAATGTTTTCCAATTCCCAAAACGGAATGCTAATAATAAGTAAGCGTGGCGGCAGAATGAATTTCTTCTCATAGGCAAAGTAGAGAGAATGATAGAGTCGATATGGTTGGAAAAAGGGATGCGAGGATGTAGTATGATTAAAGCAGATGGGAAGAGAGATTCGAGAGATGTACTTCGGGAGTTACCGAAGATTATATGGGTTAAATGGAAGGAATATGTGAACATTCGAGTAGAATGAAATGAAAGAAGTATATAGTGGCCCCCTCTTCAGACCTCCTTTCTTTAAAACTCAAGGGAGATACCAGAATGATAAAAATGCCTGAACGAACTAGATTGATTTATAGAAATTGAAAAGAGTGCTTGTTTAAACGTCATTTGGTAGAACAGCTTGTGTGAGCTTTGCGAGGTTCGTGAGAAATTGACCATTTCATATTGTACTGTCTCAAATATGCACAAACTAGGTAGGGCCGGGTTCAATATATACTTAGGAATGCAAACGTGACGCATGCTATACGATCTGTATAATCATATCTATTCCAAGTTATTATGATCATGCCCAAATTCCAGGACCTCAATCAAAATTCATGTTAGTATTCCAATTCTATAGCAGCGAACCCAATTTCGTTTAGGTCTCTTGAAGTGTCTGTTCAGCCTTGACTCGGCACTCCTTGAACATTACAAGTCATACTAGATTATCAATTTTACTCTACTAATTAAACTGTATCTTTTAAAAATCGTACAGTAATATTCAGCAGAAGTACTTTCTACACCATCACAGAAAATGTTAATCCAATCTAGATCATAAGTTGCATCTAGTTCATCAAACTGTTTTAACGAATCCCACCCAAATGTCCGGTTAAACTTTCAATTTACAAATTAGATTAGTTATATTTGGTGAAAAAGTATCCGTTCCATCCAGCATGATCATTTTTTTTGGTGGCGTAATAGGTTATTACCGATGACATCGCTCCAAGACGTAGAAATTGTATGATTTGGCCTTCTTCTGGTTGTATACGTATCTAAGATTTATGTAAAAGGTAAAAGTTAATATTTTACTACTTATAAAATCACCAAAAACATCACTCCAAAAAACTATTATCTCAAAAAATTTGCAACACAAGCTATTTTGGTAAAATATTTTTGATTCAACAGGTCCGCAGCTAATGAGCGATTAGCTTGTGACGCAACTCAAAACTGTGAAAATAAAATTATAACTCAAGAACAAGTCGATTATATCTTGCATTTGAACGTTACCGTGCTACGGAAGGTTTATATCATTACGATCCAATATATAAAATTAGGCTAAGAATGATCGTGAATTGAAAGTAATTTGTTATCCGATAATTGAGGAACCGTATAAGAATTCTCCATAAAACCTTCACAAACACCAAAGTTGGTTTTGAGCCACCGAATTCTCGTCTAGCTCCGTTTAGCTCCATGATTGGTTTGTAGACGTTTTACACTTCTTATTTGTGTGGTAAACTACAAGTAAAAATTCAAGTTATTTAAGTAAGTATACAATAAATTCGTGAGGTGATGGAGAACATTAATCTGAACAAAAAATTATATGACGGCTTATATTCTATCTGTAACCGTTTTCTACTGTAAAATTAGTCACTTTGGATTTCACTCATAACTTAAAAACTATTACTCATATATTTCTCAAATAAACGTTTTCTTATCGCAAATTAATTAGTTTATCAAACACAGGGTCAATAATAAGGTAAATTGATAATTAGTACACTTCACACTAAAAAAGGTGTGAAAAGTTTTAATTTTTTCAATATTTCTTTAAAAAATGAATTATAGCAGAATCTAGGGAATTTAAATCCATCGATCTTGTGGGCCATTCTTGTTCCAAAACTTCGCGAGCTATTGTGCTAAATTGAGCTGGAGCGCCATCATGCATGAACCACTTTCTATTTCTGATCAAAACTGGTACATTATCTAGCAAGATAGGTAGATTATATTCAAGAAAACTTTTTGTGATGCACCATCAAGTCTCGCAGGAAGAAATACAGGACCAATTAAATAATTATCGAAAATCCCCACCCCCATCCCATACACGCTAGCGAAAATGTATGCTGGAAGTTATTTTGCTTTATTTCATGTGGGTTTTCCGTACACCAAATATGATTATTGTGGAAATTTGTCTCTATCACTAAAAAGCACCTTACCTATAAATTGCGGATATTTTAAAAATTTTCTTTGAATCCATTGACAGATAGTTCGATTGGCAATAGTTTTTGTACACGTTGAATATGATTGGAGAGATATAATTGTTCTTCCCTTAAAATTGTCCAGGTTAGCTTTTGATTCAAGCTAAGTTTATGATTTTTTTGTACTTGTCGTGAGTTGTTCTTCTATTTTATTGAGAATAGCATTCTAGTTGTTACCAGTTTTCCTGGCACTCTTCCTCGTTTGAAGGAACCTGTTTCCCTAAGTCTTTAATGGATTCTCATAAAGGGCCGAATGTATGGTACTCTGCGATTGGGGTGCCTCTCGCTATAAATGTGCCTTTCTTGTACAGCATTTCGGAATTTGTGTAATAGAATATTATTAAAAATAATGAATGATTTACCGAGTTGTTGACAAATTATGAATTAGTTTATGTTAACATTAAAATAAAATGATCAGCACAAAGGCTCACTCACTTTAACACAGATGATTTAAGGTTGTTCTAATTTTATTTTAGTTTATTGGAATATAAACATTTACCGTGTAAAAGTATTGAAGCTTGATATTATAATTGCATTTGTTGGGAAAATATCTCAAAATAACAGTAAATTTTCCAAATATTTTGAAAACATGCAAAAAGATTACGTTAATAATTCATTTTTGAAAGCAAAATAGAAAAATCACTCGCTTCACAAATCGCTGAAGAGATACTGCCATCAATAATTACTGGTACAATAATCCTTATGGGAAAATATTATTTTGGGTTAAATTCTACCCTATTCCAAATCTAATTCAATCTATCCGGTTTCGCTTTGATTGAGGAAATAAATTTATATCTTTAGTTTTATAGTTGTAAAGGTTAACAAATCAATCACACTCTCGTAATTTTTCAATCAAACATTTCTCGATTGTGTTTTGTAAGTGGGGATGATTATGGATCATCGGTGGCGGTATTTGTGCACGTGGCTATGTTTAAAGAAAAACAATTTAAAATTATAATTTGCACATAACATTTAAACATTTATTTCAGTTAAAAATGTTTATAAAAGGATAATTGAAAATATTTACACAAGAATTTTTTCGTTTATCCAAATTGGTTTTCCTTTCTATAGTTTGTAAAATAGGGCATAATAATAATGATTTTTAACCAATTAAAATGAAATAATCGAACTTTTGTGCGGTTGAAATAAAAGCAATTTATTTTTTAATGACGAAACATGAAAAATGATGTAATATGTTGATTTAAAAATAAAAAAATTAAAATTATCTATTGAATGTAAATTTTAATTTCATTTTTATTCTTATTGTTTAAATAATGTTTTTAATGTTTATTGCAATAGTATTGAAATGAAATCGAATTAATATCTTTTTCCAATTGGTTATACAAATTTATAAAAATATAAATTTTAATTGTGCAAAAATTACTTGTTGATTCGTTCAATACATTTATTATATACATAAGGTCTATGTATGTGTTTATATTAAAGTATAAATATAAATATATATACAAGTATTCGTAACTCTGCAGCCTAAATTGAGGAAACATCGAGTTATTTACAGAGAGGTGTTACTTTTAAAACATAAATAATGTAAGAGTGAAAAAATAACAAAACAGAAAATATGCTTACATGAAAGCAATGCTATTTTATTTAAAAGCATAATTTTTCACTTTCAGATCCTGATTTCTGACATTGCATTCAGCAAACATTTTTATTTAGTACACACGTATACATATTTATTTTATTTTTGTATGAATAAATGTATATTAAGAAAAAAACATCTTATTAACTATTAATAAGCTAAGAACTTTAATCATTTATTATGAATCTTAAAGTATGTAATTCATTTCATATTGAATAATTTATTTCTCATAGCCATGGATTATTTATAATTTTTTATAAATTAATATTATACTTTCTTCTGATATTCGGTTCCATATTTTGATTAGCGAATGTACGCGTTCTAAAAATAGATATTATAACAGTGACATTGGTTTAAAATTGAGCGTTAATTCAATATTTTAAAAAAAATTATGCAATATTTAACCACAGACTTTAATAATCTATAATTCGTGTAAGATTCATTTAAACACAGAGTTAATTAAGTAACCGTAAAACCACACTTGCCAATTTGTGTATAATATTTAATCTTAAGAGATTCGAAAACCGCGCATCTAGAAGTTATATAAAGAAAAGTATGTCAGATTAGCATATTGGCAATTATATTGGATCAAAGTCAAGGTTTAAATGTATGCAATATCATTTTGTTTGGCCCAATGAAACCACTGTGTTTTAAGTAAAGCTAATTTTCGTTGGTATTGTAGTAAACAGCTGCAAATTAATTAGTCATTCTATATTACGCGAGTAATTCGAGTATTTGTCTCATAAAAGTGTACAAACCGCTTAATTCTTATGCTCTGAATCATTGATAAAACCCGATTCAGTCGGGAGTGCTACGGTCTTCGCAGTAACAATTCAAATTAATGTGTTAGTTGGACATAGGTTTGTATTTTTATTTAAATAAAACTGATTCTTTGGTTTTAAGCCTATGTTTGTAAGCAGTATGTTTGTATGAATAGATGTAGAGTCTTGAGTTGTAGAAGAGAACCCTAGAAGCACGGCCTTTATATAAATGAAATTTCTACTCAAATAATTTAGCAAGTAAGCAGTTTTTGGTGTTTTGTAGTAAATTATAGATTTAGATTTTCTTATAAATTGTTTTGACCAATTTTATTATAATTTTGTCATACATTGCCCGATAAAGACAATGGCTGATTGGATTAAAATCACGAAACGAGTTCTATGCTTTTTTTAAAAATTCGTGTTTAACGTCAGAAAATTTTTTATCGCATTATTTATGGGAGCTTTTTAAAAAATTATCCGTAACTTTAATACTTCGTCAAACTAAATTATTCGGCTACTAAGTTATTTGGATATACCAAGGACCAAAAAATTCACCTGAAAAAGCCGTTTTAATAAAATTGCAATAAATTTTTATTTACGTAGTAAATGAATTTGCAAGAAAATTTTAAATCGCAGTTTATTTGCCTTATATGAAAATGGCAGTGAAGTAACAGCTAATGCCACCACAATTTAATAAATAAACTGTTAGTAGCGCTTGTCATACACTGTTATGTTACGGGGTTTTAAAGAAGTGAAACTCATAGTAGCAACATTCAATATCAGAAATATAAATTCAACTATTTTGCATACGATCGTCTATGACGTGCGTACATTTCGGAAGCTATTTGGAAAGTTTCGAGTCTAGTAACGAAAATAGCAGTAACGGTACATACAATTTTTTTATGTTTCAACATAGTCTCACCAAAATGCAGTTTCTCCATCGGGTTTCTAACGCATTTCGATTTATATGTAGAAACGTCAAGCTCTTCAAAATACTGAACTGCATCAACAATAACCTCACTAGAATGGGAAACATGGTTTCTGAGCCACTTTTCTAAATTAGGAAATTGGTGGTAATTACAGGGACCTATATTGGAGATATAAGGGGGGTGAGGAAGTTAGCCATGGCAATTGCACACGTTTGAGCCGGTGAATGACACCACGAGTTTCCTTAAAACTGGAAACCATCCTAGCTGAGAGAATTATTTTTGGCCTATCTTAGTTTAGCAGTATCGCATTTTAGTCACTATTTACACTCGTATTTGGTTTCTGGACCGTAATAGTGTATCCAAGCTTCATCAACAATTACAAAACGACGATAAAATTATTTTAGATTAAGCAGATATTGTTCTAAACAACGCCTCCTTCGGTTGAATTTTGGGTTTGCGGTGTGAACAAAATTGTGTCCAAACATTGTGAAATTCATTTCAATTTTAATTGAATTTTACAATGCTTACAAAATAAAGTGTCGCGAAGAATTGTGAATGTTGCTCATGGTATATTAGAGACGACAACCTTTACCAAGATGAAATACGTGATCGACGAAATAAAGAATCAAGAAGAGAAACACGTACAGCGATTATCTCGTCATGTAAATGCAGTGTCCGTCGTATGTTGGACACCATCAATGGAGCGAGGAGACTCCAAAGGCAGAAACCGCAGTTCTAATTAAAATAGAAAATTTTTAATATCAGTAGGGCTTAAAAATATATTATTACCGCTCAAATTGCGATTGTGTTATTTTTCTCTTTTGAGATTCTGAAACAAAGCAGAAGGAGTCTGATCAATTTCAACAGTTCTGAACATAATATTGTACTTAAAAAATTTTAAGGGGAATTTAGAAAATCATTTTGTAAAGGAGGGGGGAGGGGCCACAAAACAAAATTGTCCGTTTAATGAAAACCCGTAAGTTATATCCAAAAAAGTTTACTATTTATATAAATATACAGTCAAACCTGTTTTTTGCGGTCTTTTTTGTGCGATTTTTTTATGCGGTATATCAAAAAAATTTATTCAGTACAATTTATTGGAAAAAGTGGCGGTCCCAATTACCGCATAAAAACAGGTTTGACTGTATTGAGAAACTTAATAAAATTTTCGAAATTAAATAATTATATTATTTAAATAAAAATTTTGTTAAATCTTTTTCAGTTTTAAATTAAATATTACAAAATACAAATAAATTGTACAAAATTTTTGTAAAATTTCCTGATCCTAAAACACGGAAACAATGACAATTTACAACGGTGTTTGTAGAATTAGTTTTAAAATGTTGGATCTTTTGGTCAACCGTACATAAAACACGACGTTAGTTTTACAAAAATGCTGTTAATTTTATAAACTAAAACAATATTTACAATAATTATTTGTACATATTATATAATTTGGTGTTTTCCAAAAATATGCTAAGTATACTAAATCGCGAAAAATAAAAACGCTGCTCGTCTACCCAAATAGACATTTCCTAAAACAGTATACTTTGCATAAATACAGAAGTCTCAAATTTTGTTACTCTTATTGGTTTGATTTTCTGTAAATTTGAGTTAACAATTTTAATGGTTAAAATTGAATTGCAAAAACAAACGAAATAAAATTTTACAAATTTGATAAAATATGATAAATTATAGTTTTTTTGTAAAATTAATCAACAAAAATAACAATTTTTATCGTGAATTTAAGATATAAAATATACAAAATAAATTAAGTTTACAAAGTCGATTATTGTTTTACAAACGATTTTGTAAAATTAAAAAACTTATTTATAAGTTTGATTTTTTTTGTTGTACAAAATACAACCATTTATTTACTTTACAATACGTGTTTGTAAAACTAATAATATTATAAGATTTGTAATTTTTTTTTTGTTCACAATATTATTTGTAAAATTTTCGAATTTTATTCTCAACTGTTGTTGAAATGATTAAACTTGATTTAGTTTTAATTTACAAGCCAATCAGTAGGGATACCAAATAGAGAACATTCTGATTTAGCAGTGAAAGTGATAATTGTGTTAGTGAGAAAAATATGTAGCAAAATAAATTAAATTAAAAATTACTAGGTAATTTTTTTGTTTATTTATTGTATTAATTTTTGTGGACTGTTGGTTGGATAATTTAAAATTATTTCGTTCAAACAACTTCAACTTCTTAGTTATTTCTGTTTCGATTGATTTAGAGAACGTACAAGTGCTACTTGGTATGCATAAAAGTTTCAACATCAATTTGGCGTATAGCAATGATTGGACGTAAACGTAATCTGGTTGACGATAGTAAAATGCCACGAACATTATAATGAAAGTGAGTATACTTTTTATATAAATATAACAGTAAAACTTACGGATTATTTAAATCAAAAAAACAATGAAATTACATCGTCGTTACAATGATTAGAAACTAACTATTTCAATCGGAAAACAACATTTTCTCTACCAAAAATCAAACAAGTGTTGATAAAAATACTTTATATCGTATTAATTATTAATATTACATTTTTTTATTATTTTACAGACGGTCTATCAGCCACTTTACTTCATCTTCAGCAGTAAAAAAAGATCGAAAAGTTCGACCGGAGAACAGCAAAAAAGAATTGACTTTCCAGTTATGGAAACGGAAAATGGAATTGAACCTTTATTTCTTACCAATTCCTACATAAATTATTGTTAATTTTGATTAAATTAATTTAAATTATAAACAAAAATTTTTTGTTGGTAATAACGTCTTATTCGCTAATAACGTATCATAATATTTTAATTATGTATAAAATTTATGTTAACCTATATGAATTAGCATTTATATTTGAAAAAAAAAACTAAATAAAAATTTGTTTTTAAAGAATAGCAAATAATCAAATTATAAATAAACGGAAACTACAAAAACTAAATATGCCGTAATATTATTATCATTATATAAAATTAATAAAATAAATAAATTTTTAAAACAAAACTAATTATTTTATTATCTTTCCAAAAGCCATAATGTTCGCAATCTTTCGCTTGTTTTTACATATAAATATATAATTTACAAATTCGAAAAAATAATGGTTTTATCGAAATGTCATTAAAAGTCACAGTTTTGAATAAACTACAAAAAAATTTGTAAATTTAATCAAAGCATTTCTGTGTTTGATAACGTATTTTTGCGATAATTACAAGTTATCTCGGTTATTTAACAACGTATCTGGTTAATGTTATTGATTTTGTATATTTTAAGAAAACTTTTATTAATTTTACCCTAATATTTTTTTGGATGTAACTATAAACGCTTAATTTAATTAATGGCATAAATAGAAAAACGCGATTTTCTGAACATTTCTCATATACCTCGCAACAAATAGTGTGCAAATTTAAAACATTAATCACTTGTATTTCGAAAAGTAACAAATAAAACGTCTAGGTATTCCGAAAATAATGTCGATTGGGCTCAGGGGAGCCTACTATAGACAAAGTTATCACTTCGCCCGCCTCTTCAATATTCGCCCAGCGAATATTCAGACCTCATATCAGCACCATAATTGGAAAATGTTGTATTAAGATCAAAATCTTCAAGAGTTTGGTCCACCTAACGCAGGAATTAATTCCATTGGAAGTTCAGTATCAATAGTGTAATCGGTATCGTCCTCGAGTGCTGCTCACATTTTTGTGTTATATCGACCCAAACATTATAAATGTTTTCATCCTCTTTTGTGGCATTGCATGTTCCTCTTGTAGGTTTAAATGATTGCAACTGGCTTTTTATTAAAAACGACTCCAATTTAGCAGAAAATGTAACTTGCTCTCCCGAGATGCTAGTATTAGTTGTCGTGGGTGTTGTAGTTTGCGGGTTTTTTAACATTTTGTTATAATTCACCGCGTCAGCACAAAATGGATAAATTCTGCATGTTTTAAAAGCATTTTAAATAGGGATTGGGTTTGCTGCCATTTATAAAACTGTGGGTAATGAAAGGGCCAAATCTTAGTTTTTTAATCGTTTCCCGTTATTTTGGAGTTTCCAATTATGAACAGCTTTTCTCCATTGCGTTTTAAGCGGATGAAAAACACCAAACCACAATCTAAAGCTGTAAGAGATGAATGCGCTATTAAAATTATAAATTTGGTTATCTTTACAAAATTCGTTTAAAGTCAAAGATAAATGAGGCATCTAGGAACAAAATAACTGGAAACTCCACACAACTTTACTTTAACCACGGGAGAAATACATTTACGATGTACTCGAAGAAAACCGATCCAGTCATCCACCCGGAATCGGTGCAACCGATATCCCAGCCTCTTGGCATTCTCCGTCCTAGTGCAAAGGGAATTCTTTTTATATTTATACACCACTCTCGGTGGAGGAATATCTCCCGAAGCGCTCACCATTATTAATGTAGTAAGGCACTCGTTTTCATCGTTATGTATTATAAGTTATATACGTGTTTTTCGCCTTTTGCTGTTAAAACACACATTTAGGATGGGTGGCCTTAGGACCAGTAAAAAACCGTCACAGTTGAAAATCCACTTCGGATCTGTTATGATATCCCTATAGTTTTTTTTGCAACAAATATAAATTAATTTGCTGAAACCATTCCCTTATATCTTGCTCTGTAATGGTGCCTTTACTTTTAATTGAGACTCGTTGCGAAATATCGAGATTTCTCTTTAAGAAACCGTTGTATACTATCTCTAAAATTATTTTCTCTTTTGATATTTTGTAATAGGAGCTGAACACTGTCGAGCTGTTGGTTTTTTGTAGCTGGAAATCCTGTTTTACTTATATGTAAGATCCTTAGGTTTAGGTTTGTTGACATTCTTCAAAATATTACAGAGCTCTTTGACCGACATGTAAGTATATAATGCTGATTTACACCTTTAAGGAGACAATTACAATTAAATTATCGGAAAAGTGTGAGTCTGTTTTAAGGTTACTTATATTTATTTAATTTTAAAATAATTAAAATGTTGCAAATTGATTTAAAACGGGAATAAATAGTACAAATTACAATAAATATAATTTAGAATTTCGAGGTTATACTGACACGTTTTGGATTTTTTAGTGAGCTAAATATGGATTCAATGCTATTATACATTTTTTGGGTCATAATTAGGACACTGAAAAGATGCACACAATTTAAACCGAAACCTAAAACCAGTTGTTATAATAAATCAATATAGAGTTTAGAATAAATAAATGTATCTTAATCTAATACTGATATATGCATCAGTAGAAGAGACAAGCAATTTATTCACTGTTGAATAAATGGTGGTGTTGAGAGGCAGAAACTGGATCTTGATGAATTTAAATCCTTCAGGGAGATTATCTTGTACGCCTGGAGGATGAGCAGGAGCGTTGTTCATAATAAGGAAGACATGGAGTGGCAGATTCATGTCAAGTAAATATTTTTTCACAGAAGGACCAAAGACATCATTGATCCATTCAGTAAAACGTCACGTGTCACTCAAGCCTTTTATAGGTCGATTTGGCATCTTTTTCCAAAAAAAGACTCGTCTCGTCACAATTAAAAACTTGTTTCGGTAGGTAACCCTCAGAATCTATGAGCTTCTTGAAGTCGCCGATGAAGTTCTCCGCTGCCTTTGTGTCAGGCTTGCTGCTTCACCATGCCTCACAAGGCTGTGAATGCCGGTTCTTTTCTTAAATTATTCGAACCACCCATGGCTTGCCTTAAATACTTCTTCGGCCGTTGATGTTCCTGGTTTCTCCTTTACGAGGTCGACGAAAATCATTTTCCCCTTCTCACAAATGTTGTTCTCGTTAATTGTGTCACCGTAATTGCTTTTCGTTTATCCATATGAGAAGCAACCTTTCAACATCGGCGAGAACACGTAACCGTTGCGTAGATATTCTTGTAACTCCCTTTGAAGCATCTATCTCCAAAATCTTGTCCTTGTTCTTGAGGATAGTACAAATCGTTGATGTAGACCGATTGTATGTGCGTGCTAGATAAGCAACACTCTCTTCATTTCTATGGCTATACTTCATTTCTATAGTTATTGTAATTCTCTTATGGCTGTCTTCTTGTAGTTTTTTCTTCGGTGACATTTTTGCAAGGGTTATTAAAATGCACAAAAAAATCACATATAAAATGTCTAGTACAATGGGCGCATTCAGGACACCCAACAGTTGGGAAGATGTTGAGTAAAATCAAAGCCAACATTATGAAAATGTTTAGAACTATGAAATTTTGAAATCAAATTGGCGATGATTTCACCAATCATGATGCCAACAGTTGGCGGTCCTGAACGCGCCCAATGAATAACAAGATATGCTACAAATATTTTTTTCATTTTCAATTCTCTTTCATATTTTTTTTACGATTCGGGGCTTTCTGTCGTTATGCGAAACGTTTTTTTTACAATTGTTTTTGTTCGTAATGCGAATTATTCGTTATGAGAGGTGCTCGTTAAGCGAGGTTCTACTGTAATCTCCTTTTAGGTCGATACACTTTTCCCATCGGTTCTCTCATTTCTTTAACCTCCCCAAAAAAACGATTTCTCGAACTTTAAAATACGCTTCTGTCTCGGCGATAACCTCCTCGTTTGAGATGAATTTATTTCCTCCAAGCCATGTTTTCATGTTGGGGAACAGAAAGAAATCGCAGTGATCCGGTCGGGAGAGTACGGTGGGTGTGGCAGTAATTCGGCACCCATCGGGCTGACACCTTTCTCACACTTATCATTTAAAATAGTAATTGCCATTTCATACGACACGTCTATGGCCTTCGCTACTTCGCGCCAATTTGTTCGGCGATCAGCGAGAATCATGGACCGTTTCAACCACTCATCATCATAAATAGATGTACGACTACGTTTAAATTTGTTGATTCAATATCTCATAGTTGTCATAGATGATGCAGAGTGCCCATAGAGAGCATCCAACTTTGTTTTTATTTCTTGGCATGTTTTTCCACCCAAAAATAAAAAGCGGATTATGGATCGATATTGCTCTTTTTCCATTTTATTGAGAAACACGAAATACGAGTGATACAACTGGCTGCCAAATAAAAACTAACCTGTGAATTAGACTGGAATTTAGTATGATGTCGTTTGCCAAATGACAATACGCAATGGTAATGTCAACTTCCCTCAGCAACGCCACCTGTTTTAAAACACGAGTACTTATTGATCGACCCTCGTATACCGGTTTTTTTTAAATCAAATGCGAGTAATGTATACCACTTCAGATCGAATCAGGTCTAAGGGCAATCTTACAATATAAATTACATATGTGTTCTCTGATTTGTTGTTTTTTAAATAAATGGTTTACCAAATTTTGAATTGAAGGAAAATTTCTGCACTAATAATTTCTAAATTAAGATTGCCTGTCAAACCAATATAAGATTCAAATTTTTCAGTTGCACTGTTATCATTCATGAATTTTATATGGAATATAAATATTTTTATATAAATAAACATAAATTAAGTATACTCGATGAAATAGTTTATCATCGAATTTACAAACAGGCCACAAAAAAATTAAACATTAACCAAACATTATAATGATAAACTTTATTAATTACTCGAATAAAATACTAAATTAAATTAAACCAAAATTGTTTAGAAACTATATGGCCATTACGTGACAATTAGGCATAAATACGATATATTGATTCGGAATTAATTAGCTAATATATCCACATTTAGTCGTCTATACAACATATTTGTTTCCTATATATGATGGAATTCATCCGTGCTTCCAAATAATTTACATGTACTATTATTATGTGATCAACAAGCATGATTCTAAATATTTTTGTTTAATTTACATTGAAAAAAAAATATGAAACTCCCAAGTTTTATATATTTCAACAAATATTAATAATCATGATTCACTACTGAAAAATTAAACACAATTTTTTTCTAATGTTTGATTTTGAATTACTCTATAATAACAAATGAGTTAATTACAAAGTAAAATTGATATCTTTCCGAATTACGCAAAGTTTTATGTTTTGTTTTTAATTGTACGAACAATTAAATTTGATTTTTGTTGTTTAAAAATTTTTTATATTTTTAATCTAAGGACCATATTCGTATTAAATAATAATACACTATCAATATTAGTTTGCGCCATTTGCACGTCATAATGTGCGTTGTCTATACAGTTGAAACCAGAATTTCTTGGAATTATTGTCGCAAAGAGTGATGCTCCTTATTGCATGCAGTTTTAAAATTACGTAGATTTATTGTTTATATAAGAATATTGTTTTTGAGAGACGCGCGCTTTTACCAATTAAACATTATTTTGAACTTAGTTAGTATGACAAAAAATAAACATTTTTTTAAATTGTGAGATCTTGCTTTCGTCATCAAAATCTATTTATAAACAAATAGTATATTTATTAATTATAATTATGTATTATTAATTAAAACATGAGTGATTAGGTTGAGCACACTTTAAGATATTGTTTACATTATGAATTATTCAAGATAATTTACGGATATTCTACTTAGAGTTATATAAATCGCGTCTACATAAATATTTGATACAATGTCTTCACTTTTCTCAATACAATTGGTAATAATTTATTATCTAAGTAAAAAGTTGTTCAAAGAAAATAGTAATAATCGCTTCCGGTTTTCTTCTAAAATTATTATTCTTTTTTTTTTGGGAAGTATAATTAACTTTGCCAATCCATAAACAAATACAACAATGCATGATAAAAATAATTTTTTATTAGTGTTTCTTGCTGGTTTGCTTAATTTTTTTAAGCAATATTCATTTTAAAAAATAGGTGATGTTTAAAAAAAAATTTTCAATACTTATAGTAGAACCACCCTAAAGAGATAAAGGTCATCCAAACAACATTATAGGAAAAATGATTTGATGTATTACTTGTTCAGTTCGTTTAAATTAATTTCATAATTAGAATATCTTTATTGAATTGCACAACCACATTGCTCGATAAATGTGGGTTTAAAAATTGCCTAAAATAAATATGTAATCTATTGATATAATGAAATGATTGATGAAAGAAGAAATCAACGATCAAAAATGTTACGAGTATTTCGAATGTGTAATTTCTGCCAATTTTGAACGTTAGATTCTACGCCAAATTCGGGTACGAAATATATGATTCTCAATCGAGAAAACTAACTAATTATCGGTATGTGAAGCAAGTAGCTGTTTACGTTTTCTAGGCCTTCGAATTTGTGGAACCTTCTTGTACATTATTTTTTGAATCTTTGCTCTTCTGGGTTTCTTCTGGGTTTATTTCGAAATCGATTTTTTTTTAATTCTGGTGTCTACTGTAAGTATTTTGTAATTTTAAACAAAATATCGTGTTCCAGTCTGTTTAATATTTATGCTGTACCTGTCGCCCTATTATTTGGGGATACGAGCAATATTGCAATATCTCATGCCTCACAATAAATTGCAGTCCCGTTGTCGTAGCTTCCCTAAAAAGTAATAAAATTCCAAGAGATGGTTCTCTTTTTCGCACTTTCTGTAAACGATTTAAATCGTAGGGAGCTGTATACGATTTAAAGCGGTTCAAAATTTTGTTTGTTGCTTTAGAATAAACACACTAATGAATTATCATTGCCTTAACCGTATAAGAATATGATCGTCTGAATGTAAAATTCCTTATTTTAAAAAATATGTTAATTTATACTAGAAGTTGTGCGAATATTTTATAAGTTTGACTTTTAAAAAATATTTGGTTTTTTCATTTATATCTTGAATTTACCTTCTTTACCATAAAAATAACACAAGCGAAAACGAAAATGAAAAATTCACCGCTGAATTTTATTTTGTGACGGAAATTGGTATTTTTCGTATTAGAATATAGATGTCGCTGTTTAATTCTATACATTTTTCACTGCACTTTTATCTGCAGGTACGATAAAAGTAAGCTAAATTTTTGAGATTTCATCAATTAGTTTTATTTGTTGTTAAACAAACTTACATAAAAATATTTTGACATAAAATTATAAAAAAATAATAATTCAACATGAAGCTATTGGCGTTAAAATTTTATGGAAATTCAGTGAAAATTTCCTTCCACTTCAGCTAGGTACCAGCCTTTATCTTGAATACAACTACAAATCCTAATTTTAATATATGAACTTAATTTATATAATTAAAGCCTTTAACTACTTAAACGCGCCCCACATCATTGTAATTTTAAAGCATCCGAATCTCTTGATCAAATGCACTCCACTGTTTTGGCTTAACGTTTATCTGAATTCCATGTTCTTCGAATTTTTTTTTTAATTTACCTCGTTAACTGAACAAACAAAGGATAATTTGTGTGTTATGTGCTCTATAAGGACAGCTATTTAATTATGTCATCCAATATTTACATTTTAATTGAAAGTTCGTTCTTTTTTCTGAAAATTTAAAATCAACTCAGCAAATGTGTAAATGAAATAAATAAAAGTGTATCTTTTATATATATATGCCGCGTGAAAGAGGTAACATGATTATTTTGAAAAAAATTAGATAATCCGAAATTAATTAAATAATACGCCTTTAAAAAGCGGCTTAATTAGACACGTACCGGACCTCACGGTGAACGGGGTATTTCGAAAGATTAAAATATAATCTACTAAGTAGTCCGATTTTTCCAAAAATTTCTAATTTTATCTTTTTGCCTTAGTTTATAAGAAAGATATAATCAAATATCTTCGTAGAAAAAATAATTACTGGAACCGACTGTGGACAAAAAGTAGTACGACTTTTTAATTTAAATTTCGCGCGGAAAACCATTCTTCGAAATATTTTTTTTTCTATGTTGGTATGACTGTCAGTGATATCTGTGCCAAATGTCACATCAAAATAATCATTAGTGTTTAGTATACGCTTGTCTTTCTGAAATACAAAATGTGCATTCGGCGATTTTTACAATGAGTGAAATTATTTAACAAAGAAGTTCCATTAAATTTTGTGTGTGGAATCAATTTTGTGGTGCCAATGTCGCGAGCAAGTGTTTTTGATTGGTACAAATTGTTCAAAGAGGGTCGAGAACGTGTTGACGACGAACCATGTCTAGGACGGCCATCAACATCAACTGATGATCAACACGTTAATAAAATCAAGGAATTGGTGCTCGAGAATCGACGATTAACAGTCAGAGACCTTACTGGCATCGTTGAAATATCGGAAGGATCAGTGAAAACGATTGGTTCCAAAATCACTCAATTTTTTGGAAAATAGCGTCGCGTTGACGTCTGTAAAACAATGCTTTCCGACTACCAGGATGTCATGAAACGTATTATAACTGACGATGAGTCTTGGATCTATGCTTACGACCTGGAAACAGACGATCAATCGGCCGAATATCGTGCCAAAGGTGAGCCGAAGCCGAAAAAACCACGTCAAAGCAGGTCAAAAATCAAGGTGATGTTGACAGTTTTCTTCGATTATCGAGGTGTGGTGCACTCCGAATTCCTTCCGATCGTCCAAACTGTCAACAAGGAATACTATTTGAGTGTTATGCGTCGTTTGCGCGAAGCTATTCGTAAAAAGAGGCCGGAATTATGGGTCGACAACTCTTGGTTTTTGCATCACGATAGTGCACCTTCTAATACTGCATTGGTTTTACGTGATTTTTTCGCCAAAAATTCCACCCATATCGTCCCGCAACCACCGTATTCGCCTGATTTAGCTCCGTGTGACTTCTGGCTGTTCAGCAAACTCAAACGACCGCTCCGGGGTCGTTTGAGTTTGCTGAACAGCCAGACGTTTTGAGTCATTTGAAGACATTAAACTTGAATCGCTACGCGCATTGGAGGCTATTCCGGAAATTGACTTTAACAAGTGTTTCGAGGATTGGAAAAAACGTTGGCACAAGTGTATTGAGGCCGTGGGGGATTACTTTGAGGGAGACGAAATAGATTTGGAGAAATAAATAAAGAGTTTTAAAATTATGAACAAAGTCTTATTATTTTTTGCCCACAGTATTAAGTTAAGAGTGAACTAAAAACATATTTTAGTTATTGAATGAGTTGTCGAGTTATTTCAAGATTATTCTAAGAATTACATACGTTTTTTTATTGTGTTTGATTCTAGCATCTAAGAAAACTGTTTAAACTTTTAATAATCTAAAAATTTAAAATTATTCAAATTTCAAGATATGTCAAATATACAGAATTCCATTCATTTATTAAATTTCCATCTCAACAAAGCAACATGTGCTCAAATTGTTTAAGAATTTCGAAAGCTATGTATCATAAATTAAATTGAGTAAAAAAGACATTGGGGTAAATAGTCGATCGGCTAGCAAGCAAGTAATTTGCTAGCCGAAATTCTGACTACTCAATTAATTTTATCAAGGAAATTTGAATTTGAAATTACATTTCTTATAAAAATGTTGTTCATGTTTGCGATTGCACAGTAAAACAACACAAAAATTCGCCGTACAATTTCTGAAGCAGCAAACTTTACTTTGCAATCACAAAAATAAACAAAAATTTTATGAAAAATATAATTTGAAATTCAAATTTCTTTGGTACAATTAATTGAGTAGTCACGTTTTCGGCTAGCAAATTGCTTGCTTGCTACCCAATCGAGTAGCTACCCCAATGTGAACTATTGAAAGATCACTAAAAATTGACGAAATGCTTGTTGTTATGTTGTTGTTTTTGTATAAGCGTTGTTTTTACGTTTTAATTGTTAAATACTCCCAGGCGCTTACAAGTTATATCTAAATTCAGTATCAAACTGTTTATCTTCGATTCTTCTCTGTTTTAAATATCAAATGCCAATTTTATTCTCATTTGGCTATTCAAAACAGTAGATGCATTCTGGATTTGACAGTAGTTGAATTTTTACTAGATAAACTGTTAGCACCATATCGATATCTTAGAGGCCATAAATGGCCCTTTCGCGTCTAGCCTGAGGCCAACTTATTACTAATTGGTGAACGCTGTAATGTGGTCAGTTGTACGAAATTCGCTTTAAAGTTGTACCTGCCGCCGACAGAATTCATTTTTTTATATGTTTCGGTAGTAAGGTCATCCAAACTATATTTTACCTTAGTTCAATTTTATTTTTTGGTGTTAAAAGTTAATCCAATTGACGTTTAGTATCCTCCATAGGTTTTCAATGGAATATAAATCTGACGATTTATCTGGCCATTGTATAGCATATTATTTTTCTGGAGCCCATATTTTATTACCATCGCCATGCACCCCCATGTATCCGTATTTCGGATCATTATCCTGGTGTAAATATAGCTTGTTGTCTCTTAAAATATTATTTAAGTGTCCTCATAATCTTAACGAAAGCCAAATTAAATTGGCTCTGCCCCAAATAAAATTTTGCAGACACCTTTTGGCAAACTTAGGTTCTTATGAAATTAAAATTACTTTAAATTGCCCAGATAGTTTCAACAAATACGTCAGGCGACCCAAATACAAACAATACTATCTGCGGCATACTGAATTTTTTATAAAACGACTATTTCCAAATTTCCAATAAATAAACATCAATGAGCTATTTTGTAGTTGTTGTATTTATAGTAACCACTAGAAGAAAATTATATATTAATTCCTTATTGCACACACACACCATTAGTAATTGGTAAAACAGCAGACAAAGTAGATGCGAAAATAAATTTTAATTGAACTAAGAGATCAGCTAAGGGATCATTGTCTCCATCGAGAGAGATATGTTGGCTGAAATAAATCAACAAGAAATCGTAAAAAATTTCTATTTACTAATTTGTTGAGCAACACGTCTGTCTTACAAGTAATATAAATAATTTTATTTTAGATTTGAACCATAAATTGTCAATGATGACTTATTATTATTAAGTGGTGTATCGACATATAATGTCATTTGTTTGACATTTAAGTTAAATTTTCGGGCGTATTTAAACAGAGTTTAAATTTAAATGACAGTAATATAAAATTTTTTAAGACACTACAAATCAATTTGCCCTTTCTCTGATTTTGGAATTCCTAAGCCGAAAATTTAAAGTTCTAAAATAAAATAATCGTAAATAATTGAGAAAGATGAATAGCTAACTGCATCGAAAAACATTAATCGAACCAAATTCCACTCAATGGGGATACTAAAGTAATTGATAAGCTTATATGCTGAATTTTTAAAAAGTAATGATCCAGTCAAATTTAAAGAAATATCAGAAAGTTTACGAATTACCAATTTTCGCAAAAAGAAAGAAAACAAAATTTGTAACCTAAGCGACAAGTGGCTGCACTTTGGCGAAGGTTGCAATTGCATTATTTGGGTATACTCACTGCTGCCGCTCGGTTAGTAAGATCTTTAATACAAGACAATCGATCGGTACTACAATTTCCTTTGAAGATTGGTACGTTTATTTCTATTATACGTTGATTATAAAAACTACGTTTGTGCTGAAAATATTAAGTTTCAGCAAAAACATTTTGTATACCAAAATATCTAACTAAGCAAATGCTTACATACCATTTTGCTCCTAGCAAATTTTAATCGTGATCCACTGAACGATCCATGGTTTAAAAACTATCATTGGTAGTGAAGGCATTTTATCCAGTGATTGTACATTTCACAAAAATGGTTAATTAAAAAATATATAAAACTTTAAAAATTGCAAAAAAGTTATAAGATAAAAATCCGGCTGTGTAGGCTACATTCGCAATTATTTCATAATATTATTTTGCCATATTATGGTCGTATAGACATCTACTATTTTAATTATGTGATATTTATCTGAAAGCCCATCAGTTAAATGCCGTAGCAAAATGATCTCAATTTTTTTAAGCAATTAAACTTAAAAGTTGGTCCCTTCTAAACTTTAACCCCCATTGAAAATTATTTTGTGTTGTAAGCGCCGTAATTACTGATTTAAATATTCGTTTGGTAATATTAAATATAAAATTTTGTTGTATTCATCGCTATCGATTTGCAAATCATATCGATCTATATCGTAGATATCAACAGCGAGGTTTTTAATCATATCTATACTTGATTTTGTCTGACCTTATTTGATGCATAAACAAGACATTATTTGAATATAATTTACCTAAATTTGAGTAATGGCTAAATCACTAATCACACAACAGATCACACAAGTCATCTAAGATAACATTTTCCTTGGCATGAGATTTGTTCATTTTTTATTGTATTTAATGTACAAACAACTTTTTGGGAAATTTTCTTTTGCATTCCAAAAATTATTATTTGTTCTGAATAAACGTCAAACATAAGCTAAGTTTTGAACTTTGAATCTCAAACAGTTTTTTCATTGTACGAAATACATGTTTGTTCTAAAATTGGTATTTTAAAATTGCCATATATGTATCATTGGTATACAGTTTCTGCGTATTCTCTATCACCACCACCATTCGTTGTATAGACCCTAGACCTTTAGCCGTTTGCAATTAGTCCTTACAACATCATATTGTGAAACTCGATCAATTGCTTTATTATATGTTATATTCATACAGTGTTAAACTATCGAAATCGAATTGATATGCCAATGTGTCCCGGTACAAAACACCTCAGGACAAATATCGCGCGATTATGCTATTAAGGCACTCTTTTCCACTCTATTTATATATCCAACCATCTTGTGATGGTCATTTGAAGCAAGTTATTTAACACTCGCGAATAAAATTATCATCTTCCTCCTCCAAACATTCTTCACAAATGACATTCTGGAATAATACCAATGCGTTGGAAGTGAGTCTTGAATTGGCCATGTCTTGCAATAAGTGCTTCCAAGATTGTTAGTTGCTGCTTGGTTAACAAAAGGATTAGCTTAGCAATTAAGCTCAGTTCACTAACGAAAACATTCTCTTCTTGATAGCTTCAAGTAGATAATCATCAGCAATAAATCAGCTAGAAAATTTTTCTTAACAGGAGTTAAATGTTAAAGGAGTTTAAACAGCTTAAATTTGACGATTGTTTAATTTGTTTAACTTCTCACATTGAGTGAGTGCTACTATTTCAAATTGGAAAAGTGCGCCATTCCGAACGAGAGCTGCAGTTTCAAAAAAGATTTCGAGTCTGATAATTAAATAAGTCAGTCCTCACTTAATAAGGAAAGTGTTAATAAGAAAAACGTTAAGTCGAATCCTGCAATAATTTGTCGTAATGGAACTTTGGTAAAACTCAAATTGCTAAATTTATTGCGAGTTGAACAACGTTTTGTACCTTCACTGTAAGGATTACATTATCAATAATCCTATAAAATAAAGAAAACGATTATAAAACTTATCAATAATTTAATAAAATATGTACTCGTATTATCGGTTAATCCAATCTGTTTGTCCATTTTCTGAAAAAATCTAAATTATAGAAATTTGTTCATCATACGAGTAACTCAATTTTTTTGTTAAAATTTTCAAAAGAACTTTGAAAATTAAATGCTTCTGAAACTTTATATTTGTATTTTATTATATTTAACTCTGCCTAAAAATAGTTGGGTTCTCTGTAAAGCGATTAGATCTACAATTACATACTTGTTTGCTTCTCGTCGTTTCTTATTAAATTGTGTCCTATTCTTCTCCTGAATCATTGCGATATGGCTTATTGCATCTTCTCGTATTAAATCACACCCGTTGTTGTACGATTCAAGTCTGTCTCTGTCGTTTACTTCAGATAGTTGGTTATTTTATTTCAATCCCCTCTTAGTCTCAATCATTACTTCGAACAGAGTTATGCCAATACTTCCTTGGACTGTACCATTCAAGGAAGCATTGCAGTTTGTTAACATACTCGTATGTATGAGGGTACCACTTAGATGGATTTACTAACGATAATTTCGTAAGAGTGTTAATAATAATTGGACAATTTCGGCTTGTCCATTACTGCGTGGTTGTCCAGTAGAAATAATATAATGTCTTATTCCTTTGTGTAAAAGCTTATGGCAATCAGTAACAATCGTAAATGGCGGACCCATTAATTAATCTCTAAACTTTTTAATCCCAGCTATCAATAATTGGTTTTCTCCATTATCTTGCTCACAAACTGCGTTATAGTGGTATAATCGTCTTGATCATTCTGATATATATTAGAAACTCTCCAAAGTGTGTCGAGCTATCAAAACCAAATTTTCACCTTAATATTTCAAATTTATGAACGAAAAGGGGCATTAAAATTCGAAATTATTAAAAAACTCGATTTTACTTATATGCTAAGAATGTAACAGGTGGCCCATCTAACGTTTGCAATTTAATTTGGCCCTAATTCAAAGACGAATGAATATTTTTCAAAGCAGTTTGTTTTATTAGAAACAATATACATTATTTCCATTAGCTATGGAACGCAATTTCATTCAAACATTCAAATGACTTCCACGGCCACGGCTTGGCCATTCTGCCAACACAATTTTTCAGAATATTTTCGATTATTATTCGAGTATGGACTCCTATCTCATCAATGGCAACTTCAATTTGATCTTTCAAGTTACTCAAGTTTTCAAGGTACTCCACAAAAAAGTCCAACAGAGTCAAATTGTAGCTGCGTGGTGGTCAATTGGCATTTCCGTTACGGCTGGTTGTTCCCCGAAGACAGTGTACAAAAGACCGATTGTTGCGTTTACTGTGTGGCAAGTCGTGCCGCCCTGTTGAAACCAAATGCCGTGTGTATCCTCTTGAATTCTGGGTAACAAAATCTCGTTTATCATGGCTCGGTAATGCTCCCCATTGACTTGAATGGCGGCTCCTACCTCATTTTCGAATAAAAAAATGGACCAATGATGCCGCCGGTCAAAAATCCACACCAAATAGTCACTCGTTGTGGATGCATCGGCTACTCCATGGTTTCGTGTGGATTTTCTGCATCCTTAATGCGACAATTTTGCTTGTTGATGTAGCCTCCGAGGTGAAAATGAGCTACGTCGGAAAAAATGATTTTTCGGTAAAAATGTTAATTTTCTTTCAAGCGTTCCACAGTTCAATTAACGAACCGAAAACGTTGCAGTTGGCGATTTTGCTTCAGCTCCTGTTCTAATTGAACTTTGTACGTCTTCATACCGAGGTCTTTATGCAAAACTTCTCATCACAGAACTGCGTGAAATGTTTAATTCTTGAGCACGATGGCAAGTTGATGTTGATGGATGTTCAGACACATTCTGAGCAACAGCTGCAATGTTCTCTTCTGTACGCGCTGTAAATGAATGTTGGTTTATCCAATAACGATCCAGTTTCATTAACTCGCTTCTCAAATTGATCCACAAATTGCCTTGTAGGAATTTCATTTGTATTGTTTCTATGTAAATTTCTTACAGTTTGGCTAGAACATTCATCACTTTGAAAGTAAGTTTTCAATATTTCCCAATTTTGTTCAATCGTAAAGCGATCCATTTCGTAAATGTCAAACATTAAATAATTTTCTGTCATTGACGAATGACGTAAATGTTGCCACACTCGAAATGATCGGTAGTTGAAATTGCCGGGGGGCCTATAAAAATATAAAATAATATTTTATTTTGAAAATGTAAGGCAAATACATTACAATTTTATTCGTTCTGTTTGTATCTGAATTAATGTCAAAATTATGAATTCGAAACGACAAAATTTTGATTTCTAAAACCTAAATTGTCTGTACAAATGTCAAAATTATTATCTGGGAATGACAAAATCATGATTCCGAAGACCAACGATTTCGCTGATATTAACAAAGACAATTTTTTAAGACTACTACTGATAGATAAGACTAAGTACAGAATACGTATTATTGGCAAGTTCTTTCCAAAAACCGAGAAAAAATTAATTTTGGTGTGTCGATGAACACGATACAATACAATTGAAACATAAACGTCAAAAATTGAAAAAAAACTGTCAAAAAAATTTATTGATAGTTTACTGTGTTGTGTACGTTGAAACTTTAGCGTGTTTTTTTCTTATAATATAATAGATTTATTCACGATTATAACATAAAACACACCAAAAATTACTGTGAATTTAAAATCTCAAGTTCAATTAGTCACAACAAATTATAATCCGCAATTAAATAAATAGTCCTTGTTTATGTTTATACTTTTGACGTTAATATTATTTATTATTTATATGTTTGTTACGTCAAAAAAAAATCCCGAAATGTTGAGATTTTTCAAAAATTGATTGCGATCCGAAAATTAATCAATTTTTTTACTTGGAAAGAACGTGTCACGGACTTTCAATCAAAATTTCTTGAACTAAGATCAATTTTTTTATTTATAAATCAATTTTTTTGGAAAGAAATTGCTATGCAAGTCTACAGTTTTAGTTAAGACAAACATTTTCTCTAAAGCCGATGCCACATTACAATTTTTATGAACGTTTTCTGAAAACCTTTTTCTCATTTAAGAATAAATTATTGCATATATTCCGAACTCACCCAAAAATGTTGGATGGTTTTTTTTCTACGTTGTAATTCTAACCAAACTTCGTTGATTTTTGACACTACAAACAATTTTGAATTATCGGTGTTTTGTTTTTCTCTTTACTCACACAACATTGTTGTTTTAAAATTCGTAAGAATTTTAAATTTTTTCTTGTATACTGCGAGGCAAATCAAATTTACGCACGAATCACACGTAGTTAGATGTGTATGTGGCATCGCTTTAAAAGCGAAAATCCCGCGAAAAAATTTCTCGAGTTTTGAGGCAATCCAAGAATCGACCCAATTTATGGCTTCTTCGTAAGCAACGAAGTGCTGTGCGGTCAGGCCATGAGTCATTGACCGGAACAAGTAGTATTCGGAAGAAACAATGTCTGGTGAATACGGCAGGCGGGGTAGGGTATTCCATTGAAACGCTTCGAAAGTTTTCTTGACGATTCTTGCAACATGTGGCCGAGCGTTGTCGTGCTGAAAGATCACTTTGTCATGTCGTTTGGCATATTGCGGGCGTTTGAGTTTCAATGCTTGGCTTAATTGTATCAATTGTTGTTGATATAGCATTCTCCAATGATGGTTTAGTTAGGCTGGGGTAGCTCATAGTAGATCACTCCGAACTGCTCCCACCAGATAAACAGCATTAGCTTCTTGCCATGAATATTCGGTTTGACGGTTGAAGTTGATGCATGATCTGGCTTACCCCACGATTTTCTACGCCGTGGGTTGTCGTATTTGATTCACTTTTCGTTCCCCGTCACGATTCGATGCAAAAACCCTTCCGATTTTGCCTTTGGAGAAGTTGTTGGCACGTGAAAAAGCGGAGTTCGGTGTCTCTTGGCTTGAGTTCATAATTTCCTTGTTTTTGCACTATACTCATGGTCTTGGGAAGGTTTTGAGTCACTTGTTGAGTCACTCCTAAAGTATCAGCGAGCTCCTTCAAACTTTACTGGTCCCCCTTCGCGTTCTTTGTCACTGGTGTCAAAATCGCCACTTTTAACCAGTACTCACATGTTTTTATTGATGGAGCATGTTCCCTATATGCTTCACATAGCAATTGAAAAAAGCAGCGCTTCCCACAAATTGTGATTTTTAGAGGGAAGTGATGACGCTTTAACATGAATATATGTAGTTACAAGATGGCCCGATGCGACTTCATACTAGTTAAGGTCAATGAAAATATTACTACGGAATTATTGATAAATATACTTTCTTGGTAAATTGAAATCCCTAAGTGTTTTACAAAAACAGCAAACCGAAACTGATTAACACATGACGCTTTGGTGTTAAACTCTATTGAAGGTTCGTATCACGCCCTTATCATCCACCTGAATGGTCTGCTAAGATTATATTATGTTTATTTCGGGTAAAAATAATAAGTTACAAAATATTTGCTAAATAAATGTTAGTTTATCGGCACTAGGTTCATCATTCTTCCTTTACGTTTTATCCACAATACTGGTCAATGTTAGACGACCCGCTAGATGAAAACGAAGACGACGTTTTCATTAAAAATCAATAACAAAACTCAGTTTAATAATTTTAATTTTTAACAGTTTTTTCATTTTTATTTTTATATAACACACTAATATCCTGGAATTTCGAATCTTCTTTTGCTTCATGAAATTGAGTCATAAAATACTATTTTCCTCTTCTACATCCGGCTTCGATTCATTATCATCAGCAATTTTCAGTTATGAAATTATTAGAAACTCACGAAAATTGAGTTTACGAAATATAATCCACAACTATAAAATTTTTCAAACTTTCATTTAGTTCTTTCACTTTCTACTCGAAGATCTGTATAACAAAATCTAAATATGCTCAACTAGCCAAACGAAGCTATATTGCAGCGAGAAATATGAAATGTGCAACGAGTAAATAAACAACAAATATATTTCCAATTTTGTCTTTGAAGCAACTAGCAGATTAGAACTTGTATAAATATTGAAGCAAAATATCAATTATCCATAGAAATATCCTATGTGGGAAACCTTTAGGTAAAAGTCCATAAATTCTAGTTCCATTTAATTTAATTATTTGATTTATATTTTAACTGATTTTGATTAATTACTACATTCCTAATATCAGACAAGAAAAATCCATGCCACACATTTCTTATTGCATTTGCACAAGTAATTTTAATTTTATGAAATTTTCGTTTGCATTCCACAAATTATTATTTGTTCCGAATAAACAAAGCTAACTTAAATAGATTTGAGCTCAAACTGAACTTCAAACAATTTGTTTGTCGTACGAAATGCATGTTTCAATTAATTCTCTCTCAGAATTACTTGTATACATATTAGAAAGCTGATAATACCAAATATGAGTAATCAAAATCTTGAACTCACTATATACAAACTTTGGCACTTTGATATTAAATCAAAGTAAGGAAAGGATAAAAGCAGATTGGATAAAAAAAATTGGAAAAGAAATTATTAACTCACACAAAATTATCTAATGTATGAAATATGAATTTTGGAATTCATGTTGATTATTTCTTTGGGGAATACATAACTCTTAAATTTTTTTGTTACATTCTTAAATATTTCTACTAAGTTGCATATATAAAAATAAAACAAACGTAATATTATAAAAAATCTAAATATATGTACAAAATAATTGTTGTATTACTAATAACTTAAAGAAAATATGTACTCGTCTAATTTTGTAATCGAAAGTGTATGTATTGAAACAATACTTCAAATGTGTTCATATTTTGTAGTTAATAAATTTCGATTTTTTGGTTGATTTTGCGATCAATAAACTAGCATTAGTAAATATTAAATGGGACATAATTACTAGTCTAAATAATATTTGTCTTTTATTTAATTTTATTTTTTTTCTATAAATATAAACTAAAAATGTTATAGATGGTCGTATTTTACTATTAAATATTAGCAACAACAAATAAGCATTATTTCGTGATGGAATTCGTAACTACTTGAAATTAAAAAAAAGTCATCGTGAATGAAAATTAAGTTTTTTCTAAATACATGTTGATGGCATTGTAATACTACACAAGTAAATTTTTTATTGGTCTAGGGTTATGCCGGCTAATTAAGTTTCGAATAGATTTTTTTATTTACAAATTTCGTGAATCGAACGAAAATATATTTGTCATCCTGATTAAGCTATAAATATAAGCAATGATATAAAATAAAATTATGTTCCTGCAAAATGATTTTTAAGGAATTATAAACCGGAAAAAGGCAGAACAGTATTGTTTAATAATCGGTTAATGGTTAAATATCTGACAAAAACTAATAAAGTTGATGACGTGATGCTACTATTTTTTGAGATATAAATTTAATACTATGAAGAATAGAATAGAGTAGGGTTGTTGTTGTACTGCCAATTAACATGAACTGATAAAGTTAAATTTTTCGAAATTGTTATTAGAAAGTAATTTTTATTTTAGTAGGAAAAGCAAAAATCCATGCAATTTAACTCTGCAAATGTATATAGTATATACTGCCATTCATAACTTGTTTTTTCGAGCTTATTTGTTTTTTGAGTACTTTGGACGGTTTTACTCGTACCTTAGGTACGAGTGAAAAAACCTAACGGCAGTCGAAAGGTGGCGAGCCAATCTTAGGCCGATTAAACTAAACGTCCGAAAACCAACTAAAAGGGCTTAAAATTTAATTTTTTTTTAGACCAATAAATATTTTCAACGTAGCATTTTCTTTCAGCAACACTGAGCTGGCTATTCAACAAATTAATTAAAATTATTTTTTTTTTCAGTTATATATTTTTCAGTAGTAAAGTAAATAATAAATAATGAAAAAAAAAACAATTGCAATGTACTCTAATGCTGGCAGTGTCTGATCTTAAAATAAATGGTTTGACCAAATTGCTGCCCAAATGTTAGCTATTTTTTCATTTTTCAAATGAATAAGCCATTTTGTTTTAGCAGAACATAGCAATTTATCTTTAGGCCCGAAAATGTTCGTAAATTTGAGTTTACGAACAACGAACAAAATCATGGTTTTAAATTGAATCAACATTTTCTCTTCGGAGATGAAGCTCATTTAACGTTGGATTGATTTGTCATAAACAATTATGCGAAACCAATTAATATTATCATGCCATTTAAAACATTATTTTTAATTAATTTAATTTACAAATTTAAATTTATTCGGATAACATTCCTCGTAATTTCTCGTGTCATTTTACAAAATGGTAAATTTCAGGATTCTGTAACATAAAAACCTGTAACATGAACGCAACTGTGGCATTCACCATTCTGTGGCTAAAGTATTGTTTAACCGTGTCGGACTTCTTAAAATTTATAAACTTTAAAATCTAAGACGAATTCAACGACAATGAATTCAAACCGGTTAGAAAATTGAGGAATACAATAATAATAATTATTGTAAATAAAATTCCTTCAGATTTTTAAAATTTCGATAAAAGATCTTTGCTCCCATAGACACGACGAAAGTCTGCCAAGAAGCTTTTCCTTAGGATTCTTACCATCCCTTACCTATGTAAAACAATTCACTTTCGTAGACAGGCAGTGTACCGGAAAATTGCCGGCATTAATTACAGGACAACTTTTGATTAAAATTATGATTTTTTTTCTAAATTTGGTATACTTAAAAATATGTGTTTAAATTAGTAAAGAAGGGTTAGAGAGTCAAGCTGCCTCGCAAGACCTTACGTGCCATATTGCTGCAATAGACTAATATTTTAAATCAATTGGAGCTTTATGCAATCCTCGTTATGTGATGAATGCTAGAAAAAGGAAAAGAATCACGAAAATATTGAAATTAGACTTCCAACTTATTTAGTGGAGATCTACCAACTTAAATGTACACAGATGCAGCTCTGTCTAATTTTAAATTAATATTTAGTTTTAGGTTAATGGCTGCCAGAGTGTAAGAATGAATAATTTCAACTTCCATCTTAGATCATAGATCTATCTGTACAGTAAACAAATTGTCTTATATTTTTATTATAGAAAAAATAGTCACAATAAGTCACATTCAATCGGGTTTAATTATTAATTGTGTTACATTTTTTCATCAGAACAGAGATCAAATTTCCCAAATCCCAAATTAATCATTCGAGAAGGTTTACTGGTTTATTAATTTCAATGTTTTTTTTTACTTTCAGATTCATATTGGTTGAGGTTAATCATTTCTAAAGGATCAAAAACCAAATAAAAACGCTGGGTGCCAATTGAACAAAGTTTATTGAAATGAATTTATTTATTCAAATTTGAATATTATATTTTGTCTATAAACTTAAGTACAAAAACAAAAGTTTAATTTAATATTTTTTAGACGGTATTTTAAAAATACATACATAAAACTTAAATTATTATTAAAATAATAATATTTACATAAAATTATAATATTAGTCGTAAGTAAAAAATTAATCATAAAGCAATAATACCTAATAATAAATTAATAACAAGAGAGAAGAAAGGACCGTGAAATAGAAAAAAACACAAACGACGAGTTATTGAAAATTTAAAGTCTTTTTAGGCTGGCTCGTAACGGTGAAACCAGGGGGGCCGAGTCTCCCGACGCATCACCGGAAGGCGGAGCCACCTGTTGGTGGGCTCCTTGGGCGGCTATGGGGTGTTTTGGTTCGGCTACAAAACCAGATGCCAGTAATGATGACACAAAAAGTCAGAAAAGGCGCAGCGATGCGATCACAAAACAATTACAGAAAGATAAGCAAGTATATAGAGCTACACATAGATTATTACTATTGGGCGCTGGTGAATCTGGGAAATCGACAATTGTTAAACAAATGAGAATATTACACGTAAACGGTTTCTCGGAGTTTGAGAAAAAACAAAAAATAGAAGATATAAAGAAAAATATACGTGATGCAATTTTAGTAAGTATTTTTAATTTATAAAAAAATTAATCCCGAGTCTTGCTTTTAATTTGTAATATATGTAGCAACTCGAGATTTATATTTTACCAATTATCCGGCTAAATTGAATTGTTGTTAACTAAATTTTATTTTAATCGTTTTCCATAGACAATTACGGGAGCAATGAGTACGTTAAATCCACCAATTCCATTAGAAAAACCTGATAATCAAGCAAGGGTGGATTATATACAGGATTATGCTTCAAGTAAGTTATATTACACATTATTAATATCCATAATAGTTAATGAAAATTAACAATTTAATTTTAATCATCCTAGATCCTGATTTTGATTATCCTCCCGAATTTTATGAACATACCGAAGAATTATGGAAAGATCGTGGTGTTCAACAAACATTTGAAAGATCAAATGAATATCAATTAATCGATTGTGCAAAATAGTAAGAAAATTCACATTCATATTAACCCCATAACATAACATACTCGAATACAATATTCTTGTTTTAGTTTTCTTGATAGAGTTAGTGTCGTTAAACAACAAAATTATACACCATCTGAACAAGATATCCTAAGATGTCGTGTTTTAACATCTGGTATATTTGAAACTCGATTTCAAGTTGACAAAGTTAATTTTCAGTAAGAAATGAATAATTAACAAATTATTTTAAATCAAAACTGCTTAATCTTAATATTTATATTATTCTAGTATGTTCGATGTAGGTGGTCAACGTGACGAACGTAGAAAGTGGATACAATGTTTCAATGATGTTACGGCAATTATATTTGTAACCGCGTGTTCTAGTTATAATATGGTACTTCGGGAAGATCCAACACAAAATAGATTACGAGAGTCTTTGGACTTATTTAAAAGCATTTGGAATAATAGGTATGTTCTATTTTCACTAATAAAAGTGTGTTTAAATTAATTCTTAACTTTTGCTCGTTATTTTTCTAGATGGTTGCGTACAATTTCAGTTATTTTATTTTTAAATAAACAAGATTTACTAGCTGAAAAAGTAAAAGCAGCGAAAAGTAAATTATCTGACTATTTTGCTGAATTTAATAGGTATCAAACTCCAGGTAACTCAATTCTAAAATTTATTTTTAGTTTAATATAAATTGTTAAACCTGTAATTAATAACCGTATCAAATTTATTGTTTCCACGAGTAGCAGATGCATGTGTAGAACCGGGGGAAGATCCAGAAGTAATACGAGCTAAGTATTTTATAAGAGATGAATTTTTAGTAAGTATTATTAATTGATATTAAATTCGTTTTTACTTATATTTTTATAATTTTGTTTTGTTCCTTGTAGCGTATATCAACCGCAAGTGGTGATGGAAAACATTATTGTTATCCACATTTTACATGTGCTGTCGATACAGAAAATATTAAACGGGTATTTAATGATTGCCGGGATATAATACAAAGAATGCATTTGCGCCAATATGAACTATTATAGGTAAGTCTAAACATACTAGACTAAAAAATGTTTATTAGATAGATAGATACTATATATAGATTAGATGAGATAAGACTTCGGTGGCCATATATAACGTGATTTTTACAGACTTATGCTCCTGTCAAACAAAAATATTTGTCTTAAAAATAACCCGAAAATATTACCGAAACTTGCGCATTGTTCTAAATTATTGGAAAAAAAAACGGAGGAAAAAGATTCAATTAACACAAAAACGCACATAAAAACAATAGGACTAATAGCGCATATAGGGACAAGGGATTGGCAAACTCGTTTACTCTTAATCCAGATTCATTTATTTTGCCTTCAAACTATAGTTGCAAATCCCAATAAAAAATGGGACCGCAACGTTGGTCATACCGCAAAACTATCATATTTTTGAATTTGAGTATACGACGCAAGTTAAACTGCCAATTAATATGGCTTATTATAATCTACTCCTGTTACCTCACAAATCTAAAGTATTAAGTCCTCTAGTCTAAACATAGATAAGCATCTATTATTCAGCTAATTTCATCAAAGTGTATACTCGTTCGTATTAAATAAGCAATCATTTATTTTAAATAATCTTCGAACTCGAAATGTGCAGAGCGAAATAAACGAAAATAACTTCCAAATTTTACACACATCTGTCATTACACACAACCAAATCAATTATTAGAATCAGCCCTCAAATGTTGTCTTATAACGGGATTGTTTCTGGTCATAAAAAGATTATTTTTAAGGTTCAAGAAATCGGGATTAATCAATAGGAAATAAATTCCTGAAAAGATTTATAGAATTCTGAAAAGTCAATTTTCAACGTTTGGGTGTAGGTTCTGAACAGCCAGGACAGCCACAATTTGAATATTACGTCTTCCAAACCTACTCTATATTAGACCCTCTAGTCTAAAAATCTTAATATTGCGTGTTTTAGAATGCCATTTTATGATTAGAAGTAAATTTCTCGAATTTGATTTTTCAAAATCCTCATTTTGAATTTCCAACCGCCTTGCAAAAGAGTAATCGTCTTAATTAAGTTTGCTCGTAATTAAAAGGTGTTTTTTAGAGGTTCACAATTTTAAATTAAAATAGAACAAAGAAAAACATTTTGAATATCAGTGAAACTAGCTTTATTGGATATATAATTTTATGCCATTAATGCTTGAACATGATTTCGGCCATGTGGCCGCCACAGCTGGCGCGTACATGGCGTAATCTGGCGGTCCAATTTTCGATAGCAATTGTGGTCGTATCTCGCTAATAACTCGCCGAATGTTGTGTTCCAAGTGTTCAATCGTCTCTGGTTTATCGGCGTAGACAAGTGACTTAACATATCCCCACAGAAAACAATCTAATGGAGTTAGATCACACAACCTCGATGGCCAAGTAGCAGGACCATTACGTGAAATTAGTCTCATCAAATGTTTCTTTGAGTAAATTAATTGTATCTCGCGCTATCTGGCCGTCCTGTTGGAACCACATATCAGCAAGATTATGCTTGCCAATTGGAGTACAAAAAATGATTGTAACATTCCACCCATCATCGTTTTTGAAGATGTATGGATCAATGATTCCGCCTGCCCATAAAGCGCATCAAACAGTGATCTCTGGATGTAATGATGTTTCGGCAAAGACTTGTGATTTATCTTTACTACAAATCCGACAATTCTGTTTATTATCCGTTCAACCAAAAGTGAGCTGAATGAAATTTTGTTTGGAAAATCAACATCAATGTCAATTTCTGCTTCAGCCCATTGGCTGAATTGGCGGCGTGTGCGATGGTCGGATGGCTTTAATTCATCTACACAAGTTGAATTTTGTAGTCACGTAAACTAAGATCCTTAGATAAAATCTTCCATTAAGTAGATGGACACATCTCCAGTTGCTGAGAACGACGTCGAATTGATTGATTTGGGTCTTCCTCAATGCTACGCTGTACAGCGTCTATCGCTTGTTCGGTACACACTGTTTGACGTCTTACTGGATGCGTATTATCATTTAGAGTATACGTGGTGCGAAAACGATCCATAGTTAACGGAATTACCCGGTCTGATGGACGATTATGGCGACCGTAAAATGGACGTAATGCGTGATGAGTTTGGCGAACAGAACCATTATTTTAATAAAAAAAATTCAACAATTTGCAAGCGTTGCTCTGGCGTGAGTCTATTCATTATGAAATAACAATAATGGCAAAGCAAATATCAGCTGTCAAATCGGTTGTCAAATAAAACAGTTTCTAACTTAAAGATGTGAACCTCTAAAAAAACACCCTTTACATGTCGCGAACAACAGATTGGAAAAGAGTTATTTGCTCTGACGAAAACAAATTAATCTAGACGGTCCTAACTGCTACAGATGTTACTGGCATAATTTAAAGAGGATTTAGGTACCGAAATTTTGGTTTCAGAAGTGTTGCAGTATGGGGGACATTTTCCTATCAATGTAAGCTTCCCACATCTGCTTATTACAACTCTCATGAAATTCAGCATGTAATTGAACTCTTGGAAGACGCGTTTTAAATTATCTAGATGATGACGTAGACAAAAATTATATTATTCAACAAAACAGGACTTTGGGGGTCCTGTGCCACTATTCTAGCTTTCCCTAGTAATTGGGAATTGGGGAAATATGTTCATATCACCAAGATCTCATTTTTCATTTCATCATTTTTGTTCAAATTGTGTTTTTCTGGCCTACTGAAGGAATAAGATTAATGCATAAATTTTCAAAACTTATTCCCTGATTAGGCCAGAAAAATAACAATTTAAACAAAACTACTATGAAAATAATTTTCTCCAGGGAAAGCCAGAATAGTGCCACTGCTCGTCGGATTCAAAATGTTTCCAATTTTTTTAAAAGTTACTTACAATTATCTGATAAATAGATGGCACATCTAATGTTAATTTTGTTATTTTCAAAATAATGGAAAAAATAATTTTCGTGTGTTGATTAAACACTGTTTTTTGATAGGGAAAAATACCATTCAAGCAAAACTATGGCTCGATAACTGTAGTAAGAAACTGCTCCTTCGAAAGCAACCATCGAACGTTGATTTGTTGAGTTTCAACGTGGCCATACAAACACCGATGATGCTGAGTGCTCTGATCGCCCGTATTCGGCAGTTATTCCAGAAAAGATAAAGAAAGTGCACAAAATCATTTTGAAAAACCGTAAAGTGAAGTTGCGTGAGATACCTGACACCTTAAAATATCAAAAGACAGTGTATACATTATTTTGCATAAACATTTGTCCATGAGAAAGCTCTGTCCAAAATGGGGGCCGGCTTGCGCTGTTTGAATCAAAAACAGCAACGCATGATGAGCGCTATTTGGAGCTGTTTAACCGTATTAAACAGGATTTTGGCGTCGGTATGTGACAATGGATGAAACATGGATCCACTACTACAGTCCGGAATCAAATCGTCAATCAGCTGAGTGAAAAGCAGCCGATGAAAGGCGCCTGGAGCGACCAAAATGTCGGCCGGTAAGGTTTTAGCCTCTGTACTTTGAGATGGGCAAGGTATTTTATTCGTCGACTATTTTGAGAAAGAAAAGACCATCACATGGCGTTATTGGTACGTTTGAAGGAAAAAGTTTCGAGAAAACGGTTCAATGCAATAGAAAAGTATTATTTCACCAAGACAATGCACCGTGTCACAAGTCGTTCGTTACGATAATAAAATTGCACGAAATGAAGTTCGATCCCATCCACCTTATTATCCGGGTCTAGTTCCCAGCGACTCCAGGGAAAGAGAGGTGCGTTTAATGCTGACGTCGTTGGCGAAACAAACCTCTATTTTGGGGCCAAAGATAAATCGTCCTAGAAAAACGCATCGAAAGAGAGAGCGTTGCAATAAATATATCATTCTTGAAGGAAACTTTATGTTTTAGTAAAGCGGGATTTATTGACGGATAACTTATTTTTTTTAATTTATCGGTATTTTTAAATTCATTAGTATACTCTTATGAAAATTTTGATTGATTTTGTCGTAATGCGAAAATAGTACACTCATTATTGGGATTATTTTTATAGACGTACAATGTCAACAAATTTGATATGCTTTATCATACTATCATGCTCTATCATCAAACTTAGAGTAGAAAAAATTTCCCTGGATACAGTAAAAAATTACCCTGAGTACAGTAAAAATAACGGAGTACCTACCGAATTAAAAAAGTTTGAATTAAAAAAATTCTTTAAAAATGTAAAAAATCTAATTTTTTCTTTGAACATCTGCGACTTATTTTAATTCATATTTTTAACTTAAAATTATGAATTAAAAAGCGATTTAGAAAAATGAGAAAACTCAAAAATGAATTAACAAAGACTTATACTAATTCATGAACTGTGCCTGAAACTCGGCGTAATGGTTGTGCCACGCCTTCTTATCCCGCCTTATATATACAGTAAAACATCATGTGACGAGGTAGGTCAATCCGCTAAGAAATACCTTTCAATATGTTCCGGTGTTATATTATTAGTATTTCGATTCTTTGGAAACACAGTTTTAATGAATTATTGGCAACAGGCATACTTGTATCGAAACTCTTTTATTTAAATAATGGTTGTTAATAATTATTTTTAATTAAAATTAAAATATACTATGATGTTTATTGAATGATTCTAATCTCGTTTAATATTTTGTTTTTATATTTTAGACATATATCATAATTCATCGATATCGCTACTCTCGTGTTTTATAATTATTTAAAAAAAATTAAAAATAAATAAAAAATTTATCAGCCAAAAACAAAATTAAGAAAAAGGTAAATAAAATTAATAACAAGAATCAACTAAAATTAAGAATCTTCTATAACCACCACCTAAGCATAAGTAAGTTAAAAAATAAAAAGCGTATCGTTAATTTTTTAATTTAATTTTTTTTAACAAGCATAAAGATACAAAAAATATATATAAATATTAAAAATATAAAAAAAATTATTTATTTTATATGTGTAAAAAAATGATTATAATTTTTGTTTTTTAATCTATAAAGAAAGTAAAATTAATTAATTAGAAAATACTTCTACGATTCTATATTGCTTTACTTTTTTATATTAGAAAGAAAGTCTCTATTTAATTTGTTTTAAATTGTTTTTATTTTTTATCAATTTAGAATTGTAATAAAATTGAATTTTGTTCTGAATGTGTTTAGAGAGGAAAAAAATATTAATTAATAAAAAATATTTAAATTTTAATTTTTATTGACTTATGGTGTACAACACGCAGTAATTTAAATTTAAATCAATCTGGGCAAATTATAATAATATGTGTAACTCTTACTCTATCCATGAAATTTGAATTAAAATTTAATTTTATAATATTAATATTTTATAATTTTATATTATTATTTTATAAATTGACGGAGTAGAGAAATGTAACGAGTTGTAAAGCATTTAATGTTTTTTTATTATTATTAATTATTTTATTTTATTTATTATACTTACATACCGAAATAAAAAGCAATTATAATTCAAATTTGTAATGGATATTGTTAATCAATATATACAACAGAAATGAATAAAGTGCGCTTATTAAGATGTCAAATTTAAAACAAAGAACAAAATAAATTATATCCAAATTTCGGAGCATCTACTATTTATAAATTTAAATTTAAGGATCTCTTTTTTACTCACTTATTTAAGTCGTAAATATAGATTTTTATTAGTGTTACAATCTCTACTATTATAAAGTAGGTTGCTATGCAAAATGATTTGCATAATTAGAATACAGATAACTTCACTAGTAAAAATCACTGAAAAATCAAATGGTTTTAGATTTTGTACTCGAAAGCCTAAAACTCCTCGTGCAGATAATTACTTACATTTTCTTGAAGCACCACCAACACAATGAAATCGTCAAAGGAGTTTACATAATCATTTCTACTCTGGCTTCGAGTTCGAAAATCTAAAATAATTCCACCAATCTTTACGTAACAAAATCTATTTTATTATTTTAATTCAGCTTCAAACATATTATATTCTCGTTTAACACCAAAAACCTTTAACATGGCAGCAAATTATTCTTTACAAACAATTCAAATATTTAACAACAATGTAAATATGTAGGACGCAGCTTTTTAAGCATTAAATTTAAAACCAAAATTCGACACCCATATATAATTAAAAATACCATAATTCAATAAAAATAAAAAATTTAATAAATCTTTTTTATAAAAAAAAAATAAATAATATTATATTTTATAACAAAAATGAAAAAAATATATAAATATAAAAAAAACTAATAAATTAATTTAAAATATAAACTTTTGTAAATGTTTTGTAATTATTAACTATTAATTATTAATTTTTATTATTTGTTTTTGATTTAAAATACATAATTCTAAAATGAGAAGAAAAAGAAAAAGTTGAAAACATGCACAATCGATGGGCTCTCGCAAAGGAAATGGGCTCATCGCGTTATATACATATTTGAATGATTAATATAAAAAAGCTATGATTTATTTTTAATTTTGTTTTGTCTATAAATATTTATGAAAAAGTAAAAATTATTAAATAATTATATAATATTTATATATCTATATTATATTATTATTATATTTGTATTTTATTTTGTTGTTATCGCTATTATACACTACGGTTGTACATTGATTATTTATATATGTAATAATATACATATTCATGAAAGAAAATCTATTTAAAACATTTTTTTTTATTTGGTTTTGCCTATCTGTACCTACATAAAATAATAATTAAATTAGGCAATGATTTTTTTTTAATAAAACGAAAAGCACAATTTAAATCAATATATAGGTGATGAATGCACTTTTCCGATCAATGGGCGAGACGGCGTGGATTGTTTTGGGTAAAAAAAAATATTTTATTTTTGCTTTTCTAACATTTTCATTTATTTTTTATATAAACCTCATATAATTCGCACAAAAAGAAACTTTTAAAATAATTTATGAAATTCATAAATAAGATAGATCACACTAAATTATGTTATGTTATTTATCGCATATTTTGTTTTAAATTAATTTACAGATTATGTACCCAAAATCAGAGCTTGTTCAAATTCTACAAAAAAATTAAAATATTTGGATACGTAGTAGATCAGGGTCCGTGCGAAATCGCCCAATTCAAAATGGTTCAAGAATTCACATAAGGTCGTGTCACGTAAACCTAAAATATTGTCCATTTATTATTTTGGCGATCATCATTGATTTGCCACTGCTGTGACTCGGCATTTACACATGCTCAAATCATTTAAAATAAGGTAAGCGTTAAAATGTATTGAACCATTTCAATTTTGGACCACTTTTATATGAGACTTTTTTCTAAATGAGAGACATATTTCATATATTGGCCACTTTTTCATGTTGGTATTTGGATTCTTGGGTGAGTTTTGTTCAGCAGTTAAGGCTGGTATTTTGAATTTTTAATGGTGGGATTGTGTATCTAAAAAATTTTTAAATGGAAAAATTATGCTAAAAATGTCCTGGCTAAAAAGGGGCAGAAAATGCTTTTAAAATTTGGGATATGGGAAAAAGACTCCGTATTTGCATACCGAACAATCCCTCGTGATGATCGGCAATTTTTTTAGTTTTCAAAATTATTGATAGAAATTATGGGTAGTCTGTTTTTATTCAAATTTTTTCTATAATACCAAATTAAAATATTTAACAACAAATAAAACTAGGCTCGAGCATATAGATTTAACTCTAATATTGCGAAAAACATTTGAATCTATTGTGGTTCTTTTTTCCGATCGAGCTTGCACCACTTCTCCAAGTTAGAGAGCTAATAACAAAATATTAAATAAAAATTTCGAGAAAAAAATAACTAAGCACGAGCTTTTCGTAATAGCTATTGAATATCAAAAAACTCTAAAAGAAAATGTTCCTGCAGATGCTTATCAAATCTGCATAACTTACCCTTACTCTAGTAAAGAACACTGTTAAGGTTCTTGGGCCAGAATTAGGAAATTTAGTTTTTGGATGAAAAGCTCTGCATACTTTAATTGATTATGTTAAAATTTTTTGAATAAAAATCTGGGGGTTTCCTTTAAAAGTAACGCTTACGAATTTAATTCGCAACCGTTGTTGGATTTGGGTTATCAGTTTTAGATAAACCATTTTTAGATAAATTACCTTAATAACACATTGTGCACTCTATTTATTAATAATATTTTAAATAACTCCACTTTCATATTCTATATGAACTTCAATTTATAAGCATTCTAAAATTGCTTAAATTTGTCTCAAACTACCAAATTTTATATAGAAAATAGAACAGACTCATTACTTGTTAAATTAATGCAAACTATTGGAGACACGAAATATTGCTTTGGTGCTCTGATTGCAAGCAGCTAGCTATACTAGCAGCTACTACATCATTACAAGGTGTAACTGTCGGTAACTAAACAACTTCCATTTATTTAACTACTTCATAATAATTGTTGCCAATTACTAATCATACAATATCATTCGAAATGTGCATTGGATCAATTATCTTCTAAGCTGCCATTTAAATCTTTCTTATTCCTCATACATATTCATCATTAGCTTTTAATCAATTATCGGTCACGATGCATTAATTATCTTTATAGGTAATATGTTTTTTCATCAACTGTAGAATTTTATCTGCAACAAAACAGTTGTCGTCACGTAAATTGTGTGTTCGGAGAAATTAAAGTAACCTTAGAAAGATAGCGATGTAAATAGAGGTCTAATATGCTAATATTTTGTTGACTTTGGTTTGAAAATTGTCCACGCGTTAACAAATGGAAGCCATTGCTGTAAGCAACTCCAAGTTCCTTTTGAAGTTTCACCAACGCTTTTGGAACTAATACAAAATACTAAAATATTATTTTTAATATGATTGAAAACATTGAATGAGGAACACTTTCTTATTAAAAGAGGAATTGACTAGTTTTGATCAAATGAAATATGATCGTTCATTGCCATGATTATCTAGTATAACTCCAAGGTACTAATATTTATTAACCCGTACGAACTTGCAAATGGCAGTGGCTTGTGTCAGTCGCTTTAGATGTTACTATGATTTTTCATTTGTAACATGATTTGATTTAAATCATAGAAATTTGCAGTACATTCAGCAAGCAACATTTAACATATTACTTATGTTATCCTTGTTAGTAGTAGGTTGTAGGAAAGGCGCAAAATCGATAACAATACATTTTGTATACAGAAGTATTTCGTGACCAATTGAATCAAAGGCCATAACGCGAGATCGATCCTCTACCCTGTTTAAATTAATTTGATTACATATCAAAATCACATTACTATTCACGATTCTATTCCATAAAAAACAATATTTATTGGCTAAGCATTATTTAAACTACCTGTAACAAATTATCGAGTTTTAAGTGTGCTGCTTGATATATCAACTTAATTTACTCGCTCTATAATTAGTTTAATACAAATCTGAAATCCAAATTTAGACGTCTAGTAAAAGATATGTACATATATTTAGTTGTATGAAATTAAATTTAGAAACATAAATATAATTATGTTTTGGTATATATAAATATGATGAAATGCCATAGTTACATATATGTTTCGAATTTAGTTTCCTGCTTTACAAAACTAAATATACTTATGTTATGCCACATGTTTCGTGTACTGCAATACTGCAACAGTTTTGTTGGCCAGTTAATCGGTGGCTGGGTTTTCCTCCGGCTCTCTTAATTTGCATAAAGATGTCTAAATAACTGCTAAACTTGAATGTCTCGTTAGAAATAATCATTGATGTATCCTTTCCAAAAATTTAATATTTGTATACAAATATATTAAATATGATAGAACACCTGTTGGCTCAAACACAAATTTCCAAGAATCAATTCAATTAGGTAACGTTATAAAATAGTCGAAACCGCTTGAACAGAATTGATTCAAACAAAACTTTTGGTATTAATTGTATTCTTCGGAAAATTTAGCTCTTGTACTTCCTAAAATATAGAACTGTGAAAAAGATTCACACTTGTTTTAATCAGTTCAATAAATACACGAATCCTATCAAATAAAATTCAATTTCGAGAAATACACAAGCCACCTAATTCAGTTACTACCAATTGATTTTTTTTTTCATTAAATTCTTAGGCCATTAGTGAATCAGTTAAAAAACGTGTTAAAAATTAAAGTTTTAACATAAAAACTAATTTTTTCAAGACAAAATTTTAATTTTGAACAATTTTTTAAAAAGTTTCATTAACGACCTTAATCAAAACCCAATAGATAAATTCTATACTTCCTCGCTATAAGTTGCCATTTAATTGGTTTAAGTAAAATAAATAAATGATTTCTTCCGAGTATGTTTAGTGTATCCATCTCCGCCTATTTTATTTTTAATTAATTTTAATTTAAGTTTTCAAATGGAAAATAACTTTGCAAAACATGTATTTCATTTTTCCACGCATTTTCACAACAACAAAAAATCTACATACATATAAAATTTAATAAAACGTTATATGCTCAAAGCTTTAATATATAGAAAAATAAAATAACTTGTGATTTATAACATAAATTTTATATATTTATTATTGAATTCTATAAAAAAATATTTATATTAATTTTTTTTGTTAATTAATTATCTCATCATATAGAACCATTTCTCGTTTAGCGCAACATAATTTTTTTCATGTTTGAAAGCCTCTGTGACAAATAATAATTATACTAAACACATTTTAATTGAAAATAATTTATTCGAGACAATCAATTACGTTGATTTTTAAATTTTAATTTATTAATTCAATTTCAATTTTGTAAATACTCCAAATTGAACTTCTTCATAAATTTAGTGTTTAAATAATTATTTTTGTTTCTGTTAAATTTCCGTCCATAAACTATAACCGATCACGGTTTTTGGTCATAATCTGAAAATAAAAATTTGAAGAGCAGTTTAGCACAGGCTTCATACCTATACTATAGTCCAATTCATGCATAAAACAATACTTAAATTCCTAACGCTCAAACAAACTAATGAATCTCCTCTATTGAATATTATTAACCAAACGTTGAAATTGAATTAAAACATTATTAGAATTTATATTCAACAATTTATTTTAATTATATTATTTTATAACATACGTTCAGCTGAGATTTCAAACATAATTATAATTATTTTTATTTACGGTATTTATTTAAATTAAACAATAATTTAAACAAACAAACAAATATATACGAATGAATTTAAACCATTGTAAATTTTGTACATAAAACGAAACATTAAAAACAGAAACCACCATTCTTTTGAATTATCCTACCTAAATTTTTTTTCTACAATTTATTTAAAATTTATATTTTTATGTATACTTTGATGATTCCATTTTTAAAATGTTTGAACTATCAAAACATCTTTAAATAAAAAATACTAATACCAAATTATTAGTTTGATGTTGCAAAAACAATATATAATACATATATTTAAATTAGAAATACCAATTCGCACAAATTTTTTAACAAATAAAAAGTAATAATATATTTTATTATATAAATAAATAAAAACAACAAATTAATGCCCTATTTTAAATTTATTAAATTTCATTTTAAATTTATTTTACAAAACATGTTCACTAGTTAATTCTTGAACTTCATATATATATATATATATATATATATATATATATATATACATATATATATATATATATATATATATATATATATATATATATATATATATATATATATATATATATATATATATATATATATCTGATTATTTATTATAATGTTATTATCATTTTATTATTCTTATTATGGTTATCGAAAATAAAAACAATAATTAACAAACCAAAATAAAAATGTAGAATTAAAACCAAAAAAAAAGAAGAAATAATATTAGAAAATGAAAATATCATCTTAAGTGTTTTTAGTAACAAAAATAAAATGTGTAGAATAAATATATATATTTAAAATTGTGCAGTCTGTCTAACAAACAAAATACTAATATTTATTTATTTCAGATATAATTTGGTTATTTATTTTATTATTATTAAATATTTCTTTTCTTTTATAATTTTACAACAGTGATGGAAAATAATATTTTGTAACCGCACGCAATTAACAAAAAACAGCACTCGCATATTTAGGCAGTCGTATATTTATAATAAATTGCAACGCACTACTAAAATAACAAAAATCCGTAAATAGTGTGTAACTCCAACGCATTGGGTTTGGAGACTCTTGAATAGTAGTTACTCAAAGGCTAGAGATTGGTTAGTGAATTTATTGTCAAAAATATATGTAGGCAGTAAATTACCACCATTGTCGGATTCGGTAGACTTTTAAATGTTTATATACCGCGGGGTGTATTCGTTAGCCGTCTAAACGGTCGGTTCACTCCCGGGTAAAGTTACGAGACACTAACATTCCTCTCCTATAATATTATTGGCTATTTTAAAAGTAATCGTCTTATTAGATACCCGACATCAATGGCTTCGTAGTATTAGGCGTAGTGGTTAGGCGTAGTTTTGGTCGAATTTCCTTCAAATTTCGGAACCTCAAAAAAGTCGACCTAAACATTATGTGTAATTTCCCTGTTTGCCTTGTGTCAAACTTCCAGAGGAGGAATATTTGGGTCGCATTACTTCGTCCTGAAACGACGCGACCGAGCAAAACATCTTTCGGTTCATTAGTTACGAGCTAACTCTATAGGATCCGCGGATATAGGGGTGGGAAAGTCCTGTCGTTTCGTTCTCGAATGTGCAAACACCAAATAACCGCATGTAAGACGGAAAAATTCCAGTCGGAACATCGTTACTAATAAGAAAAATAATTTAATGAAATAGTTCACTTAAATATACAAGTCTTACAAAAGCAAGTTCCGTGTTCTTGCGATTTCGTGGGCGAAACACGCCTTGTTGAGAAAAAAATTATGAATCGTAGGAGAGGTCCTTCTTTATAGAATTTGACAACACTCAGTGGTGTGAGAATTTGACAGAATTTGACAACACTCGAGAACATTGATGTGGAAAAATAGTGCCACGTCAATGACATTATTTATGGAATTTATCGAATTTGAAGCTACAATTCAAATTTTATTAATAAAGCAAACAAATAAATTATAAAATTTGAATTTATTGTCTTATCACAGGAGGTGCAATTGTTTGTGCTAAGTCGAATAGCACTAGGATCACCTCAAGTGGATATCTGCTTAAATCAGCGAGTCCAAAAAATTTAAACTGTTGATAAACGCAATTAGATTTCAAAAATAAGATCCGTGGATTCGATAAATTTATTAGCGACCCCAAATTCGAATATCTGGGCTATTCAAAGAATCCGAATTCGAGAATCCTAGCGAATTTGCGATATTTTTTGCTAGATTTTATTGTTTGAACTCTATTTTGTAAGGCGACGACGAACACTTCGAACGATTTTACACACAATAGCAACTCAGCTTGTCACCAACGTTTCACGACCTAGACGTCGAAAAAAATAATTTTTAGAAAACTAACAAGGTCTTTCATATCAAATTAATCTGAACGACCAAGGTTATATGAAAGCTTTTCAAGTTTAGTATAATCTTTTTTATAATCAATTCACTGTTTTCGCAGTTTTCTCAGGTCCAGTATAATGGCACAAATCGTGAACCGTATTAAAGTGTTATCATAAATTTTTGGATATCGAGAATTTTGAATTGGATAACATTATTTTTCTAATACAGTCCCTGATGCGATGTTTGATCGAAATTTGCTTTGGAAGTAAACTATTTAAATACCCGAAGTTCATAAATTAATATTAGATGTGTTTAATTATTTAATTGAGAAGATTATAATCTTACATAAATAGTTTATAGTTAGTCTGCATGCAACGCAATTTGTTAGTGGTGCTTTTATTCCACCATGAAAATTATTATATGTTTTCTTCAAGAATATTTTGCAGCAATGTATTTATAAGATATTCTAGGAGTTGTCAATTTCCGTGTGGAGCTATATCAGCAAAAATAAAATTTAGCGTTTAAACTCGAGACAAATTATTAATTTGAACAAAACTTTGGGAGGCTTACAAGATGGACACCGGAATCAAATTTTATAGAGGTACTGCGTGAACAAATAAATTTAGTAAATTTAGTTTGGAAATAGGTTACAGAAAAAAATTTATATTTTTGATGAAACCATATGAGATATTCCACTCTATTTCAAATCTTCTAAAAACGCTTAAATAAACAAAGGTATTTTCGGAATGGTAAATACAAACAAAAATTTGTTCCGTAAGGATCACTACATCTAACTAGAGTCCAAAAAATTACCAGTTATCCTGCAAAATTTTTCAAAGAGAATGTGATCTTTAAAGTATACCAAATAAAATTCGCATCTGTATAATACCAGTTGCTTTATCTGATAAACAAGAATTAGGAAGTATTGACAAAAAAAATTGAAAGGCGTGTATAATAATGATTTTTTTCTCAAGATTTAAATAAAGCAAACGGAATTTATCCCGCCCCGTCAAACAGCAATGGCACCGTAGAAATAGGTGTAGTGAAATTCGACCTAATTCAAAAATGAAATTCGATTAAATATTTAGAAACAGCCTGATTCTGTTGTAGTTCGAATTTCCTTTCAATTTCGGAACCTTAAAAAATTCAATCTCAACTTTTAGGTAAAATTACAGCTTTTCATTTTGGGTCAAATTTCTAGAACCCCTATTCAGATTTTCCCGGGGGGAACTGAGAAAACATTTTGCTGTAGTTATGTTACAAATTTTAGTAATTTTCAATTATTTACTTTCCATTTTCCAAAGTGTATGTATTCTGTGGCACTATTCTGGGCTTTTCCTGGGAAATGGTAAACATATTTTTTACCGCTGTGTCTCAATTGTCCTTTTTTGACCTACTGATCGAATCAATTTAGTGTAAATATTTTCAAACTAAGTGAGAATTAGTTTTCCCTATTAAAATTATAGGAAACAAAAGTTCCCCGTTAATAAAACGAAAAAACGTTGTTTCAAAAATATTTACACCAAACTGATTCCATCAGTAGACCAGAAAAATACAATTGAGCCAAAAATGCAATAAAATTATTTTCCCAATATCCAGGGATTAACCAGAATAGTACTCACTGGTAGAATGAGAATAATATTTCAAGGAAAATTGAAAATATTTCGATTTTTACATTTTAAGATCTGGCTATCACCCAGAATAACCCAAAATTTCATGTCGATTTTTATAACCTAAAATACACATTGCGACTGCTTTATAAGCTAGTTTATTAGGTCTGCAGGAGAGGAAATTTTGTGCCGCCCATTTCGCTGCCGCATTTCGTTTTTTGAACTAGGAATACGCTGCAAATGTAGGCATGTAAGACTGAAAAAATCCTTAAGTAAAATTTCTCGTTTTGCTTTGTTTCAAATTTCCAGTAACCCTCCTGGTTTTCACAGCGAATTGGGAAAACATTTCACTGTAATTACAAATTTTAGTAATTCCCATTAACAAAACATAATTCGCTTCAAAAAGCATTGGGACATTTATTAAGGAAAATATGCGTTAGAGTTTAGATTGAGGATAAATGAGTGGGAAATTGTCGCCGTTTCGCTTCTTGAAGTACGATACGCAGTGAAAAATTCTAAGCTTAATAAAATAATTATTAATAATTTTTATGAGTCAATTTTTATGAGTCGAAAAAAATTAATTCTTTATAAAATAGGATTCGATAACATTGGAGCAATAAATTCGTATCATGTCTATGCGATTCTTAGTATAAGGAAAATAAAATATTCTACCGTGATGGTTTAGAATGAAATTTCTAATTTTTATGGAATTTGAAGCTATAAACAGAACTTTAGGAATAAAACTTTCAATTTATTTATTTACCTTCTGACTACCTTAACAAATAAATAAAAGGAATTTATTGTCCCACAGGTTTTAATAGTGATTCAAATAACACAAAGATTTTCTTAAATGGATATCTGCTTAAATCGACTAATCTAATAACAAATTTAGCTTGTTGATTGCAAAGAAATATTAAGGAATCTAAATTTAAATAGATATTTTTACTAAGAATCACCGAATTTTCGAGAAAACTTATTCATGAGCCTCTTCTGAACAGATTTTGTGCACTTGGATTCTAGTATTTGTACTCTAGTGTTAATTCTCGACTCTATCCAAAGGAGGATCCCGTTTAATTTGGTAACAAGCTCAATCCTCTTTCTAAATTGTATGTTTCGTGCTCTTTTGATTGCCAGTGACCTTAGGAACTGTTTAGCTCTATATCAAATCAATTGTCGTCCACTATGGTTATATAAAAAATTTTCAAGTTCAGTAAAAATTTGAGATATTTTAATCTCCATTTCTACCTAAGTCTATCCATTTATACTGCTGTAACCGTAGTTCCGAATTGTATCACATTATTTTTTCAATGCAATTTATAATCTGTTGTCTCTGACACAAATTAAATACCAGAAATAACTGTCAGGTTATACGAGTATATACAAAACACGGTGAATCTTGAAAAATTATATTACATTTATTGTTAAAGATTAGTTCCAGAATAGTTCCATACATCTTTATGGAGTGGTGAGTGATGGATGTCTTACAAAATTGAACAAGAACAAATTAATAATTTTGTTGAATCTGACCCATATATAAGATATTTCATTTTATTGAAAATCTTCTAAAAACGCCTGTCTAACAAGTGTACTATTTAGGGAAAGTTATAGAAGCATGAATTTGTTCTACAAATCCCAACGGGCTAGAGTTGAAAAAATTATCATTTATAACAATTTTATTTGAAGAAAACGCAACTCGGCTTGGACCTGAAAATACGTTCAATGAGAATAGGAGCTTTTATGTTTTTCATGTGAAATAATAAAACACCAAAATTGTCCATCAAATAAATCTTTACTGCAGCCATTGGACAAAAACATATGTTTGTTCAATCAGTACAACTGATGAAGAGGTTAAATTAAATACGTTAGATATTCGATCTACAAAGATAGAAATTCTGTTATGTAGTATAATAAAATACTGGACTAGACAGGTGGGTTTTACAATCAATGCTCTTCGACCAGTCCCGACTAATGAAGAGATTCTAGTTTAGCATTTATGCTAAAAACCATCAATAAGGCAAATGGGTTTAATTAATAAATGCCCGGAATGCCCAAATATAATACCTGCCTAAACTAAATTAGGCTAGTCTGCTGTTCCTCGTACTCATTTTATACTAAAACTTTTTACTAAAAGTATTAACGTATTACAAAATTAAATTTTTAAAAATGTTTAATACAAATTTCCTGAATGTTCCCAAAACTCGATAATTTACCAAAGTTTCCATCACTGAAAGCAATATTATGTATTAAATGAGTCAACAAGTGCTTATTAAAAAACAATATTTAAATAATAAGCTTATTATAATCTGAAATAAAAAAAAAGTCAACCGAAAAATTTATGAGCAATTATGATTTGTATGTTAATTACAATTTGTAGTGATTTTGAGCAGAAAATAATAAATTTAAAATTAATTCATTTCATACAATAGCGGGAAAAAATATTATTTTTAAACAAATTATTATTATATAAATTTTATTTTATTGTTATTATTATTTTTTATTAAACTTGGGTGTTGATTTGATAGATGAAATATGTACTTAGTACGCAATTAAATAAATGTTTAAAAAAAATTGTGTGTGTGTCGCATATTATTTAATTGAATGTGGGGCACCCGCCGATGAAGAGATGTAACGATCGAGAATGTGATAAAAAAAATTTATTTATCAATATATGATTAAAATATTTATATAAATTATTATATAATTATTATTAATGTTGTTAGTTAGACACAAATTTTTTGTTGGTTTTATTTTCCGATTTAGTTTAATTAAAAAAACAAAAATTAAAACTAATTTGTACGTAAAACATGCTTTTATTAACAATAGATACAAATTAATATAAAAAATAATAAAATAATTAATATAATTCATAATATGTATATTCTCTCTATTTTTGTGGTGGGCGGTGGTCCTGTCTCGTCTGGTGGTAGTATAGTTGGGAAATTAAATTATGTTTTTATATTTTATTTCTTAAATTAAATAATATTTGATGTAAGCCCAAATTTTATATTTTTCAGAATTCAATATAAATAGACAATCGCCCTTTTGTTATAACAGTTGGAGTCTCGCGTAAAATAATGATTAGCCCACGTCAGCCCACTATGTAAAAGGGTTTATATATTTATTTGTTTAAGTTTATAATTTTTCTCTAAAATAACATATCCCAAAATATACTTCAAAATTTTAAATTTAAACAAAAAATTTAAAACAAAATAAAAACAAAAAAAAACTAGTCAATTTTCGGAAAACATTTCCTATATTTAAAAAAGAAAATAAAAGTAAATTAACAAATTTTTATTTAAAAACAAATTATATAAAATATATAAAAGAAAATTATTTTATTTTTATTACGTTATTATATTTAAAATTTAACTATAAAAAACTAAACTATACAAAATGAATTGAATTAGTTTTGATTATATAAATTAAATACATAAATATTACCTTTTATTTTTTGTTAGTTTTTATTTTAATTTATAATTTTTAAAAATAAATTATTATGATTACATTATTTTTTTGTAATATTTTTATATAATAACAATAAATAATAAAAAAAATATGTATATTTAGTATTAAAAACAAAACAAAGAAAAAAATATACATTAATGAATTAAATTAATAAATAATAATAATAAATAAATAATTAAGAAAAAATAAGTAAAAAATTACAAAAAAAAATTAGTAAAATATAATGTGTTGCTAGTCTCAATAACTTATCAAAGAAAACAAATAATATTTTTTTTTAGATATAATTAACTAATTTAATTTAACATTAACAAAATAATAAAAAAAATTATATAATTAATAAATACAACATAAACAAATAAATTTAAAATATAAAAAAATTAATAATACTATGTATAAGTTAATTTTTATGTAAAATTTCATCCTTTTGTTTAACAAACTATATATATGGGACCATTCTGTACTAAACGGAAGCCAGCATCTGTCCAAAATACCTTGACACTTCTTGCTAGAATTTGCCATACATCGCCTAAATGTCAAGTGCAAGCGGTTGCAGGACTATTTTATCTATTAGACTAACGAAACCAGTGCCCAGAGTCTAGCGAGGAACAGAAATATTACACAATATAGAACATTATATGAGGGCCGATCAATAAGTGCCCGTGTTAAGAATGAAGACGCAAGTTTTAAAAAAAATTATTATTTTATTTTTCAACGTAATCTCCTTTTAGGTTGATACACTTCCCAACGTTTCTGCCATTTCTTTAACCCTCAAAAAATCAAACTATACTCTCCAAAATACGCTTCTGTCGCAGCGATAATCTCCTCGTTTGGGCTGATTTTTTTTCCTTCAACAGAAAGAAATCGCAGGGGAGCAGGTCGGGCGAGTACTACCTTTCTCACCTTCTCTTGTCATTTAAAATATTAATTACCGCTCGGTATATTAATTTCCGTTCCTACGGCCTCTGCTACTTCGCGCATTTTAATTCGGAGATCAGCGAGAATCATGTGGTGGGCCTTTTCAACGATTTCCTCGGTAACAACGTCTGCCGGACGGCCTGGCCACTTGTCATCAAAAACTGATATACAACCACGTTTAAATTCGTTGAATCAATATCACACGGTTGTCATAGATGGTGAAGGATTCCCATAGACAGCATCCAGCGAATTGCGGATCGATATTGCTCTTTTTCCATTTTATTAAGAAACACGAGTGATACAACTGGCTGCCAAATAAAAACTATCCTGTGAACTAGACTGAAATTGACTGAGTATGGTGTCGTTTGACAGATGACACGATGGTAATGTTAACTTCCCTTAGCAACGCCACCTGTTTTCACAGACTGGTATTTATTGATCGACTGTCGTATAAGAGGCTATGCAAGCTACCAAGAATTATATATTCCTACATCCGGTGCTGTAAGCGAAATCTTTGTCCATCTATAGTAAGCATAAAACCAAAAGGGAAAATAACAGAAAATAAGTTTAGTTTATTTCTTATTTCTGTCGTTCCTACAACAGATGGTACTGTCACTTACAAAAGAACATTAACGGTTTATCAAATTCAATGAACTGGATATTGGAATAATGTTAAAATATTATTTTTACCTTATTTCTATCGGGTATCACCTTTCGTGATAACGAGTATTTTACAGATGATTTTAACGCTTTTCGTAAAAATTCAATTATGAGTACCTTCTGATTGATGACTCAGTTGATTTTTTGTCGGACGGATAGTAAACAAATGTCAGATGACTACTTTTTGGTTCGAGGAGATTTGTATTCTCCTGATCTCATATGAACATAAACGGAGGAGTGAACATAACACGGCGTTTCTTCGAACGCTACTAGCGCTCTTTTTATATTAGCAATTTTGAGGCTGAACTAAACTATTTTAAATATTATTCGTTTGTACGTCGTTTGATCGATCCACGACCACTAATTTAATCTCATCATATTTAATTTTCTGGATCTCTGTTCTATAACAAGACGTAGACAATTTAGGCTCTTTTATTGCAACATCTGCTGTATTCCAGGGAAGTCATTTGAGCCCATGTTTTTATTTTGTCTCGAATATATGTAAGCGGTTATATTCTCAAACTCATGATCATTATTCTGATACCATTACTAGTCTTATGTTTAACTAACGTTTACTTTGGTGTTAGCTGCAATAGAGGATTGTACTTTAGGTTACCATATTAAAATATGCTCAACAGAGAAAACTCCGCACTTGGCTGCAGTAAATGATGGTCTAAGGTATTCCTAGAACTGTCATAAAAGCGCTTTTCAAGACTTTCGTTCGACTATTGGAAGTACAGCATTGATTTCTTTGTTTTGCTCTGCGTGGAATTTCCTACGTGGATAGTTACAATCTGCCTTCCTACCTTGATCGTTTAGATTGTATTAGTTGTAGAAATTGTTTTTGTTCATCAATTATATCAGGCGGTGTTGAATCCAAAGCCACACTAGAAGGAATAAATTACCTTTTGAATCCTCGTACCTTGGAACGGCTCGCACTATTAGAATTCCGCTTCACCAAACTGGGTAAAGCCCAAACAAGCCCTTTACTATACTCGTATTGTTGCGAGAAGCAAATAATCGTTGTGAATTATTCCACTATAATGTCAACAAATTTATTTAAAAACTTTTTGCTGAAAATTTAATTAATCATTGTTTTTTTGTATTTATTTTAACTTTTATATCATTTTCATCTTTTAATTTTGTTTTAATATTTTTATTTTGCTTTTAAATTAATCTGGTTGAATTATAGCTGACCTAACTGTCATAAGTATGCCTCTTCCTATGGCGGAATAACTTCATCTTATTAGATTTCTCTGACTAAACTGAGAAAGCCAATAGACATCAAGATTTTCAACTGAGTATTGCGTTTTGAAACGAATCGAAAACGATTGAATGCCTATTTAATCGAAATTTTTGAACGCTTATCAAAAAATTTGTACTGAAACTATAGAAAGTGCATTTACATTTGGGGTTTAGTTTTTTCCTGTAAGATTTTTTGTTAGGAAATTTTCCGAATTGCCTTTTGATTGCTTATTGAACATCATTATCTTTACAATAAATACGAGATAGTTGATTTTTTTATAACAAACCGCTTGGAAGGAAAACGTAGATTAGAAAACCATTCAGGTAACCACGATGTACAAATAATACGATTCCCGTCCTTGATTTCAACTCCATAAAAGAACGGATTATAAATACCAATATTATAAACTTGTACACTGGCTGCGTGAGTCCACTAATCGCTATATTAGTTTTTGATTTAAGGTATTGAAATTTGAAAGAACACCTAGACATATGAGAATGTGACACGTTGAAAATAAGATTTAATTCAAAATGACACGGAAGGAGAAGAAGGCTAGAACAGCCATGGAGTGTGGCAACCGCAGGACGTAAGTAAGTCAATAGAAGTGGCCAAAATGTTCAGCCCCAATGAGGCGCAATATCATAAAGAATATGGGTTATTTATAATATCAATTTAGTTTTGATCATATGCCGATGTTGCTAATAGTCTCGAAGTTCTGTCTTCAGGCTATACAAATATAAGTCGAAGCTTGACACCCGTTAGTTTTGTAGAAGTAAAATTGATGTTCCCTATCGCATTATTGTTGATCCCTTGTTAACATCCTAATTGATGTTAAGATTGTTGGTTTTCAAAGTCTGTTTTTTTCTTTTTATTGATTTATATAACAAATGAAGACAGAACTAAACTTTATGTAACTACAAATTTCAGACTGTTGTAATATTTTAAAATGTACGTGTCCATTTAACAGAGGATGGTCCATATATGTTTATACATGATATCCTAGCACCTATGATACAAACGATTAGGACCCAAAGCTAGAAAAAGCTCTTTCAACGAATACCCGAACTAGCTACTACCAAAATATCTGAAATACTTATTTCGTCTCCGTAGCAGTAATGTACACAAAAGCTAAAATCATTCTCGGGGATAAGCACAATGAGTTCGATTCTTGAAATGAGTCTAGCTATCTGTAGTATTCGTTCGTATATTATAGGTGCTCGAAGACCCTGTATATAAACAAATAAATACATTAATTAATTTTAAATTTAATAAAAAATACAAAAGCAAAATCTATAAGCAAATTCATAGAATAAAAAATAAACTAAAAATTCATCAACAACTTTAAACAAAAAATCGTAAAATTGCTATATACAGAGAAACTATATTATATTTATAATTAATTATCAAAATTAAAACAAAACAAAGAACTTATATAACACAAAACTTATTAATTTAATTTAATTTAAAAAAAATATGAAATGAAAATAAAAATGGATAAATTAAACATATTATTGTTTTAAACGCGTACGTATGTGTATATATATGATAATCAATTAAATAAATATTTATGTATTATACAGGGTGTTCTGCAATTTACAAATAAATGGCGTGTTATTGACTTCCTTTTTGGTTCCTGAATTCGATCAAAATTATATGTGAATTCAATGAGAAAGAAGATAAGTCTTTACGAGCCCTTTATTCGAATGTTGAAGATGCACGCTGTTTACAGGGTGTAAAAGAAACCATACTATAGACTACGTTTGATGATGAGTAAGTAAAGTGGGTCACCCAGCGTTTTAAGCTATACAACTCTACTAGTAAAATGCTTACATAGATGTGACCTCCTTTGCTTACTAGAGTAGTATGATGTCATTGACACCGTGTATGACTGATATATCCACATACACTAAATAATTAAAAATCAGTTGAGAAGCGAAACAGAAAAATAAGCAAAAAAATAATAATTCTTTTAAATGTTTAATGTTGTTTACTTTATTTTTTCTTTGAGAATAAAATATATATTTAAAGAAGATAAAAGTAAATTTATTAAATAATTTCATTCGAATTTATATTTTATATTTTGATATTATCCCAAAAATAACAAATTTCCATCCTTTTCCAAGTTACTTCAACATCATCAGACACATACTATGCAGCTGTATAAAAAACGGTAGGTATTTTTGTGTTATCAATTTCTTTACAGTGAAAAATAAAGTTTAACCTGAATAGTACGAGTAAGCATTATTATTAGATAAGGAATAGGATACAGGATGTAATAAATAAAAGTGAGCAGTCTAGTATCTGTGGCACTAATTTGCCTTTCGGATTTGGGAAATTATATATTTTTTTCTGGGCGCCAGATTAGTGAACCACCAGGTGCTAATAAAATTCACGTAAGTAACTAGGAATCACATACAATTTAAAAATGTTTAATCCTGTGCAGAGCTAGTATGCATCAATAACAAAACATCCCTGAATTATTCGATTTTCAGCAGGTATCATAACTGTTCGCCAGGTGTATTGGTGCCATCGTCAAGTTTGGATCAAACTTTTATTTATATTGAGACGTCTGTATAATATTATGTTCGTTTCTGGTGGAGGACTTATTCATAAACTATAATGCCGCGCACTAACGTCAGAAAATTTCATTATCGAACTCACCAGGAGGAATTGAATTATGTATTGAAGATCCAGTAATTATAGATATAGGAGGATAATTATAGAATAGGCAGAAGGTGAGTACATTCGATAAATTTCGAGAACTTCAGCAAGATTGAGAAATTAAGGTTTCTACCATTGATTCACTTAGAGTCGAAAATTATAACTATAGGTAGAACACACGGAGTTTGTTTAGAAGCATCAGCAGGGACAATTTCCTATTATCTATTTACCTGTATATAATGCGAGAGGCGCTCTGCTGATTTTAAATAAATGTGGAAAAGCTAACCGTCTAAATAATATAGAATTTAATAGTTGTTTTTTGCTAAAATCGGATAAGTGTAAAAGACTTTATCATCTTAGCTAACTGGTTCAATATTTAAAAGTATTGCGGTTGGATCGAGGGATACCGTTATCGAATTCTGATAGAGGCAGAAAAACGGATTTTTCATCATCAGGTTCCGATCTGTGTTATAGATGAAATTATTATTAAATAACCTAACTAGGTTCGACAATCATTGCCACAAATGGGCAACACTTAGACCAGCATAGGGATGATAACTGATCCTATATTCATTTGTAGTTAATTAACCAAACTAGCTCAAAAAGCGGGACATTGTAAAAGTGAATGCAGTCATCATCCTCTACAAAGCAGAAATAATAAATCAAAAACGTAAGAGTTTTATCTTTGTTTCACATTCGTATTTGATGTATTTATTAATTTTTTTGGTCCTTGCTTCAATCAAATATTACGAATCAATTTTTCACATATAGTAGTACACATTTCAGTTACTGGTTTATGAAGTTTTGTTAAATTTTTCCTCTATCTATCTGTATTGTTGCCTGCAAACTACTGCAACCTTTTCGATGCGTTGCTAGGTGTTCCATGCTGTCATATCTTATGTTACACAGGACTTGCCCGACGAGTAGCCTAAGACTTCTCAACTAATTTGTTGATGAAACCTTTGTACGTTCTAATGTGACTAACCCATATTTGATAAAATTTCGAGAACATCATCGCAATCTCCGAGAAGACGTTTGATCATATAAATGCTGTTTTTCCAAAATTTTGATCTGACCGTAGTTTTATCACCTTCTTCTCAAAGGTAGACAATATTGAGCGATCCGATGTACCAAATATTCGACTTTCACTTCCAAATGTGGTCATTCAAAATTTTGTGAAGTTCAAGTTTGCATGACTGCGAAAGGCATATCAGGCAACAGTGCGGAGCGGATCTTACACGCGAAATTATACTTACACTTGGCTAGCCAAGGCCCTCTGGATATTGCTAAATATTTCGTTTCGTTAATCTTAATTTTTAAATCAATTATTTTTCCGGATCAGTTTAGCGGTACAGAACTATTATGAATATCATTTGGTCTTGGACCACAAAGTACGATATCAGCAACCACAAAGATTTAGCCTAATTGATTAAATTCGGAGTTTGGAAACTAAATACAGATTTGCCTTCTGTTATTTCAAACAAAAATGAATTTCTCTGCGATTCCAAAATATGTGTTAATGTTATATTCCTACCATATTTCTAAGATAATCATCGAGTAGAAAAGCGATATTGCCACTCGCGAATAATATCCTGAGAGCGGGTTGATTGTCGCTCAAATACACTTTGTTCAGCAAGAGTTTTCTACTACACATTGTTGATAGTATTTAACAAAGCTACTTGTATGCCATGGTTATTCCTATATTACATACAAACGGTCACGTGTCTGAATCGGAGTTGATCCAATTTATTCTAATTATCCGATTTTTCATCTTGATTGATCCTGGATCACAATGATGAGATCATGTAAAATTGAGGTACCTTCTTTTCTTAAAGTTTTGTAAAATACCGTTGAAACTAGGTGCTTAAGGCTACGCAAATAATATTTACAGTCTTCGACCAGTTTAGATTTGGAAGTGGTCATAGGATTCCTTAAATAATGGAGTACAAATTTACTATCTGTGCACAGAATAATATAATCGCCTGGAATAGCGAGATTAGAAGCATCAATCGCACAACGTATGAGCGCTATCACAACAAGAAGCAACTTCATTGAGAACTAAGTAGAATAAGTCATAATGGGGAATCGAATATTGAACTTAAATTATCAACGAGTGGAAAATACGCGTACAGGGATAAGTTAGGTCCGGTCTACTAGAAATAAAATTGCCAGAGATAATAAACCAATTAAATGTACCATTTGTTGGTGTATAGATAGAACGGGTTATGAGCAAGACACTAACTAGTGCCTGCAACAAATCTAAATAGTCGTGGTGGTCAAACGATCCTACCATCAAACTAACTAGGCTTCATAAGCTAAGACAGTCCTATCAAAAGGAAACAGATTATTTATTTTGTGCGAAAAAAGAACGTCACTAACTGATGTGCCGTAATAAATATATTAAAATCAATAATTTATCAAGTCATTGCAGCTTAGAGATATTCATTACGGAGCATGGTACTTCGTGTATAAATTCCGCAGTGATAAACTTAAAAACATTTACAGCTAGCGTCCACCGAATACCCTTTTGCCTGTTGATTACGAGGAAACAGACACAACGAATTTTCCCAAAATCATGATATTTTAGGCTGATAAGTAATCATTACGAGTTACGACACATGAATTCAAAAAACTTTCATTTAAGGCTTATCACAATGAGCCGAAACCCACATAACCTTGACACTATTGCTAGAGTAAAGAAGACTGTTCAAATGTTTGCAATCCTTGACCCGTCCTTGATCTGTACACAGAATAATATATTCGTCTGAAAGCGAAGCTCAGCTTAAGCCTAAGTAGTCTTACAGTTTAAGCCTAAGTACCTAGATTCTCGCGTATAATCGTAGATCATGTGAAGGACAGTAAGAGATTCCCGATAGACTTAATTTTCTCCCTGAAGTTTTTTCCCTATTCCCCTCATACAGCTGCTTAGTTTTGTTTTTGGTAATAAGAGGACCAGATTTTTCGAAAGCTAATGTGATTGCGCCCGTAAAAAACGAAGCAAACAACTCTATTTTATTAGTTGAGGTTTAAGAGTAGAACTTGTATAAGGATTATGTTCAAAGAGATATGCACCTGTGGTTCTAGATGAGAATGTCATTGGTCACTTTCCAATTGAAGATCAAATCGATAATAGACATAGGGCACAGACTAATATCAATCACTTCTCTGCCTACTGAATTGTTAAAAGTTAGCTTTATTACGGATTTCAAGCACAGATACTTAACACAAATATGAGCCCCTATTTTTAATATTCGTACTACCCCATAACGTGCGATGAGTATTAGCAGCGCAGCCTACCGCTAAAGGTAATTGGTTTGAGCTGCTCCACGAAACAAGGTTGATAAACTTTTCCAAAGGCGGAGGTGAAACCGAATCATATAAGGTAATTACATTGATGCTATCACCAGTGATTTGCATGACTTCTAAAGAGTGTCGAGCACAGCTGCAACATCAGTTGAGCTGCATTCCTGAATTGGACTTTACTTATATTTACGATTAATACAAATCTCTCTCCTTAACGTCAAACCTTTTGTCTACCAACGATTTCGTTTAATCCAGAAATCGCACCTTCGCAAAGGTATTGTTCCTGAATCAGCCATATATCTAACGAAGCAATCAGTAACTTAGGCTTAAAAGATGCTGTATTGCGATAATGTAAGTTGATCTGTTTCAGTTCAAGTACATAACCCTAGAGAGGATCGTCTCAATTAGGTAGCATAGCCCGACAAATTCCACTAAAGGCGTTATCGATTAGACTATCAACACGCATCCGGATTTCTATCTACAGGCTGATTGGGAGATGTCGTCACCGTTCGATTCTGGCAGCTCATATTCTAGACTCGAAGCAATTTGGGGCATCCCATCGACATTCTGGGGTTCCCAAAAAAAAAATTCTATTCCAGAAACTTTATTCTGGAATAGAAGATAGATAGATTCTTTATTCTTTATATTTTTTGTAAAATAGTTGCAAACTGGAAAGAAAAAATAGATGAACATATGACCTCCGATTTGGCTGAAAACCCGTAAGGTAAAACCTAGAAAGCAATCCGCGACGAACAGCTGATTACAACGATAGAACATAAAAAAACCTATTTAACGGCCAACATAGACTTATTTGATTTGTAAGGATGTGGTTGTGAACTCCTACCAGCCTCCATGTGAGAGGAACACTATTTTTGGTAAATCTTCAATACATTATTTTTACCCACATGCCACAGTTCTCTAATTTTGGACATACACAAGTATTGAAACAATTGAAACAATTTTTTTATTAGTTTCGATGGATTCATCTTGGAAAGCTTCCATAAATACCTGGGAGAAAATGCATAGTTATTTTAATAACGAAATATGGAAGGATACACAATCAGCAATTGGTATCCTCATTTTGGAGGCATCCAAAATGACATCCTCATAGGTAATTGTAAATATTTAACAGTGACATCAAATACAGGAGAACTGCCATTGAAGAATGTGCACGAAGAAGCAACTTTTTCATTGTGAACGAAGTTATCTAACTAAGTATATTTAATCATGAGGAGCGGGTCTTCCACTAATAACGGATGAACTGTTGAAAGTGTAACCAGCTGGTTCGTCGAAGAGAATGGGATCATAAATGATCAAAGAACAATTATGTTCACTGTTGAGGCAGCCTTCTCATCGAACCCAGATAGGATATGATTGCGAGATACTTACTAAAATACGTGAACATGCATGCCCAGTCTTGATGATATAGATAGTGTAGAACGGGTTATGACCAATACACTAACCAATGTCTGAGACAAATGCTTGATGTGTAAACATGCTAACAAATCTAAACAGCCATGCTGTTAAAATGATCTTATCATCAAACTGACTAGGGTTCATAAGCCAAGAAAGTCCTATCAAAGAGGAACAGATTATTTGTTGCGTGTACAAAAGGAATGTCACTAGACGAAGCAGCACAAAAAAAATCGAAAAGTGTTAATTGCAACTTGGCAAGATAGATAGAATAAACATAACCGAAAGACTTGGAAATAAGTTTTGCTTCTAAGTGCTCCGTTTACGCAAATGCTATCGGGGCAGTCTAATTGAATCGGTGGTCTGACCAGTAGTCTGAACCAGGAGTCTGACCAGTAAACTGATGATACTAATATTACCCAAAAGTATTAGTGCATTATGTAACAATATTTTAAGCGTGACACGAACGGATATGTAATCGATAGAAAGATAAATTCGGACTTTAATCTGAAATCTCGAAAATTTTACAAAAATGTAAGAAGTTCACCCTACAGTATTTTAAAGAGGCTAGGAGAGTGAATAGGTTACTGCGGACTCTTAGTAAATGCAACTAATTTTTAATTAGATATAGGCTCGGCATTGGTGCCATTAAGGCCGCTTCTAAGGTTAACTACGGTGCAGAGGATTAGCAAACCTTACCCGAAAAATTCCTTGACGAGAATTGCAAGTTTGTTCACTTTGCATCCAGTTGTCCGGTCTTCAACAACGCGAGGTTCCACGTGTCGAACTCTAGATCTCTAAATGTAGGTCAAATGCCTTTTTGTCTTGATTCAAGCTCACACAATTCGTTAAAGCAACTGATCGCGTTAGAAAGAAGTATTTCTTTGTACCACTGGCCAAATGCGGCTTTGAGGTTAGAACCCTATGAGTTCTAGCCAATTTTAAATATCAAATTCTGTTCTCTAATTCTTTCAGAGATCTAATGTTGTCCAGTGCCAATCTACCTTCATTTTACTTTTAGTATTATGTTGAATCAGATGTAAAACATCTTGAATTGTCATAAAACCTTGTGTATGGGTCTTCCTTGTAATGATCCACCTGCTGTGGCGCGTAAAAGAGAGAGACAATGCACGACAACTTCACCAACAACGTCAAGCAACCGTTGCTTGGCTTAGTACAAATTTGGATTACCGCATGGCGGTGTAATTGTAAAAAGGAAGAAAAATCAATGATTCCTCCTCCCTCCCCCGTCATACCAGTATGCCTCATCCAGCTGTAGCATGCATCTTCCAGCAACACTAGGTCTTTGCTATGATTTAATGGACCAATCGTTCATTAATCTGAAATTAAAGTTGATTATGTAATCTTAGAAATAAGGCGGCGAAATCCCCCTTAATGGGATGTAGGGCAACCCAAATGATAAAGTAGTTTAAAATTGTAGAAACAAACCAGTAATATTCGTTAAATTCACCAAGCCGATCACAGTATCCAAGATGATTACCCACCCCTCTTGATATGTCAATATTAAAGCACTGTATATAATTTCTTCTACAGCTCTTTAATCGTGTTTTGGTTCTCAACTGTCTGCAACATCGGTGAAATTTAGTACAGATCGTTGGTATAATTTGCTTAACCCAAGGGAGCTTCATACATCATGCACAACTTGTAGAATCTTTCTACATTTTCTATGGCTGTTAGCTTGTTTTGATTTGTTCGCCGGCCATTGTCAGCTAAAAATGTGACCCAAGTAAATCACTCCGTACCTACATAATTCGTTTGATCCAACAATAACGACATCAAACAAGATAAAATGTTTACACAACGAGCGAATAATGTGCTCTCGTTTACAGTATGGACTGATGACTTTGTTGCTTCGACTGACAATTTTGAATGATTCAATCGTTTTGTTTTGCATAGAAGAAGTGGTTTGCGATTGCTTGCTTGCTAGATGGTCAAGCATTTACCCGTATAACCTCTATCTATTCTAGACACATTGTGTCAGTACAAAACCAATCTCGAGTATCTAAGAGGAGTGTGTTTTGTGTTTGTGCTAAAATCCCATTAAAAGTACTGTTCTTGTCCTCTTTAGGTTATGAGATAAGAAAAACGAATCTTAATCTTAGATTTCCAAAACCCTCTTCATTAGGTATCCAAATGGTTTTTCTCTTTCATCGTCTCGCCTAACATCTATTTGCCGCAACTTCACATATTTTTTCATAATCAGATTTTCTCGGGTGCTCCGAACCTGTCATATTTTACTGCATTAATGAATGTGCCAATTGTTAATTCATTTGGGTCTTTTGCAGATGTAGTGACATCAGCATACGATGGAAGCACAAATTTTATCAGTTCTCCCTCCATAGCCGTACAATACCCTTAGTCTTACTCAGCACCCCATCTATTGTGATGTAAAGTGGACAGGAAAAACTGGAATTAGCTTAGCTTGCAACCGCGATATCATAGGGTTCCAGCATGTCTCTTTTAATCTATCGTTGTATGTGTCCAGGCTTGGGTACATCGCTGACAAAGTTGTAGATAAGCTGGAAAGCTTGAAAGTTCTGATTCGTATGATGTGTTTATGTTCAATATCACGGTATTCTGGCAAAATTCGATTTCTGACACCAATTTGTTTCGAATTTTGGACCATCGGACGTATCCTTTTACAAATAAAATATAAAATTCTCAACGTAGGCTTCGGAGGGGACAGGGAAGCTAAATCTATACCTCCTTGTGGTGCTTCCTGCTCAACTTTAAACGAAACAGACGTTTTAGTGGAGAGTGTGTAGAGGCGCAGAGCTGAATGCTTTAAGCAATTTCACCAGTATGACACCTATGTATTTATATTCATAACAAGAGGGTTTCTTCGAATTATCAATCATCTTTCACAAAAACTATCAAGCCTACATAAAGTCCTCGAATTGCCATGTCGAAATTATTACTGGCTCGACTTCGACAATTGTACATGGACTGTGGAAAATTAATTTGCGCCCACATAGCTTTGGAAAAATTTTAAATGCGCTCATAGGCTCGCCGCACAAAAAGCTTCCATCTAAAAAGTAAAAATTACCGTGTCGTTACAATAATGAAAACTGCTACAAGGAATTGGTTAGTACTGCATCGGCCACACTCGCCTATCTCACTAATAAGATCATCAGGGCGGTTTTCGTACTAATCGATAAATCTAAGGATTTGCGATACCCTTGCGTTACCAAGAGCGAAAGCGATATTATTCTCTAGTAGAAATCAAAAGGAAATATTTGTTCAAGTCCCACTAGCGTACGCTGTAAAATCAATAAAAGATAATCACCCAATCCACCCTAGGACTTTTGAGTCGGGTCGCCTTCTGGTCCCCCCCCTCGTGTTTCCGGTTTTATAAGTAAAGGGGGAAAACGAAACATGAGACCTGGCTCACAAGCCCTAGTCGATCGATTAGGGCCCCCAACCATCGATTTCCAACAAAGTAGCTAAGATCCGCTGGATAAAATGCGGATATTATTTTACTATAGGGAATCAAAACACTCAAAAAATCAATTCTTATGCCTTGTGAACGTAACAACTAGCACGATCTATATTCCACCATTTTTAAGATCAAAGAAACCCAGCAATAGCAAATTAGTCATATTCTATGAAACCATAAAGTTAAGGCGTGAGGCTGAGGCGTAAAGCTTAAAATATTTAAAGATTTTTGGTTGTATGGTTCACTAGAACTATTCGCTAAAAGAACTTGCTGACTTGTAAATTCAGGGGAATCATGCTGAGGAACACTAGAGCCTTGGAATTAATGAATGGTGGACTACGACCCGTGCAGTCATAATAATTCATACTTAGACTGTGTGCCTGAGCAATTTTTTCGACTAAATTGCCGACTAAACTAAATTAATGAGTAGTTATGCTATTAGCTACCAGGTTTTATGATTTAGACTCCTGCTGAGGTTGCTTAACTATTTAGTTGTCATTTTTATTTTTATTATTTTTATAAAATTTCGTTCTGGCTGAAATTTAAGAATACATAAAAATTGATTAATAACTATTCCTATTACTTTCCAAGTTATGTTGTTTCAATGGATTGCCTGGTATTTGTTTTTTGTAAACTTTTAGCTCTCATTGTTAAAATTTCGATTGTAATTTATAATCACATTCATGGTTAATACGATTACCGTATCCATATTTGTTTTATTTTTTTTATTTCCTTTATGTCAAATAATAACAAACCCGTGTTGTTGAAAAACAATATGACGTAAGAAAAGTCGTAATCTAATTTAGTTTACAATAGGAGGGACATATGATATATGATATAGGTATGAAAGAGACCTTTGAATGAATGATATGATTCAGTCATTAACTTAGTTTAGTCTGCAATTTAGTCGAAAAAATCGCTCTCAGGCACACAGTCTTAACATCCAGTCTCTTCGCAGATTGAATGGTTTGAATGGAAATGGAAGATAAATGATAAAATTAAAATATATATATATATATATATATATATATATATATATATATATATATATATATATATATATATATGAACGTAAATAAGCAAGTTTAAAACATTTCTTGATGATAACGAAAACGGTAACTAGCCAAAATTATTTTGATGCTGTTAACTCGATAAAAGCTTATCTCCTTGCATTTTATGCACTCTTATATAACAGTTGCATGGATCATTTGGAATTTGATGCGCCGCGCTTGGTGTATCTAGTGCTTTAGTACCTTTCAAATCTATTCAGCACTTTTGAATTTTTGCCTATTCAGCATTCCAACTACAGTGCAACTACACAATTGGTAACATGCGATTTACGAACACAACACAATTTCGTACTCGAGAGAAATGTCAAATAAATTATGACATTTTATAAATAGTCGAATAAAGGTTAAGCAAAATGTTGAATAAAACGTTTAACCAAACATCTAAATTTCTAAAAACAATCAATTGTCTTGTTATAAAATGTAACAGTTACAGTTCGCACGCTCAATTAAAAAATCATCTAGAGTTATTTCATAAAAAATACGAAATCGATTCATGGACAAATTTAACACCAAAAATTATATCATATTTGGGTAAAAGTATTTATTTACAAAAAAATCATCCGCTATCTTTAATACGGCAACGAATTGTTGATTATTTTTACAAGAATTATGTTAATTCGAAAGGAAATCCGCTGTTTAGTGTATATGATTCATTGAGCCCTGTTGTGACTACGCAACAGAATTTCGACGATTTACTAATTCCAAAAGATCATGTAAGTCGCAAGAAAAGTGATTGTTATTATGTAAATGAGGATCATTTATTGCGGGCTCATATGACGGCTCACCAGTTTGATTTAATTAAATCGGGATTGGATAATTTTTTAATGATCGGAGACGTGTATCGCCGAGATGAGATTGATTCAACACATTATCCAGTCTTCCATCAAGTTGATGGTGTGCGAATTATAAATAAGAATTCATTGTTTCGTAATAATTCTGAGTTGGAAATAATGGAATCATCTTTTAAAACTAATCCACTATCATTTTCCGAGTCCTCGGTTAATTCGAAATGCCTGGACGAAATAAAACAACCGTGCCACACATTAGAGGCTGTAAAATTGGTGGAGTATGAATTAAAATCGGTTTTAAGTGGCTTAGCTAAGCGTCTATTTGGTGAGAAAATCGAATATCGATGGGTCGATGCATATTTCCCATTCACGCAACCTTCGTGGGAGCTTGAAATTCTGCATAACGGGAATTGGATCGAGGTATTGGGTATTGGTGTAATGCGAAATGAAATTTTACAAAAGGCAGGTGTTCATAATTCAATCGGATATGCCTTTGGGTTGGGTTTGGAACGTTTGGCGATGATATTGTTTGACATACCAGATATTCGCCTATTTTGGAGCACGGATTCTGGCTTTTTAAATCAGTTCAATGAAAAAACACAAAAATTTAAACCTGTTTCGCAGTTTCCCCAATGCAAAAATGATATATCTTTCTGGTTGCCAGAGAATTGTAGCATTGCTGATTTTGAAGTTAATGACTTCTATGATTTGGCTAGAAGTGTAGGGGGCGATGTTATCGAACAAATTAGTCTTGTCGATAAATTTAAACATGCAAAGAGTGGAAAATCTAGTTTATGCTTTCGAATCGTGTACCGTCATATGGAAAAGACGTTGACCCAGGCAGAAGTTAACAAAATACACAAAGCCATCGGAGAAAGTGCAACTAAATTGTTTAATATAGTAATTAGATAAAACGTTTTATTAATAAAATTAAATACTTTATTGATATATAAAATATATTTAAATAGATTTTTATTTATAAATATTAAAACATTTTGTCACAATCACTAGTTAGAGTATTTTTCTAAAATAAAAAAACAAAAATTAGGAAAAGCCAAATCAAATAAAACAAAATTAGAAATCAATTTCTTCTTTTTCCTTTTAAATGTGAGCTATCTAGGATCATCGGCCGTGCATAGGAGTTCCTCTGCGGTCCAATGGCTACCATTTTTCTTCTTGGAATTACATCTTTCCACATCATAGCGATCAACATGTAGAAACCACCAATAGTTTTCGAAATTAATTCAAGGGCCCCCAACATAAAAGGTGTAAGGGCTTTGATTAGATTATTAAATTGTTCCATAAATTTAATTGAAAATACTCCAAAATATTGTATAAAACGAACTGTTACGGCGATGAGAGAAATCACTAGTAGGCCCAAAAATTTCAAGACAGCTATCGAATTTGATAATGTAAATCCTGTCGAACAAAACCATAAAATATGTTCGCTAATTGATCTCTTCCACATACCAAACAACTCTTTGAAGCTATTTGCAATCGTTTTCGGATCATACTGAAATTCATCCCACGGTTCCGGCTCTTTTACTTTCGGAATTTCTTTTTTATCATTTTTATCATATGGCCGGAGACATTTTAATTTTATTACAATTTCGTTATTTCGGAATAGGACTCGTTTTATACGAAACCAGTATTCACCGAACGGCATAAAATCCAGTTCGGTCCAAATGCAATAGCCAACTGGGGCACCAATTGTTTTTGGATCGGTTACGCCCAACCAAATCTGCTGTGTAGGATATTGGGTAATGTATATTCTTTTAAATTCTTCTAATTTGTTCTTCAGTTCGGTTTCTGCGTTGCTCACGACAATTAAATCTCGATACAAGTTTAGAGGTGCTACTAACCGTTTTTCCTGATAGTGGCCATGGAATACAATATCTTTCAATAAATATTTCCCAATATTTTGTAGATAATTATCAGTGTTTGGGCTCCTAGATCTTGAGCGAGATGTTCTTTGTCGCTGCGAAGTATATGATGAGGCTGGAATATTCCAACCTACTTCGGAGTTCTAAAAAGTTAGCACGGTTAATTTGTATTTGTTATTACCTAATCAATTATAAATCTCACGTTACTCATTGTACCAATAGTAGAGCAATTAGCGATTTATTACTTTTAAATGCAGTGAAAATTACAATTTCACTTTGCGTATATCGAGAAATATATACAAATACAAAAATCCCCTGGACTAAAATATTAATTTCGGTGTCAATATTCTCTTTGAAATATTTTTAGGGTTGCCTCAGTTCATACATGTTTGATAGTGCACAGTTGATCAAATAAGTATTTACTAAGTACACAATTCTTACGTTTAATTAAAAGTTCCGTTCGAGTGAGAAACTTATATTCAAACGCTCCATTAAGGTGTTTTATGATTGGGTCCGTTCGTTGTTCGATCATTCATTCAATCAATTTTTTTCGACCAATCATACTGCTGCAAAATGACGATTTTTTCTTCTGCTAATTTTTTGAAATGAGATGATTAGTCGAAAAATTGTTTGAACGAACGAACGCGCAAACACATCCATAAAGACGCCTTAAATTACCGAAGACGAAACCGGCCGAAATGTTGCATATACCTAGCCGTTCATTTTTTCCACTATTTGTTTCCATAAGGTCCTTTTTCCTTATAGGAAGCCAAAATTTTTAAGGTGGATATGTAACTACCGGATTTACATATTTATAAAAATATGCATGGTTATAGTAGACAGAGAAAATTTGAATAGTAAAACGAGAGACAACCTAAAAAAGATATCTCATCCTTTGTAAACGTAAAAATCTAAACTTCGTATTCATTTTCTGTAAACAGTCGAACACCAATCAAAGAAAATTGTTTTTTTTTTGCGTATACGTTCAATTTTTGTTTTAATTTTGTAGTTCAAATGACTTTTGATTGCCTGTTTTAAAACATTGGTTAAAACACTGCAAAACAGTTAAAAAATCGCGCCAAATTTTTTAATTGTTGTTAACTTCATTTTGTTAAAATTATTTGTCATTTGCATGATTGCTTATTTTACGTTATTGTGAACGTATAACAAAATTAAAAAGGAACAACTATTGACATACATATGTATGTATGTAGTTGTAACTATACATTGCGTTTATTCTATTTAGTAACAAATTTCTGTGTACATAAAAAAATTGTGTGTTCCAAATGTTTCTCATATAATCATTTTATCAGCTCTTAAAACAGGATAGAGACTAACACGGACTTATAGATATAATATATATTTTTAATTTTGTGACTTTTTTACACCAGTGCACGCGATGCGGCTTCATCGAACGTTCTAACCGAGGAATTGACTCCTTCCCACCAAGTCACCTTCCGCAAGAAGTGTGAATTATAAACTTTGATCGCTTATCTATATAAAACGTGAAATTCCCGGTCCGACGCAATATCTCTATAGCACCACGACCAGTTTGAGTACTTGCCCGTACAGTTGCAAAACGAAATTGAAATTCTTTAAATTGATCGTTCGATAATCTAATCATTTTGACGTATGAATTTTTATCAATTTCTGTAAAAGAATTTAGGTTATCCTGATGCTCCGTGACTATATCCAGCGGCGATGAGTTTCTGGGATGACTTCCAGTGGCAATATTCTGGCTTTCCCTGGGAATAGGGAATCGGGAAAAATATGTTCATAGCATTTTTGTCTAAATTGTATTTTTCGGGCCTACTGAAGGAATAAGTTTAAATGCACAAAATTTCTAAATATAGTTAATTGGGAAAATTTTGTTCTACAAAATTTTTATATGGTAAAATATTTTCCCATTTAACTTTGTTTCGAAAATATTTACAACAAAAATGCTACGAAAATATTTTTTCCCAATTCCCTATTGTCAGAGAAAGCAAGAATAGTGCCACAGATCAAATCTATGTGTAGCTGTCGACGATTGCATATCAGGTAGATTTCACCTTCGTGATAATTTTGAACCTTCTAGCTTTGAGGTCTTATTTTTAATTAATATCCATCTATAAGTAGGAACCATTGATAAAAGAAAACGAATACAAATTTGTTATTCCAAATTGACTTTTCGGCCATAGATAACTTATAAATCATAGTTTTTTCGTGTGTACGTTTATAGCCCTGCGTACATACAAAATAGTTACATAATATTGTGGCCCGAATATATTCACAGGCTGACGACTAATTTAGAGAGTGTTATCAAGTATATATATTTGATATCACTCTCTAAATTAGTCGGTTCAGAGCACTTGCCTCTCCATGCAAAACTTAAGTGCGGTACGTGTCTATTTATGTGTACAATTATTTTAATTTTATATTGGAATTTTGGATGCGTAACGGATAGGTAAAATACAATTTAATAAATCTGGTAAGTATTGAAGCAGAATATAAAATTCCCCACATTTGGTAATGCATTTATTTTGCAATTTCAAAATTCAATTTCATACTAATCACGTAAAAACAGAACAAAATCTGACCCTTTTTTGTATTTTCGTTTGTGTCATACGGCTTCCATCTGGACGTCTGGATAGGATTGCAATCTTACTTTCTCTTTCTATCAAAATTTGCCAAGATGGAGCCCGTGGTAAACTTGCTTTAATTTGACATTTACAAATCATTATTCGCGAAACACGCGTTTTGATAAAATAACAATTCTATAAAAAAAATTAATGTTCGTGACTCGACCGAAGACGCCATATTTTGTATTTATCTTGTTAACTTTTTAGTTAAAGTAAGTAAGTGTTTTGTATTTTATGGTATTTTTATATTTCTATCGTTGAAGATAAAAAGCGATCAAATTATAAAACTAATAAAAAATTTAATAATACGTTTGTTGAAAATCATTTATCCAATACTCAACAAAGGAATATTGAAATATCACAAGATTTGTTATGAGAACGACATAGCACAATGGTTTTTGTAATTTTATTTTTATTATAAAATTTTACTATTTTTGTTTTTACAAACTTAAGTCTTAAGTATGAAAAATAAAACTATGAAAATAAAATAACATAAATTATAAATAAACATAAATTCTAAATTTAATTTTGCGTTTCTATTTACAACAATCTTTAAAACTTCGATAAACTTATTGGAAATCACACGCAAAATTGTTGCGTTAAAGTGAACATTATGAAAGCGACTAGTGTTACTATTCCATGGAAAAGACACATACATTTTGCTGAGCATATCGCTGAGACAATACTTTCAATTTACATTAGAGCGGCTGAGATACAACATTTTAATTTTATGACATAAAAAGTTGGATAAATGTTGACATCAACAAAATGTAACCTACAAATATTCGTTATTTATATACAAAAAATATGAACTTTATATTTAATGTTTAATGATGAATTATATATCCCGAAAATTGCGCAATGTTTACGCTATAAAAGTAGTTTTGAAATAAAATTAAAAAGGAGTGGGATGATTTTTTCCTTCTAGTTGCCATAAAAAATATTAAACTTGATATTTTTTACGATAAATTATTGCAACACAACAACAATTTGCTCAATAAAATAAAATTGGATAAGCCATTCTACTAAATAGTCCGACTATGGACTATTTGGGAGAATGATGGATTGGTATTTTGTTGTTTTGTTCTAGTTTTACTTAGAAAATTTTTATTTCCATGAACTAGCGGCTTTTATTTATACAAATTCACGCCATACACCAACATATACCATTTTAAGGAGTAACTGCTCATTCACAGTAGCGGATACACAATTTTAATTAATATTTTAATTTTAATTAAATTTAAGTTAATTTTAATTAAAACCAAAATAAATATTTGGGTTTTACAAATTTACGAAGATGTAACTTTTGTCCACTGAAAAACCATCCACGCTAAAGTCATCATCCACACTAAAAAAACCATTTTTAAATTATTTTTTTTTTAATTTTTTTAATTTTTTTATTTTTAATCCATGCAATCTTTTCTGGGGCCGAAGCACTCCCTGCTCTTTCGCGGTTGATTTCCCCGTCTTACTCATTTCCTTCCAAATCGAAGACGTACGGCTATAGGACCGATTTAAGTTCCTATCTGCACATTGCATAGCTCCATGCCAGCCTATAGTTCTGGGCATGGAAGATGGGTCGGCCCATGAGTTTTGCACGCCGATAGGGGGTCGTAGTTGTGTTCCTTTTAATCACAGATCGTAATATGTTGATGAAAATTTCCTTTTGCATCCTGCCCCTATCGGGATTCGAACTCGGTACCTCCCGATCCAAACGCCAAAGCTTTAACCACTGTGCCATTTGGTCGCCATTTTTAAATTAATTCTTATCTGGTACAATCATACTCCTGATGTGTCATAGCGAGGCAGCTACGTATTAACAAATTATGCAACTCTCTATCAACCACTGCTTCCGGCTTTGATAGGGATACTAATTTCGAATTAATTGTCAGTTCTTTTAAAATACTTCTTCACTGCTTTGACTTGTAGAATGGTTCAGGATCTTGACATGCAAATAATTACCTCAAACATAATTTACAATTATTAAAACTTAAAATGAAATTCGAATTTTTTAAATAAAAGTTACGACCGGTTGACTTGAACTTCAACGCCGTCTAGACGGTAATAGGCAATATCAAGCGTAAAGTCCAAATCAATATACAACACGACCTGTACAAAACCCCCGTTTTAAAATTTTGGTTTATTATTTATTATTTGATAATAATTGATGAAAAGGTTGGAGACGAAAAAATTAAAAACGTATCATATTGTCCAATTTACATGTAGAAAATTGTTTTCTTCTGCAAATTTTTGCAGGTAAATAAGAAACATCCGCTATATAAAAATGTTCAATAAGCGAGAAATAAATAAACATAATTAACATAACTTTTTTATATGAAAATTACTAATTTATTTTTAATAAATTCAAATGCGAAATTTACATTTTTATCTATGTCTGTTTTTATTATGAATCCTTAACGTTTATAAATATAAAATAATATTTTTTCGATAATTTTAAAAATGTTGTCATAAAAATACTCGGATCGAATATATTATATGGCAACATTTTCATTTTTATAGTGGTTTTGGCGGTGTAGTGGCTCAAAAAGTCTTCTGCAAAAATTTGTTTGGATAATTTTATTTTCTTGTCCCTTCATATGCAAAGGTCAATGTTATATCTTTTTTATTTTGCAGAAGTCGCATGTAAATGGGTGTAATGCCGCACTGTTTGGAATTGATAAAGAGCGTGACAAAAGAAAATTACCGAACGCATAAATATCGAATATTCGACGTAAACTAAATTGAAACCAACTTCACGCATAGTTCAAATCATATTTTTTGATTTCGAAAAAATTTAAATATGGCTGCTCTATTCTTTTGTCAGCAGCAGTAACAAATTAGTGACAAAAAATCGTTCAAAAGAAAATTTTTTTGTAAAAAGGCAAAAAAATTAAGTGTGTTGCGATATTTTTAAATGAAACAATACAAAAATTAATTAGTAATTCATATAATCTTCAAATTTCCTTATTAATGTTGTATTATGAAAAAACTAAAACCAGTAAGAAAAGATTAGAACTTTGTTATAAATAAAAGAAAAAATTTATAAGTTTTTTTGAATGAAAAGGAAAAAAAATAAAAGTTTGGGTGCATTTTTTCTGTAAAGACTGTCAGCAAATGTTTATAAATTGAAAGAATATATAATTTTAAGATATTTACACGTTTAATATAAATTTGTGATGAAAACGATAAAAATTGTTGAACTGTATTGTAAAATAAATATTGTATTAGAATAACATAGTAGAAAATTTAGTAACACAACTATTCGATTTAATCTAAATGTGTGTTACTGCAAATTGATTTCCTGGTGGACACACGACATAGACGACGAAGGCGAAGTAAAATAAAAATATAAATCGTATGTAAATTTTATTTTTACTTTAAATTTATTTTCATTTTTAAACATAATTTGTGTTTTTTTAAGCAAAGAAACTTGTATTTTAGCTTTTTCTGTGTTCTTGTATATTATATTACACTGCTCTATATCATCTTTTTGTATATTTTCCAAAATGAAAAAATTGTGAGTTGTATAACAAAAATTTTATGTATTTTTTAGACAAAACCTCTACAAACCGAACAAATATGCAAAGTTTGTTTTATTTATTTTATTCTGTATAAAAGTGATAAACTGAACAAAAACTTGTGCAGCTTGGTACAATTTTCATGGCGAAGAGTCTCTTGTGTAAAGAAAAGTGATCGCACCACACAGCTTCCAAAATGCTATAATACAAAATCTCGAATAACCAAATTGTGTAGGGTTGACTTCTTTATGTTGTAAAGTTACTTTATGTTTTCTTTTTTTTGCACCAAAACAGCTACCTATAATATGTATTATGTACATTTTAAAAGAAAAACTAGATTTTACCAATTGCTTTTGTTTTGTACAATATTTATACTAACAAATATTGATCTGCGTTATTAAAACTAAAAAAATTATTGAACAAAACAACAAAATGTTGCCCTTTCAAACCACAGCAGAAAATGTATATGCATTGAAACAGAACGAATAAATTTGAACTGTTTATTTTTAAGATAAAAATATATATTTTCTAATTGTTATTATCTTGAATAATATATGTATTAGATTTGTAATGTATAATTGTTCTGTGTTTACATATTACATAGTAAACAGACTAATCAGGGGCACGATTCTATTCATTTGTTTACTCATGCGAAATTCTCAATTAAACTACAATGTCTTAAATATGCCTAAAAAGCAATAATCTGTGGGATAATGTAATCATCAATCACATACCTCGGATAAAACAATAAATTCCAGTTTTTTCTTTTCAGGATAAAATTAATTTTTCATTTTAAAAAATAAAATTCTAAGTATGTATTATGTTACCATACAATTTGTATTTATCGTTATAAAAAAGTCCTTGCAAATTGTGTAAATGACTTCTAATGAATCTAAATTTTTTACAACCTTCAATTAAAATATTTCCATACCAGTTTTGATCGTTCAGTTAAACTAATATAAATAAGAGTAGTTGTTAATTCTCAGCCTAACTAAAAAACTATAACTCTTTACCAAATTTTAATATCTATTTTTAAGAGATGATTATAACAAATCCCTGTGATGGCCGCCTCCTTTTAAACAAGCAATAAATTACAAAACTCTTGTTTGAACAAAGCACCCCAGAATGAATGTATTTATAGCTCTTCGATACACTTTAGTTCAGGTAATTATTCATTTTTGTGAGGAATGCTACAACTACATACTACTTTACCCATTTTGAATTTATGTAGCAGTTCGTTTTAAATTTACTACCTGGGAACTAATAAAATGGCGTTGACGAAAGTGGTTTTAATGGAACTGTATTGAAATAAGAAAGTTATCATTTCCAGCTTCATTATTTGCACAGATCTAATGTTCGCTTCAAAGCGGGATTGTCAACAAGTTTAACTTCAAACTTCTAGCGGCCCTATTTCTGGGGCGCTATTTCTGAGTACGATATGGTAAAACGAGAGTACTAGAGTCATATATGAATTGAATCAGATTCGTACGATTGTTATTTAAAATTGAATAGGATCTAGTACTCTCGTTTTCGTATCGTATTCAGAATTAGGGCCTCTGGATACAATACGAAAACGAAAATACAAGATTCATATTTGAATTGAATCAGATTCGTACGATTCTTATTTAAAATTGAATATGAATCTTGTACTTTCGTTTTCGTATCGTATTCAGGGGCACTACTTCTGAATACGAAAAAAAACGAGAATACTAGATTCATATTTGAATGGAATCAGATTCGTACGATTCTTATTTAAAATTGAATAGAAATCTAGTACTCTCGTTTTCGTCTCGTATTCAGAAATAGAGCCCCAGGAATAGGGCTCCAGGTCAGTTTTTAATTTTGTCTCAGACACATTCGATTCTGTAACCATTATGGAATGGTACTACGGAAATTCACAGTAACGAGAATGTTTTAGAATGTTTTTTTTATTACCCAATAGCAAAGGAAATTTTGCTTGTCTTTTTCGCGAAACGATGTCGTTACTAACGGTTAAACTCACTGTCATATTGCATCTAGACCGGAAAATAGCTTTACAACTCTAGAGCATGGTCTTCGGGATGATGAAAATTCCAATGTTTCTGTAACTGAAAATTTTACCCAAATTTGGATACAGACACACCTCAAATTCAAGTATGTCTATCGAATTCGTATATTAGCATTTCAGATTTGTATCTATAATCAACAGGACTTTTCAATATTTGATTATAAATAAGTTTTTTTATAGGCTGAAAACCTTCACTTCTGCATTTAATTTTGTAAATGGATTTGTCAACAAATACATATTATTTAATTGCGTGCTCCTATGGTTTCTGCTGTTCGCAGTGTCATTAATTAACAAAATCCGCTTCAAGCGAATCTGTTTATAATTAAATTTCATATTATTTATTATAAACGGAGGGATTTAAACTGCAGTCTAAAGAAACTCGAAATTTGGGGAAACTTTAATTCATTTACATTATGACTTTAATTTTAATTATAAATTACTTTAAAAACTTGAAAAAAAAACGGTGGCAATATTTCAGAACGTGTGTAGTGTTTTAATTGCATAATCAATAAAAACAAACGGATCGATTTTCAAATTCAAAGCAAACAACTTTTTCTAGTCACAATTTTAGGTGAGTATTTTTTAGCGGTAGTCATCTGTGCCAAAGCAACATTTATAAATTATCATATGCCATTCAATATTATCTATTGGGTATCTATTGAGTTCGATTACTATCAAACTAATTAAAAAATAAATTGTAGTCCGTTCGATACGATGGTGGTTCGATGTAAATATGTGCTTTCAGGGTACCAAACAGTTAGCCAACAGCTTTATGAAATTTTCAAATCAAATTAGCGATGATTTCACTAATCAAGATGCCAACAGTTGGCAGATCTGAAAGCGTATACCCATAAACCAAAAAATTTCTAAGAAGTAGTAGACCGCTCGTTGCAAATCAATATAAAGTTTAAGTTTGTTTCTGTTTCTAAATAATTTAATATGACAAAACTAAAAATTGTTGTTTAGCAACAACTATCTTGTTAGCGTGGCCTGCCGACTGGCACATAAACATTTCGGTTTACAATCATACCAGCACGTTTCACGAAATTAATCACTTACACAATTGTAATTCCATCTGCGTTTTCATGATAAGGAAGTTGTGAGAGCGCAGATAATTGTGCTCCATCGTGTGGTATGGTACTTCTATTTTAAGTTTGATCATTTATCAAAACGTTAATATTTGATTATAAAAAAGCAAGGAAAATTCTTGATCCAATTTAAAAGAGGCTCCAAAAATGTAGTTTTGTTTAAATCAAAGGTCGTGTTCAAATGAGAGATTTACATTCACATTTGAACGTCAAATTTATTGACTGAATTTCTCTATAATTTAATCATATGTTTTTCCTATTTATAATAGATAAGATAGACTTGAAGGTAAATTCTATCATTTATCATTTATTCATGCTTGCTTTGGAACCACTTGCTATATGTAAATATTGTAGTCCATGAGAACCAAATAAAACTTTAAATATCACCGAGTACATGCGTATCAAGTGCAGATTTCATTAATTCGTTTCTGCTATTCAATATTAACAGTGTGGCTAAAATAGGAGAGTTAGACGGTGATATTTAAAGTTAGAACAGTTTGGCGAGTAAATATTCCACTGTTTAAGTTTTTCCTTGGTGTTCAGGTATATCGTAACAGATCTACATATAGTATATATTTCGTGCCTAGTTTTAAATCATCTTCAAAAGTTATTCTGATTGCGCTTTAACATAGCCAAACATTCCAATGAAGTTCTCACAGATTTGTTTTTGCAGTTGATTGTTAGTAATAGCAGCTCCCACCTTGCTCTGTTTCTCCGTAAAGATAAAAGATTTAAAAATTTTCTGCGTACATTTGATTCAGATGCTCATGCTGCACCAATATTATGCAATTTCAATCTTCGACCATCCATTATTATATCGTGGATCATCTCAATAATTGACCATATATGTCGATCGAGGTAATCGATCTATGTTTTGGATGTTGTCGCGAAAATGCTAAAACTGACCATAACCACCTTATTGGTCATGTCGTTTTTAGGTGCAGATCTCGAATATACTGTGATGGATTCAAGTTTCATCTAGTTATTCATTTACCTCAAAATTCTTTCGGATTGCGCATTGACTTAGCCAAACATTCCATTGAAGTTCTGACACGTGTAGTTATTGCTGATAATTGGTCGCACATACTTTATTGAAATCTTTCTCAGCTTTCTCGATACTTATCCTTTCAATAAAAAGCTCAAATTTTTTTTGTCCTTCCTCTCTAATTTAGCAGCTGATAAAACCTAAATCATTTAACTTTGTTAGGGTGGTGTAGTTTCCCTATTTGTCCTGTTTATCGCAGGAGGTCTTCGTTTAATGGTGTCCAATAGTGGCATTTTCTACCATCACATTTTCGATATTATATCGAAGTTTATATCTCTTATTCCTTGAATGAAATTGACTATTATTATTTGCTATTGCTATTGCTATTACTTACTATAGAATAAATTTTAACAATTTATATTTTCTTAATTTCATTCAAGTATCGATCATAAAAGTCTTCCAGAAGTATTTGATTATCCGCACTAGAAATTTGTTAATTGGTTTTGTGTATTTCCTTATTTCACGCCCACTCAGCAGAACTGAGAGGGCTGCATTCCACAACAGAATTTCTTCATTGTTGGTATGATGATTTAGGTCTTCTTCAATACTGTCTGTATTTGCTGCGATACAGCCAGAGCATTTCACATCTGAATTCCTTGCTTTATTGGTATGTTGATCGAGGTCTCCTTCAATGCCGCCTATGGCGTTTGCTACGACATAACTAAGTGTTTTTTCAACATTTTCTATACATTTATGTAATTTCATTAAAAAACAATTATGGGAAAAGCCAACAACTACGGCTTGAGATATGATGACAAAGTTAAAAGTAAAACATGACCCATTAAAAATACCCAGGCGCATGTACATTTGTTTCTAGTCATCAGCAGCAGTAAGCATTTAACTTAATCTATTAACAAGGGCGACATTGTATTGGGGATAATTGGTGTATTAATTAATATTTGTATTCACAGTCTTCTTGGTTTTTGCATGTCGGCGATGTGTCACTGAAATTATTTGTGTACTCCAGATCATGTATTGTAAGATTTACAATATCCAGTGCTATTAGTAAAATTGTTAATAGTACCAAAGCCATCTTTATTACTGGCATATTATCTAACACGATGACGTAACGCTATGTCGTCGGTTATCAGTCTATCTTAACCCATCGAAGTAGGGGTTTGTTTATTTTCATTGTAATTTGCTCTAGAAGCGGATTTTACTTTTCTTTTCTGTTTTTTGTGCTTAATTTTCAACGAATAAAATCGTGTAGTTATTTGTGTTGTTGTATTAAAAACATTAGTAAACGAGAATTCATCGAGATAAAGATACGTCATCAGGAAAAATTGAACATTGTCACAGGCCAATAGCAAAGATGGCTTTGATAGTACACTCTTGTTACTCTTTGTGGATGTGTTTAGTTGTGGAATTTTTGACTTTGAACTCCTTGAGTTTTTATTTATTAATTTTTTTTTGGTTTGAGTTAGTGAAAAAAATCCAAGAAATCATCAAAATTTAGGCTGAAAAGAAAATACAAAAACATTTTGTCTCAAAACCGGTTTTGTATGGAAAACATAAAAAAATTCTCCAAAAAAAGTCATGAGCTGTATAATTATTATTATGGTTTCCTTTGTAATAAAATCTTTACTGCATCTCGGTCCATTACCTTGATTTAGTTAATTCTTCAGAATGCCTATTTCACGAAGTGCTTTCGATTTTTTTTGTTCAAACTGTTTTATGACATAGACCGTTCGGGTTGTTTATTTTTTAGACGTTAGTTGAGTTTGCATTTCCTGCTTCGTATATTTCGTATCGTAACGCTGCCTGTGCTTTTTTCATATTTTCAAATCGTTATAGATGCTTAATTATTAAACATTTCTGCGGTTATTGCGGTTTTGCCAGTTATGTCATTGTGTTCCGAATGTATCTTACAATCGGTTTTTGCCATGTTTTTTACTTTTTGGATTCATGTTGCTACTGAACTTTTGTTGTTTTATGATGACAGTTGAAACGATTTAATCTCCGTATTTTGCGTAAGATCCTCAATTTGTTGCCAATTTTGGTGGATAGCGTTGGAGCGTTTCTTTGAAGTTCTTTCCTGTCTTATTGACTCAAATATAACATAAATTGACTCAAATATAGATGATACATTTACGTTATCTAAAACTTTTTGCATCACTGATAGCAAAACCTTGTAGGTACCTTCCAATATATTTCACGCTTATGGTAATTATTAATCAATAGTTTGCAAACTAAAATTGTCTTGTCTTTATAAAAATGTATGCCTCCATAAAAATGAGAATCTGGTAATAACCAATAAGTTTGACCACCGTCCGTTGTACTTATAATGATTGTATATATTTCTAAAATTTTTTATAATTCGGTATTGTTTAGTTTTATTTAGAATTTCCTCTATAAAATTAATATTTTCCTGTTTAAAGGAAATATTAAGTAATATAATTTTTATAAGTATAATTAATACATATTTTTAGTAGGAATTATTAAAAGAACTTATGTTTAATGGATATCACAGACAGAATATTATGAAGGTACTTACAATTAGCAAATATATTATTCAATTAAATTTTGCGACTGTAATACGTGACCAGAAGACTTATTAACATGCCAAATGATAAAATAAACGTTTTTCTTTGTAAACAATTTTATTTTAGTAAACGCTATGAATTGAACTTGTAAGGAAATGTGTTCTAGTAAAACATAATAAGATGAGTTAATACAATTGTGCACGTTATAAATCTCGACTGGTCGCTTTCAGATTATTTGCTAAAAATTATAACCCAATTAATTAAGAATAATTATCGAAATATCCTTTTAAATTATTTATGTTTTATGATTATATGCGTATGTACCTTTAAATTTACGATAAACACATTTTTTTCCCTTTTGTTTGAAGCACGTGCTTTCTTGTTTACTCTTACGTACAAACAATTTTTATTTTCAAGAAAAAGAGAAAAAACAGTTCATATGATAGAATTACAAACATGTTTCCACATTTTCGTAATTTTACCTGACTGTGGAACATAAAACAATATATTCATTAAAATAAATATTATAGCATAATAGCAAGTCAAATTGTATATTTAATATCCTAATTTTAGTGTTACGTTTAAACATTTAACAAGTCAAATGCATTTATGCTAACTCGTGTGAAGTAATTAAGACAATCGATAGATTGTTGTATTTGCTTTGATATGATCAAGTCTTGTTTTCACACTTTCAAAACTATAATAATAGAACTGTTTTGTATTAGATTTTTGAACATGGTAAAATTGGTGTGCATCATTCTATTTTTGTGGCTCTCTGAGTATTGTTATTTAATAGTTATATACGCACGTGCGGTTAATACTTTAAATTAAAATATTGTGACTTAATAGTTTATTTCATAGCAAAAACAATACTTTTTCGTGACATTAGATTAAAATTCATTACTCGTGGTGTTACTTTGAAAACTCTGCAAAAACCATGCGGAATAATTATTTACGTGTTGAACGAACGCGACTGTTCAACGCGAGCTTACACTAAATTCTACAGAGAAACAGTGAATTTCTGAAAAATCAAGTTTTTGATTACAGTTATTTTGAATAGATAGTGCGAAATATTTGCTAAAGTATTTTTTAATAATTAATGCATAATCCTCATGAGTAATAATTATGTTATTATTCAGTTTAATAATATTTCTAACGAAATTGTAGGAAACCAAATTTATTTATTTACACTGCGGTTCACTTGATTAGAAACACTTGCAATTTAACTGTTAAATGCAAATTTTACTGTTATTTCTCGCGGAACCATGAATATATTTTTATTGAGAAGAGATAGAAATTAGTACTCAGTAAAACAGAAATAAAAAAAAATTTAAACATAGCAATCTAACTGCACTTCCTTTTGTTTTTTTTGGATATAGTTTATATTAAACGCATTTTATCGGTTCACTTGAAAAGACAGACACATTGTGCAATTTATGTATTTGTGAGTAAATTTCGGTATAAGTTGCTAAAATTTCTTTCAAAATTTTCAAAATAAGTATTCAATATGATCAAGAATTAAAATGGATAGAAAAAATATTTTAAATACGACAGAAAGGGCAAAAATCGATGCCTACCACTTAAAGGGATTTTCCAACCGCGCTATAGCTTGTAAAATCGAGCGTTGTGAGCATGCTATGCGAAATTATTTAAAAGACAGTACAACAGATGGAAGCATCTACCAAGGAAGGTCGGCGATAGTTCTTATGCCGCAAAATACAAGAAAAATTCATAGGTCAGACAGTCCAATTCATCCCTTTCGACCATCAAAATCAAAACAAAGACTGGAATTCGCAAAGCAGCACATGACTTAGATGTGCATCCGCAAGGTTAGGTTTCAGTGGTTGCTTACTGCACACTTAGGCCAATTTTTTAGGCCCATTGTGATACCACTCATTCACTCCACATCATTAACCCACCTACTTCACCTACTCACACAACTACAGTATACCACCTGCACATTGCAAGCTCCATGTCAACCTGTACATTGACATGGAAGGTGGGTCGGCGCGTGACACGGAATTCTGCACTCCATCAGAAGGTCTTAGTTGTATTTATTAGCATTACCGATCGTAATCGATGATGAAAATTGGATTTGCATCTAGCCTCTGATGGGATTCGAACCCAGCACCTCCCGGTCCAACTGCCGAAGCTTTAACCACTGCACCACTTGTCCGGTTGTGCATCCGTAAACAATGAATAATAATTTGAAAAAAGTTGTTTTTTCGGATGAAAAACAATTTAACTTAAATGGACCAGATGCTATAATTATTATTTTCTTGACATTCGCAAAGAAGAACAATTTTTGACTCGCCACCATACCAGAAAAGGAGGAGTAATGGTATGGGGTGCAATTTCATATTGGGGCGCTATAAAAATTGAATTTTATTTTCAATTAAATGACTGGAAATTCATATAAGGATATGCTGCAATCAGTTGATTTTCTTCTTTATCATTTCACCGAAAAGTCAACTCTGTAATACAAGGCTATAAGATAAATGGTGTACTTCTTCAGGTAGCACTTGAAACTAAAAAGTAGGGGTTACTTTCGATGAAAACATAGAGCCCAACTCTATGCTTGGTTTTGTCAAACGTTGGAGGGTGATATTTTTGATTTGGAAACAATTAAGATCTTGTATTGTGCTTACGTTCGATGCCAGCTGGAATATGCTGTAAATATGTGGTGTCCCTTCTACGAAGAACATAGCCAAAGTACTGAGAAAATTAATAAGAAGTTTATACGCTACTTGACCTGGAAAGTCGGATGTGTTTATGACCATGATCTACCATACCACGTAAACATACAGCGACAACCACCCTATATAATCGGGTGTAAGATATACACTTGGCAACGCTAGAAAATAGACGCGAATTGCTACAAAGTATATTTATTGGTAATCTCCTACTAGGCCTAATCGACGCACCGGATGCACTAAATTCAATTAAAATAAAGATTCTAAGTGGACAACTAAGATGTCATCACTTCCTCCACTTAGATAGACACATAACCAAATATGGAATAATGAACCAGTAGAGATGATTGTAAGAGTTTCAATAAAATTAACTATTTATTTAATTTCTGGTTAACTAAAGATAATTTTAAAAGTAGATTAAGGCAATTTTATGTCCTTTAGTGATTTTATTATTATTACTTACATGTAACTTTACTTTAATATTTTAAATTTTCTAATCCAAAGCGGATTTATTTTATTTTATATTTTTATATTAATATTTTTCAAGTCAAACTTGTAGACTTTATTTCAATATAAATAAATAAATAAATTGCGAGTCAAACCGTTGAGTTATTACCATGGCCATCTTATTCTTCTGATTTAAATATCATCGAAAACGTTTGGGGTGTGGCTCACTCGCAAAGTTTATGAATGGGACAAACAATTCGAATCTAACGAAGAGCTGATTGCAGGAATTTAAGCTGCTAGCGCAGATATTTCGCTGGGTTACTAAAATTCTTTATATGATTCTCTTAAGGACAGGATCTTTGAAATAATTGTAAAGAATTTGGGTAGTACACAACTAAAAATAGCTAGAATGATTAAAACATTTCTAAATAACAAGAATATTAAAAATAAATGACTGTGTTTTTATTATATTGCTAAGTTGCTTAGACAATCAACTGAACCGAAAAAATAACATTCAATTTGAATTTATCTTAAAAAATTTTTTAAAGCCAAGTTAACTTGTGTTCTCAGAATAATTATCGATTACGGATTTATTGAGTAGGGTTTTCTCTCTTCTCAATAAAAATATTTTCTTGGTTCCGCGAGAAATTACAGTAAAATTGCAAGAGCGTCTAATCAAGTGAACTGCAGTGTATATGTACATATTTCAATTTTATACATAAAAGTTAACGAGACTTTTATGAAGTTTGTTTCAATAAAAAAGAAAATCTATTTGTTTATCTTGAATTATTGGTTTACATTGCTGTTTTACACGGGGTATAACTAAACTTCTTAATTTCATTAATTCTCTGTAGGTTTCAATAATCAGATTTAAAAAATTACAAAATAATGAAAACTTATTTATGAATGACTTTAGGTTAACCACAAGTTTATCATAAGCTACTATTTTTAGTTATTCATGTATGTGCGGTGTATTGTTCTATAAATGAAGCCAATTATTGGCTGAGATGTAAACTTTAAATTGGCGAGTTTTAACAGTAATATTTTCTCGTATTTAGCATGTATCGTACCTTATCCGGATATGACGTATTCAAATTTGTTCAGATAATAAAAAAAAAATCCAGGGGTTTCAAGATTTCAAGAGCATAAGTTGTGGCGATGGTATTAACTCCTTGAACATTTCTAGGTAAATAAATTAATTTATCGGATTAAGGAGTGAGTCGATTGACAAACGTGGAATTGTTTGGCCTTAAGTATTTTATAGCTGTAACACTACAGAGATTACTTACGTTTAAGCTCAAAACAAAATGCCATTTTGCAAAACAAACGGAAATGCAAATTTTCCGTTTTTCATCCAATATAATATTTGCAGTAACGAATAAACGTGGCGTGTACATTCGATTTACATAGTGAGTCATTGTATAGGTCCATGCCAGCCTACAGTACTGCCATGAAGATGGGTCGGCCCATGAGTATTCCACTCCGGCTGAGGGTCATAATTGTATCACACAGGATTTCGAGACCGATATTCCCAGGTACCAACGCGAACCAATGTTTGTCATTTTACGGCTGAATACATTCTCTTTGGATCATTAACCCGCACATAGACGCAGCTGTCAGCGGCGCCAAAACAGTACACATATCATCATGTAAGTAACCACAGCGAGCGGTGTCAAAATTAAAAGTGGTATATTGAACGGTGAGTCATATTCACGATCTCAGTGCTAAAATAATAATCTAAATCAAGGACTTTGTACTAATTATATAAAAGACTATACTATATTATCAAAACTTTATACTATAGGACCAAGTTTTATTGGGCAAGATCTCCCGGAAGGCTGGGCTCCACCGTGCACTATTTTTACATTTAACAAAACCAAAGGAAAATATAGAAGTGTTAGTTAAGGCAGACTTGGCCCGATTATAGACACCCTAATAGAGCCAATAGTTAGTATTTATTTACATAAGGCAGCACAATTTAGTTTCAATTTACTTTATAAGTTACTTAATAAGTTTTGAGGAATTTACAAAAAGATGGCGTAACTAGTATTAAATCGCATCGGGCCATCTTGCAACTATATTCATGTTAAAGCGTCATCATTTCCCTCCCCCCAAATCAGTATGTGTCATCTCGCTCAAGTGTAAACAACATATTTTTTTGTGTTCTAATCAAGTCAACGTTTGTTCCAACAAAACACAATTTGCGGGAAGTGCTGCTTTTTTGTTTTAATTTGAAGAAAATTGCAGCTGATGAACATCGATTGCTGTGTGAAGCATATGGGGAACATGCTCTTGACATCAGTGACAAGGAACGCAAAGGGAGACCAGTACGTAAAATGGATCCAGTACGACAACCCAAAGTGCAGAAAATCGTAGAATAAGCATGGATCAACTTCAACCGTCAAACCGAATATTCATGGCAAGAAGAGAATGCTGTGTATCTGGTGTGATCAATTCGAAGTGATCTAGTATGAGCTACTCCAGCCTAACGAAACCATCACTGGAAAACGTTATCAACGACAATTGATGCAATTAAGCCAAGCATTGAAGCTCAAACGCCTACAATATGCCAAAAGGCAAGACAAAGTGATCTTTCAGCACGACAACGCTCGGACACATTTTGCAAGAGTCGTCAAGGAAACTTTGTACTCGCTTCATTGGGATGTCTTACTCCATCCGCCGTATTCAAGAGGCATTGCTCCTTCCGACTACCACTTGTTCCGATCGATGACTCTCGGCCTGGGCGAGCAGCACTTCTCTGCTTACGAAGAAGTCATAAATTGGGTCGATTCTTGGAACGCCTCAAAACACGAGGAATTTTTTCGACGCGGATTCCGTATGCTGCTTAAAATATGAGAAAAAGTCGTAGCTAACGATTGACAATACTTTCTTTGTATTCAAAGTAAAAGAAGCGTATTTTATTAAATACATTGTTCCAATTTCTCTAAATAAAGTTATTTAAAAAAACATCAAAATTTATTTGTACCCCAAATAACAATAATTAAATAAAACAATTTATAGTATTTATATCAATAAAGATAAATGAGTGAAGGAGCTACTCTTGAAATAAATAATGATTAATGGGAATATTACAGTAATTTAGACTTTATTCTATAGTTAGAATCAAGTAAGACAACCACTCAGGAATCGGGAAAATAATAAATTGAAAATGAGAAGTAAAACATCCTTAAAATAATAATTAATATCTGAATATTAATATAATAAATATTTAAGACTACCTAATTTAATAGTGTTTTAACCATGAACTCCTAACAATAACAAGGTACAATTAAAATTAATCAATGATAACAATGATATTGTTTCTATTTACCGCAATAATATTAAATTATAAGTGTTATTTTTTCACTCATCTAGAGCAAACCTACCATTTTCATGTCTCTGAATCATATATACCGGGTGACTGACACGAAGTGTTACCAACTTCAGACTGCCATTGCTGTCAAACCAGTGATGACAGAGCGCTCATATTTACACTTATATTTACACATTGCATTTTAGTGGGAAATATTCAGAAAAAAAGTTATCCGCAATGGAATTCAAGCGTAATAGTGTGATTGCTCTATATTTGGCGGGAAAACCACAGCCGCAGATTGTTGACCAGTTAAAACATCTGCATGTGAATAAAATGTTTGTGTATCGCACCATAAATCGTTATAACGATACTGGAAGCATTGCCAAACGCCTTTGTGGTGGACCGAAACGCACTGCAACATCGCCGGATATCATTTGGTGGAGGCCAAATTGGCTCGGAATCCAAGCCGTAGCGGCAAAAATGGCCCGTGAGGCGAACATTTCACTCGAACGGATGCAGCACATTTTGAAAGATCATCTTGGACTAAAGGCCTTGAAATTTCATAAAACGCATGGTCTTATCGATGCTCAAAAAAGTTAGAGTGGAAAGAGCAAAGGAGTAGTTACGCTTGCACGAAAGTGTCGATTTGCCGAATTTGGTTTTCTTCGATGAGTCACCGTTCGTTATTGAGCAATATGTGAACAAGCAAAACGACCGAATTTACTTGCTCGGCCGTTCTACTGAAAATTTGGACCAATGGATTGCCACTCGGAACCAAGCGCCGCTGATGGTGATGGTTTGGACCGAAAGCAGTTCACTGCTCGTTTTTTTGGACCGTGACATCAAGATAAATGCGCAAATTTATCGGGATCATGTGTTGGAGGGAGCGTTAAAGCCTTGGGCATAAAAACATTTCGGCCGCAGAGCCTGGACATTTCAACAGGACTCGGCGCCGAGTCATAAAGCGCGCATCAATCAAGATTGGCTGAGAAACAACGTTCCGCGGTTCATTTTCACTGCCCAATGGCCATCAAATTCATCGGATGCAAATCCGCTAGATTTATCGGTTTGGGGTATTTTGAAGAGCAAGGTTGGGACAAAAAAATACTAAAGTGTCGATCATCTCAAGCAAGCGCCTCGCCGGGAATGGGTCAAAATACCGCAGAGCCAATTTCGTGCTGCATGCAATAGCTTTGTCGGCCGTTTGAAGCCCATAATCGCGGCTAAGGGTGACCAAATCGAAAACTGTTAATGCAATTCGAAAATTTAGATATTTGTGAACATTTTTTACTTTGATTCAATAAAATTCATCAAAAAATAAAAATTCTGTGGCGTTTTGTTTTGGTAACACTTCGAGTCAGCCACCCTGTATGTATTATTTATTTTAAGGATCTAAAAGAAATAAAACTAAGTAAAGCAAAATAAAGGGTGATTTTTTTCTTTTTGGTTTTTCGTGTATATGTTTTACACATCACGTGTGATTGGCTTCATTTTGTCAAAGTCAATTGTTCTTAGTTAGCATTGCCGTTTCATCTTGCCACAGCGTTGAAGTTTTGGTGAGTTTCAGTGAGCCTTAGAACATCTTGAGGAAAATCTGTTTTTTATCGAAAAATTGTGGAAAATATGTGGAATTAAAAGTTTCCTTTTTTCTATATGGTCGGTCTATGATTATTTTATATTTTGTTCTGTTGCCAAATATTTTAAAATCATAAAATATAGTTTCGGGTTAATTAAACATAAATTAAACATTTTAAATAGCTAAATTCATTCAAATTCGTTAATAAAAATTCTAAATACAGCACCCGATTATTTTTAGTTTTTCTCTTTTTCTCATCAAAATTGACAGTTGAATTTAAGCCTCTCCACAATTTGAATCTAGACAACCAAGTGTCTTTTTAATTTAGTACAAAGCCTTCGAATTATATAGACTCGAGGCAAATCAATGTCAAGTGAGTCAATTTAATGCAAAAAAGAGATAAACAAAAATAATGGTGCGGAAAATATTGCAAACAACTCCATAAAAAATAAAAATGTTTTTCATTAAATAAAAGTAAGTTGTATTTTAGTAAATTTGAATAACAACTCAGTTTTATTGGCCAAACGGTAGCCAAACCAGGATTGACAGCCCGGAAGGTTTTTGCTGTGTGTTTTGATGTGATCGGGGGATTCTACTACGCTGCACAATGGCCAAACGCTCAATTCGGACCTCTACTGCCAGTAATTGGGCCGACTGAAGGCAGCAATCGGCCGGAAGCGGCTAGAATTAGCCAATGATAGAGGCGTCGTGTTCCACCAGAGCTACGCCAGACCGCACACGTCCATGATGACCCGCCAGAAGCTCCAGGAGCTTGGTTAGGAAGTCATTATGCATAGTCTGGACCTGGCACCAAGCGATTATCATCTGTTTTTGTCCATGGTAAGCGCTCTTGGTGGTCAAACGGATAGATTACGATCACACGACGACGGTGAGAGCAAAAAGTAGTTTAGTTGTACGAATTAGAATAACAAAGTTACCCGAGGTACCTTTATATAGTTTACACTATATTTGAAAGAAATAGTATGCAAATATGTTTTAGTTTTGTGTTATATGTCAATATATTTCATTGTTTATTTATTTCATTTAATTTATGTTTATATTTTTATTTATTTCAAAAAACTAACCAACATCACTTTCGATAATCTTTTTGACTTATGTTACACGTTGGATTATTTACAAAATGTTTTTCGCAAAGAGACATGTTGCAGCTAATGCAAGATTATTTTCAATTCATATAATTTTAGCAAAATTCGTTATACATTTCATAATTGCAAAAAAAGAAATTCCTAGTGCGTGTACCTTAATCACTCAAATAAGGATATGTTTTCTCCATTCACATGAGTGTTAAATTAATTTTAAATAACCTAATCATAGTTTGAAATTTATAAATTTACAATTCTGAATAGATTAAAAATGTACAAATTAAACTCACGTCATAATTTAATATAAACAATAGCGCGGGACTACAGATGGCAAGGATATTCAGACATTAAACTGACCTCTAAAAATTATTCTAACCAATACAAATTATTTAATATAACACAAAACCGTTTAAAACTTAGCCAAATTTAAAGAATTTTTTATCTGTCCTGCAAAATATAGAATTTGAATTGGATAATTTTCTTAACTTGATTTACAATTTTTTGATGATGATTATTTAATATTAAAATTTGAATTTGATTTGTACACAAGTGATAAAGATTTAGAAAAATGTGAGGTCATTTTATAAAATATTGAGGTTGTTTTGGAAAAGGTGAGCGTGATCTATAAAACCGTGGATTTGGTTTGTAAAGTAGTGAATTTAGACTCAAAACCTATATGGGTATTCAAATGATTAAGCGAAGATTTAAATTTCTGAATTTACTTACGTCATTGTAATTCTTGTAATTTTCATGAGCAAAAAGTATTTATTTTTAATGCTTAATCAAAACGTGCCCTCAAAAGTATGGATTCTAATTTGAAAGAAACTAACTTTAGTTTATGTCTCCGAAACAAAATAGTTTTGAGGTCATTTATTATCATCATTAAAAATACCTCTCGACATTCAACAATTTTCATAATAATCAATTTTCTCGTACCCATTCTTGACAGAAAAGCCCGGCTTTGATTAGAAAGCTCACCACGTATGGCGCTAACATAACTCCTGAACCTTCAGCTTGTACGGAATTCCCGGAGAAAGGGCCATCCTGATCTATTTGTACATACATCTGTATTATTGATTTTATTAATAACGTTTAAAATTGTGTTCCTGTTTGTAAAAAAACAAAAATGTTTTTGGAAAATATTATAAATTAGAATTTTTAAAAATTTTAATACAATCGCGGAAAATCAAATGTTTAAAAAAGGTTTAATTCATTTGCGATTACTTCTTTGGAGTAGTAATGCATGTTGTATGATGAGGAAAAATTTACATAAAATTGCAAAATATACTATTATAAAAAATATCCGGATAATCGAATCGTTATAATTGATAGTATCAGCCGGATTGTGCACTCTATTAAAATTTGGGCCCATATATGTTATTATATGCAATCAAATAAACCTCACCTAAAACGAATATGTATTTAAAAGACAATAATTATTTTTCGCGAGCCTATTTATATATTCATAAGGCTTACGTGATTTGACTGTTTAATAAACTCGAACATGAATAATATTTTATAACGATTGAAGGTGCACAATTTTTTCGTATTTTAATAATACTCAAAATAAACTACGTAACAGTTCGTTATAATATATCTAGTCAAGTTCAATATCTGATTCATGCACAAATTACCTAAGTACTATAGAAAATTCATTACAAGTCTAGTTTCGTACATCGTCTTAAGATTGACCTATATAGAAAAATAATATGTAAATATAAAAGACGGAAAACAGCGTAACCTCTTTTTATATATGTATAATTTGCTATTATTATTATAATTTGGTCAATGTTAAAACAATTTGCAATTACAAAATTAAACTACCCAAAAACGTCAAAATTAATTCCATTTTTTTTATTATATTGTTTAAATAAAAACAAAACAAAAAATAAATAATTATAATTTTACTATGATTCGCAACATAATTTTACAAATGAAAAAATATATTATTTTTGCTTTATGTGTTTCTTTATAATATTAAATTGGGAAATTGTTAAACACAAGAAATATTATTTTGTAATTAAAAATCTTAACAAAAATGAAAATAAAAACACAAACCAAGAAAAAAGTAAAAACGATATAATAAAAATTATGAGATTATTTCAAGTGTTTAGTATACTGGTATTCACAACCTCAATAGAGCAAGCTAATAAACAATGTTTTTTTGGTTAGGTACTAGTTCATAACATTACGTACACACAGCGAAATTTTATGTGAATAATTTATGACGAAATTTAAATTTAGTGAATCATTTTGTAGATAATAAATGTGTATATTTTGTATTATGCTTATAGTATTACTTGATCTTAATACTGAAAACATGCAAATAATCATTCACATTATGGGAACTACAAATGTATTATTTCGAATCCGACTTAAAATCAATACAGTTAAATTAAATGTTCTGAAAATTGAATCAATAATTGTGAGTCTTCTAATATGATGGTTTTAGTGAGCTAATAAAACCGAAAAAAATCTGAATTTAATACGCAATCCATCATTCTAGGAGATGATTTATACTTCTTCTTTGTTAAACATTTCTATACGATGCGTTTCGGATATCTACGTCATCCCCGAGATCAGGTAGCATTTACAATTTATGTCGGACCTTGCATTTCTTTATGGACTTGTGTTGTAATCTACCTAAAACGTTTTTCAATAGGGAAAATAAAACTAATCAATAATAAAACTATTCCTTTCACACGAAAGATTTCGATGTTGCTATCAGATTGGAAAAATGATGTCGGAATCTCTAGAAAACATTAATTTGGGACAAAATGGAACCTCTAGTACTTATCTATTAGAGGTGCAAAGAAATAGTTCTCTAAATAAAATTAAAAATAAGTCATCTAAATCCAATTGTTACAAAAGAACTAGGTGATGATCGTCCTCTATTGGGAACTCCGTAATGAAATAGGAACACTTTTAAAGAGATTGAGCCTACCTTACATTCGTTGGATCTGTTCCATTCAATTCAATGAGCTACCCAAGCCTGCTAGGAGTACAGTTTTTGTTTCGAGTCGAATTCTTCAGTCTCACTTTCAGAGATTTGAAAGGGGTTGAAAAAACAAAACGCGGAACTTATTACTAACATACGGATCATTGTATCTTTGGCCATAAGAAGTGTTTGTGTATATTGCCTTAGATGAGGCACCTTTCCCAAAGCTAGAAGCTCTTGGGTTTTAAACCCTTTTCTCAAATCACAATTACATACTTGTTATCATCGTAAATCGTACAGTGCACGAAATAGTAATAGGACCAAACAAAGTAATCACATTTTTCATAAAAATCAAAACCAATAATTTACCAGCATATGTTTTTACATCACTCATAGAAAGGTTACAATTTCTAAAAATAGTTATTTGAATTTAAGTTTGCATTTATTGTTAAATGGTGGTTGATCAAAATCACAGTGCGAAATAAACATAGGATCAAACCAAGTTGATTATTTTATTTTAATTCTTGTCGACGACAGTAAAGTTTTTAATTGGATTATCTGTGTAAAAAACTTTTAAATACTTATAAAGTATTTTATCGTAATAAAAATTAAAAAATTGGTGAATAAAATGAGGGTCGATGTAAAGAGTTGACGGACAAGGAGTAACGGCAAGTTTAGGTGTACCGTGTATCTGGAATGACTACTCGAGAAATATTACATCTTCAGAAAAGTTTCCGGTCTGACACATAGATGGTGATGGTGCCATAAATTTAAAACTCAAGTGATTTTTAAATTTTACCAACCTTCAAATTGTTAAAATTTCGTGACATTTCGATCGTTCAGTTTACAAGTTCCAGTTGTTTTAGTGACGCTACTTTTGTTAATTTCAAAACAATGAAAAAAAAAAAGAATTTCGTGTGTTGATTAAACACTGTTTTTGATGGGAAAATACCGTTCAAGCAGTGGCTGGTTTGAGCTGTTAGCTGTATGCGGTATGTGACAATGGAGAAAACATGAATCCTCCATTATACACCAGAGTTAAATCGGCAATCAGCTGAATGGCGAGCGGCCAGTGAACCTCGTCCGAAGCTACCAAAAGCATAATAGTCGGCTGGAAAGGTTATCTCGTCTGTATTTTGGGATACACATGGTATACTATTCATTGACTACCTTGAGAAAGAAAAAAAGTTCAATAGCAAATATTATATCGGGTTATAGGTGCAGTTGAAGGAAGAAATCAAATGTTTGCAGATCTAAAAAGAAATTCCAAGGAAAGAGATTTGGCTCCAAGGAAGAAGTGATTGGCGAAACTGAAGCTTACTTTGAAGATAAAGATAAATTGTTCTACAAAAAAGGCATTGAAATGTTAGAGAGGCGTTGGACTGATTGTATCGCTCTAGAAGGATGTTATGTTGATGAATAAAATGTATTTTTCCCAAAAAATTGTATTCTCCGGAAATTTTTCAGGCGATGTGTTAGTTGCTGGAAATGGTAAAAGTAGGGCGGTGGTTATACATTTGGTGAAATCGATAGAATAATATGGTCAAAAGAAACCCCAGAAAGAAAATCAGTTATCTCTGCTTGAGGTAAACGATTGGCAGTTCAGAAATCGAATAACTCTGCTGAAATTCAGAGTTCTTTCAAACTCAACATGAATGTAAGATGGGTTCATCAGATTTTGAAAGCTGACTGTAATTAGGAGTACAAGAAACAAGTTGCAAAACCACAGTTTACAGTTCACCAGCAGACGAGTGAGATTAGCTTTCGTGGAAAAATATCAATTTTACGAAAAAGAGTGGACATAGGTTATACATATTTTCAGATGAGAAAGAGTATTTGCACGACATTCTTGTAAAACCGCAAGAGAGGATGTCTCGTAATCTTGCCGGTGGATCTTTGAAGATTCGGGAGGCCATTGGATATTATGGGAAACATCTATATGCATTATCTCAACGAAAATAAATGCCACCAAATATGTTGAATTGTTATTTGTCGAAATTGGTGGAATAAATTATATTTTCCATAAAGATGGCGCCCCTATTCATTCGAATCCGGCTGATTTTAAAGTCTATTAATACCCCATTATCTGAGTGGCGCCTTTAGTCCAGATTTAACTCCGATCGAGAACCTATAGGCAATATTATGGAAGAAGTTTTCAAAAATGTCCATCAGTTCGACTCTGTTCGACAATTAAAAGGAGCTATGAAGACCGATACATGATAGATCATGACACGATTCAAAAACTCATAATTATATGTTATGGTATAACAAGTCATTATCAATCAAGGTGCTAATACGAACTAGTCAAATTAGCAATTGATATTTAAAAAAATATTTTATGGCATTAAATATTTTGGTTTATCAAATAATGTTTCTGCTAGTTTAAGCTAACTGTGATGATTTAATCATTTTGTGAAATAAATAAATTGTTTACTACATTATTTAAATTAAATATCAGTTTCTTAATTTGGTCCTATCATTATTTCGTATAGTGTATTTAATCGTAGACCACATTATCGTAAATATTTAACCGTACCCACATCATCGTGTAAGAACTTAATCGTAAGACCAGATAATCGTAAAACCACTTAATCGTAATACCAGTTAATCGTTAGATCAGTTAATCGTAATCCACTTCATCGCATCGACGATTTTATTGGTTCCCAAATGAATTTCTTATGGAGATTTTACAGTTCATCGAAATATAATTATATAAAATAGATTTTGACACGGATTATTTTCATGAGATTCATAATTTATTTGAATCAATTGAATTGTTGTAATAATTCGAACATTTCGGGAACTTACGGTGTCAGTGGTTGGTTCCAAGTACCCAAATATATGAAAACGCGAATATTATTAGATACTATTGCTACGCGAAAAAAAATTTAAAAAAATTATTTGCGTGATTACTTGAGTTCTGATGTCAAATCTCACTAACAACATGAAGTTTGACAAAAAAAAATCAAAAAATTTGAGGACGGTGATCTGAAATGAATGTCAATTCTACTAACGAATTACTACATTATTTCAAAATTCCTTTTAGATTGACTATCCCTTTTATGCTTATATTTCTTACGCCTGGTATTCGGTTCAGTTTAAGTTTCATGATTCAACACAATCGCGCTCACTAGATTTTAAATCAACATTTTGTGATCTAAAGTTCGAAACGCGTAGTTTTCTTAAATTTGTTTTAAATTTTTAACCACATAGTTTCCGTTTCGATTTTGTATTTGACAGATTGAAGTTTGTTTCGTTTTAATATTAGCTGTATTTCTTGGCACTTCATATGATCCGGTTCAGTCAAAATATTGTAAAACGACCCAAAGGCGTTGACTAAGTCACGTCGGTCAATAAGTCCCGAGGCTGACTACATCTAATGAAAAACTTGTTTTTTAGGTATTACCAATCTTCAAACGATTTGGGACAACATCTTATGAAAATCCGACCATAAGTTACAGTAATTTAAGTAACGCTACTTTAGCTATTTTCAAAACATTGGCAAAAAATAATTTCGTATGTTATTTAAACTCTGTTTTATGGGAAAAAATACCGTTCAAGCAAAGCAATGTCTTGGAAAGTGTTATAGGGACTCCGCTCTATCGAAAGCAACCCTAAAACGTTGTTTTGCTAAGTTTAAACATGGCCGTACAAATATCGATGATTCTGAACGCTCTGGTTGTCCGAATTCGGCAGTTATTCCAGAAAATATAAAGAAAGTGTACAAAAACGTTTTGAAAAACAGTAAAGTGAAGTTGTGTGAGATAGCTGACACCTTTAAAATATCAAAAAAATTTGCATGAACATTTGTGCGTGAGAAAGCACTGTTCAAAATGGGGGTCGCGTTTGCGCACATTGTTTGTTTAACCGTATTAAACAGGATGTTTTGCGTCGGTATGTGACAATGGATGAAACATGGATCTACCTCTAGAGACCGAAATCATATCATCAGTCAGCTGAGTGTACAGCAGCCGCTGAAAAGTCGATAAGATTTTAGCCCCCGTATTTTGGGATGCGCAAGGTATTTTTTTCATGAAGTGAAGTGCTGAAGTGTATACAACATATTTTTTGTGCTCTAACCATGTCAACCTTTGTGCTAACAAAACACAATTTGCGAAACTAGCAGCTGATGGACATCGATTGATGTGTGAAGTATATGGGGAACATACTCCATCTTCTATTGATATAAATATGAGTTTTGGATTTAAAGTGGCGATTTTAATATGACAAAGAACGCGAAAAGAGAACCAGTAAAGTTTGAAGACGCAGAGTTGGAGGTGCTATTGCTGAAAGAGAATCGCTTGTTGAATCACTCCCAAAATTTCAGAGCTCGCTGAAGAGAGGGAGTGATTCAACAAGCGATTCAAAACCATCCCAATAGCATGTGTAGGGTGTAAAAACAAGGAAATGGGTTCTGTGTGACCTCAAGTCAAGAGACGTCGAACGTCGTTTTTTCACGTGCGAACAGCGGTTTTAAAGAGAGAGTCGAGAGAGAGAGAATGGTGACGGAGAACGAAAAGTGGATCCACTACGGCAACCCAAAGCCCAGAAAATCGTGTGGTAAGCCCGGTCATGCATTAACTTCAACCGTCAAGCCGAATATTCATGGCAAGAATAAGCTAATGTTTTGTATCTGGTGGGATCAGTTCGGAGTGAACTATTATGAGCTACTCCAGCCTAACAACACAATCACTGGAGAACGTTATCAACAATAATAGATGCAATTAAGCCGAGCATTGAAGCTCAAGCGCCCACAATATGACAAAGTGATCTTTTAGCACTTCAACGCTCGACCATATGTTCCAAGAGCCGTCAAGGAAACTTTCGAGGCGCTTCAATGGGATGCCCTATCCCATCCGCCGTATTCAACGGACATTGCTTCTTCCGACTACTACTTGTTCCGGTCGATGACTCATGGCCTAGCCGAGCAGCACTTCACTGCTTATGAAGAAGTCATAAATTGGGTCGATTCTTGGATCGCCTCAAAACACGAGGAATTTTTTCGACGCGGAATCCGTATGCTGGTGGTCAATGGTCAATGCTTTGAATAAAATACATTGCACTAATTTCTTTGAATAAAGCTTCGAAGTTATAAACGAATATCTCAACATTTATTTGTACCCCCAATACATGGCACAAGGAAGAAATTGCGAAACAGGCCCCAAATGCAAAATATAAAATTGGTTTTTAACCAAGACAATGCACGGTGCATTGTCTTGGTTAAAAACCACTTTCACAAGTCGTTGGCTGCGATGGCTAAATTGCACGAATTGAAGTTTGAATTGCTTACTCATTCGAATTTCAGAACCTGCGACTTCTGCTTTCTATTAATACCGGTTATGATACCGTGGTAAACAAACGTAGCTTTAATTAAAAATAAGGTAGAGTTTTCGTTCGACCTCATTGCTTTGTGCCTCAGTATAAAATAATGATCAGATAATTTTTATTAAATTTTCTTATGAAAATGGAATAAACTGCGGCAAAGTGTTTTTTTAGAAATGTTAGATATTGGTGCAAAATAAAATAAAATAATAAAATCATCTGCACATCAATAACCAAACCGTACAAAATCAATAAGGAGTACTATATACTTACAAGTTCAAAGTCGTTTGCGTAAAGAAATCCGAAAAAAAGCCCGGATTTGTGTTGAAACCATTAATGGGTTTTGCACCACGATAATACATTTACTCACACTTCATTACTTATTCGTAAATTTTTGACCAAAAACGAACTGTAATGATGCCCAAGAATCCATATTTGCCAGATATGGTCCCGTGTGATTTTTCTCTTTCCAAAGATAAAGCGAACCTTAAAGGACCTCCGGTTTACAAGCATAGACGATTCGGGGATTGGAGACAGCGGTTGCATAAGTTTATAATATAAAATGGGGATCATTGTGAAGGGAATAACATTGATGTAGGCGAATGAATTAAATTCATTCACCTAGTATGTGATAGCGAATTAAACTTTCGAGATCAGATCGATAATATCAACAGATCGAACTCCTATGTTTGGTTTCGTTTAACGCTGGTCTAATGAATTTCTTGATCCTTGTGTTACTAAGGATTTTAATATGACGTTCTTATGACATTCATATGTTCGAATATACCAACCAAGTCCGGCCCCCGAGATGTTCACGTAAATAGAATCGGAACAATAGAGCGAAGATTTATTGGCTTTACTTTACGTGGATTACCGTGGGCAGATGGTTAATTATAACATATCTACTTCTTATCTGTATCGCCCGAAAGTTGATTAACATACAAACACTAAGCAAATGTGCGGATATGGTCTTCGCCCACCAAATCGATTATCCGGCTTTCTTATTTTTTTGGTTAGTTTCTTGTATATTTACTAGAGTATCAAATCAATTGGAATGTATAGCATTGGTGGTTTTGGTTTTAATTGATTTTTATGGTTCAAATAGTTGTATTCTGTTGAATCCACTTTGTGAAATTATGCAAGCGTTTTACGTCGAATAGCTTGACAAGATAATCTCGAGCGTATTACATTACTAGGATACTATGCGAGTGTAATAAAAAGTTTAATTTATTTGACTACAATATTAACAAATTTTGTTTGAATAACTTATATATGCCTCCATTCATTGATATTTTTTTAGTTTAAATAATATTTTTTAGGTTAGCATCTTGCTTTCCTTGTTTACAATTCTCGGAATATCATTCAAAATAATAATAATATTAGAGGTGCTTTATCGGAGAGTCACCAAGCGTTCTCAGGGAGGGGTAATTGCAGATTATTAAATAGGGTTAAATACTCTTCCTATAAAATCGACAGGAGACTTATTGTAGACTTTTAAATAAGTCAGTCTCCACCAAATCAGTCACAAATTGGAGTGCAGTTATAGTTCACCAGCGAAAAGCCAAGTGTGTTCAATACATCAAGAATGGAGCGCATAAACCCTCCAAATTATTTTCATGTAAAAATCATTATTTTTTTCGACACATTATTTTCACATAAGATTTTGACATTTGCTTGTGCATACTCAAATATTTTAAATGCCATAAATATAAATTTTAAATAAAATTAATTTACCGCGCGATTCTGACGTATAGTCACAGACCTCTTAACTGCAAAATGTCTCATAATTAAGAGGTTTTTCTTACATACGACTATTTTGAGATTCTACACGTATTGATTAGTTAAGAGGATCTCTTGAAGACCTCTTAACTTAATACCTATCGAATAGGTGGTCTTAAACATCATTTTATTAGAATTTTTATTATATTGATTTAAAACTAATGATAAATAACGATTGACTAAAACTAAAATGATAATTGTTTAAATAAATAATTTATTAAATTATTTTATTCAATTCTTTAAACGGGATTTTTGATGTAAAAAAATTATTTTACAATTTTTTATAAACTGCACAATTTGTTGTTGTAGGTAGCCACACAACAACATTGTAACCTACAATGTAATATTATTCCATTTTTTTGTCAAATAAATATTTTTTCTTAATTTATTATAAACATATACGTGTTAAATCATTTATTTATTATTAAAAATATATTTTCAAATTTCCGCAGTAGTAAACAATTGCAATTGACAGATCTCCAAATATATTTGGAGACTTATTAAGAGAAATTTTAAGACTAGTGCCTATAGAATATCAATTAAGAGTTTCTCTTTAAAAAATATCTTACCAAAAAACTTCTTAAGTGTTAGCCTATTAATAGTCTTAACAGCAGAATCGCACGGATAATTTAATTTATTCACGGAAACTGAACAAATCCATCTAAATATGTCTGCAAATAAATTTAAAAATAACAATTCTCCAAAGAAAATTTCATTACTATTTTACGCGAAAATAAATAGATTTTTGGAGACAGTGGTAAAATTTAATTTCACTTTGAACTGAGTTTCAAGTTTATGTCTATTACGCAGCTGAAATGAAATGAAATTTTACATATAAAAATGATACAAGCGAAAACGAAAATTAAAATTTCACCGCTGTACGATAAAAGTAAGCTAAATTTTTGACATTTCACCAAATATTTTTATTTGTTGGTAAACGAACTCACTTATAAAATATTTTGACATGAAGTTATAAAAAAATAGTAATTCAATATGAAGCTGGCTGCGTTAAAATTTTACGAAAATCTACAAACTAATTTTTCATGGAATATGAAATTTTGAGACCAGCGAAAATTTTCTTTCATTTTTTGCCTTTTCTTTTCTACGAAAAGAATTCGCCATTAGTTTGTTCAATCAGGGTACGTAAAGCCAAAAATGGACAACAAGATCGCTGGTAATCTTGGAAAATATTAACATATTCTCCAAGATTCGTCCGGCAAATCCGAAAGTCCCTCCGAGCAATCTAATAGTGCGGTTGAAGTTTGGTGACACAACAAAAGCAATGATGAATGAGTTATCGGTTAAGAGCGAATTTTGCAAAATGCGAATGAATTATGTTGCACATGTGGAAGTATATACAGATGCTAGTGTAAATGTTGATCGCGTAGGTGTGGGAATTTATATTCCTTCAATGAGGAAAGAGAAAATGGTAAGAGTGCATGACAGTATCTGTATAATGAATGCAGAATTGATAGCGATTATGGAAGGGATCAAGTTGGCAATGACACAAGGGAGAAGGAGAATAGTGTTATTCTCTGACTCCCGGAGTGGGTTGGAATTAATTAGTAAGGGTGGGGGAACTCATGGCAATGTGTATGTGGAAATGCTATATAAGTATCTTCAATCTTATGGGAGGGAGGTCATCCTTCAATGGATACCTTCACACCTACAGATTGAAGGTAATGAAAGAGCCGATATGCTTGCGAAACGGGGTTGTTTGATTGAGGATGTAAACGAATATGAATTCATGGATGCCAGAGACGTACTTCGCATGTTTCAGATGAATCTGTGGAGAAAATGGGAGAGAGAGTTTGTTGAAAAATGTCAGGTGAAAGGTAAGAAGTACTTTGAGTTGGTTAGGTCTCCTTTGAGGCAACCGTTCTTTAAGGTGCTCAAAGGAGATACTAGAATGTTACGAACTATGGAACGAGTGAGATTGAATCATGGAAATTGGAAAGAATGTTTGAAGAAACGTAATTTGGTTGTGTGTGAATTATGTGAAAGCTGTTTGGTTGTGGAGGACATCGAACATTTGATTCTGAAATGTTCTGCATTTAACCAGAGCAGACAAATGTTCGATGTTCTATTGAGTGCAAGTAGTTTGACTGAATTATTACGAATGGGAATGAACGTATATAAGAATATGTATGAATTTATTAGAACAAATCAGATAGAAGTGTGAAAGGGGATCGATGTGTGCTAGGTGAATGACAATAAATTAAAATTAAATTATTAGTATTATGGTAAAAAATGTAAAAAATTAAAAATTGTAAATTTTGAAACGGGCCATATGGCACCAAATTTTTGGAGCTAGTGCCAAATAAATAAAAAAAAAAAAAAAAAAAAAAAAAAAGCCAAAAATGACATGCGTCTATTTCTACAGAGAAAAAAACATAAACGCCAAATTGCCACTTTTCGGTTGTTGTGATGATGCACATCAAGCAAAAGTGATGTTCTTTGACGCGAGAAATCAATGTATTTTAGATTTGCATCAAAAAAATTAACGTTCCATTGTTGCTTTGACCAAAAAAATTAATTTTTGTTTGATCTACAATAATTTTTGGAAATCGCAATTTTTTCGATAATTTTACCCTTCCGTACTAATGCTGATAAACGAAAAATGTCAATTAGCTATGTTTTTGCTTAGTAGAAATAGAATAAATTTCGGATGCGAAAGCTTACCAGTTTGTACAGAGAGCCAAAAATTAATGTGCCGTTCTATTGTTTGGAAAATGATCTTTTAGAATAAATTTTGCGAGGGGAAAATTTCGTTTATTATTCAAATCTATTTAAAAAAGCAAGTTCAAATCTAATTTAATCGGTAATTTATCGGATGTTTTATAAGCTAGGTCGTAGACAAAGCATAGTGTTTCATTAGTCGACAATATTTTTTCGCAAACATTAGCGCAATTGAACTCTCGCTTCAAAAGTGCTATATTGGTCTCTAAAACAATTTACTATTTTTATTTTGCTTGACAGTTTTAAAAGGTTTTAAATAATTTATAAATTAATTTTTGGCAAAAATTTCACTTTAAAATTTTAAAAATTTTGATACAAATAAATCTGACACAGCCAACCCGTTCACCTCCTCACTTTTCAGAAACAAGTATTGATTATCCAATGGATTTAATGTCCTTTTAAGGCCATCAATACACCCCTTTCATTAATACGCCGACCATTACACCCACCACACAATTACAGTGGATAAGCTGCTCGTTGCAAACTCCATTCTGTAAACAACGATGAACGATAAAAGGGGGTGATAGTTGTGTTTATTCGCATCTTCGATAGTAATCATGTGATAATCGTTCCCTTTTGTATGCCCGCTCTGGTGAAATTCGAAGTAAATACCTCCAACTCCAAATGCGAGTAGAATAAAATATGATGATATTGCGGAAAATTTTTGGCAATATAGGTTACAATTGACTTCCATTTCATTCGCAATGAAACATCATACTTGCTGCCAGCGGTTAATGCCATATTATTATAATGAGCCTAAAAGTTCAAAATCGATTACGTAGTATGTTTTTTGTTCGAATTAAAACTATGTACTGTTTACCTGCAACTTTGAAGCTATTATGGTACATTATGGTTCTTACACATCGATAACCACTTTTAGTTAGCATAGTTTAGTTAAGGTGAATGTGCTAGTTAGCCCATAACATAAACGGCAATTGAGATATATACTACATATATAGTTATTTTCAGTACACCGATTTATTTTTTATGTCGTTTTTGTCGTCTGATTTACAAGATTGCATGAATTAAAATGTTATAAATAGTATACTACCTCTTCTATACTACATTTGAACACGAAATTTTATTCAGTATTTAGTTCATTGTGTCATTATATTATTATAGGTATATTTGACCAAATGATCCAAAATCTGAAATTATGTATGTTCAATCGGAATTTACTATAATTTCCTTATTTTACTATACAGTTTTTAAGTCATCATGTAAAGTATTTATTGTTAAAATAGTAAACGTCTCCAATGATTACAAATTGTTTTGACATACATTCAAATCAAAGCAAACCAAATGTTGCAAAATTTTTAGTTTTTATTTATTTGAATTTTTTTCTTTTGGCAAAATTTGTGTATCAATTATTGGAATTGAACGTATATTTATTAAAGAACCTATAATTTTTTATAAATATTTATTTGTCTTTTACCTAAAGGAAGGTGTGTATTTGTGTGTAAGGTGAATTAAAACAAACCCCGAGTTGTATGGACTCTCTTTATATTATATCAAAAATTGTGATATACATTTATTTTGTTTCATTGCTTTTAGATTGTTCAAATGCTAGGTTCTCTGCTCTAAATGTGTCGTGCTACGTTTTTATTTAAGAATAAATTACTGGTAAATTATGGTTGAAATTAAATTTGCTCTTTTGGCTTTTATCACTTCGTAATTATAAATTTAATACCGCAAATTAATAAAAATTTGTAAATAATTAAAATTCTTTTTCTTTTCTTTTTAGTTTTTGGGCGCCTTTAAAATTAATTTAGAACAATTTTATAATAAAATTACATCTAACACAAATTAAATCACAAACACACATAATGGAGTTACGTGTCGGAAATAAATATCGTCTTGGTCGAAAAATAGGATCCGGCTCATTTGGTGATATTTATCTTGGCACAAGTATATCAACAGGCGAGGAAGTCGCCATTAAATTAGAATGTATAAAAACTAAACATCCTCAGCTGCATATAGAAAGTAAATTTTATAAAATGATGCAAGGCGGTCTTGGTATACCTCAAATAAAATGGTGCGGCAGCGAGGGTGACTACAATGTTATGGTTATGGAATTACTTGGACCATCGCTAGAGGATTTATTTAATTTTTGTTCGAGACGTTTTTCTTTGAAGACAGTACTATTGCTTGCTGATCAAATGATAACACGCATTGATTATATACATTCAAAATATTTCATACATCGTGACATAAAACCAGATAATTTTCTAATGGGTCTAGGTAAACGGGGTAATTTGGTTTATATAATTGATTTTGGTCTAGCGAAAAAATATCGGGATTCGCGAACAAATCAACATATTTCGTATCGGGAAAACAAAAATTTGACTGGCACAGCTCGTTACGCATCAATTAATACACATTTAGGTATCGAACAATCCCGAAGAGATGATCTAGAATCACTCGGTTATGTATTAATGTATTTTAATTTGGGTACACTACCGTGGCAAGGTTTAAAGGCTGCAAATAAAAGGCAAAAATATGAAAGAATTTCGGAAAAGAAACTATCGACTCCAATCGATGAGCTGTGTAAAGGTTTTCCACCAGAATTTCCGACATATTTAAAATACTGCCGTCAATTACATTTTGATGAGCGTCCCGATTATGTTTATTTACGTAAAATTTTCCGTACCCTATTTCATAGACAAGGTTTCACATATGATTATGTATTTGATTGGAATATGTTGAAATTTGGCGGGCCACGTGGTACAAATAGTAAAAATGATGAGAATGAAGGTACAACTACACGGCGAATAAATCAAATAGCAGTAAATAATACAGGTGATGAGCCAATGGCAACGAATTCATCACGGCCCTATGATACACCGGAACGGCGATCTTCGATAAGAATTCGTGGTCAAAATGTTGTGGGCGGTGAGTCGCGAAATCCTAAATAAATTTTAAATACACATACAACATTTATTAATATAATAATAATATAATTAAAAAACATCAGAAATCAATTTTTCATTAAAAAAATTAACAAATACAAATTCAAAAAAAAAAGAAAATCGTCCCCTCATTTTTAAGTATATTAAAATATATTTTAAAATTTTTTATGTCTATTATTATACATATATTAATTAATTCTAATTATTATTATTCAAATTAATATTAAAAAAACAATTAGTAATTATGAAAATTACATACAAACTAAAAATTGAGAAAATTTCTCTAATTTTCTCTTTTTAATATATTTTTTTTCTGTACTTTATTTATAATAAAGGAAATTTTTGGTTTCGTTTTAAATACGATTATTTTGAATGAATTAAATTTGAGGTTTTTATAAACAATAGTATTTAGTGCGAAAGAATTTATTTAAACTAAAAATCAAGAAATAAATAGATAGGCTTAGATAAAAAAATACCGATTTATTAGGTGTTCGTAAATATTTTGTTATGTAGATTCCAATATTTTTCAATTTTTCATGAAACCAAGAATATATTAGCTTTTCCTTTCCAAACCATTTTATGATTAACTGAAATCCACAAAATTTATTCTATTTCTTGATTTATTAAATTAAAATATTCGTATTTTATAAAAACAAAAACACTAACTATAGTTTAAATTTGCTGTAATTTTATATTAAAAAAAGTAAAACTCAAATCAAGAACAAAATAATGGATATACAGTTTTGTGATTAAATTATATAAATGTATGAAAAAAAAAACAATTTCTGTGGCTTAAGGGATATTAAATTTTCTTTTTTTTGTTTTAATTCTGTGTGTTAAAATAATTTAGGAACACTTGACTAACGTATGGACTCATTAAACTTTCGTGCATTATACCATCATCACACATCAAGAAGACGTCGTCACATTTCATTTTAAATAGATATATTTCGGTCGGAAACAGTTTAACGCGAATAGGATAAAATGTAAGTAAATTACTCTTAGCGGTTCTTAATTTGAGTGTGTTTTTAGTGTTTAATTAAATAAAAAAAAAAGATTTTATTGTTATATTTATATGATTTCTCGTGTTGACTGTGATTATGAAATAAAAAAACACTTCCGTTGGTTTTATATTTATGACTTAGCCGTACTATAATTACAATACCTTTTCAGTTTTAAACAGTAAATTTAATCGTTCATCAAATACGTAAAGTTTTGGGAATGATTACTTTATTTAAAAATGAGAAAGGATAAAAAATTGAAAATTAACTCTCAAAAATTCCATAATTTTGCTCAGGTGCAACTAATCTATAGTGTGATAAAATTAAGGTTTAGTTGCCACCATGTTGTTAACGAAAAATGAATTACGCATCATACAATATTTTAACAGTACGATTTTTGAAATGACCACATCAATTTTCTTATTTGTCTCGTCCTCGTTTATAGTAGTTTATCTATTATTTTATAGCCGCAGCCACTCGAATGATAATTTTTTTTAACCAACGTTGGGAACAATCATTTGTTGAAAAGGATTTGATATTTCATAAATTTGACTGTCCACATGATTTGTAGATTATTTTTTTGAATAACATTTGCTATTTGTTTTTCAACACGATTTGGAATTTGTACAAGTCAAGTACACTTCTCATTTAAGAATGGTCATTCGTGTGGCTCCGATATAATAATACATATTATAAATAAAGAACTATGTATTTATAATCACATACTGTTTCCTTTTTCTCACCTCAATAGTGTGTGAACATGACAAAATATTTGCTTAGATATATAATTAAAATATTATATTATTCGTTTATAATTTTTATTTTAATTTTATTTTTGCGCATTTATTATAATTATTATTATTACTGAATATAGTTATTGCATAGTAAATCAAGTTAAAAAAGAAAAAATTAATTATAAATATAATATTGTATTATATATAAAAAAAACACAGAAAAAATCTTAAAAGTTTTAAGATTTGTTTTATTTTAGATTTACATAGTTTTTATATTTTATTTGTAAAAAATACACGGAAAAAATTGAAAGATAAAAAACCTCTAATTTTTTTTATTAACTAAAGTAACTTAAATTAAATTAAAAACATGAAAAGGAAAAAATTAAAAAACGGAAAAATAATTAATGTAAAATATTAATAAATAAAATAATAATAATAAAATTAAATAAAATAAAATGCAAAAAAAGTAATTTAAAAATTGAATAATTTTTAGCGTAAGGTTGATAAAATAAATATTATAATAAACCAAAATGTGAATAACTTTTTTTTTTTAAATTATTTCAACGTGCTTACGTTTACAAAATTGCTCTTCCCCTTGATGAATAACGTATGAATTTCGTCAGAATGCGATGTATGAACTCCAAAAATCTACACGGTGGTCAAACGGTGGCCTACTGTGTTTCTGGTCCCGTCACATTGAGGCATTAACCATCATTTTTATTTCGTGAAAAATATAAGCAAAATAAATGGCTCCTATTCATTCTGTACAAAAAATAAAAGAAAAATTCGTTGAATTCTTAAATAAATTCATCAGAAATTATGATCTTATGATACTAATGTTCAATTAATAATTTTTTATTCTGTCCTTGTTTGTCTTTCGTGCTTTTAGATTTCTATTTAATTTTAAATAAGAAACGTATGAATCCGATTCCAATCGAATGCGAACTTTCGGTTTCGTCTCGTATTCAGAAATAGGACCCCTATGGCTTACGTATATCTTTTCCTATCATTTCTAAACTGTTGATTTATCATTTTCGTGAAGGATTCCTTTTCAAATTGTTTAATGTACATATTCAAATAAAAACGATCTAAAATTGTTAAGTTAAAATTTCAACAAGTGTATTGTACAATCATAGAAAAATAAGTTTACCATATATTTCTATTCGTATTTTTGGTTTTATTCCCCGTTCTAATACGCTATCTAATATAAATTTTGAAACTGCTCAAATCATAATATCAATATCACACATACAACAATATTCTTCTCATTTGCTATGTAAGTTTCTATAAGTGTCCTGAAAATAGATGTGCATAATTTATGCGTGCATTGCTGCATGAGAATATGCGGGTAATTCCTCACTTTGGATTTTTCTTTCGGGAAATACACAAACCAATGAATAATAATCCGTGCAGTTAGAACTGAGGCCTCACTATTGAATTCGACGTTAATTTAGACGGTTATCGTTTTCCTATAGCAAGCGAAACAAAAAGAGAAAAGAGAGTAAAAATTTCATACTTTTTCTTTTGTCTACTATAGGAAATCGATAGCCTTCGAAAATGAATGTCGAATTCAATTAATAGGCCCCTGATTTCGATTTTTTAGGCGTTTATTTTTGTTGTCAACACTGGTGATGCTCATAAAATTTAGAAATAGGGACAACTTGCATAGTTATGCATTAAACTCCGGTTTATTTTTTATTGAGTTTATGTCGATCCGCTGGATGAAGTAGATCGATTTGCGGAAGGAAAAAGTGAATGACTGATTGTGTTAAAGGAATAAAATGAAATACTTTGTTTAAAGCAATATGATTTGGTAAATAAAATTTATTAAAACCAGTCAAAAAATAAATATATAGTTTTTCGTTCCACACGCCAACTTGTTCCGACATTGCCAAATCTTGATGTATCTAAATATTTTTTATCTATACTTATTTTCCTAAACTTATACCATTTATAAATTTAAAGTTTGTAATAATCATCACTTTACCTAACATGTTTTAGGTCTTGTCCTAAATAACTGGAATTGAGTTTTAAACACTTATTTGGTGATAAACCCAAATTTTCAATGGACGTACTCTTATATCCAAGGAGTGCAATTCGTACGTCGATTTGATTCCATCACTTTCCGTAATAATTTTTTGTAGATTATACAGCTCGCTCAGCCATATTAGATTGGGGATTATATAGTTTGGTTGTGGCTATTTGGGTATCAAATTATTTCCCAAATTTGACTTTATTTTACCTAGTATAGGTAATAAAGTATAATAATCATGAAAATTTTCGATCTCGAGTTTTTTTTGCAGGTTTACCTTTTGCTGTATCGCCGAAGATCGAAAATGTGATTTTCGTGATTTTATCTGTCTAAGTCGTCTCTACAACCCATATTGACTGTCTAGGATAAATTTCCCACATAAGGTTTAAGCGTTTTTCATAAATTTTAAGGTCCCACTACATTTGGTGGAAATCGGCCCATCGGAAGTAGAGCCTTCCATAAGAGCGTTTAAACTTATTAAGGGCAAACCGGCTCTAAATTAAATTTGCAACAAAGTTGGTGGAGGTCACTTACCAAAAATAGTTTTTCCACCAAAATTTGACCTCTACAGCCCCAACTCGTTGACTAATAAAAATTACATTTCATGCTGCTGGGAGGTTAAAATAAGTGTATCGGAAGGGGCAGGTTCCATAGGAGTGGTGACCAACCCCCGACTTTATTTTACCATGAATGTATACATTGCGCTCATTTGCTGCAACAGTGACCCAGTCCAAGATTTTTCAGTAGAGCGATTTGAAAATATCACTCAAAGTTGTTTGGAAAACGACGTTTTTCAAAAGTAAATAAAAATACATTATGATCAGTAAAATAATTTTGTTTGTATTCCTTGTATTCCTTCTCAATCGGATCTTAATTTTTATAATTCTTTAATATTCTGCTAATTTTCTTAGGATAGCTTCCAATATCTTAAAATGTTAATTTTTTTCGCGAATTGAGTGATTTTATATATCTTAGAAATGAGTGAATTTTGAGTTGTGTCACTGTTGCAGCAAATGAGCGATATATATCGACTTGATTTCTTAAGCGAAAAATTAAACTTACCGTCTTTTGGCAAAATTGCCTTGTGTAATCAAAAATATTAATTCCTGCTTAATTTCAAAACCCAATAAGGTCAAATCTTGTTGGTTGAAAATTTAATCTTTAAATTTTAAATTTATTAAACCCTTTGACTGTTTAATTTTGTTTCGAAAAACTTTTTCTCTTTGCTTAATTATTTTTCAGCGAAGACGATATTACTAGACTAACGAATATTCTAACATGTATATTTTTTAAATGATCTTTATTTGCTCTTCAGGTAAAAAAATTACAGTTGGTTCGTTGAATAATAATACGAATGTAATTTTGTTTATCTTTATGGCGAGTATACTCGACATTATGCGAAACACTTTTGTTTCATTCTGACGAATATGCTCGACATAAACAGTTAAAGCGTTAAATCTTTTCAACCTCATTGCAAAAATTGAATTTTTGTTTAGAATTTGTTATTGTCATAATAGTTTTTCTCATCAATGATATACCTTTAACAAAAAATTTTGAAAACAACGAAAAAGCTTCTATGGGAACTATCATTTCTGGTGGGCCGATTTTGGCCAAACACCACTGGGATCTTCCGAATTATGAAAAAAGCTCAATCCTTTCAGTCAATCCGCCTGTGCTGTACAGAGGCCGAATCCTCCTTGTAAACCAAAGATCTCCCGATTATTAAAGTACCGAAATCGAGTTGCTGTAATCAAATGCAAGCAATATTTCGTCATCAATCATATTGATTTTCTTATCGGAACCAATTTGTATTTGCCCTACTAACATTTTTGTCCAAGACGTGGCTAGAATTGAAGATTGCAATAAGTTACAAGAACAAAATGGTATGTAAAGCAAGGGTATGGAGTCGAAGGCATAATACTCATAATACCGCTAAACAGTACCCCGTAAGCTGTAAGTTTTGCGACAAAGAAATCCGATTTTCTTACTGGATGATACATGAATGTGGAACGCTCGACCAGCCTTTTAAAATGAATAGAAAATTTTACGCTTTCTCTACAATATATAACTTGGTAACCTCATCTTTTAAAACAAGAAGGAATATTATACGAGTATATCATATTAAAATAATATTGAAATTCATAATTTTGTGCTCAGCACTTAGAACAACAATGCGATTACCGGTATTTATTTTCGTTTTCAATATATTTTATTAAAATGTCTTTCCTTTGCTTCCTTAACTAATGCCATATTTATTTACATTTACTCCCGTCCTTTACAATTTGTCATACATTACGTCAATAACATTATTTCTTCTTATCTTCCATTAACAAGTAGTCCCTTAGTCCATTTACAGTCGTGACTAAAAATAAATAAAAATAGATAAAAATAATAAATAGATCTTATAATATTTGCTCATGTGCAAATCCTTAATTTAAACTTACATTCACATGTATTGCAATCATACCGTCCTGTAAAGCGGCTGGCAAAAATAATTGCGCGCTGTGATCACTATAAACGCGAATTTGAATTGCACTACACTTTCCATTGATTTTCGATCCCGAAATTATATCACAATATGTTCCAGGCGGAAGACATGTATTAAATCTTGCCCGTATTGCATATTGCTCTGCGTTAAATAAGATAAAACCCTTGTTGCCACGGCAAAAAGCAATTTGTTTATTGCCATTATCCCACCAATTATTAATTTCTGTCCCTTGAACCGCCACCCGAAATCCAACCATATTGTATATCTGTCGCCAACGATGTTCACATATATACCCATTGCCGCATGTATCATCGGTATTGAATGACGGGGATATTAAATTTCCATTTTGATCGGTTGGTGGTGCAGTCTGAGCCGAATCAAAAGCAAATGAACTCATAATTCTTAAAACACCAAATGGATGTGCCATTGCAAAGGCAATTGCCATTTTATATTGTTTCGCCGTTTTGTAATTTAAAATATTATTATCACTACGTTGATTATCGTGGTTGCAAACAAACACTAGAGAGTCATTTGATGGTGCAAATCCCCAGGTTTCACCCCACGTTTTTAACACTTTAAGTGCGTTTTCTCCTCGAAACGCACGACTAATTTCATTTGAATATTTAAATTCGGTCACAAGACCTAATGGTGTGTATTCGTATTTTGAAATGGGTTCATTACCATAATCGATAATTTCTTGGTATACGAACGGTCTAGAATTTTGTTTAAATCCAAATTTTGTGTTTAGATTTTTAACCCGTCCATAAATTCCGCTTAGATCGCTAGGCCACATATGTTTGGCGGCATCCACACGAAATCCTGCTACTCCTAATTTGACTAGTCGATCTAAATATGCGATCATTCGTTCTTGTACATACGGAATCGTTTGGTTTAAATCGTTTAAGCCAACTAATTCGCAGTTTCGAACTTGGTACGGATCGTTCCAATTCTCGATTGAACATGGCGGATGAAAATCTATATCATTATAGGGTACTCCTGGATATTCCCGAATGTGTGGGTTACCCGTTGATCCACCAGTTCCATTAGCCGTATCTTCATTTCCAGTCATATGATTTAATACGACGTCTACATAAATTCGAATACCAACTGCATTACACCGAGTTGTCATATTTAAAAATTCACTCTCATTTCCTGATCGAGTAATGATTTTATAGGATACTGGTTGATATCGTTCATCCCATGGTCGCCCCTCTAAAATAATATTTTCTGCTGCTGGTGATACCTAGAAACAACAATCCGTATTTGTATAAATATTTTAGTTTAGGTCAATGTAAAATTATTCTGATACATACTTGAACTCCAGCATAACCTTTTGGTGCTAAAAATCTTTCACATTCGTCAGCAATATCTAACCATTTCCATTCCATTAAATGTACAATTATACTACGATCAGACCAGAAATGTGGATCATGTTGTCCCAGTACAACCGAACCGATTAATGTCACATATATTACAAATAACTTAATCATATTAATTTTTGTTCCCTTCGTTATCATTTGAGTTTTGATTTAAGACTGATCTGAGGCGAAAAATTTAAGAGGCAGTAAATTGTTTTGCAGTAATAAGTAAACAAGTGATAAAGAAATTAACGATAATTTACAGTAAAATATCGATAGTGTTCAGTTCAAATAGTGTTCACACAGCCATATGACAAATTTGCAACAATAGCTGCGTGTTTCTTGGTGCTTGATCTGATCCGGTTCAGTTCATGTTTCATGAAACAACGCGACTAGAGTAAATAATAGTAAGCGCCTCTAGATTTCGAATCAAAATTTGTGATCTAAAACAAAATTTGGATCACGTTTTCCATATAAAATTTGGACTCATCCGGAACAAGGTGGGCCATGAAACACGACAAACCTTTCCTACACAATGCAAGTGTAGAAATGTTGCAACTTTCTTGTTAGTTTCAGAATACTTGCTCTTCTAAATAATCAGTTAATTAGTTCAGCATCAATCATCATTGTGGTTTCATAAGTTGAATTGGTACACAACTAATGTAATGATTTCGAGAAATACGCAGAAGTGAAGAATAAAGTATTAAAATTTACTTCTCAATAAAAAGTATCATGTCTTTGCAAATTGCAGGAAGTTCAAGTCTTTAAGTAGAAACTGGAAACCGTAGTATAGAACCAGGTCAGCAAATCATAACAAAAAGTAAAGATAACGAAAATATCGTTCACGTAAATTTTTATAAATAAATTTATTTATTTATTTATTCAATATTACAACTGACTCAGAGATCATCTAGTAAACTATCGTAAATTAGTTTCTCGGATTAAGATGAGTAACCTATTGGTTACTCATTTTACAATAATTTGTTATTCTAATTAGAACTGCCCAGCTCCAGCGATTTCTGTCTTTGGAATCTCCTCGTTCCATTGATGTTGTCCAACATACAACGGATATATCTGCGCTTTCATGTCGAGATAATTGCTGTACGTGTTTCCTTGCTTGTTTCTTTAAATCATCGGTGACGTATTCCATATTCAAGTCTCTATGAAGCTTGTCGTTCCTAATGTACCATGGAACATTCACAACCCCAAAGTTGGATACCACAGGTCCATACTGGTTTTAACATTTGCTTGTATAGAAGCAATTTTTGCGTATTGAGAGCCCAGAATTCCTACCCATGAGCCAATTCATTTTCCTGTATTTTATGTTTAACGTTTTTCTTCTTGATGTGTTCTTTCCATCTTAGCTTAGCATCGAGGGTCGTGCGAAGGTATTTAGCGGTATTAGTATATGGAATTTGGTTTGGTTTGAGAATCACTGGAATACAGTTTACATTTTGATTTGCAAAGTTGACGTGTACTGATTTGGCTTCATTTAAGATAATGCACCATTTTTTAGACCAGTTGTTCACAGTGTTAACTGCATTTTGAAGTTCGCTTGTTGCTTCCGAAAAATATTTTCCATCTGTTAGGATAGCTGTATCGTCTGCAAATGTTGCTACTGATACCTTGAATATTCGGTAAGTCTCTCGTATAAAGAATACACTGAATAGGCCCAAGTACGCTTCCTTGTGGTATAGCTGCTATATATTCTTTTTAGTTCAGAGTACTCATTTTCAAATTTAATTCTAAAGTGTCGATCTGCTATGAAGCATTTAAGAATTTGATAAAATTGCTTGGGCAGTTTAAATTCAAGTCATTGGTGCTAAACTTTGTCGAAAGCTTGAGTTATATCTAATGCAAATCTGGAGCATATCTTCTTGTTTTCAAGTGCATCCTCAATGACATCCGTTATTCTGTGAACTTGTTCAACTGCAGAGTGATTATCTCTAAACCCAAACTGGTGTGGTGTAAGTAAGCATCTCTCTTCCATTATAGGTTTGAGTCTCTTCAGCAACAATTTTTCAAATACATACTTTTGATACAACCGGAAGTAGTGATATCTATCTATAAGCTTTTTTCCTGATTTAGGTATCATAATTACTTCGGCCACCTTCAATTGACGTGGAATATATTTCAAATTGAATACTACCTTAATTATTTGAACTAATTTACGCAAACCTTTCTTTGGAATAGCTTTCCCAATTTGAACAGTAATTATGTCGTAACCTGAAGCTTTTCTGACACTTAAGTTATTATTGATTTCAGTTTTAAATTCCAATAGGGTCACATGTCTTATGTTAAGATTATCTACTTTGTTTACGGCCGTGTATTTTCACTTGCTGTTTGTCTCGGCAACAGTCTCTTCTAATTAAGTAACAACGAAGAAATTTTCTCTTTGTCCCTTTTAACCCAGGATCCATCATCATTTTTGTTAGGTGGCATATGCATTTTGGTTCTTTTTAGTCCCTTTGTTGCTTTCCAAAGCGAGTAATCGTCATCCTTTAGTTCAGAAAGACCTGCTTATTTATGCTTTCGTTCTTCGTTTTCATTATTATTTGTTTTAATTTGTTACACAGAAAATTGAGGATATTTTATGGTCGGAACACGAGTCTGCTGCTAGGTTCTACGAGCTTTCCGTTTCTATATTCTACGAGTTTTCCGTTTCTCTTTAATTGGTTCTCTGGCAGTTTTTAATTAATTTTTCCATGATTCCCATTCCTTCATTATATGTTATTCCTACTTAAGTGACAAGTCTCATTTTAGAGGAAGACTATTGTAAACAAATTTACGGAATTTCCAAAAACTGAATTACGAAATAATTTGTCCGATGAACGTGATGAAACCGTTTGATGATTGACGGTTGGTTATGTATTATGGTTAAAATAAAATAAAACACTTTAAAATCGTAATAATGGGCGCTTTTAGGCCCCCTATCATGATTAGTAAAATCATCGCCATTTTGATTTGAAAATTGCATAGTGCTAAACATTTTCATAGCGTTGGCCGCGATTTTATCTAACATGTTCCCAACTGTTTGGTGCCCTGACAGCGCCCATTGATCGTGGTATTGGCTTTTTTCAAAAGATGTTTTAATGACATTTGTGTTGCTCGCTAGAATCGAGCGCAATCTGTGAAAGTCCATTTTTTGATCACTTTTTGGAGCAGGTGGTGGTCTCGTATACTCGTATATCGGTAATAAAGCGGCGAAAGGAAAGTCAAAGCTGTTAAATTGCACGATCTTGGGGGCTAATTCACAGGTTAATTAGGCACGCTGAGTAGCTTGGTGTACCGTCTTGTTGGAACCACAATGGTTCGAATGGACCATGATGTCGACCGTAAAATGAAACTGTAAAATTAGCTGACTGGTGTGAAATTTCTGATAATATTCAAAAGTGTAGCTACACAAATTGGCAAAAAAGTTTTTATTTTTTTTAAATTGAATTTATAAGAAAAATACGCCAACTACGTAAAAAAAAGCCAATATTTGAAGTAAAATTTGATTGTAAAAGCCAAATTGAAGACGGTTGGATCGAATTTATTTAATAAAATTCTATGAAAAAATTTGATATATACACATTTGCTCGTACCACAAAAATCTCGAGAGTTTTTTACGCAATGATGCTAGTGTAGAATGGAAAGAAGGGATCTCTTCTGAATTGACGTACATCATTACTATAAAAATAATTAGGCTGCTCTGGTACAATCCGGAAGTTTTATGACACTCATAATGAATCGACTTATTAGAAAATTTTAAAGTATGTATATATTTAAAGTGAAGGTCTAGGCATGTCCGAATCGATACATATCATTATCGTAAAATGGGTTGGGCTCCTCTGGTACTATTCAAAGGTTACTAACATACTCACAACGATTCGAATTCCACACATTTATTAATTACAACAACATAAGTATCAGAATTTGTAATTCAATGTGAAAGTTTCATAATATTCAGTTAATCCATTTTTATGATAATGACATACACCAGGAGCAATTGTAGACAAGTTCAATGAGTAAGTTTCGAATTTTGTCAGAGATGCCCAACTTATTTTTAACAAGATGTATCAATTTAGATAGGCTTAAGTCCCGTCTTTTCATATATTCTGTAGCGCTTATAGGCATATAAAACCCAACCGATTTTATTTTAACAGGCCATACCAATTTAGATGGTCTGAAAGTCTCCTTTTCCCATATATAAACTGGCAACTAAATGAATAAACATCTCAAATTTTTATGAATTTGGAGAATATCTAATTAGTCGGAGCGCGACTCTTTTCACGGTTAGGACTTGCATCAATTCGGATGGGTTTAGATCTTCTCTATATGTATGTGAATGTGAGGATAACCCAATTTCCATCCTCAAAAAATGCTCTGGCAACACTACTTATTGATATCATGACAGTTTTTACTGTTAGACTCAAAAAACTCGAAAAGAAATATGACGCTTTGATACTTGAATACTATCACAATAGAAACATTTCTCGAGGCTGGGAAACAATTCATGTTAGTTCTTTGACCATTCCCAAATTTATATTTTTCAAAACTTTTATTTTGGTATCATTCGGCTTTTGATTTTTCAGAATTTTTTTATGACGTGGTTAAGATATAGTCCCTTGAACCCTAGCAGCGACTTGCTTCGTTGGCATGAAGTGGATTTGACATAATTTCTATGATTTTTTCAAAAAATTTCTATTAGGCGAAGTTGTTATATGGCCGTTCAAATTCAGGAACTAGTCGTTAGCCGGACTAGCAACTTAGAAAATATAGAGGCAGATTTAAAGTAATTTCTGCGATTTTTTGAGAATTTTTCAATTTAGTTAGAGTTGAGATATATTCCCTTTAACTCAGGAACTATTTGTTGACCGATTAGTGGCTTACGTCTGATAATAGAGGAAGGTTTATAGTAGTTTATACGATTTTTTATGAATTTTTCTATGAAATGGAGTTGAGATGTAGTCCATCGAATCCAGTACTATTTGTTGGCCGGACTACCTCCTTCTATCACCAGACTTAACTTACTCAAATACATATTGTATAGATGAAAATAATTAGCTATAATAGTTTTGCGTGACGACGATCGATGAATACAACCCAGCTTTCAAATTTGAATATAATTATGAATTTATTAACACTAGTTAAGTAAACCTGGCTAGAGCCTACCTAGTCCCAAAGGAATTATCTCTTTATGGTTGCATTTTATCTCATTCTCTGTAATGTCTTGACCATAATCAGTGTTTTATTCAGAATCGTAGTAGTGGGGATATATGGATATTAAGAGAAAATTTCGAAAGTATGACTGATAAAAGTTTCCGGCCAAGGCTGTCCTCGTTCTTACTTAATGTTTTGAACGTCTTGTGGATAGGTACTTTAGCGATGATTCTCTTATGTCCTTTCCATGCCTACCTTAAGGGTAAATATGTTAATACAGCCTTCATGAAATCGTAGGCCGCGTTAAAGAATCGCCGGACAACAAAGAATTTGAAATCAGACCATTTCTGGACATTGAGGGTGCATTTGGTAATCCATCAACCGAAGCTAAGGTGGTGTAATGCGATGCTCACGCCGAAAAAATAGTCGCTAACTTGGATACCGCTACGACTACTATGAGTGCTCGCAGGGATGGTCTACTTAGAGGACCTCTGCTTTCTCCCCTTTGGTGCTTTCTCATCCAGCTCATTATTAGTCCCGCTAAACGAAATCAATTTTTCTGTCAGATATTCCGGTGAGATCGCCATAAATCTTATTGATAAATATATGGATGTGCTATGTGATCACATGCAAAAGTCGTGCGACCTAGTCACAACCTTCTGTTGTGAAAGTGACTTCACATGAATCTTAAGACAATTAAAATAGTCCTGTTCAATATACGAATGATTTTGGGAACTTTGAATCTCCCAAAAAATGGCCTCATAAAATGGCACTCGCTTCGGAGACTGGTATAGGGGTTCGGTTGGATCAAACCCAGCATTAATCGTTTCCTCCTTTGTTGCCTTGGTATTGTAGCCTAGAAAATGGGGCTGGTAGGAGTTCTTCTAGTGCCTCTTCTTCCTAGTGCCATACTTTAATTTGGTTATTATGCTTCAATATTTAAGTTCCATAACGTCAATTATCATTTCAGCCCGAACCAGCTTATTACATGCAATTTTCTTAAGTGGTAATAAACAATAATGATTTTTAATTTTTTATTGTGATATCAATTTATCAGTTGGGTACTTGGAAACGATGTGCAGTAGAACTTTATACCTTGTTATCTTTTTAAAAACAGAATACCTGAATTTTGAAGCTATAATATAAAATTGATCTTCAAATATTATAATTTATAAAGTTCGCTCTCATTGTCACAAAAATGTACCCCGGATATGTGGCACGCATAATTAGCCTATACTTGTAGCAGTACAGTTGATATTGCATTTCAAGTTTGAATGAGTCACAAGTGTAGTTTCAATAAAATGTACATAAGTAAATAATCTACGCCATAGTCGTGCGTATAATTTGACTTTTTAATTATTTCGAAAGCCAAATATATAAATTGTATCGTGATTAGATGATAGGGCTGATATACTTAATCAGTTTGAGTGTTGAGTGGCTACCACACGTTGAGCATGTTTTTATATGGATTGTTATGGTAAAATACATATATGAGTTTTAATTTTTTAAGTTATTACAGTGATGATCGATCTGGTTTTTCTATATAATAATTCATCTTTCATTGATAATGAGAGCTTAACGATTGCTATATAAACATTTCTGAATTTGCAAATCGGCGTACCAATACTCCCTCGCCGACACAATTAAAAATAAATGCAGTTTACGTTATCAAATTTTAAGTTGACACAATATACTCGAACAATAAAGTTTTAGAAACCAGTTATCTTGAACATAATTGGTCGAAACAATACGAATTATTACGCTTCAGCCCCTGATAAAGTTCGAGTATATAAATATCCGTGAATTAATTTGGAATGTCATTAAGTGTTAGAAAACGATACGCGAATAAAATATTGTTGTTATAAAATATTGTTATTATTGTAAAATGAAAATTATAATTCTATTGACTTTGGTGATTGGCGCCTTAGCTCAATGGAATCCAAATCAATGGGGAGATCGTAGTGGTATTGTGCACTTGTTCGAATGGAAATGGAACGACATTGCCAACGAATGTGAAAACTTTTTGGCACCACGAGGATATGCTGGCGTACAAATTTCACCACCACATGAGAATGGTATTAAAGCTAATCGCCCATGGTGGGAACGTTATCAACCAGTGTCATATAGATTTGTAACACGATCCGGATCGGAAACTGATTTAGCTAATATGATCCGTAGATGTAATGCTGTAGGGGTACGCATTTATCCAGATGTTGTCATCAATCATATGGCTGCTGGTGGACATAATACTGGTACCGGTGGGTCTACTGGCGATTCAAATGGACCAAATTTTCCAGCTGTACCATTTGGATCGGGGGATTTCAATCCTTCATGTAACATTAATTCTTATAACGATATTTATCAAGTTAGAAATTGTTGGTTGGTTGGTTTACCAGATTTGAACCAAGGATCAGCATGGGTACGTGATCGTATTGTTGAAATGATGAACAATTTGATTAATATGGGGGTAGCCGGTTTCCGTGTCGATGCTTGCAAACATATGTGGCCAGGAGATCTTCAAATAATTTTCAACCGTCTGAACAACTTGAACACAGCTCATGGTTTCCCAGCTGGAGCTCGTCCATTCATTGCGCAAGAAGTTATTGATTTGGGCGGAGAACCAATCAGAGCGTAAGAATAAATTTAGAAATTGTTATGAATTTTAAGCTTATTAACTTAATCTTCTTACTCGTTATAGAACTGATTATACCCATCTAGGGACAGTTACAGAATTTAAATTCTCAGCTGAAATCGGTCGTGTTTTTAAAGGTAACGATAGACTTACTTATTTGAATAACTGGGGAACTGGTTGGGGATTCCTACCATCTGCACATGCTTTAGTATTCGTTGACAATCACGACAATCAGCGTGGTCACGGCGCCGGCGGAGCCAATATACTGACCCACAAAGTCTCTCGCCAATACAAAATGGCAACCGCTTTCATGTTAGCCCATCCCTATGGTATTCCACGGGTGATGAGTTCATTCTTCTTCAATGATGGAGATCAAGGGCCACCAGCCGACGGTAATGGCAATCTCGCCTCACCAATCATCAATGCTGATGGGACATGCGGCGGTGGATGGGCATGCGAACATCGTTGGAGGCAAATGTTTAATATGATCGGATTCCGTAATGCAGTTGCGGGCACCGGACTTAACGATTGGTGGAGTAATGGAAATAATCAGATTGCGTTCTGTCGTGGCGGTAGTGGTTTTATCGCATTCAACAATGAAAGTGGTGCACTATCACAATCTCTTCAAACATGTTTACCAGCCGGTACTTATTGTGATGTTATTTCTGGATCAAAAGAAGGTGGCTCTTGCACTGGAACCAGTGTTACGGTCGGAAGTAATGGAATTGCTAACATTTATTTGGCTGGTAATGCACCAGATGGTGTTTTGGCCATCCATAAGAATGCACGGTTATAAAGTCGGTTGTAGCTTATCAACGCAGGTTTACTTACTTATTTGTGAAACATAATTTTTAATATATTTTATGCAATTAAATTATATGTTATTATGGTTTTTAGTTTAAAAATCATTTTAATTTTAAGTTACTGAATGAGTTCCTTATGAGTTCCAAATTAGATCTTTTAACAACTAACTGGATAATCAATATATTAGAAAATTTTTTTTTGTTTGCCATACACTAATGGAATATACGAATAATTGGTCGAAATTCGTGTTGATGTCATATATTGTCAGTACTTTCAATGTCGGAATCGGGATTTTGGTATCGTATCTTTTAAAGGGAAATTGCCCTGCTTTCTAGTTTAAATGTTTAGAATATTTATTATACTTGCCTTACTAAATAATGGCTCAAATCACTGGATTGTGAATAAAATGACCCAACACAGTACTTTTTATTCGTTCCAAATTTGTCCTTGCTGTAAGTAGTGACACTTTTATGAGTAAATGACGATGCATGTCCAACTCTAACGCCAAACATCTTATATCTCACTATTCAGACGCCTTCTCATGTCATTGCTCTCGGCTCATTCTTCAGAACTTCTGTACAAAATAATTTTTCGTTCTGGGGTCATTCAAGTATATCCAGCTCCACTGATCGATACCCTTCCAGTGTCTCGTCAGTTGCCATTCAGTGCTTCCGATTATTCTTACCGCAGCCCTTGAAATTTCTTTAAGGTTTTAACTTTCAAGCAATTGGTTGTTTCACGTTTATATTACTCTGTTCTTGTTAACGCGTACCGAGTCATAAACCTAACACATTCCTCACCTATCTATTTGCTCAGCCAGTACGTTGTAGAAGATCATTCTTACTGCCAGATGATCCTCTCGAAGATTTGGGAGATAAAGTTCAAATAATCCATTCTATATTGAAAACGCTTCTTTAAAATCCAGGCCGTTCGTCCCTCTTAAACAACAGCCATTCTTGACGCCGATGGCTCTAAATCGTCATATCTATGATGCTGGTCTTCCTCCGTATCCCCAGCAGCCTTGAGGAAATGTCCTACGTTCTACATTTCTATCAGACGTCTCCTAAATTGATAAATGATGTCGGCCTTGTGATGATTGTCGGATTCCTCCTTGCAGACTGCAATATCAGCACAAAACTCTCTTCTTTGTTGTTGTGTGGTTTTCTTTCTGTTGTGAAAACTGGACAAGCCAAATAACTTAAAATTTAATTAATAAAAACTATGTTGAAACCACAAACAGCTTATTCTTGTTGCTCTTGAAGTTTTGACTACTTGACCCTTAACTGATCTTAATTATAATTTTCTATCAATATCAATCCAATTTTGTTGTTTTCATCTTTGTTACATCTGATTTTTCTGCAAATCTAGTTGCTGTAATTACTCTTCAGCAATGATCTTCTAATTTCCCTTTAGTTAGAATAAACCAGTATTCAATTCTTTCCACTGGCATCAAAATCATCACCTTTCTAAGGTATTCCCATCCTTTTTCGGAAGTAATACACTGCAGTGCTTGCTGCCTGCTTTGGCGCGCAGAAAATCTCATTAAAAAAAATTCATATCTGAATGGCGAGAGTTCAATTCAAACCACTACCTGGTATCTACCGGCATACATAGAGCTTCATCACCAACGGCTTCACAAAATGGTTGTGTCTGGGCGTCTGGCACATTCTTGAGTGTACACTTGCTGCGTTCAATTTTGAAGGTTAACACTTGCAAATAATTCGGATTCAGACATTAACAGGAACCCTTCGATTTGTGAGCTAAAATGTTAAATTTCAAACACTGCCCATAACATTCCACCTCGTTGGTTGAATGTTTTCGTTTTGCCCCGTTCAATTCAATAGCACCCCTCCCATTTGAAAAAGTAAAGCATCTGATTGGAATAAGTGGAACCTTCGGTACCACTCACTCATACCGAGAAAACTCGGCAATTGTTTTAAGTTGGTAGGTCAGGAAAATTGTTCAATAGCTGGCATCTTCTCAGGATTGACTCGAATGCGTCATTCTTCAACTATATGGCCCAAATACATCATTATCTTGAGTTCGAATCTGGTAGTGATATACGAGGCGCGACATCACAATTTAGCAGAATGCATTTCTAAGATTCAAACTAGAGATGTATTCGGTATTTTTCAAACGATTCAGAATTCCTTCGGTCAATGTCAACGGATAGGAATGCCCAGCAGTTACATTGTTCAACTTTCGGGTGTCAACACATAACTTTTCCAGTCCATTGGATTTTGGAACCATAGTATTTTGAGAATACCGTGAGCTGTTCGATTCTTCTATGAAACCGAACTCGGGTTTAGTAAATAGTTTTGTATTTTAAGTATCTTTGAGATAGTGTGATTCAAAAGATGCTTGCGACCCAAACAGCATTTCGCCTTAGATGGAAACTAAGACATTAAAATATTTAATTCATGATGTTGAAGAAGTGTTAGATACTGCGTTTAAAGTAAAGTTCATTTATCTCGATATCTGTCATTTTGTCAACTTGGCCTTCAATTTGAAAAGTAACTCATAGCGAAATAGCTAGTTTTATATTTGGAGTAAGATATACACGCATTCGCATCGTTTGATTTGTAAAAGGGATATCTAGTAGGAATTCGTGACTGTCTTCGAAGTACACTCATGTTTGCTCCTGAATCGAGGAGACCTCAAAAACGTTGGTTATTTAATAAACTGTTTTGTTCAGCAAAAATTGAAAAACACGCGGAACGCCGAAGGATTTTACGAGTTTTAAAAAATATGTAGATTCCTGCGTCAATAAGTTCATATATTTTCAATAGGTAAATGATGTAAAATGGTCTAGTTTATTCTAAGAAGCACTCCTTTAATAATATTTTCTTTGAAAAAATTTTTTTTTACTAACAAGCCGCGATTTATGAAAGGAACGAGAGTAATCGGAATTTTTCAGTATTTAAACAGGTGGATTATTTACTTCATAGAGTGAATTTTTATCGGTTGGCAAGCTTATTGTCACGAACTGAACGAAATAATATGTTAAGTCTATCCAAGAGGTTAGTTTGTCGTTCCGGGTAAATCCAGTGCCACTCTGATGCTGAACCATTGTGGCATTATTTCAGAAACTAAATAGAAATCGATCTATCGGAAGATCTTTAGTAGTTCCACCAAATTTCATATTCCGAATTAATTATTCGTGAAATATGTGCTCTACCGTAAAGATGAGATTTGAAATCCATACGGATAGAGGGTGCCATGTAATCAATATTATCATGAGCGTGAGCTGAGCTGCGGTCTCTCAACTCCCTGCTTATTTAAAATTTACTGGTTTATGTATGCATATTGGAAGTCTCGTTCGTAGTTTAATTGCCCAAGCAATTTACTTTAGATCGAAAATCCAACTATCAGTAACTACTTGTCGGATAACTACAGATCTCACTGATAGTTTATTGTGGGACGTTCCTTTCACATCGGTTCCTTATTAGTTGACAAGTTCCTCAGTGGTGTTCTGACTGGAAGTATGAAATTGCATTCGGCCGCCTTAAGTTTAAATTTTGCGCTCTTGGTGGATCTAATTCAAAAACATCAACTGCTTGTTAATTTTAATTCTACGGTGTTATAGTAAATCGGATGATGAAATCCCAAAACAACTACAATAAAAAAAACTTTCAAAATTAGAATAAAGTAACTAACCGAAATTTCGAAGATTCGTCATAACCGACATCTAACTCAAATGTATAAATGACCTAGCTACACTTGATACTTATGACCATGCTACAATGGTCATGCTTGTTTAATGTTCTGTTATTTCTCATCAAATATACTCAGTCAAGTTTATCTTCGTGACACGAACAAAAACTAGGTAATCCTTTTAAACATGACGAACATTTTTTTATATTTGTTTTCCTTTGTTTTCCTTTTCCATTTTCGTTATAAGGCCACACTTCTTAAATTTTTTAATCATATCAAAAAAAACAATTGTTTTCCAGACCAAACGAGCTCGTTAAATAAAGAAATGTGTTTCTCTCTCTACTCTCATGTTGCTCAGATCGCTGCACCTCTCACAAGCCCAACACCATGTGTCACCTTATTGATACTGGTTTGTTGGATGGTAAGCTGCTTCGATACCATGAGTGTTAAGCATCCGGTGTTGCCACCATTGCTTGTGAATTTATTTGCGATGTTCCTTTTGTTTTGACTATACTGCTAGTTCTTGCGATTAAGACTTCAGTCTCTTAAGATTTTTGTCTTAATTTTCTCTCTGGGTCTTTCACAATTCAATTTTCGCATAGGTATTTCAATCCGCTCCAATTTTGTTTCCTGTTTTCTGCTTACCAATATTTTTTTAATTTTATTATCTCTGCAATCTGTTCTGGGGCCAACAGATGTGTTCCATTTCATCACAGATCGTAATCTTACCAATATTACTGCACTCCCTTACCCTTTTTAATTTTCTTTTCAATTTGATGTTTAACTTAATTTATTATTTTTCCTGCGAATTGTTGTTTTCTTTATTTTTTCTTAAACCTTCCTTTTGTCTCCCGTTTTGTTTTTTCCCTCGCCACCATCTATAAAGAGGCCTGTATTTCTATAACTTTCTGTATTAAGTTGTCGACGTTCATTAAACTATAAAATATATGGTATTGAGACGTTAACAATATTGCGTTGTTACAACGGCAAAAATAATTAAATAATCACTTCATGTTAGAAATAATTATTGCGATAAATCAGAAGTTAATTTCCGATGCTTTGTTGTTTGTATAACAGTGCTACATATGGGCGCTGATTGTCAATTATGTCTAATTATTCAATTATTATCTAAAAGATTGCAGCATTAGTCGATGGAATGTTAATCGATAAATATTAAAAAATCATGTTTTAATAAGCCAAATTGGTATCGTATCCACTATCCAGCGATTCGAACCTTGTGTGACAAGGCAAATTTGTAACAATATTTAGTCTGGAACACTGAAACACATCATCAAACCAATCAAACTTGGCTCGGACCTTTGCTATACACTTAATATTTCAAAGTCGAGGTTTTCACAACAATCGGGGGTTTCAATGTTCATTTTTTTCCAAACAGAGTTCCTGACACAGACAGAATAGCTCTCGGCCCTAATACCGCCACAAAACTTAAAGCAAATGTTCGTTAAGGAAAATTAACAAATAATTTCAATGAGCCATTTAAAATAATCAAGTCACACCGATTCGTCATACTTTGCCAACAAAAAAATTGAAAACTCCAATCAATGCTCACCTCAATTTTGATATCTACGATCAAATGATAATACGAGTAATAACAAAAAATTAACACACGCAAATAATTTTCAAAAAATTAAATTGGCTGATTTATAATAATACTAGTGTACAGTTGATTAAAATGAACGGCGCGGGCCGCGATAGTAAATAAATTTACTATCTCTTGGTGTACTTGCGACCATACAATTATCAATCGTATTAATATACAAATTGTATTACGTATTGAATTTCAATATTTTATCAATTCAGTAAACAGTTATATCGCTAAATTTTAATTCAATAAAAAAGATTAGAGGTCTAATAATTGTGATTAACTACAAATGACGCTCAGGAAACGTGATCACATATCAATGTGAAGACATGTTAAAATTTTGCAAGTATTGAATTGGAGTTGGCTTATCAATTTATTTGATTAGGTTGTAATACGGACCTGATTAGAATAACAAAAATATGTATCCTATTTATAAAATACTTTTGAATTAAGATCTCGTTCCTGGATAGCCTATTTGCATTGTGGTACAAGTCGCTCGTGTTCCTTAAACTGCATTAGCCATTGAAGAACTGCTGTTGTATTGGATGAATATATTTTTGCTCGTACAGATACTAACGAAAATGTTTGACAACGCCCAGTTGCTTTAATTTCTTTTTCAATTCCTCAAACGCCTTTGATGGTCTACGTTCCACTGAAATGGCTGAAATAAGTTTAGGTAGTACGGCGTACAGTTCTTGGAAAAGGCAACTTAGATGGATCTTTGTTTCATGTCAGTTTTTATGAAAAATAACTACAAGATGGGTTGAAACAGATCGGCCTCCCTGCACCAGTAAATTACTAGTCTTAAAGCATATTTTATACGCTACGCTATAATCTAGCGGGAATTTTTTAATCTGGTGAATAATTGCTCCATCAAGAGAGATAAGAAAACCTTCCGTCGCCGGGCTAGTGATGGTTTCGTCATCAAAAGAACTATTTTTCGTCAATATCTTAATAGTCCATTCTAGGATGGATGAGTCTTGTATATCGATAAAAACAGAAAACAAATTTTTTTTATCCCTAAGTTTATCTTCGGTCTCTGTTATCTATATCGTGTAGACTTGTCACTGATTATTTTCAAATCTGACGTGCATGGTGGATGGGTTAAGGAATATATTTTATGTGTATTGGATCTGTTACAGTGATCTAGTATTTTCTTCTTGGTTTTAAATATAAATGATGTGAGGCAGATAGATATATAACCTGATGTCCTCGAAGGATTTCAACCGCACTTCTGGTAAGAAAATGACTTTCACAACTTTCATGAATGAAAGGAATTAGAATGAAAACTAAAGTGGATCCGGTCCAGTGATTACACCAGAATCCAGGCAAAAACTCTAGCGACACTGATGCTAATTCGGAACTTATATTGTGGGTGTCTAATATTGTCTCGATGAGGCTATTCAGAATGCTATTAAGATCCGTAAATGTGAGTAGTTTCTGTGAGACATATGCTAGTCGGGAAGTGCTCAGGTCCAACAGGGTAAGATTTGAAATTTATGAAATTTGAAATTTATGATTTCCTATAACAGGTACGATATGATATAATTTAATAAATAGGTTTAGACTATGTGGTATGAATTCGCGTCGTGAATTATCCTGCAGTTTTGGCCCAAGTCTAATACAAGTGCTACTTCCCAGGTACACCTTGAATATTTGTACTGTCCGGAATCATTATGTTTTTCTTAAGATAGATGTTGTTAAAGAGTTGTATGTCTAGTGATCTAACATTTTCGTACCTGATGAACATAAAATATGTCTGTTTGGGGTAATAAATGTATTACTGTTTTCACACAGTTGCACCAGATCCTCTAAACATTTTTCAGAATTGATACTTATTTTAGAGGTTTACCGTACTGACTAATGACTTGTGCCTTTAGCAATAAAGGCACAAGTCATTAGCTAACCAATAGTGTAAGCACTCCCAACTCTTACGCGGTTTGTTTTTCCCGCCATACCTTACGCAGTTATGCCAAATCGAAGACGTACGGCTTTAGGTCCGATTTACGTTACCATCTGCGCATTGCTCCAAGCCAGCCTGTAGTACTGGTCGGCCCATGGGTTATGCCTACTTGACGGTATAATTTTGAGTATTAGCTGTCATTTCATTGTCAGCCAATTAAAAATTGAAAAGATGGAAGAATTAATAGTAAAATTTGTGAAAGAAAATGAATTTCTTTCTAATAAAAAGCACCTTAATTATAAAAGTGTGTGTTTACAGGATAAAAAATTCATAAAATTTAATAGATTGCCGACAGGCGGCTTAAAAAAAAATAAAAACGTCATGTCAAAAAATCCGCGCATGTAGTTTAACTTACGTTTCCGCCTGCGTATCCGCAAGCGTTTTTTCCGTACGTCTGTTTCCAGCATTAGTTAAATGAATTTTGAGTTTTATGGAATGTTGAAAAAGCTTTTACCTACTGTTTTATATACAAATCCATTTACATTTTTTATGTACATACACCGTATCAAAAAATTGTCCGTACAGTACTCGAATAAGAAAATATCAGTGAAAAAAACACTTAGTAAATAATTCAATTTTTATTTTAAATAACTTCATATAATGTTTAAAGGGCAGAAAATAATAGTTAACATGATATAAATTCATTTAGTATTTTGTTAAACAGGATTTTGTATGAACAGAGCCCAACATTACATCAAATAATTTTCCGTACACTAGCTATGTTGGTAAATTAAACGCTGGCTCCTGAAAGCAAATCAATATTTTTTAATCTTTTAGTAACCGACCAAACGACACACACAAGCAATTAATCATTAAATTGAAAAATGAGGATAAAAGTTTATATGAAATTCCAAAAAAAAAATTGTTCATAGACCGCCGCCATACAATACGTAATCCAGAACTTCCAAAAAAACAAAATCCATAGAGATTATTTCAAGACGTGGTCGCAAATCTAAACTAGATGAACGTTAAATAAGGCTAGTGGAGAGGGAGATTAAAAAGGATATAAAGATTAGTGCTCCAACGCTGGCTACCAACCTATTTCAACGTGTATATGTCACAGCCAATCCCCAGACGATACATAACATTTTACACAAGAAGAGGTATTGAGGATGTGCGTCGCGCAAAAAACCATGGATATAGCCCCAAAACATCATCAAGCGTTTGGAATATGCTTTACACTATGGGAGTAAGCCAGAAGAATACTGGGAAAACGTAATTTTCTCAGATGAAAGTAAATTCAACGTTTTTGGTTCAGATGGGCGAGTTGTTAATGTGTGGCGGGAAACCAACACAGAACTTGATTGATTGATTGGACTGTAGGACTAAGTGCTAAACGAGAGTCCCGGATAACACCGGGCCTATTCATACAGCCTCTTTACACATAACAATAGGAAGGATGGGAAACTTATGCTGTTTTTTGGACGGAACGACTCGGTTGCAGACACCAAGCGATCGTACGACACAATACAACACAATTCTAGCCTACACAATCAGCAATTAATATTTCAAAGAAATATATCACAAGCATTTGTAGATTTCCTGAAATTTAATTCTAAATTAATATTTTCCGGCTTCCTAATTAATATAAATATTTATTAATTTAATCCTCCTGCAACTCCACAACTTACAATAGAATTTCCTGAAACCATAGTTATTTAAATTATTACGTCGCCTGAGAAAAGTTCCTGGTCTAACACATAGATGGTGCCACAAATTTAAAACCCATATGGTTTAAAAAATGCCGTTCAAGCAAAACAGTGGCTTGATAAATGTTATCCGGAGTCTGCACCAGGAAATCAACCGTCTTTAACTGGTATGCTGAATTTAAACGTGGTCGTACAACCATCGATAATGCACCACGCTCGGGACGCTTGACGAAATTGTTTTCAATGACCGCAAAGTGAAGTTGCGTGAGATAGCTGACATTGTACAGATATCAATGGAACGTGTTGGTCATATTTTGCACGAACATTTGTTCAGGAGAAAGCTGTGTTCGATGTGGGTACTGCGTTTGCTCACAATGGATCAAAAACGACAATGTGTTGGTGATTCTGTGCGCTGTTTGGAGCTGTTTAAGCGCAAACCAGAGTCAAATCGGGAATCAGCTGAATAGCGAGACGCCAGTGAACCTCGTCCAAAGTGACCAAAAGCACAACAGTAGGCTGGAAAGATTATGACGTCTGTATTTTGGGATACACATGGTATAATATTCGTTGACTACTTTGAAAAAGGAAAACAGTTGGTGTAACAACAAACAAATTGGTGTACAAAAAATAAAATGTATTTTCCCAAAATAATTATGTTTTCTTTGTTGGACCGGGAACTTCTCAGGCGATTATATTAAAAATTACTTTAAAATCCATTAATAGGGGAGAGTCTCCGGTTGTGAGCACAGTTTTGTTTTGGCCCATAATTTAGAGGACTTAGTAATTGTTTGCTAAACTAATTACTTTGATTCCGTCAACTAGAAAAATTTTACTACCAATTTTGTGAAGTCATCTTTTTTGGCAAAAAAATGGGAATAGTTGAAGGAAAACGCACTTAATTCGAAGGAATTTCGAGGTTTATTAATTTTAAAGGCCTTCATTGGCGAAAAGGCCTTTTAAAAATTATTTCTCGTCTTCCTCATCTTCCAAGTCGGAAACGCAATGTTTGCTTGTGAAATAGCTGGAATGCGTGTCAGCGCACTTTAAATACACGGGCCGATCACACGTGTTGCACTTGAAGGAATTTGGAGCGGTTAACTTCGATGGCAAGAGTTTCAAACAGATGATGCAGAAGTCGATATCATCATCAGATGGTGAAGAGTTTTTTTTGTAGAGCGTTTGGCCGACGGTTTGGTAGGTGCAGTTGCCTTTTTTTATTCTTCTTCAGATTAAAGCAACAACGCTTCCTAGAGAAGTAAGCATGGTGCTTTGCATCGGTCGACCATTTCCACTTTATGTGCAATATCTGTCCCTAAGGAAGACGATTCCATGCTGCTCCTCTTCATGAATGAGATACTCGGATCCAGCTTCTTTCACATTCCGCTCGACCGCTTGAATAAAATCAACGTCAGAGTAGATTTCTGGGTCATATGGATTCATTCCGGATGCTCTAAAGCCGGATTTAATGGCTTTGAGTGTCAATAGCAGATCAAAAGTCTTACAGACAAGGCCAGAAATATGACGAATCTCTATTACCTAAAACAACGAGATGTGAATTAAAAATGTCAGATCGAGAGAGCAAGGTTGAGTGATCCAAAGTCCTACTTTGTTAGCATTATTTTTTTGCCATGCAGAATACTGTGACTTATAATAGGTCTTTATCGATCCGAAAATGGACAATGCGGCGGAAATTAAACTATATGCACTCCATTGGCAGCGGCAATATCAATGGCTTCAATTGATAGATGGATGGTTGTCGAGAAGCAACAGCACAAGGGAAGCTAACGAAGGTTTTGCGAAATTTATAAAATGGTGCATATACCGCACAAACTCTTGCTGGCACATCCAGTCAGAACCATTAGCATAACCGGCAGTCCCATCAGAAACGTTGGTGAAGAAGATGGTCTTCGTTTTTTTTTCGGGAAAAGAAAGAATGGAGGTAGACTGTTGCCAGCAGCGCGATTAAGGCCATAGTTAAGGCCACCTTGCCAATTTTTGTCGGGACTGTTGAAAAGCCGTTTTCACCCATGTTGTAGATATTCGTTGCTTCGCAGTGACGTTCATCTATCAAAAGTTCATAGTTTTGAAAAAATTTCTCGCCATTTGATTTACAAAACCCTTTCACGCGCTGCATGCATGTTTGTTCCAGGTGTTTAAAACGAGCAGAGTGGCGGCGCATAATATTGTAATACCAATGTGTGCCCGCATTCTCGTCGTCATCGGTTTGGAAACCTTTAAAAAACATTCCAATTGAGCACAAATTATTTTCAAAGAAGGAAAGGAAGAGCAAGCATAAACTCACCATATTTGATGGAGTCCGTTGGTTGCATTCACAAACTGTTCCGCGCAACTCCACAGGTTCGTGCAGTCGATTTAATATGCTAGTTTAACTAAGTTTTAACTAAGCAATCCTTAATGGCACAAACCAGCTAAATCAATTGAAGCTGATTCAGTTGACTTCTTCGCGGTTGGCATGGCTAGAAATGCCTTAAAATACACACAAACAGACGATTTAAATGAAAAAAGAGGATGCCCACAACCGGTTACATTTAAGTGTCCACAACCAGAAATCACGACCATTCTCGGCGTAACCAAAAAAAAAATGTGATGTGTCATGATTTTGATAAAAATCGATGTGGCATCCCAAATCACAACGAAAATACTGTAGAAATATCGATAATACTTACCTGTTTGAGATTATTCACTTTGATTATCGCCCCTTTTAAGACATTGGAAAATTACAATTGCGTTGATTTTTGCGGACTTTTTTCAATGTAATCACCGCTAGTGAACAAGCTCATCCATTCACTTCGATATTAGTTCGAAAACTGCGTACTGTCAAAATATAAGTGTCATACTTGCAGTCAGAGCCGTCATATTTGCATTCTGTCAAACGTTATGCAGGGGTTCCCACAACCGGATAGTGCCAACAACCGGATGTTGTTCCTTTCAAAAAGTTGCAAAAAATATGCGAGGCATTCCAAAGGCAATGGTTCGTGGAAAACCACGAACGTTTTTTTAACTATGTTATTCAATGCTAGTTTTCCACGAACCATTGTTATGGCTTAACCATCTATGTAACTTTACTTTTTTTAATGTCTACAATTGAAAAACATGAATGGATAGTTGAAAACAAACTTGGATGATGTTCTTTCAGTATGGCAATCCTACTTTCGAACTCTGCCAAATCGAAAAGACGAAGTGGCTCTTATTCGACCACCGGGCGGGGAGGTACTTGTCCCGTACCTCACGGTAGAGAAAGAATAGAAAATGGAAAGTCTCAACGAAATTCCTGCAGAACTATTAAAACTCGGAGGAAGCAAGAGTAGCGCATCTAATCTCTATGAACCTGCATAAAAATGCGACCGTCGCAAGCATGAAAATTTCCGTAGCATACTCGTAACTCTGTTAATCACCTTCAACAAAGTGCTTGCTAATATTGTACTATCCTGAACCATCCCTCTTACGGAAAATTTAATCTGTGGCTACCGATGTGGTTTTCGCCCCAATCGAGCAACCACTGACAAGTTTTTTACTTTGAGGATGATCCTGGAAACATATTAGAGGTACTACATAACATTCATCAGCTCTATATCACATTTCAACAGACACATGACAGCAACAACCACGGAAATCTCTGGGCCGCGCTCACATGCATTATTCAATGCCAGATTAACTATCGGATTGGATATTTCAAATAAATTTAGCGTATTTCGCAAAAATTTCAAATGTTTTATGCCATGTTTTATGCTCAATGGAACTTTGTCATTTCTCAAGAAATCACTGTCAAATATGGTATGCAGAATTGGATTGACACTCTAACATAATGCTCAATGGAACTAGGCCATCTTTCAACATTAATGGTTAAATTCGGTATGCAAATCTGAATTTGACGAAATTTTGGGATTTGGCTACAATGAATGGAATCAGACCGTTTCCTAATCGATAACCTTCCAACTTAGATTGTAGAGCTGAACTATAATTCTAATAAACTAAGGTCAACTTGTATTGGGATTTATAAACGAGTCTTTTTGATGTCGTTCTACAATTCGACTATTCTGAATGTTACTTAGCCATATCCCAACCAATTATTGTCAAATCAGGTATGCAGAATTGGGTGAGGATTTGAAAATGGATTTTAGTGAAGTTCTGGAATTCGGCCGTGCTAGGCAATTTCTTAACTAATTATGTTCGAATCTGGTATGCTGAGCTGAGCCGGGATACCGGTTGGATGAAGTTCTGGATTTTTCTACAAAATAAATTTGAAAATAATCGTCCAAGGAACCCATAAAGAGAGGACCCAGTCAAATTCAGCGTCACTGAAACTAAAATTTGCTTGAATTCCAATTCAGCCCAAATCGTACTCAAAAAATGGTTTATGCTTCTTTCGCATTATACTGTCTAGAAAAAGATTACGTGGCAATTCCGCACAGCTCAATCAATCAAAAAACATCAAAGTTTACGTAAGGTAGCGGCATTGGTGCATGAGCAAGTCGTTGGATAGGATTTACAACTCAAATCAATCGATATTCCTGTCTCACGTTCCTATGCAATTCCGAATACCATTCGCGTCCACACACAAGTCTCATGAGTCCTGATTCATCGATAAATTTCTATGTATGTGTAAAAACAAATTGTCAAAAAACAAACAAAAATCATTTTTGCAATGTCTTCACATAGTTCACCCAATGTAATATAACCAACACTGAGGTTGGGTTGAAAAATTTGAGGCCGACAGTGACAAGCATGGAGACGGAAATGCGATGGTGTAGGGAGATTTGGATACTTAACCATGTTAAAAGAAAATTTGTTAATCAGTGCTGAGAAATTGGGACATGGGAAAAAGTTCTGCTTTGTTCAGGACAATAATCCAAAGAATACCTTACAGCTGGTTGGTGGATTTTTAACATTATTTGAAGTTATTTAAATGATATTTCGTTATTCGAGTAGTGTACGGACAATTTTTTGATAAAGTGTACATGTTTTGTTAATTTTTCATTTTATTAAAATCTTTCGTAAAGATACAAAGGCACCCATACCTAAGAATCAATGCACAACATACACAAACAAACATTCGTGAATTGGTGTGATAATAAATACATTGAGTACATTTTATTATAGAAACATACATACACGGACCTCAAACTCAACAACATTGCTGAACATTTGAATACCTGAACCGGTAAATTGTTACCAAATTATTTTTTTTCCTGTGTGAGTCAACGGCAGTTCTATTTAAAAGTGGAAACCATCAACACGTTGTTTCAACGAATGTTGCTATGCCAAAATTTATATGTCAATTAGTATCTAAAAGTATTATTAGTGCGATAATTCTGTGATAATTAGTGACAATAGGTGTGTCAAATAAATTATTGTCAATTAAAATACATTTCATTAATAAAAATAAAGTAATTTAAGAATAAAAAAATACAAAAAAAATAAAGAAGAAAATAAAATAATATGCATGTTTTACAGTGTGAGTTTTAAGTAATTAGTGATAAAAAATAATATTAAATATACGAGTAAGTGGAAATATTAAATAAAAAATAATAATATTTAAGTTTAGTGTCAGATAATCTTGTTTAGGATCTGCAGCACGTGGACAAACCTACAAGGTTTGGATATTTTATGGTGAGTGTTTTCATTTATATTTTTTTTGAGGATTTTGAGGATATTATTTTATTTTTCTTATAAAAAACGTAGTTAAATAAATTATTTTTGATAACTTTCTTACTAAATCCTTAATTTAAAACTCATTATAATGTTTTCTCTAAATAAAATTTAATTTCATTTTCTTGGATTTAATATGAATAACTAAATTTCGCATTTCTCGTGTTCTTAAGGTCTGTTTTTCTGGCATGCTAGTAATCCTTAGTGACAAAGACCTCCTAGTTGTTGAAATTATCCCGATATTAAGTACGTGCGTCACGAGGGCCGACAATAACCTTTACTGGAAGGATATTCAACAACTTTCGGCATTACAATTCCACACAGTATCACACAATATGCTTACAGGGGAGGAAAGTTCTGCGAAACGGAGCTAAAGTATTTATTTTTGTTCAAATTCCTGTCTCAATTTTGGTATTATCAATATTATTGTGAGTTGGATTGATTCATTATTCTTAAATCGTGGGTGTTGTATTTCAACTAAATGTCTCCTCTGTTATCGTCAAAGTTGCCAAAGGCAGTCTGTCCACAGGGAGTGTGCGTTCACCGTTATTATGACTCTTCAACGCTAAATTGTATAGTAAATATAGTTTGACAAAATAGATGTACATGCTGTAATAGCGTTTTTATACGTTTACAATTTACTTTAATACACAAAATATTTAAGTGCCATATACGAGTAAGCACCTTTCTATATTTCAGCTGAATTGATCACATATTCTCGGGGGCCTAGTTGCTGCTACGGTCCTAGAAGTGGATCGGCCGTAGTAAGTTGAGTTGTTCCTTTGTAGTTAAGATATATGATGAATTATTTACTGCTGTAGCTGATGCTTTAGGTTCCGTCTGTGATCTCGAATTAACTCTAGCAACTCATTGACTTCCATATGCGTTTATTTTATCACTTAAATTAAATTGTGGCATGAAAGAGAGTTCTAAGTTACTGTTAAATGCCCTGTATCCTGTTAACGCGGCTGTTTACCTTTCAGCACACGGGTTGGATCTAGTGTTAGGATTTCCTTCGATGAAGGTGGTTTTTGATTTGATTGTTCCGCTGCCATTTTCGCAAATTACAATATAAAGAACCTTTGATTTGATTATCAATATCCATACGTTGTGTCGACTTAGTGGAATCCATAATGATGTGATGACCATTATGTGGATCTCACAACTAGTTAGGACCTTACTACTCTGCTCGAAAAGTTTCTTCTCACAGCCACATATATTGATTTTCGTATATGTTATATCGAGTCCTCTGTAGACTACTGGAATTTTGATCGAATATGACATTGCCTCAATTTTTATGGTTTTGACGGTAGCTGTTTTATAGATGGTGGCTATATCCTTCCTTCTGTATGGCGTAGCCTGATATAGTATTAAGTAAGAGATGATTTAATTGATTTCTTGTCCCTCTCTATCGCTTGTTCCTGAAGTTGGTGTGGAGTAATGATGAACGAATCGAGGATGCATTGGTAAACTTCTGTGATGGTGCTGATTATAACGGTTTAAAAATTTCGTGGTTTCATCATTTCCAGCATAGTGTGTATAGCAAGGTCTGTAAATTCTTCATGGAATAGGATGGTTGTTAGAACTTGATTGTAAAATATGCCTTAAATTTTTGGGTGTGTTTCATGACGTTTATAGTTAACTCTAATATAGACATCTGGTTTTGTAATAATTTCTTGTAGTGCCTTTTCCGAATAGTTCATTGGCAATGGTATACCTATAAAAACAAAAGACGCCTTTCTTTTGTGGGAGATTTTATTCCCGCCTAAAGGGTTTAGGACATCGAAGTGATTTTATCTGAGACACAATAGCTGCATAGTACAGGGTGGCGCACGAATCGTGCTACAAAAACAAAACGTAATAACTTTTTTTCTGTGTGACTAATCGGCTTTATTTTTTTTTATTGTATAGATAATTCAATTTTATTTTTATTTAACTAATTAGTTTTGAAAATGATAGACCGTAAATGACCTCCATGCTCATTCACGCATGTGCGACACCTGATCAGAAAATTATTCATTGCGCACTGAAGGGTTGAAGTCGGGATCGCCTCAATTATTGTTGTAATGGACTGCTTCAATTCAGTCAAATTCCTTGGTTTCGTTTTAAACACCTCTTGTTTGACATAACCCCATAAAAAAAAATCTGGTGCAGTGAGGTCAGGTGACCTTGGGGGCCAGCGGAAAGTGGAGTTTCTGGATATTAATTTATTTGGAAATTTTCGTTGGAGCTCCTCCATAACCGGTCTGGCTATATGTGCAGTTGCTCCATCTTGCTGGAACCAAATGCTGTTAAAAGGGATACGTCTTCGCCGCAGTTCTGGGTAAAAAAAATCTTTCAACATGTTTAAATAACGGTCCCCATTTACAGTTACTGTTTCACCGTTTACTTCAAAGAAGTATGGCCCGACAATGCATCTTGATGAAACTGCGCACCACACTGTCACTCGTTCTGGGTGCAGTTCCGTCTCATGGAGTATTTCTGGATTAGTTTCACTCCATATACGACAATTTTGCTTGTTTACATTGCCGTTTAGATCAAAATGGGCCTCATCAGACATAAACAAGCAATTTATGAAGTTGTTGTCTTCTTCGGCCATTTCAATAATTTTCCGGCAAAATTCCAGGCGAATAGGCAAATCCAGAGGTTTTAATTTGCTTGTAATTTGGATTTTGTACGGAAACAAGTTTAAGTCATCATGAATTATCCGTTGTAATGACCGTCTGCTAACTCCAATTTGCGCCGATAACTCTCGAGTCGAAACACTTGGATTTGCCTGAATTGATGATGCTACAGCTGCGATTGTGGCTTCGACCCGAACATAGGGATCTCGATTGTACGGTCTACGTGCGATGCTTCCAGATTCAGCAAACATGCGTACCAACCTCATAATGGTCCATCTACTCGGGGGAGTGCCGCCAAACTCCCGCCTAAATTCCCTCTGGACGGAAATGATGGACTGCAAAGCATGGTAGCGCTGCACTATCCAAATCCTCGTTTCGGTATTCCAAGCATCCATTTTAGTAAATTTAAATAATAATCTGCAAAATAAAAAAAATAAAAAACAGATTAGTCACACAGAAAAATAGTTATTACGTTTTGTTTTTGTAGCACGATTCGTGCGCCACCCTGTATTTAAACGTACCTAAGTTCCATTTCATAAGCTATCTAGTTGATTAACAGCCTTCTCAAGGTGATTTAGCTCTGCCCAATAGGATGTGAGATTATAGAAGGTTATCCTCCATTCTTCGTTGATTAGACTTCGTTGTCCAATTTTATCAAAGTAGATCCCGGGATGGAAGGTGAATCTCGATATATTGCATCTTCTTGGTAGCCCTGCTGCTACTAATGCTAATGTGCAGATTACTGCGAGTGTATGAAGTAGCAGGTTTTACTTGGTGCGTGCTCTTATCACTCGCTTATGTTGTTTTGCGCTATCGTTGGTTCGAGCTGCATTTGTTTGGGTTTCTTCCTCCACGGGTATTTTCTCGCATTGTCATCAATCGGCAAGCGACTGATCTTAGTAATTGGCCTTTTGAGTAATCCTCCGTTACTGTTTATGACTACTGCCGTTCTAACAAAACCATCATTACCAATACGTACCTCATGAATTCTTCCTACAGGCCATTTTTCTGGAGCTAAATTATCATCTTTAATGAGTACTAGCTCTCCCTTTGCTATAATTGGTTCCTTTTTATTGAATTTACGTCGATTTTGTAACAGTAGTATATATTCGGTTAGCCAGATTTTTCAAAATTCTAGTGTTATTCTCTGCAGAAGCCTCCATCGTGCTAAATGGTTGATGTTTTGATTTAAATAGGCTGGTTCTGGTATCGTTCACAGTAGCCCGTCTATCAGGAAATGTTCCGTCGTTGGGATCAGTATACGAATTTTTTTCAACAATAATATTAATTTTGTGCATCTGATAGGTTAGTGAAACAGCAGAAAAATCCCAACTCTCAAGTCTCATTTTTCGAACAAAATCTGTACTCTGATGACAGTGGAAGGAGAGGTCGTGAGTTTCTACATGCTTCTACCTAACATACTATTGTTGTCATCTCTTCAAATGTTAGATATTGTTCTCCAATACTGCTTAGATGATGCTTTACGGATTTAACTGCCGCTTCCCACAGGCCACCCATGTGAGGCGCCCTTGGTGGGTATATAACGCCATTGATTACATTCTTTGCAAACTGTTCCGGTAGCTTTTAGGGTAGTTGTTTCAATGTGGCCAGATCGTTCCCCATAAGTTTTCAAGCCTCTTTGAAGTTCGAACCATAGTCGCTATAGTAGTTCAAATAATGACCTCGTTATGCTGCGTTGTGAACCGTTTAAACGCCCCTGGAAAAGCTTAGAATGACAAATTGCTTACTAAATACTTCTAAGTGAATCTTTTATTGCGAAACAGACGAACACTACTAAATATCCTTTATAGCTTTTGTTACCTTGTCCTGGCGAATATCGCAGGTGAAATGGCTTAATGGATTTATCCTGAATGCCTGAATGGTCTAGTTGGAGTAACTCTTACTGTTGGAAGTAAAAATCAATTGATTCAGAGTCTGTGCTTTATGTTTGTAGCAAATTAAACATTTATTGATGAAATTTTATTGGCGAATGAAACCTAGCGTGAGGGAATTTTCAGTATGACGTTTTAATTCTTTGCTTGTAGTAGTGAATGCGCATACTTCATTTCTTGACTTTTCTGTGGTTTTTTCAATTTGTGGTTGTTGGTTATATTTGAAAGAGTCTCTGAGTCAGTTTGAGCCATTCCACAAGAGAGTGTGATCTATCAAATTGGTTGGATTCTAATATCTCGATGCACAATTTATTCGGATTTTACGTAACCTTATTTTAATGGAGGTAACACGGATTGGATTTCAACAATCCTGTTTGCAACGAATATTTTACATCTATTGGGTTTCCCTCTAATTCATGCTAACGGTATATCATTGAATCCGTCTATGCAAATGTTTTAATAAATTCGGTTTTTTCTAACTTTTGTTTGATTTTTCTGATTAATTTTGATAGTAATACAACTGCACTCAGCTTCAATTTAGGGATGAATAATTTGAATTTTAACGGTGAGACTTTTGTTTTAGCAGCAACTAAAATTATTTTTCTTTGGTTAGTTGTATTATTAGATTTATAGTGTATTACTCTTTATATGTGTCTTCCGATGCATCGCAAAACCAATTGGCCTGTGTTGCCTGTGTTGAGGCTTAACCATCTTTGTAACTTTACTTTTTCTAATGTCTACAATTGAAAAACATGAATGGAGAGTTGAAAGCAAACGTGGCTGATGTTCTTCCAGTATGACAATCCTACTTCCAAACTCTGCCAAATCGAAAAGGCGAAGTGGCTCTTATTCGACCACCGGACGGGGAGGTACTTGTCTCGTATCCCACAGAAGAGGAAGAATAAAAAATGGAAAGTCTATTAAAACTCGGAGGAGCTACTCTTGCATCTAATATCTATGAACCTGCATAAAAATGCCACCGTCTCAAGTATGAAAATTGCCGTAGCATAACTCTGTTTAAGACCTTCAACAAAGTGCTTGCTAATGTTGTACTATCCCGAACCATCCCTCTTACCGAAAATATAATCGGTGGCTACCAATGTGGTTTTCGCCCCAATCGAGCAACCACTGACAAGTTTTTTACTTTGAGGATAATCCTGGAAACATATTAGAGGTACTACATAACCATTCATCAGCTTTATATAACCTTGCAACAGGCATATGACTGCATCAACCGCGGAAGCCTCTGGGCTGCGCTCACATGTCTCGAAATTTCTGAGAAGCTTGACTTTCTCTGTAAGCTTACAACATCTGGCTGCATGTGTGGAATTTAATGGAAGGAACTGTTTTTGATCCCCAGGTGTGCGAGATAAGGACAAGTTGTATTGAATCTTTGCGCTGCTCATTCAAAAGGCCAAGTAAAATTCTTGGATATGCAGATCATATCGTGTTTCTTAGACGGATACAGTTATCCTTCTCGCGAAATAACGGGGTTTGAAAATGATCACAGAAACAAAACTAAAAGCCTATCAACACTAAGGGCATCCATTTGGAAGCATCTCAGAACAGACGACCATAACTATGACAACATGGAAGACTTTAAATAGCTCTGAACATAAAAAATGATATCCATTCAAATATAAAAGCCAGCATCGTAGCCGGACATCGAATCTTCTAGGCGATTTCTAGGTTGTTGCGATCAAAATATTTTTTCTGTTAAGGTTGCGGGCAACGAATATCGAATGTGTTGAATCATGGAATCAAACGGCCACGTTGAAAGATTCCCATCAGAACAAATGATAAGAAAAGGGTCCCATCAACAACCAATCGCTGTTTGTCGCAGGGGAAGACCTAGACTACGCTAGCGCGACGACCAATAGGATGTTGAAACTGAAGGGAGCGTGTGATGAACCGAAATAGTTTAAAGGCCATGGGATATGAAAGCTAGAGAGAGAGAGAGAGAGAGAAAGAAAAAGAGAAACTTTGTCTTGGACAGAGTGTCTAATCTGGCCCATTTCAGGCCATCTAGCCTATTTTATATGATTTATGCCGTTTAGAGCCAACATATGACCCGTTTCTCGTTATCAACATCTGTATATAGCAAGTAAGTTTCTCGATAAGAGCTGAGCCTGAGATTCACCAAGCTCTCAAAGCTGACAGGAAAGTGAGTTTCGGTGAAAGTTTTTAGGGACAACCCCGCTTGTGTTCATAGTACGTCCTATTTAAATAAGTGACTGAAGAGAATTTGATATGTAGGCAAATTTATAAGATGTGAAGTCCAGGAGAACTCTCCCTTAGTTCACTTTTGTGTATTCTTAGGTTTTTTGATAAAATACCTAGTGGTATTCTAGCTTGACTTACGTACTTTTGGCTTTACTGAATGCTCTTCTAAATATTTTCCTATAGGATAGAAATTGCGCAGCCTACCTAATTGATTTCGTATATCCTCCAACTTTACTAAAGTACATGCGGCACCCATAGAGTGTTTTTGACCGTATTCCTACCTAATTCTGCCACACAGTGCAGTTCCTCCATTTTCACATTGCCACATTTAGAACCTACCTTTTTTTTCGTAAAAATTAGAGGTACTTCATAGATATTGTTGTCTTCTTACTGTGTTTATTAAGTATTCAAAAATGATCCAAGTGTTTTATTGATGGCCGTATTTCTGCAGATTTGTGTGAAGTGCTTTTGCATCACATCAATATCGTATCGATTTTCTTTTTCTATGTTTCAATAATTAGCTATCTCAGGGTATCTGGCGAAGCGTTCTTATCTTGGTATATGGTGCTACTATATATACATCGATGGCTGCAAATTTTTTAATCATCAAACTTTAGGCAGATTATGGCACCATCGTTAACAGGGTAAATATGGTGCTTGTTCCATTAGTCTAGGGCCCTGAGTTCGATTCCCAATGGTAACCAGACAAAAAGTTACGACTGAGTGTTTTTAATGTGTCATGTTATATATGTATGTTTCTAAATATCTCAAGCCTATAGTTGTAGGATTTTTTCCATAAATACAGGGTGGCTGAGACCAAGTGTTACCAAATGAAACCGCTGTAATTTTTTTAATTTTGATTATTTTTTATTGAAATTTCGTGGAATATGTTGAAAACATATTACGTTTTATGAAAAACATGTTACTGCTCGATATGACCTCCTTTGGCTCTGATTATTTGATTCAGTCTTCCATAGAAAGCATTGCATGCTGACCGAGCGTGAGCTTGCGGAATTTTATTCCATTCTCGAACAAGAGCTGACTTCAATGCATCAACACTTTCGTATTTTTTAGTGGACACCTTACTCCCCAAAATGGACCATATGGAGAAATCCATGGGATTCAAGTCTGGTGAATATGGTGGCCATTCTTTCGACCAAATCAGCCGCGGAACGCAATTTTGTAAAAATTGCTGTGTCGCTCGAGCTTTGTGTGACGGTGCCGAGTCCTGTTGGAATGTCCAACAGTTCGTACCAAAGTGTTTACGTGCCCAAGGTAGCAAAGCATCGTTTAGGATCTTTAGGCGGTACACCTCTTGGTTTACCTTGACTCCATGTTCGATGAAAACCTAGAGGAGTGCGTCCATCTGCAGTCACTGCAGCCCAAACCATAACATAAGCTGGTGATTGCTTGCGCATGGCAACTCTTGTATCCAAATTATCGTTGGACTTGTGCTCTAACCAAACACGATCATTTTGTTTATTCACATACTGTTGAATGGTGAAAATTTTCTCATCAGAAAAGACAATTTTTGGAATCTCATCACGTTCGGCCAAGGCCTTCAATGCTCGGGTTCTTTCAAGCCTAACTTTTTTTGTGCCTCCGTAAGATCTTGGACTTTTTGTATCTTGTAGAGCATCAAGTGTAGTTCATTTTTCAATATGGTTTGAATGCTATATCGTGAAACATGTAGACGTGCGGCTAATTGATTGGCACTTTGACGAGGATTTCGTTGGATTCGTTTCTTCACATTTCGTATCACTTCTTTTGATGTTGCTGTCTTTTTAGGACCGCCTCTGTTGCGTTTAGCGATGCTACCAGTTTCGTTGTATCGAGTTATGGTTCGATACACAAACATTTTATTCACATTCAAATGCTGGAGCTGACGTACTATTGCTGTTTGTGAATTTTCACCCAAATACAGTGCAATTACACTATTACGTTTGAATTCCATTACGATTTTTTTATGAAGATATTAATTTAGAACAATTATTTGTTGATCACATGTAAACAACTAACCAAACTTCAATCTGTCAAAAAATTGACGCGCGAAAATGATAACTACACAAATGACAGCAGAGTGAAGTCAGTAACATTTGGTCTCAGCCACCCTGTATATTTAAAAAAATATATTCTCAGACCACATATCTCTTATTGTTTATTTACGGTTGTTTGTTTAAAGCCAAAATTTCCCTCAATTTGTGCAGTCTGAGAAGAAGGGCTGTCGAAGCAGCTTAACACAGAATGATATGAATTATTTGAAGCGTCTTGAGGTAGCTTATCCACCAACCTTTGCGGATACGCAACGTAGAATACTAGTAGCAGTCGGTTTTCAATGCACTGCGGCCATCATCCGTTTCGCTTCAACTATTACTCTACAAGTATTCATTTTCTTCACACAAATAGTTTTATATCTCATTCGGGAATTTGATTTCCGGGATTTTGATTTCTGAGGTGTTTGATTTCCGGGATTTTCATATAATGTCTAACTAACTATAACGTCTTATGACATTCAGGTAACTGAGCTCTGTTATTACTGACAAAATTAGTATTGGGAGAAATATTGAGGACCAAGCATCTTCCGATTGTTTAGGAGGACCAAGATGTGGTTTTGGAGTCAAAATCTGTGAAAATGTCGTAAATTAAGATACCTTGGTTCTTTTTTCTAGGTTAAGTTGAATTTTGTAGTGTTGCATATAAGGCCCTCGTAATTTGACATGTTCTATTTACCCTTTTTATTTTGCTAATTAACGTGCAGTTCGGTTTACCATTAATCAAGTAAAACTTAAAAACTCGATGTTCCTAATGATGGCGCGCCAACTTAATGTGTAGTTCGGGTATACAATAAATTGGTATGAGTGGTTTGATGTGCACCAATTCCATTAAGATAATGCTGATAAGATTGGGTGTTCAAGCTTTTGGTTTATCACGTTCACGATCTTATTGCGTGTTATTTATCTATTTGCCCACAATTTTTACGAAATGGTGTTCTTTTATTCGGCAGTCTAATACAAATAGATCCTGTCAAATCTACATTAAAAATTAATTACCATAATTTTAAATAAACTAAAACAATGCTCTAGTATTTAGATAAGTTTATATCTTCAACCATCCACTTGAATTCATTGGCTAAATTATACATTTTTAATCGTTGGCGATGAACAAAACTTATCGCAAAATATTTATCGCAAATAAGTGTACATTTAATGCTAAATTCATTTTTAGTATAAAAGCGTACATTAACGGTCGCCGAATATTAGTCTAGAAGTAACATTCGGTTGTGCTATATACAGTGATTAGAAAATGAAAGTTTTAATATTATTGACTTTGGCCGTCGGTGCCTTAGCTCAATGGAATCCAAATCAATGGGGAGACCGTACCGGTATTGTGCACTTGTTCGAATGGAAATGGAACGACATTGCCAACGAATGTGAAAATTTTTTGGCACCACGAGGATATGCTGGCGTACAAATTTCACCACCACATGAGAATGGAATTAAAGCTAATCGCCCATGGTGGGAACGTTATCAACCAGTGTCGTACCGATTTGAAACACGTTCGGGATCCGAAACAGATTTAGCTAATATGATCCGTAGATGTAATGCTGTAGGGGTACGAATTTATCCAGATGTTGTCATCAATCATATGGCTGCTGGTGGATTTAACACTGGCACTGGAGGATCAACCGGTGATTCTAATGGACCAAATTTCCCAGCTGTTCCTTATGGACCAGGAGATTTTAATCCTGAATGTAGCATTGATTCTTATAACGATATTTATCAAGTTAGAAATTGCTGGTTGGTTGGTTTACCAGATTTAAACCAAGGATCAGCATGGGTACGTGATCGTATTGTTGAAACGATGAACAATTTGATTAATATGGGGGTAGCCGGTTTCCGTGTCGATGCGTGCAAACATATGTGGCCAGGAGATCTTCAAATAATTTTCAACCGTTTGAACAACTTGAACACAGCTCATGGCTTCCCAGCTGGAGCTCGTCCATTTATTGCACAAGAAGTAATTGATTTGGGTGGAGAAACAATCCGAGCGTAAGAACAAAATTAGCATTTTTTCAAAACTGTTTAATTAATATATAACATTTGTTAAATTAATTTCAGAGCTGACTACACTCATCTTGGAACAGTCACTGAATTCAAATTCTCAGCTGAAATAGGTCGTGTATTCAGAGGCGGTGATCAACTCACTCACTTGCATAACTGGGGAACTGGTTGGGGATTCTTACCATCTACGGATGCTTTAGTATTTGTTGATAACCATGACAACCAACGCGGACACGGTGCCGGTGGTGACAATATTTTGACCCATAAAGCTTCACGACAATATAAAATGGCAACCGCTTTTATGTTGGCCCATACATACGGTGTTAAACGTGTTATGAGCTCGTTCTTCTTCGATAATGGAGATCAAGGACCACCAGCCGACGGCAATGGAAATCTCGCCTCACCAATCATCAATGCTGATGGCTCATGCGGTGGTGGATGGGCATGCGAACATCGTTGGAGCCAAATTTTCAATATGGTTGCATTTAGTAACACTGTATCTGGTACCGGTATCAATGATTGGTGGAGCAATGGAAACAATCAGATCGCTTTCTGTCGTGGTGACAGAGGATTTATCGTATTCAACAATGAAAACAGTGCACTATCACAATCCCTTCAAACTTGCTTACCATCTGGCACTTACTGTGATGTTATTTCTGGATCAAGAGAAGGTGGTTCATGTACAGGAACAACTGTCGTCGTTGGAAGCAATGGTGTGGCCAATATTTATTTGGCTGGTAACGCTGAAGACGGTGTCTTAGCTATCCACCAGAACTCAAGATTATAAATCGGCGTTTCAATTTTTTTGTAAATTTTGTGTTTTTAATATAAGTCATTTGATTTAAAACAATTATTAAGTTTTATTTCACTTATCTCATTACCAGAAAGCTGATAAAAGAATTAAAGTAGGAGGTACTAGTGTTAATATAATTAGTTTGTCGTATGAACTTCTAAAGTAGACTGATTAGGAATACTTGAGTTTTATATCTGTACAAATGGAATATAGTCCAATGTAAAGTTATTGTTCCGTTGATTAAATTTAATTTCGCTGATAATATTTATTTCAACTATTTTGCCTGCCATATTGTCAAAGGTTAAAAAATACGCATTCGAGAAAGGCAAATAATATTTCTTATTACTTAAAATCTGCTAAAAGAATGAGAGTATATCGGTTCTGTGAAATAGCGTTGGAGCGTGATCGGTTAGCTGGTAATCGTGAGCGCTCACGGGTTTATTCTCACTGATGTCATTGTAGAGAGCTACCATGGTCACATGAGGATAAAGGTGTCTTAAACGTCCGTATTGTCATGTTCAGAAATGTAAAAGCGAGCCAAATGAGATGGTGATGGATTAAGCAAGGCTCATTTATCTCCAATTCAAAAATAACCAGACCTATTTGACGCACTGTTGGAAGGGGGCCATTCAAAATCCAAGAATTTGTTAAATAATCTAAGAACCAACAACGGCTCTTAGATCATAATGTGTGTAATCTATTAGGCACCGTTAGGAAACAACACATTGTCAACTTGGACACTATCGTCATATACTAGTATAATTCAGCTTTTTCAGGTTACATATAATTCAGCTTGATATTAATCCCTACGTTAACAACTTCAAAACTGCTCTGAAGCATGTGCCTGATGATGAGAGCAATAACTATAAGTTTGTTATTAGCCATCCAGGGTGATACAATGCTCCAAAGACCAACGATGCAGCCGTGTTATTAATTGACCGGGAATGTCATAAAAGGGATATTGTTTTGCGCATGCTGCAAGATGATCGTCTTCAGAGGATTAGCGAGGCACATCGCTCTATAATACCCACACATATTTTGGCACGGTTAGCTGAATTGAAGCTTATTTGGAATAAAAATCCTTATTTGCATCGCTACCGTGTACTTTTCAATCAGTTTTAGAGACAATATGCTAAAATCGAAACAGAAGGTTTTATTCGAACACATCAAAAACAGTTAAGGGCCGCTATGCAGTGGGACTTAGATCTACAACACTTAAGCAGAATGATAATTTTTCCTTCTAAGTTTATATAGGAAGTTCGTTTTTTGCTGTGAGCGAAAATATGGCCGACCAAATTTACAATACCATCACCATGAAACCTAAGTGATTTGAGCTCCTTGAAGGTGAGACATTGCACGACGCGCATGACTTAATCTCTCGGGTGTTCCATTTAAAGTTGAAGTGCCTAATGAATCGCCCCATAGTACAAGCGGTTAAATATCTGGGGTAGTCCGCTGCTACATGTATCCGCACCTATTCTTATGAGGTTGGAAGAAAAGATCAAGCCCAACGTCATCAGTGGTTAATTATCAGACCCTGAAGTCGACTCTGTTCTTCATTAGATTGCCAAGAGTCACATGATTCATGGACCTTATGCCTTATTGAATATAAACTCATCGTACATCAAAGATAAGCGCTGCTCTAAACGGTTCCCGAAAATATTTGTCAATGTGACTATCACAGAGGAAGATGGATATTCATCATATAGCCGCCGATCACCCGCTGCGGAAGGAACCACCTGCGAGTTGATTATGCATGGTCAGACTATCGAAGTTAAAAATAGCTGGGTTGTCCCATATTCACCAGTACTTTCTAAAACATTCCAAACCCATATTATTTTTTGGGAAATGATTCCAATGGTTGGAAAATGGCGAACGGGTTTACATTAAATCGTATAACGTAAACGAAACCCGCGACAAACAACGCTCTTGGCGGTTGCACAGTGGAAGGTTTCCCTGGAATATTTAAAGACAATGCATACCCAATGGGTGTATATAGTGCATCCTAACAATAGTGAATGCTACTGTTTACCTCTAACGTACCCCAAGTTTCACGCAGTCTGCAGGGCACATCATCTACTTGACTGTGATCAACACTGGGTCGATACTCTCTAGAAGACAATTGTTCGATGTCATGTTGGTGTTCTGTGAACTTTCGAATCCACAAGAGTTATGGGAGAAATACCAGCATCATTTGCAGAAGATTTCTCACGGCCTTTAAAACGTAATTCAGAAAGTCATATTGCTGAAACTTCTTCACGCCAAGACGTTGTCATATCCATTGGTGCTCATTTATTAAGCCAGTACGGATTTCCAACCCCACAACAACAGTTTGAAGAACCTTACGTGAATTGCGAATATGCCGCTGAAATAAATAATAGTTCAGGCGCGATGAATAACATCGTTAATAACAGTGTCTAGAAGTTCATGTCTGAACAAAGGCAGATCTATGATACCGTCCTCAAAGTGAGAACCATAATGAAGGTTTTTTTTCTGGATGCTCCTGGTGGACCTGGAAAAAATTTCCTTACTACATCTATCTTGGCAGAGGTGAGAAGACAAGGAAAAATAGCATTTGCAGCAGCGTCTTCTAGAAGTGTTGCCTTAAAGACTTTTAAAGCGGGATTTTCAAGTGATTTCAACCTGTAATGTACCTTGTACATTTAAAAATAACTTACAAAAATATTCAAAGTAAGCCTAGTTAAATCACTTTATGCAATAGCCTAAATTTTTAAAAAATGCTAGAAAATAGCGCGGTTCTATCACATTTTGCATAAAACGCACTCATTTATCACAAAACCCAAGTTTTATTTTTGTGTTTGGCAGAATTAAAAAACGATTTTATTTAAGTTTTCTTTCGGTTGTGAAATGTTACGTGTGTTTGTTAATAGTAATTAAATAAATATGGTAATATGTAATTTAAATGTAATTTAAATAAAATATGCAAAGAATTAAAGAAATCAACACAGGCATTGGAAACATCGAGGAGAAATTGAATTACTCGGGAACCAAAATACAGTATTTGGGAATTAAGTTTTTTTTACGAACGGTTGGTTATCTTAAGTAAAATTACAAATTTTTAAGTTTTCATTATAAAATATTAATTTGAAATTAATGTTTATCAAACATTACCGTAAACAAAAAAAATATAACAACAAAAATAAAATGCTGAAATGAATATCATTGATCCTTTTTTATTTCTACATTATTTCAAGTGAGCAAGTATTTGTAATTTTTAATTTTTTAATTATTACGCATAATATAATGTCGATTTTTTTTGAACTTTTAATAACTTTTAATCCTTTTGCGCCTATACTTCAGGCAATGAAGGCGATTTGGCATTGAATATATAATTTTTTTAAGATATTCGAGAATTAAATTGATCCGAACCTCGCGGATTTCATTTTCGGCCATTTCTTTCGATTTTCCGATTACGTATGCCACTTTCTGCTTGACTTCTGCCCAAACATTTTCAATTACATTTAAGTCTGGACTTTGTCGAGGCCCCTCTAAAACAATGAAGCTAGAACCTTTCAAAATTTTTTGGCATATTTTCGAGGTGAGAATTTGTGAGTTGTCTTGTTGCAGCAACCAATGTTCCCCCAATGAACCACAAACAGCTGCATGGTCATTTAGAATGTCAAAATATAAATTTTTATCAACCTTATCAGACAAAAGAACCAAATCTCCAATATCATTGTAAGAAATACAACCCCAGAACATAATATTTCCATCGTTATGCCTATTCGCACGATGAACAATCGGTGATGTTTAATGTTCTTTTTTTCGGAAATACACGAACGACTTATGATAATCTCCATGGATCGCAAACAAACTTTCATCAGTCCATAAAATATTTCCCCAACAATCCAACGGTTTGTTCACATGCTGTAAAGTTCAGTCGCTATTTCTTGTTGATGTCCGTGATATAAATCACTGTTTTAGTTATGCTCTCTTCGTTTATAACAGTTTTATTTTTTATATTTGTGTGAAGATGAGCCCGGCATCAACTGGGAATCTTACTTAGGTTTAACCATATATATATATATATATATATATATATATATATATATATATATATATATATATATATATATATATATATATATATATATATTGAGGGCGAGAGAGAGAGAGAGAGAGAGAGAGAAGGAGAGAGGAGGGACGAAAAAAGAGAGGATTTTAAATTTGTTTAGGGAGTCCTCCAGTGAGGCCCGGATCCCGTTCTTAATTTTTTTTCTGGACTCTTTGGAATCGGTGTCGGCGATGAAGTTCAAGTCAACGGACGCAAATTTTATTTAAAAAATTCCAATTTCATTTTATGTTTTAATAACTGTAAATTGGGTATGAGGTAATTATTTATATGCCAAAAAGATCCTGATTCATTCTACAAGTCTGGGGGCAGTGAAGAAGTATTTAAAAAAAAACTGAAATCTTGATTCGAAATAAGTACCCCATAAAAGCTGGAAGCTGTGGTTGATAGGGACTTGCATGAGGGATGACAAACGCTAGAATAATTTGTTAATACATAGCTGTCTTGTAATGACACTTCAGGAGTATGATTGTACCAGATAAGGATCAATGTAAATATGATGTTTCAGCGTCTTACAGTGGATGATAAAAGTTAAATCTCTACGTAAATTTGAAAAACATTTTTTGTTCATATTTGTTCACATTTGTATATTTTATTCTGGTTTTAATTAAAATTGTAATACGCTGCATATGCCATTGTGAATCAGCGCTACTGCTCAAAATGGCATACTTGGTGTATGGCCTGGGCTTGTATAAATAAATTGTATATGTATAGTACATTATTTAACATTACTTAACATTAATTAACAATAATTGACATTAGTAATAAATAAATAAATCAGATTGCGATTGGTTCAGATTTCTGGGATTATTCGTTCAGAGGGTCGTCCGATGGGCCCCTGGTTCCTTTATTTAATTTTTTTCGGGTAGAACGAGTTTTATAAAAATTGCAGAAGAAGTGGAGTTTTCGAGTGTTAGGAGTCGATTGCAATCGGTGCTAATTTCGGAAAAATCCGATTATAAGGTCGTTTGGTGGGACCCGGGCCCCCTCTTTTTCTTGTTTTTGGCTTGCACGATTTTTTAGTTGCTAGAGAAGCATTTTCAAGTAGCAAAAACCGATTGTGATGGGTCCTAATTCGGAAAAATTCATTTAGGGGTTCATCGGGTAAGGAGTTTTGTTTAACATTTTATTTTGCTTGGACGATTTTAATGAAATTTAGCGTGACAGTCAAAATCCTATAACGCTACAAGGATTTCTGGATATACGACGGTTTTCTGGATACGACTACAAGGATTTCTGGATAATTTATTTAGGATTTTCTGTTACTTGATTTTGCACAATCTTGCATCATGTTACAACACGTTGCATGATATTGTACCATGTTGCATGATGTTACGCCATGTTGCATGATGTTGCATCATGTCGAACTGGGGTGTTTGACTGCGTTGTGGGTTGATACATCATTTGGTCATATTGCACCATGTTGTGTGATGTTGCACCCTGTTGCTTGAAGTTGCGTCCTGTTAAGAGGTGATGTGTGATGTTCCGTCATGTTGATTCAACATTTTATTTGTCTTGAATGATTTTTATAAAATTTGGTGAGACAGAGTTTTCGGATAATTAAACGATTATAAGGAGATCTGATTTCTGGAGAATTCATTTAGGAGTCCTCCGGATAGGTCTTCATGTTGCGTAAAATTTCACCATGTTGCACTATGTTGCGTGCTGTTGCACCATGCTGTGAGATGTTACACCTTGTTGTGGGATGTTGCTTCATGTTGTGACACATTGCACCATATTTCGTGATGTTACACAATGTTGTGTTACGTTGCACCATGTTGTAGAATGTTGCACCATGTTCTGGGTTACTGCAAAAGGTTGCGTCATATCCCACCATACTGCGTGATGCTGCATCATGTTTCTGCTCTCAAACATAAAAACAAGAAATGCACTCTGTCATGAACCCAGGATACTCTAGTGTCATTCTCAATCAAAGGATCGCTTTGAAATTTTAATCAAACTAATGGTACGATGATAACATATGGAAATGTTCTTCATTTAGCGGATGCGCTAAAAGAGCAATATTTTCTAAGCTGTTCTTGAGCTGCAGGAATGCATTTTGACATTCTTTAGGCCAAGAAAAATGTTGAGGCGTTTTGGGTTTCTTGAGAAGTATTGCCAATTGTGAGTGAATTGGGGCAAGTATCTCAGCGAGTTTTGGAATGAATCGGTGGTAGTAGTTTACCATACCGACAAATTGTTGAATTTGCTTAACGCTTTGTGGTGCTGGGAATTCTCTAATTGCTTTAATTCGTCCTTCGGACGGCAGAATGCCATTAGGAGTAATTTTGTGACTGAGGAAGTCAAGGTTGCTTGTCCCAAACACACATTTTGCTGTGTTAATATTGACACCATAATCCGATAATTTTTGGAAGAGTTGTTCCAAATGGAGTAAGTGTTGCTTCTCGTCTCTAGATGCTACGAGAATGTCGTCATCGAAGATAGTTCCATGTCGAAATCGAGATCTCTCACAATTTCGTTGATGAAACGCTGGAATGATTGTGCAGCATTTCTGAGTCCAAATGGCATTCGGGTGAATTCGAATAAGCCAAATGGTGTGGTAATTGCTGTTTTATGTATGTCGTCAGGAGCAATTGGTATCATATGGTACGCTCTGACGAGATCGATTTTTGAAAAAATTGAGCTTCCATGTAATTGCATGGAAAAGTTTTGGATGTGGGGAGTAGGGTAACGGTCAGGAATTGTGACAGCGTTAAGCCTTCTGTAGTCCCCACATGGTCTCCAGTCGTTGTCCTTCTTCTTCACCATGTGTAATGGACATGATATTGCTGAAGAAGAAGGTCGGCATATTCCTGGTTCCACCATGTGTTGGAATTCTAGGAATGCCGCTTTGTGCCGATTGGATCCAGTCTACGTGGTCTCGCGAATGGTAAATGGCCTGTAGTCACGATGTGGTGTACTACATTGTGCCTTACCGGAGAGTTGTAGCTTGGTGGAGCTGTTAAAGAAGGAAATTTCTTTAACAATGCTCCATAGCCATTGTCGATTATGTAAAACAATGGTGTTGGTGTATCAGCGAGTGCTGATGTTGTGTTTATACAAAGCTTAGTGGATGGATCAATCAATTTGCGATTTTTCAGATCCACTAACAAACCGAATTTCGTTAGGAAATCCGCGCCGATGATGGGGCGGTTGACATTGGCAAGAATAAATGGGTGTTTGAAAGAACGTCTTAGTCCAATGTCAACGTTGAGTAATTTGGTACCAAAAGTATTTATTGTAGTACCATTTGCTGCTGACAGAACTAAATCGGGATTGCGATTTGTTCCGTAGCGATAATATTTGTGGTACGGGATTACGCTTAAATCAGCGCCGGTATCAATGAGAAACGTGATATTATTTTCTGAATCCCGAATAAATAAGCGGCTGTGTTGCGCTTGCCTTAAGTCTGCTGCTGCGACCTTAAGACTTAATGGTTTAGGGAACCGATTTGCGGATCCCTTTTGTTGTTTAGCAAAAGTGCATGGTTGATTGCATTTTGATGCTGCGTGGCCAAATTTGTCGTGATACCAACAACAGTTGTGTGGGAATTGGTACTAATTTTGTTTTGTGTACAAAATTGTGTTTGTTGTATGTACCGATTTTATGTAGCAAGACTGTTGTTGCAAATTCATTTGGAATATAATTATTTATACGGAGAATTGTCCGTGAATAAATAATTCAGTCTACGGAGAATTGTCCGTTTCTATATTGTGCGGTGTTTCTTGTAGTTGAAGAAACAGGCCGCTACACACTCTTAGTTCCAATGAACTAGAAGGGAGTTGGATTTTATGTAATAGATCCCATTGTAGTTCTTGCTCGCAACCCAAAACAAAGAAATGCATTCCGCCATCATCCCAGTATCCTCTAGCGCCAATCTCAATCATAGGACAGCCTTGAAATTTTAACCCAATCTTTAATTTATCATTATACAATGATAACATAAGGAAATGTTCCCGGCACTCTTTTTAGTTCCAAAAAACAGGATAGAAAAATTAAATTTTATGTACTGGACCATACACATATATACCTATTGCGCTAATCTCAATGATAGGTTTCCTAGGTAAATTTCACATAAAATTGGTTCCAGACACTCGTGGTTCCTACTTGCAAACACAAAAACAAGAATTAATTTCAAGAACACATCTCAAGTTAAGTTACTGAATAATCTTATTAGAGTTTATTTAATTTAATTTTACGTCAAATATTATTATTCATGTATTTCATGTTTTCTGATGAGATGACTATCCTGGGATGGAATAAAAATCCTGGGATGAGAGTGCAGTCGTGTCGAGTTGTCATGATTTAGCACAAGGTTTTAACCAGTTAATAGAGTTTTATTATTAAATATACTTTAGTTTCACTATTTATTTTTAAACATTTATGAAATATTATTTAACGTTAATAATTTATTACAACACTTATTTAAATTATATTTTAAAAATTTATTTAAGAAGGTGGCGATTGTCCGTTGCAAACTTGCACTGTAACAATGTGTGTCTTTTTTTTACTTTTTTTAAAAGAAAGTACTAATTGTCCAGTGGATTTAATGTCCCTTGAAGGTGAATTAATACCCTCCTTTTCATTCACGCACACACCACCCATTCACACTATTACAGTATACCACCTGCGCATTGCAAGCTCCATGTCAACCTGTACATTGACATGAACGGTTGGTCGGCGCTGAATTCAGCACTCCAACAGAAGGTCTTAGTTGTGTTTATTAACATCACCTCCGATCGTAATTGATGACAAAAATTTGCTTTGCATCCAGCCTCTGGTGGGATTCTAACCCAGCACCTCCCGGTCCAAGTGCCGAAGCTTTAACTACTGCACCACTTGTCCGGTCTTGCGATCTAAAATTCGACTGAAATGTTTTCAAAAATCTATTGTAAATTCCAAGCTGCCTTTTGTTGACGGAGAGTGTAGATGGCGAAATACTTTTATTCAGCAGAACGCTGAACCTGTAGCTTAGAATTTTAAATTTGTATAATACATATTGTTACGATCTAGATTATTTGGAACAATTAATAAAAGTAACCGAAATGAATAAGTTTAAAAACGATTCTCTTATGATGCGTTTTGGTTTCGCTTAAGCGAACTTTGAAAGTTTATTTGAAGGGTATATATTTCATTTATTCTAATTACAACTAAAATATCATACACACAATGGTTTATGGTTGTTAGTGGCATCCACCAATGGGTTGCATGAACCAATGGCTAATTTTACTTAATTTATAATTATATAATCACATAAACTAGTTTCACTATAATTTTGAAATGCAATAATTAAAATATTTAGACAAATTAAAAATTAATGAAATTATAAATGTTTTTAGTTAATAGTTTTTACCTCAATATGGAATACGTACAGTTTTTTAGGAGAGTAGGAAAATATTTTGAAAAATTGTTTTTTACGATTAGGGGATTTGAAAGTTTGTTATTTGCAATTCCACTTCTTCAATCTGATCCAATAATAAGATTATATGTGCTGGTATCTCTTCTTATTGTGAGTTTTTTTAGCATTGGCAACGTTGATAAAAATCAGCTGTTATAAATTATCATACGCGAATTGTCTGTTTGCACTCTTTAATAAGTTACATTTATCATACAATGACCAACTCATGTACAAATTTTTTTATCATTATTTCTTTTATTTATCTTAATTTATCTTTGTTCAGCGGATAAAAATATTTGCCGTGGGTATTTGCGATCCAGACTCAGTGTTTGTCATAGTTAAAGTAAATACTCAACGAATACGATCACTTAAACCCTATCGTCTTAATAAAAACCATCAAATGGAAAATTATTAATTTTATCTCAGTTGCAAATTAAATTTCGGCGTACTCGGATCATTAAACAGCGCTCTAAGTGATAACATGAATTATAAAACCGAATTAAATCCATTTCAAAATGTTAATTTGTATTTTTCGGTTCCGGATTATGCAATATTTTGTTCGTTACTTCTGCTCTCAGGTGTGATTGGCTTATATTTTGGATTTATTTCGAATCGTAAACAGGATAATAAGGCTGAGTATTTAGTTGGTAGTAGATCGATGAGTACGTTACCTGTTGCGTTATCACTAATCGCTACACATGTGTCATCGGTTTCGCTGCTTGGTGTGCCAGCCGAAATATATTTGTACGGTACCCAATACTGGGCGATAACATTCTCGTTATTGTTTGGCGGATTAGCGTTGGGATTTATATTTTTACCCGTGTTCTATGAACTGGACTCTCTATCGATATATGGATATTTGGAGAAACGATTTGATCGCCGCGTACGACAATGGCTCAGCGCATTATATATGTTACAAACGATCATGCATATGCCTTTGATGATTTATGCGCCGGCTTTAGCATTTAGCCAAATGAGTGGATTTAATTTGCATATAGTGACGGCAGTTACATGTTTCCTATGCATATTTTACACGATGTTCGGAGGTATTCGGGCCGTCGTTTGGGCGGATACGTTACAATTTGGATCTATGATTGGTGCATTAATTTTTCTTGCCGTTTTTGGAACGTACATCGCAGGTGGATTAACAAGATTGTTAGAAATTGTCGATGAAAGTGGACGTTTAGTATTTTTCAAGTAAGTAAATTTATTAGTACAAAAAACTGTTCGAAATATTTTGTCGTGTACATTACAGTGTTAATCCTGATCCAACAGTACGACAATCTTTTTGGATGATGACATTTGGATTTTATGTTACTATAAGTGGACTCTCACCCGAATGCGTTCAAAGATTTCAATCACTGCCGAGCTATAAACACGTAATTCGATGCTTAATTTTGTTCGTTTTTGGCCACATTTTAATACGAATGCTTGCGGCGTACTGTGGTATCGTGATATTTGCTCGGTATCACGAGTGTGATCCATTTGTATTGGGAATCGTAAAAAAGGTCGATCAAATATTTCCGTATTTTGTACTCGATGCAGCGCGAAATTTTCCCGGTGTACCTGGTATATTTGTGGCCGGCGTATTTTCAGCTGGGTTATCTTCTATTTCAACGGTTCTGAATTGTTTAGCAGGCTGCATCCATCAGGACTTCTTAAAACATTTGTAGGCTGTTTCGAAATATATTGTGGCTGGATTAATTAAATTAGTTTTTTTCAGTTTACCGAATACCTCCGATAAAACCGACAGTACAATACTGAAGCTGTTGGTGTTCGTTTTTGGAATAATTAGCATTGGACTCGTGTTTGTGGTGGAAAAGCTTGGGAATTTATTTAGTCTTGGTTTATCACTAAACGGTATCGCAGTTGGATCTACTGTTGGCGTGTTTGTGTTGGGAATGCTTGTTCCAAAAGCTAATGCGCGCGTAAGACATAGTAATGAAATTAGGATTTTATAAGATTTGATCAATCGTCTTATTTTATAGGGAGCATTCTGGAGTTCAATTATTGCTTCCGGAACTGTACTCGTTTTGTGCACGGGAGCCCAAGTATACATTGGCCAAGGTAAATTAAAATACGAATCGAAACCATTTTATACGACTGGATGTGATGCAACGGGGCTAACAGGATGGCAAAACGCTACTGGATTTATTGGAAATCGAAACTCAACAACTCATATTCTAAATCAAAATTTTGACATGTCTCATGTTCCAGTGATATTTAGATTAGGATTTATGTATTATGCGTTATTGGCGACGATTATTGTTTTAGTCGGTGGATACGCTATAAGCGTGTGCACCGGAGGATGTGATAATCTTGACGAGCGGCTCTTAACTCCTTTCATTCGCAAATGGTATGTGCGACAAACTAGGAAGCAGAAAGAGGCGGAGAGTACTGCGATGTACCCATTGGTTCAAACCACTAGACAAGTGGATTGCAATAAAAAATAAATTTTATATGTATGTGTGTTTCGATTAGTGGTCTGAGTACATCTCGCTTACAGTTTTTTTGTTGGAATCTCATCTACATATTTATACCACACACATCTATTAACCTCCTAACGTCAAATTCAATTTAAATTAATAAAGAAACGTGTACAAAACTATCGCGTACAATTGTTATCCAATTAAAACTTTATATAAAGGGAACTAACATATGGTTAAAACGACATAGTAGCGACATTTTTACACAATAAAATGCAAGTGGTAGTTATATTGGCACTCGCTCTGTGTGCTCGATGGAACGATACTGCAGTGGATTGCGAACGTTTCCTGGCGCCACGTGGCTTCGTAGGCATACACATTTTTGCATCAACCGAATATATTATTTAAACCGGTCGTCCGTGGTGGGAACGATATCAACCAATTTCATATAAATTTCAAATGCGTTCAGGAACTGAAGCTCAATTGGCCGATATGATTAGGCGACGTAATAAGTTTGGTGTACGAATTTATTCTGATGTTGTTATAAATCATATGGCACATGAAATCAATACTATGGTATAGGTGATTCAAACACATTTAATTATCCGGCCGTCCCCTACAGTTCGGCCGATTTTAATGCAAGTAAGAAATTGCCGTCTGCAATGAATGCCAGATTTAAATCAGGGTGGTGAATGGGTTCGTGCTCGTATTGCAGATATGATGAATCGATTAATTGATTTGGGTGTTGCGGGATTTCGTGTTGATGCGGTCAAGCACATGTAGCCTGGTGATTTACAAAACATTTACGGTCAACTTAAAAATTTAAATAAAGCTCACGGATTTAATAATGGTGCTCGACCGTTTATTACTCAAAAGGTTATTGATCTAGGTTCAGAAGCTATTAAGACGCAAGTTTTTGAATAATTTTATATTTCTTTAAGTGAATCTAATTTTGTATCGTTTTAGTACTGAATATTCTAATCTTGGAACGGTGACGGAATTTAAATTTTCTGCCGAGATTGGCCGAGTATTTAGAGGACACACACAACTTAAAGAACTACATAATTGAGGTAAGGGTTGGGGTTTCCTAAGCAACAACCAACGAGGCCACGGTGCAGGTGGTGCGAATATCTTAACCTACAAAAATCCTCGCTTATACAAAATGGCAAACGCTTTCATGCTGGCCATCCATACGGAATTCCACGCATTATGAGCTCATTCGCATTCAGTGATAATGACCAAGGTCCAGCAGCACACGACAGTGGTAATCTTAAGTCACCTATAATTAGTTCAGACGGGTCTTGTCGAGATGATTGAGTTTGTGAACACCGTTGGAGCCAAATATTTAAGAATGGTGGAGCAATGGTGTCAATCGAATTGCATTCTGTCGAGGAACCAAAGGATTCATTCCGTTTAACAATGAAGATTTATCTCAAAAATTGCAAATATGTCTCTGTTACTGAGTTTCCTGTACAAGTATCGCCTATTGCTACCCGAGATGACATCACAATAAATACCAGCTAGTAAACTTACAAACATTCATTTAAATCAACATTTTGATTGTTGAAAGCATAAAATCCTCGATCACCTAGGCAAGATGCAATTTGATTTGTTCTATTAGTCCACCAGTCATTTCAATACCGGCAACCGTATTCCTGAATCCTGTAAATTTGTCGTCAACGATGTTCCAAATCCACCCATTGTTGCAGCTACCATCCGGATTAAATGTAGACGAGATAGTTAATCCTAAATCATCATGCGGTGGTCCTTGAGACGTTCTAGAGCCCATAGAACACATTGATCTGTGTCAGGCATATCACTTAAACGGCAATTAAGTAATTGAATTGTACAACCGTAATTAAAATCGCTCGAGCTAAAAGATATTGCCGGAAAATTAAGCAAATGTGATTGCGCTACTGAACTACCATATCCGGATAAATCCCGGATGTAAGAGTGTAACAAATTTGTACGTAATCGGTTTATAATGTTCCCACCACGGCCGATTATACATTTCAACGTTTTCGGTTGGCGGTGATATTTGTACGCCCGCATAACGATAGCCCCACTGGTTCGGATTGTGCTTGTTTGACTTTTTAAATCAAAATTGTACAATAAAATTAATTGGCCGTGATTGATTTTGTATCAGGTTTTGCCATTATCAGAAAAATTAGATAATGTTTGGTCGTAATGGGTGGTGTACATTTTAATTTAGTTGGACGATACAATAAACATTCCATTGACGGTTATCAAAAGTTTATATCAATCACGGGAAATTAGGAGTTTGTTAGCTTAAGTAGCCGCTCACTAAATTACTTCCCGTGATTGCAATTATTTTTTTGTTTAAGTGGCTTTGTAAATTCTACTAATCTGGAACTTGCGTGTATAAAAGCGATAAAACCAGTATTTACCACATAGTTACGGAATCTTATCTCATTTCGATAGTTAGTTTGTTTAAAACGTAAACGATACAAACAACGCAAATCTGCAAATATCCACATTTCTTATTTAGTTTCTAGAATGATTGCACCGATTAAATGTGTTTTTGCATCATTAGACCTTTGTCACTATAAGCACGTACACACGTACACTTGTAACGGAATAATCTGAAGAATACTAACAAAGCTCACATTTATATGGGGTGCTTGTAGGTGAATTAAGTATTCTGACCAGTTGATCGACAGATTAACTGTCGGCTAGAATGATAAGTATCGACCAGGGATGGACTATGACTTCGAAGTTGGCTAATTTCTCCTTTAAGGTACGTACCGGCCAGACTGTACATCAAATATACTAAATGGCTCCAGATTTGGTTGGTTTATTTAGTTCTTGTTGTTGCATTCTCTTTTCTCAATTCATTGATATTCCAGAAAAGCGGGTTTGGATTAATTTTTCCACGCTTAATTTCAATCTTTGAGGTTAGTGGTTTAAGAGCACCTAACTAGCTGAAGGCATATTTGAGTGTTAAGAACTGTTCTAATTTTTTGTAAAGTGCACGAATAATATGTTTTCTAATTTTTTCTGCGGGAGCAAAATCTACTTCTTATCAATAAATAAACTTTATAATTTTATAATTTATGTTGCTGCAGCCATCGTTTTCTTCTTTAATTGTGAAGACATAGGTTGTATCGTTAGATTTCGCGACAGCAAATTCGGATGAGATGCTAGTTTCCATGCATAGCAGATCTGCATCTTTTGTAATTCGTCTTTGAAGTTAGGATGCTAAGGTTCTTATGTCTATTTTTGTTCTTGTTACGAACCAGCGTGTTCCTGTAATCATTCTGAGAATTTCCGAATTTTGAGGTTGATTGCCATAATTGACACCCATACGGCCAAATTGGTTTAATCATTGTGTTATACAGGAAAAGTTTGTATTCTAGGTCAATGGTTGAATATTTCCCCATCAACCAGTGCATTTTATCAATTTTTAATTTGATATGGTCTCGTTTCACTTCAATATGTTTTCGCCAAGTTAACCGTCGGTCCAGATGGACGCCTAGATATTTTACTCCACATGATTGAGGGATTTGTAATCCGTTCATTGTGGCAGGCGGACAAGTAGGCTTATTTGAAATAAATGTTACGTGGGTCGATTTCTCTTCATTGACCTTTATCTTCTATTTCTTTAGCCATATTTCGATGTCATAAATATGTTGTTGCAGAGTTTCGAACGCCGTTTGTGGATTTTATGGCTACTTGCGATTGCTGCGTATCATCTGCGAAAGTAAACGTCATAATTTGCGAAGTCGTTGTTAGTTCTGAAGTGAAAACTAAATCTAATGTTGAGCCAAGCACATTACCTTGTTCTACTCCAGCCAGAATGTTTTTCTCGCCCGATTTAGAGGTATTATATTTAACGATTTTGCGATGTGGCAAATACGACTTCATAAGTTGGTAAATTTCTGGCAATTTAAGATAAATTTTATGAAGCAGACCCTCGTTCCAAACTTTATCGAATGCTTGGGCAACATCCAAGAAGACGGCGGAGCAGTATTTTTTCTCTTCGTTTGCTAACCTTATTTCTGTAGCTACTCGGTGCACTTGTTCAATGGTTCCGTGCTCGGCTCTGAAATGAAATTGTTGACTAGGGATGATATTTCATAGTTCCGGCTTAACATTTTTGAATATTTTCAAGATGATTGGTAGTCGGTTTATTGGTCTATATGACGAAAGTTTGGTAGGATCCTGATCCGTAAATTAAATTGAACATTTGAGCCAGTCATCCAAAAGCACACCCAGGCAGTTGTTTAAGCATTTCACCTGTAATCCGATCATACCCAGGGGCTTTCTTTAATTGAATTTGATGTGCAATAATAAACTTTACAAGTGGTTTCTTTATCTTAAATTTCCTCACAGGTCTGATTGCTACATTTTCTGTTTGAACCATCTTTAATCCAAGGTTTGAAGTGAATACACTTTCTAGGTGATCAGCAAAGGCTTTGGTTGTTGCTGAGGCCGTTTAAGGTATTTAATGGCCTTCCATAATTAATAGTTTGTGTCCGAATGGGGACATAATTCCTTAAGACAGTTTTGAATATAATCCATCTTACTTTTTTGTAGTAGGCTTTATAGTTTTCTTTTTGCCTGATTAAAGTTATGTTTAGCATCTGGCGATCGATTAATTTGCCAGATGCGTCTTAAGAGACGTTCTCTCTTAAAGTTTTTTCTATTTCAGCGGACGTTATGGTGGTCTGGTATGTTTGTTTTGATTTATGCGAGACTGAAATAGCTGCGTCGACCTGTAAATCATTAAAATTTTCCATAGCAATGTTTATATCGTTAGGCGTTTGCATTGTAGACGTTAGATCGATATGTGAACTGATGCACATTTTGAATTTCAACCAGTTAGTGAAGGAGTTCGTTAGATAGTTGTTTGTAGAACATGGCTTTTGGTCGGCCCAGTAATGTAGTAAGACCGGAAAGTGGTCAGAAGATAATTCTAGAAGTCGTTTAGCTTGGATTATTTCCCGGTTTATTTTACCTGTGACTGCAAAATCAAGGACGTCTTGGATCTTTCGACGATCAGTAGGCCAATAAGTTGGACGGCCACACGACGCGACATTGTAGTTGTTTTCTTGAACAACATTGATTAAATGATGTTCCCTTGGAGTAGTCAATATTAAACCCCAGTATAGGTATGTTTGGCATTAAAGTCGCTGGCGACCATAAAAGTTGGACCAACTTATACTGTTTACATTCCAGTGGCATATCTCAAATAATGGTTTGATTTTGTAGCATTGCTTGTAACATATTTTGCATTATGATACGGAATGGAATCTCGTTTTGACTAATCCGGAAAGAATTACTTCGGGTTGTAGGAGTTTCGTTGTAATGAATTTTTTGGGTTGGTTCTGGGTGATATTTTTTCCAGGAAATCAACTGTTTGCTTCATCCAGAAGCACCCTTTCTAATCCAAATTTTTTTTAATAAAATTTCGAAATTCCGATTTGACTAACCTATATGCTTTCTTGATCGTGTCTTTTAAGGCCGCTGGATGAGGGCATTGTCTACATATCCCGGAATTGATTACATATTCGGGAATTGTGGTTTTTCCGTTTTATCTCAGTTTTTCGGTAAATGTAAATTGCGTTAACGAAGCGAACTGCTCCGAATCTATTTTGTCCAAATTTTGATTTTGCTCTAGCGATGATATTTCTTTATAAGTTGGGAGTTGCTCGTTTGCGGTCGGGACCGGGACCCAAAAGTGGTTGCTGGATGGAAGCAGTAATCGGTGCTTGCTCTTATGTTGCATGCGATGTTTCTTCGGCGATATCTTTTATTGTAGGCAAGATGTTTTTCTCAAGTGAGTTATAGTAAATAAAATTTTTCTTACATAGAATATACCGGCGGGTGGTTTCTCGTTTCTCGTAATTGAATGTCTGGTAAGCCATCTACTGTGGTCCCTAGTGAATGGAGTACATCAGAGGCTTATGTTTCTGCTGTGGTGTATTGATCCGTTTTGTTGGACTTTTGAATGGATGTGGTGCTGCTGTTGGTTGAAGAAGTGGGGAGAAAAGTGCGTTTTGGTTGAGTGGAACTACCTTTCTTTGTTAAAGATGCTCACTATAATAAGGATGAAATGGCAAATGCATATGTACTTCCAGCCTTTGTTTTGATCATTTCTGATCATTCTAGATGGTGATTGGAGTGTTGTCAGATTAATAAAGTTTCATCAATATACGGATATTGATGTGAAGGAGTCAGATTATTTAATTATTATCTCATTCATATATATATATATATATATATATATATATATATATATATATATATATATATATATATATATATATATATATATATATATATATATATATATAAAATAATTTTTTAATTATAATTATTTATAAACTATTTTAGACATATTAAGTAGCGAAATAACAATTGAATAAAACGCCAGTTCATAATGCTCAGGCAACTAAAATTCAACATTCCAACAGATCATTATCACTTTGAAAAAAAAATTCTGCTTCTACGCTACATAGCGGTAGAGCATGTAAATATTCTTAATAATTTTAAATGTTCACCCCAATATCCATCTTTGTAACGCAGACTTATGGTTTTTACCACCAAATCTGTGGTTTTTTGTAAGATTTGTGTGGTCTGCCTCGTTGCCTTTAATAATTGGTATGTTCAGTTTTTGTTGTAAGTATTTTCATTCGTTTTCAGTTTCAATGTATTTGATGAATTAGGTGAGGTTGATTCTACTCCAATGATTTATTCAGTCTCCAAGTAGTAAGGTTCAATTGCTCAAATTTTAGCTCAAAATCTGGATTATCTTCCGGTTGCATTCTCTGCTATTAACTCGTTACTAAGTTGTGCTGAACTGAAGTTGTTTATTATAAACACAAAAAGGCGACTTCAGAAAGAACAGTGGTATAACGAAACAGATTGATTCCATTGCGAATTTAATTGGCAGTAATATTGTTACAATCGTAAAAGTAGGGTCCATGGTCCAATCCATAAAATTAAGTGTTCGAATTGAGGCCTATTAGAGCTTGTAAATCGTTTTCGTGTATATATTTGCAATACCGAATTCTCATTAAAATAAAATTAAATAAGTTGTCCCGTATCCCGCTATTTCGGTATGTGGTATACCGGTATTGTAAAGGGCTTACTAACTAACCGTTTCTAACACAGTTTCCTTGCAAAATGTAACCGCAGACTCAATTCATGTAATTTATGTAAAATATAATTCAAGTTTTGATACGGGTGGAATACGAAAGGGATTTTTCATCATCTGATTACAATCGATGAAGAAAATTATCACAATCCATAGGCCGACCCATCTTTTATGTCAATAATATATTGGCTGGCATGGAACAATACATATAGGGCGTACAGTCGTCCTCGATTTTACTATAAAAGTAAGTAAGGTAGGGTGTGAAAATCTTCAGCCGAAAATAGACTGCAATGATTAAAATAAACAAAAAAAATTGGGTGTCTGTACTACGTGTACGGACATATGACGTGAATACGTACTATTTAACGCATATATAATTTTATACTTCGGCCCCAGGTGGCCATATTCCTGAACTGCTTGCAAAAATCATTTAAAAATCCCATTTCCATCCAACAAACCCAATCTCATCATAATCGCGTAGCAAATTACCAAGTTCCACCCCATCAGGCCATATTCTCGAGCTTCTTCCAAAAATCATTAAAGAATCCAATTTCAATCCAACATATCCAATCCCGTCATAATCGTAATCACCATGCCATTTTCTCGAACTTCTTCCAAAAATGATTAAGGAATCCCATTTCCATCCAACATACCCAATCCCATCATAGTCGGTTAAGAAATTACCGATTTCCGTCCCAGGTGGCCATATTCCAGAATTTCTTCCAAAAATCAGTCAAGAATCCCATTTCCATTCAACATACCCAATCCCATCTTAATCGGTTAAGAAAATACAGAGTTCAATACAAACGGCGAAAATTATAATGGTGGTGCTTCCCCCTCCACCGCAAGCGATGCGTCACATCTTGGCCATGATCGTTGTCGGCGACAGCCATCCTTTGCGGTCAAAGAGCTTTGATGAGTCAGATTGGAATGAGCGTTAGGTGTGCTGGTTGTAGGTCAGCTGCAGTCTGGCTATATAGAATTCGAAAATATCTTCCGCCGGGTTGTATAGTATAACCCCCCCCCCCCCCACCCCCCCGATGTTGATTGATGCCGCAGTTGTAGATATTTATAACGTTCGTGGTTTACGTTATTTACTCGAGATTTCGGAATTTTAATTGTGACCTGATTTTATTGTTTTATTGTTTTTATGATTAGGTTTATTGCTATTATTATTATTAATATTATAATTTCACAAATGCAATTGAATTCAATTCTATTTCTATAATATATAGTTTTTAGTACTATGATTAATATTATAATATGTATTATAATTTTTTTGATATTATATGTAAGATTATTATATGTTTGCAATCGTTAATTTCTATTTATTTCTTCTATGGTTTTATTACTGTTAGTATTATTGTTGTTACTATTGTTATTTTTATAACGGAACTTTCAACACCAAAATTTATTGGACCACTGGACCACTTAAAACAAAATTCACGGTTTATATTTTTGATTTCACTTGACACAACAATTATGCTTTCTTTGCTGATGCGTTTTTTTTCTAATTCTAATGTTTTACACCTTACACTAATTTAACTATGGTAATTATATTAAATCTTAGTTAATGTCAAAGTTAAAATTGCACATGTCTTCCTTAGACGCTTTCACCAACTATTTTTCACGTGGGTTCGAAAGTATATCTCTGATATGTGTGATAAGCACACGCAAAACAAAAATTTACGATCACCAAAAAAAAAACTGATCACTCTCGCGAACGCGTATTTTTTTCTATCGCGGTACTTCGATATGTAAAAAAAACTTTATTTATTATTTTATATTGTTTTATTATTTTTATGGGGTAGTATAAAATCGTTCGAGACCCAAAACTGACTCGTTGTTCGGAAAACGGTACACGGGGCCAGTGGAGGTCTGGGAACCAGGGCCCCTCGAGACATTATCCCAGCCTTTTGCAGCAGAATGCTTCGGCAAATTCAGATCCTGCGTTAAACAATCATGGGAGGATGAACAATTGAAGTAAACTCAGAAGATTCTAATAGCTCCTTTCATTCTGCAGAATCATATCCCAAAATATCTACACCTGTCCAGAAGTATCAACTTCCTAGTAGTGACTGTCGTACACGGTACTCTTCATCCGTCAAGGTACCCAATTTATTAAACTCTAATTCTGAAAATTTACAAAATTCTGCTCAGAATCCAAAATTTCCTTACGGTGTAGTAACTAATAAACGCCAATACAATTCCAAACATCGATCACGAAGCAGAACTTACTGGCAATCAAGAAGAAATATTAGATCCAATATAATATCCTCGGTAATCAACACTGATCATTGTGATCATTGTGATAAAGGCCTGTTGGATAGTGGAGCTACCATCAGTATCTTAGGAGCTGGTTTCGAAAAATATGTATGCGATTCCACTATTAAATTCCGCAGCTTTCCGAGGGTTGTCAATACAGCTAGTGGAGAACCGCAACGTATTTTTGGTTACATTAACGTTCTAATGGTATTTAACGGCCGAGAAAAGCGAATGAAATTATATATAGTTCCATCATTAGAGCAACCTCTTTATTTGGGTATTGATTTCTGGAACTTGTTCGGAATAACACCAAATATCGCAGCCATAGCTTCTGTCTTCATCACCAACGAGTTAAATCTGGACTCGTATCAGTTCCACAAACTCTCGCCCGAAGAACACAGAACACTGAATGACATTACGAAACAATTTCCGTCATTTGCACAACTCGGCCGGGGCAAAACTAATCTAGTCACTCATTTCATCGATGTCGGCACAGCTAAACCTATCAAACAACGGTTCTACGCTATATCGCCCGCTGTTCAGACTCGCATGTACACGGAGTTGGACAGAATGATCTCTTTGGGTGTCGTCGAAGAATCCCAGAGCTCTTGGTGTTCACCGGTCACCCTTGTATCGAAGGCAAACGGTAAGGTTCGTTTGTGTTTGGATGTCCGTGAGTTGAACAAAGTTACCGCCAAGGATACGTATCCATTGCCGCTTATCGATGGATTGTTGGGTCGGCTGGAACAAACAAGATTTATATCAAGCATTGACTTGAAAGATGCCTTCTGGCAGATTCCTCTTGACCCACAATCCAGAGATAAGAAGGCATTTACGGTACCTGGACGGCCTTTGTATCAATTCACGGTCATGCCTTTCGGATTGTGCAATGCACCACAAACGATGTGCACAGAGTGATTCCGCATCAATTACACGATCGTGTGTTCGTCTACTTAGACGATCTCCTAATAACCTCGGCCACTCTTGGAGATCATTTCGCCCTTCTTCGCGAGGTTACGAATCTTTTGAAAAAAGCGGGATTGACCATAAACGTAGAAAAAAGTAGGGTTTTGCTCAAGGAGGTGAAATATTTGGGCTACGTGGTAGGAGATGGTTGTCTTCGAACCGATAGTGAGAAGGTTAAAGCGATTGTGGATTATCCTGTACCCAAGACCACTAAGCATGTTCGACGTTTTCTCGGTATATCGGCGTTTCATCCGAAACTTTGCCACCATAGCTTCTCCACTTTGTATCGCGCTTATTTGTATCGCAAAAGTTGAATGCCGCTCAAAAGAATTACTCCATTACGGAACTGGGGTGTTACGCAGCGGTACTGAGCGTCAGAAAAAGTTCAGACCGTATGTAGAAGGGTATTCATTTACGATTTATACAGATCACGCAAGTCTTCGGTGGCTTATGTCACAAAAGGATTTGTCGGGACGGTTAGCTCGATGGAGCCTAAAGCTCCAAGCTTTCGACTTCGAAATCAGTTATCGTAAGGGTTCCGTTAACGTGGTACCCGACGCGTTATCGCGGGAATTTTCTGAAGAGCACGGCAGTTTGTTACCTGTAGGTGATAATATCGAGAAATGTCATAACTCATCGATTGCGGTTATCGAAAACCAGAGCATACTAGAACCACTCCATGTAGATTTAGAAGCACCTGAATTTGATGAACCTGAGTACCAGAATCAAATTTTAAAAGTTTAAGAGCTAGATCCAAACTGCCATAATTTTCGTGTAGCAGGCGACAAACTATTATTTACTCGCTACTTTGGTAAACCATACGAACCCGGAGAAACAGATCTACCTCTTTGGAGGCTGGTAGTTCCTCTTAAACTTACTAGTTCTTTGATTAATCAAGCCCACTCTTCGCCATCTTCAGCACACATGGTGGCTGCAAAAACACTCGAGCGCCTCCGGCGGGAATTTTCCGTCAGATTTGACGGAATATTTTCTCGATGTCGGCTGTCATGGCAATCTTGCGTTTCCTCCATCTTAGCAGTATGTTGGCCAAGTCTTCTTGTAGTTTGGGACCGGTCATCATGATGTCGTTTAATGAGACTCCAGTTGTTTTTTTTGATGATGCATCAAACACCACTCGAAGCTTGGTCGTTGAACTGCCTGGTTTGATAATGCCATGATGAGGTATGTAATATATATTATCGACGCGCCCAACTTCTGGCTTTTCTTGACGAACTCCATGTGGTTCAAGTCTATATATTCTTGCATGAATTGTTTATATAATTGTACGTAGTTCGTATCTTTGACGAATCTTCTTTCGATTTGCAGAAGTCTGGCTGCTGCTCTTTTCCTAGATTCTCCAAGCTTGACGTGATTGTTCTTAAATAGAATTTTTACTATAAATCGTCCATCTGCGTGTCGATTCAATGTTGTTTGAAATGTCTCCCCAATTTGATTTTCTTCTGCTGTATGGCTCCTTCCTTCAAGAATGCTATCAACCTCTATAAATAATTTTAGTTGCTCCTCGATCGATTTTGTCGTCACCATGAGAAGAGCCATTGGTTATCCATGTTACTCATGCTGCCGATTATAATCCATCCGAACTCTGTGTCCTGCGCCATTGGTTCTTGATGGTTACCTTTGATAATGTTGTTAGTTATTATTAATGGATAGTAATCTGCGCCTAGTATGATATCATTCGGTTGAGATAAATTGTAGTGTGGATCTGCCAATTTTATTTTGTTGAAATGGGTCCATCCTCTATTGTCAATATCAGCTTCTGGTAGTTGTTGAGTTAACTTGTTTAATACCAAAGCTTCCACGTCCAACCTGAAGTCTTCATTGAATTTTGGCACCAGCTTTATGTTGATTGTATGTCCTGCCTCGCTACCGCCAATGCCTGAAATGTTCACATGTGTTTTTCTCTTTTTGATGTTTAGTAGATTGGCCGCTCTAGATGATTTTAATGGTGCTTGGGACCCTGAATCAATTAACACCCTCATTGTGGTGAGATGTTCATCGGCATGAGTTACCCTTTGAATGTCGCGGTAACAAAGGACACAAGTAGTTGTTTCGCTGACCAACTTGTTTCTGTCTAGCGTTGGCATTAGCTGAACTGATTGCAGTGTTGCAGCTGATGCTTTCCTTTGCATCTCTTCACTAAACACTGGCTGTCTACGGTTGTAGCATGTATCCGTTTCAGTGGTGCCATTGGTTGTGACTGTGCATTTACCACCTTGATAAATCCCATAGCCTCTAGTGATTGAAATTTTCTTTCTATGAAGCTGAGGAATTCATTGATTCGTCTAGTTTCTCTCGGATTCTCTAATGGTGTTTCGTAGAGCCTAGTGGTTTCCAGGTAGCTTTTTACCTAGAATGAACATCACTAGGGCTTCGAAAGGAGAGTGTAATTGTAACTTGTTGATGTTGTGTAATATTTCAACTGTAGTATCTCATGCAAATTACGAATTGCTGCCGTTGATGGTCCATGTATTGTTGGTAAAGTTAGCAATGGGTTGAAATGCTTATTTGCTAACAATGTGGCGTTGTTGTAACTTGCTTGCAGTATTTTCCAGGCCTTGTTGTAATTGTCACCAGTTGTTAAGAGGTGACTGATCAACTAGGGTGCTCCCTTTTGCGGATTTACCTTCAAGTACGTCATTTTGATTGTGTCAGATAGCTTATTGTTGTTGTGAATGAGCTCAGTGAAAATGTCGTTGAAGGAGCTCCATAAAAGGTTGGTACTTCTATCTTGGATAGATGGCCATCAATAAACTGACCTTAACAACAAATGAATTAACTTTAAAATCATGAAATATTTTCACTGCGTAACTTGGACCCCACTCAACGTAATGAATTATTTGATCCTTTAGCTATCGAGTGGTGTAGTTAAATTTTAAATGTAGATGATGGGTATATAGCTGCAGCATCAAACTGTATCCCCCGATTTTGTTACCATCAGTGTTTTGAATTGCCTCACTCTATGAAAGCAAATTTAAAGACGTATTGACGTTCAACTTTTGATATTTCTCAACATTAGAGCGCTCGGGCGAGTGTACCGCTATGAAAATATTTCGTTGAAATCTTAGGTCCACAAAACTATGTTCTCTGTATAGTGACTAGAGTGTTGACTTATGTAACTCTCTTTCAATTACTTCAGATATTTATTTATTTGCTTCCAATCTCATCTTAGTCCCAATCATTACTTCGAACAGATTCAAACTAATACTGCGTTGAAGTGCACCATTTAAGAAGCCTTGCAGCTTGTCAACAGGGGGCACTAGACGATTTCCCAACAATAATTATAATGTGATTCACAATTTCAGCTTATCATTTATCGTGTGGTTGATCAGTCGGAATCTTATAATGCCTTATAATGTCTAATATTCTTCGAGTGTGCGAACTGTGAAGCATGCACCTCTACCAGCCACGGTGTACTTGTTAATGAGGCAAAAATATAATTGAAATAGAGTTTCCTTGGTGACAAAATTCGGTCATTTTAAAAACACGCGTGCAATCTGAAGATTGTTAAGAAGATGCCGATTGTTCGTTGCAAACTTGCACTGTAACAATGTGTGTGATACTGGTGGCTTGCGATCACGAATTTTACATCTGAAATGTTTTCAAAAATGTCGACGGAGAATGTAGTTGGAGAAATACTTTTATGCAGCAGAACGCTACATGATAGTTTGCTGAGAATGTTAAATTTGTATAATAGATATTGTTTAAAGTAATAAAACTAACCGAAATTGGTCTACGATTGAATAAGTTTAAATACGATTCCCTAATGGTTCGTTTTGGTGTCGCTTAAGCGAATTTCACAAATTTGTTTGATTGGTATATATGTATTTAGTTTTTTATTGTATCTAATTCTGATATTTGTTATCTATATCTTTGTTAGTTCAATCAATGATAAATGGTCCAAAACACATTGTGACTGATGGTTTTTTAAAATTTTAAAATTATTAAATAATAAAAGTATTTACTTACCTACTACTATACGCGATTAGTGAATTGCAATGTATTTTCTAATTAAAACTAAAATATCATACACACAATGGTTTATGGTTATTAGTGACATCTATCAATGGCTTGCATGCACCAATGGCTAATTTGAGTAAATTTCATTATAACAACTAATTTCATTTGGACGACATATTTTTTTTGTTTGTAATTTGCAATTCCATTTACAAGTAGAGTAGTTTCTCAATCTGAGCCAATAATAAGATTATGTGTGCTGGCACTATTGAATAACACTAAATGAAATATTTACATATCTGGTATCTCTTCTTATTGTGATGTTTTTAGCAGTGGCAGCGTTGATAAAAATCAGCTCGTATAGATTAGATGTTTGTACTCTTTAATAGGTTACATGGATCGCACAATCACCAAATCTTGTACAATTTTCTTTATCATTATTCCATTTATTTATCTTAATTTATCTTTGTTCAGCGGATAAAGATATTTGCCGTGGATATTTGCAATTCAGACGCAGTGATAAACATATAGTTAAAGTAAATAATCAACGAATACGATCACTTAAACCCTATGGTCTAACTAAAAACCATGAAATGTAAATTTGTTAATTTTATCTCAGTTGCAAATTAAATTTCGGTGTGCTCGGACCATTAAACAGCGTTCTAAGTGATAACATGAATTATACAACCGAATTAAATCCATTTCAAAATGTTAATTTGTATTTCTCGGTTGCGGATTATGCAATATTTTGTTCGTTACTTATGCTCTCAGGTGTGATTGGCTTATATTTTGGATTTATTTCGAATCGTAAACAGGATAATAAGGCTGAGTATTTAGTTGGTAGTAGATCGATGAGTGTGCTACCTGTTTCGTTATCACTAATCGCTACACACGTTTCATCTGTTTCGCTGCTTGGTCTGCCAGCCGAAATATATTTGTACGGTACCCAATACTGGGCGATAACATTCTCGATATTGTTTGGCGGATTAGCGTTGGGATTTATATTTTTACCCGTGTTCTATGAACTGGACTCTCTATCGATATATGGGTATTTAGAAAAACGATTTGATCGCCGCGTACGGCAATGGCTCAGCGCATTATATATGTTACAAACGGTGATATATATGCCTTTGATGATTTATGCGCCTGCTTTAGCATTTAGCCAAATGACTGGATTTAATTTGCATATAGTGACGACGGTTACATGTTTCCTATGCATATTTTACACGATGTTCGGAGGTATTCGTGCTGTCGTTTGGGCGGATACGTTACAATTTGGATCTATGATTGGTGCATTGATTTTTCTTGCCGTTTTTGGAACGTACCTCGCAGGTGGATTAACAAGATTGTTAGAAATTGTCGATGAAAGTGGACGTTTAGTACTTTTCAAGTAAGTAAATTTATTTAGTACAAAAAACTGTTCGAAATATTTTGTTGTGTACATTACAGTGTTAATCCTGATCCAACAGTACGACATTCTTTTTGGATGATGACATTTGGATATTATATTACTGCAAGTGGATTATCACCCGAATGTATTCAACGATTTCAATCACTGCCGAGCTATAAGCATGTAATTCGATGCTTAATTTTGTTCGTTTTTGGCCACATTTTAATACGAATGCTTGCGGCGTACTGTGGTATCGTGATATTTGCTCGGTATCACGAATGTGATCCATTTATATTGGGAATCGTAAAAAAGGTCGATCAAATATTTCCGTATTTTGTACTCGATGCAGCGCGAAATTTTCCCGGTGTACCTGGTATATTTGTGGCCGGCGTATTTTCAGCTGGGTTATCTTCTATTTCAACGGTTCTGAATTGTTTAGCGGGCTGCATTCATCAGGACTTCTTAAAACATTTGTAGGCTGTTTCGAAATATATTGTGGCTGGATTAATTAAATTAGTTTTTTTCAGTTTACCGAATACCTCCGATAAAACCGACAGTACAATACTGAAGTTGTTGGTGTTCGTTTTTGGAATAATTAGCATTGGACTCGTGTTTGTGGTGGAAAAGCTTGGGAATTTATTTAGTCTTGGTTTATCACTAGGCAGTATCGCAGCTGGTTCTACTGTAGGTGTGTTTGTATTGGGAATGCTGGTTCCAAGAGCTAATGCGCACGTAAGACATAGTAAGTTATTTAGGATTTTATAAGATTCGATCAATCCTCTTATTTTATAGGGGGCATTCTGGAGTTCATTTATTGCTTCCGCTAGTGTACTCGTTTTGTGCACGGGAGCCCAAGTATACATTGGCCAAGGTAAATTAAAATACGAATCGAAACCATTTTATACGACTGGATGTGATGCAACGGGGCTAACAGGATGGCAAAACGCCACTGAATTTATTGGAAATCGAAACTCAACAACTCATATTCTAAATCAAAATTTTGACATGTCTGATGTTCCAGTGATATTTAGATTAGGATTTATGTATTATGCGTTATTGGCGACGATTATTGTTTTAGTCGGTGGATACGCTATAAGCGTGTGCACCGGAGGATGTGATAATCTTGATGAGCAGCTGTTAACTCCTTTCATTCGCAAATGGTATGTGCGACAAACTAGGAAGCAGAAAGAGGCGGAGGCTAATGCAATGTATCCATTGGTTCAAACCTCTAAACAAGTGGATTGCGATAAAAAATAAATCTTATATGTATGTGTGTTTCGATTAGTGATCTGAGTACATCTCGCTTACAGTTTTTTTGTTGGAATCTCATCTACATATTTATACCATGCACATCTATTAACCTTCTAACGTCAAATTCAATTTAAATTAATAAAGAAACGTGTACAAAACTATCGCGTACAATTGTTATCCAATTAAACCTCTATATAAAGGGAACTAACATATGGTTAAACCGACATAGTAGCGAAATTTTTACACAATATAATGCAAGTGATAGTTATATTGGCACTCGCTCTGTGTGCTTGTGCACAAAAAGATTTAAACCAGTGGACGAATCGCAGTGGCATTGTACATTTATTTGAATGGAAATGGAACGATGTTGCAGTGGAGTGCGAACGTTTTCTGGCGCCACGTGGCTTCGCAGGCGTACAAATTTCTCCGCCAACCGAAAACGTTATTAAAATTGGTCGTCCGTGGTGGGAACGATATCAACCAATTTCATATAAATTTCAAACGCGTTCAGGAACTGAAGCTCAATTGGCCGATATGATTAGGCGATGTAATACGGTTGGTGTACGAATTTATTCTGATGTTGTTATAAATCATATGGCACATGGAATCCACACTGGACTAGGTGGTTCAACTGGCGATTCAAACACTCTTAATTATCCGGCCGTCCCCTACAGTTCGGCCGATTTTAATGCTGATTGTTCGATTAATTCGTACAATGATCCAATTCAAGTAAGAAATTGTCGTCTGCAAGGAATGCCAGATTTAAATCAGGGTGGTGAATGGGTTCGTGCTCGTATTGCAGATATGATGAATCGATTGATTGATTTGGGTGTTGCGGGATTTCGTGTTGATGCGGTCAAGCACATGTGGCCTGGTGATTTACAAAACATCTACGGTCAACTTAAAAATTTAAATAAAGCTCACGGATTTAATAATGGCGCTCGACCGTTTATTACTCAAGAGGTTATTGATCTAGGTTCAGAAGCTATTAAGACGCAAGTTTTTGAATAATTTTACATTTCTTTAAGTGAATCTAATTTTGTATCGTTTTAGTACTGAATATTCTCATCTAGGAACGGTGACTGAATTTAAATTTTCTGCCGAGATTGGCCGAGTATTTAGAGGACACACACAACTTAAAGAACTACATAATTGGGGTAAGGGTTGGGGTTTCCTACCACCAAATGATGCACTAGTTTTTATTGATAATCATGACAACCAACGAGGCCACGGTGCAGGTGGTGCGAATATCTTAACCTACAAAAATCCTCGCTCATACAAAATGGCAAACGCTTTCATGCTGGCCCATCCATACGGAATTCCACGCATTATGAGCTCATTCGCATTTAGCGATAATGACCAAGGTCCACCAGCAGATGGCAATGGTAATCTTAAGTCACCTATAATTAGTTCGGACGGGTCTTGTCGAGATGGTTGGGTTTGTGAACACCGTTGGAGACAAATCTATAATATGATAGAGTTCCGGAACCAAGTAGCTGGCTCAAATATTTCAGAATGGTGGAGCAATGGTGCCAATCAAATTGCATTCTGTCGAGGAACCAAAGGATTCATTGCGTTTAACAACGAAGCTACCAATTTATCTCAAAAATTGCAAACCTGCCTTCCAGCTGGAATATATTGTGACATAATTTCTGGTGAAAAAATCGGTTCGTCATGTACAGGGGTATCCGTGAACGTAGATGTAAATGGTCTTGCTATAATTAATTTATCAGGTACAGCATTAGATGGAGTATTAGCTATTCAACTAGGTTCTAAATTATAAATAAATCTCAGTTTTGATTAACATTATTATTGAAGTAAAAATCATTTAAATTTATTAAACATGATACTTTTCATTTACAATTTTGATCCGGCATGTATAGCCAATACACCATCTTCTGCGCCTGCAGCCAGCCAGACATTTGCGTAGCCAAATACTTCAACTATTACAGAGTTTCCAGTACAAGTATCGCCTATTTTGCTTCCCGAGATGACATCACAATAAATACCAGCTGGTAAACATGTTTGCAAACGTTCATTTAAATCAACACCTTGATTGTTGAAAGCAATAAATCCTCGATCACCTCGGCAAAATGCTATTTGATTTGCTCCATTAGTCCACCAGTCATTAATTCCAGTACCGACAACCGTATTCCTGAACCCAATCATATTGTAAATTTGCCGCCAACGATGTTCGCAAACCCACCCATTATTGCAGCTACCATCCGGATTAAATGTAGGCGAGATTGTTCTTCCTAACTCATCATGTGGTGGTCCTTGATCAGTGTCTACGAAAGCAAATGAACTCATTACACGAACAATTCCGTAGGTATGTGCCAACATGAATGCGCTTGCCATTTTATACTCTCTTGGGATTTTGTGAGTAAGGACCGTATCTCCACCACCACCATGATCACGTTGATTATCATGATTATCAACAAATACTAGAGCATCGGCGGATGGTAAAAATTCCCAGTTAGGACCCCAAGTTTCCAAATTATTGAGGGTAAAATGTCCTCTAAATGCACGACCGATGTCATCAGAAAATCGGAATTCAGTTACTGTGCCCAAATGAGTATATTCATACCTAAAATGAATAAAATTGTGATGGGGGTTTATGCACTATATAAGGCGTCTTACTTACTTCGAAACTGATTCCCATCCCTTGTCGATAACTTCTTGGGTAATGAATGCTCGTGACCCTGGCGCAAATCCGTGCGCAGTATTTAAATAATTTAATCCGCCATAAATTGCTTCGAGATCTCCAGGCCACATATGTTTAGCTGCATCGACACGGAAGCCGGCCACCCCCAAATCAATTAATCGATTCAACATATCAATTATACGTTCCCGAGCCCATAGAACACCTTGATCTATATCAGGCATACCACTTAAGCGGCAATTACGTACTTGAATTGGATCAGCGTACGATTCAATTGAGCAATCGTAATTAAAATCGCTCGAACTAAAAGGTATTGCTGGAAAATTAAGCAAATGTGATTGCGCTACTGAACCACCAGTACCAAAAATTTCACCACCACCCGCCATATGATTGAATATAATATCCGGATAAATTCGTACACCAACCGCATTACAGCGACGTATCATATCGGCCAGTTCAGCTTCACCTCCCGATCGTGTAATAAATTTGTACGTAATCGGTTGATAACGTTCCCACCACGGCCGATTATACATTTCAACGTTTTCGGTTGGCGGTGATATTTGTACGCCCGCATAACCATTTGGTGCCAAGAAATTTTCACATTCGTTCGCTATATCGTTCCACGTCCATTCGAATAAATGTACGATTCCGCTACGATTGCCCCACTGGTTCGGATTGTGCTGCGCAAAAACTGTTATGCACAGTGTAATCAGTACAATTAGCCTCATATCGAAACACTTTTTAAATCAAAATTGTATACAATAAAAATAATTGGCCGTGATTGATTTTATATATACCAAAATCTACTATAAAGGTATCTGCAGGTTTTGCCATTATCGGAAAGATTAGATAATGTTTGGTCGTAATGGGTGGTGCACATTTTAATTTAGTTGGACGATACAATGAACATTCCATTGACGGTTATCAAAAGTTTATATTAATCACGGGAAATTAGGAGTTTGTTAGCTTAAGTAGCAGCTCATTAAATTACTTCCCGTGATTGCAATTATTTTTTTGTTTAAGTGGCTTTGCAAATTCTACTAATCTGGAACTTGCGTGTATAAAAGCGATAAAACCAGTATTTGCCGCATAGTTACAGAATCTTATCTCATTTCGATAGTTAGTTTGTTTAAAACGTAAACGATAAAAACATCACTAGACCTTTGTCACTATATAAGCGATTACACTTTCACTTAACGGAATAATCTGAAGAATACTAAGAAAGCTTTGGGGGTCCCATTTATATGGGGCGGTTGTAGGTGTATTAAGTAATCTGACCAGTTGATCGACAGATTGACTGTCGACTAGAATGACAAGTATCGCCAAAGTTGGCTAATTTGTACAGCAAATTTAAAAAGATCTCGAATTTATTTCGGGACGTTTTCTTTTAGATATTATGGCGGCATTAGTTTATGTAACAGTATTCTTTGGTTTGCGTTCGGGTTGGTCGTCAAGGTTAGTGGTTTAAGGGCATCTAACTATATCTAAAGGCATATTTGCCTGTTAAGAACTGTCCTAATGTTTTCTAAAGCGTATACGAATAGATGAAATATTTATTTTCTTCTGTACTAAAAAAATACATCTTGTTTTTGATAGGGGTCCTGCTTTGGATGTACTCACTATAATTGTCCTACATCGAACAGCTTCGGACTATTCACTCAATATCATAAAGCTTCTGGAAAACACAGAGGCAAGCAAATTGTGTTTTTTTAATGCCGATAAGAGTTCGATTTAGGTCTTGTAAGACGGGAACGAGGGCTCGCAATACCTCATCAAATTTCAAATACCGCGGTGTTTCGGTATTTCTTCTCAACAATACTATTTTAAGCATATTAAGTAACGAATGTCAATTGAGTAAAACGCCAGTTCATAATGCTCAGGCAACAAAAATTCTTAAACATTTTAAATGTTCACCCCGACATCCTCCTTTGTCGAAGGCGGTCTTATGGTTTTGGCCAAATCCGTGGTTTTTTGTACGCTTTGTGTGGTCTGCCGTTGCCTTTATTAATTGCAATGTTAACTTTCTGTTGTTAGTAAAACTTTCTTTTTCAGTTTCAATGTATTTGAGGAATTAGATAAGGTTCAAAATCTGGGTTATATTCCTATTTCTTTCCCTGCTATAAACTCGATCTAAGTTATGCTGCACTGAAATTGTTTATTATTTAACGTACCAGACGAATTCCATTGCTAATTTAATTGGCAGTAATATGTCACTACCGTAAAAAATCTCCATTGCGTCAAACTAATTATTCGAATTGAAATCTCTTAAAGCTTTTAAATCTTTTTCGTGTATATTTCTGCACTACCGAAACTCCTGTAAAATAAAGTAAAATTAAATAAATCGTCCTGCATCCCGGTATTTCGGTATACCGGTATTGCAAGCCTTGCGACAATTTCCTTGCAAAATGTAATTTCGGGCTCAATTCAGATGGTTCTACGTAGATATAGAATTAATAGCCGTCCTTGATTTAGCTGTACTATGTAAGGGAGGATGTTAAAATCTTCTGCCCCCAAATAGACTGCAAAGATTAAATCAAACTTAAAAAACAACTTTTGACGTTTCCCAACGCTATAGCTCGGGTGAGTGTACCGCTAATCCGTTAAGGTCCAATATATTTCGTTTGAAGCTTAGGTTCACCAAATTGTGTATTCTGTACAGTGACTGGATTGTTGTATGACTTACTTAAGTAAGTCTCTGTCGATTACATCAGATACTTATTTACCAGACATTCCATTCAAGAAGCCTTGCAGCTTCTTGACATGACTGCACCAGATGGATTGCCCAACGATAATTACGTAAGAGTGTTAATTATAATTTGATTCACAATTTCCGCTTATTCTTTACCGCGTGATTGATCAGTCGAAGTCATACAATGCCTTATTCCTTTAGTGTTATAATATTCTTTGAATGCTGCGAATAAAAGCTGAACGCATTTCAAGTTTTGTCGGAGTGGTTTTTTAATTATTTTGTTCATAAACTGCCTTATAGCGACATAATCATCTTCATCATTCTCTGCTGATTTTATGATATGTGGCATTCCACGATTTGTTATAAAAACCATCATACCCAAAAAAATTCTGCCAACATTTTCGCCAGCACGCAATAGCACACACAATATTAGAATTTCGTAATCAATCTTTACAGGCATTGAAAACGCACTATAACTTTTAACTTGGGCTGAAGCAATCCTTTTAAAATATCCGCAGCTTGAGTTTATAATGGTGATGTACAAATCGTTACGTTAACAAATACATTATACGAGTTGCTCGTTTGGCTGATGCAGTGTTTGCTTCCAGAATGTTGCTTTTCTTCATTTGATCACAATTTGGAGACACGCGACCATGCTCATAACGGGAAAAACATACTTTACCTTTAGCAATGTCAGAACACGTATGTAACAGATGACAGACTGATCCATAGTGAAAGCAACTGGTTGTCTCAAGCAGTCCTTGCTTGTGGTTTTTTTAATCTGCTCGATCCTTTGATTACGGCTAGCAATTTCCAACATTTTGTAAACATTTGGTTATATGTTTGTCTTTCTCTTTTCTGCGACGTTTTAACATATCGTGAATTGAACAACTCGCTATAGCACTAAATTCACGAATTAACTGTGATTTCAATTTCTGAAAAGTGTTGATGCTTGACAGAAATACTTCTGCCGTTTTGGCCAACCATCGTATACAAGAATTTAATTTTTGAAACTCATTCCACATCTTGCTCGTCTCTTCGAAACCAGCATTTTATCGATTCGCGATAGTGACTCTTCAAAGAACATAGGTTTAACATTAAACTAAGAATTATTTTAAGTTTATATCAATTTACATAGCCAATTATGTATTGTTATATCAATTAGCATTGTTAACCGATATCAGTGCCTAACATTTAGCCATCTACAATTAAAAAATTGTGACGTTTCCATCTTTAGTAGCGTGGAGAGATGTACGGTTCGGGTTTCCGATCTACTATAACGCACTATTCCGTTCGGTTAAGATTATGATCAGTTCAGCACAATATTGCCGGAACTTTGGAAGGACTTCGCCACTTAGTAATGATGGCAGCGGTAATTCGTGTGTGTTCGTATTATCCAGACACTTTTGTTTTAGTGACACAACGGTTCTAATTCAGATACGCATAAACATTGACATTGATCCGTTATTTTGAATCTCTGTAGGTAGGCTTAAACTTACCATGCCCAGAACCGCAACAGCATCTTTAGACATTGTTCGGTAGGCCTTTGTTACTCGCAGCAGGATATTCCTCTGTGCACTTTCTAATGACCTGACGTGGTAACAGTTTAGTCTATCGTGCCAAACAGTCACGACGGCATACATGAATAGCGCCTCCGCCACACCTTTGTAGATTATTACAAGTGTTTTGGGATTCAGAACCCATCCCTCTTTTGATACTCTCGCCATGGATTGGAATATATCTCACACTCCTATATATCTCACACTCTTGACCATTTTCATTTTTCGATCGTTTAAAGATATTGTTGGTGGTCGACAGGAGTCAAATTTGCCTTTTAGTTGCAGCCTAACTGTTTTTCCTCCAGATAGTGACAATTTATGCTACACACCATTGGTTCATACTAACGGGTGGTTAAATTTTAAGGGCCGATGTTGATTTTGAATAAAACACAAATTATTTAGGAAATTATTGTCAATTCTTTTTATTATGATAATATGGTATTTTTCAATTGTGTATGGAACAAAATATCGGCTAAATGGCCGCCGGCACACCTCCACCCGATGGTCCAAATTTTCGATGACGCTTAGGCATAATTGAGGTTCTATGCCGTTAATGTGCCGAATTATCTCATCCTTTAGCTCTTGAATTATTGCTGGCTTATCGACGTACACCTTTTATTTCAAATAACCCCAAAGAAAGAAGTCCAACGGTGTCAAATCACATGACCTTGGCGGCCAATTGACATCGCCACCACGTGAGATAACACGGCCATAGAGTTTGTCGCGCAAAAGAGCCATTGTTTCGTTAGCTGTGTGGCAAGTGGCAACATCCTGTTGCAACCACATATCGTGCACATCCATATCTTCCAATTCGGGCCATAAAAAGTTCGTTATCATCTTACGATAGCGAACACCATTCACAGTAACTGCCTGGCCGGTCTCATTTTGGAAAAAATACGGCCCGATGATGCCGCCAGCCCATAAACCGCACCAAACAGTCACTCTTTGTGGGTGCATTGGTTTTTCGACAATCACTCTTGGATTATGATTCGCCCAAATACGGCAATTCTGCTTATTGACGAATTCACGGACGAATTCAAATTGACCGAAAAAATCACGAAGTGCACGATATGCATTTTGATTAGAACGCCCATTTTCATAATATGCCTGAATAACTTTAACGCGTTGCTCGATTGTGTATCTTTCCATGGTTCAAATTGAGTTAGTCTGAAATTGAGAAAAATCAAATTAAAAGCAGCAAAAAACTAGACGTTTAGGTGTGGTACACATTCATTATTGCGTTATTGCGATTTGACCCTGACTCCGAAGTTCGAGTCTCGATCTGACATGCACCAGAGTGCACTCGATTTTCCAGACTATATTCCAGACCAGAGTGCATCCTGTTGTGAAGCCCTGAGGCCATCCTGTCAATCGATTACTGAAGTAGCTCCTAAAAACATTTATTGCGATTCTTTAGGGAGATTATAGACTGGTAAACTTGCGATGACACTAGGCCAGTAATATATCGATAATACATTTTGAACTTTGGGTTTTTACAGTGTTAATAATGCGGACTATCGCACCTTCAGTCGACATGCTACGTCGGAAACTGAATCGTTTATTCGAGAACAGTCCGCTTTATTTAATCCGCGGTGTAATGCGAATTGCTAGAAACCTTTCTAGGAGTTTCTCCATAATCGGTAGCAACATTATGTGTCTATAAGATATCGAAGAAAGTGGATCTCTATTACCAATTTTCCTGACTAAATCATTTCACCTGCTTTCCACACCTGAGGAAGTAACCAAATTTTAAGCAGCTGTTTAATAATTTTACTATGCTAGGCCCTATGATAGGCCATGCAAGCTGAATTATTTCAGCGTTCAAGTTATCAAGTCCTTTTGAATTGTTACGTTTGAAGCAATTGACAGCACTGGTGACCTCTTTTCACGTAAATGGGGGGTTTTCAGCAACTGCATGTGACCCGGTTTCGTCCGGTTTTTCGTCCGGTAGAAGTAAGTTAAGTAAATCTAAGCGTGTGTTATGTCATGTATCTGTGACGACCCCATTTGAAGAGGTCTTGATTTGCAAGCGGCAAATTTATGTACAAGACCCCATGGATTTTTATTACCATGTTCCGTGACACACCGTTGGAAACTACTTTGCTTCATTTTAAATACTTCATGTAAGTACTTATTTCTTAGGTCGTAGGTTCCTTTCCGGCTGGTACGCTCTTCTAAGCTTATGCGTATAACATCTAAGTTTCGTTAAATTAGAGTTCCACCAACTATTTCGTTTCTTAGCTCCTTTCTTCTTAGGAATTGAGTTATTGCAGACACTGGTTAACTGTGTTGAGATCAGCTCCATACCAGCATCAATTTCACCAATCAAATTAATTTCTGGAAGTGCTTCTACATCGTCCCAAGAGCCAACCAACTGTCTAACAAATATACCCCAACCCCAGACAACTATCTTAATGGCAAATCTCGGAGTTTTGACAAATGTAATGACTCTATGGTTACTAGGTGTCCAACTTCTCTTACACACCAGCCAAATATCGAGCCCAGGAAGGCTCCGTTGACTATTGTTAGCTTAGTATTGGAGTTCCCATTCGACGAGAACGTCGTTGGGTTTCCCTGCAAGTTCATTATAAAAGATTACTCTTCGACACAAAGTCCTCTACTTTTCTTCCATTTTCATCGGTTAAACGATCATGCCACATTTTACTTCTAGCATGGAAGCCTCCAGTGATCATTACCTATTGGTCTTAACCCGATAAAGGGCCTAGGATCGTCTCGATTTTGCAAACTCTTGATACTTTGGCTGTAGAAGGCACCCCGTCTGTGGGTGAAGATGCGTTCACATATCCAGTTTCATGTAACGTCGTCGCCCTCGTTAGCTTAGTAAGTAGTGTGTTTGTTCTGTTATTCGGGGGTCCCGCGTTCGATTCCTGGTGGTGACCAGTAAAAAACATGTTGCGACTGGGTGTTTTTTACGTGTCATATGTTATTTATATCTACTTGGTGATTATGTGGTTTTTTTATGTCCTTGCACTTATAACCATGATCATGTTGTGCACAGTGAGAGCAGGTCTCTGTGGGTGCCCTGCAATTCTTTACAATTGCACAAACTCTCTCACATGGTATCGTAACCAGTCCACGTGCAGTCTTCGAGACTTTAGCAACATGTTTTTAGTTGCCGGTTCAACTTCTACCACCCACTGAGCGGTCTCTTTATTTTTCGCACCAGTCCTAGATAGAACCTTAAAATTTTTTCGATCCAGGCAGTTTTGATTAATTGAGCAATTTTTTCAGAGCTAGCATCATAAATAATTATTAGGTGTGCAAGTAGAATCGGCTCTGAAGTTGGTTGCATTAAAATATATTTGAACGCATCCATTGCTGTTTTTAGGACATAAGTTTCTACCATTTACAAGCTGTCGTTCCGTGTGCATCAATTTTAAGTGGTGGATGTCCATAAGCAACATTTTCAAATGAAAAAATGCTGCTCAAGCTATGGAATTGATTAATTCGACTTTGAGTGAACATTCTTTGAGTCATTAAACAGTCAAAAAGTGGTTTGCATCATTTCGTGATGGCAATTTTAGTCTTGAGGACTATCCACTATCCATATAGGACTATCCAGTCTTTGTATATCTGTATTCTGTATTTGTATTGTATACAAATATTATGTTCAATACTGTCACAATCTATAAAATATTGCAATTTTGACAGATACTCGTTTAAATGCACCTTTTTTGTTGAAAATGTGTGTTTTTCCAATGCACCTAGAGTGCCAGACAATACTGCTTGATAAGTCATTAAATTTATGTCGACAGTTTCATTTTGAACTCTAGATGGCAGTAATGTTCGCAGAAAGTGTTAGAGATTAAACGAAATGTTAAATAAATTAGGACATAAATTAATTCTTACCAATAGCCAGTAATATAATTTTTAATTGATAATATCGTAAAATTTACTGATTTTTACACCACGATTATTGTTGTAAGCCTAGTATGCAGCTAAAGTGAAATGAAATTTTCACTGGTAACGTAAAATTATTATTTTACGTTATGCGCGAAAACTCTTGAATATAATATTCGAATATAATATTTTGATGAAATGTCAAAATTAAGCTTACTTTTGTGTATAGAGGTAACCAGAGACATCTATACTCTAATACGAGAAATACCAATTTTACTAGTAGAACTGTGTACCGCAAAATGAATGAAATAGTTTTATGTAAATACGTAAAATTTCATTGCACTCTTCAGCTGAAAAAGGGCATTACGAAATTTTTTCTTACAAAAAAGTCATATATTTCATTAACTGTCATCTATAGTCGAACCTTGGAACCGCCGACATAAAATGACGTCATATAACAACATTTTTAAAGCAACGAGGCTATTATTATCTAGGTGTACTGGTTGTGTGGTTGGTGGTTATTAGTGTCTTTAATTACTCTGGATCCCAGTTGGGCCCCACAAATGGTGGTGTTAGGCTTCTGTGAACTTTATTGTTTGGAATATGCGAAGAATAAATGGTGCTTTAGACGCGAGTATTTTGAATTAGTCAAAATCATTAAACACTGAACTCGATTCAATGGGCACTTTCAGTTCCCCCATCATGATTAGTGAAATCATCGCCAATTTGATTTGAAAATTTCATAGTGTTAAACATTTTTAAATCGTTGGTCACGGTTTTGCTCAATATGTTCCCAACTGTTGGGTGGCCTGAAAGTGCCCGATGATCTACGCATTTTCTATTACAAAATTTCTACTAACTGTTTTTAACTTGTCAAAACCGGCTAAAGTGTTGTTACAAAATTATTTTAGTGCAGATGTACTGGTGAGTTCTAAATAAAACCAATTTTTGCATCAAACATTTGAAGCCGAACTAGCGCAGGACGACGTCTGTTGTATATTAAAAGATCTATAGTTAAGCAAATCAATGCTGGAATTATTCTCTTCAAAACAGTCGTAGGACAATGAATCTTGAAGTAGCGCCATTAGTTTAATAAGGTCGTGACCAACAAGAATAGCGACCTAAAATCTTAGCGCGTTTTCTTCTCAATGATAAAGTGTATAGTTGAAATAATTCCGTCCATTCCGCGAAAATCTTCTCCACATGCTATTGTTTCTTTGAAAAGTCGAAACAAGACAGAATTTGATTAATTTCGGTAGAAATTTTAAATTTTAGAACGAGTAGCCTTAGCAATAGTAGTCGAATTAAAGAAAATTGAAGACTCTGAAAAATGCGTATTCTTTTGTTCTCTAGTAAATACAACAACAAAGTACATTTGTTGTGCCGACCACCATTACAGGCCAAAGAAGATGTTGGTTCGAGCTCGAGAAATTCGATCCGTGAACTCATGTTGGCTAAAGTTATTACGTTTTCTTCAACAATAAGATTCTTGGGCACCGGCATAGGACATTGACGGTATTGTTGAAACAGAGAAGTTTAATAAATTTTGTATGGTTTTAATCTTAAAGTTTATTTTGGTTGGGCTATGGTGGTTGCCCTAAAGGACTGGCATACTTAAATTATGGCCCATAGTTGCACGACATAGTTCCTTCCCAATTCATTGAAACCATCCCGCGCTCTCAACGAAGTGCAAAATTGGCATGACGTCCACGCCACAAAGGTGCGTCGGGTCATAGAGCAGCCTAACTGCCAAGAATTTATGCCGGCTTAACTCATAGGTGCAAATCAAATAGAGTACAGCTTCTTGCTTTTAATTTTCCCAGTTATTACAGCAATCTGTAACTCCCCCGTGATATAAAAATGCCGTTAGCCGTCGTTAGCAGATAAGAAGCCGTTTTGGCCTACTTTCAACTGTCCATAAAAATGCGAATATCCATTTCAGATATTACGTTACACCGTAACCAGTGTACGGTCCATCTCATTGAACAATTACAAACCATTTTTGAGTCATCCGTGAAGAAGTTAGTTAACATCTTTGGGGTTTAGAATATCTGGTATCACCAATCTTCTCTGGTAAGAATATCAAACCTGCTCAAATCACAGTGGCGCAACTGATATCTCAGTTACTTAGGATAGATGAGAGTCTAATATTCATGCAGATTCACTGAAGATGTAGTGGAGTTCACCTAGGATATCCAAAGGTGAAAAATAAAAGTGAATCTCTACTAAATAATAATACTTAGGTCACCAGAATGTAATCCAATATTGTAAAATGATGGTTATAGTTAAAGATTAGAGACAGTGTACGATCTGGGTCTAATCCTATTTTGCAATCTCCAATTGAAATTTGGCAAGAGTAAAGCGCTATTGTGACTTGCGTTATCCTGTCTAATATATTAGACTTCCAGCCTAGTTTACTAATATGAGACCTATAGGTATTTCGGTTATCCTGTGAAAGTCCAGCTGATACCATTTAAAGTGTAGATGGGTCAAGCTGGAGCAGTTTGTACCATCTAGAGGAAAGGACCAACTCATTCTTGTTTCTTGTCTCTGTAGCAACCAGCTCATTTGGAGAGTATGCTGAGCGCGCTTTACAAGCGTTTACTTTTGGTGCTAGTATATTTAATGAAGTCGCCGATAGAAATCTCGTTATACGATCATCCAGATGAACAAGATCCAAAGAAGATCGAATAGCATTGCACCTTGCTATTTGGCTTTACTCAGACATTTGTAGTTAATGGAGGATCGCCAGAGGTCACCCGGTACGATCCTGCATTTCAACATCTCATCTATCCAGTGGCTCATTCGTGCCTCAGACATGTCAGTGCGCTAGTGATCGCACTTGGGCTACCAATGTAAAAGGCGTCTTCTATGTACAGAAGGGAAGTGGAGAAGAGTTTTCACAGATTCCCCTAACAACACGATTACTGACATTTCTAAAGCTTAGTTGGGTCGATCAAGCATCTGATGTGTAAGCTTATGTTTGTTCTTTTTCAAAAATACTATAGCATAAAAGTGAGAAGCCTATAGGTCTAAGGCTTTTGGGATTGCAATAAAATTAATGCCCTAAATTTTTACATCAGTTTACTTCGGGCTCTGCCTAGTTAGTGGTCTGTTGGAGATCCGCTGGAATGATACACTCAGGTTCTGCACACTTAAAAATCTTAAAACCTGCCCATTGGCCACATATTTAGTAGTGGTGCAGAGTGCACACGGTCGATAAAGATAATTCGGAATGGTATAGAACTGACTGTAGGTTAGTAGTTTATGGAGCCTAAATACGTCTGAAGACTTCCGTATTTTATTACAGAATAGCCTCCTACGTTGATTCTTTGCAGCAGCTCCCGTTTTCCTGCCTTTTCTGAAGAGCCTACTATCTTTTTTAAAGATGCTTTGCAGTTCTCTCGTTTCCCGAAATGGCTGAAGTTTACTTAAAGCTCTACTAAGGGTACTCGTGCCTACAATACAATGAATTCCGTTCAGTAAATTTAAAGTTATTCCTGTCAGTCCTGCCTTTGTTCTTAGAAATAAATTAGTGGCGGGTTTTGTTTCCTCTCATGTTGGAGATAACAGTGATTGGGAAAATAATGATTGTCGGAAATCTCACAGTTCATTATACGAGTACATTTAAAATCAGAGACATGGTACCAAGAATGAAATCAAGAAAGAGTTCATTTCTCTCGTTGGTTCGAGCTCGATTCGTGAACTCATGTTGGCTAAAGTATCTAAAGTACTTCTAAATTTGTGTGATGTGAATTTACAATGCTTTCCAGACTGACTCCAACTTTTTTATGATAGGCCTGCGTCAGCGAGCTTTGTAGAATTCCAGGTGGGGTATCTTCCTCATCCTGTGGAAATAAACCTGATGTAAGCCGGATATTCATATGATCCATCTTAATGCTATCTGTTGCTAAGCCACAGTTGCGGTAATTTCGTGGCAGGCAAATATTTAGATTATATTTAGCAAGAAGTAAGCGATACTTACATGTTTTTTGCGTGTAAAAGCTTTTATGTGTTTTGAACTCTAAGTCTAAGCACTCGGTCTCTACTAACCCAAAGCTCTTAAGACTATCTCATTCCACGCTACGTTTATTTTGTGCTGAGGAGCAGCAGAGACGATCTTGAAATGGTAGAGATTGGTTTGTAAGAACCTGATCACGCCGTTACAATTCCGTTATTTTAAGGGGGATTAAACGAAAGCACTTCACCGTGTTTCTCTCGGACTGTGAGGTATATGGGTAGTCGTACAATTGTCTGAATAATGTCATTTGACCATTATTAAACTATTTCTATTTTCCTCTTTGTATGATGTGTGTTAGAACGTCAAATGGAGATCGCTCCAGCTAAGACCAACTGTTTGAAATTCATGCTTCGTAATCTATCTATAAATGGATTTGTGAGTATGGTTTATTGGAATCGGCCAGGCGTTTAGTGTGCATTTTGTCTTTTCGTTTGTTGTTTTGTAGTACGGCTACCTTAATGGCTTCATGTACGCCTGGCCAGAAAACGTTGCCTCGGGCGAACAACTAAATACTGACTCCGCCTGGACTCCTTCATGTAGAAGAGGCGTACCAGGGCTAAAGCTCCACATTAAACCTATATCACGGACTTTTGCTCTGTCAATTGTCATGCACGAATAATCCGCTCCATCCGTAGGTAGGTTGTGGTATTACTGCCAGCAACTATGCAACTATGATTTTTTTTAGTTGGATCATAGCATAATGTGTGAGAGCCATTCAAAAGCAAATACATGCTGAAGCTGAAATGAGGTGGTTCGTTCATCAGTCCAGTTTTACTTTACGCCGTTCTGTAATAATTCATCTAGAGGACCACTCAGACCACTCATTTTTTCAGTTTTGTTGTAAAGTGGCCAAACCACGGCATTTTTGCAACAGTTCCGGAGCGATAATGATTAGGCATTACTGGTTTTAATTGCATTTATTCGACTGCAGACGTTGTACAACAGACTCTGTGGAAATCACAGTGAGTACATTCGCTTGGCATGATTGGATAAAATGTATTCGAGAAGATTGGATAAGGTACGTTCAAGATTCGCGTCTTCTCGTAGGTGCTAACTGGTGTTTTGAGCTTTAACTTATATGCGTGTAGTGTTAAATTTAGCATTATGAGTTATTTCTTGAGAATCACCGCTTCTCCTGGGTTATTCGACCCCTTCACGAAGGCAGCATTTTTAGATCTTCAAGCTTAATGTACAGAACTGTTTTGGAGGTATCACAACCGGAACTCCTTATTATTAAGCGACCTTAAACTCTTGTAACAAGAGTCAAGCAAACCAGTTTCATAACTCTTTAAGCATGTTATGTGCTGCTGAGTGATACGAAATATAAGAGGATACTCTGTTATATCTGTAAACTATTCTCTCAAAAGCTTTACGAAAAGTTGAGGAGAAACTAATACTACCAACTTTAGGAATGAAAACAGTTCTTCTTCCGTTCCAACATAGTGGAACAATTCAGTACATGATTTACAAAGGGGTAGTAAGTGATCTCGATGCTCCAGCAGGGTCACACCTACATTCTACTGATAAAATTATTTTAACCATAGCGACCAGTTAAATCTGGCGATGCCAAAAACAAGTTGTGTGTCAGATGGCCACTAAATTTTTTTTTATATTTGGAATTATTTTTTTTTTTTGACATTAAGTATGAAATATAACGTCGTTAAAATATCCGCCGCAGCTTTGCTTGATGACACGTATGCGGCAGGTCCAATTTTCGATGACTTCGTCGCATAAATCTGGCTGCTGTTATGTTGGCTTTGAGGTCATAAATTGTTTGCGGCTTATTTGCATAGACCTGCTATTTAAGATAGCCCCAAAGGAAGAAGTCTTAAGGCGTTAAATCGCACGATCTCGGTGGCCAGTTTACGTGTCCGCCGCACGAGATAACCATACTCTCAAAGCAGGCTCCAGTCCCAACGCAAAAATTCGCCAAATTGAAGTCGCAGGAAGGTCAAGTTCTTGTGAATGATGAAAAATTGACTTCCTCAGGTTTTCCCGCGCTTCGATGACGTACGGGCTGATTATTTATCGGACCGGTTGACTCTAATTTGGCCACCAAACGTTGAATAGTCTACTCAGAATTTCGTAGATATCGGATAATAAAACTTCACTTTATTGCACTTTTGATGCTGATGAGAATTTTTTTATTTAAAATTTTCAAATTTAGTTTAATTTAGCGCCAACATGAATCGCGACCATACCATTAGGATCATTAGCAGGAATATTCAAATCAGTCGTGTGATCTAAGCCAACCGAAATAATTTTTCCACTGCAACGTGTTCCATTAAAATCTCCCGTAATGACATCACAATAATTACCCGGCGGTACGCAAGCATACACCTTCGATTTGAAATCTTCGTTTCGATCATTATTAAAGGCGATGAAACCTTTGTCCCCGCGACAAAATGCTATTTGATTATTGGCATGGCTTAACCAGTTCTCTATATTGGTACCGGCAACAGCATTTCGAAATTGGACAATATTTTTGACAGCATTCCATCGATGTTCGCACACCCATCCATTGTCACACTGGCCATTTTCATCGAATGTAGGCGATAAAATATTTTGATCCTCATCTTGTGGTGGGCCTTGATCCGTGTCAGTGAACTCATACGAGCTCATTATTCGCGGTACACCAAAGGTGTGTGAGAGTATGAATGCCACTGCCATTTTATATAATTTTGGTACTTTGTATGTTAGAATCGAGTCACCGCCAGCGCCATGACCACGTTGATTATCATGATTGTCGACGAATACGAAAGATTCCGGACTTGGTAGGAAACCCATCACAGGGCCCCAATTTATCAACTGATTTAATTGTTTTTGACCACGAAATGTTTCACCGATTATTGCTGATGCTAAAAACTCGGTTACAGCGCCTAAGTGATTATATTCATTCCTAAAAATATTATAAATTATTTAATAACTTAATAAAATTACATAGATTATCATTTCTTACATACTTTCCAATTTTTTCTTGTCCGAGATCAATGACTTCTTGGAAAAGGAATGGTCTGGCGTTTTCCGGGAAGCCATGTTCCGTACTTAAATTTTTTAGATTTGAGAAAATGTATTCTAAATCCTGTGGCCACATATGTTTACATGCATCCACTCGAAACCCGGCTACTCCTAAATCAATCAAATTATTCAAAAATTCAATAATTCTTTCTCGAACTTCAGGATGCGTCTGGTTCAGATCCGGCAAGGACACTAATTCACAATTTCTCACTTCATTACTATCATCATAGTTTTTGATTAAGCAACTCGGATTAAAATGTTCTCGGGTATATGGTACTGCAGGAAAATCGCGTGCCAATGGATCGGCTTCCGAGCCACCCGTACCTACCACATCGGATTGGGGTGCGGCCATATGATTAAAAACAACATCAACATAAATCCGAACGCCAACGGCATTGCAACGTGTTGTCATATCGAGAAAATCAGTCTCGTCACCGGATCGTGAAACTATTTTGTACGAAATCGGTTGATAACGTTCCCACCATGCACGTGTCGAAGAAACCAGGTACTCGTTCACCGGAGATGTTTGCACGCCGGCATATCCATTGGGTGCCAGGAAGTTTTCACATTCGTCAGCGATATCTTTAAATTTCCACTCGAAGAGATGAACAATTGCACTACGATTTGCTGCCCAGTGTGTATTGAACTGAGCTTGTACTGCTGGGGCGATTGCTACCAGAACCAATCCAAACAACGTACACATATTTACGCCACACAATAAACTGACTGCAATAATAAATAAAAAAAGGTAATTATAGTTTACGTTACTGCACAGGTACTGTTAGATAAGTGCTATATGAAAGTGTTGATTAAAAATTTTATGCGCGGAAATTGTTAGAGGTTTGCAAAATAATTTCAACAGAGCGCAGTGGTATAGTATGGTGGTACAGTAAACCATGCAATGCACTACAAGTTCCGTATATATCAATTTTAATGTGCATCTAAATCATTTTTAATTTAATTTGATTGCATGCAACTACAAAAATATTTACTTTTCTAAATTATCCAACCGCTTGAAATTTTTTATTTGTAATAATGTCACAACAATGATCTTCAATTTATTTCTAATTAAATCGAGATGTATGCGCTGTTTATTTATACGAGGCGTTATAATTTTTAATTGATGGGTACGTCGATGTGTATTATTGAGTGCATTGAGCACCTGTACTAATATCAATATGTTTGTGCATTGTTGCAACAGATGCGAGTATGTGATAAAATGTTTATCTTCCTTCATCAAATATTCAACTAATGATGGAGAATACTAAACCAAACGGAATTATTATTTATTTTAATGCCAAGGCTATTCTAATTTTCTATACAGAGTGCAACATGAACTTCACTGCCTTAATAAAAATGAGAACCTGAAAACGATTTTCCGAAATGCCGAGCGATCGCAAATATTATTTATAACAAGATAACAAGCAAAACACTAGCCAAAGGTTTTCAATTCGAAAAAATACAGGAGACGAGCTCTAATTGAAACAGCCTTATATAGATTGAGTATCGACTTTCGCTTCAGGTCGCTAACTCTTAAATTGTACAAGAAAAATGAAAACGACAAGGATATAGGAGGCCTTCCAGTGAAGATAGGTCCTATCCAATCCAGAGAAGCGTTAAGGGCGAAACGGGTGATATATCTTAGGTTCTTTGGAGACCACGCGAAGGATTAATGTTGAAATTGGCGTGTGGAAAACAAAATTTTATTTCTAGACTCTAACAATTGCCGGTGTACTGAGTCTAAAACCACGATGCACACGTTCATAAACCCAAAGCGTCAATTCTGTCACAACTGTAAGTAAATTACATCAGAGAGTGCGTTTACTATTCCAATACTCCCACTTTTACCTACAAGGTACTGACTAAAATGCCAAAAAACTACGTTCGACAAAGACGTTTGGTATCGCTTTGGTCAGCAAATTGAAATTTCCATTCTCATGCCTCTCAGTGATGAAATGATATTGCACGCCTATGTGCCTAGTCCTCTTATGAAATTCCGAATTTTTGATCAAATCGGTTGAACATATTTTGAACAACGCCACTGACTTTTGGCGTTCTGAATCCCAACTTATAATTCCATTGACAGACATGAATATATACCCGAACGTTTACCACCTGGTTTTCATACCTCCTGCATAGCCTGCGTCAGTGTAACCACACAGACTCAAATAGATGCCACTTTCAAATCGAATTCAAATCGAGCTCCAAGTCTCGACTTGCATTGTCAACAGCAAAAATGATGTCCAAATTTGATTAGGCTACCGATCACCACACGATAAGGAAAATTAAATTCAAAATGGGCAAGATTCGATGGAGTTGCCACTGCATTGCATTCCGTCATGTCAAAACGGTTGAGTACCTTTTACGCATACGCCTGCTGATTCAAATGAATCGTCAAATTTGGCCGTTGTTTGATTTTAAGCGCCATAAACATTTGGGCTCGATTGCTTTACCTGGGCAAGAGTTCAATGACCAGGAAAGTTACTTGATCGGTCTCCGTTGCAATCAAACCGTCGACGACATAAATCGCAAGTTTCATCATCCCATGGCACCAAGTAGAATTTTGGCTTAATGACTTAATCTTTTTGTTCCAACAGCACTTGTTTCAATCCGTACAAGCTCTTGGAAAGCTTGCACATACAAACGTGCTCTTCCAAATTAACGTTCGTAAAAGCTGTCGAACTGCTGCAGTCTCATTCGTTTTGATGCTACCAGCACCAGAATTTCTCGAATCGAAGTAAACTTAACCATAAGGCTGAACGTTTCTATGTAATCAATGGCATACTTCTGTGTGAACCCCCGCACTTCCGATCGTGTTTTGTATCGATCAATGCTTCCACCTCAAGTTTGCTTTAGTTTGTGGCCCAACGATTAACAATCACCATTTGATCTTTTTGGGGATTGACCAAATTCCACGTACAGTTCGCCGATTGCCGGTTCTACGATAATTGGCAACATGATAACCACCCGCCACTGTAATGTTATTTCGATCGAGCGAATGTCGTTCAATGATATTCCTCTTATCCGGATCGCATATTGCACCACGTTTGATCATCGTTCACTTCTGAATCATTATCTGTCACGTTCGCATTTACTCGCTTTGTTTTTTCGCGAGCTACCTCACTTGACTTATGGTTCGCATGAATAATTGTTCAATTCCAACAATTCCACCTGGACGAAATTTTTCCCGTGGTCTGATCGAAAATTGCTGTATCCGTTCTCTTGCGCGAATTTTAGTTTTGCTGTAACCTTCGACTGTTGTTTCATAAAATATACGCAACGAAAATATGAAAAATCGTCCTTTAAAAGCAAAAAATACCTCAAACCGTCAATCGAATTCATGTGAATTGGCTAACAAACGTCCGCATGAATAAATTTTCCATATTCCTTTGACTTCCCTTCACGAAGTTTATAAGTACCACAATGATGATTTCCCGTAGATACACCCTTCATACGCAACATCCTCGAACGAAAATCGAACCGTCCACGAAATCGATTTCATTATTTCGTAAAAATTTCTTCATGTGTGCGACGTTCTGATGTCTGAGTTGTTCATGCCATGTGTGAAGTGAAATTTTCTTTATCACCATATTTGCGATGGCCTCATCAACCTCCGATGATTCCTTAATTTTGAATAGCATTTGAAACAGCCTGTCACGTCGAACTCCCACTGTATAAATATTTCCGAACTGAAGCACAGCACATCCACCAAGCGTCTAGACCCATGATTCGTTCACCATTTCCCACCGTTATGTGTTACGATGTCTTCACAAAGTTCTCGAACCATTCACATCGCTAACACATAAGGCCACTAGCTCCCGAGTCCTACACTCAAGTATTCTTGTCTCCGGTTGATGTCAACTCATGACTTGATGTCAAGCCATAATATCAGCTTTAGCAGTCAATTTAGCAGTACATGTACTGAATCCTACGGGAACAAGCGCAGTGCCTGAGAAATCACCGTATGAATTAAAGCACGGATCTGACCCGAGTTAGGGGTGTTTATGTACATTCCCCAAAGGGAAAGCCACAAAAACTGGATCCAAAGGAAGTCAAGTGTGTATTCGTCAGATATGATAAATCGTATCGAGTGTTGAATCTGAGGCAGTGAACGAGAAGTACGATTTGCTCATTAAAAATCTTAAGATCGAAAGGTGATTGTTAGTCTTGGGTCTACAAACTAAAGCAAAATCCAGATGGAAGCATTGATCGATATAAAGCAAAATTGATAGTGCGAGGGTTCACACCGAAGTATGACGTTGATTATACATAAACGTTCATTCGTGGTTAAGTTTAGAAAGATTCGATTCTGGCCCTGGCAAGATCAAAACGAGATTGCAGCAGTTCGAGTGTGCAAGCTATCCAAGAGCTTGTATGCATTTAAACAAGCTACTCGAACATATAGTTTACGTCATTCATTAAAAGTTCGACTTTGAGGCTAGTGAATCGGATTCATGTGTTTTTGTGTGTAATGGTTTGATTGCAACGGAGATCGAGAACGCAATTGTTCTGGTCATTGAACACTTGTGCAGGGTATTCGAGATCAAATGTTCCTGGGGTCTTGAAATCGAACAACGACCAAATGGATCGATGCATGTGAATCAGCAGGCGTCAACGCGACCAGACATCAGTTTTGCTGTTGGCAATACAAGTCGACACTTGGGGAATACATAAGAGAACAATGGACAAGAGAATTCGATTTTAAAGTGGCATCAATTTGCGTCTGTGTGGCTACATTGAGTCAGACTATGCAGGAGATAGCGAAAACAGATGGTCGTCGCCCAGGTATATTCATGCTTGGCAATAAGTTGGGGCTCGGAACGCTAAAAATCAGTGGCTTTATCGAAAATCAAAGCGCGAATCGGCTCGTAAAAAACCCGGAATTCCATAATAAAGCCAAACACTTAGACGTGCGATATCAATTCATCAGAGAGAAGTATGAGTATGGAACTTTCAATTTGGATTATTTGGCACCGAACAATCACAACAGGAACAATCACCAAAGCATTAGAATAGGGCTGGCTTGGAGCCACAAAGTTCCGCAATTGAAATTACAACCGCTTAATATTAGAACACCTTTCTCACTCAAGTTCCGAACTAAGTTTGCGGATATTGATAAAATTATTAAAAATTAATTTGGAATGCAGCTGATAAGGCTGCCTTGTCTTGATACATCAATTGTGTAAATCGTGTTATTTATTTAAATGAAAAAAAAAAAATGATTTTGTATTTGTTATCAATTTGAATTTGACATGCAAGTGATCATTTCGATTCACTACGTATACTTCATTCATTTACAGTTTTTGTTTGTATTTTCTTATCGAACGTATAAATAACGCGGTAATTATCACTCAGTAGAAGTTCTTCGGTTGGTCTGCGTATACGCGACAGCCATAAATAAAAATGAAAGTGTTATTAGTTTTTGTTGCGTTAGTATTTGGAGCTGAGGCCCAGTTTGACACAAATCAAGTAACTGGTCGATCTGGTATCGTACATTTATTCGAATGGAAATGGAACGATATCGCAGATGAATGTGAACGATTTTTGGCTCCGATGGGATATGCCGGTGTACAAACATCACCGGCTAATGAAAATGCTTATTGGGCTGATCGACCATGGTGGGATCGTTATCAACCCGTATCGTTTAAGCTGGAGACTCGATCGGGCACCGAAGCAGAATTCGCAAGTATGGTACAACGTTGTAATGCGGTTGGTGTACGTATTTATGTCGACGTTGTTATAAATCACATGGCCCGGTACCCGACTAGTGTTGGTGTAGGTGGTTCAATCGCGGATCCAGTTGGAACGAATTTCCCGGGTGTACCGTATGGACCAGGGGATTTCAATGAAGAGTGTCATATAAATAATTATGCTGATCCGATTAATGTAAGAAATTGTCGACTGGATAATTTACCAGATTTGAATCTTGGTGTTTCGTGGGTTCGTCAATAAATCCTTAACTTTCTAAATCATTTGACTGCACTTGGTGTGGCCGGATACCGTGTCGACGCCTCGAAGCATATGTGGCCTGAAGATTTAGAAATTGTTTACTCTGGGCTGAATGATTTAAATACGACACATGGTTTCGCACCTGGGGCTAAACCGTTCATTTTCCAAGAAGTCATCGATATGGGATTCGAAGTGATTAAGAAGTATGTATATTAAGCTTCTTTGATGAAATTTACGTACTAAATATTAAATTAATAAATTTAGGGAACATTATACACATCTCGGCGCTGTTACCGAATTCAGATTTTCAGGAGAAATTGGTCGCGTATTTCATGGCGGGGACAAGCTGCAGTATTTAGTTAATTGGGGACCAGAATGGGGTTTCCTTCCGTCACATTTAGCTCTCGTGTTCGTTGACAATCACGATAACCAGCGAGGACATGGCGGTGGCAGTGAAGGAATTTTAACACATAAGGAAGACCGCCCCTATAAAATGGCAACTGCTTTTATGTTGGCACATCCTTATGGTATTCCGCGTGTGATGAGTTCATTTGCGTTTACAGATCGAGATCAAGGACCACCGCACGATACTAATGGACACACAATTTCACCAGGAATTAATCCCGACAATACTTGTAGTAATGGATGGGTTTGTGAACATCGCTGGAGGCAAATCTATAACATGATTGGTTTTCGTAATGTTGTCGCAGGTACCGGGCTTAACGATTGGTGGAGTAATGAAAACAATCAAATCGCGTTTTGTCGTGGCGATAAAGGTTTTATTGCATTTAATAATGAAGGCTCGAATTTGAATGCACGATTACAAACTTGTTTACCAGCTGGTACGTACTGTGACGTAATTTCGGGCGCCAAAGTTAACGGTTCGTGTACTGGCACTTCAGTTGAGGTCGAAGTATTCGGTTACGCGAATATTTATTTGGCAAGCGATGCTTATGATGGTGTACTAGCAATTCACGCTGGTTCAAAACTTTAAACTTTGGATATTTCTTGACGTCACAAACATTTCGAGCACCAGATAATAACCAGCTAATCAGTCAATAATTTTATTAAAACAATAAAAATACATATATGTACTCACACGCACACGCACACACACACACATACACGATTAACCAATTTAAATTATTTTTTATTAAAATTACATTGCATTAATTGCACTACAGTATTTTTCATGTTATCAATTTCTTGCAATTTCATCTCATAGCTCGCAATCGCATCGTTCTTCTCGGCCAAATCGATTTCAAGTTGCTTACAATTTTTCTCCAAATTCAATTTCACACTCAACAAATTATTAATTTCCTTACTACTTTCGAGCATTTTCGACTCGAACTCATTCAATTTATTCTTTAGCTCGATCACATGTTCCAACTCTAAATTGAGTTGATCGCGGTCCGTTTTGTAGCGTTCATTTAATTTTTTCAGCTCGATAATTTTCATTGTGTTCGTTTCGTTTTCATTTTCTTGCGTGCAAAGTTTTTTCTGTAATTCGCACAAATCTTGGGTCAGTTTCATTTTCGTATCGTTTAGCACACGGTAATTTTTTGCCTCGTTAAGCAACTTAACTTTAAGTTGGTCACTTTCGACTTTTAAGTGTTTTACCTGTTTTTGAAAATTGGTTACGATATCCCGGAGTTTTTCATTTGTCATGTGCAGTGCAAAATTTCGGTTCTGGAATTTAGAGATTTCGGCCGATAGTAGGGCACATCGCTGCGAGATTGTGATTAATTCATTGTTCGACTGTTCCAATCGCGTAAGTAAGTCCTTTTCCGAATTTTGCGATATCATAATTTTGTACTCGAACATTTCAATTATTTCGGTTATCGAACTGGGATTTTGGTGATCTCGAAGCTGTAGCACCTTATCAATCGTATCGTTCAATTTCGTCTCGATATTTTGGTTGATCGAGAAGTTCAGATAATTCATCGAATCGTCAAGTGAGACATCGGACGATACACGTTTTAAATCTTTTGTGTCATCGGTACAAATCGGTTTCTGTTTTGCGACCAGTTCGGCAACACTATAACTCGGAAAACTGTTATTTTTCGCTAATTCGAACACGATCCAACTAAGGCGGCAATTATCCGATAGAAAACATTTTGCGAATATAATTTGCATCGTTTTCGTTTCGAACAATTTCACAATATACCGATTAAATTTGTTTGGCAAGTACTTCGTGCTCTCGTGCAGCAAATTTATTCCGTGCATATACATTTCTACTTCGTTCATTGCAATTTGATTTCCCTCGATGAGGTAATAGTTCGAGAAAATCTTCTCAAACAGATTATCAAAGAAATCTTCTGTTATTACTTCGTAAACCCGAATTTGTATTTCGTTCGATTTCTTGATCATATCGAATAGGAGTTGAAGCAGGGAGGACGTCGGTTCCACCGGAATTTCTAATCGAAACGTTATAAAAAGTACTTCCGGCAGTAACCGTGATACGCGATCAACGATATCGTTATCGTTTGGTAAACTATCAATACGACCAATGATTTTACGTAGCAGTTCAAGCCCTTTATTGCACGATTCATCCATATTGATCCAATTCAGCACAGTTTCGATTAAATCCGGATACACCGGCTGTATATTAAAATCTAAAATTTCGACTAGCAACTCAAAAATGATCGAGAAGCACGTGGCCATATTGATGTTTTGTTCGTGATAATTGGTTGCGTCGGGCGATTTTATTTTAAATGTGGTCAGATGTTCAAGCATCGATGTTACATCCGGCAAGTAGCTTTTGTACGCATTTATAATGCATTTTGTGTTTTCATTGTGTTTCGTATCGATAAAGAAGTCGACAATGTGACGGAGTAGTGTTATGTCGTACGATCTGTGGAGGAAATGTAACGTTAGCGAGTGATGAAATATTTATAAGTTATACACGAACCTTGTGGCTTCTACGATTTCCACAAATGTAAATTTTACAAATTGGTGTAAATTCTCGTTATCCGTATCGACGAAACAATTTTCGAGTATTAGAAACATTTTACATGCCAGAATTCCATGCGCCCGTATCCTATTCCCAAATTCGGCGACGTTTATCGTTCGAGATAACAGGTACAGTGATGGTAAATTTTTATAGCACAAATTTATAAGAACCGATAAGCACAACTTTTGTAAATAATCATCGGCATTATCAATAAATTTGATCAGCAGCTTGATTAAATCACTTAAATGGGGCTCTTGCCATTTAATCCGTATGCCATACGTGATATCTTGAAGTAATTTTAGGAGGCGGCTTTGCCGATCGGTTTTTTGTTCAGCCGACAAAATTTTCGTTAAAATCGGAATGTATTTAAATTTTTCTACTAGACTTAATCGGGCCTGATTATTTCGGCACACTTGTTGCAAAACTTGAAGAGCAGACACTACAATGGTGCCACGTGACTCGGTGTTGGCGAGTAAATTATAAAGGTTTATATAAAATTTGGCTGTATCGCTTAAATCGGGATCGAATTGGCGCAGATTTTTTGTTGACCCTAGAAGCTAATTAAGATAGTTAATCATGTCCTGAAAATTATTGGCCGTGTAGCACACCACATACCGATAGCGATTGGTTGAGCAGATCCAGTTGCATTTCTGAACTGGATTTGGAGTATTCCTGGCAATATTGATTAAATTCATTAATGTAATCAACTGAACGCATATCAGGCTCCATAATGTGGTTATTTTATTTCCTATAAGTATTTTTTTTTATATATAAATTCTTAATAAAAATCGTGTCCGGTAGTTTAAGAAAAGTATAAAAAATTGAAAAGACTTTTATACAAAAGCTTACTACACCAACAAAAGTGATATTAGTTTGGCTACTCTTTGATAGATGTCTCGTCTAAATCTACAGTGTTAGCTTTTAATAATCTGTTCAGTGGAAGTTATTAAACGTCAAATAGCCGTCAATCCGTTCTAGTCGAACAAAATCCTATAAATTTTATAATTTTAGAAATTATTTCATAAAACATAAAATGGCAGAAGGGCAGTCAATGGATCCAGAATTACAACAATTCTTGATGATTGAAAAACAGAAGCAACAAGTTAATGCTCAGGTAATTAAAAAACAACTGTTTCTATACATAAAACATAACCTCACTAATTTTTTCTTATCGTCACCTTTTAGATTCATGAATTTAACGAAATATGCTGGGAAAAATGTATGGATAACAAACCCGGTTCTAAATTGGATAGCAAAACCGAAGTTTGCCTACAAAATTGTGTTGATCGATTTATTGATACATCGATGTTGATTACAAATCGTTTTGCTCAAATGTTACAGAAGAGTGCGAGTGCCGATAGTGGCCTCCAATAGTCGTACCCGTTTGGGAATCGTAGCTATAAACTATTCTAGGATGATGCTGAAAATTATGTGATGTGTAAATTCGTTTTATTTTGTCTTAAAATTACAGCTGTATTAATTTCACAAATTCGATTTGTAAATAACCGCCGAGGAAGGGAACTGTGTTCTCTGTGATATCGGTGCTGGCTATTCAATATTATGTAAATTTAACTATATACATATTTTGTATCAAAATATCTTGTTACGTTTTTTTTTCTGCACGATTTTATTTATTTAAAATAGAATAAAAAAATGTTTTGAACCATAGCCAAAGTGAGGTTTAGTTTTCGTTTGTTTTGTTTAAATTTCAGTGGTAATGACTCGTGAATTTGCATTATGTCGAGATGGTTATGTATGCAAATGAAATTGCATGTGGACCATAAACCTAGAAATTTTAAAAAAGTTAAATAATTTTAATTAATTTAGTTTTAAATACAATATGAGGTTAATTTAAAGAGTTGCTGTTGTAAGTTTCCGTGGTGTAGTGGTTATCACATCCGCCTAACACGCGGAAGGCCCCCGGTTCGATCCCGGGCGGAAACATTTTTTTTATTTTTATTTGCAAATTTTTGCAAATTGAATGAAGATCAAGAATAATTTCTAGATAAACGGATTCCCGTACCCACAGTAGCAGTGTTATTTGAAAATTTACGCGAGTGTTCATTCAATATTTTAACAGTGTAATTCAACAGAAAGTTGAACCGATATGGTTGGAAATCGTATTAAAATAGTTAAAAGCACACTCATTCAATTTTTTGTGTTGCTCAATAGGTTTCACGAGTCCGATTACAGATATTTCCACGAGGTTACATTACATATGTGGCGTTTTAACAAACTTGTATCATAAATTCATCATTAAAATTAACTAAAATTGGCTAGCATCTGAATGGTTAGTTGGGTATAAACCAACTCTTTGTAAATATTGAATCATAATAAGCGATAGAAACCGGCCGTTTTCCCCATCGTCGGCCACATATAGTTAAACCGACCGGTTCCAACATCGTCGACCACATTAATTAAACCGGCCGTTTTCAACATCGTCGGCCACATATAGTTAAACCGGCCGCTTCCAATATCGTCGGCCATATTAATTAAACCGACCGTTTCCAACATTGTCGGTCACATTAATTAAACCGGCCGCTTCCAACTTCGTCGGTCACATTAATTAAATCGATCGTGTTGAACATCGGCGGCCATATATTATTAAACTGGCTGTTTTCAACACATCATCAGAAACCGAGGTGACACCTTAATTAACTAACGTTTCTCTGCACCGGCTGATCATCGGAGAAAAACTTAAACAAAATTGTAAGTACCCAAGTAATTATTTAAGGTGCTAGCAAATAAATTATTCTAAAAAAATAAGTTTTTTTTTCTAAAATTTATTTATATTTAAAATGTGTTTTGCTTTCGCTTTATTTGTGTTTTCGATCTTATTCCTCATTTTTGCTTTTTTGTTTCGGCGCGTGTTACAAGGTGTGAATGACATCAGCATCAGGCAGCGTTTTAACGGAGGAGCCCAATATATCGATAACGCCACTCAACTGGCTAGACTCATCAATGATGCTGTTGCCAGAGCTGTCTCACGTGTAAATGTAAATCATCTAATACAGTCATCTAATACACCGGAGACAAATACTAATTTGCCTGCCAGTGCGGGAATGATTGATCAAGTGGCTTTTAAGCCTGCACGGCCACTTCACTCACAAAACCCTAATGTGTGGTGTTTAAATTCACTACGCTCGTTGCGAATAAAAAAACATGCAGAAATATTTAATTTTCGATTATTTATTATGTCTCGTATTACTTCATGGGTTACAAAAACCAAACTCCCCGAAATATAACAAAAACGAGACGCAGTCCAAAATAGAGTGACCAGACGTATCTCTTTCTGGGGTATTATACCCTTTTTCTCACAATAAATTTGCACAATACCCTAATTCAAAAAATAAAATGGGGCACGGAAAAATACCCCAAAGCGATCAATATTTACATTTTTATGCTTTTGTACATTTAAATTTACGAGGCATTTAAAAATATTCAATCAGTTATTTTGGCCACTCCGAACGAGATACGACATTAAAAATGTGACTGTGTTATCCACAATACAAAGATTTGTTACGTAATGTTATGATTTAAGCTTGACATTGCTTCTAGCTAATGAACGGCAGTATAAAATGTCCAACAAGACAAAACGTATCTTTTATCGCTTAGTAAAAATAACTGTTCATTGATGTTCTGGCCAACATCCGACCCTCCACGAATTTTAAGATTCTCACCATCTGACTCATGACGCTCACATGCCAAAACCCTGTACAACATTTTCATACCTAACTCTTTACCCCTGATATCGCATTGCTTTCCCTGTTCTCTCCAACTAATGAGAAAACGTCAAGTGTCGTATTTGTGTGTGTATGCTTGTCCATTCACGCAATCTCAAATCGTAGTCGTCGGTTCGTCTCATAAAAAAAAAAAACAAAAAAATTTTGTTTCGGAAACAAATCATTCCAAAAATAAAACGAGAACTTAAGCGAATTTTGGTGAAAAACAGTTTTTTGTATAAATTCGTGAACCAATTAAGATGCCAAGTCATCAATTTAGAATCCACCTGACACTTTCGTAAATCCCATAGAATACAAAACAATAGCAAAAAACAAGAAAGTTTCTACGCAAAAGTATCACATCAAAAATGGGTACATCCGCCCAACCAGCAGAGAATCAACAGGAACCATTCCTCTTCCAAATTCAATCCAGAACATTCTCCCACCTGCCTTGCACATGCAAACAAAAACAAGCTCTCACAAAAACGATTTCTATCAAAATTAGTCATTTACGGAAAATGATCAGAACCAGCCTTGTTACAATTCCAACCGAGAATCGACCCATTTCTAACCGACCGAAGTTGCCACCTTCCCAACCTAACAAAAACCTCCAAGAATGAAGTTCTATCCTAAGCAGTCAACCCACTTGGGACGCAGAGCGGCTGAACTATGGCGAAATAACAGTTTACTACCAAAATCAGTCACTTCCGCGTAAATTTTGAAAAATGACCAGCCCTATTACACACCCAATCCAAATTCCTTTCGCTCTCAAACGATTCCACCGCAGATGCTACATTCCAAAATAATTGAAAAAACATTAAAAAATTAGAAAGCACAAGCCAAGATAAGATAAGCTGCCACACCCGGTGGCTCGCCCTCCGCCAAAACCCCACTTGGACCTCGTCAAGTCGTCATATGAAAATGCCCAAGTATGAAGCTTCATTAAAATAAGTCAATCCACTTGGGCTGCAGAGAGGACACAGACCGACACATAGACAGACACACCACATCGAAAACCGCGAGCTCATATTTCCGCACTTACTCCCACTCTATAAAAGAAAGAACTTCTTATTAAAACTAATCCACCAATTGTCCACCATGCCAATTTCTGGGATTTTTAACCAATTTTTTGGATTAATTTTAAAAATAAAACCTTAATTTAGGAGTACCCCAATTTAGGAATTTTGGTCTGGTCGCTCTAGTCCAGAAACAAACAAATAGTATAACCAGATGTATATTGCTGCGTCCGACCGACAAACCAGCAAATCACCAACCAGCAAACCCATCACTGGGTGAGGGATTTGATCTCGAACATTCCTGCCCGGCCAAACCGGTATTGTTTGGAACTTCCTCGTGTGCTGAAATTGGCCGACACAACTTCTGGACTGGTCGTTCACATTGATGTTTGATTTGGCGTCCTTCAGATGTTTTTTGATGGCTGTTGTATTCAATCGTTACCACACGCACCAGTCCGTAGGTGCCCGGATGTACGTTGACATCGCGCCCAAGGGCCATTGTAACGGTGGAAGATTATCATGTTGAATGAAAACGATATCGTCAATTTGTAGATTAGGCTCGGCCCGTGCCCACTTACTACGTGTCTGTAGCAAAGTAATGTAATTTTGATACCAGCGTTTCCAGACCTGTTGGTACATTCGTTGTAGTCGCTGCTAAATAGCGCCATGATTGGTCTCGAATTGAGACATGCTTCGATCCGTATTATAAACGTGTTCAATTGGTGATACTGAAAAGGTTGGTTGCCGATGATCCACACTAAATGTTTCTTAGCAGATCGGACCGCTGCCTCCCAGAGGCCACCATGGTGCGGTGTTGCAGGAGCGATGAATTTCCATTTGACCCCAGCATCCGCTATGTTTTGTTGAGCATGGGTATTATTCCATTCACGAAGATCGCGTTACATTAACCGATTTGCACCGAAAAACTGGGGAACCATTGTGACCGTAAAGTATTGTACAATAACCGTGTCGGCTGGTGAATCTATAAAACACATCTAGGAATGCTCGAGTCGAAAGATCTAAGGCAACCTCTATGTGTATGGCCCTGGTGGCCTTAAAAATAAAGATTACTATACGTATGTTTTCGTTGTGATGGTTGCACGTCGACCGCCCAATCTGACATTAAAAGTTCCGCAGTAATCTGTGCACGGAGCAATGATGCCATCTGTTGTTGTTGCATTGTTCGCTGGTGTCGCTTGCAAATAACACATTGGTGGATGAATGCTTTTACCAATGCGCGACCATGAATAATCCAGAATCGTCTTCGCAGCTATTGTAGCATTTCTTGTATATCACCGTGTTATGTGACAGTGTGCGCGTGATTAATATGCAACCGAGCTAATAAATATTCCTTCGGTAAAATCATCGGATGACGCTGATCGTATCGAATATCAGCGTGAGCTAGCCGTCCGCAGACACGTAGAATCTCCGTAGTAATTTGCTGGATGCATCAATACTACAACGAGATTTAAACGAATTATTTTCTGTAAGGTATGGGTTATTTTAGGCTTGCGTATGCGCAGAAGCAGCGATTCCTCCATCTCAGATGCAGCTATGAAGCGCCGTTGTATGTAAACATTTTTGTAAGATGCCAAATCGCTCGATGAGAGGGATCTGCCCTCCACCGTTGATGCACTTACTAATCTTCCACCTGGGTTTTGTAGTGAGTAATGCTCTGAACGGTTTCGTTTCGTTGACAACCGTGTCTTCTTCAGATGATGTCAGAGTTGGTAGTTCATCATCGTATGTCGTTTCAGTCATTGTACAACCATGGAGGATCCACCATAATGAATGCCCCTCTAGTGCAGAGGAGAAGATTCTGCGAGTAGCACAATCTGCTGGATTGTGTTCTGTGCGAACGTGCCGCCATTAAAGGACATCGGAATGTTGCTGGATTTAACCCACCCGATTTGAAACATACTGCTTCAAAGTCGCCACTGGTATGCGCAGCCAGCATAAGACAATGCTTGAATCACTCCATAAAGTGTACTCCGTATCTTCTAGTTGTAGTGTGGTTCGTACATAATTGATCACCGTTACAAGCAGCTGAGCCGCACACAACTCCAGCCGAGGAATGATAATTTCCTTCACTGGTGCAACCTTTGTCTTTGCGGTTACTAGCGAGACGCTTGTGTGCTCATGTGTATCGACTATCCGCATGTAAATCACTGCTGCATATGCCTTGCTGCTTGCATCACAGAACTCATAAAGCGTTATCTGTCGCAGCTGATTTCACACCAAGCCAACGCGGAACATGGATCTGCGCCAATTGCATTAAACCGTTCCGAAAAGTAGGGGTGTATCCCAATCAAGTTTCTTACGCCATAAAACTTGAATGAATATTTATGCGGTCGCGATGACTGGAGCCAACATGCTCGTTGGATCATAGAGTCTAGCTATGTCGCTAAGAACTAAACGTTTAGTAGGTACGGCGTCCGATTCACGCACCTTGGTTTTTTAGAATAGCTGATCGCTGATCGGGTTCCAATGAAGACCGAGCACTATAGTGCTAGAGTCACTGAGCTCAAGCTCTGGAGCAGATGGTTGCGAACCAATAATCGCCATAATCGTCTGCGCCTCATTTAAAGTCCATTGTATTAAATGAAATTTGTCTTGTAATATGGCGTCGATATCTAACGCCAAAGTTACTGCTTCACTTGGAGAATCCGCACTGTCCATTGATCGTCCACATACAAATTATGTAGAATACTGTGACAGGCTGCACCTGCCCGGCTTGCATCATTAATTTTCCGGTAGTTGTCTATTGCATATTGTCGCAATGCTCGAATAGCGTGGTATGGTAAACATGCCATACCATATGTAATTGTCTTTAATTGATATGTCTACAGCGGCTCCATTGGTGATTCCCGCCACAATAATTGCTGCCATTGACGATGGCATGGATCCACGTCCATCTGGCTTCTCCGCTTATGGAAACGAAATATGATTTTCACAAGGACGTCTTGCAGTTGTGTATCGTTTAGTGACACACCGTGACTTGTTTTGGCTGACGCGTTGAATACCACTCTAAACTTCTCGATGACAGCATGATGCGAGGTATAATATGATTGAGAAGAATCGCTTCGAGAATCAACCATCGCTTCCATGTTGTCTTAATATATTCACGCATAAACTTCACATACTTGGTTCGTAATTCAGAATCGCTATACAGTCTTCCTTCCAACTAATAAAACGGTCGCCGCGCTAGCTGGTGGGAATTTCCCAGTGTCCTAAAAACTCTTCTCACATGGATCCGGAGCGGGATCGCATTCAGGTACAGGTTCTTCAAGATCCCAGAGCTTATGAAGTAGTTCAGCGAGTCGCTGCTCATCGGCACATTTGTTGACTGTAAATGTGTGCATTGATCGATCGAAAGTTGGATTAGTTAGGACAGGCCCAAATAGAACTCGTCCTAAAAGCGTACATATTGCACATGGCTCACGGCGCTGGCCAGTGACTATTACATCTCGAATTATATTTCCCCAAATATCGGCACCGGTTAAGAGATTTATCGGCCCTGGCTTCGCAAATCTCGGATCAGCAAGCTTAGTGAACTCAAATGTTTCCAACAATCAGCATCAATCGACGTCGCAGGCGTGGTCGACGTCATTGGCCGTAGTATATATACCTCAAATTGCAATTCGAAATCAGCCTCTATCGTAGAGCGCATGCTCAGCGTCGTTTGACCGGGGGTGTAGACATTCGTTGATGTGCCGATCCCTTCGATGGCTACTTCACATCGGTTTCTGTGAAGATTCAAATTATTATACTCCGATTCAGTAATGAAACTCACCGGAAAGTGTGACTCACCGGGGTCACATAGTTTTTTTACATTCTTGGTCAATAACCCAAATTCAAGTAATTGGTATATGTCAGCACTTTATGTTTATAATTTTCTGTGAATGAAGTTCAATTGGTAACATATTCCCGGGCCTAGTTGTTGATTGGCTACGAATCTGGAAGTGGATCTACTGTAGCAACTTGAGTTGTTTTTCTGTGCTTCGCTTATATGATGGCTGCTGCGATCACTAACATTCCTATAATGACGTAAGATGTTGTGTAGTGATGAACGTCACGCATGTTTACTTTAATTGCTGATGCCCTTAGATTTCTTTGTTGATTTTGAATTGACACTTTAATGGCTTCGATATCTGAGTTAAATTGTGAGTTCCGATTTGCTAAGAAGATGGGACCTAGCATCATATGATCATTCAAATTAAATCAGCTTGGATCTAGTGTTCGGATTCCCTCTCCTTGGATGAGAGTGGTTGTTATTTCGATCATTCCGCTGCTACTTTCACAAATCACGTTATAAATAACCTCGGTTTTGATTATGAAGATCCATGCGTTGTGTCGGCGTAACGCAATTCATAGTGAGGTAATGTTTATTCTGTGGATTTCACAACTTGCATCTCACAGCTGCTTGTATCTGACTAATACGCATTCAGTGGCTGATGTATATCACGAAGATATTCCTCGTTGAGGTTGATACAAGCTTGAAGTTGAATTGTTTTAGTAAAACACTTGTAAAACATTTTCCTTAGAGTGACAATATTTATTGATTTTATTTTTAGGAAGATTAGTTGTAAAAAAGGAACCGAAGAAGAAATACATTTTCAAAATTGATCTTCCTAATAATAAAATCAATAAATATTGTCACTCTAAGGAATTTTTTACAAGTGTTTTACTAAAACAATTCAAATTCAATTTTATAAGTGACACAAGTTATCAGTGAGGCCAAAAAATGGATTTCAACCATAAGTTGATACAAGCATTCAGTTCTTCGGAAGAGAGACGTATATATTGATTCATGTGTATGTAGTCTTGATGATAAATCGTTGGGATTGCCATTGCGTGGTATACGTTGTATCGAGCGCTCGGTACTAGGGGAATTTTGATTTCGAATATAACTGTTGCCTCAATTTTTATGGTTTTGAAGGTGGCTATTTTATAGATGGCGGCTATATTTTCACTTCGATAAGGCATAGCGTGACTTTTTTTTAAGTTAGGCATGATTTGTTTGCTTCATCATCTCTAGCATAGTGTATATTGCAAGGTCGGTAAATTCTTCATGTAACAGGATGGTTGTCAGAGTTTGATTGTATGCCTCGAATTTCTGTGTTGTTTCCTCATGAGTGTGTTTCATGACGTTGATAATTGACTCTAATATGGATATCTGGTTTTGTAGTGATTCATTTTGGTGCTGCTGATTAGCATTTAATTTTTCGATGCTTTCCTTGTAGGTTTTTCCTTCCGGGTGATTTTATTTCCGTCTAAGGCGTTTAAAACTTCGTTTTGTTCATTTAATTCTAGACGTGAAGTGTTTTTATCTGTGAAACAATGGCTTCGCAGTACTTAAACGTATCAGTGTGTTCTGGTTGTATATGCGTTTTATTCAAACAAAAGCTGTCTAGTGGACGAGCAGCGTTCCCAAAGTGACTTAGTTCCGCCCAATAGGAAGTGAGGTTATAATAGGTTATGATCCTCCATTTTCCGTTGATGAGCCTTGCTTGACCAATTTTATCAAAGTAGATCTCGGGATGAGAAAATCTTGATATATTATATCTTGTTGGTGTTTCTGCTGCCACTAGTCCTAATGCACAGATTAATGCGATAGTGTAAAGTAGCAGCTTGTACTTGGTGCTTGCTCTTGTCATTCGTTTATGCTATTTTGCGTGGTCGTTGTCTTCACTAACGTCTATTTGCGTTTCCTTTGACGAAGGTACCTTCTTGCATTGTACATCGTCCTCAATCGGCAATCGACTGATCTTGGTGATTGACCTTTTTAGTAATCCTCCGTTGGTGTTCTTTACTGTTACGGTTCTAACAAAACCATCGTTCCCACTATCTACCTAACCAGATCATCGTCCTTAATGCGCACTAGTTCTCCTTTCGCTATATTTCGTTCTGGTTTGTTCCATTTGCTTCGCTTCTGTAACGATAGTATGTATTCGGTTAGCCAGATCTTCCAGGATTCTTGCGTTATTTACTGCAGAAGTCTCCATCGTGCTAAATGGCTAAATGTTTTGATTTAAGTTGCTTCGTTCTGGCATCGTTCGCAGTGGTTCTACTATAAGGAAATCTCTCGGTGTTAAAGTTGTTAAGTCATTAGGATCTGATAATAATGGGAGAAGAGGATGTGGGTTGAGCCATGCTTTTATTTGACAAACAATTGTTGCTATCTCTTCAAAGATAGATGTTAGATGTTGTTCTCCAATTATTCGACGTAGGTGATATTTGACGGATTTAATTGCCACTTCCCAAATTCCACCCATGTGCGGTGTTCTCGGTGGTATATAATGCCATTGAGTGCCATCCTTTGCAAGCTGTTCTGTAAGCTTTTCTGGTAGTTGCTTCAGTGCAGCGCGCAGATCGTTCTTCATAAGTTTGAAACCTCTATAAAGTTAGTGCCACAGTCGCTGTGGAGGTTTCGAACAATTACCTCGACGTGTTGTGAAGCGTCTAAATGCTGCCAGAAAAGCTTCTGATGACAAGTTGCTTACTGATTTTATTGCAAAACAGACGAGGACAGCTAATTATCCTTTGTAGCTTTTGTTACCTCGTCCAGGTGAGCATCGGAGCTGATAAGGCCCAGTGTCTTATCGGTGTCACTCTTGCTGCTGGAAGATCTCCCATCAATTGGCCCTGTGTTCGTGCTTGATGTTTGTAGCAAACCATACATTTATTGATGAAAGTTTTTACTGCTAATGTACCTTTATTATCCAATATTTAAGGCGAATGAAAGCTAGCGTGAGGGATTTGCTTCCGTGTAACGTCATGTGCGTAGTCTATCAGTGGCGCTGTGAAATGACTCTTATAAGGAATAATTGTTGGATGTTTGAAGTCGAAACAAACTCTGGCGTTAGTCAGCCTTCCCCCTACTCGCAACAATCCGTCTTTGCCAATTTCCGGATTAAGGGTAGGGAGTTTTGATTCGCTATGTTTGCCGGGGTGTTTGTCAAATGTTCCGAAGCAAAACTCTTGTGTTAACTTTAAGGCCAACTTTAAACTGTCGTTAAGATCTTTGGTCGCCAAATAGCTTGGTGACGATTTAGCTGTTCCTTTTGCAAACCCAAGAACATAAGCTATGCTCCTTATTGCTTTTGTGAAAGATGAACATCGTTCTATCAAAGCCAGTATGACGCTTTCTTCTTTGGTTGTCGTAGTGAATGCGCATATTTGTTTGCTGGACTCTTCTATAGTCTCTTCAACTTGTGGTTGTAAGGCATATTCGAATGAGTCTCTGAGCCAGCTTGGTCGGTTCCACCAGAGAGGATGATCGAGGCAGAAAACGAGGCAGTGCAATTTTTCATGGACGGCTCTAAACTAGACGGTAAGGTACTGACTACTGTAGCATGTACCAGGCTGAAGTGGTGACGATTGGGAAAGACGTGACATGTTTGATGCATAACGTGGTATTCGTGAGGGATATCGCAATTTATGTGGACAGTCAGGCAGCGGTCAGGTCACTAGAGGCTGTTTGTCTGAGGTTGACCAACACTCTCACGTACAGGGTAGCAAAACAGGTTGGCCAAAACTGGACTTGCGGCGCTCCAAGGCACTAGTATCCCTGGGAAAACGAGGTAGGATGGGTTGTAAGGATACTGACAGGACTCTATCTTTTTGGGGAACATGCGAGAAGGCTGGGTCTACAGACGAATGACTTTTGTAGAAGTTGTATGGACGAAGAGGAGGAAAAGACTTTAGATCACTTCCTATGCTCGTGTCTGGCACTATCAGACAGAAGGCATAAATGCCTTGGTGTGATTGGACAGCGAGCGTTTGGAACTCGCGGACTGTGGTGTGCGAGATATTTTACGCTACATAAGTAGCTCTAGATGGTTTCAACGGGAATAAAGAGAAGATAGGATCCGGTGGTATCACAATGGGCGACTATTGGCCTAGGTGTGCGATAGCAGCTACTCTAACCTAACATAACCTAAACTATTTCGATGTTCTTACCTCTGTCTCTTTTAGGCTGGCTACAAACCGAATTAATCACAATATGTTTTTTTCTGTTTTTAAACAACTTGCGATCGAAATATTAATACAACAAACTCGTCAGATTTAGTTCTTGTGCTTGGTGATTTTAATCTTTCAAATATAATCTGGTATCTGGACCCGGGACCCGAGACTAAATTGTTTTTCGCCATGCAATATAACAACAGATGCGGAATCTTTATTTGTGGCCGGTTATAATTTGAACCAAATAAATACCATTGCTAATAGTCGCGATAGATTACTGGATCTTGTATTCAGCAACGATATTGAACGTCAACGATATTGACACTTTCAATTTCAGAATCCGTGTTACATTTGTCATAAATGATATCAATCACAAATCTTTAGCCATTGTATTTGACTCAACTAATTTAATGGCGTTCGGAACATCTACAACCAATCAAATACGACTTCAAAAAAACAAACCGTGTGGGGCTACAAAGTTACCTAGAATCCATCAACTGGCAAGCATCTCTCAATTCCAATGATATAAACGAAAATGTCGACATTATGCTGCAAGGCTTCGAACTTTAGGTACCTATGTGTTGTAAACCACAAAATGCTCACCCTCAGTGGTTCAATAATAGACTAGTTAACCTAAAAAATCGTAAGTCGAAAGCGTATGTCAAAATATAAAAAACCGGGTTAGAAGCGAACAAAACTATGTTTCTACAACATAGTAACGAATTCAAGGAAAAATTAAAGTAAATCCAAAACAATTTTGGAAATACTTTAGGAATAAACGCGAAATTGAAGGATACCCTGTTAATGTAACCTATAACAATACCAGCTCCTCAAACTCTAAAGATATAGCTGACTTGTTCCCGAAGTTTTACCAATCAGTCTATAAACCAAGCGTTACTAGTGGATTGCACGAAGAACCCAGCAATAGCAACGTATTAATAACCCCTCCTGTTATGTTATGTGGCTACGAAATACCTATAACAAAGAGAAAGTGCTATCCGAAACTTCCAAACTATTTGACCTCATAGGGTGGTTGGCACCAGTTATAATAAAAGCAAAAATATTCGTGCAACAACTATGGACATTAGGAACAGGTTGGGACACACAACTCTCCACTGAATGAGAGGCAAAATGGATTGGGTAGCACAATAGCAGATTTTAGAAAAAGTAAAGTTGCGAAGATGGTTAAACCACAACACTGACAACACAGGCGAGTTACACGGATTCTATGATGCATCAGAAGACGCATATGCAGCAGTAATTTACTACAAATCAAAAATTATAAACAACCAAAGCAAAGTGATTTTAGTCACTGCTAAAACAAAGGTTGCGCCAGTAAAATCAAAATTAATCAAGAAAACTAAACAAGCGTTACCAGGACGGATTCAATGATAACGTTAGCATGAATTAAAAGTAATCCTCATAGGTAATATCCGTTCCTCCAAGATCCCCTCGAAGGACAGATGGTTCGGAAACCTTTATCAAAGCACAACGTTGGTTTAATATAATCTAGATTCGCCAGTTCTTCTCTTCGCGATCTAACTATCGTTGAGTGCCCCGCCTGAAGACACTTCCACTTAGAGACAGCCGAGAGTCTCGTAGCCACATGAGCTGCCATCTGCTTACCAAAAGATTCGATTGGAATAAGGTGGAGCATAACCTCTAAAGGGCGTGTAGGCTATAAGCAAGCAGGCCGTTCTTTTTACCTTCTCCATCATCCCTATATATGTTATGTTATCCAGAGCTGGCCATCACACGCCCACCCCATACATTAGCACAGGTCTTACCACTGCGCTATAGAGTTAGTGTACCAACTCTGGTTTCAAACCCCGTCTCTTACCTATGGCGTTCCTACACGAGTAAATGGCTACATTAGGCTTATTCACCCTTTCCATAATGTTAGGCTTCCAGCTGAGTTTACTGTCCAAGATTATGCCGAAAAATCTCGCTCTTTCAGCAAAAGCCAGTCTAATGCCGGTAGAAGGGCTAACTACCGGAATTTTATATTTCTTAGTAAATAGTACCAGCTCCATCTTGGAAGGGTTGACCTACATTTGCTGGCCCAAGTCGTAACGATCAGGAGTGCATTCTGCATAACATCCCTAATCTTATTCATTTATTTGCCTAAGACAGCTATCACTACATCATCTTCATACGCTACCACCCCTATTCCCTATTTCTCCAGTTCTAACAGCAATCCATTCATCACTACAACTCAAAGAAACGGGGACATTACATCTCCTTGCGGGATTCCTCAACCACCCGTCTTCTAATGGTGAACTTCCCCAGTTCCGAGGTAATAATTCTGCTTACCAGCATATAGTTTATGAACATACTTATAGGGTAGTCCACCTTCAAAAATTACAATCTTTCCATGATCGCCTCCGTTTTTTACATTATTAAAGGCACCCTTAATGTCCAGAAATGCTGCCATACAAAACACTTGCGAATAAATTGACTTCTCAATCGAGCGTACTAGATCGTGTAAAGCTGTGTCTACCAACTGTCCTTTACAGTATGCATGCTGCGACATTGTCCAATTTCTTGGCTCAATTTATGTTCGAATAACTACATCTACCAGCTTTTCCAAGATTTTCAACAGAAAGGATGATAGAGTAAAAGGCTTCAGGTCCTTTGGACAAGCATGTGAGATTTTTTCCGATTTCGGGATAAAGACTACTCTGACCTCCTTCCATTTCTTAGGAATATAGACCAGCAAGGGGAGGAGGACTGCCGAGTTCTTTTGGATCTCGGCTGGTATAATCCGATCCGGGCCCGCCGATTTATAAGACTTAAAACCGTTCAGCGCCCATATGATATATCTATTGAAGGTGTCTCTCGATGAGTTCCAGGCTCCATCGTGTCATCAAAGCTTCCCGGAAAATGGATCTCCATGAGAAGCTCCAATGATTCCGCACTGGAGCTGTCCATGACCCGTTCACCCTAATTAAATAACTAGGACTGGCTGGGTTAGTAGGTAGAATTTTCCTAAGGCGAGACACTTTTTTGTACTTTCTCAGGTCCTCCTTATAGGAGTCCCAATCCCGAAATTCCCTTGTGTTATTCGCTTTATAAAGACTGTCCTACACGCCCTCCGATAGGTTCCCAGCTCCGTGGTTCAGCATTTTGGTTTCTGCATGCCCTAGGCGTGATTAGGAGGCATGCAGCATTAATTGAAAGATTGCATGCCTTTGTGACAATATAAAACATGCAACCTAATTTTTCTATTGTCGCCGGAAGTCCTGGGACCTCCAGCGGCAATAGTTCCTCCAACACCTCCTCATATTTGTTCCAGTTTGTCCTTCAGGGATTTCGGAAAGCTTTCCGGATAACAGGTTTAACGTTGAGGTTATATGAAAATTGTTTCTGACGCAAAGGTCACATCTAAAAGCTCCTGTCGATTTTTAACAACAAATGTTGGTTCTTGCTTAATATTGCAAACTCAAAGGTTAGTATTTAATAAATAATCAAAAAATAACTCATCTCTCTCGTTAATGTCTGTGCTTCCCCAGATTGTGTGATGCGCGTTTTCATCACATCCAAGTATAACACCTAACACCTTTGACCTACTTTTCGGACCAGTTCCGCCAGGTTATCCGGCGGAACCTCTTTCTCGCGATCCTTATAGGCTGAGGCTTAATAGCCTTATATGCTATACTATTTCACAGCCAACCTCAATGCTCACCACTGTAACATCCCCGCTACTAAATTGAGGAAGAAGAAAAATATTCAAATTACTTTTCACTAAAATACACGATCTGATCTTCTCAGAGTTACTTGAGCATAACAATTTACACCCCTTCGTTCTGATGCCACAGATCCTGTTATTGTTAATCCAAGGTTTTTGGATTAACACCAAGTCCTCATCTGACTTAGTCAGTCTGAGAACGAGAGCTGTCGAGGCAGCTTTCGTGTGATGCAGGTTTATTTGTATAATACTTAACATTGAGATCTGCCATACTCACCTCTACCTGCACTCCCTACATCGAGATAGTTCCATCCGGCTCGTTGCTTTGGACGTCATCGGCCTCTCGTCGATAGTTCGACAGGATGTCCCCATCAGACTCAAGAGAGAGGAAGGTACCTCTCATCACCAAACTCTCCGCGTCCGAAATATCGGTCCTCCGGTCGTCCCCCGCCCACTTGATAGTCTCCCGCTGGGAGAGAAGAATAATCGACCCGAACCCGAAGTTAATCACTCCCTTTGATTCTGCAAGGGAAGCCTGGGATTCTTTATTAATCAGCATGATTGCCAATCTAAAGCCCCTTAGCTTCCTCCTGCTTTAAAATCGTTGGGAGATTGGGATTACTGGCCCGAATAATTTGAAGGATCTCCTCTGGCTTGTCCGGCTCGGTTGGTAACCAGACGCGTGCCGTTTGCAGACTGCCTACAGGGCGCGGGAGATCCCAGATTTTCTCTCAGAACCCTAAAAAGTATGGAGTTTAGTGCATTGTACACAACTTTCCATTTCTCCGGCGTCATGCTCCCATCTTCCTGACTTCTGTCAATGGTGGCTAACACCAGCACGTGCTCCTTTAGGGCCTCGCTGAATAGCTTCGGTTTTTGGTTATTAGGAGGACCCGACACCATGTCTGTTTGCGCCTTGCATCCCTTGCTGCCGCCCGATTTAAGCTCATCCTCTGGAGCTCTGTCTTTTAGACCCAAGGACCCTTTCCAAGCTATCGCAGCCGACAGTTTTCTTAGCCCACGCCACAGATTTTTTCTGTTCTACTGTAAGCTGCCCCTCAGTGGTCGCGGCCTGTTTCTCGAAAGTTCTATACGCCGACTGTCTGTCCCTGTACCGTCGCTTCGCCAGAGAGACCTCTCTCAATCCCCCACTATTTTGTTTAGTGGTCCCGCTTCATCCTGGCTTCGATACCAAGGTGTCGCTTGCCCTTGCCACTGGTGAGAGAGAACCACCTTTATGGTTAGAGTTACGCTCTTTCTTTGTACTTTCCGGTTTTTGGAGGGTCCCGGCCCCTTTATTTCTATTTTTATTTTTTCCTTGCTATTTAATTTTTCCACGAGTGTCGAAGAAATACAGCTCCACCTGCGCAGAGATCCGTATACGCAGGTAAGGCTAAATACGACTGGAGGTATCCTGGTATCCAGAGTGCTCCGTTCACGACTGGGCTTTGTTAAATGGGCCCAGCCTAGTCGATCATCAGCACAGGTCACATGACACCTTAATCCGGCCCATTGGGTCACCGAGCACCGCGGCCCCCGGTACCCTCTCCTACCTCCAACATTCACCCGCCCATTCAGCTATTCATAGGAATATCCCAAACAAATGGGACCCATTCCATTCAAGGGATGACCCGTTTATAGGGATCTCCACTCACTACCTGGGGGACCCGAGGGCGCAGAGAGACACGACGCTTAGTTCACCGTGGTTAGTATTCGATGGTTTTATGGTGCCATCAATTCGCCCTTTCATACAAGGTATCATAGGCACTCAGAATTTAGAGAACAGAGGTTAACCACTCCCCAATTCCCTGAGACCCTCCTCCCAGCAGAGCTGCGGTTGGGGGCGGCTTATTTAATTCATCGCTAACCTACCTATCGATAGGCCGTCCACTATCCACCGCCTGTGACCCTTTCGATAGCTGCAGCCTGCCACGGGAAAATCGACCATGCTACGAAAAGAAGAATAACAGCTCGTTATACACAAAAGCCAAAATAGATTAATCAATTGCTTCTCGTGAACCATATTGTTTATTATTAATTAATTTAATGATAATTTTTAAATTAATCATTTTTATGTAAACAGCAAATAAATGTTACTTTTAAAAAGTTAACCTAATGGTATGCACACGCAAGCAAAACAACGCGGGTCCATAAATTAATTGAATTGTTATTTTATTAGGATAAGAATAAGAATCACGCAACACAATGTACGACAAAACAAATTAATTATTAATTTCATTTGATTGCGTCTGTACTTCAGTAAGTTATTAGAGCACAGCACATTCTTAGTAAACAGCTGACGTTTACAATAAAAAAAAAAATCAAAATAACTTTTCAAAAACATCAGTCAAAAACATCGTGATAAATTGTTGATCATAATAACATGCATACGATGGTTTTATTTATGCTGAGGAAATCTTAGAGCAAAAATATTGAAATGATTTCATTGGCAATACCTAGATAAGGCGCGTAGTATATGTAATCTAATCTTGTAAACATAGAATTCACTTTGTGAACTGCAAAATATGATAACATTGACATAATGTCCTAAATGCTATTCCTGTATGTCGGTCAGCAAACTGAATTCTGAATACGCTAGAATACAACTGCAACAAATTGTTACAAAATTCGTTTAACTAGTAGCCGCGGCAGGAGTCGCTTAAAATTTTAAATGGTTCGGTCTCGTGTTCGTCTTATTCTCAAACAATAATTGAAAAGTGTCCAATGCAATAAAATTTGGTGGACAATTTTGTTTTCTTTAATAAATTTGTCAGAGGGGCCAGATCTGATAATCAATTATTTGAAGGTCCTATTCGATTTCATCCATCCAACGAATAGCAGGTCTCTCAGGAAGCCCTGGGAGACCTCCTATTCGTTAGATGGATCTAGCCCCTCCCTAGAACATGTTTGAGCCATATAAGCCAGTACAACACTCCATCACCTCACCCTTCGGCAAGCTTTGGATTGCTCCGCATTATTAGTGTCCAAGATTCGCGACCAAAAGGTCTTATCAGCACATTGCGTATATATTTAATTTTATTTATACTTTCAGCTAAGTATGTAGTCAGTGTGAGCTAATATTTCCAGTGCTGCGCTATGTTGAGCTAGTCAATAATTTACTCAGACAATGTCTCTTTGCCGTTCTCTTGATGTTAAATCTAAGGCCTCCAATAGTTTGCCTTCGATTATAATCTAGCTTTTGGAGTCATTATTAACAATTTTTTCCTCTATCAGGGCGTTAACTAGGCTGGACCATCGAACTCTGTTGGATGTTATTGCTTTGCTTTAGAGCTGGCCGTCCGACTTCCCTTTTATTTTGTGGGTTCCACTCCATTGAACTTTTTGTTACGTCATTCAGTGATTTCCTCAGTGGGTGACAAATCCAAGGTAAATACCAAGGAGATCAATATTGTTATTTTGTTAGGTTAGAACACCTCAGACTTCCTTCAAGACATTGATTTATAAACACCTGTAGGTTATTGTTGATCTTATGCATATATAGGGTGGGCCAAATAATTTTTTTTTAAAATGCAATAAAACAAAAAGTTCCCAATATTTTTTCAAATTGATTCTTCCGATTAACTATGGAATACTTTTTCATTCATAAGACTGCCTCGGTTGACCTTGACGTACCCCATACGGTCGGTCCAATTTTTGAGCAGATTTTCGATGTTATGCAGCATTATGTCTTCAATGGCAATGTGAATATTGTTCTTGAGAGCGTCAATCGTTGCTGGTTTATCGGCGTAACACTTATCTTTGACCGCATCTCAAAGATAATAGTCCAACGGCGTCAAATCACAGCTCCGAGGCGGCCAAACCACAGCAGCGTTTCGGCTGATAATTCGATCTTCGAAGACAGTGCGCAAAAGATCAATTGAAACGTGTGCTATGTGGCACGGAGCGCTGCCTTGTTGAAACCAAATGTTGCCTATGTCCTCCTCTTCAAGTGCCGGGAACAAAAAATCGTTTATCATGGCGCGGTAGCGCTCACCATTGACAGTAATGGCGGCTCCATGCTCATTTTCAAAGAAAAATGGCCCAATATGTTGCCACCGGACCAAAATCCGCACCAAACAGTCATTCGTTAAGGATGCATCGGCTTCTCTATGATCACGTGCGGGTTCTCCGTGCCCCAAATGCGACAATTCTGCTTGTTTACGTAGCCGCCAAGATGGAAATGTGCCTCATCCGAAAACATGATTTTTTGCCTCAAGTCGATCGCAAACCCACTCAGCGAACCGAATACATAACCATTTTCGTTCAGCGGAAGGATAAAACTAACTTTCTGTCAAATCAGAAGTGACACAATCCTTACCATACTCAAAATAACCGCTTGTTCAAAAAAAAGTTAGATGGCCCACCCTGTATATACTTCCAACCCCGGACAACGCAACTAATTTTCAGGGTGCAAATAATGAGCTTGCACGACAGCGTCAATTTTTCAAGAAAATGAGTCCAACGAAATTATTAAATATTGTGGGGCAGAAGGCAATATTGGGAAATATATTCCTCCACGATCCCTTAATTTTGGCGGGCTCTGGGAATCATCGGTAAAATCGTTAAAATTTCACCTTCGAGGAATTGCATCAGGAATTATCCTCACTTATGAAGAATTACACACTTTAGTCGTACAAATTGAAGGAATTCTGAATTCGCGCCCACTTACGGATCCTAATGACCCGGAGCCATAGACACCGGTACATTTTTTAACAGGTGGACCCATTGTGGCATAATCTGCATAATCTTCTTGTGTAGAAACTCCAATTATAAGATTGTGAAATTGGAAGCGAGTTACTCAGCTGGTTCAAAGCTTTTCGAAGCGATTCAGTACTGAATATTTACATACGCTTCAGCAACGTTATAAATGGATGGGGATTAAACCGAATTTAGAGATAAATGATTTAGTGCTTGTCTCAGATGACACTCTTCCATCTACGCATTGGATGCTGGGTTTGGTAACAAATGTTTTTCCCGGTAAAGACGATAACACCAGAGTCGTCGAAGTAATCTCCAAGATCGGCATATTTAAACGAAGTATTTCTAAGTTGACCAAGGGCCTTTCCTCTAATGGAAAAGTTATTGAGGCCATTTGCAACGTCGCGAGTTCTTTTGACAACCCTCCGTTTACGCCCAGAAAATGTGACTCGCATTGTAATGGCTAACGCCTGTCCTAAAAAAAATTGGGAAGGATTAATTCAAACCAAAGCAGAAAATCTCGATGATCTGCAACCTGATATAGATGAGGTTGAGGATCGATTCCATAGGGTAAGAGGCAATTTAAATGTTTCTATCAAAAATTAACGGGTGATGGTGGTGGTTATGAAAAGGCTTGGCCCGAGTTAGTAATTCAGTATGACGATGATCGAATTATCGTAGATGTTCATGTAGATGCTATTTTGAATTTGCCGATGGTTCCCAAAGACAATGCCATATAGAATTGAGAAAACTAATAAATTCCTGCATTTCACACATTTAGAAGCGTGCAATAGATCCATAGATGGTCTTGGTGAATTATTTATTATTGACATCGCTAAGAAAAAGTTAGATGCTAGTTTAACAAAGGAATGGGAAAATGACTTAATTCCAAATGTCCTACCCAAGTGGATTCAAGTTGGCATCAGTTGGATCCAATTTAAGTGGTTTGGGGAAGTCGATTCCGAGTAAACCAGTTAGACAAGCATAGGTCGAAATACACTAATACCTACAGTTAGGCGAAATTCCACATTCGCATATTCAGCCAGATCAAGTTAAATGACCAGAAAATGAATTCATGTGTGTTTTGTAAAGGTAGTTTTCATCCATTTTATACGTGTCCAGAATTCATTAAGATGCCGTCATCCGATAGATTCAGAAAAATCATTGAATTACGGCTCTATTTAAACTATTTTGGGGCTAATCATTTTAACAAAAACTACCAAAAGATTGGTTGTAAATTGTGTTCACGTACACATCACACTCTATTACACCGTGCAGAAAATACTTTTCGACCTGACATAGTGGCAAAAGAGAAGAAACCAACCGAAATCACAACCAACTTTAATGGACAGTCAACCTATTCTACCCCAGATAACTCGAGATTAGAAAACAAGTTTTATTATCTACGGCTCTAATTCTGATCAGAGGTAACAATGAGAAGTATCACGAATGTCGTGTGTTACTCGATTCCGGAAGTCAGAGTAATTTTATAACATTGAATTTGCTAATAAATTGCAGTTAAGTCGCACTGCTCATAACCGTATTTCAATTTGCGGTTTGAGTGACACAAAAACAAAAGTATCCGAATGTACGACGACTAAGATTAAATCTCGTATTTCCAAGTTACAACATTCTTTAACGTTTTTTATTGTCCCAACAATTTCAAATGTATTACCTCAAACCAATATCGATATTTCGTGTTGGGCAATCCCGAATAACATCATTTTAGCCGTTCCATATTTCAATACCTCTCTCTTATAGGTGCAGAATTATTTTTAAAAATTTTAAGAAAAAACCGAATCCATTTAAACGCAAAATTCGCCAATAATTCAAGAAACTATCTTCGGTTGGGTATTTAATGGAAATTACTTTGAACAAAATGAATTTAGTTGTTTAACCTCATGTCACCAATCGGGCGAATTAGATAGTTTAAACCAAAATCTACAGCGGGTTTGACAGGTATAATCCTTTCCAGTTACGAAATTCTTATCAAAGGAAGAAGCCTACTGTGAATCAATAAAGACATTGCGTTTATTATGGAAACCGAATTCCGATTTTCCCATGTTCCGATTCAGAACAAGCTTATTGTGCCTGTATTTATGCCAAGAGTATAGATAATTTCAAAAATATTTCCATCCGTTTGTTATGTAGTAAATCACGAGGGTCACCAATAAAAACCATTTCAATACCACGTTTAGAGCTATGCGCTGCGCTATTACTTTCACGACTAGTTCCAATCGTAAAATAGAATCAATGGATATTAAATACGATCGCATAGTTCTGTGGTCCGATTCGTTAATAACTTTGCAATGTATCAAAATCTCGCCTCATAAATTAAAAACATTCATCGGTAATCGTGTAAACGAAATTCAAGAATCGATTTGCAATTTCAATTGGGCGACACGTCAATTTAGAATTCAATCCATCCAGGCTGCATGTCGCAAGATATAAAACACATTGAATGGTGATGGAATGGACCAAAATTTTTATATTTTCCAGACTGCGATGAATCTGGACATCCATCTCAGGATAACCCACATAATTTCGATAACAAAATGTTAGAATTGAAAGAAAATGGCTCTTTGAATTTTTTCGCCACTTCATTAAATATATTTACTATGATTATAGAAAGATTCAGTTTATTTTCAAGATTAATTCGATCTATGTGTTACGTACTTCGGTTTGTACACAACTGTAAAAACAAAATTAATAAAACAACCGGTCCGTTTTCAGTTATAGAGTTCAAAAAATTCAACCTTGACATTGGTTAAAAGTAAGCAAGATAAGGTAGACTTAAAGGTAAGCAAGGTAAACTAAGATGTATAACCCCGTTTATCGATGAGAATCACCTGCTCCGAGTAGGGGGACGCTTAAAAAATTCCAATTTAGAGTATGATTGCAAACATCAGTTGTTACTACCTGCAAATCATCACTTTACAACAATCTTATTTCGTTATGAGCATTGCAAAAATTTGCATGCTGGCCCTCAACTTCTGACTTTCTGACACTACTGGTGTCGATCTTTGTGGTCCTTTCCAAAAAAAAAAATACGAAATATTGTATGTCAGAAGATTTATATTGCAGTATTTCTTTGTTTTGTAACAAAAGCGTTACACCTAGAAATTCTATCCGATCTCAATTCCGAATGTTTCATTGCCTGTTTGAAGCGATTTATTTACCGAAGAGGTAAATGTAAAACAATTTGGTCGGACAACGCAACTAATTTTCAGGGTGCAAATAATGAGCTTGCACGACAGCGTCAATTTTTTCAAGCAGCAAATGAGTTCAACGAAATTATTAAATATTGTGGTGCAGAAGGCATTAATTGGAAATATATTCCTCAACGATCCCCCAATTTTGGCGGGCTCTGGGAATCATCGGTAAAACCGTTAAAAATTCACCTTCGAAGAATTGCATCAGGAATTACCCTCACTCAAGTACTGTTCTATGGTCTGATTCTAATGACCCGGAATCATTGACACCGGTACATTTTTTAACAGGTAGACCCATTGTGGCTCCTGCAGAATCTTCTTTTGAAGAGATTCGAATTAAAAGATTGTCAAATTGGAAGCGAGTTACTCAGCTGGTTCAAAGCTTTTGGAAACGATTTAGTACTGAATATTTACATACGTTTCAGCACCGGTATAAATGGAAGGGGATTAAACCGAATTTAAAGATAAATGGTTTAGTGCTTGTCTCAGATGACAATCTTCCATCTACATTGGATGTTGGTTTTGGTAACAAATATATTTTATAATATATTCACCGTTCAGACTTGACCTATTGGCGTTATATCTGAGATGGATGGATCTAACTTTTGAGCAAATAATCTCCAGGGGGGATATCTTCTGAATTCCAGCAATTAAATGTTTAATTTAACCGATTTTTCATATAAAATGCAAAAGTTCAATACAACCATAGTGTCAAATGGATAAAGATAGAGCTCTAGTATTGAATATTTGGAAATGGACTGCTTTGGTTGATTTTGGACACATGGGCAAAATAATTTATTCGCATTTTTAAAAACTCACTCTTAACCGACAACTCATTCATCATCGCTTTTGTTGTATCACCAAACTTTAAACACACAATTAGATTGCTCGGAGGGAATTTCGGATTTACAGGTCGAATTTTGGAAAATACATTAATGCTTTAAAGAATTACCCGTGATCTTTGTGATTTTGGTAGTCCGACCCTCTTTACAATCTCTCTTTCATTTCATTCGCCAATTTATTGTCCTTAGTCAAGGAATCCACTCTCTCTTATAATTAATAGGTGAATCACCCAATTCAGATCACAAAGTGTGTATTGGGGTCGCCTCCAATACCACCCTGGCACAGGCATTCTCCACATTCATAAACTTTTTAAAACCAACTTTGGATCAATCACCAAATACACTCAGTCCATACGCAATTTTTGATGACACTAGCGCCTTTCGTAACATATCAGTCACACCAGGATGAGCTCCCCATTTCGGTTTACTAACCCTTTTGATTACATTCAATCTACTCTTGCAATTATCGGCTAATTTTGCAAATTGCAGAATGACCTTGTCCGAGGAGTTAAACCTATGTACCGAGCTCGTCTAAAGGTTGAAGAGAGTCGGTGAAATTTCGCTGTTTTGGGGGAGGCCTATATTCAGCGCTCCCTCCAACCTGTACCCTCTACCACACGAAAGTAATTTTCTTTCACTCATGAACTTAGATACCCATTTGCAAATTTTCCAAGGAAACCCCAGGTCCATAAGGATCTGATAAAGTTTTCCCGGAACCACGTAGTGGTCACAACATGTTTTTTTCCTTTCGAACTTCCCACACAAACTTTTCTACACATTTCTTAGCAGAGTGGTTGCGACAGAACCCAAAGGTGGTTTCCGGCAACAAATTACCCTCATTCACAAATTTGTCTATACGACCTTTCATCATACCATTCACAATTTTAACAAATACATTCAAAATACATATTCCCCTGTAACTTGTAGCCAGATTTCTGTCCCGATCTCTTTCAGGAATAGGTTCCACTCTGCTTTCCTTCCATTTTTCCGGTATTTGAATTTTATAACTCACTCAGTTAGTTCCGGTTGTCGTAGTTTTGGATGTTTCTAAGACCTCTCGGAACTCTTCCCATTCAAATTCCTTACACATGTCGTTCATAAATTCATTTTCATTATCAGGTAACATATCTCATATCTTCATATCCTCCATTTTGTCTGTCATCTAACACTGCATTTCTGCCTTGCGCTCTATAACCTCTCACTCTGTTAAACTTATCCCATACATCCTTAGTTGTGGTCCTATGTGTCACTTTGGACACATACTCCCGCCAACTTTTCCTCTCCGCTCTACGGATAGCCTTTTTCAATATTCATCCTTGTCTAATTTATTCTGCATTCATGACATATACACCTATTGAACTCTCCCAATGCTATCCGTTTCCTTTCATACCAATACTGGATTTTTGTATTCCACCAATCATTCACTCTCTCTATTTCATCCTCAAGTTGGTTAATCTCGTTTGCTTCGTTCATTATGAGAATCTCATTCACACGTTCGACCCATTTCTTACCATTCATAATGACCTTACGGTCTTTATCAACATTTATACCACCTATGCATTACATTCACATCATTCTTGACAAGATAAGTCCGCAACTTATCGCCATTGACATACATGCTGCGGATATTTATCTGACCAATTGCCACGCATTCATTGGATCTTATCATTCGCACTTCCCTTTAAAGGAACGGAAGAAGGGAAAAAACAATTTAAACCAAAAAGTAACGCTTTTTCCCTCTTTCCCTCTAATAATCATTGACAAACTTATCGCGTTTGTTTCGAAGATGGTGTAGCACAATTTAACACAATTAAACACACAATATTTATTTGTTGTATTTACGATATAATTTGTATTTAATACATTCGACGACAATGGTTTTCGTTGTTTTAATTGATACAAATTTATATTCAAAAACATTACATATTCACATATTTAAAAATACTTAATAATATATCTTTTTAATTTGTGTTGTGCTCACGGAAAAACCAAAAATTGAATTCAAAGTTTGACTTGCAAAGTTTACGCCAAAGAAAATAAAAAAACCCAGCACCAATGGTACCAATCGCACAATTTTTAAATTGTGTGCTTGTGTGCTCGGTTTTATCAACATTTAGGAGTTAAACAGTTTAACGGGCTGTGAACCTTGCATGTCTCGCGTAAACATTCCCGCGACCTTGAAATAATACATTTCAAAAGAAGCTAGCTATACGTATTTAAATAAACTTAAGCATTTTAATTACAAACATTTTATTTAACAATATTTCTTCGTATAAATGATATTTACAAACAAATTTAATTATTCTTATAAAACTAGAATTATTATTACCTCGAAGTTATGTTGTTGTTTATTTTTCAAGTTTCGATTGGCAAAAGACTAATTTTAGTTACGGCTCGTTTAAATATTGATTGTGCAGTTTTTACCGTAACAACACGAACGCGGCCATCAGAACCACAATGCGCTTCGGTTATTCTTCCTAAAGGCCAATACATGGGTGGAAGATTCTCATCGTGTAAGATTACTAAATCTCCAATTTTTAGATTTATCGATGGCTTATTCCACTTATAACGATTTTGCAATTCCGAAAGATATTCAGTTTGCCATCTCTTCCAGAACTGTTGTAGTGTCTGTTGCAACAGTTGATATCTTGATAGTCTGCACGAGGATAAATCCAATAAACTAGGTTCGGGGAAAGCAGTAATGGGAGTACCAATTAAAAAATGACCGGGAGACAGTGCCAGCATATCAAGCGGATTATTTGACATAGGGGTTAGAGGTCGTGAATTTAAACAAGCCTCTACCTGAACTACTAATGTATTGAATTCGTCTATCGTTAAGCACAGTGTTCCAATTGCTCGTCTTAAATGGTATTTGGCACTTTTTATCGCAGCTTCCCATAAGCCTCCAAAATGTGGAGAGCGGGGTGGTATTGTTAACCATTCCATATTATGACATGCACAGAATTTTAATAGTTCCGTTTGACAGGATTCTGACAAGAATAAGTCTCTTAACTCTTTCAGTTCGGATCGTGCGCCTACAAAATTAGTCGCATTGTCGGAGTAAATTTTTGAACACATGCCACGGCGAGATATAAACCGACGAAAACATGCTAAGAAGGCTTGAGTGGACAAGTCTTGGACAACCTCTAGATGAACCGCTTTGGTGGCGAAGCAAATGAATAGGCAAATATACGTTTTAATTTTCGTTTTCGACCTAACAAAATATTTTGAAACAAATGGACCGCAGAAATCAATGCCGACAACAGAAAATGGTCTACTAGATTGAACTCGATCCCTGGGAAGGTCACCCATAATTTGATTAGTTAAATTCGGTCTTACATGAACACATCGAACACATTCACTACATATCTTTTTACATAAACCTCGACCAGAAATGATCCAATAATTCAATCTTAAGTTGTAGAGTAACGCTTGAGGACCAGCATGTAAAAGCCTATTATGTGCATCGCGAACTAGCAGAGTAGAAAAAAAATGCTTCGGCGTGAGTAAAATTGGGTATTTCTGCTCGTGCGTCATATCAGCATTTTTAAGTCGACCTCCAACACGAAGAAGTCCATCGGAATCCAGAAACGGGGACAATGATTTTAAGGAGCTTTTGTTACTCACAATACCGTTGGTTGTGAGTGCTTTAATGTCGTCCGCAAATTCTTGGGACTGTACTATTTTAAGAATAACTTTAAGGGACATTGCCATTTCATTTGCGCTTAGTTCACCAATTTTTCGACATTCAGAGCGTTTTATCTTACTATTGTTGTAAAAACGGAAAAGATAGGCAGTGACATTTATTCATTTTTTATACGAAGAAAATTGGTTTATTAAATCAACGTCACATGTTGTGGTAGCAATGCACGCATGAGTAAATTTTCGAAGATCAAGATTAATAAGTTCTGAGCTTAATATTTTATTTTCACTCTGCGGCCATTCAATTTTATCCTTACATAGGAATTCCGGTCCGTTCAACCAGATATCTGAGTTTAAGAAATCCTTTGGGTATAATCCCCGAGAAGCATGATCAGCAGGATTTAGCGAAGATGGAATATAGTGCCAACTACTAACTGAAGTTAATTCTTGGATTTGAGAAATTCTGTTGGCAACAAATGTGGCATATCTGTTAGGTTCCGACTTTATTCGAAGCAACGTAATTTCGGAATCTGACCATAAATAAATAAGATCAAAAGTTATCTTAAGAATATCTATCAGTTTATGACTCATTTGAGCTAATAACAATGCCGCACAGAGTTCAAGCCTGGGAATCGTTTGTTTCTTCAATGGTGCCACTCTTGTTTTAGAACAAACCAAACTAGTTTGATGTATTCCGTTATGCCCTGTACTTCTAATATAAAACACACACCCAAAACCGGTTTCACTGGCATCCCCAAACCCATGTAATTCGATTGAGGCATATGGATAGTTTATAATACAACGAGGTATCGAAATTTGGATGAGTTGTACTAATTGTTCTTTAAACTCACTCCATTGTTTGACTAATTTGGACGGAAGTTGGTCATCCCACTTAACCTCAGGTAAGGTCCATAGTCTTTGCATAAATAATTTGGCTGTCAAAATCAATGGTGCACACAAGCCTAGCGGATCGAATAATTGACAAATCTCAGATACAATTTCTCTTTTTGTAACGCTTTTCTTGTTTAAATCCAATTTTTCAAACGACATTTCGAAATTGTCTGTGTCGGTATTCCATAAAATTCCCAATATTAGAGTCAAATGGTTAATTGAATCTTCATCTGCAAGTTCGGGTATATTTGATGAAAATTTTCGAAGGTCAAATCCACCTCGTTTTAATAAACTTTTCAAATCGTGTTTCAATGTTAATGCATCTTCAATGTGATCTGTACCAGTTAGGACATCATCGACATAGCAGTCCTCTGTCAGAACTTTGGACGCTTTGGGAAATGCTGGTTCATCATTAGCTAACTGATTTAACGTTCTAGTGGCAAGGTATGGAGCGCTTGCAGTACCGTAAGTCACAGTGCGAAGCTTATAACATTTAAGTGGTTCAAACTGAGATTTTCGCCACCAAATGCGCTGAAGATCTTGCTGGTTCTTATTGATCAAGATTTGCCGGTACATTTTCGCTATGTCAGCTGAAAATGCAATTTTATATTTCCGGAAACGAAGAACTATGGAAAACAAATCTGATTGAACTACCGGACCGACCAACATGCAATCGTTTAATGATAGCTGAGAAGATGATTTGCTAGATGCGTTAAAAACTACGCGCAATTTAGTGGTTGTACTTGTATCTTTCGTAACGAAGTGATGTGGTAGATAATAGGTTTTACCACATTGGCTGTCTACAATGTTTGGATCGGGAATTAATTCCATATGATTCAGTTGAATATATTCATCCATAAAATTCTTGTACTGTTCACGGATTACAGGGTTTCTTAATAACTGAAGTTCAGTTTTGAAAAATTGTCTTCGGGCACTTTCGTTTGAAGAACCAAGTTCTACTATTTTTGAATTAAGTGGAATGGCAACCGAATATCTACCTGAGCTTTGTCTTTCGTGGTTTTTCATGAAGTGATCTTCACATAACTTTTCTTCGATAGAATAGTTGTTCTTAAGCACAATGTTTTCCAATTCCCAAAATTTCTTCATTTGTGATTCAAGTAATTCAACAGAACAAAGCGAAGTTTGACAGGGAACTGAGGTACTTGAAGATTGGTCTCCATTTATTTTACCGCTGATAACATAACCGTATACACTATCATAAAATAATGGAAGTTCTTCTGATAATTTAAATGATTTACCCGTGAACAATTCGTGATAGAATTCAGCCCCAATTAAGATATCGATACGATCAGGAATGTTGAAGCGTGGATCCGCAAGTTTTATATAGGATGGCACTAAATTCATTTCAAAATTAACGGGCAACAAAGGTAAATTGCCTGTAATTCTTGGTAGTACGTAGCACTTTATATTTAATTTGTAATTAGACAATCGAGATTCTAGGGATAAATACACTTTGTGATCGAGCGAGGTTATCTTGTTTCCCATCCCAGATACTTGTTTTGAAGTTGGGTGCATTTTTAATTTCAGCATACGACACATTTTATCTGTGATAAAATTTAGATGTGAACCACTATCGAGTAGCACTCTACCAAATATGTGTGATCCATTACTAGCAACTGCTTTCACTACTGCAGTTCCCAACATAATTTGAGTATTCGATGAGGATGAGTTTGCTGAATTTATTGTAAATTAAGTTTTTGTTAGATACTGTTGGATTATTTAAAGTTCCTAGCATAACTTGTTGATCAGGTGAAGGCTGTTCAGTTGTACCTTTGGTTAGATCCTTATTAGTTGCGTTTTCTGATTGAGTTCTACCCACATTAGCAGAACTGATTAATTTCTCAGATTTTATTACAGGTTGGGTTTGACGATCGAATACAAAATGTAATAGAGGATGATGCCTTAAAGAACATTTATTACAACCATTATTGGTACAATTACGAACATTATGTGAGGCTGATAAACAATTAGTACATATTCGTTTATTTTTGATGAACTGGAATCTCATTTGCAGTGTTAGTTTCGAGTCACAAAAGTCTGGACAATTTACGATCGGATGGGTACCATAGCAGTAAATACAAGAATGTATACTAGACATTAATGTTGATGGAGTGCCATGTTTACGGAATTGATTCGAATTTAACTTCGGATTCGCACCGGAAGAGGTCAACGGTTTTAATGCTTGTAGTACTCGAACACGATTTTGTAGAATCTTTATGAGGGTATCGAAATTAAGCACCGATCTATCATTAGAGCCTTTAATAACTTCTGCTCTTGTAGAGTTATCTAATTTTTCTGAAAGATGATGAACTAGGATTAGATTCCAACTGTCCACTGGAACTTGCAGAGCCTTCAACGAGTTATAATTCCTAACGGCTTGATCAATAAAAACTTGCAGTGATTCAAATGAATTTGATACCGTAGGCTTAATGTCATACAGTTGCTTTAAGTACATTCGTTGTATAGCTATTTCATTATTGTATTTATTATAAATAGTTGACCATGCTAGATTGTAATTAGCAGCTGTTACCGGTATTCCTTCAATTAAAGAATAAGCCTTACCGTCGCAAACGTGAGAAATAAGATACTGGAATTTTATCGAACTATCGATATTTCTGTTATGTACAAGTTCCTCAAAAATGTCGCGAAATCGAAGCCAATCGATTTCCTTTCCGCTGAAAGAGGGTAATTTAATTTCAGGCATTCTCATTTCTATTTGTGGTGATGCAGCCGCAACATTTGTAATATCGATTGTCGGGCTATTTTGAAGCGATACGTTAGGATCTGGTTTCTTATTCTCGTGAATGGTATTCAAAATAGTACTCTCAAATTCACCATAATCATCCTCGAACGCTTCCCTATCAGCTATTGCAGACACTTCAAGAACTTCGATTTTGGACTGAATCTCGGTATATTTATTATAAATATTACGTACTCTATGTAGTACAGATTCACAAGCGCCCATCGACATTGTGGTTACGTCATTATATTTGTTCTTGAATAAAGTTAACTGACCTTTATATGCACTTCGTTGTTTTTTAAGCGTTTCTAAATGCTCAATCTCAGATTTTGTAAGCGACATTATGCTATCGAAATCAAAACAAACTCATTCAATTTTTAATTATTAATAGTAAATCTCGCGCACCCGAATTAAACCGAAATGATTGAAAAATAAACACAAACACCACTATCCAATATTCTAAGCAACAATTAACATAATATCTTGTATCTAACCTAGTACATAACCTGTGCGGAATGTGTAGATTCAACTTTGATTTCGACTGGTTAAACTCTTTTTTTCTTAAGCCGTTAATCTATCTGCTTCTATGTAACTGGATGCTATGACCTTGTTCGATGTGTCTCGTTCACATTAAGTTCACCTGTCTTCCAAAATCTGCCGTTAATAGTATTCGACTTTATAAAACGTACTTAAAATAGTCGCAGTTGTATCGATGCGTTTATCTCGTTTTAAATGACGAAACAATTGTAATGATGATCGAAGATGAAGGTCGGTTAATAAGACCTCGCCAACGAACGATGAAAGCTTTTATAACCTTTACTGGTGAACCGCTTACTAATTTTCCGTTGACTAAACTGTTGGAAACTGCAACATGAACCACGAGCACAATATTTGACGATGGCTGCTCAATATGCGATGATTGTCCAATTTAACCGAAGATAACAACCATCTTATTTTTCCACCGATGATTTATTGATACTGTACGATGAGTTATTGAATGCAATCTCAAAATGGTCGATGAAAAACAAAATTGTTTAGTTATTGCATTCAAATCACTATACTGTATGATGTATGATGTGATGATTCCAACAGCAATGGTTTAACAACTGATGTCTAAAACGTCCTTGATTTCAGGTGATTGTACTGTAGCGATGTTCTATTGAACTCCGTTAGTACCGTGTAATGGATGTAATTCAAGTAGTTTTAGCCATCCGGCTCGAAGGACCAAAAATGACAAACTTATCGCGTTTGTTTCGAAGATGGTGTAGCACAATTTAACACAATTAAACACACAATATTTATTTGTTGTATTTACGATATAATTTGTATTTAATACATTCGACGACAATGGTTTTCGTTGTTTTAATTGATACAAATTTATATTCAAAAACATTACATATTCACATATTTAAAAATACTTAATAATATATCTTTTTAATTTGTGTTGTGCTCACGGAAAAACCAAAAATTGAATTCAAAGTTTGACTTGCAAAGTTTACGCCAAAGAAAATAAAAAAACCCAGCACCAATGGTACCAATCGCACAATTTTTAAATTGTGTGCTTGTGTGCTCGGTTTTATCAACATTTAGGAGTTAAACAGTTTAACGGGCTGTGAACCTTGCATGTCTCGCGTAAACAATCATCAACACTCATACGTTGATCATTGTTTTGTATAATCTGCCTCTCGTTAGGATTAAACACTACATACCTCCTTGATAATACAGCTTCGTTGTTCTTTTTTGCCACTACTTTGATGCTAATTTTAGGGTTGCTCGATCCTGGATCTTGTGTTGTAATGTTGTTTAATTTTTGTTTCGTCATTTCTTTGTTTTCCAGTACTGACGTTTTATCTTTATTTTTATTGTTGTTGTTATTATTATCATAATTTTTGTTTGTATTGTTGTTACTGTTGGTGTCATTTTCCACATTTACTTCGTTTCTTTTTAGCATTTCACTATATGCTCGTTTTTATGTGTGACCATCGTTGCTGAAGTGGTGTTTGCGTTTTCGCGATAATAGGTTTCTTTTGCTTTATAATAAGTGATGCGATCGATTGTTTTAATTTTAGATATTTCTGCCTCCATTATGAATATCGGGCAATTTTTGACAAACGCGGTGTGATTGTTTGTACAGTTTGCGCATTTTACGGGTTCGCAAACTTCTTCGTTGTGTCCATTGTTCTCATATTTTTCGCGCATTTCGGAAATGTTCTTGGACGGAAGTATTTAGTTTTCGTCTTCCCGTACCGTCGGCAATTGTGGCATGTCATTGGGTTTGGGATGTACAACCGTACATCCAACCTTAAAAACTCGGTAACTCGGTTGTATTGAATGTAATGATATGTAGTGGCGTATCTCGTAGCTCATTATTAACTTTTCGTTTTATACATTCCACTTTGATCACATTTTGAGTTTTTAATTCTTTTTCGATCTCCTCGGTCTCAACATACATCAAATCATGACTATAAATAACACCTTTACTCAAGTTCAAAAATTTGTGTTCTTCTACTTTGACCGGCATGACTGCTAGTTTAGTAGCCTTTATTAAAGCTTGAAATCCTTCGTCTTTATTTGTCAACAAAAGATCCCCGCTACGTAGTCGCTGCGTCTCCTTGATGTGCGACATGATCATTGATAACCCTTTTTCAATCAAGAAAGGCGATTATCCTCGAAAACTGTTGTCACTGTCAGCCTATTCTTTACTGCTACATGCTTTTGGTTAGCCTTGTTTTCTTCGAAAAATAGTCGTTTTCTTTTGATTTTGTTTTCTTCTATTTGAAGAGGACTGCTACTTCACCTCATACTCATGAGAGGCTGGATCCGGTTTTTGCTTCTAAACGACATCCTTCCCGTAGGCAGTTGTCGGGTAAAATTTAAATTTCGGTGCCCTGATGCAGGTACACCCTGTCACTCAGCGAACAAATGGACGTAAGGTACTGGTGAAGGGACACCCTGTCACTAAAAAAAAGTTCACGTACGGTATTACGGTAGTTAGTTGTTGTTGTTGCCACACACAAATCAATCACTTATTGTTAATGTTTATACGACTTTTATAACTAATATACAGGGTGACTGATGAATATTGCTACATTAAGAAACTCAAATAACTTTTTGATTAATTCACGTAATTCATTTTTTCTTGATATTCATTTGAAAGATAATTCATTTTTATTAAGTTTTCTTAATTGGTTTTAAAAATAATGGAATTTAAATGGCCGCCACGCACTTTGACGCATGTGCGACATCTCAGCAAAACATTATTCATTACTGCCTGATGAGTTGCAGCGGGAATTGCTTTAACTATCGTTCGAATGGATTGCTTTAAATCATTCAAATTTGTTGGTTTTGTTTTGTAAACATCCTGTTTGCAATAACCCCACAAGAAAAAATTAGGCGCAGTAAGGTCAGGAGACCTGGGGGGCCAACGGAACGTGGCGTTTCTTGAAATCAGCTTATTGAGGAATTTGTGCTGCAATTCTGTCATAACTGGCCGGACTATGTGAGGACTTGCACCATCTTGTTGAAACCACACAGATTTGAAAGTGATTCTCTTTCGGCGTAGTTCTGGATAAAAAAACTCTTTCAACATTTTTAAGTAACGGTTTGCAGTGACCGTATCAGTAACACCGTTCTCTTCGAAAAAGTAAGGCTCGACAATGCACGTTGATGAAACTGCACACCACACTGTTACGCGAAGTGGATGTAATTCCGCCTCATGGTGTATCTGTGGGTTAGAATCACTCCATATTAGACAATTTTGTTTATTTTTAACGTTAGATCAAAATGGGCCTCGTCAGACATAAAAATACAGTTTAAGACGTTTTCGTCCTCCTCCACCATTTGAAGGATCTTCTGGAAAAATTCCAAGCGAATCGGCAAGTCTGCTGCGTTGTGCATAATTGTCTGCAGTGACTGTCTGCTGATACCCATTTGAGCAGATAAGCTCCTTGTCGAAACTCTGGGATTGTCTTGTATGGCAGCAGCTACAGCAGCGATAGTTTCCTGCGTCCTAACTGAAGTAACTGTACGAATTTCCCAACTAAATCTCCGTCATTTTACAAAGTGTTGTCTGCAGAGTCCAGCTATAAAAATTCGATCATGGAAATAATGTCTTACATTAAACACTCAGACAGCCGATTAAATTAAACTTGCTGATATTAAATTAAAGGTAACATCTCGATGCGAGCACGAAAACATTGATTTTAATCAAATCAAATTAAACTATAAAACGATTGCCTCGTATCTAATAAATGGAAATCGGACCTACGATACAGTTTTTATTGATGAGTACATGATGGTGCATGTAGGAAATATAGGACTCGTGGTAATCCTTAGGTGATAAAATCCTTGGGTGATCCAAATACCATATATTGACAGATTACATCATGTCAACATGCAATTTTCCGATGCAAGCGCATTCGTAACAAAGACGGAATACTTGAATGTGACGTATAGATAGATGCCCCGCTGATATTACATCTGCTCTAAAGGAAAACTACCCTATCATTAGTAGTATGAATACCGTGCAAATTTCACCTCTGTTGGATAACACATTCTATTTAACCTTCACCAAACCTGATAAACAATTAATCTCCCAGCTTAAGATACCAGAATGTGGTAAAGTCATGACGATCCACGAATCACAAGGATTAACCTCACCAAATGTGATATGTATAAGAATCAATTTTCAACCACTTGAGCTGTTCGATAGTGTATCTCATGCCATCGTTGCAATTTCAAGACACACACAAGAGGACCCGAACCTATACTACTCAAAAAGTAAATTAACCCTTAAAATCCAAGAAAAGTTTGGTTTTTTAGAAATGTGCAATTTACTATCAAAACGTCAACAAAATGGCATCAAAATCATCTAAGTTTTATAACTTCGTTTTAAAATCCAACTACCCTATCTAAGTAATTTGTGAAACTTCATTAAAACCCGGCATAATAAGCAGTGAATTTTAGATGCGATTATAGATGCGATCGGTCCCTCGAAACTAGCTCAAAGAAATCGGGTGGATTTCAAAAACGTCAATTTAACCAACTTTAATAAAAAACTTTACACCAGACTGCCACCAGATTTTGGGAAAAATTATGCAAAAAGTCTTGTCGAGAGTAGGTCAACCTTATACAGTTGTGTAAACAAATTATTTTTGTGTCAGGATACACGGAAATGGCTCCCAACGGTAGAGGCTTCAAATATGTAATTTAAGGGTCGATTTTACCACCTTTAATAATCTATTACACCAGACTCGGTGGTCGTTGTAAAGGGTAGGTCAACCTTATCCAGTTGTGTGATAAATTATTAAAGGTGGTAAAAACGACCCGTAACTTACCTATTTGAAGTTTCTACCGATGGGAGCCAATTCCGCGTATCCTGACACAAAAATAATTTATTACACAACTGGATAAGGTTGACTTGGCCACCGCAATTTCAAAGGAGTAACATTTGACTCAATAACCGGTGGCGATATGGGTTAATAAATTATTAAAGGTGGTAAAATCGACCTTTAAATTAAAAATTTGAAGCCTTTAATGTTCGGAGCCAATTCCGTGGAACCTTACTCAAAAATAATTTATTACACACCTGTATAAGGTTGACAGGGCCTTTACAACGACCACAGAGTAACATTAGACCAGATATCTGGTGGCGGTATGGTGTAATAAATTAATAAATTTTGCAAAGTCGACCTTAAAATTAAAAATTTGACGGTGAACTTTAACGGTCTAATTGGTCGGAGTCAATTCCGTCTAACCTGACACAAAAATAATTTATTACACAACTGGATAAGGTTGACCTGCCCACCACAATGTCCAAGTAGTAACATTTGATTTAATATCTGGTGGCGGTCTAGTGTAATAAATTATTAAAGGTGGTAAAATCAACCTTTAAATTACCTATTTGAAGCCTCCACCGTTTGGAGTCAATTCCGCGTATCCTGACACAAAAATAATTTACTACACACCTGAATAAGGCTGACCTACTCTCGACAAGACTTTTTGCATAATTTTTCCCAAAATCTGGTGGCAGTCTGGTGTAAAGTTTTTTATTAAAGTTGGTTAAATTGACGTTTTTGAAATATATAATCGTTTTGGGGTGAAGTTTACCCTTAGGCAAGTTAAAGGGGTGGCGTTGAACACCCTTATACAATGTCATCATCCCGATATCATAGCTACATCAAAAGTTGTATGTACCTGCGGTACCTGCGGTACCTGCGGTGCAGGTTTAATTGCAAGCTAAACCGACCACTCGTTCCTCGAAAATGGTAACTGTAATAATATCGGGATTTGTTGTAATAAATTGTAATAAATGTGTAACAAATTATAGTACAGGTTTCATTGAGGCAGGCTAATTTGGTCGGTGCAAATTTTGTTAATTTTATTTTTGTTGCAATATCCAATTTGGCAAGATTTGCGTATATTTAAATTTTGTATTGCCGATAAGGGATTCATCGGCTTGCAAGTTCATCGGCTAACTGAAAAATAAAGTATTTTTCTTGATATTTTTATACCAGCAGTTTCTTTATATAGTATCCATGCGTTGATGGCTTGAAGCGGCCCTACGTTTCGCACTATATTTCCTCGCCATTTGATCTACCATATCCACTCCAAATTTAGTCTTATTGTAAAATGTAATTGTCTCTGGGACAAGCTTATCATTTGATTCAACATTTACATATTTTTGTTTTGTGCTCAATAATAGTACTTTTTTACTAGGTTTGCTCTTATAAATAGTCAAAGTACCAGATTCAAATTTGTAAAAGAGTGTGGAAAAGCGCTTTTTGGCAATCCTCTTTTGTTTGTCCGCATAGTGCCAACCAAAGTCGTTTTTGGCGAGAAATTTTTTTGCGAGGGGTATGCCCGTGAAGAAATTATCTACAGTAATATTTCTTCCACAACCTAGATACGGTTCAGCGAATTTGAGTACTACGAACTCACTCAGTGGTACTGTTGATGCTCGGCGTTCATCTTTGCCTAAGTACGGAAACCCATTTATTAGATATTTACTTTTTACATCCGATTCTAACCAAAACTTGATGCCAAATTTCTGCGGTTTGTTCGGCATGTATTGTGTGAAACGACATCTAACGTTTGTTGGGAATAATTGTTCATCGATGGTAATATTTGCATCAGGCTTATAACAGGATTGGCAGTTTTGAATAAATTTGTTCCATATTTGAGAAATTAATGCAAATTTATCGGTTTGTAAACGTTGATTACGTTCGTCTCTTGTCGAATCGTACAAATCGAAGTATTTCCATAAATTTGTCTCTCGTCATTGTTTGTGAAAAAAAGTGGGCTCCCACTTTTTAGACCATAAATATGAAGCTTTCATAGATTTTGCTTCATATGCAGCTCTTGCATATAAAATTGCTATAAAAGAGCGTAATTGTGGATTTGTAATTTTCCAATCTGATTCCAGAACCTGCCGTGCTTCATTTCAGTTCAAACTTGTATATGGTCTAGCCTAACATACAACATTACTTTACCGAGCATAATGTTTCATTTGGCATAGGCAGTTTTACCTGAGACATCTTTGAATATAGTGTAAGCTAGCGGCCGGCCTACCTCTATTTTGACCTGGTTGCCATTTTGACTTCCCAAACGGTCCCATCATCAGCAATTTCTCTGGCAGCATTACCACTATGTAATGTACTCGTATCAGCATCTTGCATGTTATCTTCGTTTTCAGAATCTTTCTTCAGAAAGAATACCCATTCTTTTTCCGGCCGCGGTGTGCAATATAAACATTTTCATTTTCACTATTTGGATCCGAAAGCTCACTTCCAGTGCTGCTGTCAAAAAGTTTAGGTTCGATATCATCAGAGTTGCTATCAGACAAATTTTCATCCAAACTGGTTATTTTTTTAGCAATTCATTGTTTTTTCGACACTTGGCCATACTAACCCTACTTTCTACACAATAATAAGGGAAATCAGAAAATATTTCTGAAACCTCCCCAAGAGATATTCCTGAAACTTTATGCAGAGCTTAAACTGACCAATATCTATCTACAAATATTCGCTTATTGATGCCTTCGAATTCTAAAGTAGTTTAGTAAAGCAAAATTATGAACGGAAAGCCATTCAATTGATCTATAATTTCATTATTGGAGTTTTAATCCAATTTTACCCCCTAATCCCCAAGATATGGGGGGACGGACCAATATATATACCGGGTGACTGACACGAAGTGTTACCAACTTCAGACTGTCATTGTTGTCAAACCAGTGATGACAGAGCGCTCAAATTGACACTAATGCTAGTTCATTCCATTGTTTACAAGCATACAAAAGCATTTTAGTGGGAAATATTCAGAAAAAAAGTTATGGAATTCAATGTGATTGCTCTATATTTGGCTGATAAACCACAGCCGCAGATTGTTAACCAGTTAAAACACCTGCATTTGAATAAAATGTTTGTGTATCGCACCATAAATCGTTATAACGATACTGGCAGCATTGCAAAACGCTATGGTGGTGAACCGAAACGCACTGCAACATCGCCGGATATCATTCGGAAGTTGAAGGCCAAATTGGCTCGGAATCCGCGCCGTAGCGGCATAAAAATGGCTCGTGAGGCGAACATTTCGCTCGAACGGATGCATCACATATTGAAAGATCATCTTGGACTAAAGGCCTTGAAACTCCATAAAACGCATGGTCTCACCGACGCTCAAAAAAAGTTAGAGTGGAAAGAGCAAAGAAGTTGTTACGCTTGCACGAAAGTGGCGATTTGCCGAATTTGGTTTTCTCCGATGAGTCACCGTTCGTTATTGAGCAATATGTGAACAAGCAAAACGACCGGATTTACTTGGCCGGCCGTTCTACTGAAAATTTGGACCAACGGATTGCCACTCGAAACCAAGCGCCGCCGATGGTGATGGTTTGGGCCGCCGTAACCGCCGAAAGCCGTTCACCGCTCGTTTTTTTTGACCGTGTCATCAAGATAAATGCTCAAATTTATCGGGATCATGTGTTGGGGGGAGCGTTGAAGCCTTGGGCACAAAAACATTTCGGCCGCAGAGCCTCTACATTTCAATAGGGCTCGGCACCGAGTCATAAAGCTCGTGTGAATCAAGATTGGCTGAGAAGCAACGTTCTGCGGTTCATTTCCACTGCCCAATGGCCACCAAATTCACCGGATGCAAATCTGCTAGATTTCTCGGTTTGGGGTATTTTGAAGAGCAAGTTTGGGACAAAAAAATACCAAAGTGTCAATCATATCAAGCAAGCGCTTCACCGGGAATGGGCCAAAATACCGCAGAGCCACTTTCGTGCTGCATGCAATAGCTTTGACGGCCGTTTGAAAGCCATAATCGCGGCTAAGGGTGGTCAAATCGAAAACTGCTAATGCAATTCGAAAATTTAGATATTTGTGAACATTTTTTACTTTGTTTCAATAAAATTCATCAAAAAATAAAAATTCTGTGGCCTTTTGTTTTGGTAACACCTTGTGTCAGCCACCCTGTACAAATATTCGCTTATTGATGCCTTTGAATTCTAAAGTAGTTTAGGAGAGCAAAATCATGAGTAAAGATCGATACAATTCAATTACGTGTTGGTTAAGCTCTTCGGTGACGTTTTAGTTTGAATAATAATTTTAGAATAAATTTGATTATGTTAATTTTTTATTATTATTTTTATAGTTTGGTTGTTAATGATTTTTTAACAATGATTTTTTTTTATTAAATCTCTCTCTTGTTAATAATTATAACTAGTTATTTTTACTATAGTGAAGTTTCCGACAAACTAAAAATGACATAAAACTTTACAACAGCCCACAAAGTGTAAACCTACACTTTCAAAAAAAAGTTGTTTTGTAAATCGAAACAAAATGCTAATAAAAATAAATTCACAATGGCAAGCTAATTTAGCCATAACAAAAAGCCAAAACCTTTCAATATAGTTTCTAAAAACCAACATATTTATGCGATGGGGCAGTCATAGATTTTTTTCATTTTTAACATTTTTCTATAGTAAAAAGTGTAGTGGCGGTTCGGAGGTCAATGACAAGGCATCGCAGAGATGTTACGCTTAACGGTATGTGGGATTATATTAGTTAGGCATTTCTTAACGTTTTATAGAAGCCAACATATTTATGCGATGGGGCAGTCATAGGTTTTTTTTAATTTTAAAATTTTGCTATAGTAAAAAGTGTAGTGGCGGTTCGGAGGTCAATGACAAGGCATCGTAGAGATGTCTACGCTTAACGGTATATGAAATCATGTTAATTAGACAACTCTTAATGTTTTATGAAGCCAACATATTGATGCGTTGGGGCAGACATAGATTTTTTTCATTTTTAGAATTTTTCTATAGTAAAAAGTGTAGTGGCGGTTCAAAGGTCAATGACAAGGAATCGTAGAGATGTCTACGCTTAACGGTATATGGGATCATGTTAATTAGACAATTCTGAATGTTTTCTAGAAGCAAACATATTTATGCGATGGGGCAGTCATAGATTTTTGTTAATTTTACAATTAGTTTAGCAAACTAAACACATGGGGAAACGGATATTAACTAGATATTTGGAGAAACCACTAGAAAAAGAAAATGTCGAGAAAGAAAATCTCGAAAAAGAATTGGACTTTGAATATGACCATATATTGCAAAATGGTTACTCGTTCAATTTTCAAGGTCACCAAATTACGGTCACAAACACATGCGGCTTCGATTCTTTAGCACATACTCGTATAATAAGAATCATAGCGATTGACAATAATCATGTATTCGATCGAATAAAGTTCAATATAAATGAATTTTTCGATTTTATGTGCTATTTTATAGTAAATGGAGCAATTCATTTTACGTTCAGAAGAAGATCTCATTTACTATTGAAATGTTTTAATCAAAAGGAAATTACTGCCGACATTGAATTGAATGCAGAGTGCAATATAAGCAAAATAATTGAATTTTTTGTCCAACGTTCAATTGCTATAACGTATGCATGTCCAAACTGTTCTCACCCACAAACAAAAGATCAATTTTATGTACCGATTGACTACAGTAACTTTAGTGAAAGAAGTTTCAGAAACATTAAAGATGCAGTCATATTTTCTGGAGCTACATGCACGAATTGCTTTCAATGGTTTGAAAATCCAAGTAACTTAAATTTTGTTACATACAATGGCTTTGCAATTTTTGATGTTCAACCAATCGATTGTACCAAGTACTACAACATCAAAATAGATGATATTGAATCGGAATTTCAATTCGGGTCAAAACAGTTTTCACTGCGAGGAATTGTACACTTTGAACGACCAGCCTTATCGTCTTATCCGGGGCATTACATTTCGTATATAAAAAGAAGTAATCAAACTTGGGAAATGTACGATGATCTTCTAAGCATTAAATTAAACACCAGCGCACATAATAGAATTAATCCTGTTTGTCTTATTTATATTGAAAATCAGATTATTGATTAGTTAATTTCATTAAAATCTCAATATTTTATTTACAAAGTATACTCGTAGTAATTATCATAACATCAGAAATCCAATAATAAAGCAAGAACTTCTGGAATGTAATAGTTCAACTAATTCACATCAATTGACTGTTAATTTAACGAAATTTTTAAATTGAAAAATTGTATTACTGCCCCACCGAATAAATAAACTTGCTTATAAAAACCATAAAGAAAGTCGAAAGTAGTTCGAACCGCCACTACACATTTTACTATAGAAACATTTTAAAAACGAAAAAAATCTATGACTGCCCCATCGCATAAATATGTTGGCTTCTAGAAAACATTCAGAATTGCCTAATTAACATGATCCTAAATACTGTTAAGCGTATACATCTCTACGATGCCTTGTCATTAACTTTTGATCCTTACTAGACATGAATAGTGTAGGTAAAATTTATTCAGAATATTTGTGTATATACACTTTTAAGCTTTTGTAAGGTTTTTGTAAATTTGTCGGAAACTTCACGCTTCCTTATTTTTTTAATTATTATTTTCAATTATTTTGTTGAATGCTTTATTATATGCAATAGTTGAAAGATTCATTAATACTATCAAACGATTTTAAATTTAGGAAGGTTTTAGGAAATTCTTCACTACCGTGCATGGGTTTATGGCTGGCCGATCCACATCAACTAATCTGGTTGAATTCACCAGTAAAATAATTAATGAGATAGAAAGCCATCATCAAGTTGATGTAGCGTACACGGATTTCAGTAAAGCATTTGATTCCATCTGCCATCGATTACATAAATTGGTTGAAGTCTTATCTATCAAACCGGCAACAATTTGTAATAATGGGACACGAGAAATTAAACGTTATTAAAGTTACATCTGGTGTTCCCCGAGGATCTCACATCGGGCCATGTATATTTATTGTTTTCATAGATCTATTTGCTGATGACGTGAACATTTTTCGAACTGTTAATCGACTGCTAGATACGAGGGCGTAGTGAGAAGTCTGCTAAAATTGCAACAGAGGGCGCCACAATCACAAATCCTAGATGTCATGTGTCAATACCATCTGTCACTAGATCAAATTAAAATTTTCAAACAGATCTGTATTTTGTTTGACAGTCATTGAAGACAGACAACCCATTGTATTTTTGCAAACATGGAAAAAAGTGAATTTCGTCTGTTAATTAAACAATGCTTGATAAATATTATGGGGACTCTTCACCATCGATTAAAATGATTCACAAGTGATTTACTGATTTTTGTTGTGGTCGTACAAGCACAACTGATGCCGAACGTTCAGGCCGCCCAAATGAAGTCATCATACCAAAAATGGTAGACAAGCTGAGATAGTAGGCATCTCAGACGCGCACGTTGGGTGCCGCGTTTGCTTACAATCGACCAAACACGCACAGGTGTGACAATGGAATGAAACATGGATGGATGAAACATGGATCCATCACTATACACTGGAGACGAAATAACAGTCTAAACAGTGGATTTCTACTGGCAAACATGCGCCGAAGAATGCTAAGGCGGTTTTATCGGTCAACAAGGTCATGGCCACAGTTTTTTGTGATGCACGCGGCATAATCCACATTGATTACCTTCAAAAGGGGAGAACAGTCAACGGCGAATATTACTGCAACTTATTGGACCGTTTCATTCGGCGAAGAAAAACATTATCTTCCATTAAGGCAAAGCACGGGTGCACACGTATGTAGTTGCCATGACCAAAATCCATGAATTACGCTTCGAATTGCTTCCACATCCGTCATATTCTCCGAACTTGAAAAAATGGCTCGGCGGAAAGAGATTCGGTTCTAATGAGGAGATCAAACGCCTATTTTGAAGGGTTGGAGAAATCGTATTATTCGGAAGGGATCGGAAAATTGGAAAAACGTTGTACTAAGTGTATCGAGCTAAAAGGCGACTACGTCGAAAAATAAATATTTTTTTGGCCGAAAATATTATTCCTTGTTTCATTTTACCAGACTTTTCACTCCGCCCTCGTACGAAGAGACTTCAATCGATAGACTAAGTGAGTGCTGTGATCGAAACTCGTTTTACTTAAATGTTAAGAAATGCAAATTCATGTCTTTCCATCGTAAAAAAATACGTTAAATACGTCATACAAAGTCTGAAAATGGCAGTTTCGAAAGCGAATGCCATGTTTGGATTTGTTAAAAGATGATAGGTGAATTTAAAGATATTCAAACCCGATGTCTGGAATCCATACTATGTTGTAGACATTAAAAGAATTGAGAGCATTCAAAAGAAGTTTCTGATTTTCGTGATAAAGAAAAGGGACTGGGATTACGACCACAATTTACCATTCCATGGAAATGTGGCTCGGTTACCCACGTAAAATATGCACGCTTGAACATAGACGACTTCTCTTGGGTGCGGCTTTTCTTTGTAACGTTTTGCTTGGTCACATTAAGTCAGCTTACATTTTGGAAAACATATCAATTCGTGTGCCTTGCAGAACATTTCGAAACCATGAGTTTTTAGCACTAGAACACCATTCCACAAACTATGGAAAAAATAATCCCATTAATAGGTTGTCTAAATCATTCAACATCGTCGACGATTATTATATTTTTGTGTTTTAACATTTTTTATTTGAATTTTTAATATTTTTGTTTTAAATTAAACTCTGATATCATACATGTAAATCACAGAATAGATTTCTTTAAATAAATAAATGAATAAATACTCAAACTCGGCCAACCCTGCACTCTAGTAAGTTACCAAATTTACAACTTGTATACTTACTTAAAATATTATTAAAATTTCCACTTTTATACTTTGTCTACCTGTTTTAACCCATTCAAGACTAAACTCCGTTAACATTAATTACAAAAACTTTACCAAAAGATCAGTTTTCATGTGTAAAGATTATTTTTGAGCTGACATTTTAAAAATAGTGAACTGCACTTTCATCGTATACATTTTATTACTACGGATTACCAACTATCATCTGTTTTATCAAATTAAACGACGTCGTCTACATAACTGGCGCCACGCATCTTAAAGACCAACAAAACAAATACATATGAAATTCAAGCCTGGTCGATTGTTAAAAGATCATTATTAACAAACAATAGGTAAACACACCTGCTAAAACCTAAATTAATATTTACTTACCTGCGTAGACGAAGCACCATCAAACTAATAAAATAACCTTCCCTTAAGCAATTAGTGACACAAAGGGTCACACCACACACCGAAATAAATAAAATACCAAATTTTTATTTTTTTTTGTGTAAAATTAATATTTTTTTGTATGTGTGTATTTTTATATTTTTTTAATAATATAAGTTTTTTGTGAGTAGTTAAAGTTTACAAAATATAATAAAAAAAAAAAAAAAAACTTAAAATAAAAATTTTCTAAAGTGCGTACATAAAATTATAAAATAATATTATTAATTAATATATTAAAAAACGAAAATAATTAATATTTATCTTATATCACTTTTTGTATAAAATTGTTTTACTACAAAAACAAACACTTATTATTTCTCCTTATTTATTTAAAAAAAAAAAAATAAAATAAATTAATAATTTAAACAAAATGTTCCACCGAATGTTTAAATCACAATGTTTTTTGTTGTTGTCGTCTTTAATTTAAATGTAATCAGTCACATAAAAAACAAATCATAATTATATTTATAAAAAAAAAAATAATTATAAACTATAAAAATTAAATTAAAAATTAATAATTTATTTTACTTTATTTTATGTTGTTGGCCAGGTAATTTTAGTTTATTCATGTTATTTATTATATAATTTAGTTTTTAATGTAGTATACTTTTTGTTTTTTTACGTTGTTTTTTTGTTTTTTTCTAAATTATTGTTTTATTATTATATATTTAAGGATTATTACAGTATCCTTTAAGTTCCTGTATTGTACAAGTATTTCGGCAGCATTCTTCGATCACTCCACGTCGGAAACGACGAAATTGTACGGGTTTTAATTCGGTGCCCGTAATCCGGGTTACAAATGGTAAGTATGGAAGGTCAATTTCTTCAGATGGTGGCTGATCAATATAGGTATCATCATCCTCATCATCTACGTCAACGGAAAAAAAAAAATAAAATAAAAATTAGAAAGAGATAAAAAATATTTTTATTGTACTTGGTAATCTTGTTTATTTATAAATGTGTACTAAAAATAAAAAAAAAATATGTTTGTTGTTGTTGTCATTATTTTATCTCAAATGATCCATTGTCTCTTGTTAACATTCTTTTTATGTGTTGTTATTGTTTATTGTAATATTTAATTTAATACAAAATATTGACTGAAATAATACAGACATATTGTAACATTGATATGATCAAGTTTTAATAACAATAATAAAAAGGCGGTCAGATAGTAACTGACCGGATTACATAAAAAAAAAATTTATTTAAAAAATTTTGTTTTTGTGCAGATCTTCTTAATATACGATCACTATTATTAGTATACTATTAGTGTGTGTGTGTGTGTGTGTGAAAAAAAAAACAAAAAATAAATTTTGACAGGGTCGATAACTTAAGAATAAATATTTTTTGATAATCTCAATTGTTTCTCTCGCGCGTTATTTTCAATGCGAGAATAAAATTGTATATTGTTGCTTATCATTATTATTTTAAAAAAATGTTAATTAATTTTAAGTATAAACAGTACAATCGTTTTAAAATATTTTACATATTAAAATGATAACGATATTTACCTGATCGTTTTGGCATCTCGGCAAACCGTTTTGGCATCTCAGCATATCCGCCACGTGAATGACATAGTGCTCGTAGAGTTTCTGATAGCATTCTACCGCAGAATCGACGTTTTTGATTACGTTTTGTGAGATCGGTTGTTTTGGAATCACATACAACAGCTACAACTAGGAGCATTATGCCAAAGTACATTAAATTTCTTAATGTAATACATTTAATTGAAACCATCTGGAATTAAATAAAATATATGGAAAAAATACATAATTAGAAATATGTGCATGTATGCGTTTGTGATAAAGTTTGTGACCTATTAATCTAATTTCTTGTGTTTTGAACAAAACTAATGTGTATCAAATGTAGAAATTATCAAATCATACATATTTCGCGTGCTTGTATAATTTATTTTTTTATAATAACAACAAAACAATTGAAGAGTAATTTCCACTGATTTGTTCTCTATATTTAGAGAGTTTATTGTCTAATCTAGAGCGATCTTGTAATTTTTTTGTTGCATTCCTCGTTTTAAGTATGATTAAACACAATTAATTAATTTTTATGTATTAAGCGATAAAAATTATAAAAATAGATTTAAATATAAAGAATTTTTTTATGATTTAATTTTGTCTTTATCTCTCCTCAAAATAACAGTGTTTTTTTTTTTAGAAATTTGTTATTATTGTTATGATTCCACAAAACGATGCTTTTTATGTTCGAACGTAATCGGATCACGTAATTTAAAACCGAAACAGAAAAATTTACCTTAAAATGTAGAAAAATACGTTTATGTCTAGGATATTATTTTGTATGCAATATATTTAGTATCCAAAATGAATTACAAAATTTCGAGTTGTAATAATTAAAATTTGAAATTTGATTCCAATCACTGTGGCCAACTAGACTTGTCACCTTATTGTTTTTATTATTATGACACATTCAAAAAATTTACACAGAGATACGAGACGCGCACGGCAGACGAGACAAAAAAAAAAAAATTAAAATTATTATTAATTAAATTTATTAAATTAAATATTTAAAACGAAAAAATTTTTGGAACTTGTCTTGTTTAAATTTATTTTTTTATTAAAAATATAACGCGAACGTCCTCAATTTATTTGTTTCTTTATTTAATTAATAAAAATAATTTATAATAATTTAATTTTTTTTTTTTAAATATTTTTTTTAAAACAGAGTTACGAGATCGCGATGTCTTATTGTGTTGATCTCTTAAATGCAACTGATAGTTTTATTTCAGTAATTTTACAGTATACGGTTCTGTGTTGTTTGAACATAATTCGTTGATTTTTTTTTGTATGTAGTGTGTAGTATACATAACAATGTTATGTAGTTGGTGTTGTTAAGGAATATAAAAAAATAATAAAGAAATAGAGAACACAAAGTAATGTACTAAGTATGTACTATAGTACAAGAAATAATAATAATAAAAAAAAAATTGTAACATGAATTAAATAATTGGAATCAATATGTTGTAGATATAAAATATGAAATAGTTTTTTATTATCATTATTAATATTAATATAATTTTTTTTTTATTGTAAAGTTGACAGACAAAATGAATTAATAGTAAAGTTGTATAGTTTCTTCTGGTTGTTTAATTTAAATGGATAGACATTCGATTAAGTAATTTTGTGTAGGGTGGTTACTAATAGCATGTATAGATGTTATTTTAGTAGGACAGTGTTTTAAATATATTGACCAGCCTTGGACTCTTTGGCGTGTGAAAGATTTTTTTAAATTGCGATCAAATTCTGAACTAAACTAAGTAAACATATTCAATTCGACCAATCACCACTCACTACCGCGCGCGGGGTGTCACCATTTGTATTATTATTATTTTCGCTTTCTTTTACGTATAGTAGAGTAAGTATAGTCATCACGCTAAATCGCCGAAGTCAAACAAAGCAGTTATAAAAAAATCTCTGTACGGATTGACTGATCGGGTTGAAATTTCATACATACGTTTTTTCCATGAATCGGGAGACCCCAGTGATTTTTGGTCGAAATCGGTCCACAGGAAGTGGCAGCTTCCATAGGAGCTTGAAACTAAAACGTCGTCAACAAACCATTTGTTTGATATCACGGCTATTCCTCCTAGTAGTATCACCGGTATAAAAGAGGATTCCCGAGGCACTTACCAAATTACCACACCAACATAATATTGGATTGGATAGTCAATCGTATAAATCCGGTAGAAAAACAGCCACGTTCTGGATGTGTCAGTTATAATATTTCAAAAGGTGTAAACCGTCTGCACCTGTATTGTGTAGTAAATGAATGGTTAGCACAGTGTGGTAAAGGTCATGGAATATTTCGTTTCTAAAGGGTGTGTTTTTGGAGGTTCACAATTTTAAATTAACATAGAACAATGAAAAAAATTTTGAATATCAGTGAAAGTAGCTTTATTGGATAGATAATTTTGTGCTATTAGTGCTTGAATATGATTTCGGCCATGTGGCCGCCGCGGCTGGCGCGTATCTCGCTAATAACTCGCCAAATGTTGTATTCCAAGTGTTCAGTTTTCTCTGGTTTATCGGCATAGACAAGTGGCTTAACATATGCCCAAAGAAAATAATCTTGTTGGAACTACGTATCAGTAAGATTTATGCCAGCCAATTGAGATACAAAAAAGTTAGAAATCATATCTCTATACCGTTCACCGTTGACTGTAACCATAAAGCACGCCAAACAGTGTTTTTCTCTGAATGTAATGGTGTTTCGGCAAATTCTTGTGGATTATCTTCACTCCAAATCCAACAATTATGTTTATTAACGTACCCACCCATTCAACCAAAAGTGAGCTTCATCGCTGAACAAAATTTTGTTTGGCAAAACAAGATGAATATCAATTTGTGCTTCAGCCTATTGGTCGAATTGGCGGCGTGTGCGATGATCGGATGGCCGTAAGCCAAGATCCTTATATAGGGTTTTCCAATAGGAATGATATGATTTTTAAGTGACGTTTCGGCCATTTGTAATATGCCATGATCTGTCATTTTCTGTTTCATTGTATTCAGTAATGTTTACAATTTCATCATGGTGAGATATACGCAAGAACAACGTTTACCAATTATTCAGTTTTATTATCAAAATAATCATTCTCCAATTGCAACTTTTCGTGCGCTTTTGCCATTTTATAGTCGTAATAATCGTCCATGTGTGCTCGCTATTCGTCGAATTGTTGAAAATTTTGAGCGTACATTTTCTTTACATAATGTTGAAGTGCCAATAAGACAAAGATTCGCTCGAAGTAATACAAGTATTGCTGCCGTTCAAGCAAGTGTTGCTGAAGACCGCAATTTGTCGATTCCAAGTCGTTCTCAAGAATTGGGACTGTCTCAAACCACAACCTGGCAGATTTTGAGAAAGGATTTGGGTTTGCATCCGACAACAACTTGAAAACGATAATGATTTTTTTAAGAAAATCATCTTCTTCGATGAGGCTAACTTTCATCTGAGTGGTGTGGCAAATAAACAAAACTGTCGATTCTGGTGCGGAGAAAATCCACAAATTATTCATGAAAAACCATTACATTCACCTAAATTGACAGTTTGGTGTGGTTTTTGGTCTGGTGGAATCATCGGTCCGTATTTTTATCGAAATGAAGCTGGTAACACCGTTACTGTCAATGGAGATCAGTATAAATCGATGATAACCAACTTTTTATGGCCAAAATTGGAAGAAGTTGATCTTGACAACATTTGGTTCCAACAAGACGGGGCTACGTGCCACACAGCAAACCAAACTCTCTTCAAGCTTTACAAGTCAATATTGAATGTGCTATTCATGACATTCGACTTGATTTAGTGGAAAAAGTGCTCGAAAATTGGTTTCATCGAATTCGTTCCTGCAGAAGAAGTCGTGGAGGCCACTTAAATGACGTTTTATTCAGAACTTAATTGTATCGATTGTGCTTGACATTAAATAAAAAACATTTCAATTTCCTTAACAATTAGTGTGTTTTTTATTTAAGAGATCATATCACTCTCATTGGAAAATCCTATAGATAACATCTTCCATAAAGTGGATGGACACATCTCCAGTTGCTGAAAGCGACGTCGAATTGATTGATTTGGGACTTCCTCAATGCTACGCAGTAGTACGGTACGTACATTTTGACGTCTTACTGGATTTTTATTATCATTTAGAGTATACGTGGTGCGAAAACGATCCATAATTAACCGAATTACCCGCTCTGCGATGGGCTCAACATTTGTTTTGTTGATTTTAAAGAATTTACTTTTTTTGACTGGAAGCGTAAACACTTGAAACGGTGTGTAATGTATGTTCGAAGTGTTCAACTTCTTTAAAGTTTGGCTGAAGAGTGGATAACTTGCGGTGTGAGAATTAGATCAGAATGTAGTTCATCTGCCGATATTTGATTCTAAAGCTTTTAAGTCCCAATAATCCAGCAGGTACATTGTTATTGATATAATGCTCGTTATCTTACTTGAAATATAACTTTATCAGTATTTTTGGGATAAATAATTAATGCTTATTATCTGTTTTGTGTTTTGGAGTATTCAACAATCCTTTATAACTCTATTAAACTACTATTTAAATTAATTTAAGATTTTTATTTTTGTAAATACTACTGTGTGCAAAAAGTAGTAAGACTTTTTAATTTAAATTTCGCGCGGAAAACCATTCGTCAAATATTTTTTTTTTCTATGTTGATATGACTGTCAGTGACATCTGTGCCAAATGTCACATCAAAATAATCATTAGTGTTTAGTATACGCTTGTCTTTCTGAAGTACAAAAAGTGCATTCGGCGATTTTTACAATGAGGGAAATTATTCAACAAAGAAGTTCCATTAAATTTTGTGTGCGGAATCAATTTTGAGGTGCCGAAACGTTCAGAATGTTGCAAAAGGCCTTCGATGATAATTGTATGTCGCGAGTAAGTGTTTTTGATTGGTACAAATTGTTCAAAGAGGATCGAGAACGTGTTGTCGACGAACCACGTCTAGGACGGCCATCAACATCAACTGATGATCAACACGTTAATAAAATCAAGGAATTGGAGTGAAAACCATTTTGAAAGATTATTTGGGACTAAGTAAAGTGAAAGCACGATTGGTTCCAAAATCACTCAATTTTTTGGAAAAACAGCGTCGCGTTGACGTCTGTGAAACAATGCTTTCCGACTACCAGGATGTCATGAAACGTATTATAACTGACAATGAGTCTTGGATATATGCTTACGACCCGGAAACAGATGATCAATCGGCCGAATATCGTGCCAAAGGTGAGCCGAAGCCGAAAAATCCACGTCAAAGCAAGTCAAAAATCAAGGTGATGTTGACAGTTTTCTTCGATTATCGAGGTGTGGTGCACTCCTAATTCCTCCCAACCAGCGAAACTGTCAACAAGGAATACTATTTGAGTATATTGCGTCGTTTGCGCGAAGCTATTCGTACAAAGCGGCCGGAATTATGGGTCGACAACTCTTGGTTTTTGCACCACGATAATGCACCTTATTGAAAAGATTGTTTGCCCAACTATTATGAAATACGAGGAAGCCTCAGACTCAAACTCTAACAAAGAACAATTCCATAACCGTTGATCATTTTCAATATAAAAGCGATTTGCCGATAAAAGAGTTCGATTCAGGCTTTCAGAGCCGTTGCTCTGCGTTTAATACTTGAAAGTCAAGATATGATTCATTTAAATATTTATCTAATATGCCTTTAAACGAAACTAAACGGAAACGTGACCCATTATCAGAAAACACTGTTTGCGTTACGGGAAAACTGAGGACCAATTTCTGATCAAAAGAAAGAGTAACTTCAGTCGTTGTTTGTCTATTCTATAACAAATTCGTCAAAGGAACAGTTGGATTGGAAAAATTATTTTTAAAATGCTGATAGAACCTCGTCATAGAAATTCTCCAGAGTGGCGAAAATACAATCACTAGAAGAAAAATGAAATAGTTTTATAAATATAGCAAACATTTATTATTTTCGAGTTGGCACTTTAAGATTGCTTTCCGTTTTATTATCAACCCAACTATTTTGAAGCGTTGTTTTTTACAACTATTCTGAAAGATTCTAAATTAATTTTGCAACAATATCGACCCAGATCAGTTTTCCAAAATTTAAGCGGAAGTGACAGTTTTTGACACAAACTGTTTTTCAACAAAAATTCGGCCTGTGACCAGATGGATTAATTGATCGGGACAAAATTCATTTTTAAGCTATTTTCATAAATTGGTAAACCCGAGTGGTTTTTGACCGAAAACGGTTCACCGGAAGTGGTAGCTTTCACAGAAACTTTTTCGATTTTTGCAAATATTTTTAGAAGATATTGCATATACGACTTTCTTTTACAACAAACGCACATAGATCTCGAATACACCACACTTAATTTCTAAATCGAAAAATTAATCAAATCAACAAGGTTTGTTTGAAATATTTAATCATAAATGCAAAAACTGAAAACGCTGCTACGGGAGGTGCCACTTCTGGTACACAAATGCCCATCACATGAAGTTCAATTCAGAATAGTCAATCCGCCTGGACTTTAAAGATGCCGAATTTTAGTGAAATAAAGTTTGTTTGATCATCGTCATTTCCGGTTAAATGTAAAAAAATAATCTGAACAAATTTTGTTTGAAACTTAATCTACAATTTTACGTTTTGATGAGATGACCGAATTATTTAATTTAAAGAAATCGATGTTTCATTAGTTCGAAACCAAACTTCCAACCTCACCTAGATGTAAAATTAATTTCAGATAGTTTTTTTAAATTTTACCGGAAATTACGAGTTTTGATAAAATAAAACTTTATTTAACCAAAATTCGGAATCTCTGCAGTCGAAACGGAGTGACTATTCGAGATAAAACTTCATACTAACGCTTTTTTGAACTTGTTGGTTTGCAATTTTTAATATAATAGTCACGAGAACGAGATGGTGCACGTTTTCGAAAGCAGATGATTGCTTGGAATTTGACCACATTCAACTGAAGGTGGTGTTTCCGCATCATGTGGAGAAATTGTAGAGGTCGGTTTCTAATAGGATCTTGTTGGTGGTATTCAAAATCCATTTATAATTCAGTGCCTTAAACCTGCACCGACCAAATCGCCTCAATGAAATCTATATCATAATTTATTACAAAAAATCCCAATTTTATTGCAATTACCGACTTCGAGGAACAAGCGGTCGTTTTAGCTTATAATTAGACCTCCATCGCCAAAATTTTGACTTATGACGTCAAGACCACCCTGTGAATTGCCAAAACGATTATTATTAAACACTAATTGAACTCAAAAAAGAAACCTACAAAAATATAGAAAATGTTCTTAAAATTATCTTTAACATTTTTTTAACAGTATACTCGTAAATAGTCCCATCCAAGTGAATTAAGAATTTATTGGGGTAAAAACTGGAAAAATATTAAAGTCAATTTGATGATTCATGATTAAAATAAACACGGCAGTTTAATCACTTTCAATAAATTTTACACCAGACGCTTACCAGATAATGCGTCAAATGTTATTCGTTCAGCTTTGTAAAGGGCAGATCAACCTTATTCATGTGTGGAATAAATTATTTTTGTGTGAGTTTCGGCGGAATTGGCTTCAAACGATATGGGCTTTAGATATGTAAAAAATATCGATTTTACCTAATTCAATAATTTATTACGCCAGACCACCACCTGATCATGGAACAAATGTTAGTCCATGAGCCTTGCAAAAGTCAGGTCAACCTTACCCAAGTGTTTAATAATTTTCTTTTTGTGTCAGATTGGACGGATGTGTAATTTTAATGTCGATTCTACAAAATTCATTGGTTTATATTCTAGACCGCCACCAGATATTTGATCAAATGTTGCTCTTTACTAGTTTTAGAGAGCGGGTCAATGTAATCTACAAAATTGGCTTCAAACGATATGTGCTTCAAAGTTTACCACATTGGGTCAAATGTTAGTCCAAGACCCTTGTAGAGGGTAGGTTGGCCTTCAGACATGAATAAAAATGTCGATCGTACACGCGTTTGAAGTTAGACCTAACTTAATCCTAAACCAATAAAAACAAACGAAGTAGTTGTAGTACGTAAGCTCTGAAAAAATTTAATATTAGGTCTCGATAATATGTTTATCAAAAACTATTAGCTTTTGAAATGGCTTGGTATAAAAATAGTCCTAATCTAGACCTATCAGAAAACCACAACAACATTCTTAATACACATATTACGTCTCAAAATATTTAATTTTTTAAGAAAATTCTAAATTCTTATGTCCCATCCTAATAAATGTTGAACCTAATTATTTATTATAAATTGAAATTGGGATTAGTTCACAAATTCATTATTTTGCCTAATTGACATTCTTGTTTTACTTTTGAACCAATACATAAAAATTTTCGTTTGTTTTTGTTGATGTAGGATTAAATTAGGTTTAACTTCACACGCTCCTAAAGTTAGTTCTCTACTGGTTAGGTCTAACTTCACCTGCATGATTGTACTAACTATAATAATTTATTACTCGAGACTTCAACCAGATATTAATCCATCTAATGATACTTTATAGGCCTTGTATAGGACAGATCAACCTTTTCCAGATTTTTGTATAATTAGACGGAATTGGCTTCAGACGATAAGGACATCAATTATGCAATAAAAATGTCGATGTTACCACCTTTAATTATCTATCCGAGTCCATGACTCAAATATAATTTATGACACACCTCCTCGATAAGGTTGACGTGTCCTTCTGGAGCAACATTTGATTTAATATCTTGTGGCAGTCTAGTGTAATAAATTTTTGAGAGTTAGAAAATCGAACTTTATTTTACATACTTGAGAGTTGGGAGTTTTTATGTTGCTTCACCAGCATACTAGTGGCTTAGAAATTTTGTATGAAAGCACAAATTAATGAAATTTTAATAGGCAACAATTTCATAATCGAGCAATTTAACGGAAATGTTCTACCAGTAGAAAATGAATTTGGGAAATCATCTAGCAGATAAACCATTATACAAATGGCATTTATACATCAGTCTACATCCAATATGATAAATTAATCGAAGTAATCGAATATTTTTTAAAATATATGTCACATCTTAAATCCATATAGTATGAACCCGATCCCGTCTAATCTGACATACAAATAATTTATTACATATTTTTGGATAATTTTGGCCTATTCTCTACAAGACTGACATATTAACATTTGACCCAATATCTGGTCGTAGTCTGGTGTATTAAATGATCGAATATGGTAAAATTGACATTTTTTTACATATATGAAGCCCACATCGTCCTAATCGTCCTTCTTGGGAAGTCATGAGTCCTAAGCCTAAGCAAAATTATTTTTTGAGAAATTCAGAAATTTAGTGAAATTAACAGCAACCTTATTCCCTCTTTTCATTTTAGCAATTAAAGGAGACCAAAAACAAAAAATTGGAGTCATTCTAGGAAGTGATGCAAATTCATAGCACACAATTTGGGGAGACACTGATGCGAAAGAACGAGGTGAGTTACTCCGTGCTTTTATTTTTAGTTCTAATCTATGTATATGCAATATTGGCTTATCTATGCACAACCAGCGTTGTGTAAAACTAACTTATATTTTGACTTAAGCATGATAATTGATGTGTTACCTTTATCTACGATTAGAATATTTAGATTTTAATTACTATTTATAAATTATTTTTTACTGTAATTACCCTTAACACTAAGAATACCACGTTTGAACGTAAAATTATGAACAGGGTTGCAAACTCGAAACCGGGTAACATCTCTGTGATGCTCATTTTCAATAGATGAAATTTTTGATTCAGATTGGGCAAGAATTTTTAAACGAGATGAATATTCGAATATTGTCGTGCTGATAAATTTATTTGTTGTGTCTATTCATCCATTCTGGTTGTTTTCCTCTATAGCTCGTTTCCAACTTATACCACTTCTTTCTGATCCTACCAGATACAGAGCATACCCTTATTGCAATGAATATCTCGCTTAGGTTGGAACGTCGACCCAAGATTTATTGCGTTTGGGATTCTCATAATAAATCCATTTTTTATTTCTAGTAACTATTCGATGCAAAAAACCTCTTTATTTTAATTCATGTGGGACCCAGTTGCTTGCTTTGAACCATTCCGATTGTTTGCAACAGTTAATCTATCAACTTGACGGTTTCCCATGCTCTTTATCTCCAATGCCAACATTTCCACAAGCAAACGATAAGTTTCCGCTGCACTTTGCAATAAAATAATGTAATAAAACTTCCCGCAAATGATGTTTATTTGGACTAAAATTCAACATTTCCAAGGAGTTACCTAAGCTCTCCACCTGCCATTACCATCGAGTTACACCATCATTATTCGAACAGTTTGCTAATGGAGAGTCGCATTACCATCGAACTATTATATTCGTAACGATCATAGTATTTTGACATTTCGTAAAAAATTAAAATGGGTTCATAGCATTTTTGTGATTCGCATAGCATGCGAACCAATATAAATTTTAATTATTTTATGTTCTGATGACATTTCGATGTGGTTTGGCGATATACGGCTCAAATGACGCTGATGAATATCAATAAATCAATGATTTCCAAATGTCAAATATATGTTAGGTTAAAAATACTAGTTGTTTACACTTCAACCAAAAGTCGCATACTGCGTTTGACAACTGATATAAAGTACACGTAAGTAGTACTAGTAATGACACCTATTGGGAAAGGGCGGAGTCATATTCACACACCTAATACATAAACTGTAAAATATTATTAATAAAGTGAGTTGAATAAAATCGGTTAAAGTGACTACATGCCACTAGTTTTACTTATGAAGGAGGAATTATTTGAAATCGATATGTTAACAATTAAATATACAAGTTATCATTATAAGGAGGACCAAATAAATATTTAAAATTCCATAAGTAAAACTAGTTTTAATTAATAATTAATTTAAATAAAGTGATAAAAATACACAAAAAGTGAAAACATGTTAAATCATGAAACAAAAGTTGATAATTATTGATTTAGTTAATTTAAATATCGTGCGATAGAGGGTGATAATCGTTGGATGATAATGATTTTTTTGTTGTGTTCGTCTTATTTTTAAATTACAAAGAGAGGAGGGCAGAACATTTTTTTTTGTCAACACACTGCTTTATCGGTCATTTCGTTTTCGAGCCGTGCAGTGATACATACGCAGTAATAGTGTATTAGTGGCTTGTTATTGATCAATAGTAAAAATTAATTGAATCGATATATGCGATAAACGTGGTAATTGCAATTAAATCAGTCGATAAGAATTATTATTACGGAATCGGTTGCGGCGGTATCTTAGCGACATTTTATTTTTCATTGTCGCGGGAAAACAGGTATGTCCATATTTTGGTTCTGAAGTGCAAATACATTTTTCTTTTTTGGATGAGATAAATTTGGTCAAACAGTTTTGTTAAAGCTTTCTGTTTTATTTTACAGTCAATAGAGATAAGTGAAATTAAGAAAAAAACAGAAAAGTACCTTCCACTCTCCCTGACGAAATTCGGTGCGACGCAAAACGGATTTTTCCGCGACATATTATATATATATATATATATATATATATATATATATATATAAATATTTGCGGTACGGTAGCCATTTTATTTATTAGCTTTATAGTATGAAAAACCACTGGCAAATTGGATATAATTTCGGATATTTGCTTGAGGCACGCGAACAGGTATACTACGACCACCACCTACGGATTCACGATAAGCTAAGTGTTTTTTTATAAGAATATATACCTTTTCATTTTACATAAAAACATGTAATACAAATATTAGAGCTATTACATAGCTATTTACTTATTTTACTATGTATAGGTCATATTAATGTCTATCAGATATTTGTTTGATTATATTTGTTATATTTATGCAATTAAGTCACACATATTATTTGTTTGTTTAGACATTTTAAATCAATATATGATCAATTATAATTTATTTTGTACATTTTACATACTATATTTCTATATGTAAAGTAGAAAATGGACCGCGGTATTATTATCTTACTAAACTGTCTTGATCTCAAAATTATATTTTGGTTCTTTGGTTTATTTCACTTAGGGAATAAATCAAATATATTTGGCAGCATGGGCAAATCGTGTTGTGTATCTACGCGTAATTTGAAATTGTAGAAAATGTCGACAATTAGTAGACTAAGTAGAAATTACCTATTTTAAGGAATTCTAAGTAAACTTAAGTATTTACTTTAAATAATTTTACTAGCATTTTCTATTTTGCCCTTTCTGCTCTTCTTCTGGGAGTCGATTTTGTTCAAAATCCGAAACTTTACGTAAAAATAACCGTACGTATATAGTAGTGGTATATGTGTTTGTGTTAGTGCGAAAGTTTTAAAATAATTCCAAATTCTGTGTTTCTGCGAAAAAAAGTTTTTTTTCTTGACACTTGATGCACACTTTCTAAATGTGTGTACTACTCAGAATGTATCGCTGAGAATTGAAAAATATATCGAGTTATTCCTTAAAAAATGAATGTTGTTTGCGCGAACGTGCTAATCCGCCTTTTTAAAAGCACGGGAGATGTCAAAAAAAGTGAGAGAACAAAACGTCATAAGCACACCTGAACCGATTTGTACCGATTCATAATTTTTGATGCTTCGCAGAAAACAAACAAATATAACTACAGAATAAATTACACACACTAATAGAAACTAATACGTCTACGAAAACGTCATGTCTATACACAAAGTGATAAACTACAAACACAATCAAAATCAGTTCCCATTTGTTTTTATTCTGAACAATGAGATGCTGTACCATCACTACTTTCGACTTTGGATTTAGTTTATTTTTCATTTTTTACGAGTATTATTTCAGTCTATTTCACTTCTAAAATTACGTATTTTCTAATGTGTTCTCAGTTTGCTCAAGTAAAACATCATTCTAATTCTTTTCAACGATTCCTAATACTACTAGATTAATTGACTTTATTTATCACCAAAGAATTTTTCGTGAGCAGTTTTGTGCGTCTACGAAAATAGCGTAGACAATTGATTTTTAAGTAGATAATGTCGAGAATTGATAGAGTATGTAAACAATTCGTACTACAATTACAGGCTTATTTACTTATTTGACGCCATCTTGAATAAGTTGGTCAAGTCATTCCAATTCATTGTACCGATTTATTTGTGACGTAATAACAAAAAACAAAACGCAATTTCTATTACATGGAAGGAAACAACTTTTTTGACATGTTGGTCGTTGCCACTAGATTTGAAAATAAAAACTGCGTGTATTACATTCAGTTGAGGTGTAATATTCAAATAAGTCTCCTCGCGAGGTGACTTATTTGAATAAGTCGGTGTTTGGAAAACAGCCATATACCTATATTTTGGAAAGTAAAATTCAATTTTTATACTAAAATTGGTCGGGTTGAAATATCTGGACCTACATTATTAATAATTGGCATTTCTTTAGCGTACACTGGTAGGTCCCATAACTTTCATACCAACCGTAATGGAGCGGACTTTATAGAAATTAATAATTTTCCTTCTGGTTAAAATCGATTTAGTTTTTAACGAGATCAAATAAAATGTCGATCATAACGCTGCCGAATTTAGTCTGATTCGGCTATGGTTTAAAAGAAATTCGCTGTGCCAATATAATTTTCTGTCTATCATGATATCATGAACTTTTTCGAAACGATTCCGATTTTAACGTCCGTTTGTTGTGCAACTTAGTCGGGATTATTAGATATATTTAGTGTTTTTGGTTTTGTATTGACCCAAATTAAAAATAAAATTAAAAAAAATGTTGCGTACAGGTAAGACGAGCACACGACGAGTTTGTGCACAACCGATTGCTTCGTAAGGTTTTGCCAGACTAAAATTGTCTGACAACTGTAATCAATTTTTTCTTGGACAAGAATACGGATGGGGACTTTGTAATGTAAGCGATATCTATTTTGTTCGAGAAATTCACCAATTGATTATCAATCTGAAATTTGTTTGACTCATAGATGGAAAATTTGTAAGAATCCCAACAATCAGTTTCGAACGGATGAGATTATTGATTTGAAAAAATCAGTCTTCTCATCATTTCGCGACGACCGATGTTGTATTACTAACATTGGAATATTGTCTATATATAAGACATATATAGACATCCATACTACATGTATGTGTAGTACTAGCGAATTACTTGCTTAGTCTACGAAATCGATTTTTTTCAAATCAATAATCTCATCCGTTCGAAACCGATTGTTGGGATATTCTTACAAATTTTCCATCTATGAGTCAAACAAATTTCAAATTTATCCGCGGTCCAGCGATAATGGAGGAAAAGTTTGGGGTGGTTGGGAAGTTGATTGTGTATAAGTAGGTGTCGATTATCATAGTCGTGTATTTAATCGAGGCACTGAAGATAGACCAATGTACGGCAATCACAATAAAAACCATTACAATAGAAAAACAAAAGTAAAAATTGATTATCAATCGACGTTTGTTTTTCCTGGTTCTTTTGCAGTGGAGTTATATTTCTTGAAATAAGGGATAAGTGGCAGAGATAGATAGGGAAACAACAACTTCATTACAACGTCAAGTAACCACTACTTCGGTTAGTACAAATATGGATGACTTACTCGGCATGCCAGTATGCCTAAATCAGCCGCCCCGGGAGCTGGCTAGAATCCAATGGTCCAATCATTCATTGATCCAACCAAATTGATTACAGGAAGGCATACTAGAAGAACTAACATAAACCGGCAAACACTAATATCGACCATCTGCTATGGTACACGTACATCAAACTGTAAAAAAAGCATTAAGTCTAGCACAATTAGAGAAATAAATCGAAATTCTTGGTCTCAGGGAAGTGAAATGGGAACACAGTCCAAAGTAAATGCCAGCGAGGGAAATTACCTCTGGACGCGATGGTATATTAACAACAGCTAAAGGAAAGAAGGCACTAATGAAATGTAACCCAGTTAAAAGAAAAATATTCTTAGCAAGAGTTCATTCAAAAATACGAAACATAAACCATAATTCAGTGCCATGCCCTACCAGAAGACACAGATGAAGCAAAAAATGATGAGTTCTTTGAACACATTTGAAGTAAATCAAGAAACCATATAGATCAAGTAGTAATTAACAACAAATTTCTCTCACTGTTACAAGATATCAAGAAAATAAGAGGTGCGGACATTCACAGTGACCCCGCCAACTGGTAATATCATAATTCAAAATTAAGCCTGTAAAATTTGATGCCAATCGGAAAAAAATTTAACACCGACAGATTAAACGATGTCGACACTAGAAATTCATTCTGTCGACACTAGCACTCAAGCTCAGCCTCCAAACTAATGAAGAAGCAACTAAAAACGCACTCGGGTATATAGCAAGAATACAGACGCAAACTCTGGATCAGTGATAAAATTTGGAAAAAATTGAAGAACGCCCGCATTTCAAGTTGCAAATGTGTCAACAGAATAAGTCGAAACGTCAATACGAAGATCATTGCATAAATAAATAAAGAAAATGGAAACGCGTGGCCATAGGCAATTCACTAAAAACATTCTCAAGGTAGCAGACCCGCGAAACATGCGTCACTATATTAACGTGTACTACCAACAAGGGATGCATCAGGTCAAATCTTTACATCAACTCCTCAATACCACCAGAAAGATAGCAATTTTCATCCTAGATAGAATTTCACATACAGTCAACTCGAAAATAAAAAGGGGCAACCTGGCTAACACAATTAACACAACACACATCATAATTGAGCAGTCTAACGACTAGAATTCATCACTGCACCTACGTGAATTTCGAACGTGTGGTCGATACAATACACAGTAACGCAATATTGAACGCACTTTGTGAAATGGGCATGCCAAAGAAATAAATCAAACTCATACAAGATGCGCGACTAATTGCGTTCAATACAAAAACGCTAATAGGCACTTCTGTTTCTAGTAGTATTAGATAATGTCATAAGAAAATAAGATAGCGCGTCCCCCAACGGCAGGCATCCAGTGGGGATTAACGGATAAACTCAATGATCTGGACTACCCAGACAACATATCTGCTAACACACAAAAACGCCGGAATGCAACATAAAGTACAGAAGTGATTTAGTAAAAGTAGTTAGCTTCAAAATAAATAGCACCCAACGGAGATAGAGGGTCCAGCCTAATAGGCGCTATATGTTCCTAAATTAGAAATAAAATAAAAAATATTGCTTCAAATATCCAGTAACCCTTCGGACTTATTTTGAAATTTATTAGAGACTGTGAGATAAAAGATGAACTTCTTCAGGTAGAGCTTGAAGCTAAAGACCTTGAAAAGATGTCAACGCTAGAAAAAATGTACTTTTATGGTAATCTCCTGCTGGGTCTAATCGACGCACCGGAAGTACTTCATCCAATTAAAATAAAGTTTCCCAGTAGTCAACAAACTACTTGTTAGTTATCAAATCTAAAGCGGATTTATTTTATTTTTACAATCATAACTTTCCAAGTCAAATAATTCCAAGTCGGTCTACAACGACATAACTGTCACAGGCACGCGACAAGTTGCTGGACCTCCTTTATACCATTAGGAGGAAAGGGTCAGTAAACTTGTCGGCAGCACAGACCCCATTTACAACCGATTTTAAATCGTTTAACGATTTAACGAATTTGCTCTTTATCCGTAATATATAGAAAACGGTGCTTCATTATCATATACAATCTTGGGTTCCAGTTTTTAAATGTGAAGGTAGAAGGAACTCCATATTGAAATGGCTCGAAATTAAAAAAAAATCGTAGAATTTTGATGATTGCTAGAGAAATAATAATTTTAGACATTGTTTACATTCACTACATTATTGGCGCCATTTTCTTAATTTTGTACATACATTTTCTACACGTGTAGAATATTAAATAACTACGCGGTGTAGACAATACGGTACAACACAGTTCGTGAGACGTGATACGTTTAGCGGAATGTAGAAAAGACACGAAAAGAGACCCCAATAACATCCAGAAATCGCTCTATGAAAACACGTAATTGTTTACGCGAAATAGAATGCTAATTGATTCTTGAAAATTGAGACATAAACTAGTTTAAATGTTAAAAATGTTCCCGTTATTTACGTAGAGTAATTAAAATCGATAGATGTGAGGATTTATCGGAAACAATATGCATCTATTTCGATAGCCACCCACGTTTTTAACATAGACGGGGCAGTGATCGTTAAGGTTTGTTCCTAATTAATTTAAATAACGTCTCTTCTTAATTTGACTGTACAGCGTCCAAAATTGTATTAACACTATTAAACGACCTCCAGCTTCGAAATGGGTGCCTAATTAATTAAGCACACGATTTGGCTCGGTCGAAAAAGCAAACCAAAATCTTCTAGGAAGCTAAACAATATTAGTTAATCACAATTTGAATGAGTTTGTTGACAAGTTGGCTTATTTCTAATTAACCGCCTTTACTTAGCGGCATGTGTGTGGTGGTTTGAGTGTATTTTAGATTACAGTCGTCAATATAAAATCATACCGATGTAATAACAAAACTGCAGTGTATTGCAAACTTCTGAAAAAATACGTTGATCATGAATAAAAGGTAAAAAGTAATGAAGCCGAAATTCCTCGAATACGCGTATTCTTGCTGATTCATAGAGTTTGAACTGCCATTAATTCGTAAAGAACACAACAATTTAAAATTTGTTAGGATCAGGGAAACGGAAGACTTGCCACACTTAGGAAAATGTGAGTGTTATCTTCAAGTGGATCAAGGGTTTAGATAATTCCAATAATCATTCAATCGAAAATGATTATGGGAACTTCTGAAATGTCGGTTAAGATGAATTTTGTAGCCAGAAAACTGAGGAATAAATGATTTATCAACATCTAATGACTGCCGAGAATTCCCGTTTAGTAGCATTTTTTAGGATATAATTCTTATTTCCATGCAAATAACTTAGGCAACTGGGCACATGAAAAGCAAAATCTCAAATAGGTTTTATTGCTATCTGCATCTGGAAGAGATAAAATATTGTAACGTTACACTACGCGCCTACACAAACAATCCAAACTTAATTCATTAATTCGTTTATCGTTTTAATTAACTATAAGTTTTCCCGTTGATCACAATTTTTATCTCTCATGCATACACTTATAGAACGGTTTCATGATGTTACGGTATTCATCTAGGAATTTAAAGGCATCAGCCGGCTTTGCTTCGTTATTTAGAAGCATTTCTATTCCATTTCAATTCAAATTGTCTGCACTCTAATAACATTTCGTATATTGTCATTACAAAGTCTATATATTGAGGTTTTAATGTTCACTTTTGTTGATGGAATGCTTCCGACGATGATCATTAATCGGCCCGCTGAGAATGAAAAGTGAATATGATTCCATTGCCGTTACTGAATTAGAAAGAAATCATAGATCAACAATCGTTTTCGTCATTGTTGACATATTGTTTACATTCTCTACATTGTTGACACCATTATGTAAATTGCTTACATACATTGTTTACAGATGTAATATGTTAATTAACTGAACTGGTATTACTCGTATACATGCATAAATGGACAAATGGGTAATTTGTTTCTCTTAGTAGAGAAATTTAATTTTTTACCATTTTTAGATGCCTTCATTTTAGGGTTGCCCGACGGATGTTTGTTTAATTCGTATAGTATGGCGAATTTGTACCAAAATGTAGGCGTTGTCTTTTTGGGATTCCAGATTTTATAAATGGTCTTTTTTTAGAGATTCACATCTTTAAGTTAGCAACACGGTTTTGTTTTACAACCGATTTTACGGCTGTCATTATTTTGATTTGCCATTTCATAATGAATAAACTCACGCCAGAGCAACGCTTGAAAATTGTTGAAATTTTTTTACATCAAAATAATCGTTTTGTTCGCCAAACTCATCGTGTAATACGTCCAGTTCACGGTCGTCATAATCGTCCATCAGAGCGGGTAATTCCGTTAACTATGGATCGTTTTTACACCACGTGTACTCTAAACGATAATACGCAATCATTAAGACGTCACACAGTGCATACCGAACAAGCGATAAATGCTGTACAGCACAGCATTGAGGAAGACCCAAATCAATCAATTCGACGTCGTTCTCAGCAACTGGAGATGTGTTCATCTACTTTATGTAAGATTTTATCAAAGGATGTTGGTTAACGTGTTTACAAAATTCAACTTGTGCAGGAATTAAAGCCATCCGACCATCGCAATAATGGGCTGAAGCACAAATTGATATTGATGTTGATTTTCCAAACAAAATTTTGCGATGAAGCGATGAAGCTCACTTTTATTATAGAGGCATGAAAAGTTTTTTGTACCCCAATTGGCTGGCATAAATCTTGCTGATATGTGGTTCCACCAAGACAGTGCCACATGCCACACAGCGCGGGATACAATTAATTTACTCAAAGAAACATTTGATGAAAGACTAATTTCACGTAATGGTCCTGTTAATTGGCCACCGAGATCGTGTGATCTAACTCCATTAGATTATTTTCTTTGAGGATATGTTAAGTCACTTATCTACGTCGATAAATCAGAGACGATTTAACTCTTGGAACACTCCGTGAGTTATTAGCGTGATACGCTCCAGATTACACCACGTACGCGCCAGCCGCGGCGGGCACATGGCCGAAATCATATTCTAACATTAATGGCATAAGATTATCTATCCAATAAAGCTAGTTTCACTGTTGAATATCAGTGGTTTTCTTTGTTCGATTTTAATTTAAAATTGTGAACCTCTAAAAAACACCCATTAGATAATTTTCGAATATTTTTATGAGAAATCATACGGAACGTGCTATTGGCCATGGGTTTAACTATTCATGTCTGGTTTGAATACCGCCTTAACATATTAAAATCCGCCTTTATAAATGCCAAAACTAACACAAATCGGGTTTAAAATTAGTTTTCGGTACACGAAGTAAATACGATTGTTAGCAGACAAATAGAAATAGTAATTCACCATAGACAAGCTAATGTAAAGGTTTCAAGATTATAGACTACTGGACTAACTCATACCTCAAAGTTTTTGGGTCCGGATCTAGAATTCTTTGAGCTGCACCGCAATTTTAGAAGGGAGTTACATATGTGATTTAAATCATGCGATATTTGTTTTTCAATATTGTCCTAATCAGAAATCTTGACATAGTTAGATGTGCTAACGAATAAAAATATAAAGTTTGCTGAACGAATTGAAAAAAGTGTTGTGAAGTTTATGTCGAAATCTCAAGAATTAAGTCAGAAAAACTATTATCCAGCAAATAATATGAACAAAACCCCTAGTGTGGAAAGGTGTTAAGATTTTTTTAAAACAACATAATAAAATCGGTAAAATTGTACTCCTTTCCTACCCATGGCTAATCAAACCGTGTATAAATAAAAGTTATGTATTATTGGCATGGGGTGCTGCTTTGTGACTCCACAAGTAAATCTAAATTACAAGCTTTTCATGGTTACACGTATTTTAAACACAATTTTATCTGGCATCACTACACCATTTGGTCATTTATTTTGAAAAAATTCTCGAACAGCTAAAATTTATTTTGAAATTATCACAGTTTCAAGTGCCATCTGCAAAAAACAGAAATACAGCTCCTGCCTCCCGTAATTGAAATCAAAATATTAATTTACAATTTTTGCGGTACAAATTAGCAGACTGTTCGGCTTAGATGTGCCAAGAGTTTTCGGGATCAAATAATGTTCCAATTGCCGTGGTACGCTATTAAAATTTCTGCCAGCGAGAAATTAGTGTACTTCTCGCTGGCGAGGATCAACATTTATAATGATTCTAAATTATCTAATTCACGTTTATAAAGAAATGCAGTAGTAAATAACCTAAATCATTTGGCAGGATCTGTCTACCGTCTCCACCGGCACTTTGGTTGATCGATGCTTTTAAAATTGGGACAACCGCATAGCGATTCCATTCCGCTTTCGTAAATTGGTTCAAAAATAATTTCTCGTCTATAAACTTAAATAAGCATATACCGGTAGCTCCCTCAACTTTAATCACAGGTGTTTATCACCTGGTTTAGTATAGGTGCTACACATTTGTCGATGTAATTCACTTCGAATAATTAGTGAAAGAACCTGGAAAATCGGAACATGTGCAAAGAATTTTTTCTGCATCCAGCGCTGCATTGAAGCTCATGGAGCCGAAATGGTTCCATCAACAAAAAAATCATAAAATTTTGCTACTTCCTAGTCGTGGTTATTTTTTAATTGTCCACTTGGCTGTGGCAATTTGTTTCCTAACTCACAATAGTTAGGTATTGCATACCTACATTGATGATTTTTCCACTTATAGGTATTTTGATGGTAATGCTAGGATGAGATCAAGAAAACTAGTATAGAATGTTCGATATATCTTGCGAATTTCTAATTTCGGTAGGTTGTAATGCACTAATCAAGACAAAATTCATATATCGGTGATTATTAATAGTTTCAACCACGTATTCCTTCTATGGACCACGAATGCCTCTAAAACCATTGGTGGAGACTGTGGTATCCATAACATTTATATTTACAACAACGTATAACGCTAATTGTAAGGATTTTTTTTATATCAAAAGACACAGTTTTTCTTCCTTTTTTTTATTGGTTATTTATGATGTGAATGAAGTTTTAGCACAACTACCGACGTATACCGAAACGGGGAATTCAGCTATGTAGCGAAAAATTATGAAATATCGAGGGTCAACTCCTTACTCTATCGGAAACGCGAAATTCACGGTCGCTCTTCTTGTCGATGGTTGATTCGGGCGCATTGCCTATTAGACGCCTGTCAAAAATTATTAAGTTTTCTGCTTGAGATTCGTAGTGAACAAACCGTATCTTCCAATTGGAAAATTCGCTTAAAGAAATTTTTAATGGAATTATTAAAAAATACGTGACTAGCGACAAACATGCCGATGAATTAGGCGACGGAGTTAGCAGAAGACGAAGAAACGGAACAGTTAGTGGCACAGCATCAACTATCACTCAGAAGAAAACAATTTCATGGGACATAAAACGATGGAGGTAATTCTTACTTTCAAGGAATTAAGAACCAAGCTCAAATATCCTATCGTTTTAACCCGACGATACCAGAAACAGCGTAGTTCGTGTTTATTTCGGCAATTCTTGAACGTGAGGTTACCGAAACAGTATTCAGAGAATAAAAATTGGAAACTGGTGTATCACGGTGACGAGATGTCCGAATTACCGATCGAAGGATTTCTGTTTCGGGTTCAACGCATGATAGCTGAGAACGGTTTGGCAAAAGAGTGGTTAACATTTTTAGTGTGCTGCTCAAAGGAGGAATATCACGAAACTTATGAAGCAGTAAGTTGGGAAATTTTGAAAGACACGATCGAGCGTTTTAAAACTAGAAGAACGGACGACGATGAGAGATAGGATTTGGAACGTAGAAACCAGAAATTTAAGCAACCGTTCCTCGTTTTTACTATTCCTTCCACAGCACTGCGCTTCCATTATTAACATTAATGTTGGATAACGAAAAGGCAAATTTAGCAGTGCAACATTTCTCTTACGTCGCGAAAATGATGAGAAAGTGTGTGAAGGTGGAAGGTACATGGAACAGAGTAGGCTGGACATCGGAAATAATCCATCAAGCGAGATCGCGTAACGTTAATTAGCTGGAAGTGATCAGCGAAAATGAGTGCAATGAGGTCTTTGGGTTCAATTGTGCTGAGCAGCCTCAACAAAGTCATCGCCACCTAATGTTTGTTGGAACTGTTTACCGATGGGAAACATAATGGGGTGTTTCAGAAAATCCCTGGGATACTGAATTTCCGAATAACTACAACCAGCTCAGTACCCAGGCAAGTCAAGAAGATGTGGCGATGAACACCGATCCAGAGCTGTATTGCTAACGCCAACTTATAAAAGGTCAAGACAAGGTCGGGTGTTAGAATATTTTAAATGTAGGAAACTTGTACAAACGACGGTTAATGAGGCTGTCATCGATTCCAGTGACGCTAGGTCTTACGGAAAATTTTTATTTGCGGGATACCATATATGGTGCAAATATATTGGTTTTATGGTATGGCTCAGAAGAGTTCCGTAGAGTGTACAATACTAAAATTAAAAACGGCCAAATGCAATGTGTGATTGGTAAAGGTTTCATATGGTGGAAATATCAGGGGACCTTGCGTATTCACATTTGACCTAGGATAGGGGTATTAGAAAGCTGAACGCGATTACAGTGACCGATGCTTATCCTTTGCCCTTGAACAACGGGTTGCCAAACCGACTGGACCAGATACGCCATATAAGTTCAGCCGACTTAAAAGATGAATTTTGGTAAATACCCTTAGATCAGCTTTCACCGTCCCAGGGAGTGCACTCTCCTGTTTGTCGTCTTGTCGTTTGAGCTTGTAGTTTGAGCTTGTCGTTTACCTTGGCGAGCTTTTTGTCGTTTCAGCGACTTTTGAAGAAATTATTGCGACAAGCAAATATCACTATAAATGTAGAGAAGAGCAAATTCTTATTCAAGAAAATAAAAAACTTGGATTATGTGGTTGATGATGGGTTCCTCAGAGTGGACCCCTCTAAGGTGGGGGGGTTGCCGAATACCCTGCGCCGAATATACTACTCAACAAATTCGTCGGTTCCTAACGATGACAGACAGAAGGTTCATCCCGAGTTATCTACATTGGCGTCCCAATCAGTGATTTGCTGAAAAAAATGGTGCCAACCCGAAATGGAATGATAAAGTACAGGAAGCGTTCGACTTAATGAATCAATCGCTAATTTCTGCACCGGTATTAGTCAATCGCGACTTCAACAAGCATTTTTACGTGCAATGTGATGCCGGAGCGAGCGGAACAGGCATTGTTCTATTTCAAAAGAGTGGAGAGGGAGAGCATCCAATTGACTTGCAAGTCTTCCAAGTTAAATAAGGCATATTGGAACTATACAATCATCAACTTGATGTGTTTGGCTGCAGTGATGAGTATAAAAAAAATTTAGACCTTATTTATACTCATCCAGGCCGGTCTGGTCGTTTGGCGAGATAGGCGTTGAAGTTACACCTCATGTAAACATGGGCGAATTAAATTAAACGGCAAATGAGCTACTTGATGTAGATTTGGATTCTTTAGCGTTCCAGGATCCAGAATATCAGGATAAAATCACCGCTCTGATTGAAAATCCAAAAGTTAGAGACTTCGTGAATAAGTGGGAAGCCGGTCAGTTTTTCAACTAGAGATGGGCAAAACTTTTGAGACAACTATAGACCTTTTGAAAGGATAGTAATAAGCGCATTAGCCTATCCATTATATCTGCAATTAGGTCATATATACAGGAAAACCACAAAAGCTGGGACATACACTTAGACGAGCTCACTGGAACGTTAAGGAATCTGGTCCATAGTTCTACTGGATTTGCACCCCATTAATTTGAAATAATTCGTAAACGAAGTTGGTTGGAAAGCGATAACGTGGAAGTTTTCTCTCCAAAAGATCGGTTGCCAATGGTTCAAAACGACGTAAAGGAATCTTAAAGAAGCTCACGAACGACATACGTCAAACTACAATTTACAAAGTAGGTCGCAACTTTAGTCCAGGTGAAACAGTTTACGTCCGCAACTGTACTCAGAATGACTCAAAAATTTGTGAAAGTGAAAATTCAGAAACTCATAGGGACATTACTTTACGAAATAGTAGATGAGATCGGAAAGAGTCTTGGCTGGATAGTTGTTTTATATAGGCTAGTGAATGAGTGACAGAAGACATACATACTTTCATGCTACAAATCAACCACCTAGAAGAAAGAAAGTTTCTACTCTGTGATATTGTGTAGGGCATAATAACAATTTCAAAGCGTTCGATATTTGTCATTGTTTTTGTGTTCCATGCTCATCTACGCACACTAGAACTCACTCACCGTCTCTTCCTAGCCGGCGCACATGCTACCCGTTACTGATGTGTATATAGGATTACAGTGAAATTCTGTGGACAGACCGATGAATACCAAACTAAATTTTTTGGTTAAATCACTAGTTGGTCCTCAGTCGTACTGTCGTGCTTGAACTTCGGAGCCATAACGAAAACCATGATGAATGAGTTATTGGTTAAGCGAGTGGGTGTGGGAATATTGATAACTCCAATGAGAAAAGAGAAAATCTTTATTATGAAAGAGATTATGGAAGGAAACAAGTTGGCAATGAATGAAATGAAAATGAGAGTATGCGTGTTGTATTCTCTGACTCCTCTGCAAGAGTAGTGATTCGTGAAATTCTACAATGGACACCTTCCCACTTACAAATTGATTTGAATGACGGATGCTTGCAAAAAGGGGTTGATGAGGTAAATAAATCTGATGTTAGGAATGCATAAAATGTACTTCGTATGTTTTACGTGAATCTGTAGGATGAATTTGGGCAAAAGAGTCAAGTGAAAAAAAAGAAGTAGTTTGAGTTGCGTTATGCTCCTTTAAAAACAACCTTGTTTAAGAAAATCAATTAGATACTACAATGATACGAACGGTGGAACGAGTGAAACTGAATCATTTTAATTGGAAAGAATGTCTTAAAAACGTCATGAAAGTGCATCAATATGTGAAAGATGAATTTGGAGGCACATAAACTCACTTTGGAAACATTGGGAAGAACTCTACTGCAAGCCGGATTGTTTGGCAAAATTACAAGAGTAAAACTGTTGGTGTTATAATCAAAATAAACTAATTCGTATGAAATCGACAATAATAAATTTTGAAGTTAAAACATGTTATGCAGAAACAGCTGTGCGTTTCGAAAACAAGTTAAGGTACCTTCTAAGTATGTATGTTTCGAATGTAACCGAGGGCCCTACATAACAATTTGTGTACGTTATTGTCAGTCTTGGAAGGATAGCCAACACAAATTTTCAAACATTGTGTCTGACAATATTTCGAGATTACTGTAGGTAAATCAAACTAAAATGTATCTCTTATTAAAGTCTAAATACCGAGAAACGAGTGAGGTTCTGTGAACTTGCTACAAATTGATTAATAAAATTGGGCATAACCAAAACAAGAACATTACGTATTTGCCCCTGGCCGATAATCTTAAGTTTATCTCACACCCACAGACGATAATTTTTAAAATACAGATTTCCGTTATACATCACCTTTGGCTCGATAAAGTGCTTAGATAGTCCGAAAAAAAATCCGACAAAACATACATTGTATATTTGGCATGATAACCTTCCAGTACCTTGAGTAATAATATGTACAAGAAATTTAGCATAAAGAAAAGATAAGAAAACTGAAAAGAATGATTCGTGGGTATTTTGCAATCCGCGTACATAAATAAAAATTTAAAGACTTTGTGTACTCATCTCAATCAATCCGAATTAAGTTCTAAGCGAAATTTTTGAACGGATTAATTGAGTTTAATTTATATATGTATACACGTACACGGAACATTGTAAGTGGCTATTTACAGCTTTCCACATTTTTTAAATTCATTAAGATAAGTGATAAGCAACGACATGGTATAGTAATGCGTTGATAAATTTGTATTCGTATCACGATTCGTTTATATGATAAAAGTAAGAGAGTAAACTTTACAATTTCTTTATTCTGTTTCGTTTGTGCTATAATTTATATCCAATCGACCGCACCAGTTCTCAAAGAATCGAGGAGTCGTCGTCGCGCGGTAAATTGTTTGAGTTATTATTTTATTTTCTTATATCAAGCACAATATTTATTATATAAAGTGATTAATTTTAGAATTAATTTTTATTTATGTCTTCTTTTTGTACTTTACGGAGTATAAAAATAAAATACGAGATAAGAAAAATATTAAGATAGATTTCTTAAATGCGAGAGTGAAACTGGTTTACAAATACCAAACGAAATTCTTAAATTTGTATTTTTGTTCTTACAAAAAATACAAGGAAAGACAATAATGGTTTATACTTTTTTCGTGTCTCATATCAAAATTTCAATGATCACCTTCACAGGAAGATGAGAAGTCCGATACAGATTTTCAAATATACAATTTACACGTACGGAGGTATAACTGCAGCAGGGAAATTTTCTAATTTCAAAATGAAACTTTGCATACCGATTAGGCCCAACTTCCGCTAATTATTATTCACGGAAAAAATTAGTGTTGTCCAGGAGCCGGGAAAACGAGTACAGTAAATTTCAAATCTCCCCTTAAAAACGATAAAAATTAATCTCGGTTTCTAGAAAAAAACTTTAACATTTTCGAAAGTCGACTAAACTGACGAAATTTGTCCTAATCACAGAAATTTAATGTTCACAAATTTTCATTCATAAATTGAGGAAGGACAAGCTAGCCCCTAAAAGATACTATATTAAAACCGAAATACACAAACCGTTCAATAATATTTGTGTTGAACAACGAATTAAACAATAGAAATAAAACGTTCTTGAAACCAAGAAGCTTGGCAATTCAGGATATATATTTCAAAATATAGTGGCTGAATTTGTGCTAATTCAGATTTGGCTAAATTACATTGAACAACAAAAACCTTTGAATGAACGATTTATTGACATAAGTGTTCTCGAAACAAATGAACTTAGAATTTCTGATTGCGTATTTCTATCACACCCCAGATTCTCTAATTCAAAAATAAATTGTAAAAGTGCAATCTTTTACACACTTAAGACATTATCGTAGACGACTAGATTTATATTGGTTACAGTAATGTTTTAGTAAATTCGCATTCTCTAAAATTTATAACTTAAGACAAGATAGCTCACAAACAATTTATCGTGTCTACTTGAATGTGTAAAAGGCTTAATACTTTAGTTTATAGTTTTATTTCAAAATATTTCTTTATCCATTCTGAAGACCATTGACCCCCATCAGCAAAAGCCACATTAACAACCATATACCACTAGTAATAACATCAGCAGCATCACTTAACTCTCAACTCACTCATGTCAGTCAGCATCTTATGAAATAAAAGCTGTAGAACCGCGACGATGGCCCTTTGTCAGTAGAATTGCAAATTCTGGGACGAAAGAAAAATTCGAAGACTTTATAAAAATAAAATTGAAACTGGTCATATTTGTCGGTCATATTTATGTCTATACTTCATTTCGTGTCAGTTTACCAGCAAATAAGTTTTCAACTGCATTATATTCCACGTTATGGCCATCTAGACTGGTGAAAGAATTCGAATAGAAACGACGACCAAAAATCACATTTAACCGAGTTCTTACGTTTTGGAAAGTGGAAAAGACTAATTTTGATGCTTAACTCCGAGTTTTTTTAATTACAATTACATTACATACTATATCGAGTTGAGAGATCTTGTCCCAAAGCATCTGGAGGAGGTGTTCTTTTTACAGTTAAGTCATTGATTTCTACTCAGATTGTCTCGGCAAATGTAACATGTATTTAGGTTCAGCCTGCATTCCACCCAGTTTTACCTCTGAGAAATATATAAATTTCTGTAAAGTCGAGCTAAATAGCCTGAGTATTCCCGTAGACTTAATTATCATTGTAGGTGATTTTAATCTTTCCATAATGTTTTCTGGCATTTTGACCTCGACCTCAATTGTAATATTCCATTTAACGTAACATCTGTGACTCGACCATTTTCGAAATAGTGTTGTCGATGGTATACCATTCCTTTCAAATGACGTCTACCATAAAGCGATGTAAGTTTAACTGAACTTAGAAGAATTATATTTCTGTTTGGAATGCGCATGTGCGGAAACTCGTTTTGGGTTGAGGAACATTCCAACGATTTGGAAGCGGACGTTGAAATGTTTTATCAATTTTTTTTCTCTCGTTTGAAGATCATGTTCCTTTACCAAAAACTTTGACGCTGAATTATCCTTCTTGGTATGACGCTACTCTGATTAACCTAAGAAATAGGAAAAATGAAGCTTTCAAATTAATCAAAAAGGCCAACACAGAAGTGAAACGGATGATAAGCGTTTCGTATGAGGCGTATTTTCAACTAAGATATCGTAACTATATTGCGACTTTGCAGACCAACATCAAAAGTAATCCTAAATACTTTTGGAATTTTTTTTAATACTAAACTTAAAACTAACGGTTATCCCGTCTTCATGTTTGCATGTTTGTTTAGTTTTTTCAATCTGTGTACCAACCTAATAACTCATCTTTATGGTCTTTGCCGGATGCTCAATCTAACCTAGATATACAGTCACCCATCATTCCCATAGAGGTTATATTACTAGCTCTAAATGCATTCGGTAATGGCCGTGGTCCAGATAAGGTACGTTAAACTGTTCTGAAAACATACAGTACCGAACTAGTACGACTACGACTGCTCTTCAACAAGTCTCTGCAAACCGGGATGTTTCCATCGCAATGTAAAATAGCCAAAATAACTTCAATATTTACCTAATTTCTCAGAGTTTCAGCATGACTTTCTTCACCTGGGAAATCAACCTCTACCAATTTGACCAAATTTACTATTAAAACGATAAAAGCAATTGAACAACACCTCCAAGTGAATCCGGTATATATCGATTTTAGTAAAGCTTTAGACTCGATCTGCCATGATAAAGTAAAACAGCTTATCAAACTTTGGGTTCTCAAGTGCATTAGTTAATTGGATTTCTTCGTGTTTACGTGATATAAAGCAACACATTGAAAAAGGGAGTAAAATCTCTAAACCAATTTCTGTTCACTCTGGAGTACCGCAAGGCTCTCACTTGGGACGATGGATCTTCAGCATCTTCACGAATGACTTAATCAATGTTGTTCAAAATTCCAATGTGCTGGTATACGCTGATGATATGAAAATCTTTAAAGTAATTAAAAACTTTGACCATGGGACTGCGCTTCAGGACGATTTAAAAAAAGATAGCCGGTGGTATGAAAAGCAAAATCATTTCGTTCCATCGAAAGAAGGAAGCATGTTTATTCACAATTTATTTTGCCTATGTTCGATCTTAGCTTGAGTTTGATGTTCCCGTATGGTCTCCCTAGATAAAATTAAACGCATTGAAAGTGGCCAAAAACCATTTTTCTAGCTCGTAAAGACGACTGGAACAATGATAATAAACCGTACCACGAAAATCTTTCACGTCTTCCGCCTTATACAGATCGCTGGGGGGCTAGGTGTCTCGATATTAGGAATTGTTCTATTCGGATACATAGACGCAGCTATTTTCTTGGAAAACATTTCATTGTGAGTTCCAGCCAGAGCTACTCGCGGTGTTGTGCGTCTATGTGTAGACAATGTCGACAATTCGTAGAGTATGTAGAATATTCGTAGACAATCTAGATTTTTGCTTATTATTGTTGTTTTCCCATAATTTTTCAGTTGGGGTTTGCCATCTCAGAGTTTTCTAGTTCAAATTGCGAATTTCCAATATTGTGTAAAGTTATAATTCAATTTTTTCAATAACAAATTTTAGCGAAACCTATTGCTGGTATTCCTGGCAAATGAGTAACTGATGATGTCACTTTTCGATTTTAGTGATTTGTTTTTGAAAAAAAAATTTAAAAAAAATGTCGAACTGACTAAGCAGGTAAAAAGTTTATTTTGAAATTGCCAACTGCCACTTGCAAAAAACAGACCTAGCTGTATCGTTACACAAGTACCCTGGGGCTAAAAATAGGGGGGGGGGGGTTTGTGATTTTTCTACGTTTTGTGGTAGATATATTGTGAGTAAATGGCCTCTTTGTTTTCACTGACTTAAAAAAAATCGTAAAAATCGTACAGGCGAATTTAAAAACTTCTTAACAATATTATTAAATATCTTTTCAGGTTTAAATTAAGAAACAATAGAAATTGACTAGTTAGATTAGATGGAATAGACTTAAGGTGCAGAATCTCAAAAAACAGGTTGGTCCGTGGATTACTGCAAAAGCTATTCGAGTTTTGCAGTTTTCAAGACTTACGAGCTTCACGTGTCTGATTGACAACATTTGCGACACATCTCTCGGAGTTTTTAAAGCAAACTTCGTCGTATTTTGCTAGATCAATTCACTGGCATGATTAGGTAAAACCGCCGAGTACAATAAATATGAGCACCTGTAGAAAATCTAAATAAGCATTATAAACTCAAAATGTTTAATATTTGATTTAGAGGCACTGAACAAACTTTAAGATCGCACGATCCTATAATTCTATACAAAATACTAATCTATACAAATTTTATTCTGCATTTAAAATTATCTATCCTGTTTCATAAAATCGAGTTCTGAAGCAACAGTTTACAGAGTGCTTTTTATGTTCCATGTCGATTTTGGTTGGCCACCATTTTGTTTTTGATAACATTTGTCAGTTTGCATTTGACAGTCATAGAGAGAGGTCGTCGTTAACAATTTATTATTGGGAATCTTACGCCGCAACAACGTGTTGAAATTATTAAAACATTTTATTTTTGCCAATAAATCATTATGAGTGACGAAGCACATTTCGACTTGGCTGGTTTTGTTAATAAACAGAATAATCGTTATTGAGGCACTGAAAACCCTCACTTGATACACCAAAGACCACTACGCCTCGTAGAATAAATGTATGGTGCGCTACTTGGGGCGGCGGCATTATCTTTGAGAATGCTAGAATCAATGCTGTAACAATTACTTGTGACCGCTATCGAAACATGTTGGAAACATTTCTTGCGCCCGAGTTGAGAAATACATTTACACATTACAATCAAATATGTTTCGTTGTTTGAATCGCATAGTTCTTTAGTTATCTCGAAATTCTAAAATATAAATTAATAAAACTAATAAAATTTTCGGCCTTTCCCAGAGATGATGATTCAGGTTTACTTGATGAAGGATATAGATCATTACATTAGTTTTTTGGAAAACTAAACAGATTGATAGGTATCTCGGACAGATTTTTAGTTACAAGACATTTTACTTATATTTGAAGAGGTAAATTTTAGTCAATGTTGAATGGCCATTATCGGTCTTTCCCAGAGATGGTGATTCAGGGTTACTTGATGGAGGATCATTATATTACCTTTTAGGAAAACTAAACCTATTGATAAGTATCTCAGACAGTTTTTTAGTTACAAGCCATTTTCCTGAAATTTGAAGAGGTAAATTAGTCAATGTTGAATGGCCATTATCGGTCTTTCCCAGAGATGGTGGTTCAGGTTTGCTTGATAAAGGATGTAGATCATTACATTACCTTATAGGAAAACTAAACAGAAAATGGCTTGTAACTAAAAAACTGTTCAAGATACTTATCAAATTTTGAACAGTTTTTTAGTTACAAGCCATCTTCCTTGATATTTGAAGAGGTAAAGTTTACTAAGTCTTGAATTTCTGTTCAAATTTTAATTATAATTTAGGAAATTTAAATTTTATCATTTTTATTTTAATTACTTTAAATTTATATTGCAGTTAATTTTTTGAATAACATAACTTTTAATATAAATACTCAAACCGCGAAATTATCAAATTGGAAGACTTGAAATACTTCACACCCGTATATACAAATTAGCTAAAAGCAAAGTAGTAAAGTAGAAATTCCAAAAATTGTTAATTTAAAATTCATTATATGGAAGCAAAAAAAACTTTCAAAGAAGGTATCAGAAGGTACAAACTATCGAAATTTCGATCTACAGTAATTGAAATTTTTAATTACCACGAATATATCGAACTTTCTAATGGTTTATGTGCCATTTCATAAAATGGGGTGTGATCAGTTCAAAAAATATTCGAAATACGTATGAAATTCATAGAAAATCAGTAAGAAGGAGTAAACCTCATGTATCCCCTTTCTGTAGAATAAAGTCAATACAAAAGAACAATAAAGTCAATTAAAAGAACAATAACTAACTATGGATCGCAATTTTGATCGTTTGCGTTTTTTTTACTTTGCATTATGATATCTGATTTTACAGTATAAATTTTCACTACATGTGTACAAATCATCTTAGTTCTTAAATAATTAGGGCACATGTATGGTCATTGCTACTCAAAAAGTTTAGTGGCCGAATTTGTCCTAATCCAGAATTAGCCCAATTCCAATGAACAACAAAGAAGTCAATAAAACGGAATATTAAATCAATGTGACCGAACTGTTGACATATGGATTTCATCATTCGTCATCTGATGATTCCGTGGCATCTAATACAACATCATTATCTACTCGTTTGTTTCGAACTGAGAAAACATAATTTATCAGCATGTATTTCTATGAAAAGCTATTTTCACACCAAAATTATCTATTGATACAAATAAAAAGGCGCAAATTCGGTTGCAAAGTGTTTTACATTTAAGAGTCACGTCATAAAGGAAGGTTGCAGTGACAAGTGCAAAGAATGCTACATTTAAGAACCGGTTGTACAGAGGTCCGATGTTAACAAAATGTTTGTTGACACCTCATAGCTTTATTTATTACGCTATCAGAAGACTAAGCGATACGAGGAGCGAAATAGGCTCCCGTGAGTCCTTGAGAGTTAGTAAGGTCGCTACCGCCTACTATTTCAAATAACTTTGCGCTAATACTATTCAAGTAGTCCATGGGATGAAAGGTGAATCATTTCGAGAATATAGGGCTCCAAGTTTTTAGTTTTTTACGGAGCAATAAAACAGTTATTCCAAATTTTTATTCGGACATTCACCGATTTCGGACTCTCACCGTAACATATACACATTAAATGTACAAACATATTTTTTCTGTATGTGTTAAATTCCAAACAGTTTGTTAAGTTTTTCTAATTTTATATATTTGTCAAAATAAATTATGATTGAAATATTATATTTGAGTGATATTTTTTCAGTACGGTTCAACAAGAATGATAAAATCTAATTTAAAAAGACTCAGAAATATTTTCAATCAATTCGCTCAACGTAGAAAAGTCTTGCCTTCATTTTACTTTATTATGATGTTTACGTTAGAGAGTGAGAGAGAGAGAGAGAGAGAGCGCGAGAGAGAGAGAGAATTTAAAGGCTTTTGCAAACATCAACCAAAATCGGATTCGGGAACCACCGATAAAAGCAATTCATTGGGAATAAATATATTCAGACATATTTCCAGAAAGAAAGTGATTTATAAAAAAAAATCTGGCTGAAATTTTTAAATTTTTTTCGTATTTTGATTAGAGAAATATGCGGTCGAAATTATCTCGCTCAGACTAATTACAATTTAAAATAAAAACTGCGATAATAAAATAACCGTTTTTGAACCTAGCATTGAATCGGTGCCTCTGGTGGCATAGCCAGACTGTCTATCATTTACACTATACAATACTTTAAATTTCGTTTTGACATGCTCACTAGTGGCAAAAAATAAAAATAGTATAAATAGAAACCAACATTCAGGCGCAAGCAGGTCGTCTTCCATGCCAGTACTATAGGCTGGCATGAAGCTTTAAAATATCCAGATGGTTCTACGAAAATCGTACTATAGCCGTACGTTCTCGAATTGGCTGGCAACGGCGTAAGGTAGGAGGTGACAAGTGAATCGCGGAAGAGTTGGGAGTGCTTCGGTCATGCACATAATTTTAGGTTTATTATGGACTAACCCAAATGCCCATTAAAAAATTTAAAACTTCACTCTTTCTTAATCAAGTTTTATAGTAGTTCATTTAAAGCTAACAGAACTCAAATGAAAAATCGGATCAAAACCGGAATTAGAACGCTTAACAAGATCTGTTAAAATAAAAATAATTTTAAAATCATTATGACCGAAACAAATGCTCTATTTAGGCTTTATTGAAAACCAAAATTAGATCGCAAACCAAGATTAACTGATATACAAATAATTTTAGGCTCAATAGAGCCTAATCAAACACCCTAAAAAACGGACCAACATTTTAAATTAAATTAAATGACTTACAGCTAGGTCAAGAACGGGTTCAGTCCAAAATTATTTAATAGGGCATTGAATTAGCATAAAATTAACCTTTAATTTCCAATTGGCCCTAAATAATTTTTTGATATGCGGCTGCTTTTATCCTATAATTCTATCTATTTACTCTATCTATTGTGTCTTGTAAGGTTGTGCTGGATGGGTTCTGCAAGATTTAGGAACGTCATATCGGCCATTCCCACTCATGGTAATTTAGGTTTGGTTAGTGTAAACATATTTAGGAAATGTACATCCTTCTACTTCCACAGTATGTATAACACTAAAAAATTGGAAATGACAAACTATTTGTATTGCTTTAACAAACTATTTGTATTCTCTTGCAAAGAGAACATCGATTCTATTTCCTATACGCCCAAAACCAACGTAACGCAACATCTTTCAAGACAGTTTATAATTCACAGAAAAGTTTAAGACGATATTTTTCAGGGATGAAGGCCACTGGAAGTTAAACCACTTCGAGAAAAAGGTCGACGATCATATGTTACTACATCTCCGGAAACTTCGTCTGATTTCTTGGCGGTGGTTCTTTACTCCAAACTGGGTATAATTGCAGTGGGAGTGAGAAGGTCGGTCCGCTTAATGTTGAAGAAGGCGAATTGTCGCAATTGAAATTCACAGGTGAACTCTTTCAGTTCACTGTTTATGGAATTAAATAAAAAAATTTGTACAGGAAAAGTGGATACATTGGAATGATTATTCTTATGACAATTACTATCCTGCTAAGTCCACTAAGACTCGTGATTGAAACTGAGATTTGAGATTTTTACTGATATACGTTTCTCCTATCGGCGATATGCCGAAGTCAAAAAAAGTGGTTTTAAAAAAATTTGTTTGTGCCTTTGTGTGTGGACTAAATGTATTTGTCCTCTTTTTAGCCCAGACGATTTATTTGATCATGGTGAACCTTCATATGTAAACTTTTTTTTTATAAATTGGGAGATCCCAGTGACCGAAATCGGTCCACCGGAAGTAGAGATTTTTGACAAACAAATGTTTTTGATTGATAGGAGTGAAACTTAAGCTTTTTTCATAAATTGGGAGATCTTAGTGATTTTTGGCCAAATTCTGTCCACCGAAAGTGGCAGCTTCAGCGAAGCTTTCTCAAGCTTAAGGATTTGCAAAGAACGACCAGAGTTAAAAGATTTAAATAAATATAAAGATTAAATTTTTAACCAACAAGGGTTAACCTTGTTGCTTTTCTGAAATTTAGCAACACCGTCCAGAAATCACTGATTAAATAGTTCTGTTAACAAGTAATGCCTTTCATTACAGTGGCGTGCATATTACGGTTGGTGTAAGTTTGAAGCTATTGAATAGTTTTGTTAACTGCCATCAATTCTTTCGGCCTTATCCCAACAATGGTGTGAAGTTATGCCCATTCTTAATATAATACTTATTGTGAGATTATTCATTTAGCGCAATTTAGCCTATTCGTTGTATGGTGGTTTGGTAAACATTTTATATCGCGGCTCCTTGAATTTAACGTTATGCGGAAAATATATTTTCAATGAATGATTCGTGTATACTTATCTGTAGTACAGTCACTGTATTTATCTGCATCGATATTTTTAGTCTGGGATATTTAACAATATTTATTTAATCGCATGTTGTCATTCTAGTAATCTGCATTATCGACATAAGGTGTATCATACCTTCTTAAACTTCTGTGTACATGAGAATTTCATTGTAGTACATTAGCATTTTAATGGCCATGTGTGGTAAGAATGAAGCTTCCCGCGTTGCAATGGTTCCATTTAACAAATAACATTGTCGACATATTGTTTACATTCTTTACACTTTCGACGCCATTTTTTAATTGTCTACATAAATTGTCTACATGTGTAGCCTATATCGAAACAGCTACCATCATACTCGGGTATCAAGAATACAGATGCAAACGCTGGATCATTGATGATACTTGAAAGAAAGTTGTAGATCGTCGCCAACTCACGTGGCAAATGTGCCAACAATATACGTCGGAGCTATTACGTTAATAAGGTACGAGAACTGAAAATCTAGAAAATTCACTAATATACTGTTAAGAACGGATTCATCCGGTCAAATCTAAACAATAGATGAAGGACGGAATTGAAGAGATGGAAGGAATATTTCGGAGAGATAATCACCAACAATACACAAATCTTTGAATTAACAACTTCGGCGTTAATAACGGAATTTTTAACACCGGACAATATACAAGTTGAAATATTGAAAAGAGACACACCGACAACTGCAAGAGATGTAATACCAGTAATAACAGAAGTGTGGAATTCTGGTACAATTCCGCGAAAATGTCAATATCATATGTACGATATATCGCCATTCGTTGAAGTCTGCATTCTCGACGTCATCGGTTCAATATTTTCGATTTTTCATTTTTTCGGTTAGGAAATTTCCGATAACTTTTATCTTTACTTTCTTTATTATTCTTTACACAAAAAATGCAAATAATGTTTCGTGCGCCATTTTTCACAACAGGATGGGAAAAAATATTTTTGTATTTTAGAGAAATTTTGTTTTTTTTACTTTGTAGGTGACTTAGAAAATTGTGAGATTTTTTTGCGTTGCATTTCTAACCCCTTAAAGTATAATTAACAGAGAACTTCAACACATGCTAGAACAATATAATTCAGGTGAATGTCAGATAGAATATATCACTCTATTTTCATGGTTTAGATGATTTTGAATTTTGGTATCTGTATAGATTTTTTACTTTGTAAATAAAACTGTGTAACAGACAATAATGGAAAAGAACATCGAAGTGTTGTTTACGAAATTAATACAAATTTATTTCTTCGGGCTAACGGTCCAAGGCCGCTTGATATTTTCTAGAATAGTTAATATTGAAAAGAGACATACCGACAACTGCAAGAGATGTAATACCAGTAATAACAGAAGTGTGGAATTCTGGTACAATTCCGCGAAAATGTCAATATCATATGTACGATATATCGCCATTCGTTGAAGTCTGCATTCTCGACGTCATCGGTTCAATATTTTCGATTTTTCATTTTTTCGGTTAGGAAATTTCCGATAACTTTTATCTTTACTTTCTTTATTATTCTTTACACAAAAAGTGCAAATAATGTTTTGTGCGCCATTTTTCACAACAGGATGGGAAAAAATATTTTTGTATTTTAGAGAAATTTTTTTTTTTTTACTTTGTAGGTGACTTAGAAAATTGTGAGATTTTTTTGTGTTGCATTTCTAACCCCTTAAAGTATAATTAACAGAGAACTTCAACACATGCTAGAACAATATAATTCAGGTGAATGTCAGATAGAATATATCACTCTATTTTCATGGTTTAGATGATTTTGAATTTTGGTATCTGTATAGATTTTTTACTTTGTAAATAAAACTGTGTAACAGACAATAATGGAAAAGAACATCGAAGTGTTGTTTACCAAATTAATACAAATTTATTTCTTCGGGCTAACGGTCCAAGGCCGCTTGATATTTTCTAGAATAATTTGATAAGTTCTTTTGGACTGGAATTTAAAAGAAATTATGTCTAAAGATTGAATAACACTAGTATTGCCTGTGGCTTGGTTTTTATCAAGGGAATTAATTTCTTTTGGTTTGATTAGTAATTTTTATTTGTTGAGCACTGCTGATGAATCCACATTCGGTCCAATTTTTAATTGAATCCAAGCAAGCAGGCTTGTTGTGCATTGCCAAATGATCCGGTGCGCACGGTAATAATTTGTTTTTTACGTTCAATACTGTTCGTAGACACTGACATTCAGTTCAGTGTAAAATTTGAAGAACCGAGTATGCGCGGTGTAAAATTACTCAGGTTGAATAAACAAACACAGAGTATTTTTTGACAGGGCACTGTTTGCTCGGGTTGAATTAAAAAATAGACTCATTAAATCTACTACAGACTTTTTTAATAGATTGTGGATAGAGCTACACGTATTATGTTGCTGATTTAAAAAAAAAAAATATTTTCCATTCAGAGTCAAGGCATTCTTATACATTTCAAGTGTATTTACGAAACATTATCAGTGTGCATGGTCCTGTTGTGCTTAGTACCCGAAGATACAATTCGCATAATATATTTATTCGCTGTACAACAGAGTTTTATCGTAATTATAGGTAAAATTAAAATAAATAGTTTTGTTTCGAATATCGAATTTACCTTAAATATAGCTAAGTACTAAAAAGCATCCCAATAATTTTATTTCAATTGTAAATAAGAATTTTTTGACAAACACACACACACACAGCACAAACACAAACTAAAAATTATTAGATCGATCACTTTAAATCAATATTTTTATTTAGTCACTAATTTTGTAAAATAGAAATAATTAAGCCACGATTAGAGAGATGGAGATGCGACCGAAACGTATAGAAAATTTCTACTGCATAAATTATTTATTTTATTTAAATATTTATAAATTTTACATAAATAGAAAAAAAATATTGAAGATTATTAATATAAATAAGATTTTGTTGTTGTTGTTGTTGTTGTTATAACGGTTGTAAATAAATATAATAATAAACATTAAAATGTACAAATTAAGATTAATTGTTACATTTATAAAACACAATAAATAATTTTGTTCTATATATAGCAGGGGTTCCGTAATCTAATTACGGGTACTTTATGTAATATAGAATACTATACATACTCGTACAATGTGGCGCGTGTGTATTTTATGACCTTTTCAATTGACCTTAAATCTATAACGGCTTGTGTACCCATATACGCGGCGACGATACCATTACGCGTATCTTGGGCTGGCTATCTTTGTACTGTATACTATATTCATGATGTGCTGAATTGCGCGAATTGCGCCGGTTTGCTATACTTATATAAAATGGGCCGAAAAAATATAAACCGAACTGTTAAACTTTAACCCTAGCTATGGTGTTTATGAATCATTTAAGATGTTTGATTAAATATGAAGTGTAGACATTCAATTTTTATTTTTATTTTGTTTTGTGTGAAGTTTGGTTAATTTGCTTTATCTGACATTTTTATTATTTCTGCTCGCACACTTCAAGGCTTCTTGCAAAAAATACAAATCTTAGCGTTATCAATTATTATTGTTGATGTTTGGTTTTTAAAACTCATCATTACATGAGCTGTATACGGGATCAGAGTATTGACACTTGAGCGGTGAAAAATAAATCGCAAATCGTTATTCAATTTGTTCTATCGTTTTGTTAGTCAGTGGGTGCTATAAACCGATTCACAGTCAATAAGTCAAATTGATTGTGTTATGGGTCATTCAATATCTCGTTTAATACTCGTTTTAATTAAATTGAATGATATTTAAGGATGGTCACATTGTAATGAGTTTGATTTTGTTAATTTCTTAGGTGCTATGCACGACCGAGGCCTTTAATTAATGGCGCAAATTCAGAATGGTGGATCCTAATCACGACCTACAATAAAGTCGAATTTGACAAATTGTCGTCTGTAGTGCATTATCGGCAGCCATTCTTTGGCTGAAGAAATCACCGTTTTTAGTGGAATAGCATCGAAACCATAGTCCGACCAAAATGCTAAAAATTATCATGATACTCGTATTTTTTGTTGCTCTAACTTCACTCCGTATAATTTTATGTCAAACAGTTTTTCACAATAGTTTAACAATTTATATATTTTCGATTGATTATAACCAAGCAATTGTAAGTTGAGCAAACTGTCCTTGTAAAATCATAACACAAATCATAATTGTGATAAATGAGTGCGTTTTATGGCGAAAGCCGATAAAAAATATCGTAATATTTTTTATCACTTTTTCCCGGCTGACCGCGGCTCACAATATTAGGATTTTAGTTAACGGTTTCTATAGCTGTTGCTAAGCAGCGGGGTTTTCAAATTGTTTTATTTATACTTGTTTGGGGATAAATATTTTGTTTTCAAGACTGTTTTGGGTTACCTGTTCTGGTTTTTTGTAGATTTAGTTATCTTTGTTTGGTGGTTTATGTCTAAACCTGCAACGGTAGAGGTAAAACAAGTTATCCCAGACTTTCATCCTACAAAAATTAAATATACGCTTCAGGCAATACTACACAAACTATCACGATATAACAATTGGAATCTAAAGTAAACAGACATATTTTAATATATTTATTTCAGCAAAAGTTTGTTGGCCTAAATGACGTAATCAATTTCTGAAAATCATTAAATTGCTCAATCTTTTAATGCTCAGTCGCATTCTATAAAAGTGTCGGATTAGGACGATTCATTTTTAGATACGGCACACTAACTTCTTCATACAGGATCAGTTTCATGAAACGTCTATGCGTCCAAGGACCCCATTGAACTTTAAATTCTTAAAATCATTAAATTGCTCAATCTTTTGATGCTCAATCGCTTCCACAGCCCATTCTATAAAAGTGTCGGATTAGGACGAATTCTTTGTAGATGAGGCTCACTAGCTTCTTTATACAGGATCAATTTCATGAAACTTCTATTCGTCCAAGTGGCGCAATTAAATTTTAAATTCTTAAAATCATTAAATTGCTTAATCTTTTGATGCTCAATCGCTTCCCCAGCCCATTCTATAAAAGTGTCGGATTAGGACGAATGCTATTAAGATGCGAAACACTTACTTCTTCATACAGGATCAATTTCATGAAATTGCTATGCGTCCAAGTGGCGCAATTAAATTTTAAATTCATAAAATCATTAAATTGCTGAATCTTTTGATGCTCAATCGCTCCCACTGCCCATTCTATAAAAGTGTCGGATTAGGACGAATGATTTTTAGATGAGGCCCACTTACTTCTTCATACACGATCAATTTCATGAAACTTCTATGCGTCCAAGTGGCGCAATTGAATTTTAAATTCTTAAAATCATTAAATTGCTCAATCTTTAGATGCTCAATCGCTTTCACTGCCCATTCTATAAAAGTTTCGGTAATTGGACGATTGATTTTTAGATGCGGAATACTTGCTTCTTCATACAGGATCAATTTCGTGAAACTTCTATGCGTCCAAGTGGCGCAATTAAATTTTAAATTCATAAAATCATTAAATTGCTCAATCTATTGATGCTCAATCGCTTCTCCAGCCCATTCTATGCTGTTTGTAGGCATCTAGTTCATTAGGAGGAGCCATATGTTTTTCTTCCAGAACAACCAATTCAAATAATGTTGATTCTGTTCTGGGTTCTGTCTTTTTGAGAAAATGGACCCGTATCTGAAGGTACTTGTTCAACATCATTTGTGCATGTACGTCACTGTTTGTAATATTTACATGCTCGGTGATTTTATTTTTTAAAAGAATGACCCATTAACGTGTTGGATAGTTGCTGCCTTCAATTTCATCTGAGGCATTCTTGAACGGCTTTAAAAAAAACAAAACAACTTTAACAAACAAAAAACAAACCGGGTGGATACTTCCGCTTTAATCCGCGGATAGCGAATAATTGCGGATACCCGTGGATATTACTATCCGGTGCAGGACTCTAGTATCGATACTACAAAATCATCTATGTAATCCTCTTCGAGTATATAGTAAAGAAACTCAGAAGATATTAACGTGTTGAAAGAATATTTGTGAATCTAGCACTGCATTAAAAAAATTAGAATTTTCAATAGTTGGTAATTTATCAAGATATATTTTAACGTCAGTCGTCGATTAATACAAGATTCCAATTCTAGTTGAATTTTTAATAGCCACTGGTGCTGACGTTTCGGCTGTTCCACTCAAAATTTGTAACATTCCTCAGGCCTTAACTACTTCCAAATTATTCGCTGCGAATGGAACGCCAATCAAAGCATATGGGACAAAATATCTAAATTTAGGTTTTGGGTTACCGCGTAATTTCTAATGGGAATTTATATTGGCAGATGTCTCGCTCCCATTATCGGAGCTGACTTCCTTAAAAATACTGGATTGAATGTTGATCTTGGCAAACATCGCCTTCTCGATCCAACGACATATTTGTTTACGACATATTTGGTTCTCAACTAGACAAATGTCAGGTTAATAATCAAATCCAGCAACTTCTTTCTACATTCTCAGAAATTATGACATACTCTCTTAACGTCAAACCAGTTAAACATATGATCACTCATCGGCTGGAAACTTTTGGACCACCGGTTTCCTGTAAAACTAGACGTTTGACACCCGACAAATTAACGATTGCAAAACAGGAATTCGGGAATCTTATGGCACTAGAAATATGTCGTCCGAGTAATAGTGCATCGTCTAGTCCTTTGCATCTTGTCTTGAAGAAAAATGGAGATTGGAGACCATGTAGAGATTACCGAAGTCTGAATCGTGTTACTATTTCAGATCGTTATTCCATTCCACATCTTCAAGATTTTTCGTACCAACTTGAAGGGATGTACTGTCTTTTCTACTCTTGATCTTGTCCAAGCTTATCATCAGATCCCTTCTATTGAACCGTCTGATATTCCAAAAACCGCTATTGCGACTCCCTTCGGTTTATTTGAATTCACAAAAATGACTTTAGGTCTCACGCAGCACAAACTTTTCCGAGATGCATGCATTCCGTATTGTTGGGACTTTTTTTATTCTTTACAATCTTTTCTGGGACCGAAGCACTCCCAAATCTTTCGCAGTTCGCTTATTTACGTCCTTACCTTACAAAGTTGCCTGCCAAATCGAGGACGTACGGATATAGATCCGATTTTGTCACCATCTGTACATTGCATAGCTCCATTGGCATGGAACATGGGTCGGCCCATGAGTTCTGCACTCCAACAGGGGGTCCTAGTTATGTTCCATTTCATCCCAGATCGTAATATGTTGGTGAAAATTCCCTTATGCATCCTGTCTCTTTCTGGCGAATCGAACCCGGTACCTCCCGATCCAAACGCCAAAGCTTTAACCACTGTCGGTATTGTTGGGAATTAATTTTGCATTCATCATTTTGTTCCAAAAATTATCAGACAACGGTTTAATAATCAATCCTGTAAAATGTCTCTTCGCTTCATCTGAAGTTAAATTCTTAGGACATTTCGTTAATACAAATGGCATTCTACCTCTTCCAGAATCAGTTGAAGTCATCATTAATTATGAACGTCCGTTAACGGTTAATTAACTAAAAAGATTTTTGGGTATGATTAATTTCTACACAGGTTTCATTCCAAACGCCGTGACTGATCAACTTTTGCTTAATGATTTTCTTAAAGGCTATAAGAAAGATAGTAAAATTTCAATTAATTGATCAGCAGAGTCCATTGATGCCTTCGACAATTGTAAGGAGAAGTTGTGTAAAGCTACTCTTCTTGCACATCCTTCATCTGCGGCTAAACTCGCTATCATGGTAGGGCTTCGGACACAGCTATCGGTGCAGTGGTTCAACAGTATATCGGCGATATTTGGCAACCACTCAGCATCTTCTCGGTTCGTCTTAGGGATGACGGTTTACGTTGTTTATGGACCATAAACCACTTGTCAGAATCAGGAAAAGGCATCACCGCGTCAATTCTGACATTTGGATTTCATCGGACAGTTCGAAACCGACATCCAACACATTTCAGGCATAGACAATGTCGTCGCAGATACACTTTCCCGCATTAATTTTATTTCTATTCCTGAAAGTATAGATTATGTGCAAATTGTGGATGCCCAAGCCAATGGGTCCAAGTTCCGTTGAGTTTTAACTCTAGCAAAACTATATATTGCGATATTCGCTAATCAAAGACCTTTTATTCCAATTGAATTTTAGCAAATAGTTTTCGAAAGATTCAAAAACTATGGCACAATCCTGTTTAGCTTGTCAGAAATCCAAAATTTCAAGACACACCATTTCACCTCTTGGATCTTGTCAATTAACTTTGCAACGCTTCGCAGAAATTCACTTAGACATCATTGGTCCTTTGCCTATTTCTGACAATCAGCAGTATTGCGTTACATTAATCGACAGGTATACGAGGTGGGCTGAGGTAGTTCCAGGTCCTGATATCACTGCAGCTACTGTCGCTTCTGCGGTATACTCCACATGGATTTCATGCTTTGGGGTACCAAACATTACAGTCACCGACCAAGGTTCGCAGTTTGACTCTTGTATTTTTAATGAATTGTCAGCGTTAATCGGATTCAGACGAGTAGAGACGACTTCTTATAACCCAAAGTTCAACGGTATGATTGAGAGATGACACAGAACGTTAAAGACCGCAATTATGTGCCACGAACGAACTGATTGGGTAATGTTCTTGCCAACCGTACTGTTAGGTTTACACACGTTGCATAGCGATGAACTTAAAACTTCTCTTGCTGAACTTGTTTAGGGAAGTACGTTGAGGGTGTCTGGTCAATTTTTAAATACTTTTTCGACAGATAAAATTCATTAGACAGATTTTGTTAATAATCTTAAAAACATTTCGATGAAATAAGACCGTCTCCGGCTACCAGTCACTCCAGTGTAAACACTTTCAACGTGTTCACATGTGTTTTTAAGGTCGGATTTTGTAAGGAATTCTTTGCATTCACCTTATTCAGGACCGTTTAAAGTTCTCGAAAGAGGAGGTAAGTTCTTCACTATAGCGTAAACGGCAGGTCAAGTGTGATGTCTTTGAATCGTTTCAAACCAAGAGAACTTTCGATCACCAGTTGGATTCCGATGGCACTGATGCGTTGAAAAAGCTTCGCTTCAATCTTCGACCAAAGGAACCAGTACAAACAAGGACTGGAAAAAAATTAGACAACCGTCTCGTTTTAACTGAAGCAGCTTCTGGATCGCCGTCGTTTATGTTATTTGTTTATTTTCGGCCTTGGTACATTTGCATTATCATAAATTCTTCCGAATTCGTTGGGGAGGGAGTATTGTGGCGAGGAGTACTAGTTTGAACGTCAAATTTAATGTCATATTATAAAATTCCAATGAACTCTCAAAAAAAAAACGATGGAAGCGACAAAAAATCCGTATACAAATTTTGTTCGAAAACCGCGACTTGAGAGTTGGGAGTTTTTCTGTTATTTCATCAGCACACTAGATGTAAATATAAGATTTAATTATTATTTGCATCAAACAACAATAATATTAATTTTGAGCATCTAGTAGGTTAGTGAAACAGCAGCAAAACTCCCAACTCTCAAGTCTCAATTTTCGAACAAAATCTGTACTCCGGTATTTAGTTGAAATACACACAAAGCTTAAATCATAAATCACTTTCGCCTGGGGATATAATTAAACTACAGTAACGCTTCTATAAGTCGAATTACTAGTTGCAAAAACAATATGTTACAATACGGGTGTTAGTTTGACTGTAATTAAAACAGCCATCACTTTGAACGTTGCCCTTTATAATCGAATTCTGAAATTTTCCACGAGCATCGGCTACCCGAAAAATACATTACGACTGATGAGTACCACGTACACAGTTAAAAATAGAGCTAAGCTTCTACGTTAAATTTGATCGAGTCACAACTGTGCCACTACTTTGATTTTTTTGAGTCTGGGCGGAGCATTAAGTAAATCAGATGTAACTATCATCATTTATTGTTGATTTGGTAGATGTACTGCTATCTGTAGCATCTGTATATCATACTTACATACATACGTATTACGTTTGTACATCACAAAAGAAAGAATAGAGAAGAATTATATCAGATAATAAGACCGCTCGCAATTCTGTTCAATAACCTTTAAAAAATAACTAACCGAAACAATTATGTTTCGCCTTCCCCAAAAAAAATAGTTTTTTAGTTTGTTAACTTCCACAATGATTCAAATATCGCTAACGTTTGCATTATTTTAAATTCTGTATAATTTAAGTTCAATTGAATCCAAATCTTAATTATCTAAATATGAATGATATAGAACAAAGGGTGACGTCAAAATTTATAAATCACAAAACACAAAAAAAATGCGGAAGTATACTTCGGTTACTAAGTATAGGAGAAGCCCGAGTATCTCTAAACCATAAAATTATTTCCGAGGTGGCTTTAAATTTTGACTATTTATAAGTCTCGAGATATTTTTTTCGAAACCATAAAATTTAATTTTCGACGAACGTTCTTGAACTTCCTCGTAAACGCGGTATTGTTACCGAGAGAAAACAAGACGATAAAAAAAGCATAAAATATGAAGATAAAACTATTAAACTTAATTGGTAAATTGATGATTAATAACAATGCTAATAAAAATAACAACGAAGCTGGATTTTGTGTCTTGCTAAACTCGTTACTTTTCCTGTATCTCACACATCTCATCTCATGCATCTCCGTTTTTCTTTTAAACTTTGACTTCTACGAGTGTACTCGTATGTACCACATTGTCGTTGATTTTATTCTTTTTTGATTTGTCTTCAAAAGATTCAAATCTTTTAAATTTTGGTCTGAATAATTTCTAAATTATTGTCATTATATTTTTTGCTTTTTTGGGTTATTGTACGAATTATAAACTATTTGGCTGAGGCCAAGGTTGAACAATTTAAGCAAGCTTGTTCTATATAAATTGGTTTTGATAGGCAAAATTAGAATTGATGTTTTCGCGCTTTATACGAATTTTGTCTCTATCCTCACTCACAGTTGATCTAATGTAATTTGACCTAGTTTTATTACTATATTCAAACTATGTAAATATTTTTTGCAAAATGATTGTGTGTATTTATAGAAAAGCGTGTACTCTATAGTTTCATTCATGTTTTATTTGAGTTCTGTGCTCGTAAGTAAAACGGGGATGATTGAATATTAAACTTGTTTAGTTTGATTCTAAAGCATCTAAATATTGTTTATCTAATCAATTTAGTAAAAAGCGTGAAGTAAGAGTCACTAAAGTAGCTTAGTTCTTAAAAATAAGCGTGTTAGAAACTTGTTAGTAGAACTGATATACGAGTAGAAGATACTGTTTTCTTAAAACCCTAGAATGATTGGATTGCATACCGAGATTTTCCTGTAAAAGAACTCCATATTACGAGTTGTTTAACTATTATTAGCGGATTCGTAATATAATTCGCTAAGTCGATTATTAATCCATTGTTTACTTGAGATTTATAAATTCTCCTTTTCTCAAAACTGATTCGTTTGAAATTCATTTCTCTGATACTACATATTTTTTAGAAATCTTGGAACAACTTCAGTGTACCAACAAAACCAATTCTGGATATTAATCAAGAAATATTTTTTATATATGTTTGTTTTTTGGGCCACTCAGTAAAATCGAGGGCCTGCTGCAATCTTATTTGGAATTTATGGATATTTAATTGATTTTTTTAATAGTTAAAATTTGCGTTTGGTTCCTACCCTGATTTTATTATAGTAGGTAATTTGAACATACCAGTTAATAAAAATTTAAAACTAATTTCTGAGTACAATTCCAAATTACCACACCAGTTAGTGGTAACATCTTGGATCATGCTATTAGCAGTTTTCTTAATATAGAACGAGTTTTTAACTCAACAATTTAATCTGATATCAGTGAGTTTCCGTAGTGTAGTGGCTATCACATCCGCCTAACACGCGGAAGGCGCCCGGTTCCCGATCCCGGGCAGGGGAAACATTTTACTACAAAGGTAAATTCTCGTTTGCGTTAGAATTTTTGATTTATAATCAAATCGTTTTGTATTATTTTCGAGATGAAAACAACTCAAGGCCATTTGTTTTGTGTGTCAGAAAAGTAGGCGACTGCATAATCGACACTCATTGTTAACTTGTTTTTATCAAATTTTTATCGTTTTATTGAGTTTATCAACTTATAATTAATTAATGTTGATGTGTTTAAATTTGATTTACTATCTATTTGTATCAGGTAGTAATACATAATTTTGTTGATATTAGCCGAAAATTACATGTGGTTGAAGTTATCAGTAAATTTTTGCCGAAAAACATTTGAAAAATCAATATCACATAATTCAAATGTTTAGTGGTAATTTGAGCTGGGTGAAGTTAGAGACCAATTCGTAAATAGCTGGATCCCATATTTATAATTTGTCGTGTTAGGAGCCAATGAGTTTGAGTTGTGGTACTAACAGTGATCAACTGTGCCCAAAATCAGGCCATATTTTATGTATCATCATGGTGAAATAAATTAAAAGCTGGACGCATATTTAGTGGTAACTTGTACTTCGTGAAGTTAGATTAATTCATAAATAGCTGGATCCCATATTTATAATTTGTCGTATTAGGGGCCAATGAGTTTTAGTTGTGGCACTAACAGTGAACACCTGTGCCTAAAATCAGGCCATATTTTATGCATCATCATGGTGAAATAAATTAAAAGCTGGACGCATGTTTAGTGGTAACTTGTACTGGGTGAAGTTAGACCAATTCGTAAATAGCTGGATCCCATATTTATAATTTGTCGTATTAGGGGCCAATGAATTTGAGTTGTGGCACTAAAAGTGAACACCTGTGTCAAAAATCAGGCCATATTTTATGTAGCATCATAGTGAAATAAATTAAAAGCTGAACGCATGTTTAGTGGTAACGTGTACCGGGTGAAGTTAGACCAATTCATAAATAGCTGGATCCCATATTTATAATTTGTCGTATTAGGGGCCTAAAATCAGCCATATTTTATGCATCATCATGGTGAAATAAATTAAAAGCTGGACGCATGTTTAGTGGTAACTTGTACTGGGTGAAGTTAGACCAATTCGTAAATAGCTGGATCCCATATTTATAATTTGTCGTGTTAGGGGCCAATGAATTTGAGTTGTGGCACTAACAGTGAACACCTGTGCCTAAAATCAGGTCATATTTTATGTAGCATCATAGTGAAATAAATTAAAAGCTAAACGCATGTTTAGTGGTAATTTGGACTGGGTGAAGTTAGACCAAATCGTAAATATGGATTTATAATTTTATTAGCTGGATTTATAATTTTATTAGATGTTCACTGTTAGTGCCACAACTCAAATTCATTGGCCCCTAACACGACAAATTATACATATGGGATCCAGCTATTTACGAATTGGTCTAACTTCACCCAGCACAAATTACCACTAAACATTTGAATTATGTGATATTGATTTTTCAAATGTTTTTCGGCAAAAATTTACTGATAACCTCAACCACATGTAATTTTCGGGTAATATCAACAGAATTTTGTACTACCACCTGGTGCAAAATATGTCGATAATGCAGTTGTTTCCAAAAAATTTCGGCCAACTTCAGTAGCAGATGTGTAAATCGTAATTTTTCGAAGTTTATGGTTTTCGGCGTTTTCTTTTATCTGCATTATCGATTTGTCGAGTGCAAATCTGTCACTGTGAATAAATTGTACTAGATTGCATGCTAGATTTAGAAATTTTATCATAGAATTAAATCTAAATCTGGAGATTTTTATGTAATGTATTTTATTAATATTTCGTAATCATACGCTTTAGGTAAAATGGAAGGTAGATTTGCATAACTAAAATAGGATCAAAAATAAAGACGTCACTGCCTTTGTTAAACGACTGACGTCTTCATGTCGGGCTAATGGATTGTTGGTTGAATTACAACATTTCGGACTTGGGCCTGTTTAATGCCACACTTACTTGATGTCAATTTTATGAGTTTGGTGATGTAACAGTTGGAGCAACAGGGCATTGAACTTTGTTCGTGTAAGAAGAAGCCAGTTGGTCTAGCGTGTTAGGAGGAGGGATGTTTTGAAGTTTATTTATCATTTGGTTTAAATATCGACATAGCTAGATGCACAACATACCATTATAATATCTAAGTGGTGGCTAATTTTGAGGAACTCGAAAAACAATTCTAAAAACACATTCTTGAAACTCGCAGCCTGATGATTCAAACAACGATTCTCTTCCAACGCGATTACAGAAGAATGTGATCTAACTTTGCTTAATCGTGGATCATATAAGAATTTATGGTAAAACAGCAGTTTGTTTTTATGACCTCGATGGTAATTATCCAGAGGTCTTACTTGTACGAGGGTCATAGTTGTGTTTTAGTATTTTAATCGGAGCAGGATTCACACTTGATTGGTGAGGTTTTTAAATACAACTAAATATGTCCTTCTGTTGGTGTGCGTAACTCGGTGCCGGTTCGGTAGACTACTGTAAATGTACATATGTGTATGGATAAGGTGAGAGTGGCCACTTAGTAAATTGCTAGGCAGTTTATTTTTCTGTTGTAATTGTGTAGTTGTATTTATTGGTTTGATGAGTATGTTTGAATGTATATGTATGTTGATATGTATATTTGTATATGTATATATGTGTGTAATCATGTGTTCATGCATTTGTATATGTTTGTTTATGTATATACGTGTAGGTGTTTGTTTGTATGATGAGTTTGTGTGATGTGTGTGTGTGTGGTTGTACGTATGGATGTATGTATTTATATGTGTCAGTATCAATATGTATGTATATGTATGTTTGTAAATGTATATGTATATGTATGTATGTGTGTGTAGGTATATATATGTCTGTGTATGTATGTGTATGTGTGTAGTTTTGTGTATATATGTAAGTGTGTGTATAAATGTCTATGGGTGTGTGTACGTATATGGATGTATGTGTGTGTATGTGTATATTGACGTATGTATGTATGTGGTTATGGAAGTATGTTTTTTTTTGGGTGGAGGAAATATTAATCACTCATATTAATGAAGTTTTGTTTCTGGAAATTTACCAATTAAAATTTTTTTAGGATCTTGTTTATTTATATCCAGAAAATAAAAATTATTGTGCCGTCTTGTGCTTTACTAACTATTGACTACTTAGGTGTCTGAAATCGGATCAAGTCTATCATATCTAATAATCTTTCCTATCCCTCCATTTTGTTATATGTAAAAGAGGTGTTCGGTAAGCCCGACGTATCCGGAATCCCTGCTTAGTCTTGGCCATACATTCTAATCAATCAATCAATCAACAATTGCAACTGATATCAGTGATCATAGTTTTATTTTCTCCAAATTCGTGTTTAAACCGAAATACATAAATAAAAAATTAAAAAGGAAAACGGTAAATTATGACCAAGTTAATTAGTAACCCTGATTCAACCCTAAAATTAATCTGTGAAAAATATAATGAACTGGTCGGTAAATATTCGAAGTCGAAACAAGTACATGGGAAAATCAAAAATGCTAGTAATTGTCCCTGGATGAATCTAAATCTTTGGAATAAAACGCACCCTCAAAAGATTTAAACAAAGTACAAGTGGCAACAGCCTCTCTTCTACAAGTAACAGTAACACTGAATTATATAATCTGCACAATAGTAACTCTAATTCTAAACGTAATTCAGCGTTCTTTTCTCAAATATTGACGGATTTATTTAATGTAGTGTTTGAAACCGGTAACAATCAGAATATTGTTTGAAGATTGCAAAAGTGGCACCAATATTTAATTCAGGTGACTGCAAAGTTGTTAGTAATAACCGACTAGTTTCTGTTTTGCCTGTGTTCTAAGCGCTTTAAAATTTTTTTAATGTCATCAATATGGCCTTAGACAGGAGTCTGGCACTGGTACCACTTTAATTGAGATTACTGATTTGATATACCGAGCTTTCGATAATCAGGAGTATATATGTAACCTATTTTTAGATCTGCATAAAGCGTTTGACTACTTCTAAATAAGTTGTATTGCTATGGCTTTGGGGGCTCGGCTTATAATCTTTTGATGAGTTACCTTCAAAATCGTAAACAATTTGTGGCTTTAGATTGTGTAATTAGGAGTACTCTAACTATTAACTGCGGCGTTCCTCAGGGTCGTGTACTTGTCCCTATTTTGTTTCTGATTTTCATTAATGATATATCCCACCAACCTCTGGCTGGAAAAATTAGAATGCTAGAACTTATAGAATATTTCGATTTAAATAACCTCAACAAAACTAAATTTATTATCTTCCAATCCCCATTCCTGCCTCATTGCGATTTCCAACCCTTGCAAGTTTCAAATGGTATTATCGACGGGGTTGATAAACTCAAATATTTTGAAGTTTTATTTGATAACCATATGTCTTGGAATGAACACGTTCATACGTTGAGTGTAAAAGTCGGTCCATTTAATTATTAAATTAGGAAGCTTGCTCCTTTGTGCCACCACTCATTCTAAAAATGATTTATTCTTCATTTAATCATACCAGATTCTATTTTGCGATTGCTTGTTTTGGTAATAGTGGGAAGAGCTGCAAAGCTATCTACACGCTTCCACAATTGTTTCCCTCCGTCGAGTTGAATAAGAATGTAACTGAAAGTATCCTGCCAATAAACGAATTATTCCAATTTCATGTATGAATATTTGCGGATGCCGTCAACGCCGTTACAAAATAAAAAATAGATGGGAGTAATTGTTGTGGCCAAAAACCGACTTTCTTTTACGGCAAATGTACATAATTTCTAAAACGAAAATTTGATCTTACCCGATTTGTGATAAGAATTGTCTTGTATAATTAAAAATCATTATTCCTGCTTAAATTTTAGACACCCACCAAGGTCAACCCTTGTTAAAAAATTTAATCTTCATTGCAAATATTGAAAAAGCTCCTACGAACGCTGCCACTTCTGGTACAGAGATGACCACCACATTTAGCAAAGATCCCCAAATTTATAGAAAAATCTTTAATATGAAATTTTATTCTACATAGTCAATCCGGCTGGTTTGTAGAGATGCCGAATTCTGGTCAAATAAATTGTTTTTTATCGAAACTCGCCATTTCCAGTAAAATTTAAAATATGATCTGAACTAAGTTTGTTTGAAATTTAATTTACATTTTTTTAAAATTTTTTAATCGTGTTTTGCATAAAACGAAAAGGCTCCTATGGAAGCTGCCACTTTCGGTGAAACGTTTTTGGCCAAAACTCTGGAATCTCCCAATTTATGGAAATAGATTAGATATGAAATTTCACCCAGATCAGTCAATTCGTCAGTGCTTTAAACCTGCACCGACCATGCGCCTCAATGAAACCTGTACCTTAATTTGTTACACATTTATTACAACCATTCCCGATTTTATTACAGTTACCGTTTGCGAGGTACGAGTGGTCGGATTAGCTTACAATTAAACCTGCATTAAATAAATTCAATTACATTGAATGTTAGTTCAAGACCACCCCTATAACTTGCCTAAGGGTAAATTTCATTCCAAAACGATTATTTATTGCAAAAGCGTCAAATTTAACCAACTTAATAATTTTTTTACACCAGACTGCCACCAGCTTTTGGGAAAAAAGTTGCAAGAAGTCTTGTCGAGACTGCTCTTCACAAAGTTCACAAAGTAACATTTGGCCCCATATCTAGTGGCGGTCTGGTGTAATAAATTATTAAATGTGGTATAAAGTCGACTTTTAAATTACCTATTTGAAGCCTTTACCGTTCGGGCCAATTCCGCGTATCCTGACACAAACACCAATGCTTCGAACCAATCTCTGAATCTCAGCTATTCGGAATTTTTATATGAAAGAATGTCATTGTAGCTTATGGCCAATTACAAGAACCTCAGAGATTAGTTCCCATAGTGGGTTTATATGTTAGAAATGACATACAATGTGGAGTTATCAGTTAATACCATTTCTGCCATATTCGTCAAAGCCATTCGTGTAACGACAAACTTTCATATAAAGGGTGTTTTTTTAAGAGGTTGCCGATTTTTTTTTTGAATAAAACACATATAAAATTATGAAATGACCAAAATTTTTTTTTATTTGGTAGATAATTTTTTGGCATTTAACATTTAAACACAATTTCTGGCATATGGCTACCACGACTATTTTTCACAAATGTCATTCTGGAGGTCCAATTTTCCAGCACTTTTTCAAGCATTTGAGGGCGTATGTCAGCAATGACACGTTGAATATTGGTTTCCAAAGCGTCAATCGATTGAGGTTTATCCACATAAACCAATGACTTCACGTATCCCCACAAAAAGTAATCGAGTGGCGTCAAATCGCACGAACGCGGAGGCCAATTCACCGGACCATTTCTCGAAATAATGTTGTCGTTGAAAGTTTCTTTCAATAAGTCGATTGTTTCACGTGCTGTATGGCAAGTGGCACCATCTTGTTGAAACCACATTTCATTCATATCCATATCTTCAAGATTTGACAACAAAAACTCATTTAACATGGTTCTGTATCGATTTCCATTCACGGTAACGCGTCGTCCTTCCTCATTTTTAAAGAAATATGGACCGATGATCCCACCAGCCCATAGACCGCACCAAACAGTACATTTATCAGGATGCATTGGTAATTCTAGAACGGCGTGTGGATTATCTTTGCTCCAAATGCGACAATTTTGTTTGTTGACGTATCCATTTAACCAAAAATGCGCCTCATCACTGAAGAGAATTTTACGGTAAAAAAATGGATCTTCGTTCAATTGATTTAACGACCAATCACTGAATTCACGGCGCAAACGATGGTCGTGTGGCTTTAATTCTTGCACCAATTGAATTTTGTATGGCACCAAACCCAAATCTTTACGTAAAATTTTCCATAAAGTCGATGGACAAAGTCCAATTTGCTGAGCACGACGACGAATCGATAAATTGTCGTTTTCTTCGACACTGGCCTCAACGACAGCAATATTTTCTTCTGTACGAACTCTTCTCATTCTTGTCGGTGGCTTGGCATCCAAAAGAGTGAATGTAGACCGAAATTTGGTAATTACGTTCTTTATGGTGGTCTCTGACGGACGATTATGTGCACCATAAAATTCACGAAGTGCTCTATAAACATTTTTAATTGAACACTGATTTTGAAAATAAATTTCCACGATTTGAAAACGTTGTTCTGGAGTTAACCTATTCATAATGATTTGCCAAACAATACTGAGTAGAAATGCCACTTTGAGCTGTCAAAACAACTGTCATAAAATAAAACGACATCTATCGGAAAAACAAACCTCCTAAAAAAACACCCTTTACAAATCACTGATAGAGTTAATATCCAAAAATTCTATGCAAGAGCCCTGCGGCTTATTTCGAAATGGCATTAATCTATATAACCACTATTGGACCCAATCACTGAGACTCGTGTAATTTTCCATAAGCTACAACGACGTATATGTACCAGATGTACAAGTATGAAATGCGAATTTCAGACAACAGATGGTGCACCAATGCTTTGTACTATATATAAAAATGTGACACGCGCTCTTTTGTTGTGTCATCAACGAGTGTCAGATGCACACGAGTGATAAATTTGAAAAGTGTGTGCATAGTGTTGTATTGTAGTGTTCAATATGTCGAAATTTGCACCGAACAAAGATCGTTCGCGAACAGCATTAATTTTTTAAAACTGCTGCTGAATCAAACCGATTATTTTGAGAAGCATTATGGTGAAGATGCTCCATCGCAAGATATGTGTGACCGATGGTTTCTGAGTTTCAAAAGTTGTGACTTCGTTGTTGCAGACAAGGAACGTGGAAAGCTTCCAAAAAATGAAGATGGGGAATTGAAAGCAATGTTGGACCAAAATGATTCGCAAACATAAAAAAACTCGCCGAGTAATTGGGCGTTAGTCAAGAAGCTGTTTCCAATTGGCCACGAGAGATGGGAAAGATTCAGAAGACCGGTAGATGGGTACCACATGAGTTGAACGACAGGCAAATGGAAAACGGACCACAAGACCGAATCGCAGAGAGGCATGTTTTACTATGAGCTGTTAAAACCTGGGGAAACGGTAAATACTTAACGTTACCAACAACAATTGACCAATTTGAACAATTCGCTGCTTGAAAAAAGGCCAGCACAAAGCCATTTTTCTTCATGATAATGCTCCATAACATACGAAACCGGTTCGTGACACATTGGAACCACTCAACTGAGAAGTTCTACCCCATGCGGCTTACTCACCAGTCTAACCTCCTTCCGATTACCACTTGTTTGCATCGATGGGTGCAATTGCAGCGCTTGGATTCGTACAAAGATGTGAAAAATGGCTCGTTCAACGGTTCACAGCAGAAAGGGAAGACTTTTACTAGCGTAAAAACATTCACAAATTCACATATTGCCTAAAAGGTGAAAACAATGTGTAACAAGCGATGAAGCATACTTTGAATAAAGCACCTTTTATCATTTTTCGAATTTAACATGTTTTTTTAGTAAAAAAAATCCGCATTTCATACTTATACACCTGGTAAACTGTTAAGAAATGTGTACGTGGACAAATATCTGTGTAAAATCTATATTTTGTCCAAAAATATAGTTGTGGACCCTCGTATAAATGTCTGTTCAAACTTTTTAAAGTATCCATTGATTAACAAGTGTCCATTAGTCTTTAAACAATAGGTGGTAACTTAATCGTAAAAAGTGTGAGGTTCACATCTTTTAATTGCCAACACTGTTTTCATTGACAACCAATTTGACAGCTGGCATTTGCTTTGTCATTAGTTTGATTTGCCATTTCATAATGAATAGACTTACGCCAGAGCAACGCTTGCGAATTCTTGAAATTTTACGTCTATTTTACGGTCGTCATAATCGTCCATCAGAGCGGGTAATTCGGTTAACTATGGATCATTTTCGCATCACGTATAGTCTAAATGATAATACGTATCCAGTAAGGCGTCAAACAGTACGTACCGTGGTGGTCGAAGCAGTTCAAAATACTCGTAAAACTGCTGGAGGCTCTTTAGAAGAGGCAAGAAAAGTAAAGCTGCTAAGGACTGGGATTGCTACAAGGAAGTCCTCAAAACATAGAAATACGTATTCAAAAATTCTAAATCAAAAGCCTCTCTCCAGGCTATACTGGAGTAAAATGCAGTATTTATATGAGATATCTAGGCTGTGTAAAGCGCTATCTCTAAGTCCTGCCACTCAGAGTTTTCTACAGCGACCGGATGGTTCTTGCAGCGTAGCTGGTACAGAATCCTTGGAGCTAATACTGAAAACTCACATTCCAGGTAGCTCCATAATCTGCACCACAAAGGCCAAGGGGCAACAGAGTCACACGCATTCTACGTAAGGTTATAAACAGAATAAAAATCCTATAAGTCGCTCGGGCTGGATGGCATTATACTGGCGTATGTCCAACAATTGACTGACTGAACCATACTGTGCCTGGAAGTTATCTTCAGGAGTAGCCTAGAACTTTGTCACATCCTAGGAATTGGACTGAAGTTAGTGTAATACCTAAGGCGGGACAAAGCTCTCAGTGCAATCCCAAAGACCTTAGACCCATTATTGTAGCCTCTTCCCTACAAACAATTTTGAAAAGCAGAGAGAATCCCACAATTAGAGTTCGATTGAGCCAAATAGGCTATCGAAATCTTAACATGCTTATTGCAAAGGGAAATCTATGGAAACTGCTCTCCATTTCCTTATTGTGACTTCTCCAATAGACAATTTGTGCGTAGAAGCACACCGCAAGGTGGAGTGTTAGTCTTTTTCATTGTAACTTGGTCTTAAATGATCTGCTGTTAAACCTGGAAGGGTGTGACATTAAGGCGGTTGCTTTTTCGGTTGATATTGCGATTGTGTCTAGTGAAAATCTCCTTGCACCTTAGGAGAACGCGTGCAAAGTGCACTTGACATTCTCTCTAATTGGACTAACAGTTGCGATTTGAATGTGAATCCACACAGAACTATGTCGGTCCTTTTCTCTAGGAAATACAAACTTCTTTAGATCGAGTTCCTTGCTTAAATGGTATTGGACAGAACTTTACTGGTAAAGCGAAGTAACTGGGTCTCATTCTGAACAGCAAACTAAGCTGAGAAAAAGTAAAGAAAGCTGCAAAAATGCGATTGAAAGAGATGTAGTTTGGAGCCCCACATTGTACATTAGCTCTTTATTTATACTATCAGGTCCATTTTGTTATATGGAGTTACTGTTTGGTGGCGAATTTTACATATTCTGACCAACCTAAGATCTTTGGTGAAAATACTGCGTACAGCTGTCTTGTGTATTAGTGGGGCTCTTAGGAGCATATCTACTCAAGCACAGTAGATGTATTATGGCAGACAATGATTGGAATAGAATGAGATATGTTCCTAAAGTATTTAATCCACTAAGATACACATCATTGAAATTGAGTGTCAATTACCCAAACATTCTGAAGTAAATTATCAAGTGCAGGACATCACTCCTTCTCCTAATGATTCGTTTAATACTAATCCTAAAGTTCTTCCAAATAATTTTGCAAAAAGCTCTCCAGTCATTTGGAATCGTAAAATCCTGGACATAAACGGTGTTTAATCTATGAAATTTTGGCTTATTCTGGGTGATAGTCAGATCAGTGAGGTTACCAAGACGTTGGAAGCTTGGTTTCAGACTACAGTAACCTAATAATTCGCTAAGGCATTGTGATTATACTTTGTATGTAAATGCAAAGTATTTTAAATATTTTTGTAGTTTGGCCGAATTTTTTAATTTAAAGAATTCAAGTTTCATTAGTTCGAAACAAAGCTTCCAACGTCTTTCCTCACCTAGGTATTTCATCTGTTAGTTTTTTTATTTAACACCTTTTTTATTGAAAATCATTGGTTGTATGCCATTACATCTATACAGTTGCAGGCCTGCATCCGAATCTCAAAATGTTTGACGATTTTTTCCAATAAGAGCAGTTCAAGAGCATAGAGCGTTTTTACCCGGTCCATCTGTCTTTGTACGAAACTTTGTTCAAGCAATTATTTCTCAAATAAGTTTGCACCGAAGTTTGTTAAGGCAATTATATTTCGGAAAATTGTTTCAGTTTTGTAAGAAGTGAAAGATGAAATAGGTAAAAATATTGGAGTATATCTTGCGCAAGCTATAAGGTAATATAATCAGTTAATTATCAAGTGCAGGACATCACTCCTTCTCCTAATGATTCGTTTAATACTAATCCTAAAGTTCTTCCAAATAATTTTGCAAAAAGCTCTCCAGTCATTTGGAATCGTAAAATCCTGGACATAAACGGTGTTTAATCTATGAAATTTTGGCTTATTCTGGGTGATAGTCAGATCAGTGAGGTTACCAAGACGTTGGAAGCTTGGTTTCAGACTACAGTGACCTAATAATTCGCTAAGGCATTGTGATTATACTTTGTATGTAAATGCAAAGTATTTTAAATATTTTTGTAGTTTGGCCGAATTTTTTAATTTAAAGAATTCAAGTTTCATTAGTTCAAAACAAAGCTTCCAACGTCTTTCCTCACCTAGGTATTTCATCTGTTAGTTTTTTTATTTAACACATTTTTTATTGAAAATCATTGGTTTTATGCCATTACATCTATGCAGTTGCAGGCCTGCATCCGAATCTCAAAATGTTTGACGATTTTTTCCAATAAGAGCAGTTCAAGAGCATAGAGCGTTTTTACCCGGTCCATCTGTCTTTGTACGAAACTTTGTTCAAGCAATTATTTCTCAAATAAGTTTGCACCGAAGTTTGTTAAGGCAATTATATTTCGGAAAATTGTTTCAGTTTTGTAAGAAGTGAAAGATGAAATAGGTAAAAATATTGGAGTATATCTTGCGCAAGCTATAAGGTAATATAATCAGTTAATTTAATCTTCTGCCCGGCTTTGACACGTTCTCATGGGTGTGAGTCTGGCCCATGAATGTTACAATTTGGTGCAAATTGCTCCATGGCTGAAAACCTTTACATTGGAACGCGACATTTGTTGTGCCCATCACTGATTTATGGACTATGCATGTAGAGCGTAAAAAATATAATATGTCTTGCATTTAACCCCGGTAAAAATAAACGGTCTTCAAAAATAAACGTTATTTTTTGTGTAACACAATATCGAAAATCAATCATCGAAGTACAAGATGCATTTCGAACTTTTTCTGGCCACTCTGTGGTATAATAAAAATATCAAGAACGTACCAATGGTAGAAAATATAGGAAAAAATGTATCGGAGAGGTTGTGACCCAGAATGTGGTATATTTACGGCAAGCTTATGCGATTTGCAAAAGAACGTCATGGAGTCCAACCCAGAATTGTTTATCTGTCGATTTGCGAAATGTATTTTATTTACGAAAAGGATAGTAGCGTTTAATGCAAGTATGATAAGCTGGCACTTTCCATCATCAAGTAGAGCTAAGCTTAAAACGGCAAAAAAGACCAATGGGTTCAACAGCTTTCACGACGCTGTAAAATTATTGAGGAAAGGCAAAAATTGTGATTGAAAACGAGTTTTATTTTTGGACCGATTTAATATTAGATAGGATAGAAATGTCTTCTATAAAAAAAAACACTTCTTTTAAGTAATTTAACGATAAAACAGTCAATTTTGAATAGTATGGAGGTTTTTGGTATACGTGTCGTGTTCGTCTGCAATTTATAATTTATTCGTTTTTCCTGCCACAAATTGATTAAAAACAGTGGCACAGTCAAAAGATTGTTTAAGTAAGTGTATGGCAGTATATTTGAGAATGTGGTCTCTAAGGCGTTTGCGCACTTATTGTGACCAACGGGAAACGGTACCGGGGCAAGAGCGAGACTTGTGTCAAACAAATTGTCTGTTTCATTGTTAGTTTGTTTCATAGTTCATATAATTTTGAAATACTAGCTTATTTATGTACTTAATGCTAAACTGCAATTCTTCAATTAAAATTTCTGATTGCAAAATCGAATATTAAGAAATATATTAATGGAGCTAAACATAAACAAATTTGTGCACAACAGCAACACACGGAGACAAAACAGAAGCAAAGTTTATATCTGGTATTTAAACGCGTGCACATACTCGTATTTCGAATCATTCAAAACAAATGTGCCATAATATTTTTTTAAAAGCAAAATATCTGTCTGGAAATCAGCTTATAATATTTTTTTAATTAAAGTTTAATTCATATTTCGTAAGAAACTAGATACGGCTACTATCGGGAACGCATAGAACTGTAAACAACTTCTATATATATATATATATATATATATATATATATATATATATATATATATATATATATATATATATATATATATATATATAATAACAAATTTGTACTGTACGTATTGCACAACCATACACAGTGTGTGCTGATAACACGGCGCGAGGTTATTAAACATTATCACAACGGGATTTTCCATCATTCAGCCAAGCGCACTAGTTCACGATTCTGGGTCAAATTTCCATTTTCAAAACAGAGAATTTAAATCAAAATAATATTTCCTGAAATAACAATTTCCAATCTAAAAATAAAATACATCAATCCAGCAATAATAATAACTTAATACGACTACGAGGAGATGACTCAATTTACGCTTGTTACAATTATTAATTTAAATCTCATTTGTTTTTGTTATAAATAACATATTCATCTCGTGACGATTTCTTAAACACATCTCTTATTGTATGTAACATCAATTCCATAATAACAACATCATAAAAAAAAATCGGTCAAAGTCAAAATATGCTGTTAAATCAGTCATAAATTAAGCCGGCCCACCGTATAATGTACACGAAAATATTTTTGATTAAACTAAATTAATTTGTTAGTTATAATTTAAATTTATTACATTGAATATATTTTTGTAACCAGTTTTGTTTAACTGCTGATTGAAGAAATTTTTCTTACTAAAATTAGTTTAACCCGTATAAATGTTAACATAATAGCGGCTCCTAATTCATATTACGCGTTATGTTACTTGTGTCGGCGCCGAAAATTACACTTACAAGACGAGTACTTTACATATTATGTCGTATGAAAGTCTGGATAATGAAATTCTAAATTATTTGGCATATCTTGAAATTAGGTTTATGGCAAACGAGAAATTTATTCTAAATTCCAGTTTACGCACATTGAGTGCAATCAGCTAAGAATTCTTTAGGGTAGATAAGAATATAAGATAAGAATATGACGTTCTGTAAGTATGCGTGTGAAATACGTCCAAAAAAAATCCCAAATTTGTTGCACGCAACAAATGTTGCGCAGAAACCTCAAAAAATATAAGGATTGCTTTGAAATAAAAATAAATTATAGATTTTCAGCGCGTAGTATGAAATAAAAAATCATACCACTAAACTATGCATCAAATTTCAATTAACAAATTTGTTCAGCAAATTTCAAAAGATTGGCATGTGGATAAGTTTTCTAGAGGTTGTTGCTGTTGCATAACATTTCAATTAACAAATCTCTTCAGCAAATTTCAAAAGTTGACATGTGGGTGGTTTTGTGGAATTCTCATGATATGGCCTCTTACCGCGACAAATTAATCGAACGATTACTGGGGTTGGCGACATCAATAACGAGCCTTTTACAAAGTGGTTATTGCAACAAATTTCAATTAACAAATTTGTTCAATAATTTCAAAAGATTGACGTGTGGATAGATTTTCTAGAACACAGGAATCGTTCGATTCATCTGTCCTGTTATCAGAACGTATCACGAGCGTTCTAAAAAACAACCCACATCTCAATCTTATGAAATTTGTTGAACAAATTTGTTAATTGAAATTTGATGCAACAACCCATTTGTAAACGACCCGTAATTTTTATCACCGACCCCAGGAATCGTTTGATTCATTTATCCCGTTAAGAGAGCATATCGCGAGCGTTCTAGGGAATCTACTCACATGCCTAACTTTTTTTTTAATTGAAGCACACAGGCTTATCGCCGATTTAACGGCAATATTGATCGACTCTTTAACAAAGAACAATTTATGATAAAAAGTTATGATAACATAAGAAATAAAAACACCAATAAAAATATAAAATATAAAAGGACAAATAAAATAAAACTAAAATTAAACTTCGTCAGATTAAAACTCTAAATAGAAAATCGATATTAGGGTGCTCAAGACGCCAAACTTTAAGTACCTGTAGAAATGATTTCGAATTTATTTGTTGTCGAATGCTAAGCGGAAGTTGGTTGAATAAGGAAGGGGCAGTTACCAAACTCAAAAATAATGGCCAAGCAGAAACCCGAGAAGATTTAAAACACGTAATACGAATAGCATATTTCTGAACAAATATGAGAATTTTTAAAGTTAAATGACAGCAACCACCCCAACATGATAACGCATATTCAAGCCTAGAGTTAATGCAAGCATAGTAGAATTTTAACCATACCGAGTTAGGTGCGTAGAGACCAGTATTAATAGATATAAAGTTCGTACCGTGCTAAGAGACTTTTTTATTTTATCGAGATGTTGCTTCCAACTCAGATTACAATCAACAATAACTCCAAGGTACTTGAAGCTCTCAACACTTTCAATGGAAATGCACGGGCTGGAGCAATTAACAGCATTACAAAAACTGGAATGATACGTTAACGGTGAACCCAAATTTAGCAAATGGTGGTCAAACCATTTCCTTAAAACTAAAAGATCGGCTGCAATTTTATGGCAACATCAGTTGGTGGCGGCCCCAAGACGGAACCTTGAGGAACACCAATGTTTAAGACATAAGGGCTGTCCACAGTTCCATTCACCTTAACAACATGATTACGATTTGCAAGATACGATTTAAACCAATTATTAATGTTTCCTCTGAAACCAATTTTAGAAAGCTTATGCAATAGAAGGTTATGACTCAACTTGGCATGGTGTCTGAAATGTGTACAAAAAATTTCATCACAATTTGCTTGTTGTGATCGCCGATATCGCGCTACAGTGGAAGCGTTTAAATTCACTTATTTCGTGTTTTCATAATTCAAAAACACATTTAGGACACCATGCTAAGTTGAGAACACTAAATTCCATACTCGGCACTCATTTTTCCGATGATTTTTTGAATTATGAAAGAATAAAGTGAATTTGGCCCCAAAAGCACTACCACGTGTAGCGCGATATCGCCAACCACAACATGCAAATTGTCTTCAAATTTTTTGTACACATTCAGACACCATGCCAAGATGAGAACACTAAATTCCACACTCGGCACTCATTGTTCCGATGATACCATATCACTATTGTTGGTGGTCGACTAGAGTCAAATTTGCCCTTTAGTTGCAGCATCACTGTTTTCGCTGCTGATAGTGACATCTTATTTGCATCACACCATTGTATCATATTGTTTATTGCGATTTGGCCCTGCGAAGTTCGAGTCTCGAGTTGCCGTGCACCAGAATGACATCCGCGAATTCAGACGCATCAGTTAAAAGATCATTATTAGATGAATTAATAAAATTAATGAGCTTAATCTTTGATGAATTATTACTTAAAATGTCACTGATAGTACGCCGCATAAGTTTGGAATCACCGGCACAGTTATCAAATCTATTTTATTTTAATTTTATTTTATGACAATAGGCTTTAACATATTGCTGGAAACGTTGATTGGTTCTAACATGTTTCGCCTTTCTCAATAACCTTTTTTTACGTTTAATCATGTTTAACAGGGTCTCAGAGATCCATGGTTTAGTAGGACGATTACTACGTGATTTTTGTGAGTCTAGGCTAGCTGAAAAAACATCATTCCAAAGCGTTAAAAACACATCAACAGCTGCTCACGGATCTTCAAGGGTGTAAATAGGAGAGAAATTAGCTCTACTTAACGATTCCAAGTTGATGGTCAGTAATCATATAATTGAATAATTCAACCTTGACGCGAGACAATATATTATCGCGTAATCTGCAAAAGAAGTGATCAATACAAGTATACTACGTCTACTCAATTATTCTAGTTGAATCATTAATAAGCGATGCTAGACCAACGGACGGCATCATACAAATATAATTATCGGACACAGAAGAGCAAGATAAAATATCAATATTAATGTCACCCAGAACAAAGAGGTTTTTACTGTTTCTATGTCTTAAACATTCTGAAAATTCATCGAGAAAGACAGACTCCGTAACGGCCTGAAGCCGATAAACGCAAATTAAAATATACGTGTCCTTGCCAATTACCAGTTTTACCTTCACAACATCCGCTGAAATAAGGTTTAAAGGTTCAACAAAACAATTTAAATTACTTTTATAAAATACCAAAACTCCACCAGCACGATAACTACTGTTACAAACAAGATGGTAATCATTTAACAGATAGATCTATCTATCTTTTGAAATTTGTTGAACAACCCTTTTGTAAAAGGCCCGTTATTTATATCGCCGACCCCAGGAATCGTTCGATTAATTTGTCTCGTTAAGAGAACATGTCATGACCATCCCAGAAAACTTGCCCACTTTTCAATTTTTTCAAAGTTGTTGAACATATTTCTTAATTGATACTTGTTGCAAAAATTTATTGATTGTGCAACGTTTATTGCATGCAACAAATTTGGGATTTTTTTTTTCGCTCGCTACTGTTTATTTTAGACCTAAATCTTCCCCTTAGATGACGAAACAGATTTTAAATGCTATTTCTGTTCTTTTTTCCAAATATCGTCTTTCGAACGAACATGAGCCCTAGTCTTTGCCTTCTCGAAATAGAGTGGCAGGTTTAATTCGTATCGCCAAACAAAATCTTTTCAAGGATAGGTTGGATCCCTCAGTTCCCTCAACGATATTTTGGCGTAATGTACCCAATTTAAGCCTTGGTAGTTGCAAAGGTGCTGCTTCTAGCGGTTTCAAAGCTAATGATTTTAATCATTACCTAAGTAATTCTAGTCTCTCTCATGGCATTTCTAATCTTAAATTTAGTGTCCGTATAATCTATTGTCGTTAGTTTCAAATTAGTTAAGCGAGTTTCCCCTATTATATCAAGGTACTTGTTTCAAATATTCAATTTTATTTTAACAACCTCTTTATATCAAGCTCAGTGGAAGCTGAGTTCCTAAAATTAGTAATCATTTTGAGCTTTCCCATTTCCGCCCTATTAGCATTTTAAGTTCTCTGTCCAAAGCGTTTTAATTGGTAGTAAAAAAAACCAAATTCAATCTAATATCGATAGTTGTAATTTGCTTAGTCTTTCAATCGAGTTCTAGAAGGTTCCACTGTACTATCACAGTAGGTGAGCATTGTTGTGCCGTATTTTATACACCGCGTAGTTAATTAATATTCAACATGTGTAGAAAATGTATGTAGATAATTAAAAGATGACATCGACCATGTACAGAATGTAGAAAATATGCAGGCAATGTCGAAAATTATATTTTCGGAAAATGGAATAATCGGAAAAATAGAAATTTCTTGTAGGCTTTAGCTGTTTTAGGGAAATTTCGAAACAATTTGAAAACGACAGACACTTGTTGTAAAAAATAAACCTGTAAACTATTAAGTTTGTAAACTAGGCATAGAGCTGTCGAACTGTTAATGTACTAAGTACAATGAACAGCACCAGAACTATTGCCGAACACCTTGTAAGCACTCCATTAATATTGAGGAATTTGTGTGGTTGGAGCGTAAAGCTGGATTTACATTGGACAAAACCAAATTGGTTGTAGACAACCTCCACGTGTTTCCGCTATATCTGTCTACCGCCCGTGCTGGATGAATAAAATGTTCGTTTATTATATCACTGAAATGATTATCGTTCAAACTCATCAACGGACATAACATACATTTTATTTGTTTTCGTTAAGAAATTCACTCGATGGTGACCAGAACTGTAATTTTGAAAAAATCCTATTTATCGGATTCCACACAGATGGCTGTATACTATCGATACAAATAACGTTTCAGGAAATGTTACAGGATCGTGTTAAACCTTTGGTTGCAACAACGAATATCTAAATTCTGGCTCAATCGATAGATTGCACTTCACAGTGTTTCAGGTTGGATGGTAAATCAATTCCGAAAATTCTACGCTTAGGCAATGAACTCATTTTAATATCATCATTGTCCAGGACAGTGAAATGTGAGCGAGAACGGTGATTATTTCAGCTTGACGGTGCACAATCATTTGACGTCATCAAAGTATAGTTCATATAGTGCAGAAAATTTCGTTAAAAGTCAAGTTGATAATTTCTACAATTGTGCACAAAAATTTTAAAATTTTTTTTTGACACTTTGAATATTTCAAGAAATCAGCATTTTAACAGTTTAGTTTCGAATATGTTTTCGAAAAGAAATGACTACATAGGGACATCTAAGGCAAAAATTGTAATTTCTCTAGTATGAGAAAAAGATCTTAGATTTGGTAATGACTAAAACAGATTAAGTAGCGTTACAATATTTGTAATATCGTGAATCAATTAACACGTACAATATCAACCACTTGTTTTAGTAAGTTAAAGTTCCGAAAACTTCATTTTGGACTTTTGCCATACAGAAGGAACTCAATGGGAAAAATAAAAAAAATAATATTCTACATTGTCTATATACTCTACCAATTATCGACATTGTCTACGTAGAAATCAATTGTCTACATTATTTTCGACACCAATATGTCGACAATTGCGAAATACGCGTAAACGCACAACACTGAGTACAAAACTTGTACTCTGCGTTCGATTCAATTAATCACCAAATTTTGTTTCATAAGCGTATTTCAAACTTTAATTATTCTATTTTTGCTGCAAAAATTGCTAAAATCAATTAAATTTTAGACTAAATTCTCTGGCCCTTTTCAGGCAGGTCGAATCTTGGTCCTTTACTGTTCTCTATGTACATTAATGACGTTGTATGTTCGATTCGACATTCTTCTTTTCATATATTTGCTGATGATGTGCAAATACTTGTATAGGCCTAGTCGCTTAGATAATGATTCCATAACTCTAATGTTTCTCTTATTAATGTTGACTTGGTAAGAATTTATAATTGGCATTATCTAACCGACTGAAAATTTAGGGTTAATTCTCAATAAAACCCTTACTTGGGGTGACCGTTTGATTAAGACGAGCAATAGGGTTTTTGGATTGATTGTATAAAGTTATAGGGTTCACTGATAGTAATTTTAAAACGCATATATTCCTCTCACACCTTCTTTCACATTTTCTAGAGAATGAGTGAGTGTTCTAGAGAATATGAGTGTTCTCCAAAGATGTTTCAATCTCCGTACTCGTTTCATTTTTAATATTAGTTCACATTTCTACCTTTTTGTATTTGATTCTTGGCTGTAGTTTAATTGACTTTTATGAAGTTCGTGTATGTCTGTTTATTTTTGAGCTTCTTAGAATTCGGCAGCCTCTCTATTTATATAAAAAATTATTGTTCAGTAAGTCCCATTCATCAAGTTTACGATTATATCTTTCTATTAACCTGTGCAGATTTCTGTTTGGAATTCCATTCTCTTCCCTATTTTTTATGTAGTCTGTATACTTCCAATTCACTTCTAGCAGAACCCTCTATATTTAATGAGCTTGAGCTCAATAGGGAGTATATTAGCATGAAGCGGATTTGTTTGTAAAAAATCCAAGGTCTTTATGCCAAATGGAAGTAGCTATTCTTTATTTTTGTTTGTTATTTATATTAATTAGTTAGTTAGATCTAAGGGATCTTTTCTTTTAAGGCGCTTGTATCTAGGTCTCCTTAATATTTCCCGAGCTAATATGTTGCGATGTTGTTCTAACTTAGTTTGGTATTTTCCGCTGCACTGCTGTATGTACAGAGGCTGAGGCCCACAATTGTATTCTGTAAGTCCAGATTGGTTTTAGTACCATTTTATACAACAAGACTTTACAGTCTAGAGTTAATTTGGTATGTTTTCGGATTAACCGATTTTTTTGATCATTTTTGATATTGATTTGTTGTCGCATTGTTTCGATATGCTTCTTCTATGTCAATCTTCTATCTACATCTAGACCTAGGTATTTATTGATTTCGCATTGGGGTAGATTGATGTTATTTAACTTCATCGGAGGGCAGGTTTGTTTACGGAGAGTGAATGTAATGTGTGCTGATTTCTGCTCGCTTGCTTTTATTCTCCATTTCGAAAGTCACTTAGCGATTTCTTCTAAGTGTTCTTGCAGGACTCTTGATGCTATTTGAAAGTTTTCATGTGTCGCTAATAATTCTGTATCATCTGTAAATATTGAAACTGTTATATAATTTGAAGTAAGGAGGTCCGCTGTGTAAATTAGATATAACACTGGACCCAGTACACTGCCTTGTGGAACCCCTGCGCGTATTTCATTTAAATTGGAAGCTGCACTATTATATTTCAGCAAGAATTTCCGGTTTAGCAGGTAGCTTATAATGATCGCAAGATAATTTGATGGTAGCTGGGCCTTAATTTTATGTACAAGGCCTTCATGCCATACTTTATCGAAAGCTTGGGCGATCTCTAAAATTGCTGGAGAGCAGCACTTTTTTTATTCAAATGAGTTTCTGATTTCTAATACGATCCTATACACTTGTTCTATGGTTCCATGATTTCTTTCTTCGAAATCCAAACTGGTGATCCGGTACAATACTTTGCTCTTGCAGAATTGGTTTATGATTTTTAAGAAGCATTTTTCTGGACGATACGAGTATACTTTTGTTTCATGTTTACCTGGTTTAAGTGTCATTATGATCTTTGAAATTTTCCAAGTTTCAGGAAAATACCCAGTTTTCATTACAGCATTGAAAAAGTATGATATTAATTTAGTACATAATACTGTGGGCAAAAAATAGTAAGACTTTGTTCATAATTTTAAAACTCAATACACTTGTGCCAAAGTTTCTTCCAATCCTCGTAACAGTTGTTAAAGTCAATTTCCGGAATACCTTCCAATGCGCGTAGCGATTCACGTTTAATGTCTTCAATTGAGTCAAAACGGTGTCCCCGCAGCGGTCGTTGGAGTTTGCTGAACAGCCAGAAGTCACACAGAGCTAAATCAGGCGAATATGGTGGTTGCGGAACGATATGGGTGGAATTTTTGGCGAAAAAATCACTTAAAACCAATGCAGTATGAGAAGGTGGATTATCGTGGTGGAAAAACCAAGAGTTGTCGACCCATAATTCCGGCCTCTTTTTACGAATAGCTTCCACGCATAACACTCAAATAGTATTCCTTGTTGACAGTTTGGTCGGTCGGAAGGAATTCGGAGTGCACCACACCTCGATAATCGAAGAAAACTGTCAACATCACCTTGATTTTTGCCTAGCTTTGACGTGGTTTTTTCGGCTTCGGCTCACCTTTGGCACGATATTCGGCCGATTGATCATCTGTTTGCGGGTCGTAAGCATAGATTCAAGACTCATCGCCAGTTATAAAACGTTTCATGACATCCTGGTAGTCGGAAAGCATCGTTTCTCTTTGAACAATTTGTACGAATCAAAAGCACTTGCTCGCGATATACAATTATTTCCGAAGGCCTTTTGCAACATTTTGGACGTTTCGGCACCACAAAATTGATTCCGCACACAAAATTTAATGGAACTTCTTTGTTGAATAATTGCACTCATTGTAAAAATCGCCGAATGCACTTTTTGTACCTCAGAAAGACAAGCGTATACTAAACACTAATGATTATTTTGATGTGACATTTGGCACAGATGTCACTGACAGTCATACTAATATAGGAAAAAAAAATATTTCGACGAATGGTTTTCCACGCGAAATTTAAATTAAAAAGTCTTACTACTTTTTGCCCACAGTAGATCTGGAAGTTCTATAAGTATTTTACCGCACTAATAAGATCATGACTAGGTGCCTTTTTGGGGTTTATATGTTCGCTGATCATTGTTTTTACTTCACTCCATTTATATTTAATTGGTTAAAATTCTGAAGCTTCAACTTCTTCAAGCAGCAATTCCAAGTGTCCATTATTTTCGTTCGGAGTAAATACTTGAACTAAATGTTGGGCGAAGACATTTGCTTGTTGCCCAGTTTCCATCGAGAAGGCGAATCGGAGGACATTATTGCGTAGGCCGTTTCAGGTTTTTTGTGGTACAGTGAGTAATTTGCTATAAGTTTACTTAGATAAAATTGAATCCCCTCATCATGTTCTTTTGTTAGTGCTGCTTTCAGATTTTTGATAGCTTTATTTAATTTTGTTTTAAGTCCAGGTGATCTATGTAACTGCCTTTGCTTGCGCAGTATGCGTTTGCTCTTTAAAATCTGGTGAATATTCTGTGACGCTTGGTGCATTTTCACTTTAATAGAGCTGTTGCATGTAGCATCCTTCACTGCTTGCTCTAATGCCTTCGTTAGGTGTTGTACTACTTCATCAATCTCAGATTTAGTTTTAAGTAGGATGCTTAATGAGCACTCTCTTGTCACTGCAGATTTCAATTGAGACCAATTAGTATGTCGGTTCGTTAAAAAAATATTTGATTCTGAATTTAAAACTTGTGTGCTTAATGTTATTAAAACCGGGGAGTGGCCAGATGATAGTACGTAGCATGTTTTGGCCGTGATATAAGATGAGGACCATGATTTTGGTGATGTTAATCGAGAGCCCCATTGGATGTGTTTGGAGTTAAATTTTCCTCCTGCAAGGAATTTATTTATCTAGTTGCCTGTATATATTTCTCGCAATATTTTTCCAGTTCATGGTGTCTTATTCTATCTCTAATAATAATTGCTGATCCCCCACGAGGTTTCCTGTTAGGGTGCTGGGTATCGTAAATTTTATAACCATTAAATTTTACAGAGCTCATTTGTGTAAAATGTGTCTCAGAGACCATCATGATGGCAATGTTGTGTTCGTTAAGAGAATGCTGTACTTCTAATTTATGTTGCGCTAGCCCATTGGCATTCCCATGGCCATTCCATTTGTTTCCATAATTTGCAAAAATTTGTTCATTGTTTCGTTGAGGGTAATTATCATTTTGTAGATTCCGTGGTCATCATTCTGAGGTTTATTTGGGTTGCAGAGAATGCCCAAATTCTTGGGAATTGGTGCATTGTAAGACTGACTTACGTTTGTGCGGCTCTTCCACTACCACTCTTCTATACAACAGATACCTCATGTTGTAGATTTGGTATGTCCCTCTGGTTTTTGCTGCTCCAGGTTCCAGCTGAGCTTTGAACATTGAATAAGGGATTTTCTTACGATTAATAATGTTGATAACGCTTCTTATATTGAAGCCCTTGGCAGTGAGTTCCTCCCGTATCTCTTGTGACGATACAGATGTCTCGATTCCTTTCATTACTACTGTTAGTACTCTGGAACTTTTCAATCTGTGCGTGTAAAAGTATTTATTAGCTGCTTCTAAGATGGCAACAATTTTGCGATATGCTTCGATACTCAAGGCTTGAGTTCTGGTTCCACGAATATGGCCTTGTTTAATTTTAGCAATGGAAAACTCTCCACCTGTTTCCTTTTTAAGATCACCTACTAATTGATGAGCCGGCGCTTCTCGAAGATATTTTGATGACGGTCGCTCTTTTGGTGCTCTCGCCTCGGAAACGGTTACCAGTTGTTATCCATACTCCATACCTGTTTGCATTAATGAATGCCAAACAGTATCCGTTACATTAACATTGCTTTTATCCATTATAGCGTTGTCGCTTGCTACAATATTGTTACCTACCACAATAATTGATGTTGTAGCACATTTTAATGTTTGTGAACCGCTTACACTTTTTTGAATTGCAGTGTTATTTATGCGAGAAGTCGATGGCACATTTCGCACATTCTGCACTTAAAGTTTTTTTAATTTTTTTAAAATGTTCTCTTGTTATTTAGCACATAGAGAAAAAAAATGTTTTTGAAGGCAATACACTTTTAATTATTAACAGTTTATTTATTTGTACTACACTCGCGACGATTTAAATCGATAAGAGAGCCACTTGCGAAATGTTACGTTCACGGCATGTAAGAAAGAGCGTCCTGCATCAAATTGTTACGGGAGATGAAAAGTCGATCTTTTTTAAGAATTCCAAACGCAAAAAATCGTAGCTTTCATCTGGCGAAGCATCAACATCGACAGTACGGCCAAATCGCATCTGATAGAAGGCAATGCGCTGTACTATGAAGGAATCGTGTACTATGAGCTATGTCAATAGGCAACGCTACCAACAACAACTCACTCATCAATCTGTACCATGAATAGGACACGAGATACGAACGATTGATATTGCAGCGACACCATCAAAACGCTGAGATGGGATTTGCTGGACCTCTTCGGATTATCACTTGTTCCGGTCGATGGTGCATGGCTTGGCAGGGCTACACTTGGCCAGTTTCGAAGAAGTGCAAAATTGGTTCAATAAATGGTTTTGGTCCAAAGAAAAAATGTGTAGATAGCGAAGGACAATTCTATAAACCATTTTTTATATTTCTAAAAAACCCGGAAATTTAGTTGCACACCTAGTATGGGTTTTGTTTTTCTCAGTCATTTAACGGGAATAATAAAAACCATAATGGTAAATTTAGCAGCGAACCTGAATTTGGGTGCTGCCCACTCTCCAAACCACCAGGCGAGATCGCAACAATAACAAACTAAAAATTGAAATATTAATTTTAACATTAACACTAAATTTAGATTTATTTATTGATTTGCATGGATAGAATTTTTTTTAATTATTTTTAGTTAATTTTAATTATTATAACAACAATATAATATTAACATTAATGTTAATTGAAAATACTAAAATCGAATAAATTTTATTAGCATTACAGAATAATGGGATTGTTATAATTATTTGGTTATTGTTTTGTACCAATATTGATTAATTTATTTTAATTAGAAAAAAAAAATAAAAAATAAATAAAACAAAACACAGAATAAACGAATCGATAAAATCTAAACAAATTATTAAATAAATAATAAATTTAACACAGAATTTGGTTTGTTAAAATTGCCATGGGAAAATATTAATTAATTAACAATGTTTAGGAGTAAATTGATTGTTTTGTTATTAATTTACGGGTGTGATGATGTCCACCACCTTTAATTGCATTACATAATGTTAGACACATTAAGGTTCAAAACACTCATACTCATATATATTTTGTCTGCACCCAGAGCCATACACTTATAGACGTCCTTCGAGCACAAATAAATAATATTTTGTCATAAACAAATGGATTATGATGGCAACAAGAATATTATTATCGTTATCAAATGTGTGTTACGTTATCGATGATGTGAAATGTGCAATATGGTGAACATTATACATATTTGTTTATACATGTACATACATATGTAGTGCTCGAATATGATGGCTAAGTTCAATGCCATTATATGTGATATTTGAACTGAAATTTTTATTGAATTTATATTTAAATTTTTACAAAAAATAAAATGTAATTTATTTATTTTTTGCATTTTTTCGAGCTGTACGACCAAATTCGCATATAATCGTCAAAATATTAAAAAATACATTTCCGCATTTTCAGATGCTATACCCGTAGCGTCTACCACGGACAATGTTCTCTTAATATTATAGTACTCGTATATGCATGCGTATTTTGTATGTGCATAATGTTTAATTCGTTTATAGGAGAGATTCAAATGTGGAATGAAAATCGCCCCCAGCAAATATGTGCAGCATCCATAAAATAGGATTTTTTTTTTTAAATTAAATTTATATATTTATTTTTGACTATAGCTTTTTTTATTATGTTTCAAAAGATATCCCCTACTCCAGTAATTCTGTGCATACTATATGTACGTAGATACATCATATAATACGGTTCGAAAATTTTATGAGCGGCAAAATATGATAGAAATGGACTTAACATATAAGATGGGAGATGAAATCCGATAAAAAAATCTTTTGTTTTTTCCCATTTTTTACGATTAACATATTTTGATAACAAACATTGGCAGGGTACTGTAAATCAAACAATGTATACCGAATAGTCAAAGATTATTCTTTTAGGACGGCACAATCACAATTCCAAAATCTCGGTAATCTCATGCGAATCGTAAAATCAACTTTGATCGATTCTCGCATATTCAATAATTTAATAGCGAATAAAAATATTGTAATACTGCATTTAGAATTATTTCGGATCAATACAGAATCAACAATAAACTTTTAAGTTGCTGCTTAAGTTGCAAACTTAAACCACTAAGCTGTCATTACCGGTGTTATTTCACATTCGGTTGCTGCGAGCGATGATTTTTGATTATAAAACGAAAGTAAGACTGGGTCAAGGAATTTGGTGTTTCTTTCAGGATAGGCTGTAACACACAATTTTTAATTCAATCAACCCCACCCGTTCACCTGCATGATTGTGTAACTCATGTCAACTCATGCCAAAAATTTACACTCTTTTTAATTTATTTATTAAACTGGATGTGTTTTGTGTAGCACGTACCGTAGTGTAAAATGTATGCGTAATTTATATAATTATTTTCGTTTTTACTCTGGTACCGTTGCATAAATCATTGACGTCAATGACGTCAATTTATGACGATGGTTCTAATCTTTGGCTATAGGCGGCTGTATAACCAAATAAAGAATGTGATTTTTTCTATAATCCTTTTTTACATTAAACATTAGACCTTGTTAAAGTTAGCCGAAAGTTGCCAGCCGAAAGTGAAAAAATCGATAATGCAGATAGTGTCTTGACTACTAGAGCCGAAAGTTAAATAAATTATATATTAAATTGAAATATCGTAGTCGAAAGTGACTAATCTACTTAACCAGCCGCAAACATATATATCGGGACAAACAACAAATACAATTTCCAATCTAAACGATATTAACTAATAGTTTCATGTGTTTATTATAGCAGCATACGGCCAACTTTCAAAAATTTATTTTATATAGATGTTATAGATTTAACCAGAAAGACACCAAAATGACTATGCTGATTCGATAGCCCATGAGCATAGGTAGATTTCGATTATAGGTTAGGGGTAAGTCTGATGGGGTTATAGGGGTGAAATGTTTATTTTTCACATATTCCGACGATAAAATCGTTCATCATTCCAGATTTTGGGACATGGACACCAATCTGACTATGCTGATTCGATAGCCCATGAGCATAGGTAGATTTTGATTATAGGTTAGGGGTAAGTCTGATGGGGTTATAGGGGTGAAATTTTTATTTTTCCCTTATTCTGACTATGCTGATTCGATAGCCCCTGACCATAGGTAGATTTTGATTATAGGTTAGGGGTAAGTCTGATGGGGTTATAGGGGTGAAATTTTGATTTTTCACATATTCCGACGATAAAATCGTTCATCATTCCAGATTTTGGGACATGGACACCAATCTGACTATACTGATTCGATAGCCCATGACCATAGGTAGATTTTGATTATAGGTTAGGGGTAAGTCTGATGGGGTTATAGGGGTGAAATTTTTATTTTTCCCTTATTCCGACGATAAAATCGTTCATCATTCCAGATTTTGGGACATGGACACCAATCTGACTATGCTGATTCGATAGCCCATGACCATAGGTAGATTTTGATTATAGGTTAGGGGTAAGTCTGATGGGGTTATATGACCATAGGTAGATTTTGATTATAGGTTAGGGGTAAGTCTGATGGGGTTATAGGGGTGATATTTTTATTTTTCACATATTCCGACGATAAAATCGTTCATCATTCCCGATTTTGGGACATGGACATCAATCTGACTATGCTGATTCGATAGCCCATGACCATAGGTAGATTTCGATTATAGGTTAGAGGTAAGTCTGATGGGGTTATAGGGGTGAAATTTTTATTGTTCCCTTATTCCGATGATAAAATCGTTCCTCATTCCATATTTTGGGACATGGACACCAATCTAACTATGCTGATTCGATAGCCCATGAGCATAGGTAGAATAGGGGTGAAATGTTTATTTTTCACTTATTCCGACGATAAAATCGTTCATCATTCCAGATTTTGGGACATGGACACCAATCTGACTATACTGATTCGATAGCCCATGACCATAGGTAGATTTCGATTATAGGTTAGGGGTAAGTCTGATGGGGTTAAAGGGGTGAAATTTTTATTTTTCCCTTATTCCGAAGATAAAATCGTTCATAATTCCAGATTTTGGGACATGGACACCAATCTGACTATACTGATTCGATAGCCCATGACCATAGGTAGATTTCGATTATAGGTTAGGGGTAAGTCTGATGGGGTTATAGGGGTGAAATTTTTATTTTTCCCTTATTCCGATGATAAAATCGTTCCTCATTCCATATTTTGGGACATGGACACCAATCTGACTATGCTGATTCGATAGCCCATGAGCATAGGTAGATTTCGATGATAGGTTAGGGGTAAGTCTGATGGGGTTATAGGGGTGAAATTTTTATTTTTCACATATTCCGATGATAAAATCGTTCCTCATTCCATATTTTGGGACATGGACACCAATCTGACTATGCTGATTCGATAGCCCATGAGCATAGGTAGATTTCGATTATAGGTTAGGGGTAAGTCTGATGGGGTTATAGGGGTGAAATTTTTATTTTTCACATATTTCGATGATAAAAACGTTCATCATTCCAGATTTTGGGACATGGACACCAATCTGACTATACTGATTCGATAGCCCATGACCATAGGTAGATTTCGATTATAGGTTAGGGGTAAGTCTGATGGGGTTAAAGGGGTGAAATTTTTATTTTTCCCTTATTCCGAAGATAAAATCGTTCATAATTCCAGATTTTGGGACATGGACACCAATCTGACTATACTGATTCGATAGCCCATGACCATAGGTAGATTTCGATTATAGGTTAGGGGTAAGTCTGATGGGGTTATAGGGGTGAAATTTTTATTTTTCCCTTATTCCGATGATAAAATCGTTCCTCATTCCATATTTTGGGACATGGACACCAATCTGACTATGCTGATTCGATAGCCCATGAGCATAGGTAGATTTCGATGATAGGTTAGGGGTAAGTCTGATGGGGTTATAGGGGTGAAATTTTTATTTTTCACGTATTCCGACGATAAAATCGTTCATCATTCCAGATTTTGGGACATGGACACCAATCTGACTATGCTGATTCGATAGCTCATGACCATAGGTAGATTTTGATTATAGGTTAGGGGTAAGTCTGATGGGGTTATAGGGGTGAAATTTTTATTTTTCACATATTCCGATGATAAAATCGTTCCTCATTCCATATTTTGGGACATGGACACCAATCTGACTATGCTGATTCGATAGCCCATGAGCATAGGTAGATTTCGATTATAGGTTAGGGGTAAGTCTGATGGGGTTATAGGGGTGAAATTTTTATTTTTCACATATTTCGATGATAAAAACGTTCATCATTTTTCGGCTGCATTAAACAAATGTGGCATTTGACACCTATAACCCCATCAGACTTACCCCTAACCTATAATCAAAATCTACCTATGGTCATGGGCTAACGAATCGGCATAGTCAGATTGGTGTCCATGTCGCAAAATCGCGAATGATGGACGACTTTGCTTGGAGAACATTAAACTGCTTTATCGACATTTTTCGGCTGCATAAAACAAATATGGCATTTGATACCTATAACCCCATCAGACTTACCCCTAACCTATAATCAAAATCTACCTATGGTCATGGGCTATCAAATCAGCATAGTCAGATTGGTGTCCATGTCCCAAAATCTGGAATGATGAACGATTTTATCGTCGGAATAAGGGAAAAATAAAAATTTTACCCCTTTAACCCCATCAGACTTACCCCTAACCTATAATCGAAATCTACCTATGGTCATGGGCTATCGAATCAGCATTGTCAGATTGGTGTCCATGTCCCAAAATCTGGAATGATGAACGATTTTATCGTCGGAATATGTGAAAAATAAAAATTTCACCCCTATAACCCCATCAGACTTACCCCTAACCTATAATCGAAATCTACCTATGGTCATGGGCTATCGAATCAGCATAGTCAGATTGATGTCCATGTCCCAAAATCTGGAATGATGAACGATTTTATCGTCGGAATATGTGAAAAATAAAAATTTCACCCCTATAACCCCATCAGACTTACCCCTAACCTATAATCAAAATCTACCTATGCTCATGGGCTATCGAATCAGCATAGTCAGATTGGTGTCCATGTCCCAAAATCTGGAATGATGAACGATTTTATCGTCGGAATAAGGGAAAAATGAGATTTGATTGAGATTTTTCTTTTAAAAAATTGATGTATTATTTGTTACTTTAAAATCTGTATTGGCGGGATTTTTTGATTGAATATTGAAGTTGAACACAATCTGCATTATCGACATATTACGACATTTCAACTTGGGGTGGAAATATCATAACTGCATTACCACCTTTCGGCTGGGTTATCAAAGACACTAACTGCATTACCATCTTTCGGCTGGAAACTTTCGGCTAACTTTAACAGTATAAACATTAGTCGTGGTGAAAAACAGTAAGTTATACGAATGATAAGAATTTATTTATCATATAAGGTTGGGGAAAAAGAAATCCATCTAAGTTTTTCTCGATGACCTGTTGTCATTTAGAAAGCAATTTTATTATTCTTCTTTTCCAAAGCGCCAGTTTTCACAAGCCTGTCTTAAGGCCATTTTTACACCACCAAAGAGCACAGGTCCGAACTATAATGTGGATGCATCATAAGTATAAAACTAAGCTCCCGGAGCTTCTGGCGGGTCATCATGGACGTGGGAGGCCTGGCGGTGTCCTGGTGGAACACGACATCTGCTCGGTTGCTGCCTAAAGTCGGTCTAATTGCGCGCAGTAGCGGTTCGAATTGAGAGTTTGGCCATTGACCAGCAGCTCATAGTAGATTATTCCCTTCCAATCCTACCAAACACATAGCAAAACCTTCTTGGCCGCCAATCCTTTTGGGCCACTCTGTCGGCCTTCGACCATGGTCGTTTCCATTTGACATTGTCATATGTGACCCATTTCTCATCGTCAGCCACCATTAGCACCATAAGCACCTACATCTCGCATACCGATCTACTTCGATAATTTTGAGGATTTTATCGAAATTTTCGAGGATAGGCTTTCCAGTGCATGGTGCATCTTACCGGAACGGAAACGACGAAACCAAAGTTGCGCATGATTGGCTGTGACAATATCGGGACCGTAGACACCATTCACAATTTCAGCCGCCTGACATCCGTTTTAGCCTTTACCGAGGCAAAATTATAAAATATAGCAAATTTTCTCTTTGGTTAGCTCCGTAGTACATGAATCCCTTTCCAACGGGCATAAGTATGTCCTACTGGGATAAATACATCACGAGATTTTTGTCACTAAAGCCATCTAGCGAAAAAGTAATGGATATCTTTTTCCCCAACCCATTATTATTATTAAAATATGCATTAAACATTTCGTTATACCCCTAAATGTCACTAGGAGTATTGATGCAATACAGCTAGATTACCAGGTAGATAGTGTTGTGCAATTACACATAAAAAGAATTGTTTACATTTTTTACGTGAATAATGTAAATAATAATGCATGTGAAGTTAGACCTCACCAGTATAGAAATAACTTTAGGATTAGTTTAGCACAAACTTCACACGCTTGTATACGCGCGTGAAGTAAGACCTAACTTAATCCTAACCAACAAAAGCAAACGAAAATTTGTTTGTATTGGTTAAAATGTAAAACAAGAATGTCATTTAGGCGAAATATTGAATTTGTGAACTAATTCCAATTGTAATTTACAATAAATAATTAGGTTCAACATTTATTAGGATGGAATATAAGAATTTAATATTTTCTTAAGAAATTGAATATCTCGAGACCTAATATGTTTATAACCAATTTTATTGTTTTTCTAAAAGGTCAGTGGGCTGGTGGTTATTAAATGAAAACACAGCTCGCTTTTTTAATTAATTATTTATATTTTTTTATTGCGATGGCGTAATAGCGTCTATCCACTATCAATGTTAACTCGTTCTTTTTCGTAGTCAAAAAGTTGTTGTTATTTTTTTTTGCCAAGAACAAATGCCGATAGATGGCAATGTTCGTACCTTAACCCTTCGCTGTAATAAATTTTGATTTATTAATTTCACATGGTTTTGTGGTGTCGCCACATCACTCCGCCTCGAGAGAAATCATGCGGGAATGGTCACCTTTCTTCCCAATCTGCCAAATCTCGACGTCGGTGGTTGTGTGATGGTTGGCTCGGATTTTGAGAACGAAATATTTATCGCATCGTTCTATCACTTCGAATGGTAAATTGTACGGGCTTTGTAACGGTGTTCGTACGCTGTCTACCCTGATGAATACATGGGTACAGTCATTAAGGTGTTTCTGGACGAATACCTTCCTTGTATCGTGGTGGGCTGTGCTCATTGGACGTATTTGATTCATATGACGACGAAACTCCTTTATGAATTCGGTTTCGTTAACTTTTTCTTTGCTGGGAGTGAAGAACTCTCCTGGTATCTTTAGCGTTGTTCCATATACGAGCTCGGTAGGCGAATCACTAATATCTTCCTTGAATATAACTCGCAGGCCCAATGAAATGTTTGGCAAAAGTTTCACCCAATTGTAAGTCTGTTGACATTTAATTGCGGATTTAAGTGTTCTATGCCATCTCTCTATTAACCCATTTGCCTGTGGATGATACGGTGTCGTTTTTAGACGCTTAACTCCCAATGTTTAATTTAATTCTTTGCAAATTTGGGATTCAAATTGTCTACCGCGGTCACTTGATATTCTCAGGGATACACCAAAATTCTGTATTCATCCAGATATCAAATTGGTGGCTATGGTTTCAGCTAAAATGACAAGTATCGGTATCGCAGTAGGCCATCGCGTGAATCTGTCTATTATTGTTAAACAACAGCGATTATTTTCCGCTGGAGGTAATGGACCTATTAAATCGATGTTTATGTGTTGAAAACGTTCGGTCGGCATCACATACGATGAAACCGATTTCGTTCGTTGGCACTGTAGACAAGTTTGCACGAATTGTTTACAATCACGCCTCATAGATGGCCAAACAAATCGTTCCGCAATCAGTTTCGTAGTTCCCCGAACACCTGGATGCGTCAAATTATGTAATTTACTAACTACATGACGTCTATGTTCTGACGTGATGAATGGTCGTATACGATTATTCGACGTATCACAAAAAATATGCAAAGATGAACATTGGGTTGCGATTGGATTAAGAGACAATGTCACCCCAATTGCTGTACCGTCGAAATCTATTTCGTTTTTTGCTATTGCATTAATTCTTGATAAAAAATCTGCGACGTTGTTATCTGATCCAGTAATATGCCGTATGTCTGTAGAAAATTGACTGATATAGTCTAGATATCAGACTTGCCGTGGAGGTGATTTGTCGCTTTTTGAAAATGCAAATGCCAATGGCTTGTGATCCGTAAAGATGCAAAATTGTTGACCTTCCAGCATGTGTCGAAAATGAACTACTGCTCGATACATTGCTTCTAGCTCTCGATCGTATGTGCTGTAGCGTTGTTTCGTTGCTGAGAGAGCTTTGGAGAAGAACGCAAGATGCTCTGGTGGAACATTTTTGCTTATTTGGTGAATTACATCTCCTATGGCCACACCTGAAGTGTCCACGAATAGCTAAATTTCAGCATCTTTTGCTGGATGTACTAAGAAGGTAGCATTTGCTAAATCGTCCTTACAACGTTGGAATGCTACACTGCACTCGTCAGACCATTCGATTGGTGTTTTGTCATTCTTGACGTTGCCTTTCATTAATTTTTGGAGGACCATTTGATTGTCTACCGCATGTGGGATAAATCTCCGATAGAAATTAATCATCGTTTAACCTGTTGAGCGGTTTTCGGTTGCTCGTACTGTCTCGTATAACTTCAACAGGACACTTTTCAGGTGTCCTAAAATTTAAATTCTGTTTTGAAGAAATTACGTTTCGCAATGTTGATGCTCAGTTGGTATCCCCGAAGTCGTTGAAATACAATCTGTAGGTGTTGTTGGTGTTCGTCCACAGATCTCGACGCCATTGCGATGTCGTCAATGTATGGAAAGACGAAATTTAATCCATACAGTACTTCGTTCTGTATGGTAGAAGACCAAATGGCGAGTTTATGACTCAAACAACCCAAAAGGTGTTATTATTGCCGTCTCGGGTTTGTCGGCTGGTTCGACCGGTACTTGATGGAATGCTCTTTGCAAATCAATTGTCGAAAATATGGTCTTGCCGCCGATGGGCTTCTGGACCATATGCAGTGGCGAAGCCCAGTTACTGCTTGATGGCCTGCATATGCCTTGTTTCATCAAGAACTCGAACTCTGCCTTCGCCTTATCGAGCTTATGTCGTGGGAGACTTCTCGGTCGGGAAAATACCGGTGGGCCTTTCGTGACGATGTGATGGGATATATTTCCCTTCACTACCTTTCGATTGTCGTGAGGTAGTGTTATGGCTTGATATTGTTGAATAATATCAGCGATGGGATCATTCACGTTGTATGTCCTGATACCACTTGTTTTCTCCATTACAGTGAGGCCTTTTATAGATAATTTCGTTACCATATCTATCAATTTGTTATTAGCCATGTCGATTAGTAGGTTGTAATGCTTCATGAAATCTACACCGATGATTGGTTTGTTTACATCGGCATTTCATTTCATATCATTTACATGATAAAGTTACTGTCTGCGAAGTCCGAAATTTAATGATAACCTTTTTTCCCCGTATGTATTAATTTGGGAACCGTTTGCGGCATACAACAGTTTATTAGAATTGGGACACGGCTTTGCTTTTCCGCTAGGAGGCATAACGGACACATCTGCGCCGGTATCGATTAAAAATGTTATGTTTGTCGAACGATCGGAGACGTATAATCGATTTATTTGAATTTTTTTTGCCTCCCCAAGTGATTGATTTTTAGTGAAACTACACGGCTGGCGACACTTCGTGGCTGAGGTGCCGAATCTAGTATGATACCAACAATTCTCGTATGTTGATGTATTAGTGAAAGATGGTTGACTATTTCCCCGTCGTACTCTTGATGAGGATCGCGATCGACTCTGAAATTCGATTTTACTGATCCTTTTAGTTAAGCTTTAAATCTGATTTTCAAGCCGCTGAATTTGAACCGCGTGCACACGATGAGTATTGCTTAGCTGATGTCACGTTGAGGTGAGACGAATCGCACAGCTCGATTAACTTATCCGCCATTTTAGCTATGTCGTCGACTTGGTCATTGCTGGTTGACACGATCATCCTAATTTGTGATGGCAACCGTTGTAACCACATTTCGGTTAATTTATTTCCACCTAGTGTTCGCATCTCGTTAAGAAGAGACGACGGTTTTTTATCACCCAGTTGTATATCTTCGAGCAACGTTTTGAATTTCGTATGCTCGGAAACTGTGTAGCGTTCCACCAATGCTTTTTCAAGATTGTCATATTTTTGTTGTGAAGGTGGATTGAGAACAGCCGCGTTTACTTGTGATAAAATACTAGTGTCGACCGCTGTCAATAAAGTATAAAATTTGGTATCATCGGGTGTGATACCGCCAAGTACGAATTGCGCTTCGACTTGCTGGAACCAAATATCGACTTCATTCTTCCAGAACGGTGGCAATTTCACCGACACTCGATGTATCACGTTACTTTTATTGTCTTCGCTTGTCATTGTATTTTTTTATTTCGCAAAAATACACAAGAACACGACAAAAAAATTGTGCTTAACCTCAAAAATGGATTTTATCGAAAAATTGATTGAAGTTGCACTAACATTTTTAACAATAAACCGCACTAATTTTTACGTATTTATTCACGTCGTAGGTCACCAATTGTGGGCTGGTGGTTATTAAATGAAAACACAGCTCACTTTTTTAATTAATTATTTCGCTGTAATAAATTTTGATTTATTAATTTCACACGGTTTTGTGGTGTCGCCACAGGTATCGCGCCCTGTATTAGGAATTCTAAACCATTTGAAAAGCTTATTATTCTCTCGTGGTCAAATTAATTTTTTCGTTGGGCGTTACAAACTTAAGTATTTAGGATTTTCTTTAGTATTTTTTATTTTAGGTTTTGATTTTAAATTTTAGTAAAGTTTGATTGAAATAATCATGAATTTCGTGATTACAAAATTGAACTATTTTTGGTTTTAGATTTTTATTGTTTACAAAATATACATTTTTCTTGCCTTATTATTAAATTAATGTTGCAGTTTTCATGTAGTCGTCTTCCACAATTATTACACTTTTTAGTTATCGAACTTTCCATGAAAATCTCGAAATAAACTAAACAATGTTGCATAATATGTCATATCTCGTCGTAACGAATTTTTAACAATATTTGTTTGTAAATATTTTCAATATTCTTCAAGTCCCGTAGCATATTCACTGTCGTTACTTCCGTGAATTTTTGGGCGATAGCAGTCCACAATTATGATCCCGTTGTAATGGTAACAGATAGGCAGTCGTAATCTACATCTATCAGAAAAACTTAACAACATTCTTGATAAACAACGTTTAGGTCTCGAGATATCCAATTTATTAAGAAACTATTAAATTCTTATGTCCCATCCTAATAAATGTGGAACCTAATTATTTATCATAAATTGCAATTGGAATTAGTTCATAAATTCAATATTTCGCCTAAATGACATTCTTGTTTTACTTTTTAACCAATACATACACTTTTTCGTTTGTTTTTGTTGCGTAGGATTAAGTTAGGTCTAACTTCAAACGCGTAAATAATTTGGATAAGGAAAAATAAATTAATAGGAGATCCATATGTGATTCAAAGGAACAAACAGGTCACATTAGGCCGCAATAAAAATTCGCAGGGACTCAGAGGTTTCGATGTACTGGTACTTTAAAACATATTTTAGCATAGAAATCTGGATGTTGCACATTTGGCTGAATTCATCAGGTAGATTGTGTGGTATGCTTGCTGGTGTTGGAATCACGCTGGGTGATTTATTTACAACTGTTTTTCGAATTACAAAAGAAATCGGAATCACCCAATTAGGATTTTAGCGTGTATGTGTTTACAGTTTTACACTAAATGCATGCATTTAAAAAAATTCGAAAAACCCGGATTTACGAGTATTGGTATGCAAAAGGAAATTAGAAATACAAACTATTTTTTAGCCAACAATAAAAATAAAATTCAAACGTCAAACTTTTCATAGATGTAGTTGTATGTAATGGTTGTATTATCGACTAGATCACGTATTTTGTATTTTTTTACTAATTTAAGTATTTTTATGCAGATGTGCGTAATTAATAGAACTATTTACGTGTAAATAATGGACAGTTCTTTATGTCTAAAGTTTCTATTCTGGACTATAGATGACAGCAATGTCGGTAAAAGGTACTTGTCATTTAGGGGTTTAACGAAATATTTAATGCACATTTTAATAATAATACAATATAATAAATGAATGCTTACCAATAGCTCAAAATATAATTTTTTATTAATATTATTTAGAATTTACTGCGACTAACGTTTCACGAAAAAAGGATTATACAAAAAAATCACTCTATTTATTTGATTATACTGCCATCTATAGCCAAAGATTGGAACCGTTGTTATACAATGACGTCATATAGCCAAATTTTTAATGTAATGAGGCCATTAGTAGAAAGGCAATATACATACAAAATGCGTACATGGAACTTTTGGATTAACAAGAGAAATGTTTTTGATTTTATTTTAATTATTACATTTTATTATATATTTCCTGGTGAATGTGTATGTACTTGAACTAGTATACAAACTATAAAGTTGAACATATTTGCCTGAGTAGCATAATCTCCAATTTTTTTCATAAATATTTGCACCAAACTAAATCCATTAGTAGTCCTAAAACATAAAATTTAAACAAAAATGATATGAAGATATTTTTCCAAATTTCCTATTCCCAGGAAAACCCGGAATAGTACCACTCTGGACGTATTCTAGTAATTCCCTGGGAATAGAGAATTGGGGAAATAATTTAGCTAAGTTTTGCATAAATTTGTTTTTTTGGCTCACTGACGAAAAAAGTTTGTTGTAAATGTTTATAACTGTCAGGGCAAAGTCTTCCCAATTTTCTTTTCTTTTCAAAACAAATACCACTCACTTTTTACCTTAGTTCGCCCTGTTCAGAAAACTTTCAAATTTTTCTTGCATTTTGGGACGCGGTTGTCCATAGCGTGCTCGTACAGTTCAGTCTAGAATTAATGTAAGCATTGTCTATCCAAGCGTTTTTTTCATCAATGTGGCCCCGAATTCTTTTTATTACAAAAATTTAAGGCCAAATAGTTTTTTTAAGTTTCAATGTGTGTTCTTTCCAGTTCAGATAGTCAATTAATCACTAATCCCAAATAAGTCGGATTTTATTGTTATTTACAACAAATGAGATCGAAAATATGTTGGAAAATCTTTATTTTGGAAAAATCTGTAATTAGTTTTTCACAAATTTATATTCATTTAGTTCCCACATAGCCAATTTTCAAGAAGAAGATTTTTAGATTTGTAAATTAAAGTCGAATCAACTGCTTACATAATCAATTTGCCTGATAGTTCTAAATTAAGCATATCGTTAATAAAAAAAATTAAATGCTATCGGTCCAAAGACTGACCCTTGTGGCATGCCCGTTTATATTTGTAATGGTCAGCTCTCAATACCATGTATAACAGTGTATTGGACACGAGTAACAAAATAAGGAGAGTCGAGTGAAAAAGTTGGGATGATTTTGGTCTTTGTATTTTTAAAAGTAGAATGTCGTGCGGAACAGTATCGAAGGCTTTTTCAGATCGACTGAGAGCATAGCAACATAATCCTTGTTATACATTCTTATTAATATTTCAATCTTCCTTAATCTACCAAATTAAAATTAGTTTTTTAAATAGGTTTAATTAATTTTGAGACTAACCATTGAGTTTCATCCCAACAAATCAGAATTGTTTACGAAATGTAAAATTTGTAAAAATTTGAAAAATAAATTGCTGGATGAGCACAGTCTCCCTGAAAAATCGGTCCATCGTAAGTGGCATCCTCGTAAATTATATGGTTTACGAGGAAAAGAACTACAAACTAAAAGATTCTAAATTAAATTTGCAACAATTTAGTTTAGTTTTCTAAAATTTAAGCAGAATTGACGTTTTTTGACAAACAAAAATTCTGTAAAGCCCAGATGGATTGATTAATCGGGATGTGGAAGATCGTAGAATTTTCAACGGAATCGGATCACTAGAAGTGGCAGCTTCCATAAGAGCTTTTACGTTTTCAGAAAAACGAGCAAAAACTAAACGATTCTAAATTAAATTTGCAACAATACCGGTCCAGATTAGTTTTCCAAAATTTAAGCGAAACTGACGATTTTTGACCATAAAACTGTTATTGAACAATAATTCAGCCTCTTTAGATAGTTTCGGTCGGGATGAACTTTCATACTTTAGCTTTTTCCACAATCGGAAAATCTGAGTAGTTTTAGGCCGAAATCGAACCACCGGAAGTGGTAGCTTCCATAAAAGATTATTGTTTTTTGTAAATATTGTGAAAAGTATATAGCATTTACGAAAAAAATGATTGTAAATTAAATGCCCAACAAGAATAGTTCTGATAATTTATTAAATTTTACCGGAAATCACCATGATGGTTGAAATCGCGAAAATTTGGGAAAATCTCAAGCTCGATTCAGATCGGTAGATTTTGTATTTAAACTGTTTTTTACAATTATCAGGTGTGCAACTAAATTTTCGGGTTTCACGCATAGATGGCGCTGTGTCAGAAGTGGTGTTTTGTTCATAGCGTGAACCGTTGCTAACGATAACCAGTTGTAATATCAGCACATATCGCAACTCAAAAATATTTGTTCTAAGAACGAAAATGTCGAGTTTTGTGCCAAACAAACAGAATTTATGGGAATTTTGCTTTTCTGCTTCAGCTTGAAAAAATTCAGCTGGAGCATGTCATTTGCTTGAGGAGGAAGATTGGTTTAAACGCTTTAGAAATGGCGATTTCGACATTGTGGACAAGAAGCGCTGCGGAATACCAAAAACAATTGAAGTCACCGAGGTGCAAACATTATTGTATGAAGATGACGTTTATATGTTATGAGAAAAATTGAAAAGGAGGGAAAATGGGTGTCGCCTGAGTTGACTGAGAGACAGATGGAAAATCGAAAAGCCACTTGCGAAATTTTTCTTTCACGACATGAAGAAAGAATTTTCTGCATCGAATTGTTACGGGAGATAAGAAGATGATCTTTTTTAAGAATCCCAAACGCAATAAATCGTGGCTTTCACCTACAGAGCTTTTTGTTATTTGACATTTATTTTTTTTTGTTTTACATTCCACAAAATGTTATTTTGCAAAAATATCCTTAATACTATTTTAATTTAAAGAGCAAACAAACATTTAAAACAAAAAATAAAATTCAAGGCTCAACCAGTCAGCCCATTACAGTTTAGTTTATCTGTGGCACTATTCTGATAATTTCCCCGTAATAGGGAACTGATGAAAGAATTTATATGCAATTTCTATTCAAATATTATCTTTCCGGCCTACTGAGGAGAAAAGCTTGATGTAAATATTTATAAATTGGGAATAATTTTTCCATATCTAAATTGGCAGGCACATTATTTCCCATTTAATTTTGTTTTCAAATAATTTAACACTAACTTTTTATCTCAGCATGCCAGAAAAAAATGTTTAAATTAAAATTACATATAAAATTTGATCCCCTAGTTCCCTATTCCCGGGGAATTACCAGAATAGTGCCACAAAAGGCGATAGGTGATTCTAGTTTTGGTAATAGAAAAGTGATTCTGATCAAAGTGACCACTACGTAAATTGTAATTCCAAAAAATAATCACTTTGTAATACTCAGTTGTTTATTTTTGTTTCGAAATGTCATTTCAAAATGTTTTGTTTACATAATTCTTGTAGAATCGTATTTTTGAAAAATTTTGCGTAGTTTTTTCTACAAGTTAAATAAAATTGTTTTATTTTATTCTAAATAAAATTTAATTTAAAATTTTAAAAAATGTTTATAAATTTCTTGTAGATGCGTTGTTGGTTCCTGTTCGCCTCGCTAGGATTTTTAGTTTTTCGCTTTCCACTAAATTATTTTTAATTGGAAACATTTTATAAACTGTGTGGATTTAAATGCATATGTCTAAACTATCTGTCACCGAAAAGTGATCACATAATCGTGATAATTTTGGACATAGTCACCACAAAGAAGATCGTATAGAATCGCATCTTTCCATTTGGGCCATTTCCATTACGATCATACCAACGATCGCATGAAAGTCTCTTATCAGCACTCAATGAAGAAAACGGACGTTTCGCTTAAGTTTAACGATCACATCGATAAATATAAATGTTTGCGAGCCATGATGCGGTTGCATGGGTGACGAAATTAATAATAAAATTCCCCTGAGTTGATGCTACCATTAATACATCAAGGCAAAGCTTACTTTAATTTTAAAATTTTATGTATATTTTCGGATGTATTTGTTTGTAAACAGATTACAGTGTTTCGAAATTGTTTCCTCATGGATCGTAATATAAAATGTGAAATAATTGAGACGTTGAATCGACAGAGGCATAAATAACCATTCCGATTCGTGATATCTTATACCTGTATTTTTGAAATACAACAAAGAAACTATAAACTTTTAATTAAATTCTTTTCAAGCTTTTCGACGTGTGTCGGTTTTGCCGAGTGGATATTTTTATTAAGCTTTAAAGCTTCCCGATTTATTTCACAAAATATTTTCACAATGTTAAATTTAATTATATTTCCACGTATTTTTAATTTAAAATTTTTAAAACACTAAAACCCTAACGCCAAATTACCGACATAAAGGCTTTACATTTCAAACTACTGTTGATGCGGCCTATAAACGTAACATGAAATGATATGATGAGTTAATTTTCCTTTCATTATTACACATTTTCGATTCATGATTCATGGAGATACCAGGAATTTGATTAGTCACTCTCATAAAGCTTCATATAAAGCCTAAAAAATATAAATCGCACCACACTATACAAATACCACATTTTTGACACTTTCACAATACACTTTGTAACCAAACTTTTTTCGTTTTAAAATTGCTTACCTTGGAAGTTTTGATAATTTTAATATTTTGGTGAACAAATTAATAATCAGATGTGTGACTGAAACACTTGAATAGTCGAAATACTTATGATACGGTTAAATGAAAATTCGATGCTTTTATATATGATTGGAAAAACTATCGCACATCATCTATCCACCCACAAATAAAAAAAAAATTTGAAAATAATAAAACATTATGTCCCTGACATGAAAATTATGTGATTATTAAATTTTTTTAAATCGATACGATACTATGAGGAGTGTGAACTAATTGTTAAAATGATATGTAAATACATAAGTGAAAGGAGTTAAACTTTCTGCTGTTTCTTACTTTAGTTTAGTACACAGGTTTAATGATAAGTCATTAATCGGATTTGACATGTTTGTTTAATGACGTAGATTAAAATATGCTTTTATGGTAATTTCATTAGTTCTCGAAACATAGTGGAAAAAACTAATAAACTTTTTCAACCAAATATTTTCGATTTATGAATGGGAAAATATAAGAAACACATGCGACATACTACGTCAAGGATATATAGATAATGTAAGGAGAAATAATTCATGATGAAATAGACTTTTTTTTTACAAATTTCGATAACAAAAAAAAATTGTATAACATTCTAAGGCTATAATATAGAACATAATTCGAGTAGTTTATTCACCCGTAAATAAGCCAAAAAACTCTAACAGGTCATTTTACCGACATATTAGCTGGTATGAAGGAATAATAAACCACGTAATGAAACTTGGACATTTTTTGGAGTTATGAAATAGCTATATACATACCTAAGCATGAGGCGGAAAAATCCCTTTATGAGATGTGGCGCCAGCGGTATGTAAGAAATTGAATACCGACATAGAAAACCGTTTACAATTCCTCCCTAAAGTAAATGGTTTAAACTTTCTTTACGATCTATTTTTTACAACTTCTACAGGTCACCTTTGGGGCTACGATGAAGAAATAATGGTGGAGATTGATTTAGATAACAATCGTTTCAATACACGTTAAAAGTACATTTTCTGCTCCAATGCCACAGAAGGAATATTGGACCAACATTTTTTAAAAAGATAAATTCGGTTTCCTTTCCAAGAAGTACCTGGTTGCAGTAAATCTGGAAAGGGTCTAATCCTCAGTTCTTCAAAATAAGGCATAAGTTGATTGGACTGTAAGACCAAATACTGGACAAGTATCCCGGATAGTTCCGGCTCTGTTCCTACAGTCTGTTTACATATAACAAGAGGAAAGGATAGGAAACGTATCTCCGATATCTCAAAAATTTCTACTAGTAACCAATAATTCTAATTCATCAATTTTCCCCAAATTTTCCTCGTAGTCTCAGTATGAAAAATATTGGTTACTAGTAGAAGTTTTTGTGATATCGGCCAAAAACTGAAAATAACTTATATGGCCGCAGAAAATCAAAAAATTATAGTGAAAATTCTAATCCATCAATTTTCCCAAATTTTTCCTGGTAGTTTCAGTATGACCTAAGCTATTAGAAAAACAATCGAAAGTATTGGTTACTAGTGGAAATTTTTGAGATATCGGCCAAAAACTGAAAATAACTTATATGGCCGAAGAAAATCAAAAAATTATAGTGAAAATTCCAATCCATCAATTTTTTCCAAATTTTCGTGGTAGTCTCAGTATGACCTAGGCTATTAGAAAAACAACCGAAAGTATTGGTTACTAGTGGAAGTTTTTGAGATATCGGCCAAAAACTGATAATAAATTGATAAACAAATTTAAATTTTCAAAAGGATTGGTTATGAAATGGCCTAGTTTAGTCCAGCATGAACAGATCCTAGAATTTTTTCCTATGTTTTGGACCCATGATCAATACTTTTATCCAAATTTCATCGTCATTCGTTTAGTTAGGAAAGACGGAATATTGTTAAATTTCAAGATTTCATTTACCGAGTTCCTTTACTTCGGAGATCAATCAATTTGTCATTTTAAGGATCACTTTTAATATTTTATTCCGCTGGGATGTTTTATTTAGTGAAAAAAGAGATACAAAATGAATAATAAAGTTCCGCTGGTATAACAAAATAAATTCTCATTTGTTATTGTGCTGCTACTTGCGGGGAGTAGCGATATCTCTTATTTTCCGCTGAGAAATTTCCGCTATCTTATACAGCATCTCTTTATGCTTCCCAGTGTTCGTTCTAGTTCGTATTTTATATCAGCATCTGTACGACGTACACGCGACGGGTCATATTGCATTTTAGTTGCTGCCAAGATAGAGTATCGTGGGACTGGCGAAAATTCCAGTACCAATTGAGCGCTTGATCTTTCAATAAAACAGAAAAATTCTTTGTTAATTTCTCGTGTGCAATACCATTGGCCAATGCCATATTCTCTGTTCGGTACAGATAATTTTCGACAGATACCTTATCTTTATCATCGCCATAGAAAAGCGGATTCCATTCGAACATTCTTAACATATCACTATGGTTCCTTGAAGGTAGATTAGTTGATGCAATTTGATTTCCAGACGACTCAACATATAAATTATTACCAATCGGAATTCTCTTACTATTATCCAACTTTAAATGATCTTGTGGTAATGAATCCGACTGCTATTTGACTGGTTTTGGTTTATCATAATCAAGATTTGACAATAATTTGCCATTATAAGAATCATCATTCTGAAAGATAGAAGCTGAAGCAGAAGTTTCCAAATCAGCGAATGAAAAATCCTGATCATCCGATTTTGAAGACATTCTTTGATTCGATACGATTTAAGGATACTATTCGTGAGAGGTATTTTTATGTTCTAATGCTTTCTCTGGATCTACCAGGGTAGTATTTGATATTGAAACTGATTGGGGCTGATTTATTGAATCATCTCCATCAGTTGAAACTAAATTTTGTTGGGACAGAGATACATGTTCAGATATCTCCTTATTGTTACTTAGGTTATTTACTTCGATTAGTTCTGTATTTTCAAAACTAACATCAGAGAGATTTTGAAAGGCTTCCTTAAAGGAAGTTGCAACCTCAGGAGTTAGTTTCAATTTTTCTTTTAATTCGTCTAAACAGAAGACCAGACGGCCAACTGTTTGTAAATAGATTGCTACAGCCGTACTAACAGACTTAAGATGGGAAATACGCTCTAACCTCCCTCTAACATGCCATAATAATATCCCAGCAGACGAAACGAAATTATTTGTAACTGCCTCAGAACCATCAGTAAGTCCTTGGATTGAGCTTTCAATTTTTCTTATTTTAATAACGCAACTCTGAGCCTTTCTTTTAGAATTTTTTAAAGCCGAAGCATGCGCTTCTTTCGGAGGATCAATTTCTTTTGCTAATTCTTCTGAAATACGTTTTTGTAAAATATCAACTTTCTCGCTAAGGGATCCTTTTATATTTCGAATCTGGCATTCGATTGCCAATTCTTCGAACTCCAAAAGGTTTACCGAAACGAACATATTTTGATTATAAATAAAAAAAAATTGCAAGTAAGTAAGAAAGTAATCGCAAGAAATAAAAAAAATATAAAAAAAAATTAATAAATGAACAAATATTTTCAACAATAAACTATAAAGCTTGGTTATTTTATCATTAAGCAGTAATTTAGGTTTAAAACAGAAACATCTAAATAAATAACACGACACGAAAAAAATACATGAACCTAAGCGTGGCTTCCAGGTACGAATTAATTCCGCTAAAACAGAAGTTAAGCTATGCTTCCAGTATAAATAAAAATACATTTGGTTATGATTTGCAATCAAAACTTAAATAAATAGTAAGGAACACAAACCAAGGAATATACTTTGTATAATACTGAATGAATCGTTGTTATTGGAGTAATGGTATCACAAGTAGAACATCTACGAAAACTATTACAGAACTACAAATAAACAAATATTTTCGAGACTAATTCGAATTTTCAATCCCGACCAAATTCAACGATGTACAATCGTTTTAAAACCTTAGTTTCTAATAATTTTTTTTTGTTAGTAGTAATTGGCAATAGTTATGATCCAATCTTAAATTATGTTGTAACGTATAACTTAGCTTTAATTTACAAAGTCCCGATCATATGATTATTTCCGGTAGTTTTAACGGGAACCATTTTATTGCGCCACATGGTTTTTTTGGTCGGTACAGGTGTCGCAATGATCCCAATAACATCTGACAGGCAAAAAATCTACCTGATAACTCCACAAAACTCGCGCAGAAAAGCCTCATAACACCATACGGGAATTGCTTGACTTTTCTGCGAGGTAGATGCACAAAAAATTTTCCACCGTTTGCAATCTAAAGATTAACGAAACTAATCGAGAACCAAAAAACATAAAAAAAATATTTAGAAATACCACAATACTACGTTATAAGTCATTTGTTACCTTTACGTGTATGAAAAAGTGTATACCGAGATATCGGTAGAGATTTCCCTTTGTGAAAAAACAGCACTTTACACCGCTATGAAAAAAAGCTCGACACGTTACAATACGACTTTATTAATGATTTAATCAAAAGAAAATCACTAAAACTTACACAATCAAGAATTTAATCCGCGATTAACACGAGCGGAGGTATAAGAACTTAGCACTGCGTAATGCACTATAGGTAATGTAGATACAATTAAATTTTTTTTGTATTCTTTTTATATGGATAAAGCACCACACTACTCTTGCGATTGCCAATGACTCGTGGTAAAATTTCTCAATAATTATTTTCTGGTTAAATCGATGTCCGGTTACCCGTTAGTCTTTATGTACGAGTACATAACAAAAGTAAATGGAAAGGTTAAAAAAATGTTTATGAGCCGGTTATGAATATGCATGACAATCAAAGAGACACCGGTCACCTGACCACCATGCGCCGTATGATTGTTATTTGTACAATTTTACAACAAACCAAATCATGAGTAGAAATTGATTCCGTTTGATTGCCCTTTATTCAACAAATTGCATCCGAAGTGTTTGAATTTAATTGAATTCTACTAAAAAGGGTGTAAGTGGGCAGAATAAGCATACTAAAAGAAAAGCAGTGCATGTTTACGTTGATGAAATATTTTTTTTTTTACAGAAGTAATTCTTATAGTTAACTATTAATTTAAAAACAAAATAAATTTACATTTACTAATTAGCTCATGTAGCAATTTTGATACACAAAATTGTAACAATACCGATTTTCAAAACGCTTTTGATATTGTATCTCATGGAATTTTAATTGACAAAATTGGCATTTCTCCACCCATTAGTAACTGGTTAGCATCCGATCTGAGCAACAGAATACTGAACGTGAAGTTTAACGGATGTATTTCTAAATCTATTGTAGCTAGATCTGGTGTTCTACAGGGGTCTACTCTAGGACCATTACTTTTCATTAATGATCTATCTCGTGCGCTTGTATGTCACCTATTCTACGCTGATGGCTTAAAAATTTACTCAAGGATTACGAACTCTAACGATCACTATCGATAGCAGACTGATTTGCAAATATGGAATTCATGGTGTGTGACTAACAAGCTAGATCTAAAAATTCAGAAATGTGTTGTAATCACCTATTCTAGAAGAAGTAGCCCTGAGCTACATGACTATTACATCTCAGGCATCAGATTGGCTAGAGTCAACCATATTACTGACTGAGGAGTTACTTTCGATTCAAACTTATCATTAGAAAAACACATCGATCAGATTTGTTCTAAAGTTCACAAAATTCTCGGCCATATTTTCCGCATCGGTAAAGATTTTCGTGATCCAGCGGTGCTCACAACACTTTTTAACTGTCTAATTAGAAGTATGCAACCCAAATTTGGAATCCATTGTACGATGGTATATTATTACTAAATTTATTGTTTTATATATCATTTTATATTTTTTTGCTAACAAATAGCTTTGTTGCAATATAAAAACCCTGGAAGGGTTTTTACAATACCCTGTATATTAATTATTTTAAATAAATTGCATAAGGCATTGTGATTATACTTTGTATGTAAGTGCAAAGTATTTTAAATTTTTTTGTAGTTTGGCCACTGCAGTCTGATGAGACGACCGAATTTTTTAATTTAAATAATTGAAGTTTCATTAGTTCGAAACCAAGCTTTCATCGTCTTGGTAATCTCACCTAGATGTAAAACCAATTCTGGCTATCTTCCAGGAAGCATTCCAGAGGAATGCAACCAGATTTCATCGTCATTCTTTAATAATGGCGGAAAGACGGAATATTGTTAAATTTCACGATTTCATTTACCGAGTTCCTTTACTTCGGAGATCAATCAATTTGTCAGTTTAATGATCACTTTTAATATTTTATTCCGCTGGGCTGTTTTATTTAGTGAAAAAAGAGATACAAAATGAATAAAAAAATTCCGGTGGTAATTAATTATATAACAAAAGAAATTCTCTTTTGTGATGGTGCTGCCACTTACGGCGAGTAGCGTAATATCTTATTTTCCACTGTCAAATTTCCGCTATCTTATACAGCATTAGTTTTTAATCGAAAATTTTCGCTTACGAATTTCAAGAATGCAACAATATAAATTTTCGATTGAGATGACGTATTTTGACAGAAAAGCGCCGACGATTTTATTCGATGGAATTTAAACAATTGGGAGGGCCATTCCAGTAAATTAACGTTAGATTTTTCCAAAAATCCTGTTGTGGCCGTTGAACGATGCTTGGGATCACTGTCTTGCATAAATATAAAGTTGTTTCCGAGACGTAGTTTCCAAGCTGATGATTTTAATTTTTTTTTAATGTCAATCCCTTTCAAGCCCTGATATCACAAATGTGAGGTGCTTGATGAAAGAAAACAAAAAAATAACTTTTGATGTAACTAATGACCAGACCGTATAATTGTGATAATAAATATATACCTAAGCGGCAGTAGATAATTTTTTGTATAAATGTATGACGTACCGGCCAACTATCACAAACGTGCCACTCAATTTTAGACTTACTTGAAGTCATCGATAATTAAACTATCGCATTAATTTGTGAAATTTTGGTGAGTTGACCTTTGAAGCACCATGTATCAGATTTCGCAGTTTTATCCTGAAAAACATTTGGATTTTCGAGAAAAACCACCCTCACATTTGTGTGGTGCGGGCTTTCCCTTGTACATTAATTCATTCATTCGTGTTGTTCTTGGCTGCATAAATTCGTATTCTTTAATCATATTTGAATGCTTTCTCATGTGAGCCCAGATGAACCGATAAACTGAGTACGTACGACGATATATCAAGAAATGACAAGGACAACATTTTCTTAAGAATTCACGTTTTATTAACAGTAAAATAAACTTTATTTTTTACATATATAACATTCAGGTATACATATCCCATTTTCGTTAACTGTATTTTAAGGAATTAAAATCACTTTTACTCTCCGTAAAAAATAAAAATTTTAAGTTCTTAAAAATTAAAAAATTAAATTTTGTCAGTCTTTGACGGTATGGAATTTTTCAAAACAACTTTTATCAGCCGAACTACATAAGTACACATCGCACTTCTTGCCCCAAGTTGGCCAATGGCAATAGCCATCGTAGCGTTTCCCAAGAGACGGTAGGGATGATGTTAACCACTGCCAAATCTATAAAATGTTGGAATACTTTGACTGACCACTTTACGGTTTTAATAAAATTTCGATAATATTCCATCATTTGGTCACACAAATCCACCCCACCCATGTAACTATTATACTCGGATATTATTGAGGGACAGGTATCTTCAATATATTCCTTGTCTTTTTTACTTCAACGTTTTACTCATTTATGACCAGAACTGACATTGTGCCTCTCCACTTGACAGTTGTAACAATGTTGTCATAAACGAACTGGTTCGACTCACCCCTAGCCTTTCGCTTGTCATCTTTAAAACGTAACCCTTTTAGCCGATTTTGTTGGATTGTACCAGTTGCCTTATAATTAAGGGTTTCTAATTTTTTTAGTAAACGAATGGTCGTAAAATATCTAAAAATAATAAAATGTTCATGTGATGTTACAAAAATAATCAGCAATCAGTTTTAACCCAATATTTGAATAACAAGACTCAAAAACTTTTAGTATTCGTCTTTCAAAATCTGATACAATCCAACCACCTGATGTACTCTGAGCCCCGGAAGTTTCTGTAGTTATGTTATTTGGCTAAAAACATGTGTTAAGAATTTACAAATAAACGAATTAAATACCAAAAAGTAACCGGAACTAGTCCAACGACCTCCTCCTCATCGTCGTCGTCATCACCTTCATGCTCGTGATTAAAATCAATATATTCAACAACTGCTTATTGTATAGCGAAATCAGGATCATTTATTTCATCGTCTATGTCCTCCTGATCGGAATCAGCAAGCATTCTCTGCACCTCATTTTCGTCTATTAACCATTTACCTTTGGCAAACACAACTGAAAAAAATTGTATGAAGTAAAGTCTAAGTGTCACATGCGTGATAGTAAATTTTTAATCCTAATATTTAAGTACTAAACAAATATAAAACACAATTTTTGTATCATAAATTTATGCGTTAACATTTTATGAATGAATATACATTAAAACTGGGATTTGATTCAAATTTCTTATAAGTAAAAACAATTACTTACGGTCCCTCGATTTTTCTCCTTTTGACATGATGAAACTTGTGACATAACCAAACTTTTTACAAAAGATATTATTACACGAATTTTAGTTTTTTTAGAAGGAAAAGAACCGACTTATAGATGGAACCCAAATCGAGTAGAAGAATATTTTCAGAAAATCCGGTAAATGGCTTGTAAAAACGACCAAATTTTAAACCTCACGATTGTAACATCTCATACTAAAGAGAGTTTAGAAAAATAATTTATGGCGGGAATGTTTTTTTTTGTTACATACGTGACATGCAGACTTTAAGCTATACAAATAAAAATTATTTTACCGTCATTTATTGTAACCCTCACATTTGTGACATCTGTGTATCGATTTTGTCCCAAAATGTGTGAAACGAAATGAGTGTAACAGGAAAGATATAGTAGTAGTATTTATGTTTATGTTAGTTAGTGACGCGCGTATAATTGGATTGCTTTACTATACACATGCAAACCACGTGTCATTGTTTTTTGTTTATTCTAATAACCCTTAATGAGATTTTTGATTCCTATATTGAGGAGCGCGATTGCACTCCTTGGCACTCAAAGGGTTAACTATTGTAAACTCCATATTTTTGTGTTGTTTGAAAAAAATGAAGAAAAATTCGTCATTTTCGAACAATATGATTGGTCGAAAAATTCTTTAAACGAATGAAAAGACAAACTAACGCAACACCGAATCCGCCTTTACAACATAGTGTTACTTTTTAAATATTTATGTATTTTCGATTTTTTTATAATTAATATTTTATTTTTAAAATTTATGAAATTTAAACATATAACATATAAAATTAATTTATTATAAAAAAAATATTAAATATAAAATACATTAGCATGTTAAATAACGACACTCCACAGCTCCTGAGCAGACGTAATGTGTTGAGAAAAGGAAATAAGCACCATACCAATTAAACCGATTCACCCGGATCGCGTTATTTTGGTACTGTTCATCATAAAAATGACACAAATACGAACAAAAGAAAAATACAAATACAAAGACATAATTGGGTATTATACAGTGTATACGTATTCGATATTTTTTGCTTCACTCATTTTAAATGAGTAACTCACGGGACAAAATCGATATACTGGTCTACAATTAGTACAAAAAATAAATTTAGTTGGACTCGAAAGGGATACAGCATATAATTCAGTTTCGAATCAAAAAATTGTAGATTCCAACTCCGTTTCATGTCATGCAGCCCTCTGGGCTGGGATAACTTCACACAAGAGCGAACTGGTTGTTGATATAATAATTGTCATTTTCTGGTATAGAATGCTGGGATAAATTACTATACTGAATCTTGATAGGCAAGAATACAGCCTTTAGGCTGTGAATGGATATCTTTGAAGTTTTGCCTATGATATTTACCGCTTCTGTGTGTTGAAACAGAAATTACGTGAACATAATATTAAATCAGTTTCATGTTATGCCACAACTTCTGAACCAACCTAATAATTATAATTATTGTAGTAGAAATTCATTAATACGTTTTGTCGTTAACAAAATCAATATTTTGTTCATCAGCTGATGCTTCCTCTTTTACTTAGTTTTGGAGATCGACCACCCAAAATAAAATGTTTTGTGCTTGAACATTAATTGCTTTGTACACAATTTAAACTCTAATTATTTTTTTAAGTGAAGTTAAATTTAACAGTGTATATTATTAAATACTGTGTTGGTGATATTTAGTGCCAAATTTTATAGAAAATTAATTTGGACGATTTATACCACATTTTAATTGGAATTTATGTGATAAGAGTATAAATACTTTTCTATTCCAAATATCATACACATCTAACAAAATCTATTAAGGTAAACCCTTTAATGTTACTAGTGCTTTTCTTATCATTAACTAACGCCGATTTCTGTATTTATGTCCGTCAGTTTCTATAGTGAGCATTGACCAGTATCGCGGATAGTGGTACAACCATCGCATATTGGCTGCGGTGTGTCCATACGAAAATGTTCTTGTGGATTAGATTTGACAAACTGGCTTTATATATAACAATTGAATCTAACTATTCCAGGACAGCGACGTTGGTGAAATTGTGTGATAGTGATAGATCATCCACCACCGTCCAACCAAATTTACGCACACTGAAAAATTCGCTAAAAATAACCTGTTTGTTTGCAATCCATTTGGTTGAAGGTCGTTCACCTGCAATATAATTTCACACTTTAGTGATTGGTTTTTTTGTTGTAAATTATGAATTGTATGATTACGCAAAACTCATCTTAATAATGATATTTAATGTTCAAGTTCAAACGCTTAGGAGTAAAAAAAATTAGTACTTTTATGTTATTAATATAAATTTATATATTGTTCTGATTATATTAATTAAAATTAATTCTTAATGGTCGAATCATAATTTTCTAGAATAGTTTAAAAATAAGTATACTTTTTTATTTCTTAAATTAAATTTTAAAATAATCGATTTTATAGTGGTGTAATTAATTTCGATAAATAGACACATTACTTCATACAGCATCCATTGTTGAAGCGCTTTGCCGGTGTCTTGGCGAAGTGATTTAAGATTTAACTTTACTTTTGTTTGTGGAGATTAACCTCCCATTTAATTTTAAAGCATTTTACCACTAATTAAAATTAATCAGTTTAATTTTTTTTTTCAATATGATTTCTTTTTGTGGATTTTTAATTAATTTTAATAAATAAATCATGTAATGAGCTAAAGTGTTTAAAACAGCTTAGGTACCATGCTTGCATAATTTTTTTTGTTTTGTATAATTTTTGCTTCGGAATTCAGAAGAGCTGCTTCAAAGGATTCGTCAAAGTACTCTAAACCCACTCCCATGCAGACTTCAGCTGGTGGGCCAATGGCTGCTCGGAAAACAAAATTTGACTGATTTTTGTTAACGGAATTTACTTGACATTTTACTGTAAAGATTCCGTTACAGTGTGTGTAAACGTCAATAGTTTTAGGATGAGCTATAACCGTTTGCGGACAGAAGACAGGTAGAGGTAATTTTACGACAAAATATATGTGGCGACAATATATTTTGAACTGTAGTTATTTTTATTACAACCAGCGCATACAATTTTAATTTAAAAGTTCAGTGTAACAGATTTTGAGTTAATCTCGTGTAAAAATAGTTTCCTGTAAAAATTGACAAAAATAATAAAATATTACCTAATAATTAAAGTAATATAGGGTGTAATAAAGGGTGGGCTATCTATTGGTTTGTTTTTAAATCATAGGCTATGGCAACACTCTTTTGAACGATTTGCTTGAAAGCTTGAGAGCTCATCAGTTTGATATTCCGCATCACAAAACAAACATGTTTTCAGTTGAGGAAGTGCCAAGCGGAACCGCTTTAGTGAAATTGGTGAAGAAACTTGAAAAGATTATTTCTTGCTATTCAATGACAGAAGTTGTTCCTGCGCCTGGACAGTACTCACGCCCGAGACTATTGCTGCTGTGGTTCATAGTGAAGAACAAAATTCGTCTACCTTTGCTCAAAGCCGATCGCAACAAGTCGCATTAGTCGCACCAGCTCTAGGAGAATACTGCGCAAAGTCCGGAATCGGATTATTTATCTACAAGGTCTAGGTGACTCGTTAGTTGTAAGTAAATGACCATCCGCTTCTATATCAGTTCTCCGCGTAGGCCTCGAAAAAAACACTTTTCAGATGAAGCACACTTCCACCTCGGGAGATGTTGCACTATGTAAAAAAGCAGAACTGCTGGATTTAGGGTTTGGAACAGCTACACTATTCATATATGCTTTCACCAAGAGTGACTGTTTGGTGTGGATTTTGGAGTGGTGGTATAATTGGCCAATTGTTTTAGAAAAAGCTGCTGGAGATGCCGGTACCGTCAATAGGGACCGTTACAAAGCAATTTAACGAACTTTTTGTGGCCTCAAATCGACGCTATAATAGTGAAGAACCCATTGGACTTTTTTCTATGAAGTTTCGTTAAGGATAGATGTTATGCAGATAATTCAGAGACAATTCGAGCTTAAGAACAAAACATTGCGACAGTTTAACTAGGCGCTGAAATCATCGAAAAAGTTCTTAAAAACTGGACTCAGGTGATGGTTTACGTAAGGCCAGCAGTGGGAGCAATACGAACGAAATAATTTTCCATTCTTCAACCAGCATATTATAAAAAAGTTTCCACAAACTATAGATGTATACTCATTTTATAGCGTTTTAAAAACAAACTTTTAAATAACCCACCCTTTATTACCCCCAGCTCCTTTTCAAGACACATAGAACGCCTAATTGTGATATCGTGAGCATACTAGTGCGTATGTAGACTATCTGCTCACTGTATAGTTCCAAGTCAGCTTCTAGCACCGATTTGTAAGATTGGGTGCCTCGGGAGTTTCGATATCCAACAGGGGCCCTCTAGTTGTGTCTAATAAAATCGATTTTTCACTAATTAACTAATTATGAAACTAAAATTGAACCGAACCAGGTTGATTTCATATTTTTGTTATAAATGCAAAATTTCGAATTCCAATTGCATTTTATATTACTTTAATTAAAATTAGTATCATTATACGGTCTCATTGCACACACCATGAAAATTAGATAACGATTTTCATTCTTAAAATATTCTGAATCTGATTCTATCTACATAGAACTTTTATTGTATTACGTGTTAGCGATATGTACATATATAGACATATATATATATATATGTGAATTATGTATGTAATACAGCATAACATGTATTATACCGAGACTTTATTTTAATCTCTCAAGTGATTATCATATAAATTTTAATTTTCTTTCGTTTTCCTCAAACCAAATAATTATTTTTCTCTAAATGTTTCTATTATTTTTGTTTGTATACGTTATCACGGCGGCAACGATAAGTATAACGATCAGTGTTGCCACATATTTTAGAAATAAAAACTTCATTCCAGAAAAAAAAACTTCATTTTATTTAAAAGTTTGCTATTATTTAACAAAAAAAATCGATTTGATCGATATGAATAAAAGAAATTAAACATATACGAGTAGAACATATCTCAGTCTTATATAATACATGTAGAAATAAAAAAATCTTTAGAAATAAAATTTTGAGTATTTTATCAGCCGAGGTCAATAACAAGCCCAGACTGATAAAAATCTGAAGAGCCATGGTGAAAAGTTGCTATTAACAAGCTTGCATGTTCTCCGCTAGGAAAAACCTTATACCGGAAAATGTTCTCTATAGATAGGCCAATTCAACTTATGTAGTGTTATCTTGCCCTAATCTCTAGAAGTCTCAAAATTTACGGTGGAAAAATGTTGTTTTTTTTTAAGTTATTTAAATATTTCTTTAATATATTTTATTATGTAAATTATGAATTTATTTAATGTAATAATAATTTTTAATAAAATTTTTACTATTTTGCATTTATAAAATATTAACAGTGTAAATCAAAAACACTAAAACAATTCAATATGGCGGCTATTGGAATCTATTTGAATGCAATAAGAATTGTGTTTCCACCATGTTTTCCAATTGGAACCGTATACGTATACGTGTTATTTATGGTTCGAAACTTCACGGGCTCTTTTCTCATTATTTTATTTTAGGGTGTTTTTTTAGGAGGTTTGTTTTTCCGATAGATGTCGTTTTATTTTATGACAGTTGTTTTGACAGCTCAAAGTGGCATTTCTACTCAGTATTGTTTGGCAAATCATTATGAATAGGTTAACTCCAGAACAACGTTTTCAAATCGTGGAAATTTATTTTCAAAATCAGTGTTCAATTAAAAATGTTTATAGAGCACTTCGTGAATTTTATGGTGCACATAATCGTCCGTCAGAGACCACCATAAAGAACGTAATTACCAAATTTCGGTCTACATTCACTCTTTTGGATGCCAAGCCACCGACAAGAATGAGAAGAGTTCGTACAGAAGAAAATATTGCTGTCGTTGAGGCCAGTGTCGAAGAAAACGACAATTTATCGATTCGTCGTCGTGCTCAGCAAATTGGACTTTGTCCATCGACTTTATGGAAAATTTTACGTAAAGATTTGGGTTTGGTGCCATACAAAATTCAATTGGTGCAAGAATTAAAGCCACACGACCATCGTTTGCGCCGTGAATTCAGTGATTGGTCGTTAAATCAATTGAACGAAGATCCATTTTTTTACCGTAAAATTCTCTTCAGTGATGAGGCGCATTTTTGGTTAAATGGATACGTCAACAAACAAAATTGTCGCATTTGGAGCAAAGATAATCCACACGCCGTTCTAGAATTACCAATGCATCCTGATAAATGTACTGTTTGGTGCGGTCTATGGGCTGGTGGGATCATCGGTCCATATTTCTTTAAAAATGAGGAAGGACGACGCGTTACCGTGAATGGAAATCGATACAGAACCATGTTAAATGAGTTTTTGTTGTCAAATCTTGAAGATATGGATATGAATGAAATGTGGTTTCAACAAGATGGTGCCACTTGCCATACAGCACGTGAAACAATCGACTTATTGAAAGAAACTTTCAACGACAACATTATTTCGAGAAATGGTCCGGTGAATTGGACTCCGCGTTCGTGCGATTTGACGCCACTCGATTACTTTTTGTGGGGATACGTGAAGTCATTGGTTTATGTGGATAAACCTCAATCGATTGACGCTTTGGAAACCAATATTCAACGTGTCATTGCTGACATACGCCCTCAAATGCTTGAAAAAGTGCTGGAAAATTGGACCTCCAGAATGACATTTGTGAAAAATAGTCGTGGTAGCCATATGCCAGAAATTGTGTTTAAATGTTAAATGCCAAAAAATTATCTACCAAATAAAAAAAAAATTTGGTCATTTCATAATTTTATATGTGTTTTATTCAAAAAAAAAATCGGCAACCTCTTAAAAAAACACCCTTTATTATCATGAAACGTTATGCAATTCTTATTCATTTTCCGGATGAAATCTTTTGTTAATAGTATTCCGGTTATTCCGGATCTAATCTATTTCGAATTTTCGTTTTATTTAAGTTTATTTGCGAGAAAATTCTTTCCACGTTTGCTGTTGCTACTGGTACTGTGAGCACAGCCATTATAACAATATTCATAAAAGGGAAGGCAATCGCCCCATCGCCGCGCTTAATGTTCAATATCGTATTCCAAAATTCATCAATAACCGTTGGTTCATCGATATTTAATGATAACAAGACGTTGAAATTCCCGCCACTCATCATCCATATTTTGAACATTTTCTTGCTCAATAATATGCGGCAATAAATTGCATAAATTTGAAATTTTTCATAATCACATTTAAGGGAGCTATGGCTTCCGCTGCTAACAAAAATGTATCATTGAAACCAAATTTCTTTGACAAATGGTTGCACAGTTCGATGCAGAATTTTAAACAATTATTTTTAAAATCCTCTTCCTCATTTCTACTTAAAACGTGAATGGTTGATAAAGCTGTCATTACTTCCGAACCCAAATAAATGTTTTCTACGTTTTTTGTAATGCCCGGTGTGTGAATATCAATTTTATTAAAAGCGACGTCAGAGATTAAACTGTCCTCAACAAAATATTCAAATGTTTTTAAATACAACGAAATTACTTCTGAAATCAATATGTGTATTTGTGGAGATTCGCGTTGGAACAATCGGTTTAATCTATTAACATCACCTACAATTATAAAGGATATAGTTCGAATTCAGCTAAAAATCAAGAAATGTTAAATAAACAAATTTAGTGAAATTAACTTACCTAAGATGAATTTTAGAAATTTCGAATACAACTCAAACAGCGGATGGTGCAGGGTTGTAATTAATAATTCTGTAGAACTGAATTTCTCAAGATCCTCGTGTATGAAAAATAGTTTAAGCACTTCTAACCTACTTAAAATTTGAACAACTGTCAATTCTGAATGCAGCATTTTTCTAGGTTTGTAATTCAGCAAAATTTGTAAATCTAGAAAAGACCCAATGCGTTTTGGGCTATTTTGTATAAACTTGTAAACATCACGACAGGTAACCTCAACAAATTTTGGTAAAAATCCGCAGGCATGATTCGCACAAAGCGCGAATGAATGACACGGACATTTTAAAATTAGTAAGTTTGGACGTCTGATTGGTTTGCCCCTGTCATAACATTTGCGCCATCCGCAGCGAAACCAATTAATAATTGTTTATAATCAACCCTCTGGTTATTAAATGCTTCGACAATTTTTGTGTATATTGCACTAAAAGCATAAAAGCTTCGTCGTTGAAATATCTGTAGATTCATCTATGCAAATAGAAAACGGTGTTTTTCTCATCAATTCACTTACCTCTTGGAACCGAGTTTCTCCAATTACATTTTTTACTATTGAAGTTGTTTTGATTCTTGCACACGAAACAGTACTCATTATTTCAGAATCGTCAATTCTTGTTTTTAGCATAGGTACCAAATGATCCATGGTCATAAATGCAATATTGTGCTCTGCACAAAATGCACTTAACTGGATTTCGCAGCCATACATACTATTTTATTGTGAGTTGTAAGCGCGTCAATTGATTTAACATTGAACGGGTTATGTTGATATGCGTTTAGAGCTTCGCTGCTGTCTACGTGCTTTTTACTTTTTGCGTGATTATATAAATCACGTATTCCTCCTTTAGGTTTCAGCTCAACATTACAAACTGTGCAAAAAGCAAAATTATGCTCACTTTTACGGATCCAGGATTTAAATAGCTCTAACAATATTATGTTTTTTGGATTTCTAGAAAAAAATCAATAAATATTAACACTACAACGAAACTGATTGTTGGGATTCTTACAAATTGTCCATCTATGAGTCAAACAAACTTCAAATATTAACACTACCGTAACACTTTTCTTTGACGGCACCCCAAAGATAATAGTCCAACGGCGTCAAATCACAGCTCCAAGGCGGCCAAATCACATCAGCATTTCGGCTGATATTTCGATCTTCGAAGACAGTGCGCAAAAGATCAATTGAAACGTGTGTTGGGTGGCACGGAGCGCCGTCTTGTTGAACCTATATGTTGCCTATGTCCTCCTCTTCAAGTGCCGGGGACAAAAATCGTCTACCATGGCGCGGTAGCGCTCATCATTGACAGTAACGGCAGCTCCTTGCTCATTTTCAATGAAAATTAGCCCAATGATGGCACCGGACCAAAATCCGCACCAAACAGTCATTCGTTGAGGATGCATCGGCTTCTCTACGATCACGTGCGGGTTCTCCGTGCCCCAAATGCGACAATTCTGCTTGTTTACATAGCCGCCAAGATGGTAATGCGCCTCATCCGAAAAGATGATTTTTTTGGCAAAATCGGCATCTTCTGCAGTTTCAATATTTCCCAGGAAGGATAATTTTCTGTCAAATCAGAAGTGACATAACCCTTGCCATACTCAAAATAACCGCTAGTTCAAAAAAAAGTTAGATGGCCCACCCTGTGCAAATTTATTTTGAATATTTAAGCATACCGTACCGACGGAGAGGATTCTTCATCGATTAATTCGGGTTCATCGGCACTTTCCAATACTGATTCTGAATTGGAAGAAAATGGTGGTACCGGTGGTTCATTTTCCGCATTTTTTTTGAAATTGAAACTGTTGAAATATTCACCGGGTGGGGTAGAATTTCCCAGTTCTGCCTGTCCAAGTAGTTTTTGACAGGCATATCAACATGTGGCTTAGCGTTGTCATGTTGCAAAATAATCTTATCATGCCTTTTGTCCCATTCCGATCGTTTTGCAGCTAGAACTTGCTTTAAAGCCATCAGTTGTCGTTGATAAACTTGTCCCGTAATGGTTTTACGCTCGTTCAGCAGCTCATAATAAACGACACCCTTCATATCCCACCAAATACAAAACATCATCTTCAAACCATGGATATTTGCTTTGGCGTCGACGGCCCTGGTTCGCCTGGCTTGACCCACGCGAGTTTGCGTTTTGTGGATTGTTATAAAGGGTCCACTTTTCATCCGCAGTGATGCTCCGATGCAAAAACCCCTTCCTTTGTTGTCGTTGAATCAACAATTCGCACATGGTTTTCCGACGTTCATGTCCCGTTCTTTCAATTTGTGTAGCACTCAATTTCCCAGCTTCTGAACCAAACCCATTGCATGTACGTGTTGCGAAACACATTGTTGGGTAGTATTCAACTCTTCTGCCAATTGCCTTTTGGTCTGACAAGGGTCTACATTAAGCAATTCTTCGAATTCTGTATCTTCAAATTTTCTTGGTCCGCCTTCACGTTCTTTGTCTCTTACGTCAAAAACACCAATTTTGAATCATTGAAACTTGTAAACTTTCGATTTGTTTCCGCTGCACTTGCCTTCAACGTATGACGTGGGACTTTTTTAACACTAATGTTGCTTTTCACTTCTTCTTTTAATTGTTTGGGAGTTACTGGGCGTATATCAAAATCATCTAGCTTTTGGATTGACATTATATGTTCATTGGCCGTTTGCCTTGGTAGTGGTTGAAAGGTATCCTCGAGATACTCCGCAAACAGATCCGCCTTCTCTTTAGAACCTCTTGCCCAGGTTCCATCTTCCTTTTTAAGAGGAGGCACTTGCATTTTGGTTCTTTTCAGTCCCTCCGTCGCCTTCCACAGGGAATAATCAGAATTTTTTTCATCGGTTAGGATGAATTATTACATTAATACATTTTTAACTTCTTTAAGAAGATATTTGAGACTGTTACCTAAATTGTTAAGAATTGGTTTGTTCTCCGGTGTTCTAGTTATTTGCCAGGTTTTACGTGCTTGTCGTGTTTGTCTTACCAACTCTCTAACTTCCATTGGGCAGGATATGTTAAGCTTCTTCTTATTTTGTATAATGGAAGTACTTGCCAAAGCAGTATAGTGAATTGCTTCATTGAGTTGTTCTAATTCACCTTCCAACTGGTGGGGATTTCTTATCGGTACCTGAAGATTGATTTTTTTCTCCAATGCTTCACGAAAGAGATCCCAGTTTGTTTTTGAATTTGTTAATCTGGGTGCACTCTCCCTTTGAATTACCATTTCACTGACTGTCATGATAACCGGGGAATGATCCGATACTAGAGAATTACTGTCTTCAATGTAAATGTAGTTCTGGGATATGCCTCTTGCTACATAAAAGTCTATTAGGTCTGTTGGGGAACCCCCAGAGTAAAATTCACATTTTGATGTCTGCCCTGATTGAAGCAATTCTTTACCTTTTGACGTCCTAAGTGTAGATCCCTAATAGGTGTTTTTCGCATTAAAGTCACCTCCAATAATAAAATCATGTCCAAGTCATTTAAACAGTAAGGTAGTCCTCCCTTTTCAAGTTATGCCGGGGAGGACAATATATTGCAGAGACAGTAAGCTGTCTGTGTTTAATTTGGGTCCTTACAGTAGTGACTTGCATTGTTTCTTCTTCGATATTTGATTCTAAATGGTGTTTTATATTTTCTTTTATTAGTAATGCCGAACCACCTCTTGCTCTTTCCGCTGGATGAATGGAGTGATATAAGTTATAAGTTGCACAATGCCTTTCGCATTCCAGATTGATATTTTGAAAGTTGTGTTCTTACTGAACATTTTTCGTTGGATTGCATTTTCTTCATGATACTTGATCATCATGTTGTTCAGATTACTTTGGTCATCTAGCCGCTTTGTAATAGCTGCAATGCTGTTCATAATTTTTTCCATAATTTGGTTATTTTCGGAGCCCATATGTTTGGTTGAATCCAAACCTTTCACTACCTGGGCAAATGAACTTCTTTGCCCTGTGTTGCTTGGTTGTGGGTTTTGATCGTTCTTATTTGAAACCCTTCGATTTTCGTGATTTTGCGGTTGATTTTTTGTTTTATCTCTTAATTTTTGTAGTTGTTTAGTAACCTCACAGCCTCGATAATTAGCCGGAATGTTGGCCCTTACAATTTGTACGCTTGGCTGGCACATCTCTCCCTATTGTTCATGCCTGGGTAAAATGATTATCTGAGCATTTTATACATCTTGGATCCCGGCTGCAATATCTTTGGGTGTGATTAAATGCCTGGCATTTCTTGCATTGGGATATGCGTGTTGTGGTTCTCCTCATTGGTTCAATTTTCACCTTCATGTGAAGGATTCCTTTTATTCCATAAATGTTTTGAACATTCTCTTTGTTGTCAAATACTAGCATAAAAAGAGGGAGTCCCCTTTTACTGATAATTTGGTTTCCTTCCTGGATTTCTGTTCTCTCTTTTTGAACAATATTCACAGCATCTAATATTTTAAGACCTTTATTTTGTCAGCCATCCATTATTTCTTTGCTTGGGCAAGTGTGACGCAAACCTCTTGCCATGACTTTTATAGGTCGAGCCTGTTTGTTCTCGTAAGTGAACCACTGATACTTTTCAGCATTCAATTTCATAGATAAGGTTCTATAAGTATCTGAGTCCAGAGTATTAATTTTCCAAACGTCATTATTTAACGCTGATACTTTATAGTCTTTGTCAGTAACCGATTTCATCAGTGACTGAATTTCTGGGTAACTGGTTACACCCACAATATTTATTGGTGGAGTGATTTTTCTTTCGGTTGCACCAAATTTGGTGTAATGTTCTTGGTAGATTTACTACCTTTCGGTTGTTTGGCTTTGGGTACAGCATCGTTTGAATCTGGACTAGATTGTCCCCTAACATTTAATTGCTCAACTCCAGGTAACGATTCAGCTTTTTTTCTTACTCTTCCTGGACTGTTTTTTCTTCTTTAGGATCCAGTCCGTCTCTCTTTGTAATTCATCTTCATCAGTGGAATAGATGAGTTTGTCTGGTTCAATGCTTCCTATATCGCAATCTTCTTTTGAATCCCGATTCATTTTTAGGTTTTTATTTTCTCGCATTAGATACTCCATTGCTTCGCTTATCTTGACAAATAATTGCTCGATATGCTCTAGCCTCGCCAAGAGATTCATATTCTCCTTTTCTAGGCCAATAGTTGTTTTACTAGATTCGGCTATTTGCAAAATAAAATTTTCGGTGGCAACACTTATTTCGTATAATGTTTGTCTAGGTATAGCGTTAGAAAAAGTAGCGGCTTGGTCAGCTACCGATTTGCTTCTATTTTTGTCTTTATCGGTGATCTTCGTAAATTTGATCTTCTCTGAAATGGATTTGATGTTCCCTGGTAATCCAATAGATGGCCCTCCCCAGAATCCATAGGGCTAGTCTCCACAGAGAGTAGATTTCCTTTCGTTTGTACCATTGCATAGGTTTGATTGACTAATTAGCTATTCTGCTTCACTACTACTAAGGGATTGGGTACCACAACCGTTCGTTCTACAAAACACTGCCCAGAGTACGCCCGTATCCATTTATGAATACTTCGTGGAGGCTGTCAATCCCGCACTCCATCAATTTAGTGATTAATGAATCTTCTGAAACGCTCGCCTTAGTTATATCATAGAACGCATGATAATTTTAACATCATCTCCTATGATAGGTGGTGGCCGAGGTATTTTTTCTATCTTTTTTGACGTTTGTCTTAACTCTGAGACTCAGTATTTTGATCCAATCCTTGTGGTTTTTGTGGTGGTGACGGTGTATCATTTAACCGTCCCCTTTTTAATTTTCCTAGACTTAGCACGAATCCATTCTGTTTCTTTAGCTAAGTCTTCCTCGTTGGTTTGATATTCAACGTTTTTTTTAACATTATAATTGGTGTTTAGGTTCTGTACCATTGGAGATTCGGTTTGACATTTACTATTGTAGACGTTTCTGATTCTACTTCATTGATGGCTTAGCTAAGGTCTATGAGAAACAGTTTGTAGAAACGGATTTTAAAAAACTTTCAAATGCACCGTTCGAAGACATTTTTTTGTGCAACATATTACTCATTAATTAACCTGTCTGGCCTATATAGTGAAACCTTGCCCAAATCTCTAATAATGGCTTGGTATGGGCCCAGATTTAAAATTCATTGATATTTGCAGTGGAAAACTGTTTTTATCTACAAAAGTTAGCCAGTTTGAACTGATAATTTATTCTCATCAATTTAGATTTCAAATTAACTTTTGTTTTAATACTCGTATAATTATTTAATTGTTTAATTGACCATTTTTTATAATTTCCCTTAATATGGTTTTAAATAAATTCTTGTGCATCCAAACACAAATCTAAACCAAAACCTAAAAAAGCTTAGTCTTTTAATTACAGGAGCCATCGATACCACCCACATTTCAATAAAACCTACATTGTCATTTTTTGAAGCCATGAATTATTTTAACGTGCTCATATTAAAAGCAAGTACATGTACTGTATAAAATAAAACATTTGAAAATGTACAGTAAGGGTTTCCCAACCCCCACAACCATTTGTAGAACGTCAAGCATTATAATAAATTAAAATAAAATTCATTATAATCACTGAACTACAAAAAAAATGATTTAAACCAAAAATAACATCCAATGAATATAACGTAGTTCCTCCACATAGCACACAGCAGCGCGTAGGAGTTTCTCGATCAAAACACAAGAATAAATTATGTTGATGGCAACACAAATTTATATTTCACAACAAAACGACAATAAATATTCCATCTCGCATTAAAACGGATGAAAATTCATTTATGTCGCGAGAGAGCTGACGGAAAATTTTAGACTACAAATTAATAATCATACATAACAGCAATGGTTGGTTGGTAGTGCGTACGTATACAGTTCCGTAAATTTACTATGCATAACGGAAAAATTGGTTTTGATAAATAGCAGCCGAACACAACAAAGATTACTACGTATCAGCCCGTATGTAAAGTGATCTCTTTGCAATGGTTCCGTTGAGAAATTATAAATTATGTCATGCACAATGAAGATAATTTTTTGCTTCCTCATCGACTTGGTACAAATTCTTATACCAATTTCTTTTATGTCATTAAAATATGTAGACATAAACAATACGAATATTTTTTTTTTGCTTTTTTAACTTTTCCCCAGAATATTCCCAAGGAGTAGCGAACATTTCGCTTTTCTTTTCTTTTGATTTTACTTTTCTATTTTACCGTTTCGATATCTCATTTTTATCAAGGCCAACAACCGTCTTTTTATTATACTAATGTATAAATAGGTTTCGAATACATAACACTTAACTGTCTTTAATAATCAAAAACATTCTTCCTGCTCCCTTTGATGTTGCCACTTCCGACGTAATGAAAAACGTTCAAGTATGAAGTTAGAGATATGCCTTTGGTCTAAGCTGTCCATCATTGTCGCTGAAGTTCATGCTAAATGCTTAGAAAATATTTAGAATTACTTTGGAATGTACTTAAGGCCCATTAACAAATGACAGTTTTGAATTTCAGGGAACATTGCAATTCTTGGAGAATTTAAATATTTCACACTCGTAGAAATATCGCAATGTCTACTTCTATACCAATCGTATTACAACAAGTTTGTTGTGGTTGTATTTTGTGGATTAGTTTGAATAAATTCCACTGGCTCATAATAAAAATCTGTAGGCCGGTCATAATAAAGGTTCAACATTTTATTGACTATGATTTGCAATAATGGTTCCTTCCAATCTGAGGCACCGTGAACGATCTCGTTTGATATCGTTAAGCCATGATAAGGTGCTATAAACTGATACGTACATTTTGAAATGGCCGTACCTATTGCACCTATCTTAACAAAAGGTTGACCTTAGTATGTTTCTGTAGAGTGGACATCTTCATCAGGTCAGGAGAGGTCGGTTGCGACATTTTTGGTTCCTATTAATTTAAATCTGAATTGAATTCATAATGCTCGTGAATATCATGTCTTATCGATATCAAACGAGGACATTCACGATCCTTCAGATTGAAGGAAACCAGTAATTTAAGACAACGGTATTGGATACATTAAACTGAATTAGCGATCAAATTCCGGCTTGTTTAGAACCGATGTGAATTTTATTTTATTTTAATTAGTTAACAAACAAATAAAACTTAAAGCTTTAACAGAAAAATTATCAGAATTGTTATAGCAATTTTTAACGCATAATTTTTATTTTTTTATCAATCTGGGCCAATAATAAGCCACTTCCAGAGATTGGGGCAAGATACCACTATGTAGTGGTAAAAACTTGACCTAATTTCTTTCTCCCCACTCAAATATTATACTCAAATCGGAGTTCAGTGAAGGGAAAACTTCTATAGCCGTTTGTCGTTTAGTTCTGAAGTAGTAGGGTAATGTGGTATACCTCGAATGAAATAGGATATCGCAATGTGGAAAGCTGTAAATAGGGTTAATAGGGCTATGCAGTCAATCATTGTTGTATAACAAAAAAGTCGCCGACAAGACTGATTCGTGAGGGACTCCGGCATTTGGGGAATGTGTAGTTGATGATCCCCCGTTAGCAAAACGTTGATCTTTCAGTCATTGTGAAAACTTGTCGCCCACTACAACAAATGAAATTCTCATTCCAAATTTTGTTACAAAGTGATTGCAAAGGTCTGTCCATGTTGTTTTAGGGCGAGATTATATTTGTTTGCTACATAAGTCGAGTGATTGGTTGTGAACGGCTTTCACGACAACCATACTGTTTATCTGAAATTATTTTAATAATTTCAAGATACTTGATGTTGATTAACTTCTAGACGTTTTGATACTTATTTCAATATTCAAACTGGAATTCCAGTCCTGTCCAGTGGCCTTATTTACGTCCATTGTCTTCAGGTTTGACAATTTATTTCGAAATGTTGGCGACATCAATTTTAGAATTATGATCCATTACGACTTTTGGCTCCCGTTACAAGCAGACTTAAACTATTATTCCAGTCATCCCGATGCGTCGAATGATGCTTATGCTGCTTCTAAAGGAGGTCAAATCACTCACGAATCCGAAATTAAAACTAAACGGTGCTATGTTACCTGTACAAATGTTTAATTCAACGATTGTATTCTAGTGGCTATGCAAACTGCCAAAAATACTTAGCACATTTCAAGCAAATCGTGTGGCTGAAATTTTATCATCCACCAATGGTATCACCAGGTATCAAAATTTCTACGCGAAAATCGACTAGCACTTCCGCTGTCGCCTGCAATAGAAAAAGCCGCAACTTACTATTGCATTACATCAAATTTTGTATCAACCTCTTATGGTCGTAATGTCTTTAAATGGTTGGTTTCGAAATATTCTAATCTTCGCACTTTAACGAAAGTGAGCTGAGAATGAAAGGATGTTTGGAAAATGCCAATATTAGTTATGATGTGCCAAAAATCCTATAGTACTGAGAGACGATCACAATATCACTGAAAGGATCGTTGCATAAATATATCATAAGAACCTGCATTCCGATCAGAAGTTGGTCCATACAACCCCACATGCGTCACTTGTCGACTGTCCAACGCTAAACACGAGCAGCAGTTAATTGGTCAACATCCACCGTATCGAATCAATCAGTGCCAAAGGTGGACAACGAATTAAGATCAAGCTGACATCTACTAGAATTAAAATGAATTAAATTATGTCCCATTTTGCTTTATACAGGGTGTTTGGTGCGTGAATCGACAAAAATTGTTGATGGGTTGGGAACAATTTGGAAGCTTTCATCCCTTAGAACTTTTTTTTAAATTACCCAAAATTTCGCCTTTAAATAGTCATCACTTTTTTGTTTGTCATCATAAATCGACTTCCAAACAAACACTCATTTTGTGGTGAAAATGGGAGATATTATTTTGACAGGGTTATTTGTGTCGGGGTTATGGAAAACACTTTTTAAGTTATTGATAGATTTTAAAAATAAGTAAACTGGCTGTTAATTGCCTTGAGCTGTTCAGGCGATATTTCACTATCTGCTACCAGAAGTGTCCGTGTGTTTCACGTTGTTCTTGTTAAATTGTTATGAACTTTTTGTTGTGTTAACTGCAATGGGCGCGAAGCTATAAGAATTAATCAGGAGCGATATCCCGATCGACGTTTACCGCACGACTAAACCTTCTCAACAACCTATCGACGTTTGAGGGAGAGCGACAGCTTACATTTTCACGAGCTTCATGTGGATGAAATAATAATACAAGCTTTAGACCTGGATTTTAATACAAGCATAGGTGTTGTCGCTTAAAGACTAAACTTATCAGACTGGAAATTGTGGTCGCTTCTACGGGTAGATGGAAGGCATGAATTCCACTACACTCGATGATACATTTGCATGTTAATTTTTTGGGGTGCAAATGATTGACAGCCTCCATGAAGTATTCTCGGATACGGGCGCACTCTGGGCAATGTATTGTATAACACGAACGGTTGTGGCAACCAATCCCTTCGTATTAGTGGATCAATATAGCGAATAGTAGATCCAACACAATGTAATGGACCAAAACACAAAAGAATTTACCCCAGGTGGTACATAGTTTTTCAAATTGGCTAATCCACACTCTTCGGAGGCCGGTTCCATAGATTCTTGGGTTAGCCATTTATTGCATGTTAGTGAAATCAATTTTAAAACAGCGAATCGGTTTCACCAGCAGTCGAATACAGCGAGATCGTATGCCAAAAGTAGAAGCAGAAGCAGTTCCGCAACCGATATATTCAACGTCGGTAGCAATGCAAATGATGGACATTCTAATCTAGAAAAAGAAAATCAAGCACTAAAACAAAAAAATTGAAGACATGGATCGTCCAATCTCCAATCTTCAACGCAAGAACGGAAAGCAAAAACCATAAACAATGAAGCGTCAGACAACGAAGTACAACCTAAAAGAGATAAGTCGCAGAAGACTGAATACTCAACGGATGAGGAAGAGTTAGATAGGGAAACTAATTGAATGTTGAAGAAGGGAAAAGCTAAACAAAACAAGAGAAATAAAAAAAGAAAAGCTGAGTCCTCACCAGAGGTAGAAAAATGACCCGAACGGCAACCAGCTCAACAAAATGAAGCACAGCCAAAGATAAAAGCCCCTCCACTGATTTTTATAGTAGGAGTAACCAACAATTCAGAAATCCAAAGGGTAAGGAGTACTGTTATGAAACAAGAGTACAAAATCACTTCCAATCCAAACTCATATAGAAACTTGTAAATGAAGCTGAATATGGAAAAATATGGCAAGAGGCCTACATCCAACCTGTGAAAGTAAATCAATAATGGAGGACCTAGTAAATAATTGATTTAAAATCCTTAATGCCGTGAACATTATTAAAAAAGGAAGACGTAGCGGAGAGTACCGACTAGAATCATTTTCAACAAGAAGATGTCCCCTGTTCATGCTAACGTTTGATAAATCCGAGCAAATAGAAAAATTTTACAATATGACTGGCATACTCAACATGCGAGTAAAGATCGAAGCTGAACGAGCTGTGTCGAACGATATTGCGCGCAGGAACCAAGATGTGTCAAATGTGCTGGAAAGCACCCATCACAAACTATCCACCGAGGATGTGAGGTTGCCAAGCAGCTACAGAAAATGCGGGATTAGGCACGCAAACTCCCTCTAAGTCATTCAAACAAGGAGCTAGCAAGAAATGAAGTATCTATGCGTAGGGAGAACTATACATATGCACAGGCCTCTACAAATTGATTGAAAAAAATGACACCAATGTCGACGCATGGATCGACCCAATCTGCTGGAAATACCAAGTTACAAAATAGCTAAAAATAAATAATGACGGCAATACATAGTTCAATTCATAATTCCAGAGTAGAAGCCAGGCATCAAAACTACTCATAAAGAATAGCCATATGGAATGCAAACGGATTAACATAACACCTAGCAGAATTAGAACTATTTTTCTAGCAAACACTAGCAATCCGAAGATATACTTGTTACTATACCAACATCGAGCACAACAGGCAAGAGGAAGATCAGCAATATTTATTAATCATCATGAAGTATTAAAAATAGAAAAAGAATCCATGCAAGTAACCACAGTGACGGTTAAATTTGGTTATCACAACACCTGTAATTTATCTGCAATATATTGTCCCCCACGATATAACCTAAAAAAAACTACCTAAACTTGTTTCAAAAATTAGGAAGTAACTTCATTATCGGTGGTGACTTTAATGCAAAAAAATACCTTCTGGGGTTCAAGATTAACCTCTCCAAAAGGCAAAGAATTACTTGCAGCTGGCCAATACTCAAACTGTGAATTTTAATCAGGAGGGAAACCAAAGTACTGGCCATCTAATTCTAATAAAATCCCAGACCTTACAGTTTTCTACATCATTAAAGGCATATCGGAACGCTACATCTTCTTAGAAAATGATGGAAGTCTAATATCTGATCTTTCTCCTGTTATTATAACGATTAGTGAAAATGTAATAGAAAAAAAATCGCCACAGCTCACAAACAACAAAACAAATTGGGAATTATTTAAGCAAGTAGTAGAGAGTGCCAAATTATCATCCAGGAAAGAAAACTCCGTTATTTACCCAATAGAAGTAAGAGCGCGTGCGCCGCGGGATAAAACCACCTTATATGTATCAAACTTAAAGCACACATTGAAGCAGTTAAAACTGAAACAATTGCAAAATGCCTTTGTTCTCCAACTAAAGATACCAAGTATTCCCTCTGGAAAGCAACAAGAAGAGAAAAGAAGTGCGAAAGATAAAGCTGACCTGTTTGCTGAACATCTTGAAGAAACATTTCAACCTCTAGGTCGGCAGACCAGTTACGAAAACAGTACTGATACTCCCTGATCATCTGACTTCGAAGATATCAGGCCTGTAACATTGAATTAAAAACTGAAATTGAGAACACGATCCTCAGGAAAAATATATGCCAATGCAGTGGAAAGTAGCAGAAATAATAATGATCCCGGAACCGGGCAAGCCACCGAATGATACAAAATCTTACCGGCCAATTTCACTTCTACCAACACTGCGAAATTGTTTGAGAGGCTGCTGCTCAAAATATCGAAAAGAACCATAGAACAAAGAAATCTTATCCCAGAATATCAGTTTGGTTTCAGAGAGAAACACTCAAGTATTGAGCAGCCGGAAGCCATGATCTGATATCATTGAGAATACATTAGAGAGGAAAAAATTTGCTCTAGTATCTTCTTAGATGTGGAATAGGCCTTCGATAAGGCCCATACTGTTATTTTCATTATTTATTAACGACGTTGTAAAATGTTTTAAGTTTGCCAACTGTCTCTTCTTCGCAGACGACACGAAGGTTTTCGCCCGGGTCTCTAGTGTGTTAGACTGCGAAATGTTACAAGATTAGTTAAACTGCCTTTGCAGTTGGTCAATTAACAACTTACTGGCCGTACAACGAAACCGTCGATCGGGTTGAGTTCATTTCGGATCCTGGTGTGATCTTTGAATCTGATGCTAGTTTGAGTCCTTGATGATTACGATTGTTCCCTCAATAATATTGCTCTGTTTATCCTTCCAATAGTACCTGTACTGCAATTGCTGTAAGTAGTCAGTTGACCATCTTGACCAGAATTGTTTCTATAAAAGGTTCACCAAATCGACCAAATGGCATAGTGGTTAAAGCTTTGGCGTTTGGATCGGGAGGTACCGGGTTCGAATCTCGATAGGGGCAGGATGCAAAGGGAATTTTCATCAACAAATTACGATTTGGGATGAGAAGGAACACATCTATGACCCCCTGTCGGAGTGCGGGGCTAACGGGCCGACCCATCTTCCATGCCAGTATAGGCTGGCATGGAGCTATGCAATGTGCAGATTGTAATAAAATCGGACCTATATTCGTACGTCCTCGAATTGGCCAATACAGGCGTAAAGGTAAGGACGTAAATAAGCGAATCGCGAAAGAGTAGGGAGAGCTTCGGCCCAAGAACAAATCAGGGAAAATAAAAAAAAAAAAAAAAAAAAAGGTTCACCAACTCCCACCGCTTAGCATACTTTATGTCATCAGGTTTTATTATAGCTGGCTCAGGTATATCAGTCAACGATTGACCAATCAGAAAATGGCCGCTTGTTAGGGTTCCAAATTATCATCAGTAGTAGCTGGAGTGATGGGAACGCGAATTTAGCACCGCTTCAACTTGTTTTATTAATGTGTTGGGCTCCTCATAAGTTAAGTTCGCGTTTCCTATCGTGCGACGAATATGATATTTAGCTGACTTAACAGCAGCTTCATAAATACCACCGAAATGTGCCAGGCGGTGAAAAACCAGGCGGTGAAAAACCAGGCGGTGGAAATTTCCATGTGAAGCATCTTGTATAGATCGTGTTATTCAGAGTTAGCAGCTACAAAGTTGACCCATTGTCTGACAAAAATGGCCAAATATGTCTTAGTGGGACACTTTCTACGAATGCGATAATGGATGAATAATGGTCCTGCATAATCTATGCCAACATTGTAAAACGGTGGTGCTGGATTGACTCGTTCTGACGGTAAATGCGCCATTACTTGTTCAGGAAATCGCGGTTTTACACGGCAACACATTACACACTGCTTGTAAACCCTTTTAGCAATCTGTTTTCCATTTATTGGCCAGTAAGATTATCGTACTGCTGCTAAAAGAGCTTGTGGCCCAACATGAAGATACTTTCTGTGGATGAAAGTTAGTAGTGTGGTGGTAAAATAATAATGTCTTGGCAGTAAAACTGGATGGCGTGATGCATAACAAATTGCTGCAAATTTTAAACGGCCACCAACTCTAATTATGTTTTGCTGATCCATAAACAATGAAAGGGATTAAGTGATGGATGAAGTACGAGTAAGTTAGGTTTTGTAACCCTCTATACTCTATTGGAAAGCAGGCGGATTGAAATAGACGTAGTACGGTGTTTAATCCAATTTTATTTCTTCTGCATTCAAAGGCCCAGTTATCTTTGAATTTTTGAAGCGGCGATTGCTGATGAAACAATGTATATATTCGTAGCGTTTTGAATTGTCGCCAACGAATTTTTGCGATGTATTCGATCTAAGAGATCGTCAACAGGTTCCAGGTGAACAGGTGAATTATTCCAAGCTTCAATTGACGAATGAAGAAAATGAGGTCCAAACCACCACAGTTCAGAATTCATATGCAATTCAGGAAAAGTTCCTTTTGGAATAAAATCGGCTGGGTTTAATTTTGGTTCTACGTGCAGCGATTTAGTTGGATCTGATTTTGCTTGAATATCGGACACACGGTGTGCCACGTAGGTTTTATATTTGGATGATGAAGACCTAATCCAGTGAAGAGTTATCATAGAATCTGTCCAGTAATCACATGCCTCGATCTTAAAGTTTAAAATACGCAACATTTGTTGCATAAGGTTGGCCAAGAGTTGTGCGGCACACAACTCAAGCCGGGGCAATGTGCACACTTTAACTGAGCAACTCAAGATTTTGATCATATTAAGTTAGCAGCTAACTCTTCAGACCTAAGAAACGTACATAGACAACGGCACCGTAGGCCTGTTCGCTAGCATCAGCAAAGCCATGCAGTTGAATTTCTGGAGATTTGTTGCTACCGTTAAACAAATGACGTGGAATGTTTAGTTGACTTAATTTTGGGAGTTCATGAAGAAAGTTAGTCCAATACGTATGGTATGCTATTGGGAGACCTTCATCCCAGTTTACCTTCAATGACCATAACTTTTGCAATAGTAATTTACCCACTATTCCAAGAGGGTCGACAATTTTTGCAACTTGGGATATTATTTTTGCCCAGCTTTATGCACTTGATACTTCACAAGCTACTGATGTGCATTAGGAACACGCCGCAAATGATAACTCTCGCCGTGATATTCTGGACAAGATTTATCGCTTATTTAGTGTACACGCAATAGATTAGCACAAAGTTATCAACTGATACGAGATGTCGAAGCACAAGAGACTGCACGTGGCACTTAATCGTGTCATCCATATTTATCCGATTAATCCTGAAGATCCGAATAAGCAGTTCATTAACATCAATATTCTCAGTCCAAACTTGGATCCGATGACTTATGTAATACTTTTTCCATATGGAGAGCCAGGCTGGCATCCCAATTGGCAGTGTGGCAGTTACAGTGGTGCAAATTAAATCCAGTTCGTAAGAATATCAGTATGCTCCAATATAAGGCTGCGTTGACAGCAATACGAGGTGGCTTCAACCCAATCATGAACGCAGGAAAACTAACACAGCAATGGCTGGTTGACTCACATTTGCAGGTAGAAATAAATAATCTAAACTACTTTCGTCAAAATCAGAAACGACTTCGGGCTGAACAGTATCAAGGATGAACACATTGCAGCCGGCGTTTCTGTAATTCTGCGATCAACTTTTGAAGGTTCACCTCGCAGCATGCGAGAGCGGTACTGTGATGCAATGAGCATTTTCCCAAAATGGGGACTACCTGACCTTTTCATTACTTTTACTGAAAATCCGTGTTGAAAGGAAATCACAGCAAAGTTGAGACCAGGAGAAAATGCTTCCAATCGTCCCGATTTAGTGGCTCGAGATTATAAGATCATCAAGTTAGATGATCTCATTAACGATTTAGTCAGAGTTGGAATTCTTGGAAAATCTATTGCTTATGGATATTTCAAAAGTGAGGTCTTCCGCACGCAAACATATTAGTGACATTATGCAAAGTCAAGATAAATTCACAACTGCTCAAAGGATTGATCAAATTATGTGCGCCGAAATTCCACCGACAGCTGAGTCATCGATAGCAAGCGGTCATCGATAGAACGTCCAAAGCTACGCGAAATTGTACCTAAATGCATGCTTCATGGTCCTTGCGGCAGTGGACGCCCAAATGCACTGTGCATGAAGGACGTAAAATGTTCGAAACAATTTCCTAAGGATTTTAATGAGCAAACTCAACTCAACGTAGTTGGATATCCTTTGTATCGAAGACGAAGTGGTGAGCAAGTAAGCGTGCGTAAGACCAAGCTTAAATCTTGGTTCAAAAGACGCAACTGCACGAGTTCATCTTTACACCGATATCCCTTACCATTTTGTTTATAAGGGCAATGGCAAGAGCGACATAGACGAGGTGAAAGAACAATAGCACGAATGTAGGTGGTGAGCATTAAGGATGAAGAACGATTTCTGCTAAAAACATGTTCCTGGTGCAACAAGTTTTGAGATTTTGCGGCCGCTTTAAAGCGGCAGCGATGGCAAGAGGACTACTTGAGTCGGATGAAGAATGGGAGGGTTGCTTGTCAGTCGGTGGAACATACTTGATGCCTAAGTAATTTCGAGAGATCTTCGCTTACATTTGTATTTTTTGCCAACCCGCTCAACCCCTCAAATTATGGAGGAGGGATCATCTAGGAGATTTTATACTTGACTACATGCGACGACACAGTGAATCTATATCGATCAACTCGGCCCTTCATGACATCAATTTTGTTCTCAAACAGCAGGAATGTCATACGGTTCAGTTGGTTTGCCAGTTCCAAGCGGTAAACCACCCGAAGAAGATAGATCAAGTTTATGTTCAAGAAGAAGAAGCCCAGGTTGCGGCATACATCAAAATTATGATTGCAGTTGAAAATAATCACGCACAATGTAAGCTCCTTTGATCGATGGTTCCGGTGGCTCAGGCAAAACCTTTTTATATACAATGGCAAACTTTCGAGGTGTAGGAAATATTCTGCTGTCATTTGCATCAACCGGAATAGCAGCCACTTTGCTTAAGGGAGGACGCACGATTCATAGTGGATTTAAACTTCCAGTGCCACTTCTTGATAATTCAATCTCATCATTGCGAATGACATTACCAGAAGCTGCAGTTTTGCGTGAGGCTGCTGTCATTGTTATCGATGAAATTACAATGCTTCCTAAGAATGGTTTCCGCTGCATTGATAAGCTCTTGCGAGAGGTGATGGGAAATGACATTAATTTCGGAGGTAAAGTTTTGGTCCTTGGAATTTTTGTTCGTCAGACGCTACCACTCGTTTAAAGAGGAACGCGCACTGAAATAATCGAATGCTGCATTTATTCAAGCCCTCTATGGAACCAGTTTGAAGAACTTTCTTTGACCACCAACATGTGCAGCGAAGATCAACACGAGCACAATGAATGGCTTCCGCAAGTTGGATCAGGAACTTTGCGTGCAACACCTGGCATTTATATTCGTGGGATCTATTTCTAAACTTTCCTAAAAATTAAAATCCGCTATTTTTGTTTCAATGTATGCTTAAAACTTCGTATAAACGAGTAAATTATTAATTATATGAAAATATGCAAGTAAGTACGGTGATGAAGTTCTTTTAAAGAGGTCAATTTGCATATCGTAGGGTTTCTACGAACAATTTTCCCAATTCCAGAAACAACGCCACCAAATACTAAGCGCACTTTTGAGTTGTTCTGGATCAAAACTAACAGATAACCACCATTCCATTGAAAAATCTAGAGGCCCCGGGTGTTTTAGGTATTTATCTGTTAGTTTTGATCCAAAACAACTCAAAAGTGCGCTTAGTATTTGGAAGCGGTGTTTCTGGAATTGGGAAAATTGCTCGGAAAAACCCTTCGATATGAAAATTGACCTCTTTACAAGAACTTCATCATCGTACTTACTTGCATTTTTTCATATAATTTATAATTCACTCGTTTATACGAAGTGTTACGCATACATTGAAACAAAAATTAGGAAGTTTAGGAAATGCTTTACTATTATGCATTTACGAGGAGGACACAATTCAAATTCTGACCGAAATGATCACAAGTCAAGGTCTAATCAGTGTCATTTTAAATAATATTAAGCAAATGTCAACAGATGAGCCCTCAAAAAGAGTTATCGTTGCTCCAACGAATGCTCAATGAACAGAATCCATCCAGCATGACAAAATCATTTTTGAATGCAACAAAGGTAGTACGGTTCTAATCCCTCGAAATGATTTGGCACCTTCTGAGACCAATCTACCATTTGTTTTGCGACGACGACAGTTTTCAATAATTCCGGCATACGCAATGACGATCAACAAGGCGCAAGGCCAGTCTTGTAATAACGTGGGAATTCATCTTCAAACTGCAGTGTTTTCCCATGAGCAATTGTATGTCGCTCTTTCCCGATCAAGAGAAGAGAAAATAAGAATCGAAGATAATCCACAGCAGGGAAAGCTGCTCAACGATGACCGTCAATTTACCCGTACAAATAAAACAGTTTTTTTTTTGATTTTGTAATCTTACATGCGATCTATTTAAAAAATATTTAACTACACTTTGCTGGGAATAAACGGTCGTGGAGCGCCTCAGAACAGGATAGTAAATAAATAAATACTTAGTCTACGGAGAGATGAAACTTGCGACTCTCTGTCTCCATATTGTTATGCAAATAATCCATTTAATGATAGGCATGAATTATGCCACGTTCTGTTGCTTAATTTTTTGGTTACTGGCTTAAAACCCATTAGGCTCAGTTTCAATTATTTGCTGATGGTCATTTATATGTTTACCATATTTGCATGCATATCCATCACCGATACACACCACCACTGCACATTTCGTAATTTTAGTATTACGCAATGCATACGCAATTTTTCCACAAAAATAATTAATTTAATTAATTTTTACAGTTTAAATTAATTAAATAAACGTTTTATTTATTTATTTATCATTACAACGTTTTTTTTTTATAATTTATATAAATTATTTGGTGTCATAATTGGGCCTGCAAATTTTTATATTTTTTATCAGATAATTTAAATAATTTACGATTATAGAAATTAATTTTATTTAGCGGTCTATATAAATATGTACGTAATAATTATTAAATTAAATTTGTATTTAATATTTTAATGGGGCACGTACGTACACACACAATAAATATATGAATAATCAATATTTAGGTACTTTGGTTGATTGAAAATATTTTGTGTGCGATATCATTTGGGATGTCGAAATGTAATCGCAATTTTTCCACTCGATTACATACATTTCGAGAAATTAATTTTCAATAAATCGATGCACAAACGTACCGTACTTGTATGTACATATATCGTTAGAATCTCATTATTTTACTCTTAAATTACCTCTAACTTCAATCTAATCAATTGAAAATGCAATTTTTATCTCCATTCAACATTTTATTCTTCGAATTTTGTTCAAAAAGTATTCTCGAATGATAACGAGTAACGAAAAAAGAAAAAATACTTGAAAATGTCCTCTTCAATTTTCCAATTTTCATCCGGTCACGGATTGTACAAAAGCAACAATGAAGTTACATTTTGTATACCGACCGACATACAGTGAAATGAAAAAATTTTGTGGTGCTTTTGTTCGATAAATTAAGTTTCCTCCGATTCTTCGAACATGCCACAAACACGACGAAACCAACATATCAGGGAAATTTATATATTTTGTCAGAAACGAAGAACTTCGTACCATATCTAATTCAAAGTTATGATTACAATCTTAGCTTCCGTAAATAACAAAACAAGTAAGTACAAGTTTCGTTAACATTCAAAAGTCAAATACTGAAATAAATTCAGATGAAAAAGTTTTTCCTCCAACTTTTCGTCATCTTTAGTATAAATATTTCCCGCTCGGCGTTCATTTTTCGTACAATGTGCAACAGTAAAAATGTCCCAAAGTTGTACAGGAAAAATAATACAAGAACATTATTTCTAGATTATATTGTGAGACTTCTTCCTGTTCTTCTCCACAGCACATTTGTCGCATTTGTTGTAATTGTGTGTCTTAATCATGTCTGTAACATTTTATTTTCTGAAAATTAAATTTAAATACAGTAAATATTTTATAAAAGTGCCAGCTGTAAAGTGAAATGAGAATTCGTTCTGGAGGAAACTTAATTTTCCTTGTGACTTGAAATGATGAGATTTTTAAAATAAAATAAGAAATGCTAGCAGACAACATAACTTTCCGCCGTGCCATCAAGTCTATTATACTTTGAAATTTGAAGTAGTTAAGTCCGAGAAAATGACTAACGGGAGAAAACGGTCTGTATATTTTACATATTTTTAGCGGGTGGTTATAAGTTACGTATTGCTACTACACTGGCAGGCAACATCGCGTCACAGCAGCAGCAACAACAACAATGCAGCATGTAGACCATTTGCTGGATAAGCAAAGTACAATTTCCACACTTGTGTTTCAATTGAATATGAAAGCTTTTAGAATAGCATAATTAACCATTCTCAAAATGCAAAATATTCATTTTTATCATTTGGCAGAAGTGCGTAATTAACGTAAAATAAAATAAGTAAATTCATTTTTGAATCAATTCAGTGTCACCTCTCAAATAAGTAAAACCTAAATCTTTAAATAAACGAAGACTTGGGATAATTCCCACGCTTAAAAAATTAAACTTTATTAAATACTTTAAACATAACTGGCGCAGTGTGGTAGATGATCATTTTATATGATCTGTCCCTACAAAAGAAAATCAACTGCATAATAAAAAATGAATAGTTTAGTGATCGGTTAAAGTGTTTTTAGTGTCTACACAGAGTTGTAGAAAGTCGAATGAAAATTGACTATTAGTACTAACTACGACTATTCTCGAATTAAATAGAGCGAGCATCTATTTAATTGTTCAAGTGCATATTGAACATAGTCCAGAACATTAAAAGTATAAACCGACCAAATGGCACATTGGTTAAAGCTTTGGCGTTTGGAACGGCAGGTACCGGGTTCGAATCCCGCTAGTGGCAGGATGCAAAAGGAAATTTTCATGAACAGATTACGATCTGTGATTAAAAGAAACACAACTACGACCGAGTACAGTACTATACTATAGGCTGGCATGGAGCTATGCAATGCGCAGATGGAAACTTAAATCGGTCCTATAGCCGTACTCGATTTGGCCAGGGATGCGTAAAATAAGACGGGAAAATCAACCGCGAAAGAACAGGGAGTGCTTTGGCCCCAGAAAAGATTGCATTGATTAAAACTAAAAAAAAAATTAAAAAAAAAATTTAAAAAAAGTATAAAACTAAAAGTCTTAAAACAGTGAATTTTTTCTGAAACTTAAAATACAGGATTTTTCAATAAGAGCACTTCAACTTTTTTTTTGAATAAAAACACAAACTGTTCGACTTTTGAACTAACTTTTTTTTATTAACGAATTTGAACATATACATTTAAGTATGAAACTCGATTTCTTTTGCATGACCACCGCGTGCACGTTTTACGAAGTCCAATCTTTGAACCCAATTTTCGACCACTCTTTCGCATAAATCGGCCGAAATTCCAGCAATTTCACGATCTATATTGGCTCTGAGCTCTTGCAACGTCGCCGGCTTATTGGCATAGACCAATGACTTCACATAACCCCAAAGAAAATAATCTAGAGGTGTCAAATCACACGAGCGCGGCGGCCACTGGACGGGCCCATTTCGCGAAATAACACGCTCATCGAACTTAGCCTTCAATAACGCGATTGTATCGTATGCTGTGTGGCATGTGGCCCCGTCCTGTTGAAACCACATGTCGTCCAAGTCCATTCCATTCAATTGCGGCCAAAAAAAAATCGTTTATCATATCGCGGTATCGATTTCCATTAACAGTAACGTGGCGTGACAAATCCATTTAGCCAAAAGTGAGCCTCATCGCTGAAGATGATTTTTCGGTGAAAATCTGCATCATTTTCGATTTGCTCTTGAGCCCAATTCACGAATCGGCGTCGCTTCAAATGGTGAAACGGCTTCAGTTGTTGTGTCAGCTTGATCTTATATACGGATGTAGGCCAAGATCTTTACGTAAAATTCGCCACAATGATGTCACAGAAAAGCCCAATTGTTGCGAACGTCGTGTGAGCGACACATTCGCGTCTTCTTGAACTGAAGCCCTGGCGGCTGCGATGTTTTCAACACTTCGAGCACTTCTTGCTCTCGAGGGCACCGGAACATTATGTAGCGAAAACGTAGACTCAAATTTTGCCACTATACGGTCGATTGTCGAAAGGGCTGGTTTGTTAAATGAACCGTAAAATGGCCGTAATGCTCTTAAAGTAGCAGCAACAGAACGATTATTTTAATAAAAAATTTGCACGATTTGCAATCGCTGTTCACGTGTGTAGCGTTCCATGATGAAATGTATACTAATGAAGTTTCCAAATGACAAAAGATTAATAAAAAATATGGCGTCGTTCGCCGTCCCTATTGGAAAAAAGTTGAAGCGCACCTGTTGAAACACCCTTTACGACCGAGCGTCAGTACTCGTACAGTGAAGTAATGAGGGTACATGAAAACTTGGCTCTAGTTGTATTATTTTGGTAAGTGAGAGTTGATATTTAAAACCTGAATTCTTGTAACTACCCAATTCCTTTCATTTTTCTTAGGTAAATAAATTATATTTATATTCAAAATTACTAACTTAAAGACAAGAAGAATTTTTTAAGCATAGAGATCTTACAGTACAGTTAGACAAAATGACTGACGATAAATTACAAATATTACGTATACCTGACGCAATCAGAGAGATACAAACAAACATGAATTGAGAAACTTTATAGACCACGTTAACGAAGTGATAAACATACTTTTAACACTATGCGCCGTTGGTACTTGGCGAAACACATTAACACTTAATAAACACATTAAAACACTTGTTTATTATTTCGCACAAAAATTTTTTTTTTTTTTTCCAAAAATGTTTAAAAAATTACTCGATTAATTTCGACTTGTTAGGTCATCATCAGGAGTATCTACTGATTGGTAAAAATAAAAATTTAGTTATATGTAGTAGAAATAAGCAAAATAAAATCAAGGAAGGAGGGACAAAAATAGGCAATAAAAATTAATCTATTGATCGTTCAACCATCTGTTGTTTACTCGGAAAAATTACAAATAAAAAAGGGGGGAGGGGTGCAATAGCAGGCAAGCGATTAGTTATCGGTTGAGTAACAAAATTCAAGGTATATTGAAGTGCATTTAATTACCCGACGTATTAGTCATATTATTAAGAGCGTGAGAATAAAACAGGGCGGGATCTGTAATTGGTGAGAAACGGATTTCTCTCTGTTCGTTAAGGATACTTGGTTAAGGAATATGGATTTTCGAATTTCGTAAGATTCTAAGGTATCTAGTTGGAGGAATAACGAGCTACGTAAAGGGTATGCTACCAGAAACAACTTATATCTCCATCTTAAAGTTGTTCACACTGAGTTAGCGTTTCGTTTGCACTCTATTGAGTTCGATTGGCTGGACAAAAAATTTCGTACAGAGGTATCCGAAATTTCACATATTCAATATGTGAAACAAAAAGCTAAGCTGGATGTGTTGCGAGATAAGGCTTACCCATTTAACCGTAGAGGGAATAATGGTTCGTCTGGTTTCCAATTTCATCCACGTTTTAAAAACTTGTCCGCAGTCGGTTTCAGTAGCGCAGAGATTCAAATGCTGAGTAATGGAGTTAATTTTGCTCCTACGCCAAATAAAATCAGCCTTCAGTCATTCGAGAATCTTGCTGTAGATGCTGAAACTGCCTTATTTGACCAGCCGACCCAACTAAAATCAGTATGTGCACTACAAATAAAGAAGGGTATTGTTAACTCTTCTTCTTCTTCTTCTGCTGCTTCTCTCGCTCTTGCTTCTCCTAATACTAACCTCAAAGTGATTAGTGCGATAAAGAAAAAGCTACGTGATCATGACCTAATAGCATGTAAAGCGGATAAAGGCAATACAATTACCGTGCTCGAAAAAGTCGATTACTGTAATAAAATTTCTAATTTTATTACAGAAAGCAAAGCAATAGTGCTTGGTAGGGATCCAACTAGGTCTTTTAAGACTTCTGTCAGTAAGTGTATCAACCAATGCCAACAGTTGTTTAATGAAACTGGTTGGAAGTACTCTATCATGAATCCATCTGCTCCGATTCGTACGGTTTACCAAAAATCCATAAGGAGGGCATCCCGATTAGACCAATAGTTGCGTATTGCAATGCTCCTGCCTACAAGCTATGTAAGGGTTTCATAAACTTTTTCAATGATCATACTAATTTCTTTTCGGCTTACTCGGTTAAGAACTCGGTAGAATTGATTAGCAAAATTCAAGACGTCGACATTCCACTACATTCAAAACTAGTTTCGTTTGACGTTGTCAGTTTTTTCACTTCAATTCCAATTAAAACTTTATCTCAAATAGTTTGTAATTACTTAGATAGGGATGTTGTAGATGAGGGCCTACGTCGTGAACTGAAGTTGGTCTTTGAGACTTGTATTAAACAAAACTATTTCTGCTTTGATAATACATATTTCAAATTCGCTGATGGTCTACCCATGGGCTCCCCTCTGTCAACTTTGTTAGCTGAAATTTTCATGAATTTCTTCGAACAAACGATTTTATCAAACAACAATCCTTATTTTCGTCATATAATCTTTTGGTATAGATATGTTGATGACATACTATGTCTATGGAATGGAACTGATAGACTGTTAAACTCATTCCTTACTTGGTTAAATTCTCAGTATCCCACCGTTGATTTTACGCTGGAAAGGGAAGAAAATAAATGTATTAATTTTCTAGATATAACAATAACCAGGATTAATTCTTCCTTAGACTTCAAAATTTATCGGAAACCTTCGTATACAGACGCTATTATCCTAGTTCTTCAAACCATCCCCATAATATTAAAATGTCAGCTTTCCACTCACTTATAGATAGACTAATAAACATCCCTTTGACAAATTCAAATTACGACATAGAGCTTAATATAATTCTACAAATAGCAACGAATAACGGATATGCAACTAAGACTATATAAAGTTATTAAATAAAAAGCTAAAGCGCAAAGCTCTAACGGGTATTTATCCACCGGATAATCCAACGCAGGAAAATTGGCGTCGCTTAGAGTATATAGGAAAAACTAGCCAACGGATTAGCAACATCGTGTCCGATTATACCAATATTAGTTTTGCTTTTTATAATAATAACACGATAAAGAAAATGGTTTTTAACAATAAACCTAGAGTTGATCGCCTTTCCAAGTCTGGTGTTTATAGGATTAATTGCAATGATTGTAGTTTCTCATATATTGGACAGACTGGGCCCAATTTTGGAGTTAGAGCTAAAGAACATTTATCTGGTTGCAATCAATCAACGTTCCATAATCATTTAACTTTAGAAAATCATACAGCTAGCTTAAACAATTTAGACATATTACATATACAACCTAAAATCAGACGTTTAGATACCTTAGAATCTTACGAAATTCGAAAATCCATATTCCTTAACCAAGATATCCTTAACGAACAGATAGAAATCCGTTTCTCACCAATTACAGATCCCGCCCTGTTTTATTCTCACGCTCTTAATAATATGACTAATACGTCGGGTAATTAAATGCACTTCAATATACCTTGAATTTTGTTACTCAACCGATAACTAATCGCTTACCTGCTATTGCACCCCTCCCCCTTTTTTATTTGTAATTTTTCCGTGTAAACAACAGATGGTTGAACGATCAATAGATTAATTTTTATTGCCTATTTTTTGTCCCTCCTTCCTTGATTTTATTTTGCTTATTTCTACTATATATAACTAAATTTTTATTTTTACCAATCAGTAGATACTCCTGATGATGACCTAACAAGTCGAAATTAATCGAGTAATTTTTTAAACATTTTTGGAAAAAAAAAAAAAAAAAATTTTTTGTGCGAAATAATAAACAAGTGTTTTAATGTGTTTATTAAGTGAAGTGATAAACATCTGCGATCCACTATACCTCGACATAAACCAAAGAAAAACCATAACAATAACGCTGCGTAGCAAAGTAATAGGCGACGCAAGCAATGTCTTAGAAATGTACAGTGCCAGCGGCACATGGCAACTAATGAGGCAGTGTCTAATTGATCACTACACAGACAAAGAAGATGAGGGAACTTTGATTAAAGAACTTAACCCATTATCACAAAGAAATGATGATATCGACACATATTTCGCAAAAATAGCAAGCGTAGTAAATAGGTTAAATTCTTGGCTAGTAAACAACACAGTAGCAGGAACACTAGCAGTAGCTACACAAGCTAAACGCGAATAGTATTTACAGTTGGCGTTAACAGCATTTCTAAAGGCCCTAAAACCTTACAAGCTGCTCGTAGTTATTGCTTGGGAGAGAAAAATTATCACTTTAGGAAAAATATCACAATGAGTGATGCTTACAAAAAACCTGTATTACCACTCAATCCAATCCAAAATTCATACCAATATCAAAAACCAGTTCAAACTAATCTCAATTATTATTATAAACCACCTATGCCCGTCAGAGTACCACGCTAATAATAGAGGGTTACCTCCAAAACCTCAAGAACCAATGGATACCACCAGTGTCTCCAAACAGAATCCTTACACTCCACAGTCAAGACCTCAACAAAACCAACAAAGACAATTTAATCAACAATACAACACTTTCAAACAAATGGACCCTCACGATTTCACTCGAAAGAGCTACATAACATAGAATCCGAATACGCCGAATATAACGACTGTTACGACCCCTACTCTATTATTACGAATCTCAAGGCACTGAACATCAAAATAATTATTCCGAGAAACCCGACAATGTTCCACAAATAGAAATCCAAGACGAGTATTTTTGCATAGATGGCTCAGGAAACCCTACGGGTACATAAATATAAACAATCACCAATCAGGTTACCAACTTCCATAAAGACATCAACCTTAACGGTAAACCATATAAATTTTTGAAAGATACTTGTTCAACTAAGTCATTTATTGAACCAGGTATAATAGATTCAAAATTTAACCGTAAAATAAAACCTATTTTATCATTATTAACCTGAAGGGTCTTCCTGAATTCAAAACTAAAGAAGATCTAGAATTTCTCCTTTTCAAATTCCATAGCTATTTCAACGGTCTAATCGGACTTGAAATGATGCAACAGCTTCAAATAACTCTCAACCTTGCTCAATCATATTTATCTACACCTAATATTAAAATTCCCTTAAAAGTCAAGCTTTCATTTACCAACGCTGTAAAGCACAACATCGACTTAGAAGATGAAAGACCAATCTTCGTAAAAAGTTATCGATATCCCCATATACATAAACATGAAGTTGAAAGACAAATCAACGAAATGTTAAACCAAGGTATTATAAGACCGTCATTCTCACCTTGGTCATCAGCAATATGGATCGTCCCTAAGAAAAAAGACGCCAGCGGCCAAGTAAAATGGCGCATGGTTATAGTTTATCGAAAACTCAATGCCAAAACCATATCGGATAGGTAGCAATTACCTAATATAACCGATATACTAGATAAACTAGGAAAATGTATTTACTTTACAACACTGGATTTAGCCTCTGGCTTTCACCAGATAGAAGTAAACCCTAGAGATTTCCCAAAAACGGCCTTCTCTGTCGAATTCGGACATTACGAATATGTCAGAATGCCGTTTGGTCTTAAAAATGCACCCAATACATTCCAGAGAGTAAAGAATAATGTACTAGGGGAGCTTCAAGGCAAAATATGCTTGTGCTATATGGGCGATATAATTATATTCTCCACATCGCTCCAAGAACATATAGACAACTTGAAAAAAGCCTTCTTGAAACTGCAAGAAGCAAACCTAAAACTTGATAAAAGTGAATTCTTGCATAAGAAAGTAGCATTCCTAGGTCATATAGTAACAGCAGAGGGAGTTAAACCTAACCCCGACAAGATCGCAGCTATCCAAAAGTTCCCCATTCCAACTACGAAAAAACAGATCAAAACCTTTTTGGGACTACTTGGATACTATCGGAAATTCATCAACAATTTCGCAAAACTGACGAAACCAATGACCGAATGCTTAAGAAAAGATAGTAAAATTATCACACATGAAAACTATAAAAACTGTTTCGAGCAGTGCAAAAATTTATTATGCAACGAACCCATCTTACAATACCCAAATTTCAAGGAACCATTCATTTTAACCACAGATGCGAGCAACATCGCTATAGGAGCCATTTTATCCCAGGGAACAATAGGTAAAGATCTACCAGTGTGTTACGCATCTCGCACACTTAACAAAAGCGAGCAAAACTATTCCACTATAGAGAAGGAATTACTTGCCATCGTTTGGGCAACTAAGTATTTCCGACCTTATCTATTTGGAAATAAGTTTATGATCGTAACAGATCACAAACCTAAACCATTCTAAACTCGTGAGATGGCGGCTAAAACTCGAAGAGTTCGATTATCAAATCGTATAGAAAAAAGGCACTCTTAATTCTAATGCCGACGCGTTATCGCGTGTACAAATTCCTTGTAATAACATCGAAATACATAATGCATCAACTTGTTCAGCAGAAGATACATCCAGCATGTTGTCTTTACCCACGGATCCAATACCCACAACAGAAAATAGTATCAACACATCCGAAAATCAAATTATAGTATATCTATCCGACACTTTAAAGGAACCCTTAATTAAAAGAGAAACAATATTCGAATCCCCGGATATACATACCCCGGAAATTAGGAATTAAGCAAACAATAAATGAAGAACTTAGAAAATTATTTGGACTAAATAGGAAATTAAAATGCACATACGAACGAATGTTTCGAGTATATAAAACAAGCGTACATTCAAATGATCTCTAGTAAACCGCGAACAAGAATACCGAAAGTAAACTTAGTTAGGTCATTAACATTCCTAGTCTATGTAGAAGACGAAACGGAACAAATAAAACTAACTAAAAACACCCATGAAACAAACGACCATCGTGGCATTGTAGAAAATTACGATACCATCAGACAAAAATATTACTTCCCACATCTCAAAGAAAAGGTTCGAGATTTCATAAACAAGTGTGACACATGCCAAAAAATAAAATACGATAGACAACCACCGCAACTCCAGTTCCAATTGACAGAAACTCCAAAAAGACCGTTAGAAATTATATATACCGACCTATTCAAAACCATCCTCTAGAAACTAACTCATTTTTGTAGCTTTCACGGCCTACCTAATAAATTAATCTCCGATAACGAAGTATGCTTCACAAATAGACGTGTAAAACAATTTCTTGATAAATACAATATTCAATTCCGTACAACTACCCCATACAACTCCACTGGAAACTCACCGATTGAACGCTTACATTCGACATTAATCGAACTATCCAGCGTTATAGTACTAAAAAAAACCCTGACTACTCATTAGAACAAGTAATGAATCAAGCAATTTTATCGTATAATAACTCAATCCATTCCTCGACCAAACTAAAACCGATAGAATTATTGAGAGGACATGTCTTTCACAAAACACTTGACTTTGAAAACGAAACGGACTATCTCGAACAACATAAAGTAAATTACGAACAACTGTGTAACGACATCTACGAAAAATCACTTAAGAAAAAATCAATCTTAATAAATAAACTAAATTCTAAAACGAAACCAATTCTAGCTATCAGACCAGAACAATACGTTTGTGTACGAAAAAAAGGAGAGGGAAAATTAAATCTGACTATAGAAAACTAAAAGTATTAGAAGACAAAAATGTAGTAGTAAACACTCAAGAAGGAAAAGTGCATAAGGCTAAAATTAAAAATCTTTTCCAGGTGTGCAACCGTAATGACACAACAAATTAAGCTAATATCCCTCGAAGAAAATAAAGGCGTCATTCCGATAAAATTAGGGGACGCAAGAATAATTAGTGGTCATAAAAAACTAATACATCTAATCAACTTAGACCCCTACGAAAATTTAATAAACCAAATCAGCAACTAGACGGACATTCTAGTAAATACAATAAATCAGGGCCAACTAAACGACAGGAACATTATAACGCAATACAAAATACAACAACTAAGAAAAACATTAAATAATCTGTTACCCAAAAGATTTAAAAGAGGACTCGTGAACGGTCTAGGATCTTTAATAAAAGATCTTACTGGAAACCTAGACAATCAAGACTTACTAGACGTACAAAACGCAATAACCGAAATTAACAAAAACCAAGACAACCTGAATTCACAAATCAATAGCCAAGTACACATAAATAAACAAATCATAGATGAAACCCATCATTTTGCTAACGCAAACCTAAAACGGTTACTTTTAGAAGTAAATAAACCCAGACAAGTAACAAATGCATTAACCCTCTCAATTCTATATGACCAACACTTTTTCAAATTAAACCACGTTGTAGACCACACACACACTCGGTTTTCATTATCATTTTCTTAATTGAAAATGACATAAAGGCAATAATTTTTGAATAACACACCCAATTTAAGATTGCACCAAGGTGCACATTTCGCAATAAGATCACATATCACACTGCGGTCAGTTGTTATAGATTTAAAAATCTAAATTTGAAAAACTAATTTGAACTCGGCTTGCCCAGGTCACAATTAATATCTGGTAAACCGTGGTAATTTCACGCAATTTGTGGCAATTCAAACAATCTGAGTCAAATTTGTGATTTTTTGCTGACATTCAATTACAATATCTTGCAACTCGTGCAAAAAAAAATTTTCCGCTACTTTTACGGACATCGTTTCATGTAATCTCTGCGATTGCCAATTTTGTTACGATTGTAGTGGACTTGACCGTGCCGCGATAAACTCAATTAAAAAGTACACCAGCATTTGCTTTTTTGGCAACTGCTGTATATCATTGATCACAAACAATAACATGTCCATAAGATTTTGAGAAAAATTGACGTGATCGTGGACAAAGCCGCTGACAATTTGGACTTAAGAAAAATTGAATCGGAGGTAGAAACCATACATCCAACTAATTTTGAACTTCTTCGAAACAAGCCAAGTGTAGCTCTGCCAAGCCATGCGCCATCGACCGGAACATGTGATAATCCGAGGAAGCCAGATCTGGCAAATAAGGCGGGTGCGGTAGCAGATCTCATCCCAGCGTTTTGATGGTGTCCTGGACGATAGGAGTGCGATGGCATGTGCGTTGTCGTGCTGTTCGTGTCTCGTGTCTCATTCGGACCGTTTTTTGAGTAATGCATGGTTCAGATTAATGAGTTGTTGACGGTAGCGTTGCTCATCGACAGGTGCGTCCTGTTTCAGCAGCTCATAGTACACGATTCCTTTCCTTCCTTTCTTCATTTGGCCGTGCCGTCGATGCTGATGTTTCACCAGGTGAAAGCCACGACCTTTTGCGTTTGAGATTCTTAAAAAGATCCACTTCTCATCTTCCGTAACAATTCGATGCAGGAAGCGCTTTTTTCATGCCGTGAAAGCAAAACTTTGCAAGTCGATCTTCGATTTTTCATCTGTCTCTCAGTCAAGTGAATTTTTCCTATATCATGTAAACGTTTGGAAATACCTCGGCAAGTTGATCTTGAGTTTGTGTATCATCTTCATCCAATAACGCTTGCAGCTCGGTGTCTTCAAATGTTTTTGATCTTTCGCAGCGCTTCTTGTCCTCAATGTCGAAATCGCCACTTCTGAAGCGTTTACACGATTAAAGATTACAAACAATAATATGTCCGAGATTCTGAGGAAAATTGACATGATGGTGGACAAAGCCGCTGACAATTTGGACTTAAGAAAATTGAATCCGAGGTGGCTGAAAACCGTAAATTAATCCAACCCGACAACATCTGCAAAAAGTGTCAAGCCTATCTCCAATATCCATGATGTATCGACGTCGCCGCAAGCTATTGTTGGATCGGGGCCTCCCATCAACTCTATCAAAACTGTCTTAGTGTCTGCCAACAATTTTGTATATATCAGTCGTATCGATCCATCCGTCTCAACCGATCAGATCGTTAGCTATGTCTACAATAAACTTCAAAATTGTTCGCCAGGTAATGTAAATTATAGGCTCTTATTACCCAAAGACCGCGTTTTGGACAGCTCACTAACTTTCGTCTCATTTAAAATTGGTTTGAAGGAGGCTGATTTTATCCTTCTTAACAATTCTGACGTTTGGCCTGCTGGTGCTTTAATCCGCCCATTTACAAATTATCCACGCATATCAAAAAACCGGACCGTTGCCACGTTTCAACAGCCGAAGCAACTATACTGCGTTAATCACCCAGTTTAATTTATCAACGTCCGTCGCTTCATCCAATACGACCAACCCTTCACTTCTATCTAATATCACAATGCCTCCAGTATCCGCGGTAAAACCAGGGATTTCCGCTTAGGCATACTTGGCAATGATTTCGATGTTATAATAATCAGCGAGACCTGACTTACGATCAATATGTTATCCGAAGAGTACTTTCAGGACAGATACGATTTTGACACCAGTGGGCGGTGGTGTTTTTACTGTCGTAAACGATTCAGTCTCCAATGAAGTGATCGCCTGCCATGCCCTGCCTTGATGTCATCGCCGTTCGCATCAGACTAGCTTACAATACCTCGATTGTCGCCGTCACCGTTTATATTCCGTACGGATCCGACCGGGATGTCTACAATCCGTTTATCAACTACATCGACTCAGCCGTTATACCTTCAGTTCGCCCTTGTGATCAAATTATCATGGTAGGTGACTTTAACTTACCGTATATCTTGGAACGATGTCGACGGTGTGTTCTCTTCTCTCAACCGACGAGAAAGCATTGACTATCATCGATTACTTCGCTTTTATAACCACAAAAAATTCCTGGACCTGCTATTTGCCAATGACGTCTTGCATGCCGATGTTGCTTCGTGCCTGGACTTCGCTGGACGCGAGAGCATTTATCACACACCAATTACGATAAATATCTTTTATACTAAATGTACAACTAATTATTTTTCTAATGATTTTCACTTTAATTTTAGAATGGCCGACTACGCATCCTTAAATGAATTTCTCTGCACTGCCGATTGGGACTTTTCACAGCGTAGTGCGGATTTGAATGACACGGTGCACAGATTCAACGAGCTTCCCGTGAGTGGTATCGAGAGACACGTTCCGCGGGTTATCGTTGGAAAATATCATGCGTTCATCCAATTTTTATGGCGGGTAATAGGAGTGAGGTAAGTAATTATCGTGGGATCGCCATTCTCTTTGTCTTACCCAAACTGTTTGGGTCCATGGTTCACAGAGTATTGCACTTCCATACCAAGAGACTTATTTCTCCTTTTCAGCATGGACTTTATCCCGGCAGGTCTACCGTGTCTAACTTGTCCTCATTTGACAGTCTAAACTCTAAGCAGCAGCTTGACGTTGTCTACACAGACTTCGCAAAGGCTCTCGATGTGATTGATCACTCCATTCTTATTAGCTCATGTTGGAGAGTTTCGACTGTGATTTCATTCCCATCGACTGGTTGCGTTCTTATCTCTCAGATCGTTGGTAATCTGTTAGGCCGCCTGTCCGCACAGACAGTGATATCAGTCAACGATATTATACTGTACTTCAACCAGTTCATGATCTCACACGCTCCAGGGAGATGAAAGGATAGACCCAAATTTAATTCCCCACAAAACACACCAGCGCCTACTCTACCATCGAGCTTGTAGCCGTCGGTGAAGAATTTAACTCCCTTCCGTGTTATATAATCCAAATTCACCAGATCATGCCTCACAGAATTGACTGTAGTTGAGTGTCCTTTTTGCAGGCACTTCCACCCCGAAACCGCTGATAGCCGGGCGGCCGTATTGATCTCCATTTGCTTACCAATGATATCCAATGGAAGAAGGTACAGCATAACCTCTAAGGCACTAGTGAGTCTAGTTCTGCCTAGGCCTTAGTAGTGCCGTGTAAAGCCAGTGTACTAGCTCCGGTTTCAGAGCCCATTTCCTACCGATGGCATTTTTGCAAAAGTAGAGAGCCACAATGGCTTTCTTCACTCTTACTATCGTATTTGGTTTCCAACTGAGCTTACTGTCCAGAATACCTAGAAATTTTGTCTTATTAGTAAAGGCCAGTATAGTACCATTCAGACTTGGTGGAACCACTTCCAGAATTTTATATCTCCTAGTGAAAATAACTAATTCTGTTTTAGAAGGACTGATCAGTAAACCACATCTGCTGGCCCAACTCGCAGTAATTGATAGCGCATTCTGCATCACATTCCTAATTGTACCAAGGTGGTTTCTCGAGACAACTATCGCTACGTCATCGGCATAAGCAATCCCACCTACTACTTGCCGCTCCAGCTCCAATAGTAGTCTGTTGATTAATGTATTTCAAAGAAAAGGAGAGTGTTTATCTCCCTGAGGTGTTCCCCGAACAACCCTTCTTCTGACGGAGACTTCCCTCATCTCCACAATAACCCATCTGCTTCCCAGCAAGTGCGGGTGTTCAATCTCAAATGGCAGCAATCCATCCGTAATTGTCACCAGCGATAATTCCGGAAAATCCAATGACTTTTCAATTTCCCGAACCAAGGCATGCAGTGCCGTGGCCACGAACTTATCCTTATGATACGCATGTTGAGACTTTGCCCAGTTTCAGGGTACAATTATCGAACGAATATAGACATCCAGCAGCCTTTCCATGATTTTCAGCACGAAGAATGGCAGAGATATTAAGTCTTAAGTCCTTACGTTTGCTGTGCAAGCTTCTATCACCCCAGCTTCAGACACTCTTCGAAGATAACCTCCAGCCAGGGAAGCAATACCTCCGAGTTCTTTTGAATTTCTTCTGGCACAATCCCATTCAGAATATAGACCCGCAGTCATCCTCCTCCGCAAACGACTCATCCTCACTTCTCGGGAAGTGAGTTTCCATCTGTAGATTAAGAGTCTCTTCACTAGAAACATCCATTAGGAATCCGGTTTAATCAGATAGCTTGGAACAGCTGGACTGGTAGAGAGAATCTTTCTTAAGCGCGAGGTATCCGAGACCTCTTCATTCTATCACAGAAGAGCCTCCACGAATTCCATTGCGCCTTCCTTTTATCTCTTTCATTTTCTCTGAGGCATTCTTTATAGAACTCCCAGTCTTGGCTTTCTCTCGATCTTTTTGCTCTACTGAAAGCAGGCCTACAGACTTTTGGACTTCGGAAGTGCCTAGGTCCACCAAACAGGTTTCCGCTTTACCCTCAGCTTTGTTAATGGACAGGCTTCCCTCATAGAGGTATTGCAAGTCCTATAGAAAGAATATTCACTATTGAATCCAGATCACTACCCGTGTCGAGGAGTCCTGGAACTCTAGATGGAATACTATCCTCCAATATATATCTACATTTGTGCCTGATCATAGATGAGATAAAATCGGAGATCAGAGTAACAAAGGTTCCTGATCTCTATTACTAATAATGGGTTAGTTTCTAGAAGAAATTCAAAAAGTGCCCCAGATGGTATGGTGCGCGTTCGCGTCACACCCTAAGATAACTGCGACCTTCCTCCTTTCTGCATCACAAACAAGTGCCCCCAGTATATCTGGCGGTACTGGTTTCTCCCGATCCATGTATGCGGCTGCAGTTTACATGATCTGCTCTTATCCGTCCCACAAGCGTATAATAGGGTACAACCCGTCGCTCGCAGACGACCACATATCTTGTTATTTTTGATCCAAGGTCCTTGGATCAGAACTATCTCCTCCCCTGACTTACCAAGTGGAGAAGTGCCGCCGCCGAAGCAGCCTTAGTGTGGTGTAAATTTATCTGCACAAACCTGATCATTGTTGACAGTATTCACTTACCTACTTACGAAGCCGTGCTACGTCGGTTAGTTGGATTCGACTGAGTCCCTAAAATTAAAGGGATTCACCCCCCCCCCCTCAGAGTCCGATGTGTCCCTCTTCTCCTTGCCCAGGGATAATCAATCCCTCAATTCCTTAGTTAATCCCTCACTTGGGTTCGCCACTAGCTGCGATTTTAATACCTCCTCTGGAGAGAGTAAAATCGTCGAGCTTTCCTCTACAGGCTGTACCTCTTCCACCCCCTTCTGGAGTTGCACGGTGCTCGGTTCAACCCCAACCTCGATCTTCTTGAACACCTTCAGTGTTGCGGACCTGAAGCCGAAATTAATAACCCCTCAGGTTTTTGACAGGGGAACCAGAGATTCTTTACTGATTAACATGATGGATAACCTAAAAGCTACCCTTAGGCTTCTCCTGCTTTGCAGTCTTCTAGTTCCTCGTCGGAAGATCCGGATTACTAACCTGGATTATCCTCAGGGATTCTTCCAGGTTTGCCGGTTCCGTGAGAATCCAGACCATTGCCCTTGGTTTGCCTGGTATTTCCTCTTTATGGTATGGTCAGGAGCCAAGCTCGGGGCAGTCCCTAAAGATGAGATTCCAAGCAGACCTAGGGCAATGGTCTGGCTTCCCACGGAACCGGCAAACCTGGAAGAACCCCTGAGGATTATCTACGTTTGCAGGGAGAGTATATTTTTTTACGAGTCTTAAATTTATTGTTTTAGAAAATCACCAACCCAAACTGTAACAACTGCTTTGCTAGCATACCGACAACTCAACTAAATCGTACTAGCAACAGCCGATATTTGCTGCTTTGCATAAACAATTTAAATCTAAGCCATTATCTAATTTTTATTTTTATTTTAGAACCGCTAACTGTGACCGAATCTTTCTCAGAAGTAGAAATTGGAACTTTATTCAACGTAGTTGGGATTTAAACGAAATAGTGTTAATGTTTAATGACATACTCAGAAATGGTATCAAAAGACGCGTTCCGGCTGTTTTCCGATTACGATCTGCCTCACAATCGCCACCGCCTCCAGGTTCTCATTCTTGTAAACAAGAATGGGTGAAATGAGTAACCTAGGTGTGGGGCGGGTCACGCTAAATGGTGGCGGATGGGTCGGATCAAGGTGTCATGCAAACCGTGCCGATGATCAGCCAGCTTGGGGACGCATTTAAAAATAATTGCCCAGTCATGAACGGAGCCCTCTGGATACCTGGCGACCAGTGTTGTGCGTTTACGCGTATTTCGAAAATAGTGTAGACTATTGATTTTTTAGTAGACAATGTCGAGAATTGGTAGAATATGTAGACATTGTAGATTATTACTTTTTTGTTGTTTTTTGCATTGTTTTTCTATATGAAGTCGTTTTTCAGTTTAAATTGGGTTTTACCTATATCTTGGCCGCTAAAACTCAATTTTTAATAAACAAATAAGTGAGTTTGTAAAAAATCAGTCAATCGATGTGCTCCAACGTAGGTGGAGTTACTATACAGGGTGGTTGGATTTTGATCAATATTAAATACAAAAAGATGTTTCTTACAATTGTTTGATAGCTGTGATGTAAGCGATATCCATTTTGCTCAGGTTAGCTCAGGAATCCATTTGTCCCAGAGATTCACCAAATAATTATCAATCGACGTTTTTCCTTGGGTCCTATTTCTGAATACGATACGAAAACGAGAGTACAAGATTCTTATTCAGTTTTAAATAAGAATCGTACGAATCTGATTCAATTCAAATATGAATCTAGAACACTCGTTTTCGTTTCGTTTTCAGAAATAGGCCCGTGGTCCTTTCTCACTGGAGTTCCCTTTCTGCCACTCGCCCCAGAGTGGCAGAAATACATAAAACAACAACAACTTCAGCACCAACGTCAAACAACCATTTCTTGGATTATTACAAGGTTGGGTAATTGCTTTGGAACATCATGAAAAAAGTGAATAATGAAATGGAATGAAACCTCCTCCCCCCTCCCCTGGTCGTATACCTTCAGTATTTCAGAAACGTGAAGGCTTAGAAACACAATTAGAAAAAAAGAGAAACGAAATTTTCAACCTCAGTGCGGTGCCATAAAACAGTGGTGACCGACCGAACGGCCCCGTGGTTATAGCTTTGACGTTTGGTTCGGGAGGTACCGGGTTCGAACCACTGCATAGTGATGTAGGATGCCAAAGGGAATTTTCATCATTCGATTACGATACGAAAAAGGAACACAACTATGACCTCCGGTTAGAGTGGAGAACTCAGATGGACCGACCCGACTCCCTTACCAGTACTATTTATGTACAGAACAGATTGGACAGGTAAGTAACCAATACCATTACAGGTGAGGGAGGGAACCGGATATGGTGGTTATGGATACATTGGCAACAATTGTTGAAATGCCCGTTACCAATCAAATGACGAACGTGTCGATATCGAGAGGCGGTTAATCGCCATATCTACAACAATTGGTACCCCAAGCCACGTTAAATAGGCCACCCACTTCAAATATACGGACATCAGTCCCACATGCCCGTCTCGCCATTCCGGTGAGTTTGAACAACACGAATCAGCCGCCTAATACTCAACCAGCAACGTTTATCGGTGGGCCACAACTCCCTCTACCAAATTCCGCAACGGTACCCATGTTAAGCTCTGATTAGCTAGCCACAAGACATGTAGTTTCCAAGGAACTTCCTCATTTCAGCGGGCATTCATATCGGAATGGCCAATGTTCATAAGCAGCTACGAAAGTTCAACAGAGACATGTGGGCTTAGCGATGCTGAAAATCTACTACGTCTACAACGGTGTTTGAAAGGTAAAGCGCTAGAGTCAGTGAGATGCCGTCTACTTTTACCATCCTCAGTATCGGATGTGATAACAACGTTGAGAATGCTTCATGGCGAGATACTACCAGAGATGAAAGAAGGCGTCAAACCCGTTGCTAATTCCGGCCACTCTTTGCGGGAAAAAAGCGTCAGTAAATACGTTTGCTCTCCTTGATGGAGGCTCATCTTTAACGCTATTAGACATAGATTTAACGAAAGAGCTCCAATTAGAAGGAACCCCCGAGAGCTTGTGCCTGAAATGGACAGCATGATACTGTTAGAGAAGAAAAGGGTTCTAAGATAGTTTCGCTGCAAATATCAGGGAACTATCAAGGGACTCGAAAGTTCCGCATCAATAATGTCAGAACCGTATAAGTAGTCTAAATATATCGGTGAAATCCGTAGCAGCGCAAGAGGTGACCGATAATTACTATCATCTACAGATATTTCCGATCGAGGAATACAAACAAGCAGTCCTTCGCAGTATCATTGGGATTGATAATAACCAATGATAATTGGAAACTACGGATTCCATTACAGGCGAAGGAGGGCACCTCACAGCAACCAACGGCCACCAAAACTGGATTAGGGTAGATTGTGCGCGGCTTTTACGACCAAAACAAAGCAACCAATTCTACTATGTCATCGCCGCATTACGGTGGACATTATTTTGGAAACTAGAATGGATAAACGTGCGCGTGAATTACTAGAGACAACCACAATGCGCCGAGAGCAGCGGTTTGAAACAGGACTGCTTTGGAAGTATGATGAAGTACTGCTCCCAGTTTACCTATGGCATTAAATCGATTAGCGTGTCTCGAAAAGAAGTTGCAACGAAACCATGATTTGGCTGGAATCCTAAAGGAGAAAATTCGTCAGTATCTCGCCAAGGGCTATGCACGTAAGTTGCTACCTCAAGAATTGATCGAGCCATTTCCAAGAATATGGTATCTATCCATATTTGCGGTGACTAATCCGCAAAAACCAAATAAAGTTCGCATTTTATATCGGAATATCGTTGAATTCAGTTCTCATGAAGGGCACAGATCAAATTGCAGCGTTGTCAGGAGTAATTCAAAGATTTAGGGAGAGAAGAGTGGCCATCTGTGGTGATATAAGGGAAATGTTTCATCAAATGCGCATCCGAGAAGCTGATCAACAGTCCCAGCGGTTCCTATGGAGAGGCGAGGATGCAAGTAAAGAACCTGAGCTTCCGACTTAATAAAGAACAACCATTATGTGGATGGCTGGTTAGACTGTGTCGACACCTCAGAGGAAGCCATCGAACTAGCAAAACAGGTCATAGCAATACACAAACATGCAGGGTTTGAAATAAGAACAACGTAAAGAAAGAGCTGAACATCATCCCGGCAACCGAAGGCGAAAAAGTGCAAGGAATGCGGTGGAACACTCACAAGCGATCTACCAATCGTGAATTCTTAATTACTCTAATGTCTGTATTCGATCCTCTGGGCCTTTTGGGATTTTACTTGGTTTACGCTAAAATTCTATTGCAGGATGTTTGGAGTTGTTACCACAAATAGCGCACATACGAATTCCTCGATGGTATGGAATACGAGGAGACACAGAAATAATACAACTGCATATATTTGTCGATGCAAGTGAACACGCCTTTGCAGCGATTACTTACTTCCGCTTGGTACGTGGCAACGATATCCAATGAGTCTTGGTTGCAGCTAAAACGAAAGTCGCACTACTTACACTATTAACAATTCTTCGACTTGAGTTACAAGCGGCGGTACTCAGTGCCCGACTAGCTACCAGCATTGGCGATTCCCACTCCATCCACATTCAAGAGCGCATATTCTGGTCCGATTCACGAACGGTCCTCGGCTGGCTACAATCCGATCATCGCAAATATCATCAGTTCGTGGCACATCGTGTTGGTGTAATAATGGAAACCACAAAATTAAACGAATGGAGATGGCTTCCCACCAAAAATAATGTAGCGGATGATGGCACAAAATGAAAAAAACTGCCCGATTTGAATTCATCTAGTCGATGGCTGAACGGGCCTGAATTTCTTCGACTAGTCGTCTACGAAGCTCCCATTGAGGAACGGCGTGCTCACTACATGCATACGGTTAAATATTATCCATCGGCAGTCAAGGTGGACCGATTTTTCAGCTAGCAACGCCCTCTTCGTGTGCAAGTATTTATATTGAGGTAAGTAATTAACCTACGACGCAGAATCCATAATACTGCAGTAACCGTAGGACCTATCACTCAAACCGAGCTTGTTAAAGCAAACACTGAACTCTACCGTCGAGCCCAGTACGATGTCTATCAAACGGAGGTAGAAATATTATTACGCAACCAATCGCTTCCAATAGATGAACATGAAAGTTTCGAGAACCATCTCTATTTGTAGGAGTTCACCATATTTACCAATATTGCTACCGAAAGGTCATAGGATGACTTATTTGTTAGTCATGTCATACCATCGAAAATACCACCACCATAATCATGAAACCGTTGTTATCGAACTCCGTCAGCAATACGTAATTCCGAACGTCAGACAGTTATTGAAAAGAGTACGATCTTCATGCCAGAGATGTAAGGACCAGAGTGCCCTCCCTCAAGAGCCACACATGGCGAAATTGCCTACAGCTCGGCTTGCATTTTTCACACGACCGTTCTCTTTTGTGGGGAATAGACTACTTTGGGCCGATGAATGTTTCGGTTGGACGTCGTACGGAGAAAAGGTGGGGAGTCCTGTTTACTTGCTTGACGACACGGGCAGTACATATTGAAACAGCGCATAGTTTAACCACCGATTCATGCATAATGTGTATTCGCAATTTCATCGCAAGACGAGTCACGCCAGTCAATATACGTAGTGACAATGGAACGAATCTGAAATCGATAAAAGTCGTCTTCTGAGAACTGAGAACGTTTACGCTCAATCGAGAATACCTTATACCATATTATGCCTCAGTGCAACCCAGGTGACGAATTGCTTCGAAATTTGTTAATAGAGATTGAAAACATTATCAATTCTCGTCCGCTAACGTTCGTTTTCATTGAGGGCACCGATTCTGAAGCCTTGACACCAAACCATTTTTTACTGGGTTCATCATGCGGTTCATGCCTGTAAAACCGATTGAAATTTACCACGAAATTCGTGGCCGAAGGGGTTGGTAATTGAAACAAACCTCGCCAAGGATGGGCAGGTGAAAAGTGCTGTCGTACAAACTTCTAGTGACATCTACGTAAGGCCGGCCGTGAAACTGGCAGTGTTGAATGTGCAACCGGAAAAACTGGGTAATCCGACATCACCGAGAGATGTGAGTCAACTTACCGGGTTGGAGGATGTTGTAAAATATTAACTCAAGGTAGCCTGTTTTGGTTGCGTTCGTGATACGCAAAAACATAAAAAGTAGAGAAGCGACAAAATTTAGTTAGTTACAATCGAATAGTCCAGAGCTTAACAAAACGTTTGTAATAGAAAAATAAAAATTTGAAAAAGATTTAATAAAATAGTGATTTGTTTGTTTTTAATTGAACCAGAAGTGGCACAAGCAGCGGCGATCCACAAATTACGATCTCCACGAAGAAAAAATACCCAAACATCTTATTGGAATAAGTGTATTGAAGTTGAGGGAGATTATATCGAATAAAACACTAATTTCTTTAATAAGCTGAGAAATCTCAAACCCCAAGTCCAAAAGGTTGCTGAGCTTGAAGTGGCTGAACGACAAGAGAAATTACTGCTTCTAAGTATTCGTATTTTGCATTTGAGCGGTCGATTTCAACGTTTGAGTAACTCTTCCCCTAGTTGTCGCACTCAAGCAAACTACATGTTAGAAGCCTGTGATGAATTACTTGAAGTCATACAATCATTACTTCAGTCCAAACTGGATATAGCAGATTTCGAGAAATCTTTTTTCAGTGTCTTACCCGAACCGGTTAAGGCGGCATCAAGTTTAGGGATGGAAAGCTTGGGATCTGACTATGCGGATAACGAAATACCAAAACGGTCAAGTGTATCAGATAACTTACCGGGTACTTCAGAATCGCACAAATATTGCTCTTCAGCTAAATGCTAAACCGATCACTTCACATAGCAAAAATCCGAATTCCGAAATGCGACTATCAAATTCCGAATATGCCCAATTTATTGAATTAACTCGGAAATTGTCAATGACTGAAGATATTCCTCTGTCCGCGCAGAGGCAAACATTTCAAAAGGAGCCAATATAGCTAAAACCGAAATTCAAAACGGGAGCAATAATCGTTCACATCCTAAATCTGTGTTTCTAGACAACAGACAACTCACATCAAATACCGAAATTCCCGTAGCCGATTCTTTTGCACGTCTTCGTTCAGAAGATCGGATATCTGGCCACAATATTGAAATTCACAAGTGGAATATCGTGTTTGATGGATCCCCAACTAGTATGCCAATTGAACGATTTCCCTACCGAGTCGAACGTCTTGCGTGGGCTAACAATGTTTCTTCGGAACGACTAGTTAACGGATTAAATTTATTGCTAAAAAAACCCTCCTCTCAAATGAGAAATGAATGCGTAACATAGGTCGATCTAAAAAACGATATGCTGGCTATGTTTAAGAACAGGAGATCTGGCGCAGAAATTAAGCAAAATCTTGCAGCTCGCAAACAAACTCCAAAAGAAAGCTTCAAAGATGTTTATATATCCATTTCTGAATCAGCATTGGCTCTGCGAGTCCCACTCTCGGAATCTGATCTGGAATTCATATTGCGACGAAATATGAGGCCCGCGTTGCAATATAAACTAGCTAGGTTTCGAATGTCATCTATTACCGACTTAGTAAATCAGTGTATAGAAATAGAAGATACTTGGGAACGGTTAGCTACTGAACAAAGCCCTCGACGCTATGTAAATGTAAATGAGCTCTCACAATTTCCCCCTGATCAATACAGGTGTTTTCAATCATCCGACGGTCCTTACCAAACACATATTCCGTTTACAAACCCTTTGTTGGATTATAACCCATACCTTGCAAACGAGATTTGTGGTATTAATACTAATGAATCTTATGCACCTGTAAAAGGAAATGCATTTAGAAATATGCCTCAAAGTCATCACGATTCAAATCAGACTAATAATACGAATTCATGGAGACAGCCCAATCAAGTGACGAATTTGAACAGGTATTGTTATGGATGCGGAACTCCAAACGTTATTAAAATTAACTTTCCTACCTGCAATCACTCTCAATCGTTAAACCAAAAGAGGGAAACGAGCTCCCCTGGTACTCTTCCTTCCCAGGCAATGAAGTCGACCAGGGTATTGACGCAGAAAGCTGCATCAAATACGTGCCCCGAACTGTTACGGAGACAAATATAAAATATTTCTCTGCTAACATAAATCCATTTTTAAACGCCAGGTCATTTGCTCATACAAATTCAAACCACTCAATATAGGTTGTATCCACAAATCCACTTCTCAATTCCACGGAATTAATATCCGAAGACAACGATACACATCACAATAAATCTATCCAAACGCCCTCTTGCTTCAAGAAAAATACCGAAAGCAGGACATTAAGATACTGGAATCTGCGGCACAATTTAAAGAAAATGATATCCATCCAGATGTCAGTATAGCTGGTGTCTCTTACCACGGTTTGTATGATAGTGGAGCAAATATCAGTGTTTTAGGCGCCGGTTCCGAAATATACCTAAATAAGCCAAATGTTAAAGTAACATATTGTCATTTCTGAACACCGCTAGTACGGAGAAACAGCGGATTTTTGGCCATGTTATTTTATCAATCTCCTATTTAGGGAAGGCTAGGCGGTTACGCTTGCATATTGTTCCAGGCTTAACCCAAAAGCTTTATCTTGGGATGGACTTTTCGGATTTGTTCGGGTTAGCTCCAGCAACTGTAAGCGAAATCAATGATGGACCCATAACCCCTACTGTGCATGAAAATAGTCACGAATTAAGGTCTGATCAGGAGATTAGATTAGCTAAAATTATTGAACAATTCCCGTGTTCCATTAAAACTGGATTAGGTAGAACTTCCTTAATCACCCATACTATTGATGTAGGCAATTCACTTCCAATTAAACAGCGGTACTATCCGGTGTCTGCTGCAATCCAAGCCGAGATGTATAGGGAACTTGATAGAATGTTGGGGTTGGGGTGATAGAGGAGAGCCAAAGCGCTTGGTCCTCTCCAATTGCTGTCGTTCGCAAGGGTAACGGGGATGTGCGACTGCGTCTTGACGCCCGGAAAGTGAATGAAGTCACCATCAAAGATGCCTATCCCTTGCCATTGATTGGGGGATTGCTAAGTAGGTTAGAGAAGTATATTTATAGAAGTATATTTCATCTATCGACTTAAAAGACGCCTTTTGGCAAATCCCTCTCAATGTGTGCTCAAGAGATAAAACGGCATTCACGGCTCCGGGTCGCCCCCTATATCACTTCACTGTTATGCCCGCAGATATTGTGTAGATTGATGCACAAAGTAATCCCGCACCAATTGCATGATCGAGTGTTTGTGTATTTGGACGAGTTGCTAAGCAAGTTGGCCCTCAAAGAGACCACATTTCTTGATCATGTAATTGAAAATGGGAGTATTCGCATGGACCCCGATAAGGTGCAATCAATAGCAGATTATCCAGTTTCTAAAACGGTTCGCCAACTTCAGCGTTTCCTCTGGATGGCCGGGTGGTATCGGTGGTTTATTTGGAACTATGCAAGTATCACAACAGCGCTCACCGACTTATTAGAGAATAGCCAAAAATTAGTGTAAGATTGCTTTAACGACAACTCCGGTCTTACGGAATGCCGATTTTTTGCGGCATTTTTATATTTAGTGCGATGCGAGTACATGTGGGGTGAGAAACGTTCTATTTCAAAAGACTGACCAGGGAGAGGCACTTCCCTCGCATATTATTCCCATAAACTTAACTCCGCTCAGCGCAATTATAGTAAAGGGTGATTTTTTTGTGGTTAGGATTTTCATGCATTAGTATTTGACAGATCACGCGGGATTTCAGACAAGGTGTCAAAGAGAAAGATGCTCAGTATGCTTTGACATTTCATAATGAATAGACTTACTAACGAGCAACGCTTGCAAATAATTGAATTATATTACAAAAATCAGTGTTCGGTTCGAAAAGTGTTTCGCGATTTACGTCCGATTTATGGTCTACATAATCGACCAAGTGAGCAAACAATTAATGCGATTGTGACCAAGTTTCGCACTCAGTTTACTTTATTGGACATTAAACCAACCACACGAATGCGTACAGTGCGTACAGAAGAGAATATTGCGTCTGTTTCTGAGAGTGTTGCTGAAGACCGTGAAATGTCGATTCGTCGCCGTTCGCAGCAATTGGGTTTGTGTTATTCGACGACATGGAAGATTTTACGCAAAGATCTTGGTGTAAAACCGTATAAAATACAGCTCCTGCAAGAACTGAAGCCGAACGATCTGCCACAACGTCGAATTTTCAGTGAATGGGCCCTAGAAAAGTTGGCAGAAAATCCGCTTTTTTATCGACAAATTTTGTTCAGCGATGAGGCTCATTTCTGGTTGAATGGCTACGTAAATAAGCAAAATTGCCGCATTTGGAGTGAAGAGCAACCAGAAGCCGTTCAAGAACTGCCCATGCATCCCGAAAAATGCACTGTTTGGTGTGGTTTGTACGCTGGTGGAATCATTGGACCGTATTTTTTCAAAGATGCTGTTGGACGCAACGTTACGGTGAATGGCGATCGCTATCGTTCGATGCTAACAAACTTTTTGTTGCCAAAAATGGAAGAACTGAACTTAGTTGACATGTGATTTCAACAAGATGGCGCTACATGCCACACAGCTCGCGATTCTATGGCCATTTTGAGGGAAAACTTCGGAGAACAATTCATCTCAAGAAATGGCCCGGTAAGTTGGGCACCAAGATCATGCGATTTGACGCCTTTAGACTATTTTTTGTGGGGCTACGTCAAATCTAAAGTCTACAGAAATAAGCCAGCAACTATTCCAGTTTTGGAAGACAACATTTCCGAAGAAATTCGGGCTATTCCGGCCGAAATGCTCGAAAAAGTTGCCCAAAATTGGACTTTCCGAATGGACCACCTAAGACGCAGCCGCGGTCAACATTTAAATGAAATTATCTTCAAAAAGTAAATGTCATGGACCAATCTAACGTTTCAAATAAAGAACCGATGAGATTTTGCAAATTTTATGCGTTTTTTTTTAAAAAAAATTCTCAAGCTCTTAAAAAATCACCCGTTATAACGGAGCTAGAATGTTTAGCCGCCGTAATGAGTGTGAAGAATTTCAGGCCATATGTAGAGGGGTACACCTTTACAATAATTACGGATCACTCCAGGCTACGCTGGCTAATCGACCAACGTGATCTATCGGGACGACTGACGAGGTGGAGCCTGGAACTGCAAGGTTTTAATTTTAATATTGAACCCCGTAAAAGCACACAAATTGTTGTACCTGATGCTTATCCAGGCTTGACCTTCGAGATCGAGCCTGGATAAGCATCAGGTACAACAATTTGTGTGCTTGTTGAAGATATTTTAAATACGATAAGCAAAATTTTTGATCTTCACCAAAAAACAATCAAAAAAAAAGATCGATCTAAATGTTTCATTAGCTCAGTTAGAACAGATAACAATTCCTAAGCAGGATAATGATGATGATTCTGACATCTCTTCAATTTTATTGTATGATACTTTCAAAAACTCCAATCAGAATGTTAAACAACCTCGAGCTAATGAAAAAGAGCAGCGTAAATATTTTAATGCACAACAAAGGATTGCACAACAAAGGAAATCGGGTTACCTCCAACGAAATCCGATTAAATGGAACATTTCGTTTGACGGGTGTCCGAAAGGTCCTTCAGTGAAACGATTTATTTTTAAGTTTGAACATTTGGCAGAGGTAAATAAATTATCGGTTGCACAATTAGTCAATGATATCAGTTATGTATTAAAAGGAACTGCACAGGAATGGTATTGGATCTATATCGAAAAGAATCCAGGTGTGAACTGGGCAAAATTGAAAGACGATTTAATTAAACGATTTCAAGATCGTCAAACCGACGATGACCTTAGACATGTTTTAGATTCACGAAAGCAACGATTTAATGAATTGTTTCAAGATTTTTACAGTGATATGCTATCAATATCACTGACATTATCTGACACTCAACTCATGTATACAATCCGTAGAAGTATGAGAACTGGACTACACGACAAACTGGTACATAAACATTTTCCAACGTTAGAACAGATGGTCCAATTGTGTGTGACTTACGAAGACACTTGGATCAGAACAGGATTTGTTCCTTAAATGATGTGTCATCGACGCCGCGAGTAAATGAATTTGGATCAAAGGACTCGTCGGCCAATTATTAACATGTTTACGAATAGAAATAATGGATGTTGGAATTGCTACCAATCCGATCACCTTTTTAAAAATTGTAATATTCCATTAAAGCACAAATTTTGTTTCGGCTGTGGTTCTCCGGGAGTGCTTAAACCTTATTGTACAACGTGCAAACTGAATTCGGGAAATGCCAACAAGGAGACAGAGACAGGCTGGCACCTGGTCTCCGAAAATTTCGACAGCCAAACTAGACAAAAACTAGCAAATATGACACAGTAAGAACAACCTTCCAATACGATCGAGATGAAGATCAAGACCAACACAAAATAATTAAAGCTCAATACCTTCGGTTAAAGCTATGCGTACTACCAAATTACTCGAACAACGACCTGGTAGAATTCAAACTTATTGGCAAACTCGGAAAAAGTATGAAAAACTTCTAGTTAATTCCTTGATTAATGACTTTACAGACGGGCGTCCTTATGCTGAGGTACAATTATTTAACGAGACACTTACTGGTTTACTAGATAGTGGAGCTAACGTTTCTGTTTTAGGCTGCGGAAGTGAAAAATTTATCAATAACGCTAAAATAAAATTTCGACCATTATGTTCATCAATCAAAACCGCCAGTGGATCATCTGAGACCATTCTAGGACATATTAGAGTACCTATCACTTTCATGGACCGGATACGCCTGGTTACATTACATATCGCACCAAAACATAGCCAACCGCTTTATTCAGGACTTGATTTCTGGGTAGCGTTTGGTTTGAAGATCCATGTTCCTCAAACTTCGTCAATCAATGAAATCAATGAAATCGACTTTTCAGCAAAAAAATCCGAGGCGGATCCAATATTCCATGACTTATCTTCCGCGCAACAGACTAGGCTTGATTTGGTCATTAATGAATTTCCATCTTGTAAAAAACTCGGGTTAGGAAAAACGGATATCCTTACTCTATCGACGTAAGTGACGCTGCTCCTATCAAGCAACGATACTACCCTATTTCTGCCGCAATACAAAAAGAACTGTACCAAGAACTGGACCGCATGATCGCGATCGGGGTGCTCGAAGAAAGTTATAGGTCATAGAGTTCTCCTGTCACATTGGTTAGAAAAGCGAATGGTAACGTCCGAATGTGCTTAGACGCGAGGAAGGTAAATGCAGTTACAGTGAAGGCGGCTTATACTCTACCTCTAATTAACGAGTTGCTTGGTCGATTAGGCAAAACGAGATACATATCGAGTATTGATCTCAAAAATGCCTTTTGGCAGATCCCCTTAGATGAGAGATGGTAGAAACCTTTATCAGTTTGCCGTCATGCCATTTGGGCTTTGCAATGCCCCAAACCATGTGTAGGCTCATGGACAAAGTTATCCCTCATGAGTTCCACCATAAAGTATTTGTTTATTTGGATGATCTATTGGTGACATCAGAGACATTTGACGAACACCTAGATCTTTTGAGTAAAATTGCCGGTTTTCTTTCTAAAGCGAATTTAACCATTAACGTACAAAAAAGCAAATTCATGGGTTATATTGTGGAAAACCGTGTATTGAAAACGGATGCAAACAAGGTAAAGGCTATTACCGACTACCCAGCTCCAAAAACACTAAGGCAGCTTCGAAGATTTTTAGGCATGCTAGGCTGGTACAGGCGGTTTATCAGCAATTATTCTGATGTGTCCACACCTCTTACAGATCTCTTGAAAAGAACAAATAAATTCATTTGGAGCTAGCTCTAAAAGAAGCTCTGTCAACGGCCCCAGTTTTGTGTCATCCAGATTTCACCCGTCCGATTTTATATACAATGCGGTGCCTCGAAAACTAGAATCGGTGGTGTTTTATTTCGACGGTCAGATGAAAAAGAAGAACGCCCGAGTGCTTTCGTATCGGCAAAATTGAATTCCGCACAAAGAAATTATAGTACGACGGAGTTAGAATGTTATGCAGCAGTCGTTAGCATAAAGAAATTTCGTCATTTTGTTGAAGGCTTTGAATTTACGGTGATAACAGATCACGCCAGCCTGATATTGCTATTGAGCCAAAAGGAGTTGACTGGTCGACTGGCGAGGAGGTGTCTAAAATTACAAGGCTTCAATTTCAACATAGAATATCGGAAGGGGTCAGAAAACATCGTGCCTGACGCTTTATCTCGAAAATATGCCGACAAACTCTGCATAACCTCAAAGCCTGTTGGTAATGTCATTGAGTCTTGCAGTATAGATCTTGGCTCAATCGTTTTTCAAGACAAGAAATATCAAGATCTGCTTTTAAATCTAAAGGTTAACCGTGAAGCTAATTTAAATTTTAAAGTTATTGATGACCGAATCTTTTACAACCCGTCATTTGAAACCTATGACCTAGCGATGATGATATTCCTCAATGGAAACTTTTTGTGCCAAAATCATTAGGCAACCCGTCCTGTAATGGAACGGCAAATTAGGCAACCCGTCCTGTAATGGACAAAAAATTGATTTCCTCGGTCCTTATCCTAACTCAAAAACCGGGAATTGTTTTCTATTTGTCGTTCTTGATCAGTGCTCTCATGGTACTTTATTGCGTCCAATGAAGGAAGCGACATCTTAAAATGTAATTTCATAGTTGAAAGAGGCAGTTTTTGATATGTTTTCAGTGCCAAAAGATTTAGTAAGTGACAATGGAGTTCAATTTACTTCGAACGCTTTTGAAGTCGGTTCAAAATTTTTCAAACGAAAATGGTATACAACATATTCGTACACCTAACTACTCACCTCAATCAAACATGTCTGAAAGAGTTAATCGATCTGTTTAAACAGTAATACGCTTATATATACGTGAAAATCATTCCACCTCGGACCAATACATCAGTTCTATAGCACTTGCCTTACGAAATTCGAAACACCAACGTACGAATCAATCTCCCCATTATATAATGTATGGTCAACATGATGTAGGTCATGGCTCACAGTATGAGTTGATTGATCTCTTACACAGCCTCGGTGGTAAAGAAATTGGGATTTCAAACTCGGATCGACAAACACTCGCTCAAAATAGTGTTGTCCGGCAGCTTAAAGAAGCATACAAAAGAAACGCTGATTTATACAATTTGCGATAACAAATCCGTTATCAAAAACATTACAATCCAACCTTACTCCTTCTGATTTATCAGTTAAAGTACCTCAGAAGCGATATTTTCCTACCTCGCTGGAGGTAGGATAATGTGTCGGTTACATTAATCGAACAACCGTTTAAACATTCAATTTTAGCAAATACACAAAGCAGGTGTGCGAAAGGTTAATTAATTTGCATTATATAGAATCAAAATAAATAAATGTGTTTATGGAAATTAATTCGTAACTTAAAATTAATTGGGATAGTGGAGTTTCAGTGAGCCCCACAAGATACAATTTCAGAACACTCGTCGATGTTGAGTTGCAAAATAATTAAATATTTGTATGTTTGGCGTCTAATGAAGTATTCGGATCTTTTCGGAATTTAAAATGACGTGCAAATACATATTTTCACATCATAAAAGTAATAAAGTGGCAACAATTTGAAAACCTTCTCCCCCTTACGTGTAAAATTTTGACTGAAAATAATAATTTCTTGAGTTTACATTTTTATCTCATTCTTTAGTTTGCCTTCCAATTATTTATCATCCTGATGAATCAATTCCTTAGTGAATTGTATTTTCCTTTTAGTTTTTTGGTTGCAGTTATGAGCATATCATAATTTTTGTTTGGCCCAAAAAGTAGCGCAAAAACAAAAAATCTTCGAAATTTTTAAATTTTGACGAGGAAATTTAAACAAAAAACAATCGCCAAAGTTTTCCACGTTTTGTTTTTTGTGGTGTGTGTTGTGCAATGGTAAAGCAGAAATATGTATAACTCTTATCCATTTTATTTGATTTAAATATTCAAAATTCGTTTTCTTTATTCTGCTCAGCTCGCAATATTTACATAAACACCAGCAGGAATAATATAGGCAAATAACGCAAATGGGGAATGGGTTTAGTAGCGTATGTGATGCATACGTAACTGTGCCACGAACTGGAATTGTTTAAATTTTCTTTTGAAGTATTTTCGTATTTCATTTCTCCGTTGGCAGTTATGGTGCTGTAGACGAAATTAATATGTCCGTGTTTACAAACGGGTCCAGAATTCAATATTAGTAATCTCATTTCATAATTTATGATCCTAAGAGATTTATTTTTTTGTGAGATATTCGGTTTGTCTATCTGTAAAACTATTCATAAATTTACAAACAAAATACAACGTAGCTATTAAAAAAATATACAGAGGCGATGAATACAAATTTTATATCGCTGGGATGTTCCTGAAACAGCAACCAGTCACGTACGATAACTTTTTCTGTTTAGTTGGTTTCTTTCTTTCATTTAACATTTTCCCAATTTGTGTATTTTTTATTTTTATTTTTCATTTAAGTTTCTGAGTATTGTTCTATATAGACGGACGATAAGAAAGCATTGAAAATTCAGCGCAAAACAAAAAATAATTGCAACAAAAAATCGGAAAATATCAGTTTAAAGTTAAAGAACTCTGTGCACAGCTAGAGGACGCAGCAACACCAAGAAATTCTGTATACTGATCATAAATTGAATTTAAATTAGAAATTGTGGTTTTATATGTTAAGAATCTGATTAGATTTGGTTATGCTCAATGTATTTCGTATACTACTTGAAATTTCCAGTTCACGTGCGTATGTATTTCTCTTGATCGACAGGGGATTCAAAAATTATAATCGAATCAACACGAGCGTCCGGTCTGGCTATTGAATATTATACTTTTACTAATTTACATGTCAAGTTATTATTTTTATATAAAAAGACAAAGCCCCCCCCCCCCCCTTTATTGAAAATTGTATGAAATTTCCGTGCCAAGATTCTAAATCGTCTGGTGACTAAGCCCAAAATATTTTAATTTAGAAGAAGTTCTAGTTTGGAATGTGATAAACAGGAGTAAATTGTTTTTTTTTAATAATTTCTCAAAAAAATTGGCGCCGGGACCCAACTGGCACACAGCGTTAAAAAATAATAAATAAGTGCAACTAACGAGAAAGTGAAAAATTAATAAGTGAGAAAAAATCAACAAACGCCTGTTGAAAATTAACTAATACTAAAGGAGTAAATTTTATCTAAAAATGTTAAACCCATAATAAATGATTGTTTTGACAGCCAGAAGAATTAATTCAAACGCTAGTAGTGAATATAAAAGAAAAACCGTGATAAGGTGTGTACTACTAACAGGCGATTCGGAACTAACAACGCTTTCTCATGAAAATTGAAAACGTTTACAACAAAAAGGGAAAGAGATTTAAAGGACATAAGTAAGTTACCTGACTGCGCCATTCACAAATTTTGGTTTAAATAGCCTCGAAAGAGGTACCCCTTTGCGTTTTTTCGCTTGAAAAAAACAAAAAAAATCATAGCTCCAATTCTTGGAATATGGCACCAATTGTGAATCGTTGTTTAATTTTGAATAAAGATCCGTTTAAATTGGGTCAAAACATCGTCTGGTTTTCCAGTAATCGACGATTGAAGTTTTAATATAATCGTCTGATGAAATTTGATACTCTCCAAACAAAATATGAAATATCACACCTCCCATACATAATTTGCATATAATTTCTTTATCGATCGAATCTTTAACAATGTCCCGTCTAACTCCTGTAGAAAAAAATTTCGATTTATTTTTACAAATTTGCAAAGGGGTACTCCTTTGTGTTTTTTCGCCTGAAAAACACAAAAAAAATTATTGCTCCAATTCTTGGAATATTACTAATAATCGACGATTGAAGTTTTAATATAATCGTCTGATGAAATTTGATACTCTCCAAACAAAATATGAAATATCACACCTCCCATACATAATTTGCATATAATTTCTTTATCGGGTTGACAGTCAGAATGTATGAAACAATGTCCCGTCTAACTCCTGTAGAAAAAAATTTCGATTTATTTTTACAAATTTGCAAAGGGGACCCCTTTGCGATTTTTCGCCGGAAAAACACAAAAAAAAATTATTGCTCCAATTCTTGGAATATTACACCAATTGTGAATCGATGTTTAATTTTGAATAAAGATCCGTTTAAATTGGGTCAAAACATCGTCGGGTTTTCCAGTAATCGACGATTGAAGTTTAAGTATAATCGTCTGATGAAATTTGATACTCTCCAAACAAAATATGAAATATCACACCTCCCATACATAATTTGCATATAATTTCTTTATCGATCGAATCTTTAACAATGTCCCGTCTAACTCCTGTAGAAAAAAATTTCGATTTATTTTTACAAATTTGCAAAGGGGTACTCCTTTGCGTTTTCTCGCCTGAAAAACACAAAAAAAATTATTGCTCCAATTCTTGGAATATTACTAATAATCGACGATTGAAGTTTTAATATAATCGTCTGATGAAATTTGATACTCTCCAAACAAAATATGAAATATCACACCTCCCATACATAATTTGCATATAATTTCTTTATCGGGTTGACAGTCAGAATGTATGAAACAATGTCCTGTCTAACTCCTGTAGAAAAAAATTTCAATTTATTGTTACAAATTTGCAAAGGGGTACTACTCCTTTGCGTTTTTTCGCCGGAAAAAACAAAAAAAAAATTATTGCTCCAATTCTTGGAATATTACACCAATTGTGAATCGTTGTTTAATTTTGAATAAAGATCCGTTTAAATTGGGTCAAAACATCGTCGGGTTTTCCAGTAATCGACGATTGAAGTTTTAATATAATCGTCTGATGAAATTTGATACTCTCCAAACAAAATATGAAATATCACACCTCCCAGACATAATTTGCATATAATTTCTTTATCGGGTTGACAGTCAGAATGTATGAAACAATGTCCCGTCTAGTTCCTGTAGAAAAAAATTTCGATTTATTTTTACAAATTTGCAAAGGGGTACTACCCCTTTGCGTTTTTTCGCCGGAAAAAACAAAAAAAAAATTATTGCTCCAATTCTTGGAATATTACACCAATTGTGAATCGTTGTTTAATTTTGAATAAATATCCGTTTAAATTGGGTCAAAACATCGTCTGGTTTTCCAGTAATCGACGATTGAAGTTTTAATATAATCGTCTGATGAAATTTGATACTCTCCAAACAAAATATGAAATATCACACCTCCCATACATAATTTGCATATAATTTCTTTATCGATCGAATCTTTAACAATGTCCCGTCTAACTCCTGTAGAAAAAATTTCGATTTATTTTTACAAATTTGCAAAGGGGTACTCCTTTGCGTTTTTTCGCCGGAAAAACACAAAAAAAATAATTGCTCCAATTCTTGGAATATTACTAATAATCGACGATTGAAATTTTAATATAATCGTCTGATGAAATTTGATACTCTCCAAACAAAATATGAAATATCACACCTCCCATACATAATTTGCATATAATCTCTTTATCGAGTTGACAGTCAGAATGTATGAAACAATGTCCCGTCTAGTTGCTGTAGAAAAAAATTTCGATTTATTTTTACAAATTTGCAAAGGGGTACCCCTTTGCGTTTTTTCGCCGGAAAAACACAAAAAAAAATTATTGCTCCAATTCTTGGAATATTACACCAATTGTGAATCGTTGTTTAATTTTGAATAAATATCCGTTTAAATTGGGTCAAAACATCGTCGGGTTTTCCAGTAATCGACGATTGAAGTTTTAATATAATCGTCTGATGAAATTTGATACTCTCCAAACAAAATATGAAATATCACACCTCCCAGACATAATTTGCATATAATTTCTTTATCGGGTTGACAGTCAGAATGTATGAAACAATGTCCCGTCTAGTTCCTGTAGAAAAAAATTTCGATTTATTTTTACAAATTTGCAAAGGGGTACTACCCCTTTGCGTTTTTTCGCCGGAAAAAACAAAAAAAAAATTATTGCTCCAATTCTTGGAATATTACACCAATTGTGAATCGTTGTTTAATTTTGAATAAATATCCGTTTAAATTGGGTCAAAACATCGTCTGGTTTTCCAGTAATCGACGATTGAAGTTTTAATATAATCGTCTGATGAAATTTGATACTCTCCAAACAAAATATGAAATATCACACCTCCCATACATAATTTGCATATAATTTCTTTATCGATCGAATCTTTAACAATGTCCCGTCTAACTCCTGTAGAAAAAAATTTCGATTTATTTTTACAAATTTGCAAAGGGGTACTCCTTTGCGTTTTTTCGCCGGAAAAACACAAAAAAAATTATTGCTCCAATTCTTGGAATATTACTAATAATCGACGATTGAAATTTTAATATAATCGTCTGATGAAATTTGATACTCTCCAAACAAAATATGAAATATCACACCTCCCATACATAATTTGCATATAATTTCTTTATCGAGTTGACAGTCAGAATGTATGAAACAATGTCCCGTCTAGTTGCTGTAGAAAAAAATTTCGATTTATTTTTACAAATTTGCAAAGGGGTACCCCTTTGCGTTTTTTCGCCGGAAAAACACAAAAAAAAATTATTGCTCCAATTCTTGGAATATTACACCAATTGTGAATCGTTGTTTAATTTTGAATAAAGATCCGTTTAAATTGGGTCAAAACATCGTCGGGTTTTCCAGTAATCGACGATTGAAGTTTTAATATAATCGTCTGATGAAATTTGATACTCTCCAAACAAAATATGAAATATCACACCTCCCATACATAATTTGCATATAATTTCTTTATCGGGTTGACAGTCAGAATGTATGAAACAATGTCCCGTCTAGTTCCTGTAGAAAAAAATTTCGATTTATTTTTACAAATTTGCAAAGGGGTACTACCCCTTTGCGTTTTTTCGCCGGAAAAAACAAAAAAAAAATTATTGCTCCAATTCTTGGAATATTACACCAATTGTGAATCGTTGTTTAATTTTGAATAAATATCCGTTTAAATTGGGTCAAAACATCGTCTGGTTTTCCAGTAATCGACGATTGAAGTTTTAATATAATCGTCTGATGAAATTTGATACTCTCCAAACAAAATATGAAATATCACACCTCCCATACATAATTTGCATATAATTTCTTTATCGATCGAATCTTTAACAATGTCCCGTCTAACTCCTGTAGAAAAAAATTTCGATTTATTTTTACAAATTTGCAAAGGGGTACTCCTTTGCGTTTTTTCGCCGGAAAAACACAAAAAAAATTATTGCTCCAATTCTTGGAATATTACTAATAATCGACGATTGAAATTTTAATATAATCGTCTGATGAAATTTGATACTCTCCAAACAAAATATGAAATATCACACCTCCCATACATAATTTGCATATAATTTCTTTATGGAGTTGACAGTCAGAATGTATGAAACAATGTCCCGTCTAGTTGCTGTAGAAAAAAATTTCGATTTATTTTTACAAATTTGCAAAGGGGTACCCCTTTGCGTTTTTTCGCCGGAAAAACACAAAAAAAAATTATTGCTCCAATTCTTGGAATATTACACCAATTGTGAATCGTTGTTTAATTTTGAATAAAGATCCGTTTAAATTGGGTCAAAACATCGTCGGGTTTTCCAGTAATCGACGATTGAAGTTTTAATATAATCGTCTGATGAAATTTGATACTCTCCAAACAAAATATGAAATATCACACCTCCCATACATAATTTGCATATAATTTCTTTATCGTGTTGACAGTCAGAATATATGAAACAATGTCCCGTCTAATTCCTGTAGAAAAAAATTTCGATTTATTTTTACAAATTTGCAAAGGGGTACTCCTTTGCGTTTTTTCGCCGGAAAAACACAAAAAAAATTATTGCTCCAATTCTTGGAATATTACTAATAATCGACGATTGAAATTTTAATATAATCGTCTGATGAAATTTGATACTCTCCAAACAAAATATGAAATATCACACCTCCCATACATAATTTGCATATAATTTCTTTATGGAGTTGACAGTCAGAATGTATGAAACAATGTCCCGTCTAGTTGCTGTAGAAAAAAATTTCGATTTATTTTTACAAATTTGCAAAGGGGTACCCCTTTGCGTTTTTTCGCCGGAAAAACACAAAAAAAAATTATTGCTCCAATTCTTGGAATATTACACCAATTGTGAATCGTTGTTTAATTTTGAATAAAGATCCGTTTAAATTGGGTCAAAACATCGTCGGGTTTTCCAGTAATCGACGATTGAAGTTTTAATATAATCGTCTGATGAAATTTGATACTCTCCAAACAAAATATGAAATATCACACCTCCCATACATAATTTGCATATAATTTCTTTATCGGGTTGACAGTCAGAATGTATGAAACAATGTCCCGTCTAATTCCTGTAGAAAAAAATTTCGATTTATTTTTACAAATTTGCAAAGGGGTACCCCTTTGCGTTTTTTCGCCGGAAAAACACAAAAAAAAATTATTGCTCCAATTCTTGGAATATTACACCAATTGTGAATCGTTGTTTAATTTTGAATAAAGATCCGTTTAAGTTGGGTCAAAATATCGTCGGGTTTTCCAGTAATCGACGATTGAAGTTTTAATATAATCGTCTGATGAAATTTGATACTCTCCAAACAAAATATGAAATATCACACCTCCCATACATAATTTGCATATAATTTCTTTATCGGGTTGACAGTTAGAATGTATGAAACAATGTCCCGTCTAATTCCTGTAGAAAAAAATATCGATTTATTTTTACAAATTTGCAAAGGGGTACCCCTTTGCGTTTTTTCGCCGGAAAAACACAAAAAAAAATTATTGCTCCAATTCTTGGAATATTACACCAATTGTGAATCGTTGTTTAATTTTGAATAAAGATCCGTTTAAGTTGGGTCAAAACATCGTCGGGTTTTCCAGTAATCGACGATTGAAGTTTTAATATAATCGTCTGATGAAATTTGATACTCTCCAAACAAAATATGAAATATCACACCTCCCATACATAATTTGCATATAATTTCTTTACCGGGTTGACAGTCAGAATGTATGAAACAATGTCCCGTCTAACTCCTGTAGAAAAAAATTTCGATTTATTTTTACAAATTTGCAAAGGAACCCACCCCTTTGCGTTTTTTCGCCGGAAAAACACAAAAAAAAATTATTGCTCCAATTCTTGGAATATTACACCAATTGTGAATCGTTGTTTAATTTTGAATAAAGATCCGTTTAAGTTGGGTCAAAACATCGTCGGGTTTTCCAGTAATCGACGATTGAAGTTTTAATATAATCGTCTGATGAAATTTGATACTCTCCAAACAAAATATGAAATATCACACCTCCCATACATAATTTGCATATAATTTCTTTATCGGGTTGACAGTCAGAATGTATGAAACAATGTCCCGTCTAATTCCTGTAGAAAAAAATATCGATTTATTTTTACAAATTTGCAAAGGGGTACCCCTTTGCGTTTTTTCGCCGGAAAAACACAAAAAAAAGTTATTGCTCCAATTCTTGGAATATTACACCAATTGTGAATCGTTGTTTAATTTTGAATAAAGATCCGTTTAAATTGGGTCAAAACATCGTCGGGTTTTCCAGTAATCGACGATTGAAGTTTTAATATAATCGTCTGATGAAATTTGATACTCTCCAAACAAAATATGAAATATCACACCTCCCATACATAATTTGCATATAATTTCTTTATCGGGTTGACAGTCAGAATGTATGAAACAATGTCCCGTCTAATTCCTGTAGAAAAAAATTTCGATTTATTTTTACAAATTTGCAAAGGGGTACGTACCCGTTTGCGTTTTTTCGCCGGAAAACACAAAAAAAATTATTGCTCCAATTCTTGGAATATTACACCAATTGTGAATCGTTGTTTAATTTTGAATAAAGATCCGTTTAAATTGGGTCAAAACATCGTCGGGTTTTCCAGTAATCGACGATTGAAGTTTTAATATAATCGTCTGATGAAATTTGATACTCTCCAAACAAAATATGAAATATCACACCTCCCATACATAATTTGCATATAATTTCTTTATCGGGTTGACAGTCAGAATGTATGAAACAATGTCCCGTCTAATTCCTGTAGAAAATATTTCGATTTATTTTTACAAATTTGCAAAGGGACCCCTTTGCGTTTTTTCGCCGGAAAAAAACAAAAAAAAATTATTGCTCCAATTCTTGGAATATTACACCAATTGTGAATCGTTGTTTAATTTTGAATAAAGATCCGTTTAAGTTGGGTCAAAACATCGTCGGGTTTTCCAGTAATCGACGATTGAAGTTTTAATATAATCGTCTGATGAAATTTGATACTCTCCAAACAAAATATGAAATATCACACCTCCCATACATAATTTGCATATAATTTCTTTATCGGGTTGACAGTCAGAATGTATGAAACAATGTCCCGTCTAATTCCTGTAGAAAAAAATTTCGATTTATTTTTACAAATTTGCAAAGGGGTACCCCTTTGCGTTTTTTCGCCGGAAAAACACAAAAAAAAATTATTGCTCCAATTCTTGGAATATTACACCAATTGTGAATCGTTGTTTAATTTTGAATAAAGATCCGTTTAAGTTGGGTCAAAACATCGTCGGGTTTTCCAGTAATCGACGATTGAAGTTTTAATATAATCGTCTGATGAAATTTGATACTCTCCAAACAAAATATGAAATATCACACCTCCCATACATAATTTGCATATAATTTCTTTATCGGGTTGACAGTCAGAATGTATGAAACAATGTCCCGTCTAATTCCTGTAGAAAAAAATTTCGATTTATTTTTACAAATTTGCAAAGGGGTACCCCTTTGCGTTTTTTCGCCGGAAAAACACAAAAAAAAATTATTGCTCCAATTCTTGGAATATTACACCAATTGTGAATCGTTGTTTAATTTTGAATAAAGATCCGTTTAAGTTGGGTCAAAACATCGTCGGGTTTTCCAGTAATCGACGATTGAAGTTTTAATATAATCGTCTGATGAAATTTGATACTCTCCAAACAAAATATGAAATATCACACCTCCCATACATAATTTGCATATAATTTCTTTATCGGGTTGACAGTCAGAATGTATGAAACAATGTCCCGTCTAATTCCTGTAGAAAAAAATTTCGATTTATTTTTACAAATTTGCAAAGGGGTACCCCTTTGCGTTTTTTCGCCGGAAAAACACAAAAAAAAATTATTGCTCCAATTCTTGGAATATTACACCAATTGTGAATCGTTGTTTAATTTTGAATAAAGATCCGTTTAAGTTGGGTCAAAATATCGTCGGGTTTTCCAGTAATCGACGATTGAAGTTTTAATATAATCGTCTGATGAAATTTGATACTCTCCAAACAAAATATGAAATATCACACCTCCCATACATAATTTGCATATAATTTCTTTATCGGGTTGACAGTTAGAATGTATGAAACAATGTCCCGTCTAATTCCTGTAGAAAAAAATATCGATTTATTTTTACAAATTTGCAAAGGGGTACCCCTTTGCGTTTTTTCGCCGGAAAAACACAAAAAAAAATTATTGCTCCAATTCTTGGAATATTACACCAATTGTGAATCGTTGTTTAATTTTGAATAAAGATCCGTTTAAATTGGGTCAAAACATCGTCGGGTTTTCCAGTAATCGACGATTGAAGTTTTAATATAATCGTCTGATGAAATTTGATACTCTCCAAACAAAATATGAAATATCACACCTCCCATACATAATTTGCATATAATTTCTTTATCGGGTTGACAGTCAGAATGTATGAAACAATGTCCCGTCTAATTCCTGTAGAAAAAAATTTCGATTTATTTTTACAAATTTGCAAAGGGGTACCCCTTTGCGTTTTTTCGCCGGAAAAACACAAAAAAAAATTATTGCTCCAATTCTTGGAATATTACACCAATTGTGAATCGTTGTTTAATTTTGAATAAAGATCCGTTTAAATTGGGTCAAAACATCGTCGGGTTTTCCAGTAATCGACGATTGAAGTTTTAATATAATCGTCTGATGAAATTTGATACTCTCCAAACAAAATATGAAATATCACACCTCCCATACATAGTTTGCATATAATTTCTTTATCGGGTTGACAGTCAGAATGTATGAAACAATGTCCCGTCTAATTCCTGTAGAAAAAAATTTCGATTTATTTTTACAAATTTGCAAAGGGGTACCCCTTTGCGTTTTTTCGCCGGAAAAACACAAAAAAAATTATTGCTCCAATTCTTGGAATATTACACCAATTGTGAATCGTTGTTTAATTTTGAATAAAGATCCGTTTAAATTGGGTCAAAACATCGTCGGGTTTTCCAGTAATCGACGATTGAAATTTTAATATAATCGTCTGATGAAATTTGATACTCTCCAAACAAAATATGAAATATCACACCTCCCATACATAATTTGCATATAATTTCTTTATCGGGTTGACAGTCAGATTGTATGAAACAATGTCCCGTCTAATTCCTGTAGAAAAAAATTTCGATTTATTTTTACAAATTTGCAAAGGGGTACCCCTTTGCGTTTTTTCGCCGGAAAAACACAATAAAAAATTATTGCTCCAATTCTTGGAATATTACACCAATTGTGAATCGTTGTTTAATTTTGAATAAAGATCCGTTTAAATTGGGTCAAAACATCGTCGGGTTTTCCAATAATCGACGATTGAAGTTTTAATATAATCGTCTGATGAAATTTGATACTCTCCAAACAAAATATGAAATATCACACCTCCCATACATAATTTGCATATAATTTCTTTATCGGGTTGACAGTCAGAATGTATGAAACAATGTCCCGTCTAATTCCTGTAGAAAAAAATTTCGATTTATTTTTACAAATTTGCAAAGGGGTACCGTACCCCCTTTGCGTTTTTTCGCCGGAAAAACACAAAAAAAAATTATTGCTCCAATTCTTGGAATATTACACCAATTGTGAATCGTTGTTTAATTTTGAATAAAGATCCGTTTAAATTGGGTCAAAACATAGTCGGGTTTTCCAATAATCGACGATTGAAGTTTTAATATAATCGTCTGATGAAATTTGATACTCTCCAAACAAAATATGAAATATCACACCTCCCATACATAATTTGCATATAATTTCTTTATCGGGTTGACAGTCAGAATGTATGAAACAATGTCCCGTCTAATTCCTGTAGAAAAAAATTTCGATTTATTTTTACAAATTTGCAAAGGGGTACCCCTTTGCGTTTTTTCGCCGGAAAAACACAAAAAAAAATTATTGCTCCAATTCTTGGAATATTACACCAATTGTGAATCGTTGTTTAATTTTGAATAAAGATCCGTTTAAATTGGGTCAAAACATCGTCGGGTTTTCCAGTAATCGACGATTGAAGTTTTAATATAATCGTCTGATGAAATTTGATACTCTCCAAACAAAATATGAAATATCACACCTCCCATACATAGTTTGCATATAATTTCTTTATCGGGTTGACAGTCAGAATGTATGAAACAATGTCCCGTCTAATTCCTGTAGAAAAAAATTTCGATTTATTTTTACAAATTTGCAAAGGGACCCCTTTGCGTTTTTTCGCCGGAAAAAAACAAAAAAAAATTATTGCTCCAATTCTTGGAATATTACACCAATTGTGAATCGTTGTTTAATTTTGAATAAAGATCCGTTTAAGTTGGGTCAAAACATCGTCGGGTTTTCCAGTAATCGACGATTGAAGTTTTAATATAATCGTCTGATGAAATTTGATACTCTCCAAACAAAATATGAAATATCACACCTCCCATACATAATTTGCATATAATTTCTTTATCGGGTTGACAGTCAGAATGTATGAAACAATGTCCCGTCTAATTCCTGTAGAAAAAAATTTCGATTTATTTTTACAAATTTGCAAAGGGGTACCCCTTTGCGTTTTTTCGCCGGAAAAACACAAAAAAAAATTATTGCTCCAATTCTTGGAATATTACACCAATTGTGAATCGTTGTTTAATTTTGAATAAAGATCCGTTTAAATTGGGTCAAAATATCGTCGGGTTCTCCAGTAATCGACGATTGAAGTTTTAATATAATCGTCTGATGAAATTTGATACTCTCCAAACAAAATATGAAATATCACACCTCCCATACATAATTTGCATATAATTTCTTTATCGGGTTGACAGTTAGAATGTATGAAACAATGTCCCGTCTAATTCCTGTAGAAAAAAATATCGATTTATTTTTACAAATTTGCAAAGGGGTACCCCTTTGCGTTTTTTCGCCGGAAAAAAACAAAAAAAAAATTATTGCTCCAATTCTTGGAATATTACACCAATTGTGAATCGTTGTTTAATTTTGAATAAAGATCCGTTTAAGTTGGGTCAAAACATCGTCGGGTTTTCCAGTAATCGACGATTGAAGTTTTAATATAATCGTCTGATGAAATTTGATACTCTCCAAACAAAATATGAAATATCACACCTCCCATACATAATTTGCATATAATTTCTTTATCGGGTTGACAGTTAGAATGTATGAAACAATGTCCCGTCTAATTCCTGTAGAAAAAAATTTCGATTTATTTTTACAAATTTGCAAAGGGGTACCCCTTTGCGTTTTTTCGCCGGAAAAACACAAAAAAAAATTATTGCTCCAATTCTTGGAATATTACACCAATTGTGAATCGTTGTTTAATTTTGAATAAAGATCCGTTTAAGTTGGGTCAAAACATCGTCGGGTTTTCCAGTAATCGACGATTGAAGTTTTAATATAATCGTCTGATGAAATTTGATACTCTCCAAACAAAATATGAAATATCACACCTCCCATACATAATTTGCATATAATTTCTTTATCGGGTTGACAGTCAGAATGTATGAAACAATGTCCCGTCTAATTCCTGTAGAAAAAAATTTCGATTTATTTTTACAAATTTGCAAAGGAGTACCCCTTTGCGTTTTTTCGCCGGAAAAACACAAAAAAAAATTATTGCTCCAATTCTTGGAATATTACACCAATTGTGAATCGTTGTTTAATTTTGAATAAAGATCCGTTTAAGTTGGGTCAAAACATCGTCGGGTTTTCCAGTAATCGACGATTGAAGTTTTAATATAATCGTCTGATGAAATTTGATACTCTCCAAACAAAATATGAAATATCACACCTCCCATACATAATTTGCATATAATTTCTTTATCGGGTTGACAGTCAGAATGTATGAAACAATGTCCCGTCTAATTCCTGTAGAAAAAAATTTCGATTTATTTTTACAAATTTGCAAAGGGGTACCCCTTTGCGTTTTTTCGCCGGAAAAACACAAAAAAAAATTATTGCTCCAATTCTTGGAATATTACACCAATTGTGAATCGTTGTTTAATTTTGAATAAAGATCCGTTTAAGTTGGGTCAAAATATCGTCGGGTTTTCCAGTAATCGACGATTGAAGTTTTAATATAATCGTCTGATGAAATTTGATACTCTCCAAACAAAATATGAAATATCACACCTCCCATACATAATTTGCATATAATTTCTTTATCGGGTTGACAGTTAGAATGTATGAAACAATGTCCCGTCTAATTCCTGTAGAAAAAAATATCGATTTATTTTTACAAATTTGCAAAGGGGTACCCCTTTGCGTTTTTTCGCCGGAAAAACACAAAAAAAAATTATTGCTCCAATTCTTGGAATATTACACCAATTGTGAATCGTTGTTTAATTTTGAATAAAGATCCGTTTAAATTGGGTCAAAACATCGTCGGGTTTTCCAGTAATCGACGATTGAAGTTTTAATATAATCGTCTGATGAAATTTGATACTCTCCAAACAAAATATGAAATATCACACCTCCCATACATAATTTGCATATAATTTCTTTATCGGGTTGACAGTCAGAATGTATGAAACAATGTCCCGTCTAATTCCTGTAGAAAAAAATTTCGATTTATTTTTACAAATTTGCAAAGGGGTACCCCTTTGCGTTTTTTCGCCGGAAAAACACAAAAAAAAATTATTGCTCCAATTCTTGGAATATTACACCAATTGTGAATCGTTGTTTAATTTTGAATAAAGATCCGTTTAAATTGGGTCAAAACATCGTCGGGTTTTCCAGTAATCGACGATTGAAGTTTTAATATAATCGTCTGATGAAATTTGATACTCTCCAAACAAAATATGAAATATCACACCTCCCATACATAGTTTGCATATAATTTCTTTATCGGGTTGACAGTCAGAATGTATGAAACAATGTCCCGTCTAATTCCTGTAGAAAAAAATTTCGATTTATTTTTACAAATTTGCAAAGGGGTACCCCTTTGCGTTTTTTCGCCGGAAAAACACAAAAAAAATTATTGCTCCAATTCTTGGAATATTACACCAATTGTGAATCGTTGTTTAATTTTGAATAAAGATCCGTTTAAATTGGGTCAAAACATCGTCGGGTTTTCCAGTAATCGACGATTGAAGTTTTAATATAATCGTCTGATGAAATTTGATACTCTCCAAACAAAATATGAAATATCACACCTCCCATACATAATTTGCATATAATTTCTTTATCGGGTTGACAGTCAGAATGTATGAAACAATGTCCCGTCTAATTCCTGTAGAAAAAAATTTCGATTTATTTTTACAAATTTGCAAAGGGGTACCCCTTTGCGTTTTTTCGCCGGAAAAACACAAAAAAAAATTATTGCTCCAATTCTTGGAATATTACACCAATTGTGAATCGTTGTTTAATTTTGAATAAAGATCCGTTTAAATTGGGTCAAAACATCGTCGGGTTTTCCAGTAATCGACGATTGAAGTTTTAATATAATCGTCTGATGAAATTTGATACTCTCCAAACAAAATATGAAATATCACACCTCCCATACATAGTTTGCATATAATTTCTTTATCGGGTTGACAGTCAGAATGTATGAAACAATGTCCCGTCTAATTCCTGTAGAAAAAAATTTCGATTTATTTTTACAAATTTGCAAAGGGGTACCCCCTTTGCGTTTTTTCGCCGGAAAAACACAAAAAAAAATTATTGCTCCAATTTTTGGAATATTACACCAATTGTGAATCGTTGTTTAATTTTGAATAAAGATCCGTTTAAATTGGGTCAAAACATCGTCGGGTTTTCCAATAATCGACGATTGAAGTTTTAATATAATCGTCTGATGAAATTTGATACTCTCCAACAAAATATGAAATATCACACCTCCCATACATAATTTTCACATAATTTCTTTATCGGGTTGACAGTCAGAATGTATGAAACAATGTCCCGTCTAATTCCTGTAGAAAAAAATTTCGATTTATTTTTACAAATTTGCAAAGGAGTACCCCTTTGCGTTTTTTCGCCGGAAAAACACAAAAAAAATTATTGCTCCAATTCTTGGAATATTACACCAATTGTGAATCGTTGTTTAATTTTGAATAAAGTTTTAAAAATTTTGAAACAAAACATCGTCGGGTTTTCCAGTAATCGACGATTGAAGTTTTAATATAATCGTCTGATGAAATTTGATACTCTCCAAACAAAATATGAAATATCACACCTCCCATACATAATTTGCATATAATTTCTTTATCGGTTTGACAGTCAGAATGTATGAAACAATGTCCCGTCTAATTCCTGTAGAAAAAAATTTCGATTTATTTTTACAAATTTGCAAAGGGGTACCCCTTTGCGTTTTTTCGCCGGAAAAACACAAAAAAAAATTATTGGTCCAATTCTTGGAATATTACACCAATTGTGAATCGTTGTTTAATTTTGAATAAAGATCCGTTTAAATTGGGTCAAAACATCGTCGGGTTTTCCAGTAATCGACGATTGAAGTTTTAATATAATCGTCTGATGAAATTTGATACTCTCCAAACAAAATATGAAATATCACACCTCCCATACATAATTTGCATATAATTTCTTTATCGGGTTGACAGTCAGAATGTATGAAACAATGTCCCGTCTAATTCCTGTAGAAAAAAATTTCGATTTATTTTTACAAATTTGCAAAGGGGTACCCCTTTGCGTTTTTTCGCCGGAAAAACACAAAAAAAATTATTGCTCCAATTCTTGGAATATTACACCAATTGTGAATCGTTGTTTAATTTTGAATAAAGATCCGTTTAAGTTGGGTCAAAACATCGTCGGGTTTTCCAGTAATCGACGATTGAAGTTTTAATATAATCGTCTGATGAAATTTGATACTCTCCAAACAAAATATGAAATATCACACCTCCCATACATAATTTGCATATAATTTCTTTATCGGGTTGACAGTCAGAATGTATGAAACAATGTCCCGTCTAATTCCTGTAGAAAAAAATTTCGCTTTATTTTTACAAATTTGCAAAGGGGTACCCCTTTGCGTTTTTTCGCCGGAAAAACACAATAAAAAATTATTGCTCCAATTCTTGGAATATTACACCAATTGTGAATCGTTGTTTAATTTTGAATAAAGATCCGTTTAAATTGGGTCAAAACATCGTCGGGTTTTCCAGTAATCGACGATTGAAGTTTTAATATAATCGTCTGATGAAATTTGATACTCTCCAAACAAAATATGAAATATCACACCTCCCATACATAATTTGCATATAATTTCTTTATCGGGTTGACAGTCAGAATGTATGAAACAATGTCCCGTCTAATTCCTGTAGAAAAAAATTTCGATTTATTTTTACAAATTTGCAAAGGGGTACCCCTTTGCGTTTTTTCGCCGGAAAAACACAAAAAAAATTATTGCTCCAATTCTTGGAATATTACACCAATTGTGAATCGTTGTTTAATTTTGAATAAAGATCTGTTTAAATTGGGTCAAAACATAGTCGGGTTTTCCAGTAATCGACGATTGAAGTTTTAATATAATCGTCTGATGAAATTTGATACTCTCCAAACAAAATATGAAATATCACACCTCCCATACATAATTTGCATATAATTTCTTTATCGGGGTGACAGTCAGAATGTATGAAACAATGTCCCGTCTAATTCCTGTAGAAAAAAATTTCGATTTATTTTTACAAATTTGCAAAGGGGTACCCCTTTGCGTTTTTTCGCCGGAAAAACACAAAAAAAAATTATTGCTCCAATTCTTGGAATATTACACCAATTGTGAATCGTTGTTTAATTTTGAATAAAGATCCGTTTAAATTGGGTCAAAACATCGTCGGGTTTTCCAGTAATCGACGATTGAAGTTTTAATATAATCGTCTGATGAAATTTGATACTCTCCAAACAAAATATGAAATATCACACCTCCCATACATAATTTGCATATAATTTCTTTATCGGGTTGACAGTCAGAATGTATGAAACAATGTCCCGTCTAATTCCTGTAGAAAAAAATTTCGATTTATTTTTACAAATTTGCAAAGGGGTACCCCTTTGCGTTTTTTCGCCGGAAAAACACAAAAAAAATTATTGCTCCAATTCTTGGAATATTACACCAATTGTGAATCGTTGTTTAATTTTGAATAAAGATCCGTTTAAATTGGGTCAAAACATCGTCGGGTTTTCCAGTAATCGACGATTGAAGTTTTAATATAATCGTCTGATGAAATTTGATACTCTCCAAACAAAATATGAAATATCACACCTCCCATACATAATTTGCATATAATTTCTTTATCGGGTTGACAGTCAGAATGTATGAAACAATGTCCCGTCTAATTCCTGTAGAAAAAAATTTCGATTTATTTTTACAAATTTGCAAAGGGGTACCCCTTTGCGTTTTTTCGCCGGAAAAACACAATAAAAAATTATTGCTCCAATTCTTGGAATATTACACCAATTGTGAATCGTTGTTTAATTTTGAATAAAGATCCGTTTAAATTGGGTCAAAACATCGTCGGGTTTTCCAGTAATCGACGATTGAAGTTTTAATATAATCGTCTGATGAAATTTGATACTCTCCAAACAAAATATGAAATATCACACCTCCCATACATAATTTGCATATAATTTCTTTATCGGGTTGACAGTCAGAATGCATGAAACAATGTCCCGTCTAATTCCTGTAGAAAAAAATTTCGATTTATTTTTACAAATTTGCAAAGGGGTACCCATTTGCGTTTTTTCGCCGGAAAAACACAAAAAAAAATTATTGCTCCAATTCTTGGAATATTACACCAATTGTGAATCGTTGTTTAATTTTGAATAAAGATCCGTTTAAATTGGGTCAAAACATAGTCGGGTTTTCCAGTAATCGACGATTGAAGTTTTAATATAATCGTCTGATGAAATTTGATACTCTCCAAACAAAATATGAAATATCACACCTCCCATACATAATTTGCATATAATTTCTTTATCGGGTTGACAGTCAGAATGTATGAAACAATGTCCCGTCTAATTCCTGTAGAAAAAAATTTCGATTTATTTTTACAAATTTGCAAAGGGGTACGTACCCCTTTGCGTTTTTTCGCCGGAAAAACACAAAAAAAAAATATTGCTCCAATTCTTGGAATATTACACCAATTGTGAATCGTTGTTTAATTTTGAATAAAGATCCGTTTAAATTGGGTCAAAACATCGTCGGGTTTTCCAGTAATCGACGATTGAAGTTTTAATATAATCGTCTGATGAAATTTGATACTCTCCAAACAAAATATGAAATATCACACCTCCCATACATAATTTGCATATAATTTCTTTATCGGGTTGACAGTCAGAATGTATGAAACAATGTCCCGTCTAATTCCTGTAGAAAAAAATTTCGATTTATTTTTACAAATTTGCAAAGGGGTACCCCTTTGCGTTTTTTCGCCGGAAAAACACAAAAAAAATTATTGCTCCAATTCTTGGAATATTACACCAATTGTGAATCGTTGTTTAATTTTGAATAAAGATCTGTTTAAATTGGGTCAAAACATCGTCGGGTTTTCCAGTAATCGACGATTGAAGATTTAATATAATCGTCTGATGAAATTTGATACTCTCCAAACAAAATATGAAATATCACACCGCCCATACATAATTTGCATATAATTTCTTTATCGGGTTGACAGTCAGAATGTATGAAACAATGTCCCGTCTAATTCCTGTAGAAAAAAATTTCGATTTATTTTTACAAATTTGCAAAGGGGTACCCCTTTGCGTTTTTTCGCCGGAAAAACACAAAAAAAAATTATTGGTCCAATTCTTGGAATATTGCACCAATTGTGAATCGTTGTTTAATTTTGAATAAAGATCCGTTTAAATTGGGTCAAAACATCGTCGGGTTTTCCAGTAATCGACGATTGAAGTTTTAATATAATCGTCTGATGAAATTTGATACTCTCCAAACAAAATATGAAATATCACACCTCCCATACATAATTTGCATATAATTTCTTTATCGGGTTGACAGTCAGAATGTATGAAACAATGTCCCGTCTAATTCCTGTAGAAAAAAATTTCGATTTATTTTTACAAATTTGCAAAGGGGTACCCCTTTGCGTTTTTTCGCCGGAAAAACACAAAAAAAATTATTGCTCCAATTCTTGGAATATTACACCAATTGTGAATCGTTGTTTAATTTTGAATAAAGATCCGTTTAAGTTGGGTCAAAACATCGTCGGGTTTTCCAGTAATCGACGATTGAAGTTTTAATATAATCGTCTGATGAAATTTGATACTCTCCAAACAAAATATGAAATATCACACCTCCCATACATAATTTGCATATAATTTCTTTATCGGGTTGACAGTCAGAATGTATGAAACAATGTCCCGTATAATTCCTGTAGAAAAAAATTTCGATTTATTTTTACAAATTTGCAAAGGGGTACCCCTTTGCGTTTTTTCGCCGGAAAAACACAATAAAAAATTATTGCTCCAATTCTTGGAATATTACACCAATTGTGAATCGTTGTTTAATTTTGAATAAAGATCCGTTTAAATTGGGTCAAAACATCGTCGGGTTTTCCAGTAATCGACGATTGAAGTTTTAATATAATCGTCTGATGAAATTTGATACTCTCCAAACAAAATATGAAATATCACACCTCCCATACATAATTTGCATATAATTTCTTTATCGGGTTGACAGTCAGAATGTATGAAACAATGTCCCGTCTAATTCCTGTAGAAAAAAATTTCGATTTATTTTTACAAATTTGCAAAGGGGTACCCCTTTGCGTTTTTTCGCCGGAAAAACACAAAAAAAATTATTGCTCCAATTCTTGGAATATTACACCAATTGTGAATCGTTGTTTAATTTTGAATAAAGATCCGTTTAAATTGGGTCAAAACATCGTCGGGTTTTCCAGTAATCGACGATTGAAGTTTTAATATAATCGTCTGATGAAATTTGATACTCTCCAAACAAAATATGAAATATCACACCTCCCATACATAATTTGCATATAATTTCTTTATCGGGTTGACAGTCAGAATGTATGAAACAATGTCCCGTCTAATTCCTGTAGAAAAAAATTTCGATTTATTTTTACAAATTTGCAAAGGGGTACCCCTTTGCGTTTTTTCGCCGGAAAAACACAATAAAAAATTATTGCTCCAATTCTTGGAATATTACACCAATTGTGAATCGTTGTTTAATTTTGAATAAAGATCCGTTTAAATTGGGTCAAAACATCGTCGGGTTTTCCAGTAATCGACGATTGAAGTTTTAATATAATCGTCTGATGAAATTTGATACTCTCCAAACAAAATATGAAATATCACACCTCCCATACATAATTTGCATATAATTTCTTTATCGGGTTGACAGTCAGAATGCATGAAACAATGTCCCGTCTAATTCCTGTAGAAAAAAATTTCGATTTATTTTTACAAATTTGCAAAGGGGTACCCATTTGCGTTTTTTCGCCGGAAAAACACAAAAAAAAATTATTGCTCCAATTCTTGGAATATTACACCAATTGTGAATCGTTGTTTAATTTTGAATAAAGATCCGTTTAAATTGGGTCAAAACATAGTCGGGTTTTCCAGTAATCGACGATTGAAGTTTTAATATAATCGTCTGATGAAATTTGATACTCTCCAAACAAAATATGAAATATCACACCTCCCATACATAATTTGCATATAATTTCTTTATCGGGTTGACAGTCAGAATGTATGAAACAATGTCCCGTCTAATTCCTGTAGAAAAAAATTTCGATTTATTTTTACAAATTTGCAAAGGGGTACGTACCCCTTTGCGTTTTTTCGCCGGAAAAACACAAAAAAAATTATTGCTCCAATTCTTGGATTATTATACCAATTGTGAATCATTGTTTAATTTTGAATAAAGATCCGTTTAAATTGGGTCAAAACATCGTCGGGTTTTCCAGTAATCGACGATTGAAGTATTAATATAATCGTCTGATGAAATTTGATACTCTCCAAACAAAATATGAAATATCACACCTCCCATACATAATTTGCATATAATTTCTTTATCGGGTTGACAGTCAGAATGTATGAAACAATGTCCCGTCTAATTCCTGTAGAAAAAAATTTCGATTTATTTTTACAAATTTGCAAAGGGGTACCCCCTTTGCGTTTTTTCGCCGGAAAAACACAAAAAAAAAATATTGCTCCAATTCTTGGAATATTACACCAATTGTGAATCGTTGTTTAATTTTGAATAAAGATCCGTTTAAATTGGGTCAAAACATCGTCGGGTTTTCCAGTAATCGACGATTGAAGTTTTAATATAATCGTCTGATGAAATTTGATACTCTCCAAACAAAATATGAAATATCACACCTCCCATACATAATTTGCATATAATTTCTTTATCGGGTTGACAGTCAGAATGTATGAAACAATGTCCCGTATAATTCCTGTAGAAAAAAATTTCGATTTATTTTTACAAATTTGCAAAGGGGTACCTCTTCTTTGCGTTTTTTCGCCGGAAAAACACAAAAAAAAATTATTGCTCCGATTCTTGGAATATTACACCAATTGTGAATCGTTGTTTAATTTTGAATAAAGATCCGTTTAAATTGGGTCAAAACATCGTCGGGTTTTCCAGTAATCGGCGATTGAAGTTTTAATATAATCGTCTGATGAAATTTGATACTCTCCAAACAAAATATGAAATATCACACCTCCCACACATAATTTGCATATAATTTCTTTATCGGGTTGACAGTCAGAATGTATGAAACAATGTCCCGTCTAATTCCTGTAGAAAAAAATTTCGATTTATTTTTACAAATTTGCAAAGGGGTACCCCTTTGCGTTTTTTCGCCGGAAAAACACAATAAAAAATTATTGCTCCAATTCTTGGAATATTACACCAATTGTGAATCGTTGTTTAATTTTGAATAAAGATCCGTTTAAATTGGGTCAAAACATCGTCGGGTTTTCCAGTAATCGACGATTGAAGTTTTAATATAATCGTCTGATGAAATTTGATACTCTCCAATCAAAATATGAAATATCACACCTCCCATACATAATTTGCATATAATTTCTTTATCGGGTTGACAGTCACAATGTATGAAACAATGTCCCGTCTAATTCCTGTAGAAAAAAATTTCGATTTATTTTTACAAATTTGCAAAGGGGTACCTCTTCTTTGCGTTTTTTCGCCGGAAAAACACAAAAAAAAAATTATTGCTCCAATTCTTGGAATATTACACCAATTGTGAATCGTTGTTTAATTTTGAATAAAGATCCGTTTAAATTGGGTCAAACACTCGTCGGGTTTTCCAGTAATCGACGATTGAAGTTTTAATATAATCGTCTGATGAAATTTGATACTCTCCAAACAAAATATGAAATATCACACCTCCCATACATAATTTGCATATAATTTCTTTATCGGGTTGACAGTCAGAATGTATGAAACAATGTCCCGTCTAATTCCTGTAGAAAAAAATTTCGATTCATTTTTACAAATTTGCAAAGGGGTACCCCTTTGCGTTTTTTCGCCGGAAAAACACAAAAAAAATTATTGCTCCAATTCTTGGAATATTACACCAATTGTGAATCGTTGTTTAATTTTGAATAAAGATCCGTTTAAATTGGGTCAAAACATCGTCGGGTTTTCCAGTAATCGACGGTTGAAGATTTAATATAATCGTCTGATGAAATTTGATACTCTCCAAACAAAATATGAAATATCACACCTCCCATACATAATTTGCATATAATTTCTTTATCGGGTTGACAGTCAGAATGTATGAAACAATGCCCCGTCTAATTCCTGTAGAAAAAAATTTCGATTTATTTTTACAAATTTGCAAAGGGGTACCCCTTTGCGTTTTTTCGCCGGAAAAACACAAAAAAAAATTATTGCTCCAATTCTTGGAATATTACACCAATTGTGAATCGTTGTTTAATTTTGAATAAAGATCCGTTTAAATTGGGTCAAAACATCGTCGGGTTTTCCAGTAATCGACGATTGAAGTTTTAATATAATCGTCTGATGAAATTTGATACTCTCCAAACAAAATATGAAATATCACACCTCTCATACATAATTTGCATATAATTTCTTTATCGGGTTGACAGTCAGAATGTATGAAACAATGTCCCGTCTAATTCCTGTAGAAAAAAATTTCGATTTATTTTTACAAATTTGCAAAGGGGTACCCCTTTGCGTTTTTTCGCCGGAAAAACACAAAAAAAAATTATTGCTCCAATTCTTGGAATATTACACCAATTGTGAATCGTTGTTTAATTTTGAATAAAGATCCGTTTAAATTGGGTCAAAACATCCTCGGGTTTTCCAGTAATCGACGATTGAAGTTTTAATATAATCGTCTGATGAAATTTGATACTCTCCAAACAAAATATGAAATATCACACCTCCCATACATAATTTGCATATAATTTCTTTATCGGGTTGACAGTCAGAATGTATGAAACAATGCCCCGTCTAATTCCTGTAGAAAAAAATTTCGATTTATTTTTACAAATTTGCAAAGGGGTACCCCTTTGCGTTTTTTCGCCGGAAAAACACAATAAAAAATTATTGCTCCAATTCTTGGAATATTACACCAATTGTGAATCGTTGTTTAATTTTGAATAAAGATCCGTTTAAATTGGGTCAAAACATCGTCGGGTTTTCCAGTAATCGACGATTGAAGTTTTAATATAATCGTCTGATGAAATTTGATACTCTCCAAACAAAATATGAAATATCACACCTCCCATACATAATTTGCATATAATTTCTTTACGGGTTGACAGTCAGAATGTATGAAACAATGTCCCGTCTAATTCCTGTAGAAAAAAATTTCGATTTATTTTTACAAATTTGCAAAGGGGTACCCCTTTGCGTTTTTTCGCCGGAAAAACACAAAAAAAATTATTGCTCCAATTCTTGGAATATTACACCAATTGTGAATCGTTGTTTAATTTTGAATAAAGATCCGTTTAAATTGGGTCAAAACATCGTCGGGTTTTCCAGTAATCGACGATTGAAGTTTTAATATAATCGTCTGATGAAATTTGATACTCTCCAAACAAAATATGAAATATCACACCTCCCATACATAATTTGCATATAATTTCTTTATCGGGTTGACAGTCAGAATGTATGAAACAATGTCCCGTCTAATTCCTGTAGAAAAAAATTTCGATTTATTTTTACAAATTTGCAAAGGGGTACCCCTTTGCGTTTTTTCGCCGGAAAAACACAAAAAAAAATTATTGCTCCAATTCTTGGAATATTACACCAATAGTGAATCGTTGTTTAATTTTGAATAAAGATCCGTTTAAATTGGGTCAAAACATCGTCGGGTTTTCCAGTAATCGACGATTGAAGTTTTAATATAATCGTCTGATGAAATTTGATACTCTCCAAACAAAATATGAAATATTACACCTCCCATACATAATTTGCATATAATTTCTTTATCGGGTTGACAGTCAGAATGTATGAAACAATGTCCCGTCTAATTCCTGTAGAAAAAAATTTCGATTTATTTTTACAAATTTGCAAAGGGGTACCCCTTTGCGTTTTTTCGCCGGAAAAACACAAAAAAAAATTATTGCTCCAATTCTTGGAATATTACACCAATAGTGAATCGTTGTTTAATTTTGAATAAAGATCCGTTTAAATTGGGTCAAAACATCGTCGGGTTTTCCAGTAATCGACGATTGAAGTTTTAATATAATCGTCTGATGAAATTTGATACTCTCCAAACAAAATATGAAATATCACACCTCCCATACATAATTTGTATATAATTTCTTTATCGGGTTGACAGTCAGAATGTATGAAACAATGTCCCGTCTAATTCCTGTAGAAAAAAATTTCGATTTATTTTTACAAATTTGCAAAGGGGTACCCCTTTGCGTTTTTTTCGCCGGAAAAACACAAAAAAAAAATTATTGAATATTACACCAATTGTGAATCGTTGTTTAATTTTGAATAAAGATCCGTTTAAATTGGGTCAAAACATCGTCGGGTTTTCCAGTAATCGACGATTGAAGATTTAATATAATCGTCTGATGAAATTTGATACTCTCCAAACAAAATATGAAATATCACACCTCCCATACATAATTTGCATATAATTTCTTTATCGGGTTGACAGTCAGAATGTATGAAACAATGTCCCGTCTAATTCCTGTAGAAAAAAATTTCGATTTATTTTTACAAATTTGCAAAGGGGTACCCCTTTGCGTTTTTTTCGCCGGAAAAACACAAAAAAAAAATTATTGAATATTACGCCAATTGTGAATCGTTGTTTAATTTTGAATAAAGATCCGTTTAAATTGGGTCAACACATCGTCGGGTTTTCCAGTAATCGACGATTGAAGATTTAATATAATCGTCTGATGAAATTTGATACTCTCCAAACAAAATATGAAATATCACACCTCCCATACATAATTTGCATATAATTTCTTTATCGGGTTGACAGTCAGAATGTATGAAACAATGTCCCGTCTAATTCCTGTAGAAAAAAATTTCGATTTATTTTTACAAATTTGCAAAGGGGTACGTACCCCTTTGCGTTTTTTCGCCGGAAAAACACAAAAAAAAATTATTGCTCCAATTCTTGGAATATTACACCAATTGTGAATCGTTGTTTAATTTTGAATAAAGATCCGTTTAAATTGGGTCAAAACATCGTCGGGTTTTCCAGTAATCGACGATTGAAGTTTTAATATAATCGTCTGATGAAATTTGATACTCTCCAAACAAAATATGAAATATCACACCTCCCATACATAATTTGCATATAATTTCTTTATCGGGTTGACAGTCAGAATGTATGAAACAATGTCCCGTCTAATTCCTGTAGAAAAAAATTTCGATTTATTTTTACAAATTTGCAAAGGGGTACCCCTTTGCGTTTTTTCGCCGGAAAAACACAAAAAAAAATTATTGCTCCAATTCTTGGAATATTACACCAATTGTGAATCGTTCTTTAATTTTGAATAAAGATCCGTTTAAATTGGGTCAAACACTCGTCGGGTTTTCCAGTAATCGACGATTGAAGTTTTAATATAATCGTCTGATGAAATTTGATACTCTCCAAACAAAATATGAAATATCACACCTCCCATACATAATTTGCATATAATTTCTTTATCGGGTTGACAGTCAGAATGTATGAAACAATGTCCCGTCTAATTCCTGTAGAAACAAATTTCGATTTATTTTTACAAATTTGCAAAGGGGTACCCCTTAGCGTTTTTTCGCCGGAAAAAACACAAAAAAAATTATTGCTCCAATTCTTGGAATATTACACCAATTGTGAATCGTTCTTTAATTTTGAATAAAGATCCGTTTAAATTGGGTCAAACACTCGTCGGGTTTTCCAGTAATCGACGATTGAAGTTTTAATATAATCGTCTGATGAAATTTGATACTCTCCAAACAAAATATGAAATATCACACCTCCCATACATAATTTGCATATAATTTCTTTATCGGGTTGACAGTCAGAATGTATGAAACATTGTCCCGTCTAATTCCTGTAGAAAAAAATTTCGATTTATTTTTACAAATTTGTGTTTTTTCGCCGGAAAAACACAAAAAAAAATATTGCTCCAATTCTTGGAATATTACACCAATTGTGAATCGTTGTTTAATTTTGAATAAAGATCCGTTTAAATTGGGTCAAAACATCGTCGGGTTTTCCAGTAATCGACGATTGAAGATTTAATATAATCGTCTGATGAAATTTGATACTCTCCAAACAAAATATGAAATATCACACCTCCCATACATAATTTGCATATAATTTCTTTATCGGGTTGACAGTCAGAATGTATGAAACAATGTCCCGTCTAATTCCTGTAGAAAAAAAATTCGATTTATTTTTACAAATTTGCAAAGGGGTACCCCTTCTTTGCGTTTTTTCGCCGGAAAAACACAAAAAAAAATTATTGCTCCGATTCTTGGAATATTACACCAATAGTGAATCGTTGTTTAATTTTGAATAAAGATCCGTTTAAATTGGGTCAAAACATCGTCGGGTTTTCCAGTAATCGGCGATTGAAGTTTTAATATAATCGTCTGATGAAATTTGATACTCTCCAAACAGAATATGAAATATCACACCTCCCATACATAATTTGCATATAATTTCTTTATCGGGTTGACAGTCAGAATGTATGAAACAATGTCCCGTCTAATTCCTGTGGGAAAAAACTTCGATTTATTTTTACAAATTTGCAAAGGGGTACCCCTTTGCGTTTTTTCGCCGGAAAAACACAAAAAAAATTATTGCTCCAATTCTTGGAATATTACACCAATTGTGAATCGTTGTTTAATTTTGAATAAAGATCCGTTTAAATTGGGTGAAAACATTGTCGGGTTTTCCAGTAATCGATGATTGAAGTTTTAATATAATCGTCTGATGAAATTTGATACTCTCCAAACAAAATATGAAATATCACACCTCCCATACATAATTTGCATATAATTTCTTTATCGGGTTGACAGTCAGAATGTATGAAACAATGTCCCGTCTAATTCCTGTAGAAATAAATTTCGATTTATTTTTACAAATTTGCAAAGGGGTACCCCTTTGCGTTTTTTCGCCGGAAAAACACAAAAAAAATTATTGCTCCAATTCTTGGAATACTACACCAATTGTGAATCGTTGTTTAATTTTGAATAAAGATCCGTTTAAATTGGGTGAAAACATTGTCGGGTTTTCCAGTAATCGATGATTGAAGTTTTAATATAATCGTCTGATGAAATTTGATACTCTCCAAACAAAATATGAAATATCACACCTCCCATACATAATTTGCATATAATTTCTTTATCGGGTTGACAGTCAGAATGTATGAAACAATGTCCCGTCTAATTCCTGTAGAAATAAATTTCGATTTATTTTTACAAATTTGCAAAGGGGTACCCCTTTGCGTTTTTTCGCCGGAAAAACACAAAAAAAATTATTGCTCCAATTCTTGGAATATTACACCAATTGTGAATCGTTGTTTAATTTTGAATAAAGATCCGTTTAAATTGGGTCAAAACATCGTCGGGTTTTCCAGTAATCGACGATTGAAGTTTTAATATAATCGTCTGATGAAATTTGATACTCTCCAAACAAAATATGAAATATCACACCTCCCATACATAATTTGCATATAATTTCTTTATCGGGTTGACAGTCAGAATGTATGAAACAATGTCCCGTCTAATTCCTGTAGAAAAAAATTTCGATTTATTTTTACAAATTTGCAAAGGGGTACAATTCTTGGAATATTACACCAATTGTGAATCGTTGTTTAATTTTGAATAAAGATCCGTTTAAATTGGGTCAAAACATCGTCGGGTTTTCCAGTAATCGACGACTGAAGTTTTAATATAATCGTCTGATGAAATTTGATACTCTCCAAACAAAATATGAAATATCACACCTCCCATACATAATTTGCATATAATTTCTTTATCGGGTTGACAGTCAGAATGTATGAAACATTGTCCCGTCTAATTCCTGTAGAAAAAAATTTCGATTTATTTTTACAAATTTGTGTTTTTTCGCCGGAAAAACACAAAAAAAAATATTGCTCCAATTCTTGGAATATTACACCAATTGTGAATCGTTGTTTAATTTTGAATAAAGATCCGTTTAAATTGGGTCAAAACATCGTCGGGTTTTCCAGTAATCGACGATTGAAGATTTAATATAATCGTCTGATGAAATTTGATACTCTCCAAACAAAATATGAAATATCACACCTCCCATACATAATTTGCATATAATTTCTTTATCGGGTTGACAGTCAGAATGTATGAAACAATGTCCCGTCTAATTCCTGTAGAAAAAAATTCGATTTATTTTTACAAATTTGCAAAGGGGTACCCCTTCTTTGCGTTTTTTCGCCGGAAAAACACAAAAAACAATTATTGCTCCGATTCTTGGAATATTACACCAATAGTGAATCGTTGTTTAATTTTGAATAAAGATCCGTTTAAATTGGGTCAAAACATCGTCGGGTTTTCCAGTAATCGGCGATTGAAGTTTTTAATATAATCGTCTGATGAAATTTGATACTCTCCAAACAGAATATGAAATATCACACCTCCCATACATAATTTGCATATAATTTCTTTATCGGGTTGACAGTCAGAATGTATGAAACAATGTCCCCGTCTAATTCCTGTGAGAAAAAACTTCGATTTTATTTTTACAAATTTGCAAAGGGGTACCCCTTTGCGTTTTTTCGCCGGAAAAACACACAAAAAAAATTATTGCTCCAATTCTTGGAATATTACACCAATTGTGAATCGTTGTTTAATTGTGAATAAAGATCCGTTTAAATTGGGTGAAAACATTGTCGGGTTTTCCAGTAATCGATGATTGAAGTTTTAATATAATCGTCTGATGAAATTTGATACTCTCCAAACAAAATATGAAATATCACACCTCCCATACATAATTTGCATATAATTTCTTTATCGGGTTGACAGTCAGAATGTATGAAACAATGTCCCGTCTAATTCCTGTAGAAATAAATTTCGATTTATTTTTACAAATTTGCAAAGGGGTACCCCTTTGCGTTTTTTCGCCGGAAAAACACAAAAAAAATTATTGCTCCAATTCTTGGAATACTACACCAATTGTGAATCGTTGTTTAATTTTGAATAAAGATCCGTTTAAATTGGGTGAAAACATTGTCGGGTTTTCAATCGATGATTGAAGTTTTAATATAATCGTCTGATGAAATTTGATACTCTCCAAACAAAATATGAAATATCACACCTCCCATACATAATTTGCATATAATTTCTTTATCGGGTTGACAGTCAGAATGTATGAAACAATGTCCCGTCTAATTCCTGTAGAAATAAATTTCGATTTATTTTTACAAATTTGCAAAGGGGTACCCCTTTGCGTTTTTTCGCCGGAAAAACACAAAAAAAATTATTGCTCCAATTCTTGGAATATTACACCAATTGTGAATCGTTCTTTAATTTTGAATAAAGATCCGTTTAAATTGGGTCAAACACTCGTCGGGTTTTCCAGTAATCGACGATTGAAGTTTTAATATAATCGTCTGATGAAATTTGATACTCTCCAAACAAAATATGAAATATCACACCTCCCATACATAATTTGCATATAATTTCTTTATCGGGTTGACAGTCAGAATGTATGAAACAATGTCCCGTCTAATTCCTGTAGAAACAAATTTCGATTTATTTTTACAAATTTGCAAAGGGGTACCCCTTAGCGTTTTTTCGCCGGAAAAACACAAAAAAAATTATTGCTCCAATTCTTGGAATATTACACCAATTGTGAATCGTTCTTTAATTTTGAATAAAGATCCGTTTAAATTGGGTCAAACACTCGTCGGGTTTTCCAGTAATCGACGATTGAAGTTTTAATATAATCGTCTGATGAAATTTGATACTCTCCAAACAAAATATGAAATATCACACCTCCCATACATAATTTGCATATAATTTCTTTATCGGGTTGACAGTCAGAATGTATGAAACATTGTCCCGTCTAATTCCTGTAGAAAAAAATTTCGATTTATTTTTACAAATTTGTGTTTTTTCGCCGGAAAAACACAAAAAAAAATATTGCTCCAATTCTTGGAATATTACACCAATTGTGAATCGTTGTTTAATTTTGAATAAAGATCCGTTTAAATTGGGTCAAAACATCGTCGGGTTTTCCAGTAATCGACGATTGAAGATTTAATATAATCGTCTGATGAAATTTGATACTCTCCAAACAAAATATGAAATATCACACCTCCCATACATAATTTGCATATAATTTCTTTATCGGGTTGACAGTCAGAATGTATGAAACAATGTCCCGTCTAATTCCTGTAGAAAAAAAATTCGATTTATTTTTACAAATTTGCAAAGGGGTACCCCTTCTTTGCGTTTTTTCGCCGGAAAAACACAAAAAAAAATTATTGCTCCGATTCTTGGAATATTACACCAATAGTGAATCGTTGTTTAATTTTGAATAAAGATCCGTTTAAATTGGGTCAAAACATCGTCGGGTTTTCCAGTAATCGGCGATTGAAGTTTTAATATAATCGTCTGATGAAATTTGATACTCTCCAAACAGAATATGAAATATCACACCTCCCATACATAATTTGCATATAATTTCTTTATCGGGTTGACAGTCAGAATGTATGAAACAATGTCCCGTCTAATTCCTGTGGGAAAAAACTTCGATTTATTTTTACAAATTTGCAAAGGGGTACCCCTTTGCGTTTTTTCGCCGGAAAAACACAAAAAAAATTATTGCTCCAATTCTTGGAATACTACACCAATTGTGAATCGTTGTTTAATTTTGAATAAAGATCCGTTTAAATTGGGTGAAAACATTGTCGGGTTTTCCAGTAATCGATGATTGAAGTTTTAATATAATCGTCTGATGAAATTTGATACTCTCCAAACAAAATATGAAATATCACACCTCCCATACATAATTTGCATATAATTTCTTTATCGGGTTGACAGTCAGAATGTATGAAACAATGTCCCGTCTAATTCCTGTAGAAATAAATTTCGATTTATTTTTACAAATTTGCAAAGGGGTACCCCTTTGCGTTTTTTCGCCGGAAAAACACAAAAAAAATTATTGCTCCAATTCTTGGAATATTACACCAATTGTGAATCGTTGTTTAATTTTGAATAAAGATCCGTTTAAATTGGGTCAAAACATCGTCGGGTTTTCCAGTAATCGACGATTGAAGTTTTAATATAATCGTCTGATGAAATTTGATACTCTCCAAACAAAATATGAAATATCACACCTCCCATACATAATTTGCATATAATTTCTTTATCGGGTTGACAGTCAGAATGTATGAAACAATGTCCCGTCTAATTCCTGTGGAAAAAAATTTCGATTTATTTTTACAAATTTGCAAAGGGGTACCCCTTTGCGTTTTTTCGCCGGAAAAACACAAAAAAAAATTATTGCTCCTATTCTTGGAATATTACACCAATTGTGAATCGTTGTTTAATTTTGAATAAAGATCCGTTTAAATTGGGTCAAAACATCGTCGGGTTTTCCAGTAATCGACGATTGAAGTTTTAATATAATCGTCTGATGAAATTTGATACTCTCCAAACAAAATATGAAATATCACACCTCCCATACATAATTTGCATATAATTTCTTTATCGGGTTGACAGTCAGAATGTATGAAACAATGTCCCGTCTAATTCCTGTAGAAAAAAATTTCGATTTATTTTTACAAATTTGCAAAGGGGTACCCCTTTGCGTTTTTTCGCCGGAAAAACACAAATAAAAAATATTGCTCCAATTCTTGGAATATTACACCAATTGTGAATTGTTGTTTAATTCTGAATAAAGATCCGTTTAAATTGGGTCAAAACATCGTCGGGTTTTCCAGTAATCGACGATTGAAGTTTTAATATAATCGTCTGATGAAATTTGATACTCTCCAAACAAAATATGAAATATCACACCTCCCATACATAATTTGCATATAATTTCTTTATCGGGTTGACAGTCAGAATGTATGAAACAATGTCCCGTCTAATTCCTGTGGAAAAAAATTTCGATTTATTTTTACAAATTTGCAAAGGGGTACCCCTTTGCGTTTTTTCGCCGGAAAAACACAAAAAAAAATTATTGCTCCAATTCTTGGAATATTACACCAATTGTGAATCGTTGTTTAATTTTGAATAAAGATCCGTTTAAATTGGGTCAAAACATCGTCGGGTTTTCCAGTAATCGACGATTGAAGTTTTAATATAATCGTCTGATGAAATTTGATACTCTCCAAACAAAATATGAAATATCACACCTCCCATACATAATTTGCATATAATTTCTTTATCGGATTGACAGTCAGAATGTATGAAACAATGTCCCGTCTAATTCCTGTAGAAAAAAAATTCGATTTATTTTTACAAATTTGCAAAGGGGTACCCCTTTGCGTTTTTTCGCCGGAAAAACACAAAAAAAAATTATTGCTCCAATTCTTGGAATATTACACCAATTGTGAATCGTTGTTTAATTTTGAATAAAGATCCGTTTAAATTGGGTCAAAACATCGTCGGGTTTTCCAGTAATCGACGATTGAAGTTTTAATATAATCGTCTGATGAAATTTGATACTCTCCAAACAAAATATGAAATATCACACCTCCCATACATAATTTGCATATAATTTCTTTATCGGGTTGACAGTCAGAATGTATAAAACAATGTCCCGTCTAATTCCTGTAGAAAAAAATTTCGATTTATTTTTACAAATTTGCAAAGGGGTACCCCTTTGCGTTTTTTCGCCGGAAAAACACAAAAAAAATTATTGCTCCAATTCTTGGAATATTACACCAATTGTGAATCGTTGTTTAATTTTGAATAAAGATCCGTTTAAATTGGGTGAAAACATTGTCGGGTTTTCCAGTAATCGATGATTGAAGTTTTAATATAATCGTCTGATGAAATTTGATACTCTCCAAACAAAATATGAAATATCACACCTCCCATACATAATTTGCATATAATTTCTTTATCGGGTTGACAGTCAGAATGTATGAAACAATGTCCCGTCTAATTCCTGTAGAAATAAATTTCGATTTATTTTTACAAATTTGCAAAGGGGTACCCCTTTGCGTTTTTTCGCCGGAAAAACACAAAAAAAATTATTGCTCCAATTCTTGGAATACTACACCAATTGTGAATCGTTGTTTAATTTTGAATAAAGATCCGTTTAAATTGGGTGAAAACATTGTCGGGTTTTCCAGTAATCGATGATTGAAGTTTTAATATAATCGTCTGATGAAATTTGATACTCTCCAAACAAAATATGAAATATCACACCTCCCATACATAATTTGCATATAATTTCTTTATCGGGTTGACAGTCAGAATGTATGAAACAATGTCCCGTCTAATTCCTGTAGAAATAAATTTCGATTTATTTTTACAAATTTGCAAAGGGGTACCCCTTTGCGTTTTTTCGCCGGAAAAACACAAAAAAAATTATTGCTCCAATTCTTGGAATATTACACCAATTGTGAATCGTTCTTTAATTTTGAATAAAGATCCGTTTAAATTGGGTCAAACACTCGTCGGGTTTTCCAGTAATCGACGATTGAAGTTTTAATATAATCGTCTGATGAAATTTGATACTCTCCAAACAAAATATGAAATATCACACCTCCCATACATAATTTGCATATAATTTCTTTATCGGGTTGACAGTCAGAATGTATGAAACAATGTCCCGTCTAATTCCTGTAGAAACAAATTTCGATTTATTTTTACAAATTTGCAAAGGGGTACCCCTTAGCGTTTTTTCGCCGGAAAAACACAAAAAAAATTATTGCTCCAATTCTTGGAATATTACACCAATTGTGAATCGTTCTTTAATTTTGAATAAAGATCCGTTTAAATTGGGTCAAACACTCGTCGGGTTTTCCAGTAATCGACGATTGAAGTTTTAATATAATCGTCTGATGAAATTTGATACTCTCCAAACAAAATATGAAATATCACACCTCCCATACATAATTTGCATATAATTTCTTTATCGGGTTGACAGTCAGAATGTATGAAACATTGTCCCGTCTAATTCCTGTAGAAAAAAATTTCGATTTATTTTTACAAATTTGTGTTTTTTCGCCGGAAAAACACAAAAAAAAATATTGCTCCAATTCTTGGAATATTACACCAATTGTGAATCGTTGTTTAATTTTGAATAAAGATCCGTTTAAATTGGGTCAAAACATCGTCGGGTTTTCCAGTAATCGACGATTGAAGATTTAATATAATCGTCTGATGAAATTTGATACTCTCCAAACAAAATATGAAATATCACACCTCCCATACATAATTTGCATATAATTTCTTTATCGGGTTGACAGTCAGAATGTATGAAACAATGTCCCGTCTAATTCCTGTAGAAAAAAAATTCGATTTATTTTTACAAATTTGCAAAGGGGTACCCCTTCTTTGCGTTTTTTCGCCGGAAAAACACAAAAAAAAATTATTGCTCCGATTCTTGGAATATTACACCAATAGTGAATCGTTGTTTAATTTTGAATAAAGATCCGTTTAAATTGGGTCAAAACATCGTCGGGTTTTCCAGTAATCGGCGATTGAAGTTTTAATATAATCGTCTGATGAAATTTGATACTCTCCAAACAGAATATGAAATATCACACCTCCCATACATAATTTGCATATAATTTCTTTATCGGGTTGACAGTCAGAATGTATGAAACAATGTCCCGTCTAATTCCTGTGGGAAAAAACTTCGATTTATTTTTACAAATTTGCAAAGGGGTACCCCTTTGCGTTTTTTCGCCGGAAAAACACAAAAAAAATTATTGCTCCAATTCTTGGAATATTACACCAATTGTGAATCGTTGTTTAATTTTGAATAAAGATCCGTTTAAATTGGGTGAAAACATTGTCGGGTTTTCCAGTAATCGATGATTGAAGTTTTAATATAATCGTCTGATGAAATTTGATACTCTCCAAACAAAATATGAAATATCACACCTCCCATACATAATTTGCATATAATTTCTTTATCGGGTTGACAGTCAGAATGTATGAAACAATGTCCCGTCTAATTCCTGTAGAAATAAATTTCGATTTATTTTTACAAATTTGCAAAGGGGTACCCCTTTGCGTTTTTTCGCCGGAAAAACACAAAAAAAATTATTGCTCCAATTCTTGGAATACTACACCAATTGTGAATCGTTGTTTAATTTTGAATAAAGATCCGTTTAAATTGGGTGAAAACATTGTCGGGTTTTCCAGTAATCGATGATTGAAGTTTTAATATAATCGTCTGATGAAATTTGATACTCTCCAAACAAAATATGAAATATCACACCTCCCATACATAATTTGCATATAATTTCTTTATCGGGTTGACAGTCAGAATGTATGAAACAATGTCCCGTCTAATTCCTGTAGAAATAAATTTCGATTTATTTTTACAAATTTGCAAAGGGGTACCCCTTTGCGTTTTTTCGCCGGAAAAACACAAAAAAAATTATTGCTCCAATTCTTGGAATATTACACCAATTGTGAATCGTTGTTTAATTTTGAATAAAGATCCGTTTAAATTGGGTCAAAACATCGTCGGGTTTTCCAGTAATCGACGATTGAAGTTTTAATATTTATAATCGTCTGATGAAATTTGATACTCTCCAAACAAAATATGAAATATCACACCTCCCATACATAATTTGCATATAATTTCTTTATCGGGTTGACAGTCAGAATGTATGAAACAATGTCCCGTCTAATTCCTGTGGAAAAAAATTTCGATTTATTTTTACAAATTTGCAAAGGGGTACCCCTTTGCGTTTTTTCGCCGGAAAAACACAAAAAAAAATTATTGCTCCAATTCTTGGAATATTACACCAATTGTGAATCGTTGTTTAATTTTGAATAAAGATCCGTTTAAATTGGGTCAAAACATCGTCGGGTTTTCCAGTAATCGACGATTGAAGTTTTAATATAATCGTCTGATGAAATTTGATACTCTCCAAACAAAATATGAAATATCACACCTCCCATACATAATTTGCATATAATTTCTTTATCGGATTGACAGTCAGAATGTATGAAACAATGTCCCGTCTAATTCCTGTAGAAAAAAAATTCGATTTATTTTTACAAATTTGCAAAGGGGTACCCCTTTGCGTTTTTTCGCCGGAAAAACACAAAAAAAAATTATTGCTCCAATTCTTGGAATATTACACCAATTGTGAATCGTTGTTTAATTTTGAATAAAGATCCGTTTAAATTGGGTCAAAACATCGTCGGGTTTTCCAGTAATCGACGATTGAAGTTTTAATATAATCGTCTGATGAAATTTGATACTCTCCAAACAAAATATGAAATATCACACCTCCCATACATAATTTGCATATAATTTCTTTATCGGGTTGACAGTCAGAATGTATAAAACAATGTCCCGTCTAATTCCTGTAGAAAAAAATTTCGATTTATTTTTACAAATTTGCAAAGGGGTACCCCTTTGCGTTTTTTCGCCGGAAAAACACAAAAAAAAATTATTGCTCCAATTCTTGGAATAATACACCAATTGTGAATCGTTGTTTAATTTTGAATAAAGATCCGTTTAAATTGGGTCAAAACATCGTCGGGTTTTCCAGTAATCGACGATTGAAGTTTTAATATAATCGTCTGATGAAATTTGATACTCTCCAAACAAAATATGAAATATCACACCTCCCATACATAATTTGCATATAATTTCTTTATCGGGTTGACAGTCAGAATGTATGAAACAATGTCCCGTCTAATTCCTGTAGAAAAAAACTTCGATTTATTTTTACAAATTTGCAAAGGGGTACCCCTTTGCGTTTTTTCGCCGGAAAAACACAAAAAAAATTATTGCTCCAATTCTTGGAATATTACACCAATAGTGAATTGTTGTTTAATTCTGAATAAAGATCCGTTTAAATTGGGTCAAAACATCGTCGGGTTTTCCAGTAATCGACGATTGAAGTTTTAATATAATCGTCTGATGAAATTTGATACTCTCCAAACAAAATATGAAATATCACACCTCCCATACATAATTTGCATATAATTTCTTTATCGGGTTGACAGTCAGAATGTATGAAACAATGTCCCGTCTAATTCCTGTAGAAAAAAATTTCGATTTATTTTTACAAATTTGCAAAGGGGTACGTACCCCTTTGCGTTTTTTCGCCGGAAAAACACAAAAAAAAATTATTGCTCCAATTCTTGGAATATTACACCAATTGTGAATTGTTGTTTAATTCTGAATAAAGATCCGTTTAAATTGGGTCAAAACATCGTCGGGTTTTCCAGTAATCGACGATTGAAGTTTTAATATAATCGTCTGATGAAATTTGATACTCTCCAAACAAAATATGAAATATCACACCTCCCATACATAATTTGCATATAATTTCTTTATCGGGTTGACAGTCAGAATGTATGAAACAATGTCCCGTCTAATTCCTGTAGAAAAAAACTTCGATTTATTTTTACAAATTTGCAAAGGGGTACCCCTTTGCGTTTTTTTGCCGGAAAAACACAAAAAAAAAATATTGCTCCAATTCTTGGAATATTACACCAATTGTGAATTGTTGTTTAATTCTGAATAAAGATCCGTTTAAATTGGGTCAAAACATCGTCGGGTTTTCCAGTAATCGACGATTGAAGTTTTAATATAATCGTCTGATGAAATTTGATACTCTCCAAACAAAATATGAAATATCACACCTCCCATACATAATTTGCATATAATTTCTTTATCGGGTTGACAGTCAGAATGTATGAAACAATGTCCCGTCTAATTCCTGTAGAAAAAAATTTCGATTTATTTTTACAAATTTGCAAAGGGGTACCCCTTTGCGTTTTTTCGCCGGAAAAACACAAAAAAAAATTATTGCTCCAATTCTTGGAATATTACACCAATTGTGAATCGTTGTTTAATTTTGAATAAAGATCCGTTTAAATTGGGTCAAAACATCGTCGGGTTTTCCAGTAATCGACGATTGAAGTTTTAATATAATCGTCTGATGAAATTTGATACTCTCCAAACAAAATATGAAATATCACACCTCCCATACATAATTTGCATATAATTTCTTTATCGGGTTGACAGTCAGAATGTATGAAACAATGTCCCGTCTAATTCCTGTAGAAAAAAATTTCGATTTATTTTTACAAATTTGCAAAGGGGTACCCCTTTGCGTTTTTTCGCCGGAAAACACAAAAAAAAATTATTGCTCCAATTCTTGGAATATTACACCAATTGTGAATCGTTGTTTAATTTTGAATAAAGATCCGTTTAAATTGGGTCAAAACATCGTCGGGTTTTCCAGTAATCGACGATTGAAGTTTTAATATAATCGTCTGATGAAATTTGATACTCTCCAAACAAAATATGAAATATCACACCTCCCATACATAATTTGCATATAATTTCTTTATCGGGTTGACAGTCAGAATGTATGAAACAATGTCCCGTCTAATTCCTGTAGAAAAAAATTTCGATTTATTTTTACAAATTTGCAAAGGGGTACCCCTTTGCGTTTTTTCGCCGGAAAAACACAAAAAAAAATTATTGCTCCAATTCTTGGAATATTACACCAATTGTGAATCGTTGTTTAATTTTGAATAAAGATCCGTTTAAATTGGGTCAAAACATCGTCGGGTTTTCCAGTAATCGACGATTGAAGTTTTAATATAATCGTCTGATGAAATTTGATACTCTCCAAACAAAATATGAAATATCACACCTCCCATACATAATTTGCATATAATTTCTTTATCGGGTTGACAGTCAGAATGTATGAAACAATGTCCCGTCTAATTCCTGTAGAAAAAAATTTCGATTTATTTTTACAAATTTGCAAAGGGGTACCCCTTTGCGTTTTTTCGCCGGAAAAACACAAAAAAAAATTATTGCTCCAATTCTTGGAATATTACACCAATTGTGAATCGTTGTTTAATTCTGAATAAAGATCCGTTTAAATTGGGTCAAAACATCGTCGGGTTTTCCAGTAATCGACGATTGAAGTTTTAATATAATCGTCTGATGAAATTTGATACTCTCCAAACAAAATATGAAATATCACACCTCCCATACATAATTTGCATATAATTTCTTTATCGGGTTGACAGTCAGAATGTATGAAACAATGTCCCGTCTAATTCCTGTAGAAAAAAATTTCGATTTATTTTTACAAATTTGCAAAGGGGTACCCCTTTGCGTTTTTTCGCCGGAAAAACACAAAAAAAAATTATTGCTCCAATTCTTGGAATATTACACCAATTGTGAATCGTTGTTTAATTTTGAATAAAGATCCGTTTAATTTGGGTCAAAACATCGTCGGGTTTTCCAGTAATCGACGATTGAAGTTTTAATATAATCGTCTGATGAAATTTGATACTCTCCAAACAAAATATGAAATATCACACCTCCCATACATAATTTGCATATAATTTCTTTATCGGGTTGACAGTCAGAATGTATGAAACAATGTCCCGTCTAATTCCTGTAGAAAAAAACTTCGATTTATTTTTACAAATTTGCAAAGGGGTACCTGTGCGAATGTGTTTCCAAATTTTTAATTAAATAATTAAACCAATTGATTATTTTATCAATACGTTATAAAGTTACTCTTTTATTGATTTTATTTATAAATTCGTGTTGTCCAAAAATTGTTGCTTACAGCTCGCTTGCCAAAGTAAAAGTGGACGAGTTATTATAAATTTATTTTATTCTTAATACTAAAAAATGCCAACAATCAAATAAACCGTATCCGCCATGGTTTTAAATATAATTTATAGTTTATAAAAGAAAATTAAAGTTAATTATATAATCCAAACATAGATGGCAATACGATTTGTAAAGATAGGTAATACCGGTTGACATTGAAATTCAAAATAATAAAATATAAACAAACAAGAAATCAGCTGTCTAATACTAAAGTGTAATGACAGTACTGAAATTGGTAAGTAAATTTTAATTACAAAAATAAATGATTTAATCTAATTTCTAATGCTATATACAAATTCAATTACAGGATTTCATATGAATCTAATTGTTTGGGAATAATGCAAACAAAGATAAGTATTTAAATATAAATTGTTATACAACTAAAATGATTAAACTTTATGTGTTTGTTTCAGCTTCCGATGATAATCCTGAACATCCCGCGCCCATTGACTCAACAGAGTCAGAAGGTAACAAACAAATCTTTGATATTGGCCGAAGGATTTCGCCCAGCTTAGTTTTTATGCGCACAACCCGTATGAATCCATCGTTTCCTGGAATTACTTCTACGATGCGACCCATTAACCATTTAGTAGGTGGAACATCTTTCTCGATTACTACAACAAGCGCATTTAAAGGTGTATTTATTGAAGTAGTATTCCATTTCTGGCGTTGTTGTAGTGACAGTAAATACTCGTGATGCCATCTTTGCCAGAAATGCTGGACCATTCGCTGGATGTGTTGCCACCGTGACAACCGATTTTCTTTAATAAATTGTAAATTGGGATCCGGTAACAGTGTGATTGCGTGCCCAATTAAAAAATGCCCCGGCGTTAAAGGGTTTATATCATCCGATGTTATCTCACATAGCGGGCGAGAATTAAGGATGGCCTCTATTTGGATGAGCAATGTTGTCATTTCTTCAAACGTCAATCTCGACTCTCCTATTACTCGCCTTAAATAATATTTTGTAGATTTTATGGCTGCTTCCCATAAACCTCCAAAATTGGGAGCAGCCGGTGGAATAAAATGCCATTCGATGTTGTTTGTTTTAATGTATTTTGCTATTGCTGCATCTGCTAATACCGTCGCAATAGTTGTAGTTAATTCCTTTTCTGCACCGATAAAATTTGTCCCATTATCACTATATATGTGGCCGCTTATGCCTCTTCGACCATGGAACCGTCGCAGGGCTGCCAGGAATGCATCCGTCGTCATGTCGGAAACTAACTCTAAATGCACAGCTTTGGTTGCCATACATACGAAAAGCGCCAAATACGCCTTTATGCTTTTTGCACCTCGTAGTTTACTGCTCTTGATGAGAAATGGACCTGCACAATCCACCCCAGTTGTAAAGAATGGTCGTTGATAGGTCACTCGTGATTGTGGCAATTGTCCCATAAGTTGTTGTTGACTTTGTGCCTTCATGCGGACGCATTTGACACATCTTCTAATTACCGCACGAACTTCATCCCTGCATCGCATAATGCAGTATTTCTGCTTCAGGATTGTCATCAAAACCTTTGGACCTGCATGCAACTGGTTAATGTGTTCATCTCTAATGATAAGCGATGTGATGCGATGTTTTGCTGGAACTATAATTGGATGCTTCATATCATAGGGAACATCTGCATTATTTAACCTGCCACCAACTCGTAATAAACCCAACTTGTCTATAAATGGAAAAAAGCTTATTAGTTTCGAGTGTTTACTGATTTGTTTGTTATTGGTAAGGTTGTTGATCTCCGAAGCAAAACTGGAACGTTGTATTCGTCTCATCACAAAATGGAACGCATCTTGCTTGGCCTCATTATGTTGTCGTGAGTATTTGAGCCAATTCGATACACTGGTTGATGGTATTCTTCGAAACAACAGCAAAATCCGGGTAATAACCATGATCACCTTAGAAAATTTGGAACATCTTTCGATGGAGCTGAAAAGCCAGTCACTACTCGTTCCAACATGAATCAGCACAACCGTATTCAGCTTCTGTTCTTTTAATACTTCTTCCGATGTTTCCGAAATGGTTATAATTTGTTTCGGCCACTCTACCTCTTGTCTCTTTAGCCAATGTGGACCTTTCCACCATAAATCATGGTTAACCAATTCCTCTGGGAACATACCTCGCGACGCGCAGTCAGCTGGATTATCGTTTGAGCGTACGTGACTCCATTGATTACGATTTGTATGTTGGAGTACATACGAAACTCTGTTGGACACAAATGTCTGCCATTTCCTCGGGCATGATGATATCCAGTTGAGTACAATGGTTGAGTCGGTCCACAACCGATACTTGATTTTTTGACTCTTGAATATTGCTAATATGGACACCATTAATTTTGTCAGTAGTACTGCAGCACAGAGCTTTAAACGTGGAATACTTATTGACTTAATAGGTGCCACCTTTGTCTTTGCAGTCACAATCCTTATAATATAGCCGCTTTCCGTTCTGACTCTGCTATAGATAACTGCAGCATAGGCCAATTCAGATGCATCGGCAAACCCATGCAGCTCCCATTCCTGCCCTTCCGTGTGAAGCCATCTGGATATTCGTATATCTTCCAACCTATACATGTTGCTTCTAATCGCCGCATAGCTCTCGTCAATTATAGGTGGTAAACGTTCATCCCAGTCTACACCTAACAACCATAGTTTCTGAAACAATATTTTTATTTTTATTATAGTTGGCGACAACCATCCAATGGGATCGAAAATTTTGGATGCCTCAGATAACATACACCGTTTTGTTAGCACATGGTCGTTTAGATTAACTTTGAAGAGAAATGAATCGTCTTTAGGTGCATACTTTACGCCAAGCACAGAGATCGCTTGTGAATAATTTTCAAATTCCTTACATGAGATATCTCTGTCGGCTTCCGGAATACTGCTTAACAGCGTTTCGTTGTTGGATGACCACTTTCGCAGATTAAACCCTCCATTCCTCAACATACGGATTAAATCTTGAATCACCCTTTGTGCTTCTTCCAACTTGCTCCTTCCAGACATTAGATCATCAACGTAGAAGTCGCGTTTCAGTACATCTGCTGCCTCTGGGTATTCGTCGTGGTAATCTGATGCGAGTTGATTTAATGTCTGTGTTGCCAAAAACGGTGCAGACGCTGTACCATACGTCACCGTTAATAAATTGAACGTTCGCAAATCACTTCCCAAGTCCTTTCTCCACACTATATTTTGGTACTCTCTGTCTTTTTTGCTGATCCAAATTTGTCTAAACATTTTTTCTATGTCCGCTGAGAAAACGAATTTGTGAGTGCGAAATCTTAATAGTATTTCTATCAAACTGGACTGAACGACTGGCCCCACTAATAATTGATCATTCAACGAATTTCCATTGCTCGTCTTCGCTGATCCATCAAATACGACCCGTAACTTCGTAGTGGAACTAGTTTCTTTCACAACTCCGTGATGTGGCAAATAATATTGATTGTTACTTACATCGGTCGAGGTTTCCATGTGGCCAAGTTCAAGATATTCATCTAAGAAATCATTATATCTGCTTTTAAACAATTCGTCACGTCCAAATCTTTTCTCCAAACTGTACATTCGTCTTATAGCCATTAATTTTGAATTACCAAGCTTCGGTAAACCATTTTTAAATGGTAGGCTTACAATATATTTGCCATCTGCCGCTCTTCGAACCGTCTCTCGATAATGCTGCAGACAATGATTCTCCTCTTCGCTATAAGAAACAGCCTCTGAAATCTCCTCGATCTCCCAAAATCTTCGTAAAGCCTGATCGACATCAAGATGTAGATTTACTGGAACCATATTATTGCCATTTTCGTTATGAATTGGCGTTCCTGCAATTACCCATCCAAATCGCGTGTTGTGTGCAATAAGTTTCGTTTTAGGAATATACCTTTTGCCATCACATATAATTTCAAAAAATAGATCACTTCCTAGTAACAAATCTATTTTACCTTTTCTGGAAAAATCTGGATCTGCTAGCCGTACATTGTTCAATCCCTTAAGACTTCTAAAATCATTATTTAAAGGTTGATATGATGATATGGAAGGAACAATTAACACCCTTGCTGTTATTTTATAAGGAGCATCATGAAACCTGGACCTGATGCATATGTTCGCTATACCTTTTGATACCCCAGAAGTGACATCATTGAGACCTTGAATAATTATTCTTCCATTGGTTTTTTTTAATCCGGCTCGAAGGACCATAAAATGTGCGAATGTGTTTCCAAATTTTTAATTAAATAATTAAACCAATTGATTATTTTATCAATACGTTATAAAGTTACTCTTTTATTGATTTTATTTATAAATTCGTGTTGTCCAAAAATTGTTGCTTACAGCTCGCTTGCCAAAGTAAAAGTGGACGAGTTATTATAAATTTATTTTATTCTTAATACTAAAAAATGCCAACAATCAAATAAACCGTATCCGCCATGGTTTTAAATATAATTTATAGTTTATAAAAGAAAATTAAAGTTAATTATATAATCCAAACATAGATGGCAATACGATTTGTAAAGATAGGTAATACCGGTTGACATTGAAATTCAAAATAATAAAATATAAACAAACAAGAAATCAGCTGTCTAATACTAAAGTGTAATGACAGTACTGAAATTGGTAAGTAAATTTTAATTACAAAAATAAATGATTTAATCTAATTTCTAATGCTATATACAAATTCAATTACAGGATTTCATATGAATCTAATTGTTTGGGAATAATGCAAACAAAGATAAGTATTTAAATATAAATTGTTATACAACTAAAATGATTAAACTTTATGTGTTTGTTTCAGCTTCCGATGATAATCCTGAACAGTACCCCTTTGCGTTTTTTCGCCGGAAAAACACAAAAAAAAAATATTGCTCCAATTCTTGGAATATTACACCAATTGTGAATTGTTGTTTAATTCTGAATAAAGATCCGTTTAAATTGGGTCAAAACATCGTCGGGTTTTCCAGTAATCGACGATTGAAGTTTTAATATAATCGTCTGATGAAATTTGATACTCTCCAAACAAAATATGAAATATCACACCTCCCATACATAATTTGCATATAATTTCTTTATCGGGTTGACAGTCAGAATGTATGAAACAATGTCCCGTCTAATTCCTGTAGAAAAAAACTTCGATTTATTTTTACAAATTTGCAAAGGGGTACCCCTTTGCGTTTTTTCGCCGGAAAAACACAAAAAAAAAATATTGCTCCAATTCTTGGAATATTACACCAATTGTGAATTGTTGTTTAATTCTGAATAAAGATCCGTTTAAATTGGGTCAAAACATCGTCGGGTTTTCCAGTAATCGACGATGGAAGTTTTAATATAATCGTCTGATGAAATTTGATACTCTCCAAACAAAATATGAAATATCACACCTCCCATACATAATTTGCATATAATTTCTTTATCGGGTTGACAGTCAGAATGTATGAAACAATGTCCCGTCTAATTCCTGTAGAAAAAAATTTCGATTTATTTTTACAAATTTGCAAAGGGGTACCCCTTTGCGTTTTTTCGCCGGAAAAACACAAAAAAAAATTATTGCTCCAATTCTTGGAATATTACACCAATTGTGAATCGTTGTTTAATTTTGAATAAAGATCCGTTTAAATTTTGTCAAAACATCGTCGGGTTTTCCAGTAATCGACGATTGAAGTTTTAATATAATCGTCTGATGAAATTTGATACTCTCCAAACAAAATATGAAATATCACACCTCCCATACATAATTTGCATATAATTTCTTTATCGGGTTGACAGTCAGAATGTATGAAACAATGTCCCGTCTAATTCCTGTAGAAAAAAATTTCGATTTATTTTTACAAATTTGCAAAGGGGTACCCCTTTGCGTTTTTTCGCCGGAAAAACACAAAAAAAAATTATTGCTCCAATTCTTGGAATATTACACCAATTGTGAATCGTTGTTTAATTTTGAATAAAGATCCGTTTAATTTGGGTCAAAACATCGTCGGGTTTTCCAGTAATCGACGATTGAAGTTTTAATATAATCGTCTGATGAAATTTGATACTCTCCAAACAAAATATGAAATATCACACCTCCCATACATAATTTGCATATAATTTCTTTATCGGGTTGACAGTCAGAATGTATGAAACAATGTCCCGTCTAATTCCTGTAGAAAAAAACTTCGATTTATTTTTACAAATTTGCAAAGGGGTACCCCTTTGCGTTTTTTCGCCGGAAAAACACAAAAAAAAATATTGCTCCAATTCTTGGAATATTACACCAATTGTGAATCGTTGTTTAATTTTGAATAAATATCCGTTTAAATTGGGTCAAAACATCGTCGGGTTTTCCAGTAATCGACGATTGAAGTTTTAATATAATCGTCTGATGAAATTTGATACTCTCCAAACAAAATATGAAATATCACACCTCCCATACATAATTTGCATATAATTTCTTTATCGGGTTGACAGTCAGAATGTATGAAACAATGTCCCGTCTAATTCCTGTAGAAAAAAATTTCGATTTATTTTTACAAATTTGCAAAGGGGTACCCCTTTGCGTTTTTTCGCCGGAAAAACACAAAAAAAAATATTGCTCCAATTCTTGGAATATTACACCAATTGTGAATTGTTGTTTAATTCTGAATAAAGATCCGTTTAAATTGGGTCAAAACATCGTCGGGTTTTCCAGTAATCGACGATTGAAGTTTTAATATAATCGTCTGATGAAATTTGATACTCTCCAAACAAAATATGAAATATCACACCTCCCATACATAATTTGCATATAATTTCTTTATCGGGTTGACAGTCAGAATGTATGAAACAATGTCCCGTCTAATTCCTGTAGAAAAAAATTTCGATTTATTTTTACAAATTTGCAAAGGGGTACCCCTTTGCGTTTTTTCGCCGGAAAAACACAAAAAAAAATTATTGCTCCAATTCTTGGAATATTACACCAATTTTGAATCGTTGTTTAATTCTGAATAAAGATCCGTTTAAATTGGGTCAAAACATCGTCGGGTTTTCCAGTAATCGACGATTGAAGTTTTAATATAATCGTCTGATGAAATTTGATACTCTCCAAACAAAATATGAAATATCACACCTCCCATACATAATTTGCATATAATTTCTTTATCGGGTTGACAGTCAGAATGTATGAAACAATGTCCCGTCTAATTCCTGTAGAAAAAAACTTCGATTTATTTTTACAAATTTGCAAAGGGGTACCCCTTTGCGTTTTTTCGCCGGAAAAACACAAAAAAAAAATATTGCTCCAATTCTTGGAATATTACACCAATTGTGAATTGTTGTTTAATTCTGAATAAAGATCCGTTTAAATTGGGTCAAAACATCGTCGGGTTTTCCAGTAATCGACGATTGAAGTTTTAATATAATCGTCTGATGAAATTTGATACTCTCCAAACAAAATATGAAATATCACACCTCCCATACATAATTTGCATATAATTTCTTTATCGGGTCGACAGTCAGAATGTATGAAACAATGTCCCGTCTAATTCCTGTAGAAAAAAACTTCGATTTATTTTTACAAATTTGCAAAGGGGTACCCCTTTGCGTTTTTTCGCCGGAAAAACACAAAAAAAAAATATTGCTCCAATTCTTGGAATATTACACCAATTGTGAATTGTTGTTTAATTCTGAATAAAGATCCGTTTAAATTGGGTCAAAACATCGTCGGGTTTTCCAGTAATCGACGATTGAAGTTTTAATATAATCGTCTGATGAAATTTGATACTCTCCAAACAAAATATGAAATATCACACCTCCCATACATAATTTGCATATAATTTCTTTATCGGGTTGACAGTCAGAATGTATGAAACAATGTCCCGTCTAATTCCTGTAGAAAAAAATTTCGATTTATTTTTACAAATTTGCAAAGGGGTACCCCTTTGCGTTTTTTCGCCGGAAAAACACAAAAAAAAATTATTGCTCCAATTCTTGGAATATTACACCAATTGTGAATCGTTGTTTAATTTTGAATAAAGATCCGTTTAAATTTTGTCAAAACATCGTCGGGTTTTCCAGTAATCGACGATTGAAGTTTTAATATAATCGTCTGATGAAATTTGATACTCTCCAAACAAAATATGAAATATCACACCTCCCATACATAATTTGCATATAATTTCTTTATCGGGTTGACAGTCAGAATGTATGAAACAATGTCCCGTCTAATTCCTGTAGAAAAAAACTTCGATTTATTTTTACAAATTTCCAAAGGGGTACCCCTTTGCGTTTTTTCGCCGGAAAAACACAAAAAAAAAATATTGCTCCAATTCTTGGAATATTACACCAATTGTGAATTGTTGTTTAATTCTGAATAAAGATCCGTTTAAATTGGGTCAAAACATCGTCGGGTTTTCCAGTAATCGACGATTGAAGTTTTAATATAATCGTCTGATGAAATTTGATACTCTCCAAACAAAATATGAAATATCACACCTCCCATACATAATTTGCATATAATTTCTTTATCGGGTTGACAGTCAGAATGTATGAAACAATGTCCCGTCTAATTCCTGTAGAAAAAAACTTCGATTTATTTTTACAAATTTGCAAAGGGGTACCCCTTTGCGTTTTTTCGCCGGAAAAACACAAAAAAAAAATATTGCTCCAATTCTTGGAATATTACACCAATTGTGAATTGTTGTTTAATTCTGAATAAAGATCCGTTTAAATTGGGTCAAAACATCGTCGGGTTTTCCAGTAATCGACGATTGAAGTTTTAATATAATCGTCTGATGAAATTTGATACTCTCCAAACAAAATATGAAATATCACACCTCCCATACATAATTTGCATATAATTTCTTTATCGGGTTGACAGTCAGAATGTATGAAACAATGTCCCGTCTAATTCCTGTAGAAAAAAATTTCGATTTATTTTTACAAATTTGCAAAGGGGTACCCCTTTGCGTTTTTTCGCCGGAAAAACACAAAAAAAAATTATTGCTCCAATTCTTGGAATATTACACCAATTGTGAATCGTTGTTTAATTTTGAATAAAGATCCGTTTAAATTGGGTCAAAACATCGTCGGGTTTTCCAGTAATCGACGATTGAAGTTTTAATATAATCGTCTGATGAAATTTGATACTCTCCAAACAAAATATGAAATATCACACCTCCCATACATAATTTGCATATAATTTCTTTATCGGGTTGACAGTCAGAATGTATGAAACAATGTCCCGTCTAATTCCTGTAGAAAAAAATTTCGATTTATTTTTACAAATTTGCAAAGGGGTACCCCTTTGCGTTTTTTCGCCGGAAAAACACAAAAAAAAATTATTGCTCCAATTCTTGGAATATTACACCAATTGTGAATCGTTGTTTAATTTTGAATAAAGATCCGTTTAATTTGGGTCAAAACATCGTCGGGTTTTCCAGTAATCGACGATTGAAGTTTTAATATAATCGTCTGATGAAATTTGATACTCTCCAAACAAAATATGAAATATCACACCTCCCATACATAATTTGCATATAATTTCTTTATCGGGTTGACAGTCAGAATGTATGAAACAATGTCCCGTCTAATTCCTGTAGAAAAAAACTTCGATTTATTTTTACAAATTTGCAAAGGGGTACCCCTTTGCGTTTTTTCGCCGGAAAAACACAAAAAAAAATATTGCTCCAATTCTTGGAATATTACACCAATTGTGAATTGTTGTTTAATTCTGAATAAAGATCCGTTTAAATTGGGTCAAAACATCGTCGGGTTTTCCAGTAATCGACGATTGAAGTTTTAATATAATCGTCTGATGAAATTTGATACTCTCCAAACAAAATATGAAATATCACACCTCCCATACATAATTTGCATATAATTTCTTTATCGGGTTGACAGTCAGAATGTATGAAACAATGTCCCGTCTAATTCCTGTAGAAAAAAACTTCGATTTATTTTTACAAATTTGCAAAGGGGTACCCCTTTGCGTTTTTTCGCCGGAAAAACACAAAAAAAAATTATTGCTCCAATTCTTGGAATATTACACCAATTGTGAATCGTTGTTTAATTTTGAATAAAGATCCGTTTAAATTGGGTCAAAACATCGTCGGGTTTTCCAGTAATCGACGATTGAAGTTTTAATATAATCGTCTGATAAAATTTGATACTCTCCAAACAAAATATGAAATATCACACCTCCCATACATAATTTGCATATAATTTCTTTATCGGGTTGACAGTCAGAATGTATGAAACAATGTCCCGTCTAATTCCTGTAGAAAAAAACTTCGATTTATTTTTACAAATTTGCAAAGGGGTACCCCTTTGCGTTTTTTCGCCGGAAAAACACAAAAAAAAAATATTGCTCCAATTCTTGGAATATTACACCAATTGTGAATTGTTGTTTAATTCTGAATAAAGATCCGTTTAAATTGGGTCAAAACATCGTCGGGTTTTCCAGTAATCGACGATTGAAGTTTTAATATAATCGTCTGATGAAATTTGATACTCTCCAAACAAAATATGAAATATCACACCTCCCATACATAATTTGCATATAATTTCTTTATCGGGTTGACAGTCAGAATGTATGAAACAATGTCCCGTCTAATTCCTGTAGAAAAAAATTTCGATTTATTTTTACAAATTTGCAAAGGGGTACCCCTTTGCGTTTTTTCGCCGGAAAAACACAAAAAAAAATTATTGCTCCAATTCTTGGAATATTACACCAATTGTGAATCGTTGTTTAATTTTGAATAAATATCCGTTTAAATTGGGTCAAAACATCGTCGGGTTTTCCAGTAATCGACGATTGAAGTTTTAATATAATCGTCTGATGAAATTTGATACTCTCCAAACAAAATATGAAATATCACACCTCCCATACATAATTTGCATATAATTTATTTATCGGGTTGACAGTCAGAATGTATGAAACAATGTCCCGTCTAATTCCTGTAGAAAAAAATTTCGATTTATTTTTACAAATTTGCCCCCTTTGCGTTTTTTCGCCGGAAAAACACAAAAAAAAATTATTGCTCCAATTCTTGGAATATTACACCAATTGTGAATCGTTGTTTAATTTTGAATAAAGATCCGTTTAAATTGGGTCAAAACATCGTCGGGTTTTCCAGTAATCGACGATTGAAGTTTTAATATAATCGTCTGATGAAATTTGATACTCTCCAAACAAAATATGAAATATCACACCTCCCATACATAATTTGCATATAATTTCTTTATCGGGTTGACAGTCAGAATGTATGAAACAATGTCCCGTCTAATTCCTGTAGAAAAAAATTTCGATTTATTTTTACAAATTTGCAAAGGGGTACCCCTTTGCGTTTTTTCGCCGGAAAAACACAAAAAAAAATTATTGCTCCAATTCTTGGAATATTACACCAATTGTGAATCGTTGTTTAATTTTGAATAAAGATCCGTTTAATTTGGGTCAAAACATCGTCGGGTTTTCTAGTAATCGACGATTGAAGTTTTAATATAATCGTCTGATGAAATTTGATACTCTCCAAACAAAATATGAAATATCACACCTCCCATACATAATTTGCATATAATTTCTTTATCGGGTTGACAGTCAGAATGTATGAAACAATGTCCCGTCTAATTCCTGTAGAAAAAAATTTCGATTTATTTTTACAAATTTGCAAAGGGGTACCCCTTTGCGTTTTTTCGCCGGAAAAACACAAAAAAAAATTATTGCTCCAATTCTTGGAATATTACACCAATTGTGAATCGTTGTTTAATTTTGAATAAAGATCCGTTTAATTTGGGTCAAAACATCGTCGGGTTTTCCAGTAATCGACGATTGAAGTTTTAATATAATCGTCTGATGAAATTTGATACTCTCCAAACAAAATATGAAATATCACACCTCCCATACATAATTTGCATATAATTTCTTTATCGGGTTGACAGTCAGAATGTATGAAACAATGTCCCGTCTAATTCCTGTAGAAAAAAATTTCGATTTATTTTTACAAATTTGCAAAGGGGTACCCCTTTGCGTTTTTTCGCCGGAAAAACACAAAAAAAAATTATTGCTCCAATTCTTGGAATATTACACCAATTGTGAATCGTTCTTTAATTTTGAATAAAGATCCGTTTAATTTGGGTCAAAACATCGTCGGGTTTTCCAGTAATCGACGATTGAAGTTTTAATATAATCGTCTGATGAAATTTGATACTCTCCAAACAAAATATGAAATATCACACCTCCCATACATAATTTGCATATAATTTCTTTATCGGGTTGACAGTCAGAATGTATGAAACAATGTCCCGTCTAATTCCTGTAGAAAAAAACTTCGATTTATTTTTACAAATTTGCAAAGGGGTACCCCTTTGCGTTTTTTCGCCGGAAAAACACAATAAAAAATTATTGCTCCAATTCTTGGAATATTACACCAATTGTGAATCGTTGTTTAATTTTGAATAAAGATCCGTTTAAATTGGGTCAAAACATCGTCGGGTTTTCCAGTAATCGACGATTGAAGTTTTAATATAATCGTCTGATGAAATTTGATACTCTCCAAACAAAATATGAAATATCACACCTCCCATACATAATTTGCATATAATTTCTTTATCGGGTTGACAGTCAGAATGTATGAAACAATGTCCCGTCTAATTCCTGTAGAAAAAAATTTCGATTTATTTTTACAAATTTGCAAAGGGGTACCCCTTTGCGTTTTTTCGCCGGAAAAACACAAAAAAAAAATATTGCTCCAATTCTTGGAATATTACACCAATTGTGAATTGTTGTTTAATTCTGAATAAAGATCCGTTTAAATTGGGTCAAAACATCGTCGGGTTTTCCAGTAATCGACGATTGAAGTTTTAATATAATCGTCTGATGAAATTTGATACTCTCCAAACAAAATATGAAATATCACACCTCCCATACATAATTTGCATATAATTTCTTTATCGGGTTGACAGTCAGAATGTATGAAACAATGTCCCGTCTAATTCCTGTAGAAAAAAATTTCGATTTATTTTTACAAATTTGCAAGTTGTTTAATTCTGAATAAAGATCCGTTTAAATTGGGTCAAAACATCGTCGGGTTTTCCAGTAATCGACGATTGAAGTTTTAATATAATCGTCTGATGAAATTTGATACTCTCCAAACAAAATATGAAATATCACACCTCCCATACATAATTTGCATATAATTTCTTTATCGGGTTGACAGTCAGAATGTATGAAACAATGTCCCGTCTAATTCCTGTAGAAAAAAACTTCGATTTATTTTTACAAATTTGCAAAGGGGTACCCCTTTGCGTTTTTTCGCCGGAAAAACACAAAAAAAAAATATTGCTCCAATTCTTGGAATATTACACCAATTGTGAATCGTTGTTTAATTTTGAATAAAGATCCGTTTAAATTGGGTCAAAACATCGTCGGGTTTTCCAGTAATCGACGATTGAAGTTTTAATATAATCGTCTGATGAAATTTGATACTCTCCAAACAAAATATGAAATATCACACCTCCCATACATAATTTGCATATAATTTCTTTATCGGGTTGACAGTCAGAATGTATGAAACAATGTCCCGTCTAATTCCTGTAGAAAAAAATTTCGATTTATTTTTACAAATTTGCAAAGGGGTACCCCTTTGCGTTTTTTCGCCGGAAAAACACAAAAAAAAAATTATTGCTCCAATTCTTGGAATATTACACCAATTGTGAATCGTTGTTTAATTTTGAATAAAGATCCGTTTAATTTGGGTCAAAACATCGTCGGGTTTTCCAGTAATCGACGATTGAAGTTTTAATATAATCGTCTGATGAAATTTGATACTCTCCAAACAAAATATGAAATATCACACCTCCCATACATAATTTGCATATAATTTCTTTATCGGGTTGACAGTCAGAATGTATGAAACAATGTTCCGTCTAATTCCTGTAGAAAAAAACTTCGATTTATTTTTACAAATTTGCAAAGGGGTACCCCTTTGCGTTTTTTCGCCGGAAAAACACAAAAAAAAAATATTGCTCCAATTCTTGGAATATTACACCAATTGTGAATTGTTGTTTAATTCTGAATAAAGATCCGTTTAAATTGGGTCAAAACATCGTCGGGTTTTCCAGTAATCGACGATTGAAGTTTTAATATAATCGTCTGATGAAATTTGATACTCTCCAAACAAAATATGAAATATCACACCTCCCATACATAATTTGCATATAATTTCTTTATCGGGTTGACAGTCAGAATGTATGAAACAATGTCCCGTCTAATTCCTGTAGAAAAAAACTTCGATTTATTTTTACAAATTTGCAAAGGGGTACCCCTTTGCGTTTTTTCGCCGGAAAAACACAAAAAAAAAATATTGCTCCAATTCTTGGAATATTACACCAATTGTGAATTGTTGTTTAATTCTGAATAAAGATCCGTTTAAATTGGGTCAAAACATCGTCGGGTTTTCCAGTAATCGACGATTGAAGTTTTAATATAATCGTCTGATGAAATTTGATACTCTCCAAACAAAATATGAAATATCACACCTCCCATACATAATTTGCATATAATTTCTTTATCGGGTTGACAGTCAGAATGTATGAAACAATGTCCCGTCTAATTCCTGTAGAAAAAAATTTCGATTTATTTTTACAAATTTGCAAAGGGGTACCCCTTTGCGTTTTTTCGCCGGAAAAACACAAAAAAAAATTATTGCTCCAATTCTTGGAATATTACACCAATTGTGAATCGTTGTTTAATTTTGAATAAAGATCCGTTTAAATTGGGTCAAAACATCGTCGGGTTTTCCAGTAATCGACGATTGAAGTTTTAATATAATCGTCTGATGAAATTTGATACTCTCCAAACAAAATATGAAATATCACACCTCCCATACATAATTTGCATATAATTTCTTTATCGGGTTGACAGTCAGAATGTATGAAACAATGTCCCGTCTAATTCCTGTAGAAAAAAATTTCGATTTATTTTTACAAATTTGCAAAGGGGTACCCCTTTGCGTTTTTTCGCCGGAAAAACACAAAAAAAAATTATTGCTCCAATTCTTGGAATATTACACCAATTGTGAATCGTTGTTTAATTTTGAATAAAGATCCGTTTAATTTGGGTCAAAACATCGTCGGGTTTTCCAGTAATCGACAATTGAAGTTTTAATATAATCGTCTGATGAAATTTGATACTCTCCAAACAAAATATGAAATATCACACCTCCCATACATAATTTGCATATAATTTCTTTATCGGGTTGACAGTCAGAATGTATGAAACAATGTCCCGTCTAATTCCTGTAGAAAAAAATTTCGATTTATTTTTACAAATTTGCAAAGGGGTACCCCTTTGCGTTTTTTCGCCGGAAAAACACAAAAAAAAATTATTGCTCCAATTCTTGGAATATTACACCAATTGTGAATTGTTGTTTAATTTTGAATAAAGATCCGTTTAAATTGGGTCAAAACATCGTCGGGTTTTCCAGTAATCGACGATTGAAGTTTTAATATAATCGTCTGATGAAATTTGATACTCTCCAAACAAAATATGAAATATCACACCTCCCATACATAATTTGCATATAATTTCTTTATCGGGTTGACAGTCAGAATGTATGAAACAATGTCCCGTCTAATTCCTGTAGAAAAAAACTTCGATTTATTTTTACAAATTTGCAAAGGGGTACCCCTTTGCGTTTTTTCGCCGGAAAAACACAAAAAAAAAATATTGCTCCAATTCTTGGAATATTACACCAATTGTGAATTGTTGTTTAATTCTGAATAAAGATCCGTTTAAATTGGGTCAAAACATCGTCGGGTTTTCCAGTAATCGACGATTGAAGTTTTAATATAATCGTCTGATGAAATTTGATACTCTCCAAACAAAATATGAAATATCACACCTCCCATACATAATTTGCATATAATTTCTTTATCGGGTTGACAGTCAGAATGTATGAAACAATGTCCCGTCTAATTCCTGTAGAAAAAAACTTCGATTTATTTTTACAAATTTGCAAAGGGGTACCCCTTTGCGTTTTTTCGCCGGAAAAACACAAAAAAAAAATATTGCTCCAATTCTTGGAATATTACACCAATTGTGAATCGTTGTTTAATTTTGAATAAAGATCCGTTTAAATTGGGTCAAAACATCGTCGGGTTTTCCAGTAATCGACGATTGAAGTTTTAATATAATCGTCTGATGAAATTTGATACTCTCCAAACAAAATATGAAATATCACACCTCCCATACATAATTTGCATATAATTTCTTTATCGGGTTGACAGTCAGAATGTATGAAACAATGTCCCGTCTAATTCCTGTAGAAAAAAATTTCGATTTATTTTTACAAATTTGCAAAGGGGTACCCCTTTGCGTTTTTTCGCCGGAAAAACACAAAAAAAAATTATTGCTCCAATTCTTGGAATATTACACCAATTGTGAATCGTTGTTTAATTTTGAATAAAGATCCGTTTAATTTGGGTCAAAACATCGTCGGGTTTTCCAGTAATCGACGATTGAAGTTTTAATATAATCGTCTGATGAAATTTGATACTCTCCAAACAAAATATGAAATATCACACCTCCCATACATAATTTGCATATAATTTCTTTATCGGGTTGACAGTCAGAATGTATGAAACAATGTCCCGTCTAATTCCTGTAGAAAAAAACTTCGATTTATTTTTACAAATTTGCAAAGGGGTACCCCTTTGCGTTTTTTCGCCGGAAAAACACAAAAAAAAATTATTGCTCCAATTCTTGGAATATTACACCAATTGTGAATCGTTGTTTAATTTTGAATAAAGATCCGTTTAAATTGGGTCAAAACATCGTCGGGTTTTCCAGTAATCGACGATTGAAGTTTTAATATAATCGTCTGATGAAATTTGATACTCTCCAAACAAAATATGAAATATCACACCTCCCATACATAATTTGCATATAATTTCTTTATCGGGTTGACAGTCAGAATGTATGAAACAATGTCCCGTCTAATTCCTGTAGAAAAAAATTTCGATTTATTTTTACAAATTTGCAAAGGGGTACCCCTTTGCGTTTTTTCGCCGGAAAAACACAAAAAAAAATTATTGCTCCAATTCTTGGAATATTACACCAATTGTGAATCGTTGTTTAATTTTGAATAAAGATCCGTTTAAATTGGGTCAAAACATCGTCGGGTTTTCCAGTAATCGACGATTGAAGTTTTAATAAAATCGTCTGATGAAATTTGATACTCTCCAAACAAAATATGAAATATCACACCTCCCATACATAATTTGCATATAATTTCTTTATCGGGTTGACAGTCAGAATGTATGAAACAATGTCCCGTCTAATTCCTGTAGAAAAAAATTTCGATTTATTTTTACAAATTTGCAAAGGGGTACCCCTTTGCGTTTTTTCGCCGGAAAAACACAAAAAAAAATTATTGCTCCAATTCTTGGAATATTACACCAATTGTGAATTGTTGTTTAATTCTGAATAAAGATCCGTTTAAATTGGGTCAAAACATCGTCGGGTTTTCCAGTAATCGACGATTGAAGTTTTAATATAATCGTCTGATGAAATTTGATACTCTCCAAACAAAATATGAAATATCACACCTCCCATACATAATTTGCATATAATTTCTTTATCGGGTTGACAGTCAGAATGTATGAAACAATGTCCCGTCTAATTCCTGTAGAAAAAAATTTCGATTTATTTTTACAAATTTGCAAAGGGGTACCCCTTTGCGTTTTTTCGCCGGAAAAACACAAAAAAAAAATATTGCTCCAATTCTTGGAATATTACACCAATTGTGAATTGTTGTTTAATTCTGAATAAAGATCCGTTTAAATTGGGTCAAAACATCGTCGGGTTTTCCAGTAATCGACGATTGAAGTTTTAATATAATCGTCTGATGAAATTTGATACTCTCCAAACAAAATATGAAATATCACACCTCCCATACATAATTTGCATATAATTTCTTTATCGGGTTGACAGTCAGAATGTATGAAACAATGTCCCGTCTAATTCCTGTAGAAAAAAATTTCGATTTATTTTTACAAATTTGCAAAGGGGTACCCCTTTGCGTTTTTTCGCCGGAAAAACACAAAAAAAAATTATTGCTCCAATTCTTGGAATATTACACCAATTGTGAATCGTTGTTTAATTTTGAATAAAGATCCGTTTAATTTGGGTCAAAACATCGTCGGGTTTTCCAGTAATCGACGATTGAAGTTTTAATATAATCGTCTGATGAAATTTGATACTCTCCAAACAAAATATGAAATATCACACCTCCCATACATAATTTGCATATAATTTCTTTATCGGGTTGACAGTCAGAATGTATGAAACAATGTCCCGTCTAATTCCTGTAGAAAAAAACTTCGATTTATTTTTACAAATTTGCAAAGGGGTACCCCTTTGCGTTTTTTCGCCGGAAAAACACAAAAAAAAATTATTGCTCCAATTCTTGGAATATTACACCAATTGTGAATCGTTGTTTAATTTTGAATAAAGATCCGTTTAAATTGGGTCAAAACATCGTCGGGTTTTCCAGTAATCGACGATTGAAGTTTTAATATAATCGTCTGATGAAATTTGATACTCTCCAAACAAAATATGAAATATCACACCTCCCATACATAATTTGCATATAATTTCTTTATCGGGTTGACAGTCAGAATGTATGAAACAATGTCCCGTCTAATTCCTGTAGAAAAAAATTTCGATTTATTTTTACAAATTTGCAAAGGGGTACCCCTTTGCGTTTTTTCGCCGGAAAAACACAAAAAAAAATTATTGCTCCAATTCTTGGAATATTACACCAATTGTGAATCGTTGTTTAATTTTGAATAAAGATCCGTTTAAATTGGGTCAAAACATCGTCGGGTTTTCCAGTAATCGACGATTGAAGTTTTAATATAATCGTCTGATGAAATTTGATACTCTCCAAACAAAATATGAAATATCACACCTCCCATACATAATTTGCATATAATTTCTTTATCGGGTTGACAGTCAGAATGTATGAAACAATGTCCCGTCTAATTCCTGTAGAAAAAAATTTCGATTTATTTTTACAAATTTGCAAAGGGGTACGCCTTTGCGTTTTTTCGCCGGAAAAACACAAAAAAAAATTATTGCTCCAATTCTTGGAATATTACACCAATTGTGAATCGTTGTTTAATTTTGAATAAAGATCCGTTTAATTTGGGTCAAAACATCGTCGGGTTTTCCAGTAATCGACGATTGAAGTTTTAATATAATCGTCTGATGAAATTTGATACTCTCCAAACAAAATATGAAATATCACACCTCCCATACATAATTTGCATATAATTTCTTTATCGGGTTGACAGTCAGAATGTATGAAACAATGTCCCGTCTAATTCCTGTAGAAAAAAATTTCGATTTATTTTTACAAATTTGCAAAGGGGTACCCCTTTGCGTTTTTTCGCCGGAAAAACACAAACAAAAATTATTGCTCCAATTCTTGGAATATTACACCAATTGTGAATCGTTCTTTAATTTTGAATAAAGATCCGTTTAATTTGGGTCAAAACATCGTCGGGTTTTCCAGTAATCGACGATTGAAGTTTTAATATAATCGTCTGATGAAATTTGATACTCTCCAAACAAAATATGAAATATCACACCTCCCATACATAATTTGCATATAATTTCTTTATCGGGTTGACAGTCAGAATGTATGAAACAATGTCCCGTCTAATTCCTGTAGAAAAAAACTTCGATTTATTTTTACAAATTTGCAAAGGGGTACCCCTTTGCGTTTTTTCGCCGGAAAAACACAAAAAAAAATTATTGCTCCAATTCTTGGAATATTACACCAATTGTGAATCGTTGTTTAATTTTGAATAAAGATCCGTTTAAATTGGGTCAAAACATCGTCGGGTTTTCCAGTAATCGACGATTGAAGTTTTAATATAATCGTCTGATGAAATTTGATACTCTCCAAACAAAATATGAAATATCACACCTCCCATACATAATTTGCATATAATTTCTTTATCGGGTTGACAGTCAGAATGTATGAAACAATGTCCCGTCTAATTCCTGTAGAAAAAAATTTCGATTTATTTTTACAAATTTGCAAAGGGGTACCCCTTTGCGTTTTTTCGCCGGAAAAACACAAAAAAAAATTATTGCTCCAATTCTTGGAATATTACACCAATTGTGAATCGTTGTTTAATTTTGAATAAAGATCCGTTTAAATTGGGTCAAAACATCGTCGGGTTTTCCAGTAATCGACGATTGAAGTTTTAATATAATCGTCTGATGAAATTTGATACTCTCCAAACAAAATATGAAATATCACACCTCCCATACATAATTTGCATATAATTTCTTTATCGGGTTGACAGTCAGAATGTATGAAACAATGTCCCGTCTAATTCCTGTCGAAAAAAATTTCGATTTATTTTTACAAATTTGCAAAGGGGTACGCCTTTGCGTTTTTTCGCCGGAAAAACACAAAAAAAAATTATTGCTCCAATTCTTGGAATATTACACCAATTGTGAATCGTTGTTTAATTTTGAATAAAGATCCGTTTAAATTGGGTCAAAACATCGTCGGGTTTTCCAGTAATCGACGATTGAAGTTTTAATATAATCGTCTGATGAAATTTGATACTCTCCAAACAAAATATGAAATATCACACCTCCCATACATAATTTGCATATAATTTCTTTATCGGGTTGACAGTCAGAATGTATGAAACAATGTCCCGTCTAATTCCTGTAGAAAAAAATTTCGATTTATTTTTACAAATTTGCAAAGGGGTACCCCTTTGCGTTTTTTCGCCGGAAAAACACAAAAAAAAAATATTGGTCCAATTCTTGGAATATTACACCAATTGTGAATTGTTGTTTAATTCTGAATAAAGATCCGTTTAAATTGGGTCAAAACATCGTCGGGTTTTCCAGTAATCGACGATTGAAGTTTTAATATAATCGTCTGATGAAATTTGATACTCTCCAAACAAAATATGAAATATCACACCTCCCATACATAATTTGCATATAATTTCTTTATCGGGTTGACAGTCAGAATGTATGAAACAATGTCCCGTCTAATTCCTGTAGAAAAAAATTTCGATTTATTTTTACAAATTTGCAAGTTGTTTAATTCTGAATAAAGATCCGTTTAAATTGGGTCAAAACATCGTCGGGTTTTCCAGTAATCGACGATTGAAGTTTTAATATAATCGTCTGATGAAATTTGATACTCTCCAAACAAAATATGAAATATCACACCTCCCATACATAATTTGCATATAATTTCTTTATCGGGTTGACAGTCAGAATGTATGAAACAATGTCCCGTCTAATTCCTGTAGAAAAAAACTTCGATTTATTTTTACAAATTTGCAAAGGGGTACCCCTTTGCGTTTTTTCGCCGGAAAAACACAAAAAAAAAATATTGCTCCAATTCTTGGAATATTACACCAATTGTGAATCGTTGTTTAATTTTGAATAAAGATCCGTTTAAATTGGGTCAAAACATCGTCGGGTTTTCCAGTAATCGACGATTGAAGTTTTAATATAATCGTCTGATGAAATTTGATACTCTCCAAACAAAATATGAAATATCACACCTCCCATACATAATTTGCATATAATTTCTTTATCGGGTTGACAGTCAGAATGTATGAAACAATGTCCCGTCTAATTCCTGTAGAAAAAAATTTCGATTTATTTTTACAAATTTGCAAAGGGGTACCCCTTTGCGTTTTTTCGCCGGAAAAACACAAAAAAAAAATTATTGCTCCAATTCTTGGAATATTACACCAATTGTGAATCGTTGTTTAATTTTGAATAAAGATCCGTTTAATTTGGGTCAAAACATCGTCGGGTTTTCCAGTAATCGACGATTGAAGTTTTAATATAATCGTCTGATGAAATTTGATACTCTCCAAACAAAATATGAAATATCACACCTCCCATACATAATTTGCATATAATTTCTTTATCGGGTTGACAGTCAAAATGTATGAAACAATGTTCCGTCTAATTCCTGTAGAAAAAAACTTCGATTTATTTTTACAAATTTGCAAAGGGGTACCCCTTTGCGTTTTTTCGCCGGAAAAACACAAAAAAAAAATATTGCTCCAATTCTTGGAATATTACACCAATTGTGAATTGTTGTTTAATTCTGAATAAAGATCCGTTTAAATTGGGTCAAAACATCGTCGGGTTTTCCAGTAATCGACGATTGAAGTTTTAATATAATCGTCTGATGAAATTTGATACTCTCCAAACAAAATATGAAATATCACACCTCCCATACAAAATTTGCATATAATTTCTTTATCGGGTTGACAGTCAGAATGTATGAAACAATGTCCCGTCTAATTCCTGTAGAAAAAAATTTCGATTTATTTTTACAAATTTGCAAAGGGGTACCCCTTTGCGTTTTTTCGCCGGAAAAACACAAAAAAAAAATATTGCTCCAATTCTTGGAATATTACACCAATTGTGAATTGTTGTTTAATTCTGAATAAAGATCCGTTTAAATTGGGTCAAAACATCGTCGGGTTTTCCAGTAATCGACGATTGAAGTTTTAATATAATCGTCTGATGAAATTTGATACTCTCCAAACAAAATATGAAATATCACACCTCCCATACAAAATTTGCATATAATTTCTTTATCGGGTTGACAGTCAGAATGTATGAAACAATGTCCCGTCTAATTCCTGTAGAAAAAAACTTCGATTTATTTTTACAAATTTGCAAAGGGGTACCCCTTTGCGTTTTTTTCGCCGGAAAAACACAAAAAAAAATTATTGCTCCAATTCTTGGAATATTACACCAATTGTGAATCGTTGTTTAATTTTGAATAAAGATCCGTTTAATTTGGGTCAAAACATCGTCGGGTTTTCCAGTAATCGACGATTGAAGTTTTAATATAATCGTCTGATGAAATTTGATACTCTCCAAACAAAATATGAAATATCACACCTCCCATACAAAATTTGCATATAATTTCTTTATCGGGTTGACAGTCAGAATGTATGAAACAATGTCCCGTCTAATTCCTGTAGAAAAAAACTTCGATTTATTTTTACAAATTTGCAAAGGGGTACCCCTTTGCGTTTTTTCGCCGGAAAAACACAAAAAAAAATTATTGCTCCAATTCTTGGAATATTACACCAATTGTGAATTGTTGTTTAATTCTGAATAAAGATCCGTTTAAATTGGGTCAAAACATCGTCGGGTTTTCCAGTAATCGACGATTGAAGTTTTAATATAATCGTCTGATGAAATTTGATACTCTCCAAACAAAATATGAAATATCACACCTCCCATACATAATTTGCATATAATTTCTTTATCGGGTTGACAGTCAGAATGTATGAAACAATGTCCCGTCTAATTCCTGTAGAAAAAAATTTCGATTTATTTTTACAAATTTGCAAAGGGGTACCCCTTTGCGTTTTTTCGCCGGAAAAACACAAAAAAAAAATATTGCTCCAATTCTTGGAATATTACACCAATTGTGAATCGTTGTTTAATTTTGAATAAAGATCCGTTTAAATTGGGTCAAAACATCGTCGGGTTTTCCAGTAATCGACGATTGAAGTTTTAATATAATCGTCTGATGAAATTTGATACTCTCCAAACAAAATATGAAATATCACACCTCCCATACATAATTTGCATATAATTTCTTTATCGGGTTGACAGTCAGAATGTATGAAACAATGTCCCGTCTAATTCCTGTAGAAAAAAATTTCGATTTATTTTTACAAATTTGCAAAGGGGTACCCCTTTGCGTTTTTTCGCCGGAAAAACACAAAAAAAAAATATTGCTCCAATTCTTGGAATATTACACCAATTGTGAATCGTTGTTTAATTCTGAATAAAGATCCGTTTAAATTGGGTCAAAACATCGTCGGGTTTTCCAGTAATCGACGATTGAAGTTTTAATATAATCGTCTGATGAAATTTGATACTCTCCAAACAAAATATGAAATATCACACCTCCCATACATAATTTGCATATAATTTCTTTATCGGGTTGACAGTCAGAATGTATGAAACAATGTCCCGTCTAATTCCTGTAGAACAAAAATTTCGATTTATTTTTACAAATTTGCAAAGGGGTACCCCTTTGCGTTTTTTCGCCGGAAAAACACAAAAAAAAATTATTGCTCCAATTCTTGGAATATTACACCAATTGTGAATCGTTGTTTAATTTTGAATAAAGATCCGTTTAATTTGGGTCAAAACATCGTCGGGTTTTCCAGTAATCGACGATTGAAGTTTTAATATAATCGTCTGATGAAATTTGATACTCTCCAAACAAAATATGAAATATCACACCTCCCATACATAATTTGCATATAATTTCTTTATCGGGTTGACAGTCAGAATGTATGAAACAATGTCCCGTCTAATTCCTGTAGAAAAAAATTTCGATTTATTTTTACAAATTTGCAAAGGGGTACCCCTTTGCGTTTTTTCGCCGGAAAACACAAAAAAAAATTATTGCTCCAATTCTTGGAATATTACACCAATTGTGAATCGTTGTTTAATTTTGAATAAAGATCCGTTTAATTTGGGTCAAAACATCGTCGGGTTTTCCAGTAATCGACGATTGAAGTTTTAATATAATCGTCTGATGAAATTTGATACTCTCCAAACAAAATATGAAATATCACACCTCCCATACATAATTTGCATATAATTTCTTTATCGGGTTGACAGTCAGAATGTATGAAACAATGTCCCGTCTAATTCCTGTAGAAAAAAATTTCGATTTATTTTTACAAATTTGCAAAGGGGTACCCCTTTGCGTTTTTTCGCCGGAAAAACACAAAAAAAAATTATTGCTCCAATTCTTGGAATATTACACCAATTGTGAATCGTTGTTTAATTTTGAATAAAGATCCGTTTAAATTGGGTCAAAACATCGTCGGGTTTTCCAGTAATCGACGATTGAAGTTTTAATATAATCGTCTGATGAAATTTGATACTCTCCAAACAAAATATGAAATATCACACCTCCCATACATAATTTGCATATAATTTCTTTATCGGGTTGACAGTCAGAATGTATGAAACAATGTCCCGTCTAATTCCTGTAGAAAAAAATTTCGATTTATTTTTACAAATTTGCAAAGGGGTACCCCTTTGCGTTTTTTTCGCCGGAAAAACACAAAAAAAAATTATTGCTCCAATTCTTGGAATATTACACCAATTGTGAATCGTTGTTTAATTCTGAATAAAGATCCGTTTAAATTGGGTCAAAACATCGTCGGGTTTTCCAGTAATCGACGATTGAAGTTTTAATATAATCGTCTGATGAAATTTGATACTCTCCAAACAAAATATGAAATATCACACCTCCCATACATAATTTGCATATAATTTCTTTATCGGGTTGACAGTCAGAATGTATGAAACAATGTCCCGTCTAATTCCTGTAGAAAAAAATTTCGATTTATTTTTACAAATTTGCAAAGGGGTACCCCTTTGCGTTTTTTCGCCGGAAAAACACAAAAAAAAATTATTGCTCCAATTCTTGGAATATTACACCAATTGTGAATCGTTGTTTAATTTTGAATAAAGATCCGTTTAATTTGGGTCAAAACATCGTCGGGTTTTCCAGTAATCGACGATTGAAGTTTTAATATAATCGTCTGATGAAATTTGATACTCTCCAAACAAAATATGAAATATCACACCTCCCATACATAATTTGCATATAATTTCTTTATCGGGGTTGACAGTCAGAATGTATGAAACAATGTCCCGTCTAATTCCTGTAGAAAAAAATTTCGATTTATTTTTACAAATTTGCAAAGGGGTACCCCTTTGCGTTTTTTCGCCGGAAAAACACAAAAAAAAAATTATTGCTCCAATTCTTGGAATATTACACCAATTGTGAATCGTTGTTTAATTTTGAATAAAGATCCGTTTAATTTGGGTCAAAACATCGTCGGGTTTTCCAGTAATCGACGATTGAAGTTTTAATATAATCGTCTGATGAAATTTGATACTCTCCAAACAAAATATGAAATATCACACCTCCCATACAAATTTGCATATAATTTCTTTATCGGGTTGACAGTCAGAATGTATGAAACAATGTCCCGTCTAATTCCTGTAGAAAAAAACTTCGATTTATTTTTACAAATTTGCAAAGGGGTACCCCTTTGCGTTTTTTCGCCGGAAAAACACAAAAAAAAATTATTGCTCCAATTCTTGGAATATTACACCAATTGTGAATCGTTGTTTAATTTTGAATAAAGATCCGTTTAATTTGGGTCAACATCGTCGGGTTTTCCAGTAATCGACGATTGAAGTTTTAATATAATCGTCTGATGAAATTTGATACTCTCCAAACAAAATATGAAATATCACACCTCCCATACATAATTTGCATATAATTTCTTTATCGGGTTGACAGTCAGAATGTATGAAACAATGTCCCGTCTAATTCCTGTAGAAAAAAACTTCGATTTATTTTTACAAATTTGCAAAGGGGTACCCCTTTGCGTTTTTTCGCCGGAAAAACACAAAAAAAAATATTGCTCCAATTCTTGGAATATTACACCAATTGTGAATTGTTGTTTAATTCTGAATAAAGATCCGTTTAAATTGGGTCAAAACATCGTCGGGTTTTCCAGTAATCGACGATTGAAGTTTTAATATAATCGTCTGATGAAATTTGATACTCTCCAAACAAAATATGAAATATCACACCTCCCATACATAATTTGCATATAATTTCTTTATCGGGTTGACAGTCAGAATGTATGAAACAATGTCCGTCTAATTCCTGTAGAAAAAAATTTCGATTTATTTTACAAATTTGCAAAGGGGTATCTCTTTGCGTTTTTTCGCCGGAAAAACACAAAAAAAAATTATTGCTCCAATTCTTGGAATATTACACCAATTGTGAATCGTTGTTTAATTTTGAATAAAGATCCGTTTAAATTGGGTCAAAACATCGTCGGGTTTTCCAGTAATCGACGATTGAAGTTTTAATATAATCGTCTGATGAAATTTGATACTCTCCAAACAAAATATGAAATATCACACCTCCCATACATAATTTGCATATAATTTCTTTATCGGGTTGACA